>OX276354.1:2443386-3822142 GCA_946251885.1 Cosmia pyralina
TTAGATATATTGCCTCTTGGACTTTTTTGAAGGTAATAATGAGTACTTTAATCATGTAGTACATACTTTTTATGTATCATCAATAGCTTTCTCAGCGCACGCCAAATAATGAATTTTATAGGCAAAATTTTGCTACTACTAAGGATCTCTAAATTTTTTCAAAATAAATTATAGCCTATGTTACTTCCTGATAAATTAGCTTTCTACTGGTGAAAAACTGGTTACAATCGGTCCAGTAGTTTCGGAGCCTATTCGGTACAAACAAACAAACAAAAAAATCTTTCCTCTTTATAATATTACTAGCTGCGCCCCGCGGTTTCACCCGCGTAGACCGGGATGAAAAGTAGCGGTATGAAAAATAGATGTTAGCCGATTCTCAGACCTACTCAATATGCTCACAAAATTTCATGAGAATCGGTCAAGCCGTTTCGGAGGAGTACGGGAACGAACATTGTGACACGAGAACGAGAATTTTATATATAAGAAGATATAGTATAGATTAGTATAGATTGAAAAAAAATAAAAACTAAAAAAAACTTTTTTTCAACCTCACGAGTAAAAAGTACCTATGCATAGCGGCGGTGGCGAATATAAGTACCGAATCTATTTGCGTAAAAATACGGAGAAAACGAATTTTTCCAGATATGAGACCTAGCTAGTTCGATTTTTCGCCCTCGTAAACCCCTATATTGCAACTTTCATCAAAATCGTTCGAGCCAATTTCGAGAACGTGATTACAAATAATAATAATAATAGGTCCTATGAAATTGCCGCGCCGTTTTGTATGAAAAAATTTAAACGAATTTTTTTCATGCATTTTTTATTTGTATTAATCGAAGTAATCACCCATGCAATCAATGCATCTTTGCCAACGCAGTGGCAGTTTATTGATGCCCTTCTTAAAGAAATCAGCTGGACGGGAGGCAACAAATTCTTCAAAGGCATTTTGTACTGCCTCTCGGGTATTGAATTTTTTTCCCGCCAAGAAGTTATCCAAATTCTGGAAAAAGTAGTAGTCTGTAGGCGCAAGGTCTGGTGAGTAGGGCGGATGACGGAGAGCTTCCAACCCCAGTTCTTGCAACTTGGAGACTGTCTGCTGTGCAGTATGAGGTCGCGCGTTGTCGTTCAGGAGCAGCGGAGACGAGCGATTGACCAATGCTGGTTGGAGATGTGCCAGCTTCTCCATCATTGTGTTCAGTTCTTCACAGTACACATCTGAAGTAATGCTCACCCCGTTTGGTAAGAAGCTGTGATGAATCACACCGGCGCTAGACCACCAAACAGTGACCATCACTTTTCTAGGGGTAAGTTTTCGTTTAGGGCATTGTTTAGGTGCTGAACGAAGGATCCAACCAACTTGCTGAGCGTTATCAAACAGAATCCATTTTTCATCGCAGGTAACAATGCGGTTCAAAATTCCTTCATTTGTGTGTCTGTTGAGCAGTGCAAGGCACGTCTCGACGCGTACTTCGCGCTGGCGATCATTGAGTTCGTGGGGCACCCATTTGTCAAGCTTTTTTACCTTGCCAATTTGACGCAAATAGACCAATATTGTTTTGACGCTAACGTCGAAAGCTGCTGCTAATTCAGCCGTAGATTATGTATCATCAGCTTCCACAATCGCCTTTAATTCGTCATTGTCGACCAGTCTTCGGACGACCGCGAGGTTCATTTTTCAGGTCGAAATTTCCAGAACGGAAGCGAGCAAACCAATAACAAGTGTTGCGTTGGTTTGTAGTGTTAGCTCCGTAAACGTCGTTGATGTTGTGTGCCGCTTGTGCCGCGTTGCTGCCACGACGGTACTCATATTCCATAATTACTCGAATTTTTAACGTATCCATGATGACGAAAAAGATTGAAATGCGATGAAAATGTAACACTAATCAATAAACAAATAACTACTTTTGGAAAAAAAAATCCATGTTTTTAAAATAAAATTAATTTGAAATTAGAATTCTTAGCCAAACAAAAATTATTTTGATTTGAAATGGCCAGTACTGCAGAACGGCAATTTCATAGGTAAGAAACAACCTAGACGATTTGTTGGCGGATGTTCCCGAAGAAATAAAAAACAACCTCATGTTTTTAACATGATGGCTGCCCAGCACATTACCGGATTACTGTCCGACAGTGGCTAGACGAGATATATCCAAACCGATGGTTTGGGAGGGCCAATTCCGTGGCCAGCACGAAGCCCTGATATCACACCACTTGATTTTTACGTTTGGGGTCATATGAAGGAATTACTTTATGTGACCCCAATAAATTCAGTCGAAGAACTTCGACAGCGAATAATAAACGCAGCGCAACAGATGAGAACAACGTTCATATCAAGAGTGACGAAAACCGAAGTTAGGAAGAGAATTCGAACCTGCATTCGTAATCGAGGGGCTCATTTTGAACAAGATGTGTAATTTTTTTTATAAAATTTGACGTAAATTTTTTAATGCATTTTATTTCATACAAATACAAATGACCCTTTCTCTCACCGCGCCGATTCAAACACATGCCATGCCACGAATTATGTATTTTAAAATTGACTTTTATACCTTTTTGGAAAGCTGAATTTTTAGAATAGGCAAGTTGTTTTAGTTATTTGTACGATTAATGTCATAGAAATTTTTGTGACGAGACAACATTTTTGAAGCGTAAAATGAAAATATTGGTAAGATATTATTCTTATATCGCTCATTATTTTAATTATTTTGTTAAATTAAGTAGTTTTAATTATGTCCATAGCTTAATTGAAGTGCCAGCTACAACATCATTTTTAATGGTTTGTCTTTTTTTTTTATTTGGAATTAAATATTTAACACTACATTTTTTCAGGATGTAAAGTAGCCTATATGTGCTATGTGTATTCAGGATGTCTGCTACTTCCACACCAAATTTCATCAAAATCGGTCGAGGAGTTTGAGTTTGAAAGAGTAACAAATATATTTGAATTTCTTGCTCATCCCACGGGAGCACTTACATTTTTTCGGGATAAAAAGTAGCCTATGTGTTAATCCAGAGTATAAGCTGTCTACATACCGAATTTCATCCAAATCGGCCCAGCCATGTGAGCGTGAAGAAGTAACAAACATACACACACACACACACACTCACAAACTTTCGCCTTTATAATATTAGTGTGATGTGATGTGATAAGCTGGCTGATTTCCAGCCAGCCTTTCCACATCAAAAGACTCTCGTTTAGTGCAATGTTCTGCGCCGGAGTATAGAAGTCCTGAAATGTCTTGTTCAGATGTGACAGCACTGGCTGTATTTTAAAAAGTCTAGCGTCGGAGCCATCCAGTTCTAACGCACACATGTCTTCGTTGTCATTAAAATTTAGACATTTGCTATGTAATACAAAACGGTTGATAGTCATGTGTGCGCTAAAACCAGAAGTATAAAATATGTCAGGGGTGGCAGCCCAGTACCTACCTACTGCTCCGATCGGGATTTAACCACAATCTTCCATCGCCAGAATTAGGCCGAAGTAAACGTAAAGTTCATCGGCCGTGGTGTCACGCCACCGGCCGATGCGGCTTCTGGGATGGAGACTGTGGTTATCGAGCATCTGGGTTGCAACCTGCTGAGCATACTTATTGGTCTCCGAGGCAATGTGCTCCATAATTTGCCGATCCCATATGTCAACGAAAATGTCATACGGGTCGTCTTGTGGAGTTATTGGACCAACATTTCTTTCGAAAAACGTTTCCCCGTCTCGATTCAGGTGGAATCGGAAAATCCAGAAATGCTCTCCACTGAAAATCATACCATAGCATAGCATAGCATAGTATTCATAGCTCTAAGGCTGGTCCGTCGCCATTGGAGGAACACTGGCGGGCGCAGGGTCGCCGGTAGGCGCTGGGTCAGCGGCGGGCGAAGGGTTTCCGGCAGCATCCTCTTCCTTGTCCAAGGGTGTCCCCATAATGCTCCAAAACACCCTTGGAATAGCTGGAAGCACTATGTTCTCCTCGTCGTTGCTTTCGTCAGAGCCATCGTCGCTTCAAAATTCGCAAATGATAGATTGGTTTCAAATTGGGTGTAAAACATGAGGTTTCTAATCATCACACTTCACACTAATATTATAAAGGCGAAAGTTTGTGAGTGTGTGTGTGTGTGTGTATGTTTGTTACTTCTTCACGCTCAAACGGCTGGACCGATTTGGATGAAATTCGGTATGTAGACAGCTTATAACCTGGATTAACACATAGGCTACTTTTTATCACGCAAAAATGTAGTGCTCCCGTGGGATGAGCAAGAAATTCAAATATATTTGCTACTCTTTCAAACTCAAACGCCTCGACCGATTTTGACGAAATTTGGTGTGGAAGTAGCTGACACTCTGGATAAACACATAGGCTACTTTTAATCCCGACAAAATAGAGAAAGAAAGAAAAAGTATTCATTGTGACTATCACAGGAAGATCACCAACCAAACAAAAAACACAATAAGAAAAGTTTGAAAACAAAAAAAAAAAAAAATAATCACACTATCACATCACACTAATATTATAATGGCGAAAGTTTGTGAGTGTGTGTGTGTGTATGTTTGTTACTTCTTCACGCTCAAACAGCTGGACCGATTTGGATGAAATTCGGTATGTAGATAGCTTATACCCTGGATTAACACATAGGCTACTTTTTATCCCGAAAAAATAGAGAAAGAAAGGTTGAAAGAAAAAGTATTTATTGTGACTAGCACAGGAAGATCACCAACTAAACTAAAATCACAATAATAAAAGTTTGAAAACAAAAAAAAAAAAATAATCACGCCATCACACTTAATCACACTAATATTATAAAGGCGAAAGTTTGTGAGTGTGTGTGTGTGTGTGTGTATGTTTGTTACTTCTTCACGCTCACATGGCTGGGCCGATTTGGATGAAATTCGGTATGTAGACAGCTTATACTCTGGATTAACACATAGGCTACTTTTTATCCCGAAAAAATGTAGTGCTCCCGGCAATTTCATAGGTAAAGACCTATTATTTGTAATAATAGGTCTTTACCTATGAAATTGCCGTTTTGTATGAAAAAATTTAAACGAATTTTTTTCAAGCATTTTTTATTTGTATTAATCGAAGTAATCACCTATGCAATCAATGCATCTTTGCCAACGCAGTGGCAGTTTATTGATGCCCTTCTTAAAGAAATCAGCTGGACGGGAGGCAACAAATTCTTCAAAGGCATTTTGTACTGCCTCTCGGGTATTGATTTTTTTCCCGCCAAGAAGATATCCAAATTCTGGAAAAAGTAGTAGTCTGTAGGCGCAAGGTCTGGTGAGTAGGGCGGATGACGGAGAGCTTCCAACCCCAGTTCTTGTAACTTGGACACCGTCTGCTGTGCAGTATGAGGTCGCGCGTTGTCGTGCAGGAGCAGCGGAGACGAGCGATTGACCAATGCTGGTTGGAGATGTGCCAGCTTCTCCATCATTGTGTTCAGGGGCCGTACCATGAACATTTAAAATATTTGCCAAGTACAGGACAGGTCAACTTAGCAGGTTAACCTGACAGGTTTTGTATTTGTACCATGAGCATTTCCATCTGACCTGCAATGTATCAACTTCTGACCTGCTATATTATCACTGGCCGGTACGCCATAATATAAACAAACGTTCTGAAATACTTTTACGCAATGTTACCGGTTTTACGGTTTTAAAGAACTAGATAAAATTAATTTAATAACAGCTTATAAAAATCAAGAGAATTCTAAAAAAACTGTCTTTCGTAGCAAACAATCTTATTTAACACGATTATGACTTTGGAGACCCTTAGATACTTAAGAAAGGTAAGTACCTACTTGAAAATCTTACCAAAGTTATTTTCGAACGACTCTAGCTATTAAGTACCAAATATATTGTCAAAACCACAAAAAATTACGAGGTTATTTTGAATTTTGTAAATACAAGTGGGTTCCTTTTTTGTAAGTTTTTAAAAAACTGTTTCTGTAAATAAATCAGAAATGCACACATTTGTATCGTGTCCGTTGTTGCGAGTGGTAAGGAAGTGCCGTTATTTGGTAATAATGACTTCAAGGAGAGTTTCATATGAACAATTGGAAACATTGTGGGATTTTTTAAATAATCACAAGGACATTGCAATGGGCTACAATAAAAGTGCTCAAGCTCGAGAAATGTCCCGCAGATTGTGGATAGAAGTGACGGAAAATTTGAATTCCATTGTTGGTGGTGCTATCAAAGATTTTAAAGGCTGGGCAGCTGTAAGTTGGTTTTATATTACCTATATTATCTTTACCTAAAACATCTATTAGACATTAATGTACCTACTTATTGGTTTATATTTCTATGTACCTATCGTGTTCTATATTTAATACTTTGTTCTCCTATTTCAAAATTTCAGTACTGGATAGATTATAAGGGAAAGCTAAAAAGAAAATGTGCAACTGTTAAATCAGCACAATCACGCACTGGTGGAGGACCAGCTGAAACAATGGTCCTAACGGATATAGAAAAAAAATATCTGTCAATCCTTGGGGAAGACTATGGCTCAGGTTTACCAGATATCCAAGTGGACCCACTTGATGTGGAAATTACTCTTGTAAGTTAAATTCTTGCTTAATTTGGTCTAGTAGTCGCAAGCGCGACTGCCGTGCATTGGGGTCCTGGGTTTGATTCCCAGTTCAGGCAAAGGTTATTGGGTATTTCTATCTGGAAATTCCTAGTAGCAGCCCGGAGTTTGGAATTGTGCCCAGTAAATGGCAATAGGCTCGCCCCTTATTACATGGAACCTAACAACGTCTTTGGCGAACTGTGAATGTACTTCTTCTCTGCCTACCCCTTCGAGGAATACGGGTGTGACGTTATTAAGTACAATTTTGGAAAAAAAAAAGATAAAGTTCTAATTTACTATGATATTTTTACAGTACCTATGTTCTTTTAACAATTTAAAATAAGTATTAGGTTGCTTAAATTATTATGTTTATTATTATTTTTAAATAATAATTTAAATTATTATTTTTTTACAATAGACATAATTAACACAGACATAATAAACTTTAATTAAACACTACATATAAAATACATAATAGGTATGTAGAGCTAGAATATATTTTTTTTTGCTTCGCTGATTTTTCTGTATTTTGTAGGCACCACCAATTTCAAATGATTCTGCACTGTCACAGACGTCACAGTCAATATTAGTTACGGCTGGGACTTCAGAAGCTGTTGAAGAAAATATACATGTTTACCCTGCTCTTCAAGTATTTTCTGTACCAGGCATAGAAGCACAAGTATCCACCATACCTCCACCCATTCAGCCTGAACCAATGAGCTCTACGCCGCCTCAGAGGCGACAGCGTAGATCAGCACCTATGTCTCAAGACACAGCAAGAAGAGCTCTTGTTGAGTCTAGTCGTATGCGAGCCGAGGCAACACGAGAGGGCAGCACATCCTTAATAGGAATACTTAATGAACTTTCCCGTATTTCAACTATATTAGAAAATATAAACAATAGGTACGCAATCAAAATGTTTGTATACAATTTATATTCTATGTATAATAAGATCATGGAGAAAAGTGAATAAGATTTATTTAATTTACAGATATAATTCAAAAATATCATAATTACGAGGTATCTACTGACAAAATTAAACTTACTTACCTATTATTTTAACTTATAATTATAAATCAAAATAACTAAAACTAACCTAGAAATCACACAATAATTTAAAAAATGTTCTACTTATTTCTAGATTGGCCGGCTTGCCCACAAATGATCGATAAGCAATCTTCTTGTTGCAACTCCATGTTGCAGTTCAACATTTTGAGTACTAGAAGAATGCCTCTCACTGTCACTGTCTACATGGTGAGTTGGTTGCAATTGTGCTTCTCGTAACAGTTCTTCAGATGTCATATCTTGCACAGGGATATTGGCTCTAATGCAAATGTTGTGTAAAATCACACAAGCATTTACAATAGATGCTGCTACACGAGGTTCATAATGTAGAACTCTATGTACTAGAAGACATCTAAAGCGTGCTTTGAGAAGCCCAATGGTTCTTTCTATCATGTTCCTGGTTTTCACATGAACTGTAGTATAATAAGCCTCAGGTGAATCTGGAGGAGCATTTATAACTGGAGTCATCATACTTTTCCTTAGTGGGTACCCAGAATCACCTAAAAGAAATAAAAATATTAAAAAATAGAATATACTTTTAAGGATCTTATTAGAATCTTATTGTTTCTTGCTTGCATAATAATGCAAATAATGTTCAAAATTCATGTACTAGGTAGGTACCTCCCTAGCTAGTTTGATTCCACTAATAATAATATATTATCACTTTTTAATAGACTGCTGACTTATATAGCCAAAAATTAATACCAACCTAAAAACCACATATTATTTAAATGCTCCATATGAGCTTTTAGTGGGTGATAAGCCCATATGAAGGAATCATGAGTGGCTCCTCCATTGCTGGCATCCACACTAATGACTTCCATGTCCGAATTGCATACCTAAAATTTAAACAATAAGTTTATTAAGTAATTTAAACAATAAGTCAATTAGTTTCATTTGTAATTTTTTCTTACAGGTACTCAAAAACATCTTTTATTGATCAAAAGCAGAAGGGATGTAATACTTGCACTATCTAGTTGGACCTAATTTTATTTAACTATTATAAAAACGATTATTTTGTTTAATAATTAATGTACCCCTAGCTATACCTACATGAATCTAAAAATAATTGGTCCAGAGTTGGAAACTTAGCTTAAATTGTTTTTATTTTTTAAGTAATGAAAAATGTAGTATGATTATTTACCAATTGTACATTCAGAGAATGATAATGTTTTCTGCAATAATATCTCTCTTCATTTTCCACTGGTCGTTTTATTGCCACATGACTTCCATCAACACACCCTAAGACCCCAGGCATACCAAATTTGTTATAAAATCTGAAAAAAAAAAATATCTGTTACAAGATCTAGATTTTAATATAAAATTTAAAGAATCTCTTACAAGAATCTTATAGGTAATGCTTAAGTATGCTGTATGCTTTACTTACCCAACTACATTGGCTCGCCGTTCATGATCGCTATGTGGGAATTTAATATACTTTCGGCGGAAATATCGGTCATTTAAGCACCGAGTTACCTGCGTTATAACTGCTGACACAGTTTGTTGTGCAACTGAATGTGCAGCAATGTCACCAGTTGGTCTTTGGTATGAACCAGTAGCAAAAAATGATAATGCTGTTAAAACCTGAAATGAAGGGCATTAGTGATCAATCTGCATTTAATTGTTCTTATGATAGTTAGATCGATAAATACATTTACTGATTTAGTACAAACCTTAACCTCTATTGACAAATCTGTTGATTTTGTAGGGCGTGGCATGAAAGGCCGTAGCTCATTGCAAAGCTCAAGTACGAGTTCTTTAGTGAGCCTATACCGTTTGACAAACATTCCGTTCTGCAAGTCAAAAGGTTTTATCATGCTTCTAAACACTTTCCTTTCGATTTTAGCGATTTGTTTCTCACTGTTTTTATCACCATCTTCCTCAAGAAACTCAAAAATTTCATCTTCGTCACACATCTAAAATAAACGGCAAATAGATTGTTTTTTTTGTTGTCTCTCATTTTAATTAACGCCACAATAGTATTATATTCACAAACTAACATGTACTTACGTTTTTTATTTTAAATTAAAGAAAACAGTTCAATAAAAGTTACTTTTTTATGCCTGCTTAATATGACTGCAGGGCAGCTCAGTGTTCAAGTGCTCTCATGTCAAAAAGGACTTCATGGTACAGCTTATCGCAGGTCAGACCACTGAAATGTTGTCACGTGACCACTGACCGGCTCCAGCCACGTGATCGCTGGCTCGCCTGTTATTTGACGCGTTCATGGTACAAAATAGCCCGACAGTTCACTTTCCGTCGAAAATTGACCTGCTATAAGAGTTCATGGTAGGCCCCCAGTTCTTCACAGTACACATCTGAAGTAATGCTCACCCCGTTTGGTAAGAAGCTGTGATGAATCACACCGGCGCTAGACCACCAAACAGTGACCATCACTTTTCTAGGGGTAAGTTTTCGTTTAGGGCATTGTTTAGGTGCTGAACCAGGATCCAACCAACTTTCTGAGCGCTTGCGGTTATCTTTTCATCGCAGGTAACAATGCGGTTCAAAATTCCTTCATTTGTGTGTCTGTTGAGCAGTGCAAGGCACGTCTCGACGCGTACTTCGCGCTGGCGATCATTGAGTTCGTGGGGCACCCATTTGTCAAGGTTTTTTACCTTGCCAATTTGACGCAAATGGGCCAATATTGTTTTGACGCTAACGTCAAAAGCTGCTGCTAATTCAGCCGTAGATTGTGTATCATCAGCTTCCACAATCGCCTTTAATTCGTCATTGTCGACCAGTCTTCGGACGACCGCGAGGTTCATTTTTCAGGTCGAAATTTCCAGAACGGAAGCGAGCAAACCAATAACAAGTGGTGCGTTGGTTTGTACTCCGTAATCGTCGTTGATGTTGTGTGCCGCTTGTGCCGCGTTGCTGCCACGACGGTACTCATATTCCATAATTACTCGAATTTTTAACGTATCCATGATGACGAAAAAGATTGAAATGCGATGAAAATGTAACACTAATCAATAAACAAATGACTACTTTTGGAAAAAAAAACCATGTTTTTAAAATAAAATTAATTTGAAATTAGAATTCTTAGCCAAACAAAAATTATTTTGATTTGAAATGGCCACTACTGCAGAACGGCAATTTCATAGGTAAAGACCTAATATATCTTTACATAATATTATAGACTTGCTGACCCGACAAACGTTGTCCTGTCCTGTAGAAAATACACTTACAGTTTTCCCGAATTTTCAAATTTTTCCGGCAACACCAGACTCGATTACTCGAATGAACCCAAAGATCACACTAGTCCTTGGAGCCTCACGTTTCACGGGGCTATAGAGACCATTGCATATCAAGGAGTAGACCGTACAAAAAATCGATGACAATGATTTCTGTACGCTTCTTGAGTTTTTGTGTATTTAATGAGTCATTCCATGTACAAAGTTGAATGTCCTATGTCCAATTCTTACAAAATTGGTGTCATAACGTTGTTGGTAAAGCTAACGAAGACTGTTTCTTTGTCATAGACAGATTTCATAAGTGGATTGCCAATTTGGCGGTACAAAACACCAAAACAAGAAGATGAACTGTTAACAAAATAATTTGTTTCATTTACTGTGAAACAGACGAAGTTACAAAAATTATTTAGTAACACTTTTAATGCAATGTCGGACTCTGATGTCCTGAAAAATATCTAAGTATTTTAAATAGAACACTGTAGGTAATTAAAATTATAAATCGATTTAAATAACTCTTTTCTTTTAGTGGCATCTCGCCGACAACTTCCTAAGATTGTCGGCTGCTTAATCGGACTTTCCTGTGGGTGTCTCAATAAATTAAGGCCTCCAGCCAGAGCATAAAACTTAAAAACTAAGCGATCGCTCGCTAAGGGCCCCCCTGTGAGGTACGGATCTCGGCTTAGGCCGTCGCCAGCTGGAGACAGGCTGGATCGGTTTAATGTATATAGTAATACAAGACAATGCTTTATATTTAGGATACCGCGAGAAGTCAGCCTCCGACCAAACTTCCTAACTCACTAATCTTTTCACCAGTCATGAGGTGGTATACAGCTTATCCTGTTTTAGCTTGTATACCTAGAGAAGAAAAATTTATCTGTTTTTTAAAATAATAGTGTCACCTTCTATGTACAGTGTATGATCGTCCCCTGGCCGAGCATATGTGCTCCGAGACTTCAGGCGACTTCCGACGTCTGCTGACCCTCATTGTGACTGTAAGTATTATGTTAATGTTGTCGTAACGCATGCTTTTTGTGTTAAAATTATTATGAACACATAGTGGGGAACTTACTTAAGGCGTCATGAGCCGACAGAGACCGCGCTTACTAGTTTTTTGAATCCATGGGAAACACAAAAAACACTGCTATAAAATTCTGAAAAAAGATATAACTTATTTAAGGTTCTGGCGGATAGCCAATCGTTTTTAATAACACGATTAGATTTACTTTGCTGGCTAGAAAAAAATCCCAAAGTGACTCCTTTTCGTAATGTATCAATCTCATAGCTGCAAAACAGACGTTTTTTTCTTATTTTTTTATATAAATGAAAAGGTAGTAAGATTGTTTAGCACAATTCGCTGAGTTTGTCGTGATAAAATTATAAAAATAATTACTATGTTTAAAATACCTACCAAATGCGCGAGGCATATTTATAAAGAAAAAAATCTTCGATTCCCTTTTGTTTTTTTCCGAATGTAGTCATTTGTTTGCTTCGTGTCGGAGTTCTCGAAAATGGAGAAAAACGAAGTGCGAGTCGTTATTAAATACCTCTGTTTAAAAAAGTTAACGACGCAAGAGATTCATTGCGATTTGGAGGCAACATTAGGAGAGTCTGCTCCGCCTTATTCCACTGTCGCAAGGTGGGCTTCTCAATTTCGAGTAGGGAGAACGAGCACGGAAGACGAACATCGTTGCGGCCGTCCATCGACGTCAGTCACCCACGAAAATGTTACGAAAGTCGAGAAAATTGTATTGAGCGATCGAAGAGTTACCATCCGATACTTAATTCAAGAAACGGGCATTTCATAATTATTGAAGTATTCAATCCATATTGAAACAATCTTTGAATATGAGAAAAGTCTCCGCAAGATGGGTGCCGAGAATGTTAACCGACAGTCAGAAACAAAATCGACTTGACATTTCGAAGATATTGTTGGACAAGTTTCAAGATGATTCTGAAAACTTTTTGTCTCGTTTCGTAACAATGGACGAAACATGGGTCCATCATTTTGATCCCGAGACAAAACAGCAATCTTCGCAATGGAAACGGCCATCATCACCGACCCCGAAGAAGTTTCGTGCCGTGGCATCGGCTGGCAAGGTTATGGCCTCAATATTTTGGGACTCAGAAGGGTTATTGTTGATTGATTACCTGGAGCGTGGAACCACTATTACAGGCCAATATTATGCAGCTTTAATTCCTAAGTTGAGGAATGCCATCAAAGAGAAAAGGAGAGGGAAACTTCGAAGGGGCGTGCTGTTTCATCACGACAACGCACCCGCGCACAGGTCGGCAGTTGCGATGGCTGCCATTCAGCAAGCTGGCTTCGAATTGGTTGACCACTCCCCTTATTCACCAGATCTGGCGCCTAGCGATTTTTATCTGTTCCCCAAATTGAAAGAATACCTAAGGGGAAACTGGTACGAAGACGATAACGAGGTGATGGATGCCGTGGAGAGCTTTTTGCAGGACCAAGACAAAACTTTTTTTTTTGAAAGGGATTGAAGTCTTGGAAAAGCGCTGGACTCGGTGTGTAGAGAGACTCGGAGACTATGTAGAAAAATAAATTATTAAGTTATCAATAGTCATTATAATCTATCTCATTCTCACTACTTTTTGATCCCCCCTCGTACAAAGAAATATATATTTTTTGGACCACACCCTTGTTCGTTTAATTGACAGTGCGCATTGTGATGTTGTTCATCCACCATTGTACAGACGCCAGCACATCAAGCCACCCGAAAATGTCAAATTTTCCCAATCAACCTTGAACCTTATGCTTTAGCGATAAAGATAAAAATCTATTAAAGAAATTTGACAGATTGTAGTAGCTTGATGTGCTGGCGTCTGTACCTTTTGTTGCAGATCTAAAGACATTTTCAGTGCTTATTTGTATTTTTTGTTAAAAATTTTCAGTACTTAGGTAGGTATACTTACATATTTGTATTTTTTGTTGTAGATCTAAAGCCATTTTTTTATTTTTTACATGTAAATAGTGACGGAGTAGCGTGATATCTAGTGGTTCTTCTTCCGACGCAGTGGTGGTGGCGTCTCTTATGCCTAATTTGCAGTTTTTTTTTTTTCAAAAGATTCTCGTCTATTGCAATGCCTCATTTTCATTTTTAATTTATTTTCATCTTATGTTTATATTTCAAGTTCAGATGTGACAGTATTGGTCTTATCCTATGTTAGCATGGGTACTTTTTTCCAGTCTGTTGACCGATTCTTATTAGTCCGGTTTTTTAGTGAAATTGTTTGTTTTGGTTGTTGATTTCTGAAATGTTTTTGTAAGGCGGCATGCCTATTTGTAAATATCATCAAATTGTAGAATGTAAATTTGTACTTAAAATAAATGCAACAGAATATACCCTGGGATCCAAAGTTTGATAGGATCTTTTTTGCGCTTATTTTCAAGTGCTTGGTTTGTTGTTCGATTTCTCGTAAACAAAAAACTTCTAACAGCTGAAACTGTCTATGATAAGTATGTGGACCAAAAGTACAATATCAAGTTATTGGTGAAAGCGCCAGGGTAGCCCGCGAAATTCAAATTTTCTTACGGTTTTTGCAATTTGCAGGTCAGTATCAGGTTGTATGTTGATCCGAATATGATTCGCGTCCATAACAAATCTGTATTTAAAGAATTATAGTCATCAAAATCATCAATACAATTCTCTGAGTTCATATAATCCTAATGGATGACCAGGATGACTATTTCATGAAATATTGACATTTGAGGATTATCCAAACTTAAGGAGTTGTATTACTGATTTGAATGATTATAATTCTGTAAATATACATTTGTTACGGTGGCGAATCATACTTTAATCAACATACACCCAGACACTGAGCTGCAAATTGCAAAAATCGTAAGAAAATTTGAATTTCGCGGGCTACCTTAGCGCTTTAAGCGGTATTAATACCGAGAGTTGAAAATCCAGTGTGCGATAAAATTGCGTAGCATCTCTACCTAATCTGTGGATAAAATCCCGCCGCGATACTTTTACGTTCGTGCGAACGTCGGCTAAATGAGGGATGTTTTTGTAACGTATTTGGGGTGACAAAAAATGTATGAGGGGTGTGTTCTTTTTTTGATTAATGTGAAATAATGTATATATATGTAAATAAAACAAAAACTGTCTGAAATAATGGTGTAATTTTTTTTATTACTTATAACTACTTTTGTACAGACGCCAGCACATCAAGTTACTACAATCTGTCAAATTTCTTTATTACAATTTCATATTTATCGCTAATGCATTAGGTTCAAGGTTGATTGGGAAAATTTTACAGTTTCGGGTGGCTTGACTTGCTGGCGTCTGTACAATAAACTGGGAAAATTTCGATTTTAGATAACAATTAATAATATATTACAAGGTAAAACTGGACTAATACATATTTAATGTGTTAGCTTATTTCATAACGATTCCAACGACATTAGTTTTATATACCCACGCGCCGATATCGCGCGGAACCTACCACCCAGAAGTAACGTCACAGAAGCACCGATTCGTGTAATATGGCCGACACGGTAGTGAAAGTGAAGGGGAGCAAAGAGAAGTTCGCATTTGGTACAATCAAATCTTGAAAATTACATTATTTTATAAATTTAAGTCAGAATTTTATTGAACATAGATATTATGCGTAGATTTGTGAAGTCATCGAACTCGAGGTACATAGATAGTTTTTTTTACGACAATCATTTCACAGTAAAGAAGACAGAAGGAAACTAAAATTATTTAAAAATCTAAAAACTTATTAATCCATCCTTATCCACTTGAAGTTTGTTCCCCAACACTTTTAACCTTGTTCCACCACTATTAAGTAGTAATATCCAATTCCATGCATTTACTGTGATAGAATATGTGTCCGAACCTTTTGAGATACGACAACACTCACTGAACTAGTCTATGACATTAAAACAATATTATTTTCGCTGTCATAAAATCTAAAGTAAACAATAACAAGTTTTTGTCTCAACTTCGGAAGCTTGTAAATAATGAATATTGTACTGTGGGTAAGTGGTTTTATTTATGTTTCACGTTAACAGTTAACACAGCATGCATTTTAAACCATAAAAATATCGGTCATCGCTTGTTTTTTCTTTGTAGAAAATCTAGAAATCTGAAACTAACTGTGTTTGCTCTTTACATACCTATTTTTGTGAATTTTATACGATCATACATGCAAACGAAACATACGATACGATAGAGTCCAGTTCTCTGGCATCCATAAAAACATTCGAGCGTTACAAGATTCCAAGAATCTTCGTCGCTTCGGCATTGTTTGTAAACACGTGCGAAGTGCCGGCTGACGTCACGGTGCGCGTACTCATGACTGTACGATGGACTGTTTTTTGTGTAGAGCCGCTTTCGTACTAGTGGTTATTCCGTATGTGTAAATGATCAAAATATCGAATCTGATCAAAATATCGGTGTTGCTAGTACAATGATGAAGTCATCCAGTTTCTTTGATCAAATTACATACATTGGACAAAGATATTTGTTTAATGGAATAATACCAGCCTTAGACGTGCTGATCGCGTTCAGTTGTATTGGTGAAATAAACTTATTTTTATTATTTTATAATACTGGCGCCATTTAGTCGATTTTATCTTTGTGGTTAAAAATGGGCGTTACTAATCACCTAAGTATGCCTATTGCCTACCCGTTCACAAATGCATGTTTCAATGCGTTGCATTTACTGCAGGAAAGGCAACACCTGTATTATCCGGCACCTACAATTCATGCATCTTTTACAATAAAACTTTGTCAGAATAGATATTTATTTATTTGATTTTATTGCGATAATATAAAGGCTTGAGTCTACAATCTGCTTGGCCGATATTTTGCACTCTTCTAACCTCAGCCTAAACTTCTAACCGCCAAAGAATATTGGACAACAGGGTGGAATTCGTTTCCCGCTCGCTTAGCGCCTCAGGCTTCAATCAACACAACACAACGCCGGAGCGAATGCTCGTTGTTTTACTATATAACTTGGAATCAATGTGGTACGCGTCTCCGGTGCGGCGCGTAGGCGATATTCATTCGTATACACAAACATGCGGCCTGGCGCGGCGCCCCGTTGCGGCTCCGGCGTTGTGTACATAAAGCCTCAGGTTCCACGTTCGTCTTGGTACCATTATATTTTCTCATGTCATGACCAAATAACTAACAGTTGTCGAATTAACTTGGTCGGCTAGTAGAGTCCTACAAGGATCTTCTGGCGCTCGAATGACGTTAACAATGTGGCGGTGTTGGGGAACATTTTGTGCGATTGTTTTGTGAAATGTCGTAGAAAATCATTTCCTGGAAATGCTAAAGCTACGGTTTCCTAGAAGAGCGGTGGACGCCACATAGCGTCTTCAATTTACCGGCCAATGACGTCATTGAAACGTTATATGAAAGTAAGTTAGGAAGTTGGGTCTGTTTTCCTAGAAAACGTTTTTGACACCGTAAAGTCAAACCCAGCGGAGGCAGCGGCCCAAAGATATAAATCTTTGCCGCAGCCATATTTTCATGACAGCGTCACTGCGGCCGTTATGTGGCGCTGCTCTTCTAGGAAACTAGCTTGTGAGGAAATGTTATGAAAAAAATAAGAAGCGGCGTTAGTACCGATTTTTGACCACGAGCCTATAGAACTTTTTAAAGGGGCCCATTCACAGCAGTCCGCTTAATTTGCCGCCCGCCGCTTTATGCAGGATTGTGAATGTTGTCGCAGCCTGCGATGGCATCCGGCAATACCGAGCAGGATTGACCTTGCATCCGGCAAGAGGACTGCCATGAATGGGCCCCTTAAGAGGCTACCGAGCGCGCAGTGGCGCCCTCATCGTTTGTTTGGTTAATTCTTTTATTTATTTAATACTTCAAGCACAGATGTACAGAGTAAACGGAGCTTAGTGGGCAGTATTTTCAGTTTTAACGATAATAATAAAACTTAACAATATAAAACTATTGTTTGTAATAATAATAATAACGTAGTCTTATGGAGCACTAGGTACGCAACGTGTTTATTTTCTGCATTTTTATTCTAAAATAAAAGAAATGACCAAACAAACGATGAGAGCCGCGCTCGGTAGCCTCTTAAGTTTTATATTAGCCTAGATTATTCCCACACAACGATCCGGTAGTCCCGCTCGATACTGTCAACGTAGTAGCCATTCATGAACCGACTCGGCATAACGTCGCTCTGCTGGAAAATATAGGTTTTGAGTTTAAAAAATGTCTATTTCATTCCTATGTACTAAATAGATAGAATCATGTGAATGAAACGAATGAATGGAGCATGTAAACACTCAATGTGCTATGATTGATGCCAACTAAAAAACGCGCGCTCCCGATTTGCAACGACTGTAGAAGGTAGCGTTGCGTAGTTTCTGCTTACCTCATGAAAAAAAAGCGTAATGATATTGGTGTATAACTGGAACAAAGCCTTGTATTTATCAACAAGCACCATTTCTCTGAAAGGTTTATGTGACAGTCTTCACAAAATGGTGTAAGGCAACGAGTTGCGCTTGGATAAGTTCACTCGTGCAAACGCAACTCTGATTGTTTGTAGGACTAGGATTGTTACAATAAAATTGTCATTTATGTATCAAAAATTTAATTACGTTGATATTTACAGTCTTCTCATTGACTTAAAACTATCTACTTAACTTACTTTACGACTCATATTTTTAACACATGGTCACGAATAAAGAAATACATTTCCAAGGCCTGATTTTTCAATAGTCATAACTCATAACTGAAGAATAAATATGACAGTTTGACATATTTTCTATACAAAAGCCGTCAAATTGAAATATTTATTCTTCAGTTAAGAGTAATCAGACTATTGAAAAATTAGTCTTAAGAAATTACAAAATAATTAGCCGATTTCAGTTTTTAATGTAATTGATTGGCAACAACGCCCATTTTTTTCATTGGCAAGTTCGATACCGGCACGGCAAAGATGGTGCTTGGCGGGAAAATTGGGTGAATTGTAAGAATGTTTCCACTTGACGGCAGCGGCACGGCGCGGCGTCGACCCCAATTCATAGGGCGGTTTTACACTGGCCGGTACGGCAGCGGTACCGAACATGGGCAAATATTGGGAGTCCTCGATTATTGCCGTGCAATTGGCACAGTCAGCCTAATAGAGATGTTGTATAAATCGACAAGAATTATTTGTCTACAATCTTTGCTCCATAATATTGTATCAATTCAACAAAACATTGGGTCCTTAATTGGAGCTACTCATTGATACAGTAATATGAAATACAAATTGTAGACAATGGGGAAGAAAACTTTCAAATTAGTTCCACGTAGATGACGCTAAGTGTTTGTTATTTTCATTCAAACTGTCAATGGCTTGCATTCAAGTAACTTGTTTAAAACTTTGTCGCGAGATGGCGCTAAGTGTTTCTTCTTGTCGCCGATTGGTCGCTTTGTCTTCAAGATAACTTTATAAAGTGACAAACACACAGCGCTCTCTTGCGGCGAAACTTCCGGGAAAAACCCCGTTAAATTAATTCTTGTCGATGAACACACATTTTTGAGGCTGATTGTTCCTGGCCGGCTAATAGAAAAGCGCCCCATGAGGTAATGTCATCGCATCACGCCGTGTGCTACCACCTCCTATGCCAGTGCTTTCTCTTCAGGCCAGCAGATGACAGGGACTGGGGAAGAGCGTATAGAAGTAAGAATAGGTAATTTATCGTGCATGCAAGAGTTTATCAAAAACCATTATCGGTTACAGGAAAAGAAGGGGCTCGGCAACAAAAAAGTATTCAGAGTAACATGTAATTGTTTTGTCAAAAATCAGCGCTTATTATTTATTAACTGTAAATTTTATTTCATTACTTAAAGACAACGAAACCTTCTTTACCGGTTTTGCATGGGATGTGCACAAAGTCAAATTTGAGCTGCAATGGGATCCTTTTAGTGGTCGATTTTGGGCTCTTTTTATACTATTCTGAATATACCAAATGAAAGGCCCGCTTATACCGAATCGAATAGCATAGTTAGTTAGGTGTTACGAAATATATCGATGAGCCCCTTCTTTTCCTGTACCCTTCCCTTGGGTGTCCTAGATGGAACTTTTGAAAGCCTGTTGTCGACCTCGTAGTTGTTTTACCACTTGTTGATAAAAACTCCCCGTAGATTGCAACTTCACTAGGATTTAACTGTCACATTGGTCTTGAAAGCAAAAATAGATCTCGTCGGTTGTCACATGCAAGTGATATTCAATCTTACAGTCCGGCCGTCGAGACAATGCGTTCCTGATACCTGACAGTTGGATAATTTCAAGAATTAATAAGGATCAAATTAGCAAAACAATATTCGTTAGTATGAAACTGACAGGTATCAAGAACGCATTCTCCACGGCCGGACTATATGGTGGTAAAGCAATTTACAAAAAGTTTAAAAGCACGCGTTTATGGCCGAATTTCACCAATACAACTGAACGCGATCAGCACTTCTAATCCGGGTTCAAGAGCTGTCAGTGTCATTATTGTTATGGAATATTGACACGGACAGATCTTCAACTCGGTTTAAATGTGCTGATTGCGTTCAGTTTTATTTGTGAAACCAGCTCTAAGGGTGAATTTTACCAATGAAACTGAACTAAACCGCATTGAAGAGCTGTCAGTGTCAATATTCCACAACAATGATGACACTGACAGCTCTGGAACGCGGCTTAGATGTGCTGATCGAGATCATTTTAAAAGCTGTTATTTAACTTGCAATGCATGTATGTACGTTTGTTCGGGTGGAATCTTGCTACTCAATTTTGAAGCAGATATCTTCAACCGTTTGAGCTAAAATTTTGTATGCACGTTTAGTTTGGATGCCAATACACGATAAGCTGTGTGACGTCATTCTAAATCCAATATGGCGGACCATCCAAGATGGCTGAATAGTTATTTTTAATGCATTTCTACAATATGGGTATCAAATGAAAGGGCTTGTTGAGAGTAACTCGAAAAATAATGTGACGTCATTCTAAATCCAATATGGCGGAACATCCAAGATGGCGGAATAGTTATTTTTTATGCATTTCTACAATATGGGTATCAAATGAAAGGGCTTGCCGAGAATAATTAGAAAAATATTCTGACATCACTCTTAATCCAATATGGCGGACTTTTGAAGTTTTTTATGCTTTCCTATAGTAACCGGCAAACGACCTTGCAACAATGATGCGTGGAATGAGATGAACAGACTCAGAAACCTAGCCAGCGTTAACTAAAAAGTAAAAAATAAATTAAAAGCAAAAAACCTTTTTTAAAAAAAGCTTTTATTTAAATGCTCTAAAAAGAAGAAAATAAAATTTTATTTTTAAATTTTAACTATCAACTTATAACCTCATTATACACAATTTATATGATCATAAAAGCTTGTCGCGAGGTTTGCGTAAGTACCTATAAGTATTTAATTAAACTGAAATTAAAAAAAAGTTAAACTTAGCCGATTATGTTACTCAATGAAATAGGTACTAGTTTATTTACACAAGTAAATCGCGCAACAAGCTTTTATGATCATATAAATTGTGTATATGAGGTTATAATTTGATAGTTAAAATTTTAAAAGAAAATTTTATTTTCTTCTTTTTAGAGCATTTAAATAAAAGCTTTTTTTAAGAAAGGTTTTTTGCTTTTAATTTATTCATTGGTGAAATCCGCCCTTAGACAAACTAACTGAACTTTTTACAGTTCATGCATCACCACATATTTTGATAAGAACCAGATTCGGTAGACTGAGTAGTCCTTAGTCAAAATTACAGTGCATAGTTAACCAAAATAACAAATGGGTATTTTAAATGATTTATAAAACTTATTCGAATACCCCAGTCCATGCAACCCACAATAAATTAAACGAATTTCAGTTACTGATAGCACACAAAAACATTGTTTTATAGCGACAAAAAGCGTTATTTCGCTCATCTCTAAAAAGGGAGCTAAACATAACTACTAAAATTCGACTGCACTTATACATAATAATATTATTATTATAATTATATGAAATCTTAGCAAAAATATGAGATACAGTACCTACGGCAGATTTATCTTGGCAAGTCCGAACTTCGCGCAGAACGCTGCGCAGAAACACTTTTTAGGAATCAAATGAGGCGAGTGTGAGTGAGAGAATATGCGCGAAAGTTCTTAGTGCTTATGTTCAGACTGGCCAAGATATTTGTGTCGTAGTGTAATTGTCTTTAAGACTATATAAATACAAGGCTTTGTTTATTTTTCTCTAAAAAAAACATATACATATCTTAAATAAATGAATATTTTATGACAAGTGGTTTTTAACCCATCTCATGCGTGCACATTTATCAAAAGTGAAATGTTACTAGCCAAAATTGGCAACACAACATGAAATCCACCTTTGTGCACTGCCCACAGCATCTTTTTTAACTCGGGCAAATATTTAAAACAATAAAAACAAAAAAATACGGTCAGACAAACACCTCATAGGCGAGAATTTCAGATTATGTTACTAATATCAATATGTACATTCAATATACATAACTCTT
Source organism: Cosmia pyralina (assembly GCA_946251885.1). Taxonomy (NCBI): domain Eukaryota; kingdom Metazoa; phylum Arthropoda; class Insecta; order Lepidoptera; family Noctuidae; genus Cosmia; species Cosmia pyralina. The sequence continues at coordinate 2,465,723 of OX276354.1, forward strand.
CCCGACAATATTTTGTTATTAAATTGTGCTAACTTGCAGGCAAGTGAATTTATCAATGGCACTCTCAACCTGTGTTCGTCTTGACAGTATGAGACAACAGTATACGCTAGCTTAGCGTTAGAAAGAGAGCAAACATCCCGCGCTAGTCAAGAGTGCCATAGATAAATAGGTGCTTAGTTCAAGAGTTAATATAAACTCTGACTCACCATAGGTGTGTTAGATTTACTCGGCGTCTGATTTGTTTCCGGTTGGATCTCATCTTCATCTAGGATACCGTCTGAAATTAATAAAATAGTTATTTAGTATTTTGCTAATATTATTATCTTGAAGGACGGTGTCGCCGAGGCCGGCCATGTTGTAAAGTAGGTTGCCAAGCTGATAAAAAAAATTCAAGTCTGTCAGTCTGTCAGATCCTTTTTCTCAAGGACATGTGGAGATATCAAATTGAAATTAATATCGAATACGTAAGTCTATGGTCCCTTAGAGTTCTAAAAAATTAAGTTTCTAAGTCAACACAATAAAAAAATACGGCCATTTTACGACACATTGATACTCGCAACTGTCGCAAGTAAATCAAAACCTATAGGGTACTTCCCGTTGACCTAGAATAATGAAATTTCGTAAGAAGCAAGGTGTCACAGCACAAATAAAGGAAAACGTCTGAAAAATGTTCTTGTTTTTGGGATAAATTCTTTTCAACTACGGAACCCTTCATTGTGCGTGTTCCGACACGCGCTTGGCCGATTTTTTTTTATGATTGATATTGAACTAAATCTATTTTTATTCAACCTTGTCACTCCCGAATATTTTTACTTAATATTTTCGTAGAGGTTATCAGGCACACTAATAAATACTAACAAAATCAAAATCAATACCAATAACACTTATCCAACGGTTATCAAAAGTCATAATATTTTCGTCTCAGTGACTTTCCGTGTGCACTGCCGTACAAAGTATTTGGGCTAGTGATAGTGTTAATATAAAAGTGTTATCTCTTACTAGGACGCGTGGATATCCCGTTTGTTTTGAGTGATATTTATTTAGGTTTGTTTATGTTGGTTGTAAGTTCAAAGTACGAGTTCAGAAGATGTTAAGTTCATCATTTTGGAAAGTTTGGAAATGCAGGGTGTTTGGAAGCTTGGTGCAAAGCTTTAAGGGCGTGATAGAGCATTTTGAGCCATATAGTCTTAGACGAAGAATTTATGCCCCAGAAAAAGTTTGCACTTAAAAATAAAAAAATAAACATACTTCGTCTGACTCAAACTGCTCGAAATGGTGTCAATTATAATCCCTTGAGGCTTTGCACCCAGCTTCCAAACACTCTGTATAATAAAAGTTTAATTAATGAGCCTGTTAACTTCTTTTATTGATAATAGTTTTTATTAGGACGTTTCAATTGGTAAACGAATTGATGGTTGGAGGATGTAGTGTTAATTTGGCGCATAGAAGGACTCCGGCTGACATCGTGGGCCCTATGTCAATAGCTGAGGCTGCTGAACTGTGTTTGCTGGTTCCATTGTGTGCGTTTTTACTTCTACTCAACTACGTCAGAATAGCGGATATGGGTTCATGGTTTATGTACATACAGAGTACCTATAAAAGACGTGCTAAATTGCCAGGGTGAGTACGAATTGCGCATATCAAAAGCTATCAAATCTACAACGAGTAATGCGAATGACCGCTCATTCGGATCAATGGACAACAATCTTTTGTAGCTACTACGTTTAATATGTGTGTGTTATTCCATGTGCCACGTAATTTGCTAAGAAGTTCTAATGTCGGGGACACACCAACGGGAAATGCTGTTGATTATCGCGATGATGGATGGACGTAGCCATAGGTGTAGCAACAACTTATCGGGACAATTTGACAACGGCATACACATTGCCGCACCGAATTGAATGAGCATTGACGTTGACCGCTCAAGTGTTGCCACTCAATTTATCGCGATAATTATCGGAAAAAATATCGCGTTGTTTATGGCGATGATGGGCATGCGTTGGTGTGGCCCCAGCATGATAGGAGGCTTTTCTGCATGCCATGATGTCATACCAACTTAAGGCAATACTGGTCCACTGTCTAGAACGTCAAACAAAGAGCACGAAGTGGACATTGACCTCTTTCACTCATCAGTACGTGCTCTAAAAAAACACACAAAAATCTACAAATTGTAAAGAAACAGTGTACTCATTGTTGAAGAGCCTATTAATAAGTAAATATTTTACTACGTATTTTTTTTTATACAGGGTGTAAGTGTAAACAGTGGCAATATTTTAAGGGGTCATTGTACTCATCATTATAAACAACTTTTACTATGGGACCAAACCTGAAATCGCGAAAAAAAATTCTGCTGTTCCCTACATTTTGACGAATTGTCACATCACATTAATATTATAAAGGCGAAAGTTTGTGAATGTGTGTGTGAGCGAGTGTATGTGTGTGTGTGTGTGCGTGTGTGTATGTTTGTTACTTCTTTACGCTCAAACGGCGGACCGATTTGGATGAAATATGGTATGTAGATAGCTTATACCTTGGATTGACACATCCGGGGTCCCGGGTCCTCCGGGTCGGGTTGGTCTATGCGGGTGAAACCACTGGGCGCAGCTAGTCCGAACATAAATGTACTGAACAGCTGATTTTTTTTCGCGATTTCAGGTTTGGTCCCATAGTAAAAGTTGTTCATAATGATGAGTACAATGACCCCTTAAAATATTGCCACTGTTTACACTTACAGCCTGTATATGGACAATTTTTTAACCACGTTGTTGTACAGAGTAGGTAATTATTATGCTACTTGGTTGAGGAGGTCAGATAGGCAGTCGCTCCATGTAAAATACAGCTATTCAACTACATCCCGTTAGACTGGAAGTCGACCACAACATAGTTGGGTAAATGATAGACAGATAATTAATTTAATTACTATGCATATTACACCGGTAATGATTTAATTAATTATCAACTTGAATATTATGACTACACGCAGTTCCTTTTAAAAATAAATATTTAGATATGCAGCCAAGTTTTCGACTTTAAAACCTAAAATAAAATACTAAGATTGTTTAAATTATTGTTTGTTTTCATTTAATGAAAAAAGATTGCATGCAGCAGAGATGAGAATGTTGAGATGGAGGTGTGGACGAGAATGGATAAAGTAAGAAATGAGTATATAAAAGGAAGTTTGAAAGTGGCGCCAGTGGCCAGAAAAGTTGAAAGGAAATTGTTTGGCTTGGTGTGGGCAAGTGATGATGAGGGACGAAACGCGTGACTAAAAGAGTTATGAATATACAACATGTTGATGGATGGAGATGGACAGGAAGGCCGAAGAATAGATGGATGGAATGATATGAAAGAGAAGGGAGTGAATGATAGCGCGACGGTTGACAGGGGAAAATGGAAGAAGAAAACGTATGCGCCGACCCCACGTACCATGGGATAAGGGCAGGAAGATCATGATGTTTACAAATAATTTATCCAATACCTATGTTAATCTGAATTGAAAAAATAACAGCCTAGATTCAATGGATATCAGCCTATGACCCCGTGTGTAAGGTCACCAGTAATAGTCCAGGACTGACCACTATCGTACTTGTAGTAATCTAATCTGCGTTTGTAGGTTAGTAACCTAATAAGGGTGTCCCAAAATTAACGCAAGATTTGAATTAAATAGAAAACAATCAATCTGCCTAGCCTTTTCCCAACTATGTTGGGGTGGGCTTCCAGTCTAACCGGATGCAGCTGAATACTAGTATTTTACATGGAGCGACTGCCTATCTGACCTCCGCAACCCATTAACTGGGTAATACGATACCCCTTGGTAAGACTGGTTGTCAGACATTCGGGCTTCTGACGACCCGTAACGACTGCCGACAGCCGGGACCAACGGCTTAACGTGCTTTCCGAGGCACGGAGGAGTCTCAGTATGTAAAGATGGTCACCCATCCACGGACCGACCCCGGCAAGCGTAGCTTAACCTGATGGATCGACCATTGCGGCTGTTATTACTTAGCCACGAGCTCCTATTAAATAGAAAACACAGATTTTTTTATTTTTATTATAATTTCTATTTAATCATAATAAAGTACATAAGTAGGTATGGAATAGCATATCGGGCAAATGGCCTCCACGGCTTCGCTGGCACATACGCACTCTTTTGTCGAAAGCCATGATTTTTTGCATAATTGTGGCTGAATTTCGTTGATGCAGCGTTGAATACACATCCTTCAATACACAGCAAGGTTGACATAGACCTTTGACCTCGAATAACCATAAAAAGAAATCTGGTGTTCTGAAATCTATGTTGAAACTGTTTGTACTCCCCGTCACTTGTCCCTACAGGTTCATTAGAAAACCAGCGTCAGACAGCATCTGTCTGGCATTAATGCTGAAATGAACCTTTTTACTACTGTTGTTAAAACATTATTTTCACTTTTTTTTTCTTTTGTTTTTTGTGTTTCACGAACTGTGTCCAAATAAACGTTTTTCTTTCTTTCTTCTTTCTATCTTTCTAGTGATGTTAAATCACATGATCTAGGGAGCCAATTCTAACCACTAAAACGAGAGAGTACACCACCAGGAAATATCTCATGCAATAATCGAATTGTTTAATACAGCAGTTGAGGCCATTTGTGCATTTGTGCTATTCCATACATAACCCTAGCCTATGTTCTTTATCATTAAATAAAGAAATTACAATAAAAGAAAAATAAACTGTGTTTTCTATCCAATTCAAATCTTGCGTAAATTTTGAGACAACCATTAGTTATTACACACACAATCAATCTGCCTAGCCTTTTCCCAACTATGTTGGGGTCGGCTTCCAGTCTAACCGGATGCAGCTGAATACCAGTATTTTACATGGAGTGTTTTACATGCCTATCTGACCTCCACAACCTAGTAACTGGATAGTAAGATACCCCTTGGTAAGACTGGTTGTCAGACTTTCGGGCTTCTGACGATCCGTAACGACTCTCAAAGATCCACGACTAACAGCTTAGTGTGCTTTCCGAGGCACGGAGGAGTCTCGGTATGTAAAGATGGTCAACCATCTACTGACCAACCCCGGCAAGCGTAGCTTAACCTGATGGATCGACCCGTGCGGCTGTTAGTTGTTAGACATACAAATGAGTAAGACAGATTATCAAAACAACAATATTAAGGCTTACAATGTTGGTTATCAATAATTGAATCAAATAGCAACTGGTCACGCGACCTATGCTATTATTAAATGTTACCTTCTAATGATCGTGGTTTACGACCATAACGGAAATTACCATTCTATACACGGTGTATTGAGTAACTCATTATCACCTGCCACGCCTAGCCTTTTCAAACTCAAACTCAAAGCATTTATTTCAAATAAACCAATTACAGGCACTTTTGAATTGTCAATGGGTCGGTCAGTCAGAAAGATGAAGCTAGTTGCCCATTCCAAAGCGTAGTAGATCCCTATGGAGAAGAACGGGCAAGAAACTCCACGGACACTCTTTTAAATCATAATATTTTTACAAAATATTGGTTACATCGTTCATGTTGAAAATATACATGTGAGAACAATGTAGAAAGACGTGCACGTTAAAAAGCGTCCGTAATAAAAAGATAAAAACTAAAACAACTAAATTAAATATTAAAATTAAAATTAATTTTTCCCAACTATGTTGGTGTCGGCTTACAGTCTAATCGGATGCAGCTGAATAGTAGTATTTTACATGGAGTGGCTGCCATCTGATCTCCACAACCCAGTTACTGGGTAACACGATACCCGTTGGTAAGGGTCAGTTCAGACCAAGCGGAAAAATACTCGCGGAATTTTCTGGCTCCATTGAAAATAGAACCGTATCACCATAGCCTAAAGTATAAAATTGTATTAATATGCGAGCCGACTGACAGTTTTATACTTTAGGCTATGGTAATACGGTCCTATTTTCAATGGAGCCAGTATATTCTGCGAGGATGTCCCTACGACTGGTTGTCAGACTTTCGGGCTTCTAACGACCCGTAACAACTGTTAAAGATCTACAAATGACAACTGGGACTAAAGGCTTAAGGTGCTTTCTGAGGCACGGAGGGGTCTTGGTATGTAAAGATCACCCATCCACGGACCAAGCCTGGCAAGCGTAGCTTAACCTGATCGATCGACATTTTCATATTGCCATGTTTACACAGCGTGTCGTTTTGCATCCTCGTCAAATTTAAGGGTGTCGTATAGACCATCAAACCGAACTTTCTCCATGACACCAACATCGTAATCGCGAAAAAATAATCAGCCGTCCCATTCATTTGCGTCGAGTAGGTATTGAAGTTTTCTATAGGACAGATTAAATTTTTTTCGCGAATACGATGTTGGTCCCATGGAGAAAGTTATTCGGTTTGATGTTCTGTACCACACCGTAAAATTTGACGAGGATGCAAAGCGACACGTTGTATATCGATACACATCACGTCTGCGGAGTTTCCCTAGCTAATTTAATTTGACCCTGTATAAGTAGGTACACTTAAGTATACAATCTCACACTCACTTAGATTAGGCGTTAACGTCAACCAAAACTGATTCTTCAACGTGCATCTCAAGCCGGGCGGTAGTCTGAGGGCCTTGTCTGCAGCCACCGACGCTGCCAGTATCTTCGCGGCGTCGACGAGTAATGACGCTTGCCAAGAGTCGGCGTATATCAGGCGCATTGAAGACTGCGCGGCCGTTGAGCAGATCATCGGGTAGAGGGACTTATGGCGACGGAGGTTGTAGAATGATATACCTGTAATAAATTATGTGGTAAGTATAATGGAAGGGTGGTTTCATAATGTAGGGGGTTTCCAGACGGTAGGTAAGTAAACACAGGCCAACGGTACGAGATAAATACATAAAATTGCCACATACACAAATATCAATGTTAAACACTGAACGTTTCATTACAAAACAAGGTTCATCTTCAAACCCAGGTTAAATCCTTTTTTGAATTTCGAACTTTATTCCGACACATTAAGATGTCAGTTTTACAAAACTGACAACTTAGTACCGGACTAAGATGTCAGTTTTGTATAAAGAACTGTATTTCTATCACGGCTAGGTTGTTATTACAAAAACTGGCTCGATGACGGAAGAAAACCCTCGTTTTGTAATAAGACCGTGAAAATCTAAGTTGATTTTTGAATGAAAATATTATCGATAAACGTCATAAAATAATTTTAGTTTCAATGGAAACTGAACCATACGCAATGTAGTTAAAGTTTTTACTCCCAAAGCATGAAAGATATCTCGTCTCTTTGGTAAATATTGCATACGATAAGTTACATGTAAGTGTAGATTGAACTACTAAACAAAGAAATGGTAATCACGTTCGAGTCATTTTTCGGTACAGGTAATACAAGCTCCTAAACTACAAGCAGGCAACCTTCCTCTAAATATACTTTGGGTAATTATTATGCATAGATTTAAGTATAATATGGAAGATAGTAAGAACTTCCTTCCAATGCCTCTTTTTTTCGATGAACTTCTATGTCCAAACGCCATTTTGAATATTTTTGTTTGACTATCTTGGATTAGGGATGTTTCCTGGGTAAAAAAAGAAATTCTATTTAGTCCGTCAGTTAGATAATAAAAAAATATTAGACACGTATTTTTTGCTTTATCATATGAATAAAAAATTACTTAGATAAAACGCATTATAGTTGGGAGCTCGCTACGCATATAAACTATAATAAACTTCGTATAAAATCTAGCGATGAGTGACGACATGCCACATTTTAACTCAATGCATCGCCGTAATCTTTTGATTACGTAAAAAAAGAAAAAATACGTGTCCAATTATTTTTTATAATCTACACGACGACGGACAAAAAAATATGTAATCACATCCCTATTACTTTTTAAATAAATTTAATGACGAATAGGACACTGACATTAGATAGGTATCTATTTATTAGGTCATTGTACTGGATTCATCATAGATTTTGCTTTTGTTCTTATTCTTACTTATCTATCAAAGATACCGTTTTCTAGCCAGACTGTAAACATATTTGTCAATTAAATCGGTCAAGTAATAATATGACAATCTAGATTAATATGGTGTTGATAAATAAGTTTTAATTATTAGTAAATAAACAATATAGAGGATACATTGTAATTTAGTTCTTTAAACTGCAAAAACTTCAGCAACTCGAATACCGTTCGTTGATGCAGCCATTATGTCGTCACGTGTGCAGGTGACAGGACATGCGGTGCAAGATGGGAGGTGAGTGTTTTGTAAACACCTTTATTTTATGTACCTACTATGGACAAAACTTGAGCATGCTCACTTAAGAAAATATTCCTGTGAGAGCGCAGCTGGTGACAAATGTACATTGTGCGATCGAGTCGTGAGGCCGTGCATGCGATTATCGCCTTTGAGGTGATCATGCGGAACTTTGGCCCATAGTACCTACTTTCTAAGCAAATAAACGATTACAATTATAAGCCCACTGTCTGTGAAGAGACGCCGCATACACGCCGGAGATCTGACCTGATTGATCTGATTTGTTATTAACATGGAATTTATGGCAAAGATAAATGATGTACAGGGTGCATTAAGATAGTGGCTCTTACTTTAATATGCTGTAACTTTAAAAAGGCCTCGTGCTTTTGCCCTTACACCCTAATTTCTTTACAAAACAGTTTTATTTATACTATCTGCAGACAGTTCAAATGAAGCCAGTTTATCGCAGTCCATCACGACTAACTGACTAATTAAATCCTTATCTTTTTTATCATGTCAAGTATGTAAGTTGTGGTTGTATGACATGTTCCTTATCCGACAGATAGCACTAACTGGGAGACGTAAATAGAGGTCATGTGCCATGCAGTAGGCCCGGGTAGATAAACGTAATTACATTGGACTTAGGGTTACATGGAGTTATCGAGTTATCCATAATGAGAAATGAATGCGAGTTTGTCTATCTGTCCGTTTATTTGTTTGCTGTTTTCAAAAAACAAAGAAGTCACTTAGGGCCGGTTTCTTTATCCGTAGTTAACTCAACCAATGGTTAAACATAGTAACTAATGGTTGAATTTTGGCTAAATGTGAAGGATAAACATGAATGTATGCAATATGCAACTCATTCATGTTAAAAAATAGTTTCTAATGGCATTTTGACAAACATTTAGCCAAATTTCAACCATTATTTACTATGTTTAACCATTGGTTGAGTTAACTACGGATCAATAAACCGGTCCTTACGTAGCATTGAGTAGGTAAAGGATTTCTTGAATTATAAAAAATTTAAAGCTTTTCCACTGAGGCGGGGAGACACAGACAGAGGCGGCATTGTCAATACTTTCCATTATTAAACCAAGTGTGTCATCGTTTACTCGCACTTTGACTACTGACGTATACTAACTTGAAACTTGGCTTTGAAGGCGGTTCATCATCATTCTCCTGCCCTTATCCCAATTTATTTGGGGTCGGTGCAACATGTTTTTTTCTTCCATACTTCTCCATTTGTCCTCATCTCGGTAGTCACTCCCTTTCTAGCCATATCACCTTTGACACAGTCCATCCATCTTTTCTTTGATCTTCTCCTACTCGTATAGCCATCCACATTCATACTCTAAACTCTCACGACATTTTCCTCATTCCTCCTCATCACATGGCCTTATACCAACCGATTCCCACATAACTTTTCAGTCATACAAGCTAGTGCTGATGGTGAAGTCGGTTCATGTCAGAAATTGTGCCTGCAAACCACTTTCGGGGCCACGAATTGTATTAGTACTGACGTCCACAGCTAGACGCTGCCGGTGCGGCGATTCCACGCTCTGTGAGCGGAGACGAGCGAAGCGGATAGGAAACTTGCAGGAGTCGACCAATCACATTGGTCGAAATCCACATCTCGTCTCCGCTCCGTCGTTTCTTGCACGCTCCGCTCGTCTTTGCCTCAGTGGAAACGCAACCTTAGGAAAAGCCGCTGCAGCGGGTTTAAATGGAGGTAATTACTTGGTAACTAATGGTGAAAGAAAACTGTCAAATTAGTTCCGCGTAGATGGCGCTAAGTGTTGGTTACTTTCATTCAACTCTCAATGGAGTTCCTTGCTGAAAACTTGCCGCGAGATGGCGCTAAGTGGTTTTTCTTGTCGCCGATTGGTCGCTTTGTCTACAATATGACTTTGACAAGTGACAAACACACAGCGCTCTCTCGCGGCGAAGCTTCCGGTAAACAACCCCACGTCAGTAACCACTTCATATTATTATAACGAACACGTAAAGTAAGTACTTTTGATAATGAAACTACTTATTCACGGTCAATGACATGAATTGGTGATGTTTCGTAGATCAAATTATTAGCTTTGATTATTCTAAAATACCTCTTATGGCCTTTAGATGCCTATCTCAACATTGGCAGAGCCAACAACGTACGATAAACCTGCGGGCCACATCTTATCACTCAGTTATCTAGAAGTCCTGACTGACTGACTGACTCATCAACGCCCAGCCCTTGAACTTAGAAAGCTGAAATTTTGCACAAAGGTTCCAATTATAATGTAGACAAGGAACAAGGATTTCCCGGTAGCACGTTCCCATGGCATATTTTCCGACATCCACGCAGACGAAGCCGCGGCCAAAAGCTAGTTATTAATAAAATGCAAAATTCATCCTGACCGAACGGACTGTACAGACAGGTTCAGTGTGTGATTATTGCAATGATATTTATCATTATCTTAGAGTTCTCTTTAGATTATTAGATTACTACCAAGACTTGACCCACAGATATCATGGGCCGAGCATCGTACTACTCATCATCTGCCTAGCCTTTTCCCAACTATGTTGGGGTCGGCTTCCAGTCTAACCGTATGCAGCTGAATACCAGTATTTTATATGGAGCAACTGCCTATCTGACCTCCACAACTTGCTTGCACAATTGCATGTGTATAAAAAGCGGCTTACTATCTGATCTCCACAACCCAGTTACTGGGTAACACGACACCCTTTGGATTCAACACAATGTAAATTGTTTTAGGAATAAATTAAATGAAAATTAATGAACAACCCAGTAACTGGGTAACACGATACCCCTTGGTAAGACTGGTTGTCAGACTTTCGGGCTTCTGACGACCCGTAACGATTGTCATAGATCCACGAATGACAGCCGGGACCAACGGCTTAACGTGCTTTCCCAGGCACGGAGAGGTCTTGGTAAGTGTATGTATGTGTATTATTGGTTTATAACCTATTTATGTGCTTGTATAAAGTCTATTTATAATTAATTAAGATATATTTTTAGTGTTCTTTTTATAAGTATTCCTCTCATACTGAGCACCTGCCATCTTATCTCTTCACCACCCTTGGTTGACTGGTAGAGAATGCCTAAGGCATTAAGTCCGCCTTTGTACGTTTTAAGTGCGAAAAGTTTAAATAAATAAATAAAGATGGTCACCTATCCACGGACCAACCACGTATAACCTGCGGTTTTTATTACTTAGCCGCAAGCCCCACAATCATTATAGGTACTACTGATAAACTTTAATCAAAACAAACAATAACAACGTATTGTTTATATAGCGTTAAACTGGCGCAAATCCGCAAAAGAATAAATATTTTTTTATCTAGTAGGTAAATCAGATTGCAAACGTCGTCGCTGACCGTGCCGTCCAATGTCCGCTGATACAAGCTACAATGAACGATCAAATACGTTTATGACTACTATAAGTTTACTATTTACTTTTTGTAATAAAATGTCACCACTAATGAACGCTTTTTCATTATTTTTTTTTTTTGTTGGCTGGGACAGACTGGATGCGGAATGCGGAGGCTAGCGGTGTTGTGGCGCAGCCTGGGAGAGGACCAAGTCCGGCAGTGAACTGCGACAGGCTGAGTTTATTGATTGAATCTCTTTCACCCCTTTACGTCATCAATATTTTAATCTTAATAGGTCTTTACCTATGAAATTGCCGTTTTGTATGAAAAAATTTAAACGAATTTTTTTCATGCATTTTTTATTTGTATTAATCGAAGTAATCACCCATGCAATCAATGCATCTTTGCCAACGCAGTGGCAGTTTATTGATGCCCTTCTTAAAGAAATCAGCTGGACGGGAGGCAACAAATTCTTCAAAGGCATTTTGTACTGCCTCTCGGGTATTGAATTTTTTTCCCGCCAAGAAGTTATCCAAATTCTGGAAAAAGTAGTAGTCTGTAGGCGCAAGGTCTGGTGAGTAGGGCGGATGACGGAGAGCTTCCAACCCCAGTTCTTGCAACTTGGAGACCGTCTGCTGTGCAGTATGAGGTCGCGCGTTGTCGTGCAGGAGCAGCGGAGACGAGCGATTGACCAATGCTGGTTGGAGATGTGCCAGCTTCTCCATCATTGTGTTCAGTTCTTCACAGTACACAACGTTTGATAAGAAGCTGTGATGAATCACACCGGCGCTAGACCACCAACCAGTGACCATCACTTTTCTAGGGGTAAGTTTTCGTTTAGGGCATTGTTTAGGTGCTGAACCAGGATCCAACCAACTTGCTGAGCGCTTGCGGTTATCAAACAGAAACCATTTTTCATCGCAGGTAACAATGCGGTTCAAAATTCCTTCATTTGTGTGTCTGTTGAGCAGTGCAAGGCACGTCTCGACGCGTACTTCGCGCTGGCGATCATTAAGTTCGTGGGGCACCCATTTGTCAAGCTTTTTTACCTTGCCAATTTGACGCAAATGGACCAATATTGTTTTGACGCTAACGTCGAAAGCTGCTGCTAATTCAGCCGTAGATTGTTTATCATCAGCTTCCACAATCGCCTTTAATTCGTCATTGTCGACCAAAGTCTTCGGACGACCGCGAGGTTCATTTTTCAGGTCGAAATTTCCAGAACGGAAGCGAGCAAACCAATAACAAGTGGTGCGTTGGTTTGTAGTGTTAGCTCCGTAAACGTCGTTGATGTTGCGTGCCGCTTGTGCCGCGTTGCTGCCACGACGGTACTCATATTCCATAATTACTCGAATTTTTAACGTATCCATGATGACGAAAAAGATTGAAATGCGATGAAAATGTAACACTAATCAATAAACAAATGACTACTTTTAGAAAAAAAATCCATGTTTTTAAAATAAAATTAATTTGAAATTAGAATTCTTAGCCAAACAAAAATTGTTTTGATTTGAAATGGCCAGTACTACAGAACGGCAATTTCATAGGTAAAGACCTAATATTAAAATATGTGTATGTTTAGGTTAAGGTATTTATCTATGGGCCAGTGTCGCCTGAAATAAATGGATTATTATTATTACTGTCGTTCGCTCGACTGCGAAAAACAAAAAAGAAAATATTATTGACTCACCTTGTGATTTCCTATTAAGATAAAACTCGAGTGTGCCTTGCCATAGGTCCACTTTCACACCTATTATGCTCCCCTTACAAAAGCCAGTGTTATCACCACGACTGACTAACTTGTTGTGTCGTAGCGCTCCCGTGTACGACAGCCCGTAGGACTCCCCGTCGCGGCCCAGGAAGGAAGTGAACGTGAACAGGGATTCTGCCATGTCCACTTTGTTGGTACCTAGGCCTACCATCTGGAAAAAAGGTTTGGTGGCGTTAGAAGTTGGCATTTTGTTTAGTGTGGAATAAATACAGTCATAGTCATATTAAAATTGGTCTACTCGGTCAAAAGTTATTACAATTTATAGTCACAAAAAAACTTGACTAACACGTATAAATTCACTTACGGGCTACGGGGTCAGTGGTAGTCAACCACAAAAATTATGGTGATCATATTAAAACGAATAATTATTATTCTTAAGTTAAACATTTAGGCCCACTAGCACCACAAATCACAAAATACGTTGAGCGCTAAACGAATTAAAAACATTATTCTATGTCTGTTAATTTTGAAGTTGTCAGGGATGGAATGATGTTTTAAAAATGTTCAGCGATAACTGTATATATGGTTTTTGGTGCAAGCGGGCCTTGGTATCATAATCAAACCGGTTTTATGTATAAAAAAGATTATTTGAATTTATTATTTGTCTGTCTATTTGTAACCTTTTCACACCTTAACGGATAGGCCGTGACCTGGGTAGGAACATAGGATAATTTTTATTCCGGTAGTAGGTACGTTCCCCGGAGATAATTTCCGAGTTATACGCGAGCGAAGCCGCGGGCAAAAGCTAGTAATAGTATATTTGGCTTACTTAATGTGCGGAAAGTCAACCACCGACATCAATCAGTCAAAAACAAAGTTTATAATGTTCTACTATAAACTTTATTATTAAATTAGCTTTTGCCCGCGGCTTTGCCTGCGGTGGATGTCGGAAAAAATCATTTAACATTAATTGAAAAACTAAAACTTAATTACTGATCATTTTAAATTTTAAAATGTTAATCAGATTTTTTATTATCAAATTATTGAAGTTACAATAATTAATTAGTAAGGTAATTATTTTTCTATCATAGGAATCCTTGTCCACTAATTCATAGGTTACAAACCTTTTTTAGTAATACCTTTTTGTTTGTAAAATATTTGCTTCTTGTAACTACAAACAGTGATGATATTAGTGATAATGATACCTAAATAAATATTTGAATTTAAAAAAATATGTTCTTTTACTCTTTTTTCCATTTAGCCATATAAAATTAATATTTTAGTTAGTGTGCATTCTCTTTCATATTTTCTGTTTTTTTTTTAAAAAAAAATCTAGTCTATACAAAAAAATACAAATACAAAAATACAAAAAGTTTTATTGGCAAAAGAAAAGGTGATGACAGAAAACACAAACACAAATTTAACTTTGTACATCACAACAATGCAAGGTTTGACCGTTGACCCACAAACTAAGCAGGGCTTGTATCTTGTGGGTCGGAGTGACGTGTGAGTGGAGTCTTATAAATAACTTATAAGAACGACAAGTTAGAAAAGGTTTATGTTAACTGAAGTGTCAAAAAATTACAGCTGTCAGAATTCCGTCGCATTAAAAATCAGACTCTCCACATGACGCTGGCAGAATAGTCGACATCGGCTCAGTTGACAAAAAGGAAAAGAAAAAAAATTAATCAGACTGTAGTACAGGATACAGGTGATCTTTTCCACTAAAGTCAAGAACTGTGTTGTATTGCACAGTTTTTGCTGTTCAGTATCTGGAAATGTTAATTTGGCAAAATCCAGCTATCTTGCTTTTCAAGTAGGTAGGCGACAGCTTCAGGCTTCAGCCTCAGCACTGATCGTCCATTGGTGATTGTGCAACCAACCAATTATGATATACAAGATAAGTTCGTAGGGTATTCTACCAATGAATATGAACAACTTTCACTATGGGACTAACTCTGAAATCGCGAAAAAAAAATCTGCCGTTCAGTACATTTATCTACACCAAACTCGTCAAAAGTTGTTCATATTCATGGATGGGTAGAACAGACTGTGAAAATTTGCGCACTGCTTAAAAACTGATCCTGTATATGCAACCAATCTGTGGCTGCTATCATAATATCATAGAGCGCACCTTAACGAGGCAATGCATCAAAATGTTATCAAAGCTGTTCAATAACACGGCATCGGCACTTGGAACGTCACGTGTTTGTTCCACTATTGTATTCCAAGATGAGATACGTCATAGTTCAATGTTTATGTAATCATGGCTGTTGCTAGTTGACAACACGAACCATGTCCTGTCTGTCAGTCTGTCAAGGCCCTTTTTCTCAGGAACGCGTGGAGGTATCAAGATGAAATTAATATCAAATAGGTAGGTCTATATGGCCACTTGTAGCTCTAAAAAAATCAAGCTTCTAGTCAACGCAGTAAAAAAATACGGCCATTTATGCGATACATTTTGATACTCGAAAGTAAATCAAAACCTATATGGTACTTACAGTTGACCTAGCACCATGACAGCACAAGTAAAGGAAAAAGTCCGAAAATTGTTAATTTGTAATTTTATCACATAAAAAAAAATATTTTTGGGATTTCTAGTTTTTCAACTACAATCTTAAGTTTGTTTTTGGGATAAATTCTTTTCAACTACGGAACCCTTCATTGTGCGTGGTCCGACACGCACTTAGCCAGTTTTTTTTTTAAGAATATTAGTTTTTAGTGTTAGTAGTAATAACAGCTATAACTAAGCTTAACATTGCAACAAATGGGCTTCAAACTCACAACCTCTTGCACAACCTAAGGCGTTGGCTATTGAGATATTGCCGCTAAATGATAAATGATTTTATTTCTGAAGTAGGATTGTAGAGGGGCTAAGTAATCGATCGATCAGGTTAAGGTGGTGGTGGTGGTGGTGGTGGTGGTGGTGGTGGTGGTGGTATGGCTGCTAACAGCGCCACCATTGAAAAAAAATCGTAAGTCAGGAGATATGGAACATTTTGAAATTTCCTATGCACACATTTTTAGTCAGATGTTGTAGAATTTTTTTGTATAAAAAAAATCAACACTAAACCTCCTAGGTTCGAAGTTGTAGCAGTTACACCAAAAAAGTTTCAATGGTGGCACTATCTGTTAATGGTGCCGCGGTTGGTCCGTGGATGGGTGAACATCTTTACATACACAGACCTCTCCGTGCCTCGGAAAACACGTTAAGCCGTTGGTCCCGGCTGTCATTCGTGGATCTTTGATAGTCGTTATGGGTCATCAGAAGCCCGAAAGTCTGACAACCAGTCTTACCAAAGGGTTATAGTATTACCCAGTAACTGGGTTGTGGAGCTCACATAGGCAGTAGCTCCATATAAAATACTGGTATTCAGCTGCATCCGGTTAGACTGGAAGCCGACCCCAACATAGTTGTGAAAAGGCTAAGCAGATAGATGATTTATTTATTTTTATTGGTTCACCAACAATTGTTTGCACAAGTTTTATGATACTGGTAACTTGCAAAAATGTATATGCAACAGTGCAACAATCACTTACAGGTAAACTCCACATGCATAAAGAAGTTGTACAAAGTTTTATAATATTATTCTAGTTTTTAAATTACTTATCTAAAGGTCTAAATCATTACTCTAACAATACAATACAATTCATAACACATTTCCTTTGAGTGAGATAAAGAAAGGTTTATCTATTTAGGAAGATACTTAAGAAAATTGGCCTTCAATTTGTACAAACTTTCAAAGTGCAAATCGATTTTATCACTGCAGCTATTTACAACCTTGCAGAAGAATGATGAAGTAGGCTTGTACACGTCATTCATATTTTAAAAATAAAAACTAGGTCGCTCTTCTAGGCTTGCACTTAGGAATGCTCTTTACCGTCATATTATCATCATAGTCCCTTTACGAGACCTAAAACGTGGCTTTTTAATTACCAGAAACCCCGACCAGCACCCTAATTGCGTAACACATTATCAATCGGAGTTGGTTTCATTTTGTACAGTTCAACAACATTCATTGTGTTATTTACGTTGTCGAGCAGACAAAGAACAATGGCAGGTCTCCATACTAAAAATTGTCTGGGATCAAATTGAAACATCCCGTAATGAAAAATATGTTAAAAGAATTGGCGTTAGCTCCAGAATCTATAATTGAGACTATTTTCATTTGGGAAAGCCGGAAAAAAAATATATCGGTGTTTGAATTTTTAGGTTATGAATGAATGTCAATTAACCCGTCGCGCGCCAATTAGCAGACACAATTGAAATTCTATTGTTATCTGTACACATGGTGTACAATCGACATTTTAAGAGTTAAATAGCAATATTGGAGTCCTAAGAGCACGCACTAGTCACACAGGGCAGTATTAATCAGTCCATAAACAGTCCAGGTTGGGTAAAAATAAATAGAAAGCCAAATATAAACACAAAACACAACCGAGATGAAAAATGCGGAAGGATTATGTAGCGTCTTGACACACAACCACAGACAACATGTCACTGTCAAAGACAAAAGTAATGCTGCACGTTTCGATGAATCGATATAATACTGAAACAATCCTGTGATATTTTGTTCCATTATTAATTGGATTTAAAAGTAGAATCATTTCTTCATAGATATCAGTTAATTAAAGACGAAGTAATAGATCATTTCGACAGTTATGTTAAAATCAAAACCAACTCTACATGGGTCGATCGATCGGTCAATTATATCGATCATTCGTTTAATAATTGATACAGATAAATTGCATTCATACTATTTGTATGTACCCACACCGCTATTTTAATGGTATCATTTCGAATGTACCTAATTCGAACATCATTTGATAAGCTTTTAAAAACACAAAATAACTGCGGCCTTTACGAGAAGGAGTGAATAATTGAAAAATCGTAGAAAATTAATTAAATTTGATTCATTTAAATGAAATCTATGGGCGCCAAAAAAAAGTCCAGACCAAGTTCTGCCATGGTTCTTTTTCGAACATATGAAGCAATGGATTAGCAATTTGTTTCAAAATAAAACCGATCGATAATGTGTTACGCAATTAGCGTGCCGGTTGTACAAATAACATAGAAATACTTCTGTATGACCTGATACAAATTAATCCATTTTAAAGTCGTTAAAATTAAATCTCTAAGATTGAAGGCCAAATAAATAAAGATTCATTTCAGTGAAACATGAGTAAGATGATTACAGCCAGACAGCCAAACAATAGATAAGATTATCTATTTATGAAAGATTAATATTTACACGTGTCTTGACTGAAGGATATCAATCATATTATAAAGGTTTACCAATTTTTTTTTGTAGTATGTAGTGGGACAACACAGAAAAGAAAATGGAGCTCTGGAATAGATCTAATAGTTCTATCTAGAGGAAATGCTATTTGTTAGTTTGGTAAGCGCATCATTTGAGAACCGCTAGACCAATTTAACTATTTTTTGTTTTAAAATGTTCCTAACACAGTACGAATTAGGTTTTTGTTGGTTTGGTAAGCGCATCACTTGAGAACCGCTGGACCAATTTGGCTATTTTTTGTTTTAAAATGTTCCTAACAGTCCGAATTAGGTTTTTATGGAAATAAAAATTGGAGAAGATTCCCGGAAAATGTTCAAATTCGGGAAAAACTTAAACTTAATGTTTTCTATGGGATTTTTGTATGACCTATTGAAATTTGGACATGACAACGTTCAACGTCTGACGCGTAAGCAAGCAAGTTAATAAATAAGTTACCTGGTCAGATCGTACCTATGGAAACAGACCATCAAGTAATCAAATCAAAGCTCCCAATTTGCAAGTGGCACTAAAAAGTGGTATCCACAGGTACCTGTACCTGTCCATGGTACCTGTGGATACCAATTTGTATCTGATAATTATAATTATAACAACCTTATCACACACCCCCACACGATGCTCACCTTCCACTTTGCAAACACACCCTCACACACATATACATAGGTCACAACTATCACAGAATCACATAAATTATTGCAGAGGTAGGACAACACCATTCATTAATTGTTGTAACAGTCTTAGTGTATAAGAATTTGGTGGCCGTAGACTGTTTCTCCGACGTCACGTCTTGCCGAGTCCAATCCACATCGAAGGGTCGCTTCTTGAAGTTGTGAAGGAGTATGTCCAACTTTTTTTTTTTTTTTTGACGCTGGGAAAAATGCATTACGCATACCCACCCATCGGGGGACGGGTGGGGTATGTGGGACTCCCCGGTAAATCCGGTATACCCACTAAACGACCCAGCGGCGCTCCCGCATCGCCGTGACGGGAGGGTCATGGGAAACTGGCTCAGCCTTTACATCCACAACCCTCCCGGCGCATGCCCGCCTAGCTGGCGGGCCCCGCTTGCCCCCCAGCAGGTTGAGGGGCTACGGGAATGGCCGGGAGCACCTGACCATTCCCGTCCGGCAGTGGTGGAGGTCCGTGCGATACAGGCAAGGGTGCCCCCGCACCCGTTGCCTGCTGGCCTCCACCTGGGAGGAGTCATCTGCTCCGACCCCTCCTCCGCCTGCGGAGCGGCGCCGCGAGAGGATCGTCCTCCCGCGCGCGCTCCGCCGCCTCCTTCTGGGACATGACGTGTTCGCAGAAGGAGGCGACCGCCGCCCAGGACCTCTCATCCACCAGCATGGCGTTAACCACGCCGGGGAGCGAGAGGTCCGGTCCTATCACCGCGACCAGATCGCGGCGCGTCTCGGACCACGACGGGCACGACTCGAGGGTGTGCTGCGCCGTGTCCTCCGCCGCGCCGCAACCGTGGCACGACGGCGTCTCCTCCCGTCCGATTCGGTGCAGGTACGACCCGAAACAGCCGTGTCCGGACAGCACCTGCGTCAGACGGAAGGAGAGGAACCCGTGCGACCGCTCGAGCCAGTCTCGCAGCACTGGCCCGAGCGCATCGAGGGTCCGGCGGCCAAAGACTGCAGTGGCGAGGTCTCCCGTCCAGTGGACGACGATGGCGTCTCGCGACTCCCGTCGGAGGGCCTCGCGCTCTTCCGGGGCCGGGCGTTCTCCTCTCGCCCTCCGCCCCGCCGTCCACTCGTATACTCTGGCGAGCACCCACACCTCGAGTTCCCAAGGGGGGGTGCCGGCCAGAGCACAGGCCGCCGCAAAACCCACCGTCCGGTAGGCCCGCGCGACCCGCTGGGCTATGGCCCTCAGAGGCGCCCGCAATGCGGCGGCGTTCTCCCTCCTTCGGAGGGAGTCTTCCCAGATGGGGGCACCGTAGAGGGCCATACTCCTCAAGATGCCGGCGTAGAGCTGCCGGCATCGCGCGCTGGGCCCGCCCGAGTTGGGCAGCAGCCACGAGAGCGCCCCTGCAGTCTTCAGCAGGCGCGACGACAGCCCGCTAAAATGCGGGCCGAAGCGCCACCTGCTGTCTAGTACGAGGCCCAGATATTTCATCTGGGCCTTTACCTCGATTTTGACGCCCTCCACGAAGATGTGGGCGTCAGATGGGGGGCGCTGCCGAGGTCCGTGGAAAAACACGGCCTCGGTCTTGTGCAGCGCCACCGTCAAACCCAGGCGGCGGATCCTCCCTGCCACCAAGGATCCGCCCGCCGAAGCCAAGTTGGCCGCCTCCCGGAAACTCCCTCCCCGGGCGGTGAGGAGAGTGTCGTCCGCGTAGCAGACGACACTCGTGCCTCGGAGGAGAGTTCCCCTCAAGAGCCAGTCGTAGCCTACGGTCCACAGGAGAGGTCCCACGACCGAGCCCTGCGGAACGCCGGCCCCGACGGCGCCGGACTTGGCCAGTCCTGTCCACCAGGACGATCGCCCGGTCGTCCAGGTAGCTGGCCAGCAGACGCCGCATGTACCGAGGCACTCCGTGGAATCGGAGCGCCTCTAGGATCGTGGAGTGGGGAACAGAGTTGAAGGCGTTGGCTATGTCGAATGACACGGCCAACAACCCGTCCCCCGCCTCCATCGCCTCCTTCGCCTGGTCCTTCAGGCGGGTCAGCGCGTCCACCGTCGAGCGCTCAGCCCGAAAACCGAACTGAGCGTCCGACAAGTCCGGCCCGATGGTCCGCAGATGGCTCTTGAGGCGGGCAGCGATTATCCCCTCGAACATTTTCCCGACCTCATCGAGCAGAACGATGGGCCGGTATGCCGAGGGAGAGTCCGCTGGGCGGCCCTCCTTGCGGAGGAGGCACAACTGCCCCTCCTTCCACGGTTTCGGGAACCTCCCGCACGCAAGACACGCGCTGAAGAGGTTCCGAAACCGCTCCTCCATTTCAGTGGCGGCAATCGCCACCACTCTGGCTGGAAACCCGTCGGGGCCCGGAGCCGTCTTCTTGGCGCGGATGCGGAGAATCGCCGCGCCAAGCTCCGGCTCCATGACAGGAGGGGGGGGCCTGCTCCTCCTCCTCCTCAGCCGGCAGAGCCGCACTGCCCCGCGGCGGGTCCATCACTGGTGGGGTGAAGCTGTCCCTGCACGGAAACAGGGACCGAACCACCCCATCCAGGAACGAGGGCTCCAGGGTCTCGGCAACCGGGGGGCCAAAGGGGCGCAGCTTGTTGCGCGCCGCCTTATATGGCCTCCCGTAAGGGTCGTTGTCGAGACCCTCCAGCATCTCGGCTCTCGCCGAGTCCTTGGCGGCGGCGATGGCACTGCCGAGGACCGCCTTCGCAAGGAGTATGTCCACCTAGGGCAAGTCATCCAGCTCGGTAGACACAACTTTGAGAAAGAAGCCGACAGAAGGATCCAGTTGGGTTGGGCAGCGTTTGGAAAACTTCGTCAAGTCTTTTCGTCACCTATCCCGCAATGTTTGAAGACTAAGGTTTTCAACCAGTGCGTCCTGCCCGTTATGACATACGGTGCTGAAACGTGGACACTGACGGTTGGGCTGGTCCACAAATTCAAGGTCGCTCAGCGCGCTATGGAGCGGGCTATGCTCGGAGTTTCTTTGAAAAGAACCGGAGTTACCGACATAGCTTTCAAAGTTAGCAAACTGAAGTGGCAGTGGGCTGGCCATGTTTGTCTAAGGATCGATGGCCGGTGGAGCAGACGGGTTATGGAGTGAAGACCGCGTATCGGTAAGCGTAGTGTGGGACGCCCCCCAGCTGGATGGACCGACGACCTGAAGAAAGTGGCTGGGACAGACTGGATGCGGAAGGCGGAGGACAGGGTGTTGTGGCGCAACCTTGGAGAGGCCTGTGTCCAGCAGTGGACTGCGATTGGCTGAGTTGATTGATTGACACTGTTTCTCAAATTACAGGTTATAACCTAGTTCGAGAGGCAGGGTTTTAATCATTTTAGTACAGATTTTACAACAAACCTAATTAACTGTATAATCTCTACCCACTGTTTGTTGCTGTAACTATCTGTAATTTTTGATGAATAAACATATCAATCTGCCTAACCTTTTCCCAATTATGTTGGGGTCGGCTTCCAGTTTAACCGGATGCAGCTGAATACCATTATTTTACATGGAGCGACTGCCTATCTGACCTCCACAACCCATTAACTGGGTAATACGATACCCCTTGGTAAGACTTGTTGTCAGACTTTCGGGCTTCTGACGACCCGTAACGACTGTCAAAAATCCACGAATGACGGCCGGAACCAACAGCTTAACGTGCAATCTGAGGCACGGAGGAGTCTCGGTATGTAAAGATTGTCACCCATCCACGGACCGACGCCGGCAAGCGTAGCGGCAACCTGATGGATCGACCCGTGCGGCTATTATTACTTAGCCACGAGCTGATGAATAAACATATTAGGTTGGGGAAAAAGTCTTTTCGCATTATAGTAAGTATGAACTTTAATAAAATCTCTTTGGCTATACTATTTGTATGTGGCTGGTTTTGGTATCATTGAAAGTTTAAATTTTAAAGAACATAATTCCAAATTCTAATTAGGCAAATGTGTGATTTTCATTTGTTTTTCGTACTGTCAAGATGAGTGAATCTAATGAAGAAATTCGATACATTTTAAAATTTTACTACAAAAAAGGTAAAAATGCAACGCAAGCCGCGAAAAAAATTTGCGATGTTTATGGACCCAGTGCAGTGTCTGTGAGAGTTTTCAGGAATTTACTTAAAAAATGCGAAGTAACTTTTTCCCCAACCTATTATATTAAGTACTAGCTGCGCCCCGCGGTTTCACCCGCGTAGACCGGGATAAAAAGTAGCGGTATGAAAAATAGATGTTAGCCGATTGTCAGACCTACTCAATATGCTAACATTTCATGAGAATCGGTCAAGCCGTTTCGGAGGAGTAAGTACGGGAACGAACATTGTGACACGAGAATTTTATATATAAGATATACATATAAAATATTATTATTAATTTAACTTACAATATCAGTCCCATAAGGCTCAGTCAGCATCTTCACTTCCCAATAGTAATGGTAATCATGAACTAGCGGTGTATCACCCTTGACTGCAGCAGTACCAGAGCTGTAGAACGGATGGAAGGTGACCTGCTTGTGGTTGGGACACATCATCACCCAGCTGGTTCCAGTGCTGTCTGGCATCTCCCAACACCATTCACTTACTGGAATAAATGGTGAAGAGTTATTTATTTTTGTAGGTTTTTTGTTGCTAGGGTAAGACGTTGTTAAGCGCAGGCCACACTGGGAGCGAAGCGAAACAAAGCTAAGTTCGTCTAACTTCGTTCCGCGTCTTTTTAACCGACGAAATAAAGGAGGTTCTTAAGTCGACTTGTTTATATATTTTTTTTATGTATGGTGTGACCACGCATAACTTTTTACAGAGTGATCCGATTTCGTAGATTCTTATTTTATTCGGGAGGGTATACCTCGAAGTTGGTCCCATGTAAAATTTATTAACTTTGCTTGGGTAGTTTTTGAGGTAGCTTCAAAATCAATCTACCTAGCCTTTTCCCAACCATGTTGGGGTCGGCTTCTAGTTTAACCGGATGCAGCTGAATACTAGTATTTTACATGGAGCGACAGCCTATCTGACCTTCACAACCCAGTAACTGCGTAATATGATACCCCTTGGTAAGACAGGTTGTCAGACTTTCGGGCTTCTGACGACCCATAACGACTATCAAAGATCCACGAATGACAGCCGGGACCAACGGCTTAACGTGCTTTCCGAGGCACGGAGGAGTCTCGGTATGTAAAGTTGGTCACCCATCCACGGAAAAACCCCGGCAAGCGTTGCTTAACCTGATGGATCGACCCGTGCGACTGTTATTACTTAGCCACGAGCTCCTTCAATAATACGTATTTTTCCCCAAAAAACAAAAAAGAAAAGAAAAACGAAGAAACAAAAAGAAAACAAATTAGAAGTGGATGATGTTCTAATTTCTTTTGTGGGTAGTGGTATTCGAATTTGTGTGGGGTAGTTACTACAATTTTTTACAAAAAAAAACTTTTTTGGAAGTTGGTTGTTTTTTTTTTTTGTAAAAGTTTTTTCATACGAGTTCGGTTCACACCACAACCACCGCTTACTAAAAGAAACGAAAAACGAAGAATGAAAAGACGCGGAATGAAGCGAAACGAACTTGGCTTTGTTTCGCTTCACTACCAGCAGTGTGGTCTGCGCTCATGAGTACTTTTATATTAGCCTGCGCTTTAGTGAGGAAATTAATCTATTTATGTTGTATATAAGTACCTACATAATTCGTAGTGTATAAGTTTGGGTTTATTAGGTTTTAAGTCTACCCTCAATCATAGTTATTGTTCCTACCCTACCCTTATGATTTAGTCACTTGTATATCTAGACTACTTAGCTCAATACACAAATAACGATATTTGGTGTTTTATTGAAGACATAATAATTTATGTGGCTAAAAAACTAATAATAACTATCTCATAAACTTCCTTTCTACTTTGACATGACTTGATAAACTTTCATAAAGGTTGACAAATTATATCTTTATTATTTGCATTTGACATATCTCGGGACCTTGGGGTTCCGGACCTTTGGAAGGCATACGAGGGACCAAAGCCAACTCGCAGAAGCCCCTCAGACAATTTTAAATGACGAGGAGGCACATTATTATCTTTGTTATTATCAATGTTATTGTGTATTAATATCATTTTAATGAGAATGATTCATAGTTTACACAATACTATTTATAACCAACTTCAAAAAAAGGAGATTCTCTATTCGACATATAAAAAGTTGTATATTTGTTGAAAGCCCTAATAGATTATCTGATGTGATTATATTGATATTCACATATGATAATCTATTAGGGCTTCCAAACTGTTTTACATAAAGTACCTACATACTTCGTAGTGTATAAGTTAGGGTTTATTAGGTTTTAAGTCTACCTTCCATTATATTATTGTTCCGACCCTACTCTTTGGATTTACGCACTTGTATGTCTAGGCTACTTAGCTCAATACACAAATAACAATATTTGGTGTTTTACTGAAGACATAATAAAAACAAATATACAAAATTTTATAGGTGTTTGTACCTAACAAACACCTATAAAATTTTGTATATTTGTTTGTATTATTTATGTTTGTTTTTTATGTTTGTCCTCGGATTTCTCCATAACTATTAATCAGATTAGATCCATTTTTTTATTGTCTTCTTACTTCAACTTAAGGAAAAGTGCAAGTTTCATCAAAATCTGTATACTTAACTCAATTTCGTAAGTTTTTTGAGATGTACACTTTTAATGTTAAAGAGACAATTAATGTGTTGCTACCTGCTGTAATCTTAAACGAAAATTGCATCATTTATTGTTGAATCAATTAACTAGTTGATCTTTAGCTTTGATAGCCTTTACAACTTTTTACCTCTAATGTTGTACACATGGCTACACAACTAGCTATACATTTGCAGTTTACACTACAGACATGGCACACATGGCAACAATTTTTATTTTGTTCAGATGCAGTTTTTTTTAGAATAGAATTAGAATATAATAATATTTATTAGATTAAAAACATGTTATAAAAAGATGGTAAAATACAAAAAAATAACAGGAGCATACATGTTTTTGCTTCAGCGATAAGCATACAAATTTTCACAAGCATTTAACATTTATTGTCACAGAAGTCTTTGTGGCAAAGTTCTCCATAGAAATTACATAAAATTAACAGGCCACTAAAATATGCAAGAACTTGATCAATGGTTTTTTGAAGTAACTTTGTAATACGGGTAATAAGTACCAAAGACCTCGTCAACAAACCATCTAGATTTGAAAATTAAAAAAAAAAAATTGGCTTCCATTTTAATGTTTGATGGATTGTGCAAACACTACTTAACTTGATTGATATTAATGAATGTTGTTTAGACTTTAGAGTATACCTGTTGTCATTGCTGTGAAAGTTTAAAGTTTTAAGTTTAAGTTTTTATCAGGCCTTAATATAGCTAATGTGATCAAGCAACTTTTAATTTAAAACTTCTGTTTCTTAGGTACATAATCAAAGTTCTGTACAGTTTTATTAAGGTTTTCATCCATCACGTTTTTACATTGTATTTCTTAGGAAGCTAATTAGAAACTTTAAAAATTATTCACAGAATTAGAAATACTTTTCAGGATAATAAATTATAAAGTATTTGTTCTATTTTTATCTTCCTTCAATCTTCAGATATTATTGACGATAACTCGAAAGGCGGGTAGAAAAACTGACAAATGTGGTAAGTTTTTTTTTTTGTGATTTGCAATGCTTTACTCTACCCTACTTACTGTTCGAATGTTCTCCACATGCACAAACACTAGGGGGCTCCCATGGTGTAGGTCTGCTCTCGATCCAACACTGGCAATAGGGCTTCGCTAACCTCTGACGATCCTTACTACTCCTAAATCTTGATGTTAGCATTTTGTCCTCATACAATCACGGTGCACTAATCAATGAAAACTTCAAATTCACTCGTAAAATATCACAAAATCCAACATAACATATCAATGTTAAGTTTGCGAAATCTCACACCAGATTCAAGAATTGATTAATTAAATATACTTAAATTACGCTGTCGTTGATTTGATCCACGACATCAGATGGTTTGATAATTTTTGACAGAATGATTTGATTTTGGTTATATTTATAAACTCTGATCGTTCAGAAACACAACTCGGGCTCAGCTGAAGCATATAGGAGCTAAAGAGATCTTTTGAGATAATTTTATTGAAAGTATTTTATGTTAAACGTTATCAAGGAGTAAAATATTTACAAAAAATAAAATAAATTATTTCAAAGCCTGTCCTACGGATTTAGTTTTAATTTTATTGGTACCAGCAAATATAATCATTTCATGCACTATGTTTCTGAACGACAGATAATGTGTAGAAGTTTCCGGAAATCTCCACACATATAAGAGGTAAATTTAAATAATATTCCTAAAGCTACACAAATAATAAAATTGTACGTTTCATTTTGAAATATAAAAAGTCATTGTAATATACTTATACAAATACAGAATGCTATGGAAATGCACTAAATTTGTGATTATTAATATCTCTTTATTTCAACATCTGTATGATTTTTAGCCCTTACCACTTATTCCATGTTTGTAAAACTTAAATTTATTTTTTGTAAATGTTACTATTTAGAATATCGTATAAAACTTTGCGTATTGGTAATTAATAAAGTAATTGAGCAAATTAATACCTATTGATTGCAAAATCATGGTGCAGTTGGTAGTTCTGATTGTTTTGCTTAGCGCGCGCACCCCGCCCACAAATGGCTGTCAAGTGCAAACGTGAATTGATGATTTATTTTATTATATTTTAAAAATATAACATCGTAGATTTATGTCTTAGTGTATTAGCTATGTATTTAGATAGTGTATATATTTTTTAATAAGTGAGAAGGTTTTATATTGCCGTGTCCGTGTGAATATACAGTGAAAATAGTCATGAATGGATGTATTACTAAGTAGATATTTGATAATTAATTCCCAACTGGTCTTTGCCCGTGACCACATTTTAAAGTGCGAATAACATAAATAAAAAGGTAAAGTATTTTTCTATGATTTCAGATTTTTATTTAATTCTTCTAATAAGTTATAAAGATGATTTCATTTTGCACAAATATTTTCGAAAAGAAGGCGAAATACAGGAAGAAAATCTTATTTTATTTACATAGTGGCGGTCATATTCTAGCAAATCAAGTGTGGCAGTGTCATAATAACAAAAGGAATTCTAAAACCCTCGCCCTCCTCCTCTCCTAAGAGGTCAGGAGATCACTAAACTAGGTGTGACATAGTGACAGATTTAAAAAATAGGTCACTATAGGTCAGGCCCTGCCACCCATTGTTTGCAAGCACCAATTACCGTAATAACAGATCTGCAACTCGCAGCTGCATTACTATTATCATTATTTGCTGTTAACAACAAATCTAAATATCTTCTAAGAAAACATTTCAAATACTTACCTATTTTATAACTCAGTGTCATGGACAAACTTCTTAAAAGCAATTATGAATTTACTAGTAAGTCAAGTATAACATATTACTAATATAGTGTTTTATCTAGTTATGTTATTGTTTGTTACTATCTTGTAATATTTGCTAAGAAGTCTGCAATGTTTCATTTATTTATTTATTTAATATAAGGTAGCTCACAGCCTTATCATTTATTATAAGCCCTAAGACTGTCCCTTGTGGCACTCCACTCATGTTTAGGCAACAACAGATGGTGGGTACTACTAGTAGTACTCTACCCCATCCATTCTTATGTACCATCGGCAAACTTTCTGGTGAACCACTTTTCAACCTTATTACTAATATAATGAGGTTGAAAAGTGGTCACTGGAAAGTTTGCCAATGGTACATTACCTGTTATCATTATCATACCATTATACAGGATGTTTGGAAGCTGGGTGCAAAGCCTTAAGGGGGTGATAGTTGTCAATATTTAGAGCATTTTGGGCCATACATGTCTTAGACGAAGTATGTTTTTTTTTATTTTTAACTCCAATTCTTTTGTTTTTTTTTTTTGTTTAATTTTATGTTTTCTGCAACCTTAAAAATGTCCTGATTAACTGTCAGAAATTGGGCTTAAAAACAAAACTAAAATAGCAGTTAAAATATAAAAAATCTACTTCGTCTAAGACATGTATGGCTCTAAATGGTCTCAACAATCCCCCCCAAACATCCCATACATTTTTTAAGTACTACACCAAAATGCTGTGTACAAATAGGTGATCTTCAACATCAAAAATGTAGCATGCACAAAAACATCGGTTTTATGTTAACAAACTCACAATCAACATTTATTACTTATATGAGTCAGGCATACCAGGAGTGGAATTCAACCTGAAAAAAAAAACTTTTATTTTTACCTTTGATGTTGCCTCACAGTTTTTTTTTATTCTTGTCTTATGGTTGCTGTCAGAGATAAAATTAAAGAACAGTATCTTCTCCTTGCAGCAACTCCATACAATGGTCCAATGTGCACACTGAGGGCATTGTACGGCCACTGATATTCCTTTAGCAGCTAGCACCGAGGCGTTCCAATGCATTTTTGGATAGATAAACGCAGCCAGTGTGCCTACACCGGCCGTCATCGTGTTCCATCTTCACTTTCTGCTGGTATGTGGAGTAGTTACTGGTTTTGTTAAGTTGCATGTTGAGGGTATGGGGGACCTAAGTGTAGGAGAGTAGAAGAGGGTGTGAAAATACTTCCAAACTATGGAACTTAAACATTTAATGAGATCTGTTTGTATAGGTACCTTAAAGTATTTGAGAATTAAGAGTGGATTTGTATGTTCACTGGAATATTGACAATTTTATTTGGATCGTTTATTCGAATTATCTGTACTATCGACTAACGCCAGGCCTTTCCAATTTCGAAAAAATTTTGCTTGCAAGCTGCAATCGTAGGACAAACAAAGGACCATAGGTGCAGGGTGAATCCTAGTGTATACAAAAAGCAACTTTTAAGGTGTAATGTAAAGGCGTCCGTTTTGTCAATAGGTAGCACCTATAACTATATTTCTGGGAGTCGCTACGGTCTGTCAACTGTCATTGCGGTTTGCGTTCCGAGGTCGCCTTCCGAACTGTACTATACCTTCTAACTACAGTGCAAGTCCCACTATCACGTTTCTTGGTATGCGGTCTTCAGTAAATCAGGAGATTTTAGGCTTGACTAGTGACCACTTGTTAGTAAACATCCAGGTGTTTGCACAGGGCGAGCGCGAGGCCGCGTGTGCGCGAGCGGGGGCGGGGGCCGCAAGGGCATGGCGGCGCCCGTGCACCGCTTCGCCGCCGTGGACTGCCCGCCGCGACGGCCGCACCGCTCGCACCGACATGCTGGGTACGTCTCCACTTGTAGTAAATAATAGTTTTAGTATTATAGGTAATGTGTCGTGGTGGATGCGTCCATGAGAAAAAGGCGTGAGTTTATATTTATAGGTATGTTAATACACTTCTGGACACATCTATTGGCCCACCTTAGAGTTTAGGTTTCGATGGCCCCTACCGAAATATGATTGCTAGATTGAACAAAAACTGTTGATGCAGTTTTAAACCTGATACATTTTACCATCTTTTTCGATCGTATTGTTTTAAATTTGAATTCAGAATACCATACGACATGGAGCTACGCCTAACAAGTCGGATATGCGCCTTGTTAAAGGCAATTGATTTTTTAATAAAAAACATGTTTTATCAAATAAAGGTTTAATTTAATAACGCGTGTTGCCTCCATGGGCATCTACCACAGCTCTCATACGATTAGGCATAGAGTTTATCAACCGCTCTATGAAATTTTGAGGGATCATCTCCCATTCCTCTTCTATGGCAGTTTTCAACTCCTGCATCGTCTGGGCAACTGGCTGACGAGCCCTAACACGTCTTTTTAGCTCGGCCCACATGTGCTCAATGGGGTTCATGTCTGGGCTTCTGGCTGGCCAGTCCATAACTGAGATGTTCACATCCCGAAGATATTCCCTGACGATGCCGGCCGCATGGGCTCTTGCATTATCATGCATAAAAAGGAAATTTGGGCCCACATAGTCCGCGTATGGGGTATCACGTGAGGTTCTAAGCACTCACGAATGTACCTTTCAGCATTTAATGTTGGCAGCCGTGGTCCTGTAACAACCTCAAGTTGAGTTTTGCCGCTCGCGGATATACCGCCCCAGACAGTCCATGAGCCACCGCCATAAGCAACCCTCTCTTCAAAGCAGCATTGTGCGAAACGCTCTCCCTTACGTCGGTAGACCTTCTTCCTTCCATCATTGCCATGTAACACAATTTTAGACTCATCAGAAAAGAGTACACGGCTCCAATCTTGCTGTGTCCAATTTAAATGACTGCGTGCGAAATGAAGGCGCGCTGTTCGGTGGGCTCGCGTTGGTTTGGGGCCATTAGCTGGCTTGTGTGGTACCATATCGCGTTCTTTTAACCTTCTCCGAACAGTTCGAGCGCTCACAGATACTCCGTGGAAGTCACGAAGTTGGTTTTGTATCTCAATGGAGGTAAGGTGACGATTTCTCAAGCTGGTCGTCACGATGAATCGATCCTGCCTTTCAGTTGTGACCCGAGATCGTGGCCTTCCTTGGCGACGAACAAAGCCGCCAGTCTCTAGGTACCTCCGATAAACATTTCGGACCGCAGATCGACTTAAATTAAGTTGAGCACTCACGTTTCTTTGGCTGTGTCCGGCCTGAATAAGTGCCACAGCTTGGGCGGCGACTTCAGGTGAAGTATCCATAGATTATTGATAGAACCTCACCTTAATGTTAAGAATAAGTAATGTTTGTTGCAAAACCAAAGATATCAATCACTTTTTCAAGAATTAAATCCAAGTAAACCAATAAAACCAAGTTTTCTTAGTATTCGATTGTTTGATATCAACAAACAGGCTCCAAATTGTCTCTTGTTTCTTTAAATTCTGTGTTCGAAATTCAAAAAAAGACTATTGAATGAAATTGTGAATGTGCCAGGTTCAAAACTGCATAAAAACTTTTTGCTCGACCTAATATAAAATTTTAGCTAGGACCAAACGAAACTGAAAATACAAGGTGGGCCAAAAGATGTGTCCAGAAGTGTATATCGTTTTTTCGACCTCCCAAGTTTCTCGACTATAGATCTTCAAGCATTGATGAGACTGGTGAGCGTCAAATCTTTTAAAAACTGACATTGATCAACTGACGAACTTTATTCCTTCGGCTTCCAAAAAAAGTCGGGAGGTGTCGTGGGACACTCGCTTGGAACGACGTTCCTTGCGCTGTACCTATATTATGAATTAATACAGAGCCATCTAGTACCTATGGTCTCAAGTTTCAAGACGCAATAGAAGTACCAAACATTCCTTCTAGATTTTATTGCTATGAGTTCGGGGAATCCCAAGTAAGACGTCATTATATTTTACTAACGTCGACTTACGGAGTATCCTATTTGAAATTCGAGTTACAAGATCTAATTCGATGTTCCGCGTGTATGGCATTTTTTTTTTTGTCTTACTGAGGATTGCAACTTAACGAGGTTCGAGCTATCGAGATTCCTCTGAAGTATGAACGCTTACCAGTTAACTCCTACCGCAAGTCGCGTTGTAGAACTTCGTTCCAAAAATCTGTAAGTAATCATTGTAAAGAATGACGTCTTTTATCGTGGTCCAGACACCGAACAGCAAAATATAATCCCTTAGGCCTCCACCGATGCCGGCGGTGCACGCGCGGCGACAGAACGACGAGCCCAGCCTATACGTGGAGATACCAGCGGAACCACCCCAGCCGACAATCGCGAGCCTTGCAGCCGCGCGCTCCGTTACCCCCGACACTTTACTGCGAACCGCAGCCTTAGGCCTCCACCACTCGCCGATGATGGCGCCGCACCTAAAGTTCGGCATGCTGGTCTCTTTCGCGCTGGCTACTGTGTTCTTGGCCGGCGCTAAGTACTACTTTGACCGGCAGGTGAGCGTGAGTCTATTTTTGATGTTTATTTTTCGTAATAAGTTAGATTAGTAAAGGTGGGTTTAAACCAAACCAGAAGAAGAGTAAGAACATTATTTTCTTGATATTTTTGAAATTTTATTATGGATAGACCAACGAATGAAAGCTGTCTCTTTGGTAGAGTTGGGATAGAATGTGCATATACCTCACTCGTTTGGACTAAACCGACCTTTTAAGACATGCGCGGATACAGAGGGTGTAGTGTGAGGGTTCGACCAAACCGAGTCTAAAACTCTGAATATTTTTACTTTGTACACAGTCGTTATTTATATGACTAAGATATAGATAAGATGTAGTTATCCTCGAAAAGGGAGTTGAGTTAGAGGATTGAGTTTACAGAAAATAGGTGCGGAAGGATTTTTTTAAAGGGCTTTTACGAAATCGCATCCCCCCCCCCCCCCCTCCAGCCAGAGATAAACATTTGCCCCCTTAAGCAATAACCTAGATCCGCGCCTGCCCTACGACTATGCGACTTGGGCCCCACACAGTGGACCGATGACCTGGTGAAGATTGCAGGAATTCGCTGGAATGCGAGAGACAAAAGACCAGTCGCTGTGGCGATACTTGAGGGAGGTCCATGTCCAGGAGGATGTCTTTCGGCAGAATTATTATGATGATGGATGAATAGATTATTAGGAGTTGGTCATTCTGCAGTAGATGAGAAGTAGTGGCTGGCAATAACCTGTATTTTAAACAAAGTGAAGTGCTAATAACATAAAATACCCTTGAAAAGATAATTTGAAATATCATTTTGTGAGATACTTACCATAAAATCTGATGTGGATTTTCAAAAGCACGTTAAATAATAGGTTGGGGAAAAAGTTTCTTCGCATTTTTTAAGAAAATTCAAAACATTTTTTAATATACATTATTTACATTTATCTAAAGTATGTAGGTACCATTTTGTTCGATAACTTTTTGCCATCTTGTAGGTAGGGACATGATCCCATTGCTATAGAAATTTTGGGACTTCGACCGCGACAAGTGGTTTTGACAGTCCTTTCGTGATGTTAACCTGACACTGCCTAAAGAATTCTGAAGAGACTGAAACAGGTGGAAATCTGAAGGTGCAAGGTCAGGACTATACGGCGGATGCATTAACACCTCCCAGCCAAACTCTCTTAATTTTTGCTGAGTGGCTAAAGATGTGTGAGGTCTAGCGTTATCATGATAAAAAACCACATCCCTTCTGTTGATTAATTCCGGCCGCTTTCTCTCAACTTCTTGCTTTAATCTCATCAGTTGTTCGCAGTAGAGTTCAGAATCGATGGTCCTGCCTGGTGGTAACAGCTCATAATGAATAATGCCCTTCCAATCCCACCACACACACAGCATCACCTTGTTGCGAGTTAACCCGGGTTTCGCCACAGTCTGTGAAGCCTGACCGGCCTTTGACCACGACCTTTTTCGCACGTTCTTGTCGTACGTGATCCACTTTTCATCACCAGTTATCAGCTTCTTCAAAAATGGTTCGGTTTCATTACGTCGTAATAAAGAATCACAAATGAGTACACGGTTCATTAGGTTTCTTTCAGTGAGCTCGTGAGGTACCCAAATATCGAGCTTTTTTGTGTACGCAGTTTTTTTCAAATGCGCCAAAACTGTTTTGTGGTCAATTCCCAGTTCTTCAGCTACGTCGTAACTACTGATATGCCGATCTTGCTCCACTTTTTCAAAAATGGCATCCATTTTAACCGTAATAGGGCGACCAGAGCGACGTGCATCTTTGACATCAAAATTACCGGACTGAAAACGCTTAAACCAAATTTGTGCTACTCTCACAGATACTGCACTGGGTCCATAAACATCGCAAATTTTTTTCGCGGCTTGCGTTGCATTTTTACCTTTTTTGTAGTAAACTTTTAAAATGTATCGAATTTCTTCATTAGATTCACTCATCTTGACAGTACGAAAAACAAATGAAAATCACACATTTTCCTAATTTGAATTTGGAATTATGTTCTTTAAAATTTAAACTTTCAATGATACCAAAACCAGCCAGATACAAATAGTATAGCCAAAGAGATTTTATTTTAAGTTCATACATACTATAATGCGAAAAGACTTTTTCCCCAACCTAATATATATTGCGTTAAATCAGCCGAGCAATTAAGCGAAATATACATAATAAATTTGAATCTGTAATAATATATTTTGCAGAAGTAAATACAGAGTGTCCTGTAATTAATGGATAACCTCATATGGGGTCATTGTACTCATAATTATAAACAACTTTTACTATGGGACCAAATCTGAAATCGCGAAAGAAATCAGCAGTTCACTACATTTATGTTCGCCATGAGTACAATGACCCCTTAAGAGATTATCCATTAATTAAGGGACACCCTGTATTCACATTTCGTTTAAAAAATAACTGTCTACTTTATGGACTTTGTTTACTTTATTAGTTCACCTATTTCTCTAAATAACCTTTAACCTAGTAGTGGAACAACATAGCTTCGTGTCGGGATAGCCATCGGTAGTTTATCGCGTTGTTTGTCCAAATCTGAAAAATCTCATTGCGTGTTTTGTAGTGAACAATCTACCCACGCAGGACACGTACACCGTGAACGTTGGTATATAAACTAATGGCTCATTAAAGGGCAGTATGCCAGTTCTTCATCTAGCGAATAGTGGTTGAGTCCTTCCATAGATGTGATTTTAATTTCGGAGAAGTTCCAAAAGAAGTATTCCGTTGCAGATCTACCCTCTTTTTGCACCCACAGCGCTGTCTTTTCTTTCGAAATGTATTTATTTGATTTACACGGCTTATGAAACCAGTTACATAAATCAAAGTACATATAATAAGTACAAACTTAGAACATAAACTAATAACAACAATTAAATACTATTCTTCTCATAAAATGAGGAATGACTTTAAAAAAAACGTACCGAGGGTTCCGTTCCGATTTCTGAAAAATTGTGCTATTTAGAGACATGGTTTTATTTTTCCTGTAATCTTTATATAAACTTCTATCACATAGAATATTTTCAGATTTTTCTCTATGCAAACTTCGGAGATAAGGGGGAGGGAACGGAAACATTTTTCATCAAAAGTTGAAAACTATATGGCCTGAAAAAAAAAAGAATAAAAATGTTTGAGGATGTGTAAACAGTGCTCTTTCATATGATACCCCACATGCCATAGTAGCCCCACTTCGAATTTTTAAGACCCCATTTCAGTCCATGTTGCAAAAAAAAAAAAAATAGTATTTTTATTTCTTTCTTATTTAAAAAATACGTAGTTGAGGAAACGTCATCTAAACCTGTTGCAAAGGATCATGGGCAAAAATATATGAAGCCTGGTACTCGGTCCAATAGCCATAATATATATATCATTGGAAAGGTCTTTTTACAAGGATTAATGATAACCGAGTCGCTTGTCTCCATTTGCTGTCGGAACGGAGTTATTTTGTGTTAAGTATTTTTTTTTTGTTTTTGTTTCATTTTGTTAAGATAATGGTGATATTATATAATTTTCTTCTATAGAATCCTGTGTTTGTTGATTAATAGATACTAAAATGAATAAACACTCAGGAATAAAAAAAAAATTGAAAAAGTAAGAAACGTTATTTATTTTTTTTAAACATTATTATCAACAATAATGACATCGTTGAGGAACGCTGCAGGAGCAGTGAAGCCTACATGTCTGGCATATCCTAGATACCAAACGATTGAAACTATATGAGCACAAGTGCCGATTGTTCGTCATCCGGTCAAACACGTGCAGTAATAATTGCATAAAATGTTATGGATATTGGTTTCGTTTTCATTAACATTGTTTTTTACTAATACATAACAATAATAAGTTCTTGACCGTACGTGACGCGACTGTATGCGTCCGCGTAAAAGCCAGGCATCTTCGTTTATACCATATTCATTTAAATCTTGGAGTGCGCTTTCTCTATATACTTGTAGAATGTATAGTCCATTTGATAAATGCTCGCTGCAGTAGGATCGGGCTAGCTTCAGTTGATAGGTGCCCAATGAAAGTAAAATAATCTGTTCTTCCGTCAGTAGTGGGAAGTTCTGTATTTCGTGACTTTCTATTCTTTGAAAATCCGCTCTTCGGTTATTCAAATGTTTTCTTTCAACATAATCATAAAGTAGATTCGGGGAATCTATTTTCTCCCTGATTATGTTTAGGAAGGCCTCTGCGTGAATGTTGTCATCGATGGGTATGTGGAAGTTATTAAACATAGCTGCGGCGATTTTAAAATCAATGAACATTTTTGGTAGTGTTTTATTAAAATATTTTTGCCGCAAAAGCTTGAAATCTCGTTTGAACCTCCCGTTCACCACTTCCACTACCCACCGGCATAGTGTAACTGATCGAGCTTCATTACCTTGCTCAGTAGTTAGCTGTGTCTCCCATCTGTCTTTAGATGGTGGAACGTAGGATTCATATCCCCATGCTTCGATAGCATCTAAGCTGTCCCGGAAGCCGCGATCTAATATGAAGACATCGTTCGGTTGAAGAAAGCAATGCAATGGGTTTTCTCCATCATTCATTATATCGCTCATGATGTTCGCATCAGTCTTAGTGGCAGCGTATGGTCCCAAAACATCGATTATATAGCCATTGGAACACACAATTAAAAACGGCTTCAGCAAGTTCTGGAACTTATGCAGGCTATAAGATAGACGCTGGAACAAAAAGTTCGAGCTTTTATTGATATATATATATAAGTCCCATCGCATATAACGATAGCTTTATTGTTTTCTTCATTGCCAAATAACCCTCTTGGTATAGTGAGGTTCTTTTCTAAAACGTCGTTTCTATTCATATGGTCCACTCCCAAGTGTATATACAATATACAATATTACATATTCATTCATGAGGCATTCGCGCACAATAGTTAGTAAACGTTCCAGCTTTCTTCGTGACATATTAAATAACGTCGCTAGTCTTTCATCTGAGTCTCCGGTACGTAGTTTCGTCAGATATATGCCTAACGCAGTTCGAGGCTCCTTGCACCTCCCACTTAGTGAGGGTGTTTGTTCTAATATGGAATCAAACTGTTCGCATTTGCGTCCTGTCCAAAAGTACATATCCTCGTTGCTTAAAGCACCTCTTGTGTTGAAATCTAGCCTAGGTCCACGATTTAAAGCCATTCTCAACATGTCACAAACGTCGCTAAACTGTTGCGCATTGAAGTTATGTGTGACATTGCAGAATTGAGGCAGCTCTTCCCAAGCATTGCTCTCAAGGTGTTGTCCACATACTCTAGCACCGTCAGGAATATATAACTTATATTCACAGAAAATGTGAATCTTGATCGTCTCTGGTATTCGATGGCGGGTTGCGTTTTGGCAAGTGTTAAAGATACAATGCCCTGGAGTGTTTGGAGCTCGAGTGTAGTCTGGAACCTGAAGCTCTCGTACATTCTGTTCTACTTCTGGTATGACAGGTGGTCTTCCTACAACGTTGTCAATTCTCTGCCAACATCGGTGACACACACGTCGTGTGTTGTCGAACTCTACCTGAAAATGGTAGAATACGATCTTGCT
This sequence comes from Cosmia pyralina, assembly GCA_946251885.1. Classification (NCBI taxonomy): domain Eukaryota; kingdom Metazoa; phylum Arthropoda; class Insecta; order Lepidoptera; family Noctuidae; genus Cosmia; species Cosmia pyralina. The sequence continues at coordinate 2,504,391 of OX276354.1, forward strand.
GATGTTATGTTGTATTTTTATGAAAACATTTAAAACAATGCGGTATGTAGGTGTTCAGGTCTAAAGTCATGGCATACTTGTATTGTTTTCATATTTTAAGTAATGCAAGTAAAAATATATCTTATGTATAGCCGATGTGACGGCTTAGTGAATAGATAACAATAGCAAACACACAATAGGTGGTCAGAGAAGTGTTTTAATAAGAAGAACTATAAACGTGCGAACTGAGTCATAAAAGGATTAAAGGATTGTGAGAAAGCTGCACAAGTCATTACTGATATAAAGGGATGCCGCTCGGAAGCAGGTAGCTAGTACTGCACGTGTTTTTTTTTTTCTATGAAGCGAACACCCTTAGCTACGGACCATACAGCCGCGCTACATAGAAAATAAACATGTGCAGTTGGTAGTTTGCAGCTCGGTTCGGAAACGCACTTTTACACACAACACTAGAGTAGTTCAATAAGACCTGTAAGTGCGAGCAAGAGGTCCGATTAAAATGATTTAGGGCTCAATTCGCACGTTTGTAATAGCTCAGGTATAAAAATATAACAGACAATAATAATATAAACAAACCGCTTCTAAAAAGAAAAACTGAAGCTGGTGAAGTTCGAAATAGTTTAATGAAGTATGTACTAACCTCCAAAATGGCATGTTCTCGTATGTAAGCCACAAACTCGGGGTGCATTCTTGGAAGATCATCAGTTAAAACATGCTGTTGGTATCTAGCATGATGTAGGCCTCGCCGACACATCATACAGTTGCGATTTTCTTCCATAACGATGTTCCAAATCGATAAGCACTACAATAGTCCACAACACTAGCCAAGATAAACGTTTGTAGCGGGTAACAATGTCCAAAAGGGGCGCCGGGGTCAGTGATGAAAACGGTATAACAAAGTACTAGGTAGAATAAACAGCTGCGGAACGTCGTTTCACGCACAGAACGATACAACGACTAGTGAATGTCGCGGCACAAAAGGCTGTCCACTGGCACAGCGCACCACCTACCCCACCCCGCGGCTGGTTCCCTATCCCCGAGGTCTATAGTCACCGTTGTAACAAAAAACAGAAATGTTAAAGATAATACTACTTTTTTATGTAAAAAAACATATTTTCAAAAGTGTTCACCATTATCATATCATATCACGATATAATGCATGAATAGTAACACAATAGACGTATAAAAAAAAGAAGGACTCCGCGCCACGCATATCGAAAGTGAAGCACCGTACCGATCTATGTGTGCGTGATATGAGTACCTGCAAAGACGCCGTCGCTTGTGTCACGTAATGGCGTCCGGTTGGCATACTATGATGTAAATGTGTGCGTGAGGCGTGTTTGTACAAACGGTCCTGGCATACTTACTGTGCTTCACTTTCGATATGCGTGGCGCGGAGTCCTCCTTTTTTTATGAGTCTATGAGTAACACAATACCGTCGGATTCCGTCGCGCGCATCGGGCCTAACCGGTAGCGTCACTGTCACTCCCCGCTCAAGTATTTTTTACCACTTACTAGTGTGCGTCACTGTGCGCGTGTGTCCTATCCAAACTAGTCGGTGTTATCGACGGCGTTCGACTCGCGTGCTCGGCACAGAGTAGTGTTGCTAACAGAGACAACCCCATCCACTACTGCTCAGCATGAACGACGTCAACAGCACCTTCGACCGAACAAGTGATATCGACCACTCACCCGGTGAAATGAGTTTTGGTGGTTCTCTCATCGAAAAAGAGTCTCCACCCTCTTACATAACGTTCCGGAAAGGGACATCCCATAACGATGCAATCTTATGTGAGAACTTTCGCGAGGAATTTCATAAATTTCAAACCGATATAAAATCCATGTTCGAAGCCATGCTTTCAAAACAGGATGAGAGATTCGCCAAACTTCTCTCCGAGTTCGAGGGTGTCAAGACCTCCATTAAGTTTATGAGCGACAAATATGACGACTTGGAAAAGAACTCACGAGACGTTGCACTGCGAGTATCGGCACTTGAAGATAGACTCTCTTCACCCCAGGCCAGTGACCAACGTATTTCTGTGCTTGAAGCAAAACTAGAAGCCTTAGAGCAAAAATCCCGCAGCTGCAACGTGGAAATCAGCAATCTGCCAGAGAAGCGTGGCGAAAATCTAATGGCAATTATTGAGACAATATCCAATGTCATCAAACAACCGCTATCGTCCCGAGATATAATGGCGATCCACCGTGTTCCTCAAATGAACTCTAATAGCAATCGGCCTAAAAACATAATCGTTAAACTTACCAGCCAACTGCTACGAGATAATTTCCTTGCAGCAGCACGACTTAAAAAGGGATTAACGACCGAAGATCTCTCTATCCAGGGGACACCACAAAAAGTATACATTAATGAGCATCTCACGCTGCAGACCAAAAAATTGTTTCGTCAAGCTAGAGAGACTGGGAAACAAAATGGATATCGTTTCGTCTGGGTCAAAAACGGAGTTATCCTTGTTCGCGCAGACGTTCCTGAGGCAGCATTCGCCATTCGCTCTGAACACGACTTATCAAAAATTAAACCATACTTACACCCTGGGAAATAAGAAAGCACTCATAAATATTATTCCTTTGCCCTCAGGTAACAATCGTTTGTGTTCTCTGCTTCTAACATTACTCTGTGTCACTGTTCGTATTTATTTAATAGTTACCTTCACACTTCCGATTTATTGTGTACTAATAATTGTTAAATCTAGATTTATTTTTATATGTTACCGTTTTCACTTTAGGTTTTTAGCCTTTATGTTATCGTGCATGTGTAGTACTGTTGTTTACAACATTACAAATCTACAAAATGTTGTTTTTGGCAAGTTTATTTTTAGAGTCACCCTCATACTTAAATGTTATCATACAACTTCGATTATATTTTCTTGTATTTTTGTATTAATTTGCAGTGCACGAATTATATTACCATATATACAGTGCATTAATGTAACTAACATCAATCCTGAGCTACAAACTGTTGCATTTAGAATACATTATAGACTTAAGTACACATATTTATTTTTTTATGTATCAAAGTTTAAACTTGTTGTTGTTATTATAATTTACTATCATTCACAATACAGTCTGGGTACTAAACTAATACACAAATACCGTGTTATTACCTACTCTTATGAGGAACATTACGTTTTTGTTCATGTATCACCCCTTAAACTTGTTACAATATACCTAAATTATTTACCAATGCCCTATTCTACTACGTCTTGTATTTATGTCAGTGATTTCTCTTACAAACCATTTCATTATAGCCTGTACTTTGATTACAATCTGTGGTTACTATTAATACGTTTAGTGGTGCAAATACCTACTTTTAAAATTTGTTACAAAATCTGGACTTCAGGCCGATATTGTTATGCCATTCTTTTGTTTACGTCTTATTTCCACTTTTATTATATTAAATGGATAACTACAACTTAACATTTTACTATCAAAACTGTCGAGGACTGCGTACTAAATTGCATACACTTTTTATGAATATTCTGTCGTTTTCGTATGACGTCATCATTCTAACCGAGACTTGGCTTACATCGAGCATAGCAGACACTGAATTTGTCGACGATAGATAGTGTTCAGATGTGATCGTGACCGTGATGCTACGGGTAAGCGTGAGGGTGGTGGCGTCCTCATCGCCGTTTTACGCGCATTACGTCCCTCCGGCGTACTGGTGCGCCCCGGTCCCGGAGATATTGAACACGTCATGGTTCAGCTTCCCGCGTCGCTTCATAACAAACGCCATATTATAAGCGGAGCCTACATACCTCCTCGCTCACCTGATGACCTATACCGTTCGCACTTAGACCTGTTGCAGGAGGTTGTCAGCGACGCGACCACTGATACATTCTACTTAGTTGGTGACTACAACCTGCCGGGTATCGATTGGTTCGACAGTAATGAACGGAACTATGTCATTCCTCAACCTACTACTACATCGTCTAATTACTTATGCAACTTTATATCCTTTACGAACTCTCACCAATACAATACACAAAGAAACAGCCTTGGTCGCATACTCGACCTGTTTATATCAAATGTGGAATGTTGTACGAAGGCGTGTGTACCACTTGTTTCACCTGATACGCACCACCCTCCTTTCACTACCCTAACATCATTGAATGCTAAGTTTACCCCGTTAAGGCGCCACTTATCACACAAACATAACTTTCATAAAACGAATTATGAAACAATGAATAACGAACTGAACAAAATAGATTGGCACGGATTATTTTCCGACCTACCTGCCGAGGAGGCGGTCAATGTTTTTTATGAGAATGTCTACAGTTTAGTAAAAGTACATGTTCCTCGCACCCGTCCCAGAAGTTCGTGTTTTCCGTCTTGGTTCAGCCCTGCTCTGTTTCGTATTTTCAAAAAAAAAGAGAACGCTTGGATAAAATGGAAAAAATACGGTAATACTTCTGACTACGAAGTTTTTTCGTTATACCGACATCAGTTTAAGACAGAGTCCTGCAAGTGTTTTCAACGATACATGACCACTGTTGAAGACAGTATTCCTCTGAACGTTAAGCACTTTTGGACATACGTCTCTAAGCGAAAAGGTCGGGCAAATATTCCAGCCAACATGTACCTCGACAACATAACGTCGAGCGACCCTACTCAAATTTGTAACATGTTCTCTTCCTTCTTCACTTCTGTCTATGAGCCTTCCTTGCTCGATCCAGATCTTTGGCAATCTCCGTCCTCATACGCGGATTGCTCTCTATGTATTTCAGACATTTATTTACATTTTGATGACATAAAAAAAGCATTAAATAAATTAGACATTAATAAAGGTCCTGGACCAGATGTTCTGCCTCCAATTTTTATTAAGTATACAGCGGGTAGCATTCTTGTCCCGCTCCACATATTATTTAATAAATGCCTCCATGATGGTGTATTCCCTGTTATTTGGAAGCGTGCATTTATCACGCCTATACATAAAAGCGGCGATATCAACAATATAAAAAATTACAGGCCCATTTCCCTTTTGTCCACCTTGTCGAAGCTTTTTGAGGGTCTAGTACATGACAAACTTTACTCTCACATTCACCACCTTATTGTACCTCAACAGCATGGTTTTGTTAAACATCGCTCAACGACTACTAACCTTATGGTATTTACTAATTTTTTATTTGAAAGCATGGATGATCAAACCCAAGTCGATGCTGTGTACACTGACTATCAAAAGGCGTTCGACAAGGTGGACCACAAACTGCTTTTGGACAAGATAGCCTACAATGGCATTCGTGGTAATTTGTTGAGGTGGTTTATGTCTTACATTTATAACAGAACACAGAAAGTCGTTATCAACGGTTTCGAATCCGACTCAGTTGTTGTTACTTCCGGGGTTCCTCAGGGATCAATTTTAGGTCCCGTTCTGTTTATTCTGTTCACAAACGACATAGGACATTGTTTCACCAACTCACATTTTGTGATGTATGCCGATGACATCAAAATCTATAAGTCATGCAAGCACACACAAGACTGCATACTACTTCAAGAGGATCTTGACAGGCTCTCCAACTATTGTAGACATAATAAACTCCACCTTAGCATACCAAAATGCAACGTAATATCTTACACAAAAAATAAAAATGTTACAAAATTCTGTTACACTTTACAAGGTACCAGCCTTCGAAAAGTTGACCACATCCGTGATTTAGGTGTCATTCTAGATTCTAAACTGCATTTCAATCTTCACATAGATAACATCATTAACAAAGCGTATAGAATGTATGGTTTCGTAATGCGATCTTCAAATGATTTTAAACGTCCGCACACGTTTCTTACTTTATACAAAACATTAATACGTTCCCAATTAGAGTACGCAGTCCCAATTTGGTGTCCTTTATACGATAAGTATAAACATAGTCTCGAAATGGTCCAAAAAAAATTTTTACGCTCCATGCACTTCAAGTGCTATCATTCAAAATTGTCTTACATAGCATTATTAAAACAATATAAACTTCTGAGCCTGGAGTCCAGACGCACGTTATTGATGGCCATGATGGTTCATGGTATATGTAATAACAGGTTTGACTGTTCCGATATTACAAATAAAGTTTGTTACACTGTACCCAGAACTGTAATGCGGCGAGGGGTGCGCGTTCCCCGGCTGTTCCACACTGCACAGTGCAGAACCCGTGCTGGTGAGCGGGCACCTCTTCGCCGTCTCTTACAAACATATAACACACACTTTATTGATCTTGATTTATTCTCTTTATCCCTTACAAAATTTAAAAAAATGGCCGTCGAATTGCTTCAATAATTTCAATTCCTCAAAATGCTGCTTGTGGCCTGACGCGCGTTCTTTTTCAAACTTACCCTAGTATATTTATTCCGCGGACATTAGTGTGGATTACATGTTTACCCTAGCCCACTTTACCTCATAACTTTTATAGTAATATTATAACATGTAATTGTTTTGTGTCCCAATGTAGTAAAATAAAATAAAATAAAATACATTTCTCGTTTTAAATAATGTTGTTTTACATTGTTTTTTTCGTATTTCAACCATGATAGGTATGTAATATTATCGTACTTGCAATTATGATATTAACTAAAACTGGAACTTTGGGGGCTTGCCGTGGTTTTCAGACAAGGATTTGGGACATGTCGCCATAGTAAATATTTTTCCTGATTAAAAGACCTATCCAATGACACCACAATGATTGCTATTGGAGCGAGTACCAAAATGCCCATTCTCCTTTCAAGTTGATAGCATTAGTAGTTATTGAGATATTCAACTGTGACAAACTGACTGAGTTGCACCATAAGGGTTCCTTTTTACCATTTTGGAACGGAACCCTAAAAAGCTTTAAGTATAGCTATGGTCCAGATTCGAGAGTAGGCTAAGCGCCCACTGGATACGATTTTTTTTGCGCTCCAATTTCTGCTAGTCTGATCCTGCAAGTGAAAGAAGTCCGAATTCATATTTCCAGTAAGCTGTCGGAACTTTGACCTTTTCATAGATCTAGACCTGATAAAAGATGATGATCAGACTACATAATGTAAATTCTGGCTTCGCCTGAGTGCTACCAGGATCTTTTGATGCTTGAAGGACATTGACAGGGTTGTCGGTAAATGTTTGTGAAAAAACAAGATGGCGGCCATAGTTCCGATTTTGGGCACGTATCAAAAGATCCTTGTATGACTATAGTAAGAAGTACAATCACATAATAATATGTGCCAAGTATGTACATGTGTCCTGTGTGAATACGCAGGTGATCCGCGAGCGCGGCGGCGCGGGCGGCGGTGGCTCGGCGAGCGTGGTGTGCGCGGCCGTGGCGTGCGTGTGCGGCGTGGGCTGCGCGCTATCGCTTTGCCGCGCGCGCCCGCCGCCCGTGCGTACGCCCGAGCGCGTGTCCTCCACCGCGCAGCGGGACCGCCACGTCACACTATACGTGGTATGTGACAAAGGGTGTTTGTTTGGGGTGAACAGGGCTAGAAATTAATAGTTGCAGCATACAGAGCCCACATGACAGTACACGTTTTGCATGATAGCCACGCAGGTTGTTGTATTGCGTTTATGCTAAACGAAAACATGTCTTAATAACGCAAGCCTATTGGTTCTTCGCGACGCCTCGTCCCTCGGATCCGCTATGGCAGATTCTGGGGCTTTGGCTATTGAAGTGCGGAGTATTCAACAGTGTTATTTTCATACAATATCTATCCTTCCTCCAGCCACCGCCATCAGAACCTTCAGACGACATATCGCTCGCGACACTTCTACAGTCTTCAGAGCGATCGCAACCCGCTACGACGGAGTCTCCGGAGGCGCCGCCCCCGTACAAGATCGCAGTACTGATGCCCGGCCGCGACGCTAGCCCTCCGCCCCCCGCCTACAGCTCGCTCAGCTAGCTAGCGGCGCCCGTGAGCCAGGAGTTTATTATATAGACTGCACACGAGGGTAAGGTTTTGTCAGCACAGCGGTTTTAAAAAACCAATCAATAATATAGGTTTTTACAGAAAATTACTAAAATGGTAGCTTTTTTTTCGTTGTCAATACTAGAGATTTGTCTGAAGGTGTAGCTACTATTTTTTGGTAGCTTTAATAAATTGAACAGTAAAATGATTTGTAAGTTGAAGAAAATAATGAGTTGTGACATGTTTGCGACAGCTTGGCAAAGAGTGGAGTTATCAATCGCTATGAAATATCAAAATTTCATTTTGAAATTGAGAAAATTTTAACAGGTTTTATGTGGCTTCCATATGTAAATTATTTAAAAAAAGAAAGCCAAATATTAGAACTTTAGCTGAAGTCGCTTTTAATGCCTCAGATTGGCAAAAAAATTGGTGAAGTATTTTGCATTAAATATTTTTACACGTAATTATACCCAAGCATTTTATAGTAAATCCACCCAAACCTTACCCTAGACTAGTCTATATGTAAACATTTATATCCTGACTCACGATTATCACCCTTATGATAATCACCAAAATGATCTAAATATCTTCACGATCACCCTTTTCGAATTTTCCCACCATTTCCTATGATTCCAAGGTATTATATAATACCCCTCTCCATAAATATTAAAAGTTTTGGCACTGTTCAATATAAAACTCAAGCATTGGTAGTGTTTTTGAACATAAGAAAATAAGTCAGTCCAATTTTAATTCTTATTTGGTTTTGTAAAACCTGACAATGGTCCCGATTTTTATGGGCAATGGGGTTGTTTACCGGAAGCTTCGCCGCGAGAGAGCGTTGTGTGTTTGCCACTTGTCAAAGTCATCTTGAAGACAAAGCGACCAATCGGTGATAAGAAAAAAACGTAGCACCATCTCGCGGCAAAGTTTTCAGCAAGGAACTCCATTAAAACCTTGAATTAAAGTAACAAATACATAGCGCCATCTACGTGGAACTAATTTGGTAGTTTTCTTCCCAATAGATCTGATTTAAAACGTTGCTATATTTTTTTTTGCAAATAAAACAGGAAATAAATAGGGAATATACTAAAGTTGTCAAAATAAGCTAAACTGAAATCTTCCATGTTTCAAACAAATTCACGACTAGTTTGACAGCTCTAAAATGCTTCCTTTTCTTTCTTGATTTACCTGCCAGTAAGAGACAGCAATATTTTATGTTTTGTTTAGTTCGTCACTATCTGAATCTGAACTATTCGTTCTCAAGATCTCATGAATATTTAAATGTTTAAAAATGAATTTTATGGGGAATTTTAACAATATTAATTCTGGTATGATTGTAAGTTGATAATTTAAGATAATATTGATGATTGTTGTTATGAACCTGTGCGGTTATGGCATGGTATGAAAGAAGAGTATGCTAAGGAAATTATGTCGCCTTGTTTACTCCGCTGAATAATTGGCTTTGAAATGCCAGGATAGTGAATAAGATAGGGTATATTGGTGGAAGAATTATTTGATTTCTTAAAATTCTCCATAAAAAACTTGATTTTCGACCTAAATAATTCGAAGTTAAAAATGAACAGAAGTGAGAATTGTAAACGATAGTACATGTGGACAATGAAGGATTGTTTTAAATGTATGGAATATCCATGAACGCCAGTCAGTCGCCGGTTTTGCGACTTATCAAGACAAGGTGTCCGTAATTGCTAGACCGATCTCGATGTAACTAACGTCATTATAAATAGATTGTATTTTAGGAGTTTTACCAATCATCACGCCATGGTTCGTAAGTCGATTTTAAATGTAAATAACAATAAATACGGTGTTCAATAATCGGCAAAAAAAAATTGAAATATTTTTAGAATTGTCTCGAAACTAGTTTTGTATCGCATATAACGATAGAGAGATAATCTTAAACCCCATTTAATCTGTACATGTTTAGTATAGTATAGTTTAGTATGTCTGTGGTAAGCAAACATATATTTATATGTGCTGCTATTATTTATTACAGACGTCCCAATTTTATACCCAATCTGCGACAATTTCTCAGAAAAACCATACTTTCTTACTTTAATTAACAACTTTTAAAAGTCCTGCCAAATTAAAAGGGCAGATCGGGTGTAAACAGGATATTTTGTAAGACTCCATGCCATTAAAATCGCACATCAGTGCACAGCCAATGTCATTGATAAAAACCTGCTGATACCACTGGGCTGCCAGGGAAGGCAATTTAAATGCTGCCAGACTAAAAAAAAACATACGCTTGGTAGTTTTTCGAAAGTTTTCATGCACCATTAATCAGAGCTGTTTCAACACATTATGCATGGTAACAATAAGAATTATGTTTAAATAGAATATAAAAAAAAAACTGAATTTAAACTTCCGTATTTTTCTCTGGCAACCTGAAATTTACTGATTATTATATCAGCAGGACTCATTCGTATAGTTCATAAAATGGCGAATTGATAACAATATGGTAGCGGTGTTCAATTTATTGTATATTTTGAGAATATTTGTACAATTGTATAGGATAACCAGACCTATTGACTGAGATATCGACGCACAAAGAAAAGTTATCGTTTGGGAGTTCTGGTTATCTTGTAAATTGTTTATACTATAGTGGGGAACTGTATCTAAGAATGAATGAATGGGTTGGGTACCGAATTTTATAAGGATGTGAACACAGAATTTTTGTGTAAAAAAAAGTAAAGAAGAACATCACATTACAGGCTCATGGAATTCGATCAAAACTTAACAAGAGGTCATTTGCAAAAAGAGTTTTTGACGGGCGACACTTGTCCGAGATGATTAGCTGAACAGAATTTTCTTACTGAAAAGCCTCAAACAAAAGTACTGTATTCCATAGATGTGTGAACTCTTTCCGTTCCTCACTTTTCACGACATGTTAAGTATGAAAATATTTCTCATTTTAGGAATACACTCCCGGACTCCTAAATCGAATCACCGTGCAATAGGGATGATGAATTGATAACTAAAACTTTTTTTTATCCGTCCGATTATTAAAAATTTTTGGCTACGTAATTTTCTTTTTTACGTAATCAAAAGATTACGGCGATACATTAAGTTAAAATGTGGCATGACGTCACGCCTTGCTTAGCATGCCTTACTTGGCATACTTAGTTGTGATTGTGACGTAGCGAGCCCCAGTCCCCAACTTTAATGCGTTTTTATCTAATAAAGCAAAAATACTTGTCTAATATTTTTTTGTCATCTGACTGAATTTCTTTTCTTTTTTACCCAGACATCATCCCTATTCCATGAGAGGTTTATAGGCAATATAAAACATCAAAGTAATGATGAGTCAAAGAAAATTTTTTTATGCAGTTTCGAAGCCAACATACTGGCATTTTGGTGTCGTCGTTGTTCCAAATTTGAATTCACCATTTAAAATTAAAAAAGTGCAGGGTGGCGTGGTTTGTTTAGGAGTCCGGGAGTGTATGTTCGAGAAAGTATACAAGAATTACAACACCGCTAAATAATATAATAATAATAAGTCTAGTCACGTTAGCTCTAATGAATGTGATGTTATTTAGTTGAAGTTTTACTTCGTTGGCGTTTGCAACTATTGTTTTACAAGGGATCCTTCGTAGAAAGGACTGGTCAGTTCGTCTTTTATAACAGACGCTTCGTTATTAAAGATTGTATATCTGTGAGATTTTTGTTTTATTTATATTCATATGTTCCTTTAGAATGTCATGATGGCCCAGTCGTCAATAGTCGGATTTTTTAACAAACGAGTACTGAGTTATGTCTCTCGCACATTTCCGATATTGACAGAGTGAGATGGGTCATTGGTCGGGGTGAGGCCAACGTATTTGTTTTGTTTTGAAATTGTTAAGGCCCGTTTATATTGAATACTTCTAAAATTTACTGTACAGGAGACATATTCTCCATGACTCACGCACAAACGTACGCGCACGCACATTTGGTTCACTCACTAAAATACGTGCGACGCGCAGGTAGTCGATGACTCAGCTGAATGTACAGTCAACAAAAGAAATGTCTAGGCAGGGTATGTTTGTATGTGAATTGCTTCATGTTCAATTTTATATATATTACTTTGTTTTTGCAACACTTCTACATTGTAACACATCAACACAAATTTGTATATTTTCACGATATTGAACATGAAGCAATTCCCATACAAATATGTTAGTATACCCTGCCTAGATAACTTGACTGTACATGTAACTACAGCGTTTGGTTTGTGTGGAACGGACTTTATGTTGATTACGTGGACCAATAGCAACGCAGTCAAAATTTTCGGTACTCGTTTGTTAAAAAAAACAGACTACAGGACGCGCCTCTCATGCACGAGGTTGTAGGTTTACTTTCTAAATTTGGACATTGCCGACATCAGGAAAACATCGTGAGGAAACCCGGACTTATAGTCATTATGAATCGGATATCGCCAACCCGTCTTGAGCAAGCGTGGTGATCAATGCTCGTGCCTTCTCTGTATGAGAAGAGGCCTTTGCCCAATAGTGGGACAGCAAATAGGCTGGTATTTATATTATTACTAGCTGCGCCCCGCGGTTTCACCTGCGTAGGCCTGGATAAAAAGTAGCGTATGTGTTAATCCAGGGTATAAGCTATCTGCATACCAAATTTCATCCAAATCGGCCCAGCCATTTGAGCGTGAAGAAGTAACAAAGATACACACACACACACGCACACACAAGCTTTCGCCTTTATAATATTAGTGTGATTCCTTTGGAAAACGACCAGTTGGAACCGTGCACCTAGCTTCTGACGTTTCAAAGTGGTAAGTAGGTTTATGTGAAATAAATTGATTTGAATGGCGCGTGAGCAGTTTTTCGATAAACAACTAGGCAGCTTCTATTTCTATTTGCATTATGCTTTATCACTGTCTGTGGTCTGACTTCATAAAACTAGCGAACTAGACTATAAAAAATAAGCCCATAGGCTTGAATTAATATATATTATAAAATAATAATATTATATCATAGTATATATCTCTTAACTCGTTAAGGGTCGTCAGAAGCCCGAGTCTGACACCCAGTCATACCAAGGGGTATCGTATTACCCAGTGGAGGAAGGAGTGGGTGGGGGTAGTGGGTTGTGGAGGTCAGATAGGCAGTCGCTCCATGTAAAATGCCAGGAAAATCTACCACCTCAAGCTCTCCACGTCCAATAATAGCTGAATTCACATCTGTGCAAATCAAGCAGACGCTTCTGTCGGCAGTGCGCACGTACAACAAAGGAAGAGGAAGAGATGACAAATTAAACACCGCAGTCATAGGCATGAACGGTGAGCGCCACCCTGTGTACGGCTCTGAGCACCTACCAGCTAGTACCAAAAAGCTCTTCTACCAAGCCAGAGAGTTTGCTAAAAAAAATACCTTTAAGTTCTGCTGGATATCCAATGGCAATATATTTCTGCGCAAGATAGAAAGGGACAAACAGATTCTTGTTAGCTCTGAAAAGTGTCTTAGTCTCCCAGAGAATCAAAATCTTAGCATTTGACTATCACTGAACGTCCCGAATTTTTGTCCTGTTGTTTTTCTTTGTTTATTTTTTATTAGAGTTTTTAATTTAACTTTTACACCTAATTTAATATTGTATAGGTACTTTACAAATTACACAAAATCTCACACATACCATACATGCAAAAGCCTACACTCTCAAACACAGTATTTTTTATCCCTTCACTTTGTTACCATTCCCACCATTATGTACCTGTAAAGCTATAGCTTACATTAAAATAATTTTACCAAGCTCATACATTGCTCTCCCTCCTTCCTTGTAACACACTAATGGTATCTAACTGTTTAGTAGTACAATATCAATTATAAATGGCTACCATAAATACTATTAACAATGAATTTGATAATCTACAACTAGGTAACTCATATACTTGTGATCCGGAAGATTGACACAAGTATATCAACATATCCGATAGCAACATAAACTTATTACATAAGAAGTGTAAATAAAAACTTCAACCATCTTCAAGTTCTATTGAATCAGACAGAAATGAATTTCGATATTATTTCGACGGAGTGCTGGCTCAGTAAAGTTAGTAACATACCTGTTTTAGATGGATTTGAGTCTCATTCGACAGCTATCAATATTAACCAAAATGATGGAGTCATAATTTACATGAAACGAGGTTTACAAGGATCCGTGGGCGAGCCTATTTTTGAAGGTGGGAATTGCCTGGTTTGTCAAATAGAAAAAAAGCTAGCGGTTATTGCCGTCTATCGTTCTCCATCACTTAATTCAAAAGAAAAAATTGATAACTTTACTGCAAGCCTTATTAAAACGTACGATAAAGTATCTCTCTGATCTAGTATTGTTCTCGTAGGCGATCTAAATATTGACATAAGTCCAGGTAATAGAAACGACCGGAGCTTTGAGTATCTCACAATAAATGCCTCTTATGGGCTCATACCAACACACCTATTTCCTACTCGTCTAGAGCACTGCATTGATCACTTACTCCTTAAGTCAAACCTTAGTGCCACAACGCTAGTTCTAGAGTCACATCTTACAGATCACAAACCTATTCTCTTATCTATAGCCAAAGTTGCTCCATTTCGGGAAAATTGTCAGGTCACTAACCGTCTTGATTACGAAGCCATTATGCTTGGACTACAAGACACAGACTTCGCTGAAATATACGAAATTGAAGATGTAAATGCATGTATGAATAGATTTATAACTATTATTAAAACAGTAATATTAAAACATACAAAACTAGTTAAAATCCCAAGGCAAAAAAGAATATTAAAGCCATGGATGACTCCTGGTCTTTTACGATGTATTAAAAATCGGGATAAAATGCATATAAAAACAAAAAAGGCACCAGATAATCTAGTACTAAAAACCTCGTATACACGCTATCGGAATTTTTGCAATAACTTGCTTCGAAAGTTAAAAATAGCTTACGAGAAGAGTGAATTAGAAAAAGCTAAGAAAGATCCTAAAGCCATGTGGAAAACAATAAAAGAAATAACGAACACAAAAAAGACAAATGTTAGCCTTTAGAGCTCCTTAAGATACGAGATGACTCAAAATCATCAATTAACGAAGTAAATCACTTTTTTAGTGACGTGGGCAAAAATTATATCACAGGCTCATACTCCAACCACGGCCAGTAATCCTTGTACTCCTACTTTAGGCCAAGATAGCTCTCAAAACCCCCCCGTCGACTCTCTTACGATATTGGAGGCTGATGAAGCAGAAGTAGAGTCTATCATACTTCAGTTGCGAGATAACTGGGATGGGATGGAATATCATCTTTACTACTGAAAAAAAACCGACATGTACTGGTCCCTCCACTGACTTACCTCTGTAACCGTTGCTTCCAAACAGGTGTATTCCCGGATGCTCTTAAGAAGGCAATTATACACCCTATTCATAAGGGAGGGGACAGAAGCTGTGTTAACAATTATAGACCAATATCAGTATTGCCAGCCCTTTCCAAAATTCTTGAAAGGATTTTAAATAAACGTCTAGGGAGCTTTTTAGACAAACATAAAATAATTGCAGGGAATCAGTACGGATTCCGACAAGGAGTGTCGACCGAGGATGCCGTTTTGGATCTCACGCAACAGGTTGCTAGAAATCTAGACAGTAAAACCAAATGTTTGGCAATCTTCCTGGACCTTGCTAAAGCATTTGACACAGTTTCTGTTCCCAAACTTATTGCTAAATTAGAACTCGTTGGTGTACGTGGTTTACCACTTGAGATTTTCAGGGATTACCTCAAAAACCGTACCCAACTGGTCAAAATTGGTTCGTACTACAGTGACGAGGAACCAGTAACTTATGGTGTCCCTCAAGGAAGCATACTTGGGCCTTCGCTCTTCCAAATTTACGTGAACGACCTGTGCAGGATGTGTCTCGCTAACTGTAACATTTACGCGTATGCAGATGACACCGCTATTCTTGTTTATGGACCTACTTGGGATGTGGTCAAAGCTACTGCAGAAGAAGCCTTGTGCAAAATATTGAAATGGCTCAATAGAAACCTTCTGACACTTAACTTGAGCAAAACATCTTATATACAATTCGCAATCCGACATAACACTGCACCTCCTCATACTTTCTCTGTAATTGCTCACTCGTGCTCGAATTTGTTTAGACCTTGTGGCTGCCCAGCACTCACCAGAGCGGACAGCGTAAAGTATCTTGGAGTGCAGATTGATAGCGGACTAAGATGGGACAAGCAGATCCAAGTCGTTACCACAAGAACATTGCGACTTATACACATCTTTAAGTCCCTTAGAGACTCGGCTAGTCCTGACACACTGAGGATGGTGTATCATGCGCTGTGCCAGTCAGTTCTTGGGTATTGCATAACCGCATGGGGAGGTGCAATTAAAACCAGTTTTTTGAGAGTGGAAAGAGCGCAAAGAGCAGTACTCAAAGTTCTATCTAAAAACCCTACAGGTATCCAACAACGTAACTGTACGCTGTCTGTAAAGTTCTCACAGTACGGCAACTCTTTGTGCTCCGATCAATTCTTAGAGCACATGTCGGTCTGCCTCCGCCAAACCCAAATAAGCGAGTAAATCTCCTTCCAAGAACCCAACACAAAACCACCTTCGCAGAACGCCAATTCTACAGATTAGGTACACACATATATCACAATGTAAATTCGCTATTAAATATTTTAAAATTAAACACATACAAAATAAAATCCGTAGTAACAGAGTGGCTACTACAAAAGGACTATGCCTACACGGAGTCTTTGCTTACATACATCACCTAGTAATCCAACACCTAGGCAGTAGCAGTCTTACAGCCTTTACTCTAAAACGTACACAGTTAGGCACTTATATTCCCCAATTATAAACTCAAACGTAACACTACATTCTATTTAACTCACACATACATAACACACATCATACATACATAACATAACACACACCATACATACATAACTTTTCTTTCACTACACATAACAAAATTACAGAAGCTTATTAGCATCAACACCGTTCATTTCTTGTATTAATTATTTAAAAACAATTATTTCGCCGAACACTGTCTTTTAGAATACAGGCTATCCTAGTCTATGAGACAGGGTTTATATGCTTTTATACAGATTTTGCATTATATGAACTGTAATGTAATGTACATTTTAAGTGTGTTTCTGTATCTTTATTATGAATAAACCTTTTATTTATTTATTTATTATTATTATAAAATACTGGTATTCAGCTGCATCCGGTTAGACTGGAAGCCGACCCCAACATAGTTGGGAAAAGGCTAGGCAGATTGAGTACATATCTCTAACTCAACCATAAAAAATGTCACTGGCTTCAAACTCTGTAAAGAATAAAATTATATCGTCAGAACTTGTACACACGGCTACACATCAAGCTATACATTTAGTTTACACTGACCTCTCATTGCAAGGAAATCCTATACAATGCGAGATCAGCTTATACTGGAAATGTATAGCTTGATCTGTAGCCGTGTGCGTAAAAGAGAAAATCGGGAAATGTAAAGAAAAGGATAATATCAATGCTCACATTATAATATATTTTCTATTTTACATAACATTAAGTACATAAGATTGTGTCAAATAAATTATTAAAAGTACAAGTTACACTAAAAGCGGGCCGCTGTGGAATCTTTGAACTTGGCTTGTATTGTTATAATTATAACTAACAAATAAATTCTACTTTTTATGTGATTTATTATTCAAAAGACCATTTTGAAACATATAGGTGGACTTGAAAATTTGTATAACATTTTAAAAATATATAAGTAATTAATTATATATTTTTTCCGTAGCATATTATAATTTTATTTTCTGCGTTTATTTTATACAGAGTGTAATTTTAATTACCGAGTGGGATCATTGTACTCATCATATCATTATGAACAACTTTTACTATGGGAACAAATTGAAATCGTGATAAAAAAAAACTGCTGTTCCCTACGTTCGCATAAACTCGTGAAAATGTAGGGAATAGTTAATTTTTTTCGCGATTTTGATCCCATAGTAAAAGTTGTTCATAATGATAAGAACAATGACCCCTTAAGAGGTTAACAGTGATTAAAATTACACCCTGGATTTTATTACATCTTGTTTTAACCTAATCTCTCATTGAAGCGGTCCACTATAGCCCCTATTAATTCACATAAGAATTACGTTGAGTGCACTAAACATGACAAATAAAGCCTAGTCCACACAACACGGCTTACTACGCGTAATGTACAGGTAGGGAATTTAAATGGTTATCAAATTAACACACTACGCCAATTTGCCATTTCAGACAACTATTCAAAAATGGCAGTCTGTTGTGATTTCATTATATGGACGACTAACAGCGTCTCGCGGTTTTCATACCCGCGTAAGTCTCGCACCCGTAAGAATATCGGGATAAAAAGTATCCTACGTGTCAATCCAGGTATCAGCTAGACCTGTGTGCCAAATTCATCGAAATCCGTTCAGTAGTTATTGCGTGATTGAGTAGCAAACATCCATCCAAACTTTCTCATTTTTAATATTAGTTGAAGGTAGGATTTAAGTCGGTAGTCAATTTGCAAAAACAATTAATTTCCCTGGCTTTATGTTTTAAACGGAATGATTAAATATTGATTTTCAATTTGCTAGACCAAAACGACAGCTGCGATCGTTCTTTTTTTTTCTCATTTTGACATTTTCGTCATGTTATTATAGGTCATTTTAGTCTAGCAAATTAAAAATCGGAGTATAGTTGATCACGGACTTTAACATCAGCCAAAAATTAATTTGGTTAATTTATTTAGTATTTTTAGTAGGCGCATGTCGTGTGCACCGGCCATAACACAAATGCGTAAGTAATTATATAACATTTAAAATTTGGTGATAAATTCATATAAACTATTTTATATTTAAATTCTCATAATATTATAGAAACACACGTCAATAATCATAAAAATAAAACCATCATATGGAATGTATGTACATCATAATTGTATTTTTGTCATAAGCCTCGTTTACTTGTAAAAACAAAACAAAGAAAATAAAAAAGTCGAATGATATACAATTTTCAAATAAACCCTGTAAATATAAAATATTAATTTTGTAGCGAAATCTATAAAATAATTGCACTACTATTTAACAAAATGAACATAGAGGTACTGTCCTCCCATACATATAAACACTGTAATTTGAAAACATTGTAAAAAAAAACAATTATTTTATTAAAAGATTAATCATGGAGTTTCTTGCCGGCTCTTCTCCATAGGAAACAACCAATTAGAACGGTGCACCTAGCTTATGACGTTTCATAAGTGCGCATGTAGAATAGCATGTGAAAAAAAATATTTTGATTAAGATTTTTTGTCATGTTTCCATCGGTATAAAATAATTCCAACAAAATAGTAAAAAGTAGCTAAGTCTAGTTCTAGGTGCAGCTTGGGCCGAATTATTTTTTCAAAAAATAAGTCAATATTTACGGAATGAAAAGAAACAAAACTAATATTTCTTTATAGCTTGTACTTGTTAATTATTCGAGGGGGGCTCGTGGCTAAGTAATAACAGCCGCACGGGTCGATAGGTTAAGCTATGCTTGCCGCAGCTGTTGGTTGGGTGACCATCTTTACATACCGAGACTCCTCCGTGCCTCGGAAAGCACGTTAAGCCGTTGGTCCCGGCTGTCATTCGTGGATCTTTGACAGTCGTTACGGGTCGTCAGAAGCCCGAAAGTCGTGACAACCAGTCTTACCAAGGGGTATCGTATTACCCAGTAACTGGGTTGTGGAGGTCAGATAGGCAGTCGCTCCATGTAAAATACTGGAATTTAACTGCATCCGGTTAGAGTGGAAGCCGACTCCAACATAGTTGGGAAAAGGCTAGACAGATGTTGATGACTTGATAACTCGCTATAATAATTTCAATGTTGCTAGTGCGACGCCATTCGAAAGCACATCAGATCATGCAAAAACAATCGGCGCAATCTGTACCTAGTGTATAAAACACTCATTCATAAGTTTAGAAATTCATTTACGATTACATAGATTAAAAATTATGACTAGCCGTCAGCTTTAAGTTAATATATTCATTTATATAAGTAAGTAAACACGTAAAGCGCTCATAAGACATGGTCCGTTACAATGAAATTATTCAATTGACTAAAGTAACATCAATGTGTCCAGCATTTTACTGTCACAGACACACAGAAAGACTAAATAGATAGCTATTTCATTCGTAAGAATATTTTAAACATGTGAAAATATATTAATTGAATTGATCTTTTAGCATACAATAAAATATTTGAAATTCAAAATATTTTTACACTGGTAGATACTAGATGTAAAGACAGCTGCATTAATAGGTTACCTCTTTTTAAAATTATTTTGATGCTTGAGTAGTATAACAATTAATGCAGGTGACTATACCATTTAAATAAATAAAATTAACTGAACAGTCCAGCTTCAGTTTATAAAATAAAATGAGATATTTATAAAATTCCAGTAAGTAGGTCTTGAACAACATACATATTCAAAGAAGTCTGTCAGTCAAGACAGAGAGGCGCATAAAGGCGCCATTTATATAATAAGAGATATGCATTATGATCAAATACACATAAAATAAAGCAGCCAAATTTGTAACAATATATTGTTGGGCCTAGGCCAGAATATAGCTCTTAGACAAATATTCGTTACTTCAAGAAATACACGTATATTTTTTATCAGGGTCATTGTTTTCCGGGTCCGGGCAGAACGGGGTTTTAGTATCCTATCGAGAACAGCTAAATGGTTGGTAGATTTTGATTCGTATGGGCTCCCGGTCCACAGTCTTCAGGAGCATGCTCGAGACTTAGGCGTACTTGCACCATAACTCAACAAATGCATGCAAGGGGGATGCGCTAAAGTAGCCCGCCAATTTCAAATTTTCTGACGTTTTGCAAGTTAAAGGTCAGTGTCAGGTTGCATATTGATCAAAATAAGATTCGCAACCGTAACGTGTATTTACAACTCCCCTCTAAGTTTATATTACCCTGTTGAATGATGTTTCATGAACATATTATATGTCATTTGAGGCCAATTTTAAGTTAGAAGTTGTATTACTGATTCTAATGATTATAATTCTGTAAATACAATTAGTTATGGTCGGCAAACTCGATCAATATAAAACCTGATACTGTCCTGCAAATTGCAAAAATGTAAGAAGAATTGAATTTAGCGGGCTACCCTGGCACTTTCTCCTAAACGCTAAACGTATTTAAAACTTAATTTTGTGTCGATCATCTTCAAACGAGTGACAGAAAGATGTTTTAAATTCGTGATTTGTGCTGCGTGTAATGTCTTATTTTTATCAATAACACATTTCGAGTTCAGTATGAACTGGGGCGTTTTAACGATGTATGAAACACAAATAGAATAACATAAAAAAGTGTTTCAAAACTATTTAAAAATATTACAAACATCTCCTCTAAACACAAACTAAGCCCGGAGAGCCCTGACCCGAAACAGTGTAGATAGAGCTTCAATAACAACGTCAATTTTACCTATCAACTCAATAAAATCAAAACATAAATTGTTTATTATATAAATTAAACATTAATTAATTAAAATTTATTATAATTTTACCAGCGTTTCGGTTTGGAGATCATCACGCCGGTTGTTTTAAGAGGATAATTGCAGCTATGTCGTTGTTAAAGTCGCGATGATTATACCCGTTGTATCTCGAAGAGTTTCACGTCCGTGTCGTACCATATCGGTGGGTCCACGTTGCTGGAAATAAGAATAATGATCATTTAAAACTAAAACATGCCATATTTGCTGTGGGTCTCCCACAGCACTGGATCATTCTGATTGGAAGCAATCTTGTCACAGCCACGACATAGCTGCCGGCTACTTTTTTTCCGTGATTCTAATTATAAAGGGTGGCACGGACATCGACAGGCAACCTGTACAGTACGACACAACTTACACTCCTACCAACTTATCTGTGAAATGGCGAAAATTGGAACTACGGCCGTCATGTTGAAATGTCTTCGATTGTGCCGACGCATGTCATTCGATTGTGTCGACGCATCGACGGTGCCGTCCTCTTTCAGTTCACAGGTAAGTTGGATGTAGCATCGGCAAAATTCATAAAACCGATCACGATCCGAACTGAGTGCGTCTTCAACATCACCAATTTATTAGTGCTATAGGCGAAAATGATCTGTACACATACGCAATAACTTGTAAAGTCATATAACCAAATACATTCGTAAAATTGAAATTAATTAATGCAAATTTTCAAATCTAAGTTGTGTCGAACATGAACCCATGGATTCAGAACAATGATCCTGGACCTCCCAGCGTTCGGTCGTCGGTTATTGAAAAAAAAAATATCTGTTCCATAAATTTTGACCGAATAGGTATTGAACTTTTGTAGGAAACAGCAGATTTTTTTTTAATAACCTACGATCAATTTCAACGGCCCCTGCGTTGAAATTTATCGTCCAGAACCATGTACTGAGTCCATGGTAACAGTGTATGCGTCGATGTCCCTGCCAACCTGTATATTTGTTTTGTTTTACTAAGTATACCATCTAACTTGTCTGTTTATATGCCTGTGTTTTTGAGACGAAAAATATATTCTCAAAATATAAGCTTAAAGAGAGTCAAAGACCACTTAGGATTGCGCTTTTAATTGTGAGAAAATCACATCACACTAATATTATAAAGGCGAAAGTTTGTGAGTGTGTGTGTGTGTGTATGTTTGTTACTTCTTCACGCTCAAACGGCTAGACCGATTTGGATGAAATTTGGTATGTAGACAGCTTATACCCTGGATTAATACATAAGGCTACTTTACATCCTGAAAAAATGTAGTGTTCCCGTGGGATGAGCAATTTTTTTGTGAATACTTTTCTCACCGATTAAATAATACACGTTTTAGTGTATCTCATAAACCGCGGGTAACACCGCGGGGCGCAGCTAGTCTTATAATATTTCCCGCGCCCAAGGCTGGATAGTGCTGAGATTGGTCGCCATCCAAGGCCGAAATTAGGTCTGGAGAACTATCATTACTATCTCCTTTATTTCAATAATATACATATAAATTTTTAAACATTAGAATATAAAAACATTTAATAATATTAAAAATAGTAGCCCACCGGTATCCAAGCTAACGGCGGTCAGGGCTCCAGAGAAAGGAACCTCCTAACAATGCGCGCCGTGTCCAGAAATACCGCTTTCTGAATCAGGGCCTTAATCCAGCTACCCAACGAGAGCCTCCTGAGGTGTTGGTCGAGGCTCTTGGCAATTAAGCCATTAGCTGATACAACTATCGGCACAATGATTATTATTATTATTATTTGTGTAGGTCCGATAGGCAGTTGGTCCATGTAAATTACTGGTCAGTTCAGCTGCATCCGGTTAGACTGGAAGCCGACCCCAACATAGGGAAAAGTCTAGGCGGGCGGACACAAGCCTAGTACTGAATTCCTATTATTATCAACAGCCACTGGGCGTGAGCCGTAGCATCAGAGAACTTACCGTATATAAATGACGCCCCAGAGGTAAGTCCTGAACCAGGCGGCCGTGCCCGCGTTGGCCTGGTACTTGCGGATGAGGATCGGGTGCGGCACGGGCAGCAGACCGACTAGCGTGCCGTGTTGCAGGAACCGCAGGATTTCTGACTCATCTGTCAGGCCCCTAGGATGGAAAAATTAAGAACATAATAATTATTTGTAAATCTAAAACTATACTTACTCTGTTTTTTTAACAAACGAGTACCGAAAATTTTGACTGCGTTGCTATTGGTCCACGTAATCAACATAAAGTCCGTTCCACACAAACCAAACGCTGTAGTTACATGTACATTCAGTTGAGTCATCGACTACTTGCGCGTCGCACGTGTTTTAGTGAGTGAACCAGACGATATTGTTTGTGCGTGAGTCATGGCGGACATGTCTCCTGTACAGTAAATTTTTGAAATATGAAAAATTTTGTTTGTATTCAACCTGTATTCAACAATTCCTTAACAATTTCAAAACAAAACAAAGGCGTTGGCTCCACCCCCACTCACCCCATCTCACTCTGTCAATACCGGAAATGTGCGAGAGACAACTCGGTAATCGTTTGTTAAAAAAAAAACACGAGTATAGAGTGAATTTTCCGTCTGATGGTACCCTTATTTTTAACAAAAGCTACTATGACGTTTTCAAAAAAAAAAAAACAATCGACTTCCAAAAAAAAAAACACTACAGTGAAACATAAATTTTAATTTCGGAATTCGGAGCTGTCACTAGTGTCAAATGTGTCAATGGAATGACGACTCACTTTTACAGAATAGCACTACAGCTCACGACGACCCGTACTGACTCTTTCTTATCGTATAAGCCCACTTACTTGTCGATGCAGATCTTCTCGACCTGCGGCACTAGCACCTGCAGCAGACGCATGATGGTCTGCAGCGGCAGCTTGCCGCGCCAGCTGGACACCCACTCGGCCGTAGGCCTCCACTCTCCGCCTGACTCTAGCTCACGACGACCAGTGCTGCTTACTTGGATGCTGTTCCTCTGGAATACATATACAAGATTTTATTGGCTGCTCTTCTGATAAAGTAGGAAGCAGATATAAGACTAAGATGAGAATAGTATTTATTTGCAAGAATACGAGAACACTAACTTGACAGATATACAATATAGAAGTTTTCGTCATATTCTACCAAGTACCTGGTGTGCAAATTTTAAATAAAGGCACAACACTAAAAACCTTAAAGATAAGAAGGAATAAAAAGTTATAAAATCAAAAACAAACGGTAATTCATTACTGAACTATAAAAAAATCAGAATCTAAAAATTAAAACAGTTACTTAAAGGTTTTGACGCGATTTCAGTGACATTTATTAAAAAAAAAAAAAAAAAAAAACATGTTATCTATGGAATCAAAACTTCAGATAACTAAATTTAGATTCACAATGGCACGACGTGAAATTGTCTGCCTGCCAAACTGACGATCATGATTATTATTTTACAAATGTAGACCCAGACATAGGTATGTGTGTATCTATTGTTAAGTCTTTGAAAAAAATTTGAAAGATGTTTTTGTCTTCATTTTAAATCTCATGTGTGTGTATTTCAGATTTGTATATTAAATTTTTCTTATGAATACACACACACTCACACACCTACCCACACACACTCACACACAACACAATACACGCCTTACTAAACTAGTCTTAGATTTGTAAACCGACATATTTCTTTATGCTCAATCGCACTCCGACCCACAAGATACAAGCCCTGCTTAGTTTGTGGGTCAACGGTCAAACCTTGCATTGTTGTGATGTACAAAGTTATATTTGTGATTGTGTATTCTGTCATCACCTTTTCTTTTGCCAATAAAACTTTTTGTATTTTTTTTTTGTATTTTTTTTTGAATAGATTAGTAGAGTTTGCATTTTTGTTTTCAAGTTAATTTAGTCAATATTTTAAAGCATGCTCTGGCCGCTCCAGAAATTGAAGGAGTGCACTTAAGTTTTGTCGAGACAAAAACTTAATATCTGTATAAATAAACATTGTGATATACAGTGTGAATTTTTCATGTGGGCGTGGCTGGCCTAATCCGAAACTATGAGGAATACCGAAAAGTACTCAAAAGAGTCTCGAGCTCCATTTTGATGAAAATTAATACTGCATTACTGGATATTTGAAAAATCAATATTTATAGCCAGGAATAGAACCCGTTCATTTGAAAAAAATAAATAAACACACACTGTATTATTACACCATTCGATAGTGTCGCTAATAAGGATCGAATTTTGGGAAGTAATGACATACGGCAAACTAAAGGAAAGAGCTCATTTTTAAGAAAATTCTTTATTTTTCTTATATTACGTACTACCTATTAAACTTTAACTGATTAACTATTGAAAATGATGACTATTGTTTTCAATACATAGCTGG
Source organism: Cosmia pyralina (assembly GCA_946251885.1). NCBI lineage: Eukaryota > Metazoa > Arthropoda > Insecta > Lepidoptera > Noctuidae > Cosmia > Cosmia pyralina. The sequence continues at coordinate 2,530,160 of OX276354.1, forward strand.
ATTCGACGTCTCAGCGATTGTACTGCATTCAGCATTACATTATTCCTCATAGTTTCGAATTTACCCACCCACGCTCACTTGAAAAATTCACCCTGTATAGTGTAAGTAAATCTTTTGTTGGATGTCCTAAATAAATAAATAATTCTATGGAATAGCCTTACAGTATTAAATAATAATCTAAAAAAAAAACAATATAAGAGTACTACTCACATGCGCCACAGTCCTTTTCTCACTATCATCCTCCATATCAACATCATCAGGTCCATCCTGTCCGTCAGGCCCCGCCCTCTGCGGCAGTAGCCTATCCCTCGGCTCTCTGCTGTCCCCGTCACCGTCGTGCGGCGTGTTGGTCGTGTCGGCCGCGTCGGACGTGTCGGTCGAGTCGCTCGCCTCGATTGTGTCGCCCTCTAGACGTTGAGGCGGAGGGTGCGCGGATTCGCGTTCTGTCATTGTGCTGATTGCTGTGTAAGGGAAGGCTGTTGTTGGTAGATTTATTGGTGAGAGAGAATATTGTGGTGTGAGACTTGAAAGTGGAATATTTCCGGTACGGAGTGTATTGAAAAGATTGTATTCTATTTTAAAATAAGTATAGCAATCCATGCCGAAGTCCTGAAGAATCGTTAGAGTACCCCATAAATACTTCACAGCTAAATAAGGTGTATCTATTCATACACGAAATATCTTAAGGGGTCATTGTACTCATCTTATGAACCACTTTTACTATGGCACCAAACCTGAAATCGCGAAAAAAAAATCAACTGCTCCCTACATTTTGACGAGTTTGATATTATTGATATAGATAAATATACTGAACAGCAGATTTTTTTTTCGCGATTTCAGGTTTGGTACCATAGTAAAAGGGGTAAGAAATATATGATATAATTACAAAATCTCTAATATTTACAAGATATAACAACTGAATCTATAATTTTATTTTATATAATGATCAGTTAATATTATAAACGATTGATATAATTTTAAAGTAACTAATTTTTATAAGCATAACATACATTGAATATAAAATCATTTGAGATACCACTCAAAAGACATAAAACCTATTTAATCTAATATGATAAAACGCCTAGTAAAAAACACAAAGCAAAAGCTTTCATCGTCTAATATACGAGACATTCACCGCCTCATCTAACCCAAATGATTCACTAACAATAAAGGGTATCTGACGCTCGGCGGCCGCTACCGCGGCACGCTCGCTTCGCTCGCTCGCCTTCGCGCATTAATGGTCACTGTTCTAACCTAACCTAACTCAAATGTCGGATTGCTCTGAATCGGGGTATCAGTATATTTTAAACGATAGACCGATTTTCGATTAAATAAAAATTATATCCAATAACGTTATACGAGAGTTTTAGAGTATATACGAGTACATGTTATATGTAAAGAAATTATATCAACAGTTGGTATATCTCACATTTATTACATCTTGTGAACTTTATTGAAATGAAAATATACCAATTATTTTTATATGATATGAGACGCACCCTAGTAAAATTTGTTCATAATGATGAGTACAATGACACCTTAAGAGATTTCGTGTATGAATAGATACATCTTATATTTGGCAATTTAAAAGGATTTCCAAACCTATAAAAAAAACCTGTGCTGCACATAAATACACTCGTTTGCAATGACTCTGTTGCTTACTACAATTTCATTCGTTACAGGAAGGCAATTGGCAATCAAGTCATCATCTCATTATCTGCCTAGCCTTTTCCTAACTATGTTGGGGTCGGCTTCCAGTCTAACCGGATGCAGCTGAATACCAGTATTTTACATGGAGCTGCCTATCTGACCTCCACAACCCAGTTACTGGGTAATACGATTCCCCTTGGTAAGACTGGTTATGAGACTTTCGGACTACTGACGACCCGTAGCGACTATCAAAGATCCACGAATGACACCCGGGACCAACAGCTTAACGTACTTTCCGAGGCACGGAGGAGTCTCGGTATGTAAAGATGGTCACCCATCCATGGACCCGGCAAGCGTAGCTTAACTTAATGGATCGACCCGTGCGGCTGTTATTACTTAGCCACGACGAGTGCCCAAAAATTTCGTTGTCTGTAGATTCTGTCAAATCCTTCCATAGACAAGAAGATCTTACAACAAGAGCTCCTTACGAAGAATGATAAAGTTATCATGTAGTTACCAGGTGTTTCAGCAAGGGTTGGGTTGAGTGTGCCTGGCTCCGCAGGCTGGGCGGGCCGCGAGCCTTCCATCGGAGTCTCCGCCACTGATTCAGCGCTCCGAGACCTAAGAATAACACAATAGTATTAGAATATCAATCTATATTCTGCAAAGTATAGCCCTCGACACAATTACCGTTGATTTCTGAAGGCCTTATCAATTTAATTCTCTTGTTGTTCGGGGTGCATTAAAATAGACTCGAATGGTGACGATAATTCATTTTTTCGTTCGCACACCGGTCATGCTGTTATGACCTTGTTGACCAAGAGCTGATTATTCAAAAGTCAGATAACTCCTAACTGAGGAGTAAATAGTGTAGATTTACAGCTTTTGTGTGTGTAGAAAATTTGTTTTAAACCGTCATATTTATTCTACACATAAGTTATCCGTCTATTGAAAAAAACCGGCCAAGTGCGTGTCGGACCACGCACAATGAAGGGTTCCGTAGCTGAAAAGAATTTATCCCAAAAAAAAATTAAAATTTATGTGATAAAATTACAAATTAACGATTTTCGGACTTTTTCCTTTACTTGTACTGCGAGACCTTGCTTCATGCCAAATTTCATGATTCTAGGTTAACGGGAAGTACCCTGTAGGTTTTGATTTACTTGGGAGTATCAAAATAAGTCACATAAATGGCCGTATTTTTTTAATGCGAAGACTTAGAAGCTTGATTTTTTTAGGGCACCAAGGGACCATTGACTTACGTATTTAATATTGATTTCAACTTGAAACTTCCACCCGTTCCTGAGAAGGTCTTGACAGACAGACAGACGGACAACGAAGTGATCATAAAGGGTTCCGTTTTTTCCTTTTGAGGTGCGTAACCCTAAAAATCAGCCCTAACTTTCAGTCAGATAACTTATAAAAATTAGGTTAAGTTAGTAAAGTAAGGGGTTTAGGGTGCAGAAAACTGCAGAATTTACCTACATGTCGGTTTTACATATTTATTCTTCCGATAAAAGTTATCATACGATTGAAATCGGCTCTCTAAAAATGTTTTAATCTTTTGTTTGTATTAATTAGTTAACTCTTTGAAGGACCGTAGTGTCTTTTAAAGCCTTAAATAATGTTCACAATACTTATCGGTAAAGGCGGGGGGAAGAGTCAATGACAAAAAAAATCTAATCCGTCATGTAGATTACTAAAAAATATTGGACACGTATTTTTTCTTTTTTTACGTAATCAAAAGATTAGAGGCGATACATCGAGTTAAAATGTGCCATGACGTCACGAGATATGACGTAGCGAGCCCCCACTTCCCAACTTTAATACGTTTTATTTTGGTATTTTTTTATTAATATGACAAAGCAAAAAAATACGTGTCTAATATATTTTTTTACTATCTGACTGACGAACTAAATAGAATTTCTTTTTTTTTTCCATCATCCCTATTCTACTCGGGTACGGACTGAACCTCAACCCACTCTGTGTACTTAAATACAAATATATTTATCTTGGTTGGGGGGGTTACCATGAATATTAGTAATTTAGTAACGTGCAAAAACATGCGGTAAGTTGACAAATATCAACCAATCACGTATGGATTAGCAGTAGAAGAAAATTGAAAAGACTTCCAGAAAGTAGGTATTAGAATCATCATAATTTATTTTTCCTTCCCAAGAGCTTGGAAGGCGATGATGATTAAAATGTAGTAAACATATATAATGTTGTTGACAAAATGAATGACAGCGAATAGCAAAATGAAAAATTACGGCGGATGTCACTGAAAATGCCTAGAAGGACATACACAGATGTCAATGGCGATGCCCTAAAAATGTCAGGTGACAACACAACCAGCGTTCTACAATACATAATGCGTTTTACAATATGTAGGTATGAACGTGGATAAAGCATAAAGTATTAGATTGTTTTTTAGTTTCTGCCTAGCCATACTAGACAAAAGTTGTGAGTATATGTGTGTATTATAGTGAGCGCGCAAGTGCTAGTCACCGCCTCAGGTATGTGAGCGGTGAGACGGGGGAGGTAGACAAAGATGAAGCTAACTCAGTCTGCCAATCATGTCAATCGCGCCCTCCTCCGTCTCACCGCTCAAAAAACTTCAAGCGGTGCGGCTCATACTTGCGCGCACACTATAAGTGAATAGCTAGCAATGCGCGTATACTAAATACCGCAGACGTTCGACGGGCAGCACTGGCTTAGAGGTATCTCCGTTGGCTATAGGCACGTCAAGGTGTAGTGGCGTTTCATCAGCAGGGGACTGCCGTAAGCTGGGTAGGTAGACAACAATAGTTCATATAATAGGAGATAGAAGATGGTGGCATCTTTGTCCAGCATCGTGGATGTTACTGTAACTATGCTTCACTGTTAACTAAAAAATAAATATGAATGGTAGTAAGAATAAAAGGATCTTAAAAAAAAAGAGGAATGTGAAGAGTTTATTGAACTTAAAAGGGTTTCAGTATGAGTTGTTTTTGGAGTCGTAGTTCTGAAGTATGTCATTTTCTATCTTTTATTCTAAAGGCATTGAACAAATGCTGCAATGTGTTGCAGTTCTGCCCTATAATTTGTGTTTACTTACCATTGTGTGCTCGTGCGGTAGCTTTGTTATATATGATAGATAGCACTTATCTCACCTGGGTAGTGTAGTCTTATGATGAACTAGTCCCTTCGCCCTGCCAGCCACTATCGACGAGCGATGGCGTCGTGCTCGTGCGGTAGCTTGGCTAGTTAATGAGTGCTATCTCACCTGGGTAGTGCAGTCTTAAGGTGCACTAGTCTCTTAGCCCCGCCGGCCACTAGCGAGCGTGCGATAGCGTCGTGCTCGTGCGGTAGCTTGGCTAGTGAATGAGAGCTATCTCACCCGGGTAGTGTAGTCTTATGGTGAACTAGTCCCTTCGCCCTGCCAGCCACTATCGACGAGCGATGGCGTCGTGCTCGTGCGGTAGCTTGGCTAGTTAATGAGTGCTATCTCACCTGGGTAGTGCAGTCTTAAGGTGCACTAGTCCCTTAGCCCTGCCAGCCACTATCGACGAGCGATGGCGTCGTGCCCGTGCGGTAGCTTGGGTAGTTAATGAGTGCTATCTCACCTGGGTAGTGTAGTCTTATGGTGAACTAGTCCCTTCGCCCTGCCAGCCGCTAGCGAGCGAGCGATGGCGTCGTGCTCGTGCGGTAGCTTGGCTAGTGAATGAGAGCTATCTCACCCGGGTAGTGTAGTCTTATGGTGAACTAGTCCCTTCGCCCTGCCAGCCGCTAGCGAGCGAGCGATGGCGTCGTGCTCGTGCGGTAGCTTGGCTAGTGAATGAGAGCTATCTCACCCGGGTAGTGTAGTCTTATGGTGAACTAGTCCCTTCGCCCTGCCAGCCACTATCGACGAGCGATGGCGTCGTGCTCGTGCGGTAGCTTGGCTAGTGAATGAGAGCTATCTCACCCGGGTAGTGTAGTCTTATGATGAACTAGTCCCTTCGCCCTGCCAGCCACTATCGACGAGCGATGGCGTCGTGCTCGTGCGGTAGCTTGGCTAGTTAATGAGTGCTATCTCACCTGGGTAGTGCAGTCTTAAGGTGCACTAGTCTCTTAGCCCCGCCGGCCACTAGCGAGCGTGCGATGGCGTCGTGCTCGTGCGGTAGCTTGGGTAGTTAATGAGTGCTATCTCACCTGGGTAGTGTAGTCTTATGGTGAACTAGTCCCTTCGCCCTGCCAGCCGCTAGCGAGCGAGCGATGGCGCCGTGCTCGTGCGGTAGATTCGCTAAGTTGTGGAACACTGCTCGTTTGCGGATTATTGTGTAGACTAGATTGGAGTTACCTGGGGGAGAATAAATGCTTATTTATACTGATAACAAAGAATAAATACAAAAAAAAAGTAACGAACATGAGGATGTCAAATCGGACTTCTTAGACTGACCAAACTTTAATATAAAACATTAAATCACCATCAAACTGATACTGTATCATGTTATTGAACATCTCCAGCAGGAAGAACACGAGGTGATGATGATGAGCCTGAGAGAACAGGAACCACGGCGTGCTGAACGCTTCCAGCAAGTGCAGCAGCTTCGTCGACGCCACCATTGATAACGTCTTCAGGTACGGAGACACTGTTGCAGAAATGTACGTATTTATAAAGTAGGAAAAGTTAATTGTTTATTTTTGCACAATACTCCACTTACAATAAGATTAGACATTTAAACAAACCTTTTTTACAGTCCGCACAACCGATTTTGACTTTTATTGCGTTGGTGGCATGACAAATGGCAGCTGCAGTAAACAGTTGGTGTTGTAAGCACTTTTTTAGCTTTAATGCCATCCTTAAGGACGCTGTTACAAATGGGTAGTCAAATCATTACTTTTTTACACAAAAGTATGATTATTAAATAAAATGCTTTGCACTCTTAAAATGTTTTTGCCCGAATTGTTGATAGATATGCATGGTACGATTCTGAAATATAAATATAATTTTAAATAGGTACATTTTCTCAATAAATGTACCGAAGTAAAAATTTTCACTCCGGTACATTTATTGAGAAACTGTACAAATCTAAAATTATATTTATAGTTCAGAATCGTACCATGCACATCTATCAACAATTCGGGCAAAAAACATTTTAAGAGTGCAAAGCATTTTATTTAATAAACATTCTTTTGTGTAAAAAAGTAATGATTTGACTACCCATTTGTAACAGCGTCCTTAAGCCTACGGAATAGAAGCCAAAATCGAGTATAGTGTGATGTGAACTACCCCGGACAACTCTTTCACAAAGAGTGCTTGCCCGGAGTAGTATCTGTTAAGAATTGAGAATATTCCCCGTGTGCTTCTTTATCTTTACATAGCATAAAATGAAGTCGCATCCGCTGTCTGTTCGCTTAGATCTTTTAAATTACTCAACGGATATTAATGCAGTTTTCAGCAATAGATAGAATGATTCAAGAGGAAGGTTCTTAAGAAGAGAAAAATTGGAAAAGCTGCCGGGAAAATTTGAAAGTTTCGGAAAAAAGAAAGTACATTTTCTATGGGAATTTTGTATGAATTATTGAAATTTCGACAGAAGAACGTCTGTCGGATCAGCTAGTAATTTATAAGTAACTCTCACCATTCACAAGTATAGTGAGCAGACAGTCGAACAGCGGCTGCAGCCTCTGGTGGCCCGTGGTGATGATCTTGTGGAACACTACCACCAGTAGATCCGCATGTGAACCGGTGAAGACCGGAATGTCCATCGGAACGGTCGCCGTGTACGGTTTGTTGAGCCGGACGCCGAGGTTGCGCTCACCGGACAGCAACAAGAGGATGAAAACTCCGATGTGCATTAACCCTACGCGCGCTGTAATAAACAATTTGGTCAGTGGCCAATTAGCCAATAAAGTTATAACTTTATGAATCTTCGTATTGAAAAAAAAACACAATATGAGTATATGATTAAAGAAAAATTAGCACCTACTTAATTTTGAATAATCAGAATTAATGCCATTTTTCACAAATGTGGTTTTTTGAAATGACGTTCACTAGGTGGCAGCACTGAAATGTCGGTCTGGGCACCTGTCATAAGTGTCAAAGCACTTATAATACAGGAAAAATAAGCTAAAAAATGTCAGTTTGGAGGCAAAATATGTAGATCAGTGAAACTTGTTCCTGTAAATAAGATAAAGTTATCTTTATCTTGGCACCAGAAATGAATCTGCTGAGTCCTGCCCCCTACCGGGGGGTATGGGCAGGGGGAAATTTAAAAAATTCACATTTAAAAACTTGAAATATCTTCCTTTTTTTTAATTCCAACCAATCAATATCTCGCAAAATATCCAGCCTATAAGTTTGGGTATGGTTTCATTCGATTCAGCGCAAAAAAAATCATAGAAAATGACACTTCACTCGCCTAGTTTGTTACATGTGCATTTTTGAAACATCTCCCCTGCCCATACTCCCCGGAAGGGGGTAGGACCCATACATTTTGGTAGGACTATGCAGATCCTTAAATCTACTACCAAGATGAAGTTATCAGCAAAGTTTCATTGATGTACAAATTTTGCCTCCAAAATTTTTTTCCTGTTTTACTATGTTTTCTTTAGTCGTCACTGAATGATGAACGAATGAATGAAAAGAATGATGAACGTCATCATATTTTATATTATTTCTTGAATCGAAATACCTCTTGTCAAAATGGCGCCAACTAGTGCGTAAATTTTCATGAAAACCATCATTCAAAACATCATTCTGCTTCTGTCAATCGTTTAAAGATGACAGAGTAAAAATATTCTAGCATTTTTTAAATACGCAAAGATGTATTTTTTACATACTTAATTTATAATTTTTCACTTGACTCACATTGATCTGCGCGCGAGTCGTTGAGATGATACAATATTGGTACCAAAACTTCTAGCACATCACTGCTCTTCAGAACGTAATACATGAATTTCTGAAACAAAATACTTAATATATACATTTCGTGAATTACATAAAAGCATACTTTAAAACACACACGAGGCAGACGCATTACTAAATATTTTCAAGTCATCGATTAATTGATCTGAGCAGGTATTGGGAACTGATTTTTATCAAGGCATAATGGTTAAGTCAATTATATCCGTTTCCAAAATAGTCCCTCAAATCAATTAAACACCGGCTTGAAAATATTTAGTAATCCACTACTAATATTATAAATGCGAAAGTGAATTTTTGTTGTTTGTAACGTTTTCACGCTAAAACGGCTGAACGAATTTGAATGAAATTTGGCACATGGGTAGACTATGACCTGCAGAAGGACATATGCTACTTTTCACCCTGGATCGCAGACGAAGTCGCGGGCAACAGCTGGATCAGAATAAAATACTGCTATTCTAGTCTTAAAATATCGGCAGCTATGTCAGAGGTCCTTAAAATCAATTTATTTTTTCTAGCCTCATAATCACTTACCTTATTATAATCACACATCTTCCAGAACAGAACAAGCAGCTCCTGATGCAAGTTGACCTTCTTAGCCGAGTTAGGCAGATAGGTCTGCGCTAGAGGATTGTTCAGGAGCCGCGTCACCCCTCGCAGGATGAACTGGAAGTCCTCATCACGGTGGATCCGAGATAAGTAGTTGATGAAGAGGTTGTCTGGTAGAGTCTGTAAGGAAATGTAATTTTGTATGCTTGGTAAGCGAGGTGCGTCCACACCACGAGCATTCGGTTAGGACCGGTTAGGACCAATGGGGAAGACAACTGTCAAATTAGTTCCGCGTAGATGGCGCTAAGTGTTTGTTACTTTCATTCAACTCAAACTCAAACTCAAAGCATTTATTTCAATTAAACCAATTACAGGCACTTTTGAATTGTCAAGGGGTCGGTCAGTCAAAAAGATGAAGCTAGGCGCCCATTCCAAAGCATAGTAGGTACCTATGGAGAAGAACGGGCAAGAAACTCCACGGACACTCTTTTAAATCAAGATATGGTTACAAAATAATGGTTACATCATTCATGTTGAAATTTTACATGTGAGAACGATGCAGTCTGTCAACTGTCAATGTAGTTCCTTGCTGAAAACTTTGCCGCGAGGTGGCGGTAAGTATTTTTGTTGTCGCCGATTGGTCGCTTTGTCTTCAAGATGGCTTTGACAAGTGACAAACACAGCGCTCTCTTGCTGTGAAGCTTCCGGTAAACAACCTCATTGAGCAGTGGGTACAATCAATCGCATGGCAATGGTAGCAATGTGGCATTGATAGCGCCTTTGGCGGTTTTCGTAGTACAAGTGTTAACACTGACTGCACGTTGCACCGAGCATTATACTATGGGCTGCAGGCAAGCACTAGCATATTCTTTGGAGAGAATGTTCCAACTATATTATTTGCGGTTCTAACAAATAACGCCTGTTTGTACTACAAACAAATAATTGTCTCGCAATGGAAATTTTAAAACCACGAGAAGCTTGATTCGATTGCTCGCGATGTGGACACACTTTACAGTAAAATAAATAAATAAATTGATTTTTTTATAAGTGTATTTCCCGGTCATACCGTCATCATCTGTTTCATAGGTCCCAGCTGTGGCTGGTAACACAAACAGGAATATAAGTATCATTAAATTAAACCATTTCACTTTTATTGGGAGAGTTTTTACCAAAATTGGGGGAAAAATAGGCTAAATACGTGGGAGACTTCTGATATTTCGATATTACGACCAATCTATAGAAAAAAATATTTTTTTTCAAAGCTCCTCGTATTTGTACTTACTTCATCAGATTCCTCGTTGATAGCGTTGCTTGTGTCATGGTCTAGTGTCACGATCAACACTTGAAGAGCCACCTGTAACAAGTTTATTCTCATAACGTGATTGAGTCTTTTTAATGAGGGTTTTCTCAAATGACGTCCACTAGGTGGCAGCACTGAGACCCAACTACGGAACCCATCATTGTGCGTGGTCCCACAGGTACTTTACGGTCTTTAGTAGAAAAGACATTCTATCTCGGGCCCTCGGCATATTTTAGGTAACATAATGTTTTCAACACACCGTGTTCACTAGCGAGGCACGGCGTGGAATTTTGCTTCAATTGCGGTCACCTATATTTTATCCCTTCATCCTATAGAACCAGGGAAGAACAAAAACTTCTGGGAAGGAACCATGATTTTATTATGTTTCGTTTTAAAGTTATTTAAAGTTATGCTGACGTCAGCAAAAAACTGTTTTTATTTGTAAATTTCAAAATAATAATATGATTCATATAAATCATTATTTTATTACAGTAACAATACAATATCTAACTCCATACAAAGTTTAGGTACTGTATCTACGATGTACAAAGAGAAATTGATTTATTTTCTATTTTCACTAAATTGCAGTTTTCTCCGTATTCCTATCGATTCCGTATCTGATTTTAACTCTGAGCATTCATAATATAGTTATTAACAACACTCTATGGAAATAGGGTTGTCAAATTGCATATACCTTTTTATTTTATTCAAATGGAAAAATGTATTTTAAAATAAAATTGTTAACGTTTGAGCCGTTTAATTTTCTTTACTCTTCGGTATCCGAAGATACTAAAACTTCTTCAGATGGTAAAATAATATTTTCACCATCTTTGATTTCATCAAGTAAGTCCTCGTAATACAGAACATTTTCCGTTAATGATTTTAAAAGCCAAAGAATTTTTTCATGTAGAACCAAACGCTTGTTCTTTTTTGGCGACTATTGAGGGACATCATGGATAGAAATGAATCTGAAGATTCTAAAGCTCAGTGAAATAGGTCGAGCACAGTTGTCTTCCGGTTAAATTTTCTGGTATAGTGTTCATCATAACTCCAGAATTTGTTACGAGATTCTGAAGCTTGCTCACTTAACATACCAATTGGTAACGAACTAGACTTTATAATTTGACTTCCGTGAGCTAATATTTTGTGAAGTGTAACAGACATGTAGCACCACTCGTATTTTTCTACATATTTTGTAGCGAAATTCGCACAAAATTCGTGAAACTTTTCAGGATCTATTTCAAAACTACTTGACAGCGCTACTAATAATAGGTCTTTACCTATGAAATTGCCGTTTTGTATGAAAAAATTTAAACGAATTTTTTTCATGCATTTTTTATTTGTATTAATCGAAGTAATCACCCATGCAATCAATGCATCTTTGCCAACGCAGTGGCAGTTTATTGATGCCCTTCTTAAAGAAATCAGCTGGACGGGAGGCAACAAATTCTTCAAAGGCATTTTGTACTGCCTCTCGGGTATTGAATTTTTTTCCCGCCAAGAAGATATCCAAATTCTGGAAAAAGTAGTAGTCTGTAGGCGCAAGGTCTGGTGAGTAGGGCAGATGACGGAGAGCTTCCAACCCCAGTTCTTGCAACTTGGAGACCGTCTGCTGTGCAGTATGAGGTCGCGCGTTGTCGTGCAGGAGCAGCGGAGACGAGCGATTGACCAATGCTGGTTAGAGATGTGCCAGCTTCTCCATCATTGTGTTCAGTTCTTCACAGTACACATCTGAAGTAATGCTCACCCCGTTTGGTAAGAAGCTGTGATGAATCACACCGGCGCTAGACCACCAAACAGTGACCATCACTTTTCTAGGGGTAAGTTTTCGTTTAGGGCATTGTTTAGGTGCTGAACCAGGATCCAACCAACTTGCTGAGCGCTTGCGGTTATCAAACAGAATCCATTTTTCATCGCAGGTAACAATGCGGTTCAAAATTCCTTTATTTGTGTGTCTGTTGAGCAGTGCAAGGCACGTCTCGACACGTACTTCGCGCTGGCGATTATTGAGTTCGTGGGGCACCCATTTGTCAAGCTTTTTTACCTTGCCAATTTGACGCAAATGGACCAATATTGTTTTGCCGCTAACGTCGAAAGCTGCTGCTAATTCAGCCGTAGATTGTGTATCATCAGCTTCCACAATCGCCTTTAATTCGTCATTGTCGACCAAAGTCTTCGGACGACCGCGAGGTTCATTTTTCAGGTCGAAATTTCCAGAACGGAAGCGAGCAAACCAATAACAAGTGGTGCATTGGTTTGTAGTTTTAGCTCCGTAAACGTCGTTGATGTTGCGTGCCGCTTGTGCCGCGTTGCTGCCACGACGGTACTCATATTCCATAATTACTCGAATTTTTAACGTATCCATGATGACGAAAAAGATTGAAATGCGATGAAAATGTAACACTAATCAATAAACAAATGACTACTTTTGGAAAAAAAATCCATGTTTTTAAAATAAAATTAATTTGAAATTAGAATTCTTAGCCAAACAAAAATTATTTTGATTTGAAATGGCCAGTACTGCAGAACGGCAATTTCATAGGTAAAGACCTAATAACATGAAAATCATCTACAAGCCATTCTTCGACGCCTACAATGTTCGCGAATGTTTTTCTGTGTAAGTCCGATAGTGCAGTGCGGACTGTTTCCGTCATTGGATGTTCCTGAATTCGGACGTACAACATAGACTGCCAAAGACATTTAAGCATAAATTTCAGCTTGGATTCTTGTTTTCCGCTCCTCAACAATCTTGGCCTCAATAAATTTTTTGAGACTCTCCATTTTCGCACTGCTGGGTCATTTTTGTGACCTAAATGAAGAAGATACTCAAAAATTCAGGGTCAGGTCAGGTCCTGCGGAGGCAATGCAGCGCCATGGGTCTTTAACGGCTCCATGACGCCTCACCCCCGCTTCTCCAGACACCATGTAAAAATATTGGGTTTTAGCAATGCGCTTGACGAGGGCGGACCCCTTCCCAATACCACATGAAGTCCTTCACCGAAGAAAGTACACAAAACATGATTAAAACATCGATGATAAAGTGCAACATACAATTAAAAACAATATGTAGAATACCCATTAGTAGATTTTGCCTATTCTACTTTTCAACTCTTACGTGACAGGGAAACTTGAAATATTTATTTTACACCAAAGAAAACCATTATATTTCATTTTACATCAAGAAAAATAGTAAATTAGCAGTCAAAGTTATCCGGGAATAGACAAAATAAAGTAGGTGACAGCCCTAACTTCAAAAATAAAAATTCAATAACTCAAGTCCCGCATTATCCATACCTGATTTTTTTTATAATAAAGTATATTATATTATGAAACTATTAATGTTAAAAAGAAATGCGGAAACAATGAGACTAACCAAATAAAAAATATTTTTAATTTTTGAAGAAAACTAGATTTTTTCCTTCTATTTACGATTAGTTTTTTTTCCCCCACTGAACTAATAGATAAAACAGTCCTTTTTAAGACCTCATGTATAACAATTGTAAAATCATACATTTGAGTCGAAATAATGCACTTCTATGGTTTCTATGGAGTTTTCTCGAGTTTTAAAATAACTTCAAAACTTAACATAAAAAAATCAAGGTTTGTTCCCAGAAGTTTTAGTTCTTCGCCGGATCTATAGGATAAAGGGATAAAATAAAGGTGACCGCAATTGAAGCAAAATTCCACAGTTTGCGAGGTGAACATACATACGTATCGATGCCCGTCACAATTCTGTGAAGTCTCGCTAACTATTAATAACCCTGTATACTTACTTAGGCAGTCGCTCCATGCAAAATACTGGTATTCAGCTGCATCCGGTTAGACTGGAAGCCGACCCCAACATAGTTGGGATAAGGCTAGGCAGATTGACTGATTGATACTTACTTCTACGAGTGGCTCCAACGTGTCTGCGAACAGCAGGTGGTTGTAGGGCAGGCCGAGCCCCACGGGGTCATAGGAACACACTGTGTTCACTAGCGAAGTAAATAAGGGTAGTGCGTGACGGTTCTCAGGACTTGTCAGGTACCTGTAATTAAAGGAGGGATTGTGAAGTGCCGATACGCGGCGCGAGTAGGTATTGTTACGTAGACGCTAACGCCATCTGTTATCGAGTAGCAGAACTACACGATACGTCGATTCGTGACAGTTTTCTAGAACATTCTAAACCCTTCCAGAATTTTCTGGATGGTTAAGTGTCGTTTTGCAACATTCTAGATCATTCCCGTAAGTACTAGAATGTTCTCGAATTATGTCCTCGAACTTTCTAGAGCTTACACTCGTCATATAAATAAAGAGGGTTGCCAGCGATGTAAAACAGTTCAGTTTGAAACGCGAAACAGTGAACACCAATGAACTACAGCGAACTAACAGTGAACTACAAGTGATTCTGCTTAAAGTTACTGTATTACTGTATTTGTGATTATTTAAATATATATGTTTTTTGGTGTAAATTGGTATTAATTTATTTATCCCGAACCCCAGGTTGTAACAGTATTTTCAAAAATGCTATCTGTTTCATACTGCTTGCGGGCGTGATAGAGAGTTGCAAGTCTTGGAGGCAATTACCTACATTTCCTTTTTGTAAATATGGTTTCGGGCGATAAAACCTTTACGAAATGAAACAATTTTGGTCTCAATAGATTCAGTACTGTACGTTTTTCTTTTTTAGTAATTCAGTTTAGTTTAATTAAAAATAATAAAAACGCTCGAGGAAGTTTTTAAGGCAAAAATATAGATATTACATGCTAATATAGTTGCCGCCACGAGTCGTAAGCACAAACTCTACTCTTAAACCTAACGAATCTTATTTCCTATCACGGCAGGTTGCACACTGGCGGGAACAATGAAATCAATATATTATTATGATCAAGCATATTTAGATACAGATAGAAAACAGAACACAAGAGCACGCTGACGAGGGCAGTTAAAGGAGGATGGGCACCAATGTATGGAATCTGGTACCGGCACCAATCGGAATGTATGATACACCGTTGGAAAGGTATTTTTGTGTAGATTAAGAATAACCATGGCGCTTGTCCCTATTCACTGTCCGATCGGAGTGATCCTACTTGAAAGTTATTTATTTTTGTTACGTCAGTTTTTTCCATTTGGCATGGTATTTTTATATTTATTATTAATATTATTCAATATCTAGGTAAATAAAACAAGTTCGAAGTAAGTTTTATCATTTATTGTATATAAGTAATTATATAAATGTGTCTATATATCGACAATAATTTTAATAGATAATGTATAGTATGATGTATAATATATACTATATAGTA
The DNA here is from genome assembly GCA_946251885.1 of Cosmia pyralina. Taxonomy (NCBI): domain Eukaryota; kingdom Metazoa; phylum Arthropoda; class Insecta; order Lepidoptera; family Noctuidae; genus Cosmia; species Cosmia pyralina. The sequence continues at coordinate 2,545,833 of OX276354.1, forward strand.
TTATTCATTATCTATAACGATGCTATTTAAAAACAATGCTGGCTCATTAAAGCCCTCGTGTCTAGCATATCCTAAATACCAGACAATGGATACTATATGCGCACAGGAACCTACCGTGCGGCGTCCCGTCAAACATGTACAATAATGATGTAATATTATGTTTTCATTTCTATTTAGCAATATGTAACAAAAGTATTTTTTTGCTCTCACATGTCGGGACTGTATACGTGCACGCAAAAGCCACGCATCTTCGTTAATTCCGTATTCAGTAATGTCTTCCAAAGCAGATTCTCTATATGTTTCGATGAGATACAAGCCGTTGTTTAGGTGTTCGCTGCAGTAAGATTTTGCGAGTTTTAATTGGCATGTCCCCAACGACAGCAATATCACGTACTGTTCACTCAATCGTGGAAAATCGGACACATCATTGGCTTCCAATCTCTGGAAATCGGCTCTTCTGTAATTTAATATTTTTCTTCTACATAATTATACAACACGTTTGGGGTTCGTGTTTTTTCAGATATTCTTTGTAGAAAAGCTTCTGCGTATTGGCTATCTGCGATTGGCGTGTGGAAGTGATTTGTTATTGCTGCTGCAATTTTAACATCCACAAACATATTTGCATTGTATTTTTAAAATATCTTTATTAATTTTTAATTGTATTATTAATATAGTGTGCGCACTTGATATCTGCCTCGGTATAGACCTCTTCGGCACATTACACAGGTACGAAAACGTTCCATTGCAATCAAAATAATCCTATCGATAAGCACTCAAGTCCAGTAGAAAGCCGCAGTCAAATAACGGGTAACAGAGTCCAAGTTAATGCCAGGGTCTAAAGTCGACGTGAACAATGAGGAACGAGACAATGTAGTAACTTACACAACAATTATCAGCGAACGACTACCAAGGGAACATGCGCAAGCGCCGCAGCATGCCCGCCCTCGCCCCCACCCCCTTGCTGACCGCGCTAACCACCGCATTGCGTAAACCCCCGTTCGCACGGGCGTAATAACATCGCGGCGGGATTTTATAGCGCACGGGATTTTTAACGCTCTGCTTAGCGCCGAGAGTGCAAAATCCAACAGTGTGTTTTTTCGACGCGCTAGAATGTACTCTGTTATAGTTAAGTTGGATTCTCAACGCACGGCTCAACAACGAGAGTTGAAAATCCAATGCGCTATAAAATCCCGACGCGATTTTATAACGCCCGTGCGAACGGGGATTATGAGAGCGAGAAAGATAACAATACCAGTTCCAACTTTCTACTCATCTACTTACGTATACTCAGGGTTAATAGTAACAAAAATATTGCTCCAATATTGTTCATCAATATCAATTAATGTATTTGTATGTTTATTGTTTAATAGATAGATCACCCCTAACTGAAAAAATACCAAACCGATTTTGTTGTGATTTTCATCCGATAACTGAATTTTATTTAGCTCAAAATCTGTGCAAATATCATCAAAATCTGTCAAGCTAAACCGGCGATATGATTTTTTAAAATTCTATTTTGAACTAAATATCCAGTATGTTCTGAAGACTGTATTTCAAAACGGACAATTTAAACGGGATTGGTGCCATAGTAGTTTTTTGTGGTCTTGAAAAGGGCTATCCAACGATGGTAAATTCATTTTGATTGGACATGGGTACCAAAACGCCCATCATCCTTTAAGGTGGAATTTGTGCTCACGACTCGTGCCGGTAGTTATAACTTATATCGTACGCAATATTTTTTTATAATAAAAACTTACGGAACTAAGTAGTTTTTCACTATATCTACAACATTTCCAAAAATTATGAAAATAGACTTTGTTTACGGGAGGAAAACGTTATCACTTTTTGTATGAAAATATACAGCTTCACAATCCTGAATTACTGGTTAAACAACGTCATTTTATTCTAGTCAGAGCGGGACTTTTTAATTCTCATGAATTTTCTTAAGCACCCATTGCTTTTAAATCAGAACACAGAAAATCTGCTGGGCGGCAAAAAAAATGTGCCGCCACACATTTTTTTTGCCGCCCAGCAGATTTTCTGCAGGCCAGGCGCACTCCGCATTTCAGGTATGAAGCTCAAGTACGCGGCGGACTCGACTTGTCGGACTAATTCAGTGTGGGCTGCCGCGCACCGGCCGGCTCGCACGTTAGTTCGATACTCACTCACGGGCCGCGTCGTAAAAGATGGCAATCTTAACGAGTCAGAAGGTATAAGGGTTACGCGATAGAAAGAGAGGCAACTTCTAGGTGAATATAACTGTAGGTAATTAACGCTGTGCGACCTGAATTGCACTTTATTGTGTCGTAACAAGAGTCGCTATTTCTTTAAATGATTTTGCGGAGAGAATCTTTTGTACTTTTACTATTATGTTTTTTGTGGTGGCGGTTACACGTCCCACAAGATCCCATTCTACCATTGGCATTGGTGGAAAAATCTCAATAAATAAATTAAAGACACTATTTCTACTTCCCACACACTACCTAAACCATTCTCGGGCATTGGCGCTATAAGTGAAGGAATGCATCTACTTGTTTACCTGATGTTAATGTGTATATCTTTTGTTGGAGATCCTAAATTAAATAAATGAATAAATAAACACCAAAAATCCACATTATACTTCATATAAAACACTCACGCAATCCATTTATTATGATGCGAGGCAGCATGCGAGGCTGGCTTGTAGATCGTCTCGCTAAAACACGTGAGCATCAGTCGCAACAGCTCAGTCCTAGCCGCCTCGTGAGTAGACACGCGCGGTGGGGAGCGAGCGAACCCCACGCCCCCTGCCCAGATGTACTCGCAACTGTCCAGGGAGGATAGCTCTTCGGCGCGTTCCTGGGTAGAAAGATTGGGTGTGGTTCAGATCATGTTTGATATACTGCAAAGCACCCAGAAAAATACGCGACGAAAGCTCCGTCGTATTACGCCTAAGATGCGAATTACGCGACGTAATTTCGGCCTAATACCTACGTAGAACATTGGCGGCCCAGTGGTAACGGCCGCGACTTACGAGTTGTACGTCGTAGGTTCGAACCTTGACAGGCGCTTTACTTTGTGTAAATTATTTCATCACCGCTGCTCTCTATACGATGAAGGAAAACCTCGTGAGGAAACCGGTATGTCCTAGAACCAAGGATTCGAAGTCATGTGCAACCCGCGCTATGCCCGGGTGGTGGATTACGGCCCACTCCCTCTCACCGAGAGGAGGCCTGTGTCCCAGCAGTGGGAACATTATAGGCTGATTATATGTTTATTCTACGTTGTCACGCTGAACTTTCCGTTCTGTATTTTTCCGAAGGTGTAAGTACTTAGTACTGTATATTCGGATATGCGCAGACAGGTTTAAACCAAATGTAATCCACGTCGTTTAGCTTATTTTGGCGGACTCATATTATGGCTACCCTTGAATATTTCCAACTAACGACGATCTTATTTCTCACACGGGCCTTTAATAGGATACGTTCATAATTCATAATCATTTATTTATTTGTCAGAATATGGTACATTCAATGGTCTTAACATTAGTCACAGGTATCATCACATTCTGCCAAGTGTGGGGTGCAAATATTAGGTAGGAAACGGCTGGACCGATTTTGACGGGACTTTCACTGACTGTTAGGTGATGTTATAAAGAGTAACATAAGCTACTTTTATTTAGAAGAAGAATTAGGTTTCTGCACAAAAAAATTGAAACCCATGAAATTGGTAACAAAATCCGATTCAAAAAGAGAAATATTGACATCCACGCGGGCGAAGCCGCGGGCAACAGCTAGTCATCGATATAAAGCGTGTGCTTGTAAAATATATTTTATAGACATGCAGATTTGTGTAAATCTGCATGTCTATAAAATATATTAACTAGCAATCAAACAATAAAATCAAAGCGCTCATTTGCTGAAAGGAATGACGTCACCTTCGCGAACCATTGTTACTAGAGTTGGGCCTTGGCCACATTTTGCGCTCCTAACTAACGCAATCGATTCCTCGCTGATTTCGATACGTAGCTAAAAATGGAAAGAAATATTAACTATACAACGTGTCGTTTTGCATCCTCGTCAAATTTAAACATGTGGTATAGATTAATAGACAATCAAACCGAACAAATTTTTCCATGGCACCAACATCGTAATCGCGAAAAAATTATCAGCCGTCCCATACATTTGCGTCGAGTACGTATTGAAGTTTTGTATGGGACAGTTAAAAATTTTTTCGCGATTACGATGTTGGTCCCATGGAGAAAGTTGTTCGGTTTGATGTTCTGTATCACACCCTGAAATTTGATGAGGATGCAAAACGACACGTTGTATATTATGTGTTCTGCGGTAAGCCTAGAGACTGTATATAAATACAGGGTGAAATTGAATTCATGGGCATCCTCTTAATGGGTTATTGTACTCATCATTATGAACAACTTTTACTATGGGACTAAACCTGAAATCGCGAAAAAAAAATCTGCTGTTTCTTACATATGTTCGCATAACTCGTCATAAAATGTAAGGGACAGCAGATTTTTTCGCTATTTCAAGTTTTCTTGCATAGTAAAAGTTGTTCGTAATGATGAGTATAATGACCCTTTAAGAGGATGCCCGTGTATCCAATTTCACCCTGTATAAATACAGTACTCGGGCATTAGTATTGGTTTAATTTGTGATCTTCCTGCGCGAGTCTCAATAAATACTTTTTCTTTGTTTCTCTTTCTTTAGCTTTTTAGAAAGAGACTGGAGACTGTCACACAGGTATGAGTTACAGACAAGACGTGAGACAAACGCGATTTTTTTCTATAACTTTATAAAAAAATCAGATTTGCAGTTTTAGAAAAAAAAAGAAAAAAAAACAGATTTGAAGTTTTAGAAAAAAAAAAAAAAAAAAAAACTGATTTCTAGAGGTGTAGAAAAAAATCCGATTTGTAGTTTTAGAAAACAAATACAGATTTATATAGCCATATTTACGACCAGTATTGTTAAATATTCAGCCTATGTTGCTACCCTGTGAAATGTTTTAAAATACGATTCATAATATAAATATATATTCCAGCCAGATATCAATGAAGAAAATTGTCATTACATGGTGCGACGTGCGACTGCTATCAAGCTCATCTAGCAAGAGAATGGTTAATCTCTAATAATTCCGTGGTAGGTAGTTTCCAGTCTTTTTCCTGCCAACTGTTATAGATGTTGTCATGGCAACCGGGGTTCTAGCTCAACGTGATCGTATCCGGCCCTCGCCCTACTCAGCACGCTATAGATAAAGTATATTGATAAGGAATATATTATGGGAACTGAAGCTGAATAAAATAAATCCATGTTATGCCCACGCAAGTTGCGCGTTTAAATAAATTTTCCTTTAGCGAAATATTAGATGGTGTAAAAGGAGACTTATGTCCCGTTGTGGGACGAAAAGGGCTGTTATTGATATTTACGAAAATAATAGGTCTTTACCTATGAAATTGCCGTTTTGTATGAAAAAATTTAAACGAATTTTTTTCATACATTTTTTATTTGTATTAATCGAAGTAATCACCCATGCAATCAATGCATCTTTGCCAACGCAGTGGCAGTTTATTGATGCCCTTCTTAAAGAAATCAGCTGGACGGGAGGCAACAAATTCTTTACCCGTAGCACAGGTTATACTTAGTATGGGCTCCTGTCTTCCATATTCAAATTTTGTAATTTTATACTGTGTCCATTTTAATATTTGTGGGAGAAAATAAATACATTTTTATTATTTAAAGGCATTTCGTACTGCCTCTCGGGTATTGAATTTTTTTCCCGCCAAGAAGTTATCCAAATTCTAGAAAAAGTAGTAGTCTGTAGGCGCAAGGTCTGATGAGTAGGGCGGATGACGGAGAGCTTCCAACCCCAGTTCTTGCAACTTGGAGACCGTCTGCTGTGCAGTATGAGGTCGTGCGTTGTCGTGCAGGAGCAGCGGAGACGAGCGATTGACCAATACTGGTTGGAGATGTGCCAGCTTCTCCATCATTGTGTTCAGTTCTTCACAGTACACATCTGAAGTAATGCTCACCCCGTTTGGTAAGAAGCTGTGATGAATCACACCGGCGCTAGACCACCAAACAGTGACCATCACTTTTCTAGGGGTAAGTTTTCGTTTAGGGCATTGTTTAGGTGCTGAACCAGGATACAACCAACTTGCTGAGCGCTTGCGGTTATCAAACAGAATCCATTTTTCATCGCAGGTAACAATGCGGTTCAAAATTCCTTCATTTGTGTGTCTGTTGAGCAGTACAAGGCACGTCTCGACGCGTACTTCGCGCTGGCTATCATTGAGTTCGTGGGGCACCCATTTGTCAAGCTTTTTTACCTTGCCAATTTGACGCAAATGGACCAATATTGTTTTGACGCTAACGTCGAAAGCTGCTGCTAATTCAGCCGTAGATTGTGTATCATCAGCTTCTACAATCGCCTTTAATTCGTCATTGTCGACCAAAGTCTTCGGACGACCGCGAGGTTCATTTTTCAGGTCGAAATTTCCAGAACGGAAGCGAGCAAACCAATAACAAGTGGTGCGTTGGTTTGTAGTGTTAGCTCCGTAAACGTCGTTGATGTTGCGTGCCGCTTGTGCCGCGTAGCTGCCACGACGGTACTCATATTCCATAATTACTCGAATTTTTAACGTATCCATGATGACGAAAAAGATTGAAATGCGATGAAAATGTAACACTAACCAATAAACAAATGACTACTTTTGGAAAAAAAAATCCATGTTTTTAAAATAAAATTAATTTGAAATTAGAATTCTTAGCCAAACAAAAATTATTTTGATTTGAAATGGCCAGTACTGCAGAACGGCCATTTCATAGGTAAAGACCTAATATTTAAGTAGAATAAATTATATTCTTAATTTATACTACTTAAATATTTTGGTACCTATGGAAAATCTGAGTACTTACTTACTTAAATATTTGCACAATGCGAAAATGTATACAAGGTATAACTTAAATAACACACAACCACTTAAGGGGTCATTGTACTCATCATTATGAACAACTTTTACTGTGGGACCAAAACTGAAAGCGCGAAAAAAAAAAGCAGCTGTTCCCTACATTTTTACGAGTTATGTGAACTTAAATATAGGGTACAGAACATCAGCTTTTTTTTTCGCAATGTCAGGTTTGGTCCCTTAGTAAAAGTTGTTCATAATGATAAGTACAGTATTTTCACGATAATTTAGTCAAGTGTGATATGATTGTAAAACAGTGAGCCTTGAAAACAAAAAAATGGAAATTGCTTTAAATTATCATGATTTCACAAGACGTCGTAGTAGCTATTAGTCAAGAAATTCAACAGATTGTGAAAGGAGTTTATGAATCAAAACTTGCTTAGTAGATCATGACCTCAGATCAACAAAAAAAGGAAGATGGAGCGCCGGGAACATCAAAAGTGAAGCCACCTTTTTATCTATGTGTGTGTCGAAGGGTTGCCAATTGCCAATGATGAGTACAGAGACCCCTTAAGAGGTTGTGCGTTATTTAAGTTACACCTTGTACATAGACGCATTTGTTATTTGACAGGGGTAAAGGTGCAACTAAATAACCAAATAGCGACCGATCGTGTTATAATATAATATAATATAATGTTTCTCAAATTAACAATTAATGAGACTGGTGGACCATTGACCGCAGTCTATACTTGTACAGACAAAGGACGAATTATTATGAGGAGGAAGGGATGCAATTAGATTCTTAATTCAATAATGTTATGAGGCCAAATCCAATGAGGTTTTGCTAATACCCCATGGGTATGTGTTTTGCTAATACCCCAGTGGTAACGGCCGCGACTTACGAGTTGTAGGTCGTAAGTTCGAATCCTGACAGGCTACTTTGTGTAAATTATTTCATCACCACTGCTCTCAAAACTGTGAACGAAAACATCGTGAGGAAACCGGCATGTCAAAAATTCGAAGACATGCGACATCTACCCATCTAGATTTTGGCCCACTCCCTCTCACAGAGTGGAAGCCTGTAATCAGCCTATAATGTTCCCACTGCTGGGAGAGCCCAGCAGTGGGAACATTATAGGCTGATTACACATGTGGCTTGTAATAAGCTTCTATTTCCCCATGGGTTTATCCTTGGTAGTAAACCTTTAATTATGGGTAAATGCCTACTAACACTGTTTAAAATAAAGGCAAAGTAGAATCTTTTAAAGTTACTGACAATTTTTCGTCCCAAATTATATTTTTTTTAAAATATAATTTCGGACGAAAAATTGTCAGTAACTCTCTGATTTACGGAATTATTTTTGGTGTATTACTGTATGAAACATAAAAAACTGAATTGAGCACTCCAAAGTTGAAGATACAGTTGTTCCAAGGACATTTTTTTAAATGATTAAATTATTATATCTTCGATGTACTTAACAAAGCATCAAAACATGTCCAAAAGTAAAATTTTATGAAACATCCTTTGCAGAGACAAGGTTTTTACTGATTTTTGTAAACAAATTGAAATATTTATTTAGAACACTCCCAAGAGAAATAATCAAGCTTTCTTGGGCATATGTTTTTTTTTTAATTTTGTGGCTCTAACAAAACCACAATCACATATCAAAACTCGAGTCAAACGCTCAAATACAAGAGAAATTGTGATAGATAGCGCTCTTAAATTAAAAATACAAGCAAAAACACAAATTTAACTAACCAAACATGTAAAACATAAGTGGTTTTCAATGACGTCACAGAAACTAGCTAAGTCCATTAGCACTTGTCGCTAAAGGGAGATATAGATGTCAGTACACTGATTAGATAAAAATAATCTACTGATCAATACTTACGGGGCCTGCCCGCTTCGTGGTGGCGACTGTGAAGTCTGGACAGAACAGCAGATCCTGTAGACAAACAGATTAAATTATGTATCACTAGCTGTTGCCCGCGGCTTCGCCCGCGTGCATGTCGGAAATTACCCCACGGGAACCTACTACCGGGATGAAAAGTATCCTATGTCTTAATCCAGGTTATAAACTATCTTTACACCAAATTTCATCCAAATCCGTTCAGCCGTTTTTGCGTGATTGAGTAACAAACATCCAAAAATCCAAACATACAAACTTTCACATTTATACTATTAGTAGGATAATAAAGCTACATCCATGATTTTATAACAATTACTAGCTTCTGCCCTGCCTGCCTTATAGAGGAGCTCGTGGCTAAGTAATTTCAGCCGCACGGGTCGACCTATCATGTTAAGCTAAGCAAGCCGGGGTTGGTCAGTGGATAGGTGACCAACTTCACATAACGAGATTCCTCCGTGCCTCGGAAAGCACGTTAAGCCGTTGGTCCCGGTTGTCATTCGTGGATCTTTGACAGTCTAACTAACACAGTTGCCAAGACAACCAAACAATTGAATTTCAATACAATATTATCATTAAGCCATAAATAAATTAAAACATAGATAAGACATGACAGACACTCACACAGACAGCGTTGATAAGAGACTGCGCAAGGGGCACTGACTCATTCTCTGCGGCTGCCGGGAGGGAAGACCAGAAGAAACCATGCCACTCCGGCTCCTCCAGCATATATGGTAGCACTCGCGTTAGGAGACGGGCACAGTTTAATGCTGTAATTAAATAATGCATTAACAATTGATACTATAATGAATCATTTTAATTGGCAGATTTTTACTGCCAATTTTAATATTGAAAGGTCATGAATACATTTGTACACTCATGATTTAAAAACAAAAAAAAAAAAAACTTAAAACAATTAAGTATTAATAAGTGGTTGATAAACTAATACATAACAAACAGTTTGTGGATTTTATTAATCAACTAGCAGTTGCTTGCAGCTTTGCCCACGTAGATATCAATACTTCCCCCATTTGAATCAGATTTTGTTCACAGTTTCATGGGTTTTAATTTTTTTGTGCAGAAACCTAATTCTTTTTCTAAAATAAAAGTAGCCTAAATTACTCCTTATAACAACAGCTATCTGCCAGTTAAAGTCCCATCAAAATCGGTACAGCCATTTCGGAGATTAGCCGGAAAAAACAAACAGACAGACAGACAGAAAATTTTAAAAATTGTTCTTTTGTTGAACCGTATATACTTTCATATGCATTTAGTAAAAAGCTTCAATTTTATTTATTTGGGTAGATGAACTATTTTTTTGTTCACCCAATCAACTAAGCATTGGCACATATATCAAGCAAGTTAATTAAAAGTTCACAGGGTTAGTTAAATAAAGGTTTTTAATTGCAGCAACTGATTTTAAGAAATCAAATAATATAGCAACAAATTCAAAGATTATACAAAGTGGATACGACAATACGACAATAAATGAAAATACGAGCAGAACTAATGTATAGTAGTTTATAGGAATTATCAAATAAATCCTAATATTGACATTAAAAAAGTGACTTTTTCTAACAAACTAAATAGTTTAAAAATGTAAACAAAATAGAACACCATTATTCAATATTTTAACACGGCTGGCGACTGGGGCACTGACCGACCCAACACACCATTGTTTGTGATGATTTTTTGCAGGTTTGCGTTATTGTTTCGGTGAGAAAGCGACGTAGAAATAAACGAACTATAGTCCACATATGTCTCTTTTGCACATACAAAATTTTCGATTGACATGAGTGAGTAGATGTAACTTCCGCATGCATTATTTTCTTATCTAATTCTGATGACACGCTTTAAGACTCTTATGCCTCTGGTATAAGGTACAACATACATTAATTCCCATATTGAAGTAGCTGTCAACATGTGTTTGAAGAATATTGCAATGTCTTTAACCTTTATTTTTTTAGGCGCGGCTGGTCTAATAACTGTATTATCAGATACATCATGTTGAATCTCTTGAAAATGAAAAATATTGTCCTGTGACTAAACTATTAGTTAAATTGAATTGAACTTGTGTACGCAGATTGGGTACGTGATTAGATATACGAAGTTTAATTAATTGTTGTATTGTTGTATCCACTCTGCATAATTCTGTACAGATTTTCTTTGCTTCCCTATAAAAAAAACTATAAATAACCTAAGCTTTAAGTAAATAAATAAGTACTTAATACATAATTGTGTAGCTTTAATTACTATTTCATATGATTCACGGTCAGTGTTTACTTTGGATTTGAAATTACGTACCGTACTTATGACATATTTACTATGAATCATTAAAATACTGAAAAATCATTCAAGGTTGCTAGAGATCCTTTACTTAAAAGAGTAATATTAAAACTATGTGGCATGTGCAAAAATGTAACATCCCGATTGCCATTGTTATCTAATTTTCTAATCATACCTATGACATATTATTAAGAATATAGGAGAAAATATGTAGGATCCAATAAATTGACCCTATGACTAGGATGTAGGATGTTCTATTTTTAGTACAGCATTGTTGCCTGTGTCATGATGTCATACCTGTCTGCTGTTCCCTTTGGGTCCTGCAGCTGCTATCCACCATCTTCACCAGTTTTTCTACAGCCTTATAAACTAGTGTCGCGAGATTGTTTGGAGATTCTTCTCGTAAAGCGCGGATCTCCGCACCAGGCACCAGTGCGAACACATCCTGAACGTTGGTCACGCTCTCTGACCAGAATTGGTCCCAAAAACTATCGTCCGAGGAGTCAATAGGCTAAAATGAAATCATTACTTCAATACTCTAACATCAACTTCGTAAATATATTTTTTGCATCGGATCGAAACCTTTACCTGAGTTTTAGAGGTAAGCTGAACGACAGCTTTCCTAAAGTTCAGTTTTGTGTCAGCGTTACCCATTTTTCACGATTTCTAATTGTTTAAATACAATAAATCCATCTCAACATAAGTTCTCATAAAAACAATGAAAAATGACAAAGTGACAGCTGGTTGACTTGACTGGACTTGACAGAAGACGACGTGTCAAAGACAACATTTCAAAGTTTTGAAAGTTATGGAACTAGTTTTTCAGCCACCAAAAAAAAAATCAAGTCATTTATTCAAATAAGGCTGAGAATCAGCACTTTTCGAACGTCAAACGCCCGCCCTTCACCACTTCCTAGTGCTGGGAAGAAGTGGCGCCAAGTTGGATAAATAGTAAATAGTAGTTCTGTAAGTTCTATTGTACTTTTTGGATACTTCGAAGCGTATGAAACATTATTGTGATCAATATTGCACCGGAAAGACTAATAAAATAATTTATAACATATTATTTTTATTAATTTTGACGTAATTTTTTGGTTACATCGATACTCTTTGGTCTGATATTGATCTGTCTGTGTGTGCTCTCTTCTTTTGTCTTGCTTGTCAGTTTCAGTTGTCAGTAGTCTTAACTTGTCTATGAAATTATTATAATCATTTTCGAAGTGCTGTAAAATGGCTGCTGCAAATATTGCCCGCAGTGCTCTAAGTGGATTATTACGAAAATCCACTACTATTAGGACACCGGTAGTATGCCGGCTCTCGACCGTTGCCCTGCAGCAAAAGTATAGATCAGTAAATGCTGTCTTAAAGACATACAACACCCAGTACCATCAGAATGGGGTAAGGGTCTCATCAGTCAATACAACGTGATATTTTGCGTATAAACTGTTTTATTTAGGTGGGATTTGTGTTAATGAGGATACTAGCACTATCGGCAAGTCCCAGTTTCTATAGATTAGTCTTTGCTAAAATTATAACCTCAATCTTATTGCATAACAAATGTGTACAGTGTTACCCAAATTGTTTAGGTACATCACGCACAACAGTACTCGACAGGTTCGCACCCCAAGCCCTCGCCACAGGAAATAGAGGAACGAGTGCTGAAAGTTTGCAAGGCTTACGACAAACTCAGTTCTATTCAGAAGGTACATACATAACATTTATTTCCATAATATTCTGTTTCAGGCCCAGAATATCAGTGTCCGCAACTACAGCGGCGGACCCCCGCTCACATTAGAACTTATTAAAAGTAGAGTGCTACTTGTTCTTCAACTTTATGACAAAATTAACGCTGATAAGGTAGCCTATACTGAAATTATTTATGTTCCTAAAGAGATGCCTTCTTTCAAAATGTGTTCTGTCTATGCTTACTGTCTGTCATTTAATTTCAGAAGTATAGAATGTAACTAATAAAGTATTTCTGTTCCAGCTGAGCGTAGACTGCCACTTTATAAATGACCTTGGTTTGGACTCTCTGGACCATGTGGAAGTCATAATGGCAATGGAAGATGAATTTGGCTTTGAAATTCCTGATGGAGATGCGGAGAGGCTGGTTAGACCCAAAGACATAATCCAATATATTGCTGACAAAGAGGATGTTTATGCATAAAATAAAAATTAGCACAGTAGCACTGTCTATGGAATTTAAGACCAGTTGTGTGTAACACCTGTGAAAATTCAGTTAGAAAAATTTCAGTGGTTTTTTAATACAACTGGTCTAAGATGACAAGACATTGAGCTTAGGGTTTAGTTTGATTTATTTTACTTGTAATTCAAATAAGAATGAACAATGTAAACTGCTGATCCAACATCTCTGAAGATGTATAAAGTGTAAATTCTGTTATTATTGATTATATGCCTGTTAGATTAGATCATTTGTTTTTCATTTGGTCAATATCAATACCTGGACAAATAAATTGTTTCAGTTACACTACAATGGGTTTTCTTTGGCAATTAATGAACTTAAAACTTCATGAAAAGCAACTGATGAAATACTATGCATTTGCCATTTTCCTCTCATTCATCTTTAGTACTTAGATCTCTATTGTGATATCATCAGTTGTTAAATAACATGATAATTATAACAAACTTCTCAAGCTTTTATTTATTATATGACTACATTTGAAAACCTTTTGATGTTGAATCATGTGCCAATGCATTGGTGCATACATACAAACTCACGCCTTATTCCAATGGGGTAGGAAGAAACTACAAAACGCCACCTGCTACGATCCTTACATACTCCCTTTTGCTTCGTTTACGTTCATACACGCAGGGCAGTCGGTTGCGAGTACAATGCATCTGACCTTTCTGTAGAACATTACCACTAAGATTTTCTATAATGTCTTTTTAGGGCGTTCAATGTGGGTTAAATAACAGTATCTATAAACCATAATAAGTAGTCAGAACCAACCACCCAAATATTATAAATTTTGATCAATTTTCTGTTCTGTTACGAATCTATTTTAATTTTACTCATATATGTCGTAGCCAGATCTTAGAATTGATAATTTCATGTAAAAACTTTTTTACAAAAAAATACAACAGGCTTCCAAAAACAACACTACAAAGTGAAAAATAACTTTAATTTCGGAAGTCGGTGTCTGATTAAATGTTTTTTTTTGTTTTTGCCACCGACTTCCGAAATTAAAGTTATTTTTCACTTTTTAGTGTTGTTTTTGGAAGTCGGTTGTATTTTTTTGTAAAATAGTTTTTATTTTTCACTTTTTAGTGGGTCTGTTTATAATTTGTATAAGTTACAATAGTCTAATGTCAATTGCTCATCACATGTTACAAAATATTGCTTTTCCCGATGCTGGGGCGTTAACACCACACGCATTGTGTGACGAGCGGAAATTGCTTAGCAACCATATTAAAGTAATCGAATCGCAACCCGTGAAATATTTATCATTGAGTAGTTCCGGTAGCCATCTGTGGTCTTCATCATCAGTTCCACTTCACCAAGTGGTGCTTTCCGAGAGCAAATGCACGAGCTACTATAAAAAATACCCAAATTGCTATAGGTATGCCTATAATATTTGAAGAGTTCCTTCGATTTCTCCAGGATCCCATCATCAGAACTGGATTTTGACAAAAATGGGACCATTTGGGAAGTATACCCTTTCTAACAAAAAAATATTTTTTCAAATCGGTTGGCAAGCGACGGAGTTATGCGCGAACAAACATAAAAAAAAAAAAAAAAATAGAAACATCCGAATTGAGAACCTCCTCCTTTTTTAGAAGTCGGTTAAAAAGAATATCGACCGCTGGTCACATCATGATGTGGTCCTGGCCAGGTAATTGAATACGTTTGACGATATGAACGCACGACTACTTCATAGACTACCTTTCATGATGAGTGTGGCCAAACATTAGTGATCATATCGTAAAATAGTTAGATTATCCATCGGTAGAGGCGTTGATGTCGCTTTGTTTTTGTTGTGCATTTCTTCCTATTCGAATAATTCGTATTTTAGCGTCCTAAAAATAATAAATAGCCAACTGCGACCAGCTTGGATGTAGCGCTTGGCGTCCTCTACCGCGGGGCGCGGCACACCGCTTGGCTAGCGCGCGGTTGGTTTCACTTCTAACCTAACCTACCTACCTAACCCACATTTGGTCGGGGTCGGGGTGTTACTAGCACCGAACATAATATACACCCTATATATATATATATATACCCTACATAATTATACAACATATTTTATACTCCACTAGCGTCGTGAAATGAAACTACTTTGCGATATGCCCAGTGGAGTGGTCAGCTGGGAATGTCGATAATTATGTGAATGATATGGCCAAAAAATGTTCGACCGACATATCACATGGTCAATTTTAACTGGCCATTTCATGAAATGATCAATTCTATGATCTTATGTATCGTGATACATAAAGTGATGAAAAGAGTCTGGAAGAAGTGCTGGCCCCGCCATCTGACCTTTGTTACTTGTAAAATAATGTGATGTGATAATATGGGCTGAGTCAGTGACGTGCGTGTAAGCAAAAATATAACAATCGATTTTTTTAGTTTGTTACGAAGCTTCTAGATGGCGTTGTTTCCAATATTCTTATCGGAAAATTACATCTACTTACCTACCTTCCCTAACCACTGCCATTCTCTCTTGCCATTTGCTACAAAATAAGAATATTCATTGAATGATAGGTACCCATAGTGTAGTCAACAATTTTCGATTTTTCAATCATCTACATGCTAGACTTAAGCAAAAAAAAAAAAATAGTTGTACGAGATACCTTTCTACCTCCGACTTAGTACTCATTGACTCAAGTCACAATACTCAGTTATCAGCAGACTACTATAGTTACTGGCTAGTTATCAGCCAACAGTTAAAAGCGCGCAATGTCTACTACAGTGATAAAACATAACCCATTTATTATTACTCTCTCTTGCGCGATCAGCGTGAATAAAATAGTTACGATTTTTTTTATGACTACCATTATAAGTATGCGGTTTCTGCCTACCCTCTCATGGAAAAAGGCGTGAGCTGTATGTATGTATGCCGACGGCGGTTTCATTCTATCAAACTTGAAGAATTTGCCCATATAATCAAGGAATTGAAGTAAAAAAAAAAAAAAAAAAAACAAGTAATTGAGAATCATAGTATTTATACAACTTTATTTTGATGAAGTTTCACGTAGATAAAGGAGATGGTACCAGAAATACGAAATGTAGGTAGTGGCAGTAAAAAGTATTATCAGGTTTGACTAGTTGGTATCTAATGGTAGGCATGACAACATTGAGATTAAAACATTACCTAACTATGGTTTCTATGAACAGCAATTATTAATTCAGTTATTATTAATATTGAAATTACAACAATATTCCTGCATCTCCATTTATCTTTAGAAAAGAAAGATACTTTCTAAGCATACAATAATAACATTTATATACAGACTAAGCTCGCGACATCTAGCACTGCACTGTCCTTACACACACATGCATGAGTCCACAGTTCTCATATTATATTACACCACTATGTACACTTTAATCTGAAGTTCGCAGCCTCAAGATATATTATTCTTTTATAAACGAAAAACAATTTAAATACTGATACTCCCAGTTTCTCAACTGCCTTAAATGGTCAAGTTTATGCTGAACACAGACAACAACAGCGCATTTACAAAATAAATAACAACAAAACAATAACCCACATGATTGGTGAGGAGTCCATTGCAGCTAATTGCACGGAACGCGATCACAACACTTGGTGATTGTTCGACGGTAGGTCTAGAATGATGTCCACTGGTTATGAAGTTATCGTTGTTTGGCTCGGCAGCGCTGGGCGGCGCGCTATCTGAAGCGGTTGGTGCGAGCGCGGCCGGCCGAGCGCAGGCGCCGCGCCGCGCTCGGGTCCACGCGCGCGACTCGCACGACCGGCTGCAGCCAGTCGCCCAGCCCTTGCAACGCACGCTTCTTCTTCTTATTATCCTTATCATCAGTCTCTGAACGCAATTTTCGTTCCTCTTTATCCTCAGCCTTTGCCTTTTCCGCCGATACCTTCAACTCCTGTAACGTCTTTTCTTTACTATCAGATATGTCCATTGGCTCAGACTGCTCCTCTATTGAATCCTCTGTTAGAGTCTTGTCTTGCGAGTCACACTCTGACTTGGAGGTTCCTATGATAGTCTCTTCTTTTTCAGTCTCTGATAGATTGGTGTCCTCCTCACTGATGGTGTCCTGCGTCGTGTCGTCGTCGGGTGGCTCTGCCGACGACCGGTCTAAACTGCTCTCAACTTTGTTTTCTGACTCAACACTGTTTGTTCTGGAGCCCTTTTTAGTCTGCTTCCTTTTATTCGGCCAGCCTGTTCGGTTCTTCTTTTTGAATTTGCCGCGCCTTCCTCTGGGCCTGTCTTCCGCCTCCTTGATTTCGTTTCTGATTAGGTCGCAGTTCTCGCACTCCGACATTAGGCTGGACACGTCGGGCACGTTGGTGGACGTGGTGACGGCGGCCTCGCCGTCCATCACTTCGTCAGACACGTCGTACTCTGCCGCGTCCTCAAATACTTCTGATAGAAACTGTTTTAGTCTTTCCGATGCCTCCTGAGTCTCAGATATGACAGGATCAAGTTTGACATTACTGTGCGAGTCGCTAATGGTGTCTTCCGACGCCGTGGACTTGTTGTCGTCATGGTTTCTCCGCCGCTGCCCAAGTCCCGAGGAGCCGAGGATGGCGAGCGTGGAGGCGTGCTCACGTGGAGACTTCCTGGGGTGCCCTTCCAGCGTCAGCAGGGTGACGGCAGTTCGCTTCCTGATCTTCTGTTTCTTCATACCCCGCGTCCCGTAAGACCGCGACGGTCCTGGCTTTTCTTCTCGTTTCACTAAGTCACTCAGTGGACAGCAATTTGGCTTCAAGGGCGGTAATTGACCGATTTCATACGGTAACTTTGGCGATTTTGAGTACAGTGCTGTAACAAATGACACAAAATTGATTAACACCAAATAACAAGGCAATTATTTATTTTCATTCTTTGTCACATTACTTACCGAAATACTGTGGTATATTTTTAGCAAGTACTTTGTCCTCATCTTGTCTTTTGAAGGTCTCGAACCAGGGTTCGCTATGTGGCACAGATTCAAAGGCGAACTCTAACTGCTCCACAGCTGGGGTATACTTTAGCTTCCCATCTTCCCACTTCATGCATTTCTCTATAGGTTCGTCTCTCAATGGACTGATTTCAGGATCTGGTGGTGCCGGTGGCTCTGCAGGCACAAGTTGCTCCACGAGTTGTTCCACGACCTCTGGTGGTTCAGGGGGCAGTTCAGTAGCCTGTGCTTTACAGGGCACTCTGCGCGCTCGCTTCGCGACGGCGGGAGTTCTTTTCTTCCGCCTGCGCTTGTCCTCGGACCAGCTGTCCTCCTCGGAGGACTCCTCCTTGAGCGCGAGCGGGCGCGCGAGTCTCTGGCGCTCGATGGAGGGCGGCGGCGGTGTGGTGACCTTGTGGCGCGCGCTCAGCTCCTTGTCGTCGTCGTCGTCAGAAGACGTAGAGCTCGTGGAACTGGCGCGCTTTGGGAACATGAATTGTTCGGCTTCGTCGCTTAGTACCGACAGTTCCGACCGCCGCACCTTCCTGAACTTGACGACTAGAGGTTTAGTGCCGTTACACGCGGACGGAGAGTCTTTCCTCTTGTTAGCGAACCCGCCGCTCGACCTTAGCTTGGTGCTGACGCCGACTACTTTGTAGTACTGTCGGTCGTCAGTCAGTGCTTCGCTCGCTCGCTTACTGCAGCGCGTGTTGTGTTTTCTCTCGTCGTCGACGACACCGTTGTGGCGCGGGCTAAGGTTGCCGTTGACCGTGGAGTCGGGCGACTGCGACCGCTTCGACCTCTTGATCTTGGGGGGCTCGACCTCGCCGTTGCACATCTTCCGGAGGGAGCGCCTCTCGCCGTTAATAGGCGTGGCCTTGTCGAGGAAGCTGGTAACGTCAGTGCCCGCGCCGATGAGCGAATCCAGCGCGATGAAGTTGGTGCGGTTACGCACGAAGGCGAGGTGGTGCGGGGAGCGCCGGTGCAGCGCCGTGTCCACGTACTCAGTGTTGCACATCTCACAGTAACCTCCCTTGACCTCTTTGTCTTCCTTCTCTTTGATTCTGGGACGACTTTTTCTCGTCATTCTGTAAAAAGAAATGTTTTTTCACTATAACAACATATTAAACAAATCCAGTAATCTACATTAAGGCGAAAGCGCCAAGGTAACCCGCGAAATTCAAATTTTCTTACGTTTTTTGCTATTAGCAAGTCAGTTTTAGGTTGTATGTTGATCAAAATATGATTCGCGACCGTAACAATTTACAGAATTATAATCATTAAAATCATCAATACAACTCTCGAAGACCAAATTACCCTATTGAATATCAATTTCATGAAATCATTACATTTTAGGTCAATTCTAAACAAAAGAGTTGTATTGATGATTCTAATGATTATAAGTCTTTAAATAGATATTAGTTACGGTCGCAAATCATAATTTAATCAACACGCAACCTGATACTGACCTGCAAATAGCAAAAAACGTAAAAAAAAAATAATTTCGCGGGCTACCTTAGCGCACCCCCCTTAACGCAACTCCTGCTTACTTCTGTATGGCAATATCTTTAATATTTTGATTAGTGGTAGTAATCTTTTCTGGTGTTTCCTTCTTCTTTTCTTTAGGTGGGTCCGGATCTAGTGATATCTCGGGCCATTCATCAAATTCCTTGTAAATAGGCCTGCACAACCTGGAATTATACATAATGTTTAAGTTTTTTTGGTTGTCAGTGAGTGAAAAGACATACTGTTTCTTATAAATGTTATTTCATACTTGTCCAAAAATTCAATCTTGATAAAATGTTTAGTGAAGAGCGTGACATGCGCTTTGCGCGACGCCGTGAAGAATGTATCATACAGTTTATCCAATAGACTTATAGCCTGAAAGATTAATAAATATTTTGTAAAGATATATAATAATAAAGCGCGATTAAGATATAAATAAATAGAAATATTAGAGGAAAAGGAAAATTGTTAATAGTTTTAGATAGAAAGTAGCATGCATAGAATAGATATACAATTGCAACAAGCTCTATGAAGACCTACATAATCTAACTATTATTTTATATTCCACAAACTGTATGAATATCAAACATACAATTATCTGAAACTACTACGATTTTACAAGGTATCAATTTCATGGATATGAAGCAGCAAAAAAGAATTTAAAAGCTCCTAACGCTAAGTATTTACATTAATACAAAGTATCTTGCTTCGAGCTTGGACCGATTGAGTTTAAATGCCACATGTTATCCATCAAACTCGCACCTTCGCTTATGCTAGTGGGTGCAGGTGTGTGGGGGTGGGGTATACCTTCTGCACAGTGAGCTGTATGTACTTGTTGTTGGGTGAAATATGTGGCGGGTCCGGCCGCACGCGCTCCAGCATGGCATCGGCGCGCGCGCGCCCCTCACGCCGCACCCATCGCGCGCCTGCGCACGACCACGCACCGCCCGCGCCCGCAACACGGTCCCGCACCACGTGTGTCACGCGGGAAGTTAGGAATACTTCTTGTTGCTGGAAGCAAACACCTTTGTTTATCAACAAGATGATAAGTGCACATGAAACTATTTGTGCTACTGATTATTGCTATTGGTACCACAGTTGCCAAGCTAAACATGCCATACATAGACTAGAATACTCTTTATTATGTACTACATATATGATTGTAGAAACAAGAAATTATTAACCGCATAGTGCTTTGATCAGTAATCAAATGGATTGATGCTAAAATTGCAGTAAACCATATATTTTACATACTCATGGGAAAATAAGGTCTATTAGGTATTGCATATTTAATAATGACTTTAATGTCTAGTGGAATAATTCGATCGAAGCTAAGCTGCGTATATCAGTCGACGGTCGCTAATTGGAAGTACACCATATAACATGAAGCCTGTGATTGTGTTACAACAGAAGACCATAAGTCTCAACTTACTCTTCAGAGATTGATGCCTGTTTCTAATAACACTATGCAACACCTAAATGTTATGCCTAATAAAACGCACTGTTGGATTTTCAACTTTCGGCACTGAGTCGAGCGTTTAAAATCCATCGCGCTTGTACCTAGGCGATCATTTAGGTGTCCCCTAGTTTTAGTAAAAATGGGCATGAATTGAAAATTGACTTTATAATAATGCAGATGGATTTCCATCGTGCTTAAGGGGCATGCTAGTCGCTAATTCTTCCATATAAACGCAGTTTGGTGATTACTTGTCTGTTTGACGGTGTACGTTCAAAACTAAAAATTATAAATCAAATTGAGAACGGGTCTTCTCGCGATATTCCTTTTTACGAGGTACACAGGTACCTACTTCTTTCCCAACGTGGTCACGAGTGGACTGATGACAGCTGAGCGACGTCTTCGTAAAGTGTGGGTATGGGAATCTACCCTCAGTTGGTTTTCACAATTTTTATTATTGTCACTGTCGGTACTTCTACACACAACACGAGAAGACACGTTCTCAATTTGTTTTATTTTATAATGTGTACAAATCGCGAAAGTTTAAAAAGACTAAAAATTATTTCAATTTTTCTCGTCATTATCAAGCCCTTTATGGAAGCAGAATCGGAAAAAAAATATTGGTTTGGAAGTTATGAGCGTCGAAACTTCCATATTACAATACTAATTTTAACGCATCTTTGGGCGTCAATAAATAGCTCCTGGAGTATGAAAAGGGCAAAATATATATAGCAGAAAGGCAGATAGACCGTGCGGAACACTAAGAGTGACGCCAAAAAAGCAAATACAAATTCAAAAACGAATTCAATCTAGAGTCAAATGTACATATGTATAACTGTTCTCTGCATTTTTCTGAGACAATAAATCATTTATTGTCTCAGAAAAAAAAAAAAATTGTCTCGGAACAGTTACACTGACTCGAGATTGAATTCGTTTTTTAATTTGTATTTGCTTTTTTGGCTTCACTTTCAGTGTTCCGCGCGGTCTATCTGCCTTTCTTCTATAATCTGAGCAGGAGTATATAATTTACTGAAGTTATTTGAATTCAAATAATTTACATAAATAAATACATCCAGTAGTTTTTTTTTTTTTCATAATACGAATATTACGCCCAAAGGTCTGTTCATAAAATTTTATGTGCTCGTTTTCATTATTAATAGAGATGGGCCGAATGTGGTTTGAACCGAATCCGAACTTCGGCCGAACATTCGGTTAAAATGAAAAGTTCGGCCGAACTTCGGTTCAATTTCAAGCGCTTTCTCGAGAGCGACACGTCGTGACTTGTTTACGCATTTACTTCAATATTATTGCTAGATGTACCCGCCCCCATACCGCGCTCCCACCGCGTGGCCCGGAGCCGGCCGGTCATTAGCAAATACGTCATCGGCGTGTCGCGTGCGATTGTTTACATTGAACAAAACTAATTGTTATAAGTGGAGTAAGTTGTTGCGGTCGCAAATCATATTTTAATCAATATACAACCTGACACTAACTTGCTAATTGCAAAAAACGCAAGAAAATTTGAATTTCGTGGGCTACCTTGGAGCATCCACCTTAATTTGATTGTTTAATTTGACCTATACCCTTTGTAATAAAAAAATATTTGATGTTAATGAATGTTTAGTTTGTGAACCAAAAACGTGATTTTTTATTCAATTTACGAATTGTAATCCAGATGTTTGTTAGAAGAATACTAAGTTTATTTCATTTTTGTAATAGTATCTCTAATTAATTAGGCAAAGATTTTCAAAACTAATAAGAAAAACTGTAATTTAATTTAAGGTTTACATTTACAATCTTCATATCTAAAATTAATGACAATGACTGAGTAAAAGACATAATTTTATTTTACAGTAATGCTATTCTAATTGTATTGAATTACAGTCAAAATAGTGCAAGTAGGTATTATTTTTCTTGTGCCGAATGTTCGGCATCTGAACCGAAATTCGGCCGAATGCCGAAGTTCAAGTTTCAAGCTGCCGAATTTCGGTTGAACCGAATTTCGGCCCATCCCTAAATTAATCATTGTCTATTTCACTAAATACCTAAAAACTAAATAAAGTATATACGTAAAAACTAAATAGCATGCATATTAGCCACGCCACCAACGAGTTCCAGCCGCCGACTAGGAGCTCTTTATGGATGCTGTTACAAATGGGTAGTCAAATCATTACTTTTTTACACAAAAGTATGTTTATTAAATAAAATGCTTTGCATTCTTAAAATATTATACATTTGTAACAGCGTCCTTAAAGGAAACTATATCCAGGAATGGACCACCAACATAAAGCCGCAGCTTATAGGGGAAATTCTTTTTGGAGATCAAAAATACTTTTATTTGAGGTAAATGATTATATTATGTAAATTTATATGTGATTTATATTTTGTCGTATTTATCCCCTAACAATTGAAGTATGGGAGGTAAATTATTTTTGGATGTACAATCACACTTATTTATCATGTGCTCTTGAGTTGCGAGACACAACTTCAATCTTTTTCATTATAATTATTGTAAGGTTTGAAAATTAGTTTAGTTATTTCACTGGGTTTTCAACTGAACACCTTTTCTTTCACTCAATATTAATTTTTTTTATAAATTTTTATTATCTTGGAAGTTACTGTAATGATTAATATGATGTTTCAATAAATTGAATTTATTCAAAAGCAATCATGTTGCTTATGACCAAAACGCATTTTTTGAAAAGAATGATTTACCATTAAACTGATGTTATCCATAGTACACAAATTGTATTTACAATTTCAATGTAATTATTTGTTATGTTTGTGTACAGCAACAGGTTGACTAGAAACTCTCTCAGAGATTCAGCAAACTTTGAAAATACTTTACTTAGTCAGAGGAAGTCATAATCAATCTAATAGTTTAGTCAGTCCACTTAAGGTAGATTATTTCCTGGCGTTTTTCCAATTTGTAGGTCAGTGTCAGGTTGTATCTAGATCAAAACATGATTCACGACCATAACAAATATGTATTTACATAATTATAACCATAAGAATCATCAATACATCTCTCTAAATTAGATTTGTTCTAAAATGTCATGATTTCCTAAACTTAAATTTTGCGGGCTACCATTGCGCAATCAATCAATCTGCCTAGCCTTTTCCCAACTATGTTGGGGTCGGCTTCCAGTCTAACTGGATGCAGCTGAATACCAGTATTTTACATAGAACGACTGCCTATCTGACCTTCACAACCCAGTTACTGGGTAATACAATACTCCTTGGTAAGACTGGTTTTCAGACTTTCGGGCTTCTGACGACCCGTAACAACTGTCAAAGATCCACGAATGACAGCCGGGACCAACGGCTTAACATGCTTTCCGAGGCACGGAGGAGTCTCGGTATGTAAAGATGGTCAACCATCTACTGACCAACCCCGGCAAGCGTAGCTTAACCTGATGGATCCACCCGTGCGGCTGTTATTACTTAGCCACGAGCTCCTCGGGCTACCATTGCGCATTCACCTTAATAAATAGTATGGGTTTTATGAGGTACGGCAGGGTCAAATTAAACTTTATAGGAAACAGTGTCTGTTTGTTTTAGTTCATTTATTTATTTTATGGGTCTAAATGGCACCTGTCAATAATTTTACTAATACATTTTTAACAAACTTAGAAAAAAAGAAGATGTGGTTTAAATGAGTAAATGCTTATAATAATATATCTATTTAGAAGTCTAGCATATAAATATAGCAAGCCTATTTATATTTATTTTTAGTAAAAGTTTTAATTCATTATTCATTCATTAGGGTTAATAAAAACTAACATGCCAAAATCAATAAAACATGGTGTTATTTGCATAAACAGTACCTATACTTAGCTATGAATTTATAATGAAGATAACATAATAAAAAACAGATATCAATAAATCGTCGCCGTGCAGTGAAAACCTCGTGATTGCAATAAACGTTATTTTACAGGGGATGATAAAGACAATCTGAAAAATGGCCGTCATTGATGCTCCCCGAGGTTCATTATCAATAGAAGGCATTATAGAAGCAACTTAGAGCTATGCACGTTTGTTCTGAATATCCAATATGAGATTTTCTACACAACAAATAAATAAAAAGAAACACCACGAGTTTTTTTTTACGAGGTTTTCACTGCAGTGCGACGAAATGTGATGTTTTGTGCCAGTGCTAAAATGTTTGCAATAAAATATAATCCATATATTACAAAACCATTTCTGTCATAAAAAATACATGCTTTAGCAAATGTCTTCAAACGATGCTTGTGCAACAAGTTGCCCTTAATGTTTAGCTATTTAGGTGAATTTTATTAAATAGCTGCATGTCATACTTATTGTGGTATTGCTAACCTTGCAAATTACAATTTAATATAATTATTCTCAACATAAAGGTTGTCTGTCAACACATAATTAGATCTGTTAAAAATGCATCTGTCAGTTTGAATAAATACTGTGATCATTTTACAGACTACTCAAATATATTTAAGTATTGATACTATTTATACATAGCTTATTTGCATTCAATAAAAAGCTACATACTGATAAAGTGAACAATGATATTTATAAGTTTTGATTACTTTAATGTTGCCAGCATAAAACTAAATGATGATTTAAGTAAATGCAGGAAAAATGTGGCAACTCTTATAGGAATTTAGTGTCAGCAAATGTTATTGTTTAGGTAATGCAGTGTGCAGTGACATTATGTGAAAGTCAGCATTGCACCAGGCTGACCTAATACGTGTAATGTATGTGTCGCAACTGCTGCCTACCTACTGGAAGCGAGTGGCGGCGTTTGGTCAGAGGGCATTCTCGGAATATGTTATTGAACGATGCATGCGACGCGACGGCACAATGTAACGGGGCGGGCATCAGCGCCGCCAGTATCGACGCGCCGGAACACACATCGGCGAGTTTTCCTTGAAATCCGGCCGACACAACGAGACGACGCCGGCGGGCCGCGCCATCGCGCCCTCCACGACTCGCGCCAACCGTCCCGCGCAAAAAAATAACACTACATTACCACACACAATTCTCACCCTTAAGAAGTTCTACTTAAGACTCACAACCCCTTGATTACACGAAAGCAATATCAACTGTCAAAAATTAAGCAGACACACGCGTAACCTGAAGGAAACTACATTTCAAACGGCTTTTAAAATGGATGTAGTGCAACGCAGCGCGACAGCGCGCCGCGCGGCCTCGGCCCGCTGCATTTCGCGGTGCGGCGGCGGCGGCTCTAACGCGACCGTACAAAAGATGACCTAAAATTGAATGCAAGCTATGCGACTAGCCACTCCAACTGTTTTTAAACAGTTTTCTAAACAATTCTGACACGATCGTTGTGTCGGTACGCACGTGTGGGTATTATACACTGTATATACTTACATAAAAGCCGTCCGCGAGGGCCCCGCGCTCCGCTTATCACAAAAATAAGTAACTATATACTAGTCACTCGGACGACCACTATGTTCGTCACTCATAGATTTACCTTCTGTCGGTAAATGCTTTCAAATTGTCTGTAGCACACATTGAATTATGTGATTGTGGATTAATTACGCAACGTCTGATACACTTTTTAAACGTATTTATACACAATTGATAAATAAAATCGAAAAAGTAACAACAAACACAAATCTGTCATACAAGATGGAGATATTTCACGTTAGTTCATGTTTCTGACACTTTGGGCGCTGTTGTCAGGTGGAAGGGGAGACGCTTCTCATTGGTCCGTTCAAATTGCGTTCCAATTCAAATAGAAATCATTCGTTTCGACGATGTTTTATTAAGAAAGTTTGAAACAAATAAATCAGTAAAAAATATAAAAATAAAATAAATGACGAATTTCGTAAAAAAATATTTAGAGGAAAGCCTATTATCATTATTATTCTAAAAAAGATAAATAACTGTGAGTTGGAGAGCGTTCAAAATATGAAACAGAACGTAAATAACATGACCAAATGCAGTTAGCCTGAATAAAAGCCATACAAATGAAAAAATACTGTTATCCCTGTTTTGGTCACACTACATTTTTATACATAACCAAAAATTATGTGGCAACGTAGGTTTGTAGCAGTGCTACTTCGAGGAATATCAAATTTGGCGGTAAAAGAAAGCCTTGTGTACTTACCAAACCCATGTCTTGAATCCTGCGAGATATGGATCTAGCCAAACCATGGTCTTGAATATCCAAATAAAAACAGAAATTCCTCCTCACTGCAACACATCAACAGTATTACGATATAACCGAATAATATAACTTATGTTTCGGTAAAATAGGTCACATTGAAAATATGACGCACGCACCTCTGTTATATTTTTCGTCTAAATTCAAAGTTGATACCATTTTTGATAACAAGGGTATGAAAAATCCACTAACTTTAATGGCATATAGTCAATTCTCATTTATCTATAGATGCATTGCATTAGTATTTTTAATGAAATAATTATGTAAGTTTATGATCCGACGCAGAAAATTAGGTAAAATACATTTCGTTTATAATACGTTTCGAACGTCGAAATACTCGAAATGTCATTGACAGCTGTGACTAATAGAGAAAAGACTTTCTGAAGATCTATGGTAAATAATCGATACTGCAATCGATATTTCGAATTTTTATTTACCAAAAATAGTAAGTAGGTACAGACACTCAATTTGTAATTTGTCTAAGAAAAAATTATATTTATGATTTAATCTTGCACAAAAAAAATATGACTTAGTTAATTCAATTACTTACAATTCAAATAATAAATAATTACTTAGTGAACATTATTTAAACTAACTTGAGAAACACTCCAAATTACCGACGGAACCCTTGCTCAATAACAAATAAATACACCTACTCAATACTCCATTCGTTTCCTTATCCGCCGACCGGGACGCGTATAGGTAGGCATTGGCAGTACATGACCGTCTATATAGTAGTTTATTGATTGCTCACGTATTTGTATGTAGCCGTGGACGTTCATGTTACATACTCATCTAGGTACAGTAGGTAAGGACGCACGGCCCGTTTATTTTGCACTGTAAAAGCTATGTAGGTCGCCCGGATGTTTACCTGGAATCGAGCCTACGTTACCCGGGCTGCATTACACATTTTAGTAGGTAGGCACGTAAAACAATTCCGCTGTTGAGTTTTGCAAAATTATAAAATATCTTAGCAGTGTATTTTTCCTCAAGCTCTAATGAACGACATCCTATTTGGCATGTCTAAATTAATAATTTACAAATTACCAATGCATTACGTACAGTGGCACTGGCCAGGCTTTATGACATAGGACCTTATAGATTAGTCTGTTTGATAGGGTGGCAGAATTTGAGACTAATTTGAATGTTCCTAGGGAACTATCTACCCGTTAGCAGTAATGGCTTACTAAAATAGAACTCGTTTGTCTGTCCATCTCCGCTAGAAGTAATAGTGTCACAGAGTACAATAATACTGAATACTGTATACTGTTCTGTGCTGTCGATAGTCTACCAGTCGCCTATCAGTGCCTCAAGTATTTAAGTCTCTAGTTACAAGTCATGACATCTAGTTGCAATGTACTGCAACATTGCGAACCACATTTTTTAACTTTTCTATCCCGCAATAGGTGGCGCGGTTACAGAATTTTCTCGTAAATGGCGCGAAGTTTTAAAATAAAATTCTGCTAAGAATAGAACAGAATATGACATTTATTTCAGACATAGTTCATATACTGTTAGTAACACAAAAACCTTATAATGCTATTGTTAGTACATACAAAAAACAAACCCACAGAAAGAAATAAAAATAAAAACCACAAAGTGGCACCGCACAGGAGTGCCAGTTTACGCCAAGCCCTGGACGCGACCACCCACAGTGTGTAGTCGCATCCAGTACCGCCACATCGGTGAGTCCCAGCGTCCCACGAACACGCTCAGAAGGCTATTCGAGCTGGCCCGCATGCGCTTCATAAGAGACGCACAACGCTTCTGCATGATGGCATGAAAACCATCCATGCTTTTCATCGCAAATATTGCTGAAGTGCTGCAGTGGCGCGGCAGCCCGAACAGTATCCTGAACAGTATCTTAAACTACCTACCAAAGCATAAGCACGAAAATTGCGTGATGTTTGAGGGTTGACATTGTAAAGCGTTATTAACATCATTTATGGTACAAATAATAGTCACTAAAGTAATAGATAAGAAAATTCACGCTTTGATAGAAAATACTCAATTTAGGCTGCCTGTCCACTGGAGCGGAGTTGTGCCAATATTAACCAATATAACCTTAATTCCGCTCCAGAGTTTAGATTCTATTGGTTAATATTTCTCAGTTTCTCCGCTCCGCAGCAGCCTCGCTCCGCTTCAATGGACAGGCAGTCGTACAGTCAGCCCCAAAAAGATGTATACATAGACAAGTAACCATATTACTGTCAACAACCTTTGTTCTATAACATGTAGTGTATCCACTCATAGGTACAAAACATAGTATCTAGACAGTTTATTTTACCACAATAGAATAAACATTTTATCACAAAACATCTATACTTACACCCTTTGACCAAAACAATGTAGACAGTGGTGCCGATTCTCTTGTCACAAATGCCTCTAAACTAGACTAAAAATCACTAAAATTTAGTTTATTCCTGTCAAACGATGATTTCCCATTCTGAAATTGACTAAAGTGACACAACTTAACTATATTTTAGTTTGACAGGACTAAGATTGTACGGAGTTATTAGTTTAGTGAAAATGGCAATTTTGCTATTCTGAATTTGACTGTTTTCACATGGTTTTCACCTAAAATTTTAATTGTCAAACTAAATCAGACTATGTTTAATCGCGATTAAAAAGGTGTGGAATAAAATTAGTTGACATGAACTAAAATTCACACCGAGACCTTGACTTCGGATGCAAAAACAGTAGTGTATTTTTTTTCTTTTCTTTTGCATATATCTCGAAAACGGTGAGTCCTATCGCAAAAATAATGAAAATTTGGCCCCCCTTTAAAATACCCATGAACCCCTATGACTCAACATGTAGGCACCAAAAAAAAAGTACCAAAAAAAAAGGTACCAAAAAAAAAAGGTACCAAAAAAAAGGTACCTACATTCCATATAAAACACGTTGAAGCTGCCCCCTCCCTGCGCCCCTCCAGCTCTAAAAGATATTTGACCCGGTAACGACAGCGATGTCGGTGAACAAAATATGACAAGCCTGTCACTTCATAGTGATTTCGTTAGTTCCAATTAAAGCCACCGGGTCAAATATACTACAGGCACTATACCACGCGGAGTCACGATTGTCAAACTCGATTTTAGTTGTGTCAAAATTGTTATTAAATTTAGAGGTTTTTTTTTTGCAGAATAGCTCTAAGATTCTCATAGCAAAAAGTAAGGAATTTTAGTGATAGTTTAGTTAGTTTAGTTCGGTGTACAACAGAATCGGCACCAGTGATGATTCTAGAATGAGGAAAACAATACTGACAACGTCATACGACTTTTATGGAATGACACATCTCTAACTTCGTTTTTATTAAAAGAGCAATATCTTTATTTTTGTAATTTCATTTCATACTTAGCGTTATTAGATTTTAGATTTTTGCATGATTTTTTATATTGTGGTCTCGCTGTACAAAGAGCGCGAGAAATGTAGTTCGCGTTATCGCGACTATGTAGCCGTGGCATACGTGCAATGTTCCCGGTGAGTGATCTGACTCATGACATCTAAGTCATCATCTGCCTAGCCTTTTCCAGATAGGCAGTCGGTTGGAGACGACTTCCAGTCTAACCGAATGCAGCTGAATACCAGTAATTTACATGGAGCGACTGCCTGTCTGACCTCCGCAACCCAGTTATTGGGTAATACGAATTACGATACTCCTTGCTAAGACGTTGTCAGACTTTCGGGCTTCTGACGACCCGTAACGAATGTTAAAGATCCACGAATGACAGCAGGGACCAGCGGCTACGGCTTAACGTGCTTTCTGGGGCACGGAGGGGTCTCGGTATGTATATACCTACTACTAATAATAAAGCTAAAGATTTTTTTTTTTTTGAACGCGCTTACCCTCTGGAACTTCCCGTAGGATTAAAAAAAAATCTTTTTGCATTTGATAACCCAATTCTTGCGGAAGGTTATAGGCTATTTAACATCACGCTATGACCCTTAGGAGCTGAGCAACAAGAGAAAATGTCAGAAAGAACGTTAAGCTAAAACGAAGTAATTGAGCGGGCGGGCGATGTGGTTCGAGGGCCGTAACACGCGGACGACGTCGCGGGCAGAAGCTATTATTATTATGTCAGTCTGAGGCTTATGAGCACAGAACAGATAAACCTCTTTTATCTGTTTTGTGTTTATGAGACGAGTAAATGACTATCGTCAACCTTTTTTCTTACTTTGAATCGAGAACTATGTTCATCTCTGCTTTTACGTCTGCAGAGCCCTTTTAAGATATCATTGACTATTTTCATAAGTAAAAGTACTCTGTGCTATTTTCGTAGCGACGGGGAAATAGCGAGCCACACTACTGATGAATTTGCGAACTTCTTCAATTCAATAGGACTGAGTCAGCGCAGTGAAATCTGCCGTTTGATACCAAGAATTTGACACGTGTGATGACTTCTCAACATCTTAGTTGATCCAGGGCTGCACAAAGCCAGAGACCCATGCTATCTGCTTGCCCCTTTACTTTAAAAGCAGAAAACAATTGGAAATTGTTTTCTGCTTTTAAAGTATGTGATGCTCTGGGTGTAGATTAAATTGGATGATATTATTCACAGACAGGATGGGAAAACCACTATTGTTAACCATATCTTGGGCATACTCGTGCTGCCTACCAGTCTACAGCAATGTCAGAAGATACAGGCTACAGCTCTTCTTACAACAAGGCGTCGTAATCCAAGAAGATACTTGTTCTGGCCAAAACTGGAAATTGACCGATAGCTCTGCCCAATGAGGGTTTTCATAAAAATTAATGCCACCAGTTGGCGCTACTTTGACAACATCTATGATGACGTTCATCATTCAGTCACGACGACTAAAAAAAATATAGGCGCTTTGACACTTTTAACAGGTGCGTTTCACTAGGTGGCAGCACAGCGTCAGGTCCTACGTCTCAGTGCTGCCACCTAGTGAAAGTATTTCAGAAAACCCTCATTAGTTGGTAACTGTTTGTCTGAACTAGATAATATGAGAAAGGAGGTTAAGAAACATGCTCTGCTAATGAAACTTGCCTAATCTGGAGACTTTTAGTGTTATATTGTAGTTAGTAAGTGTTATTGTAGGTAATTAGAATTTATTATAGGGATGGAAGGGGTGTTGGAATTTGTAGGAGAAAATACGAAATTCACGCGAACGAAGTGGCGGGGAATAATAAAATAAAACACAAGGACCCACTTATATTAAACTTATATTTAAATAAAAGTTATATTATAATTTTTTCAAATTACATTTAATATACATAGCCACTTTGTAAAAATTCTTATGTAGGTATAGTTAAATATTATTTATAAATATGATAAGATGATAAGAACTAAAACGAGATAGCTTATAAAAATATACAAGCGTGGGGGCACATTATCGAGAATTGGCGCCTCTTTATAAACGCTGTACTTGCGTTTGACGCCAGTACGCGTGAGTACGTGATTTGATAGCAGCTGGGCCGCCGCCGCGCCGCCCGGCGCCGAAGTGGGCCGTGTGAGTTAACGTCAAACGAACTAATTGAATAGAGCCTGCAAACAAATTATTGCAAAGCGTTGCAGCACTGAAATCTTTTTAGGTGTCTTGTATTCAAAAAAGTTGAGTTGGGAAGTTCGAAAATGTTTCGTCAGATTTGTGTCAAACAGAATAAATAAAGAATTTCCGAATGTTGTGACCCCGCGCTGAATCCGAGTGAACGATGATTTACGTGTATGTGAACCTTTATTTTTAGGCATTTTTGTATTGCACAAGACAGTAACGACTTAAAAATTTAAAAATCTAAACTCACTTATCATCAGTCTCAAATTCGTCGACTTGACTGATTGTAGACAGTCACAGATAACCTCCACGATACGGATTTTTTTTTTACTCGTTCACACAGAAAAAAATACCCAAATGTCATTTTAATCTAATTTTTTGAACTAGCATGGACATGTATTTATTTCTTTATCTAAGGTGTCCTTTAAATAGTGTTAATGCTCCTCGCTTTCCTCGCCGTTGGTATCACCGTTGAGTACGGGCGGTATGGGCGTCTTTATGAGCGGCGCTGGTATCACCTGCGGAGAAAAAAAGACTTGATTCTTGCAGTAGCGTTCTTACAATGTGCATCACGCACGTGCAGACAATACAAAAAAAAAACTGTGATATGAACATAGATGGAACAAATACATATTTCTGTGGGTGCACACTGATACAGGGACATAATGGGTTATTATTATTATTATTTCCTTTATTTCATTTGTAAACATATTAGGTTGGGGAAAAAGTCTTTTCGCATTATAGTATGTATGAACTTAAAATAAAATCTCTCTGGCTATACTATTTGTATCTGGCTGGTTTTGGTATCATTGAAAGTTTAAATTTTAAAGAACATAATTCCAATTTCAAATTAGGAAAATGTGTGATTTTCATTTGTTTTTCGTACTGTCAAGATGAGTGAATCTAATGAAGAAATTCGATACATTTTAAAATTTTACTACAAAAAAGGTAAAAATGCAACGCAAGCCGCGAAAAAAGTTTGCGATGTTTATGGACCCAGTGCAGTGTCTGTGAGAGTAGCACAAATTTGGTTTAAGCGTTTTCAATCAGGAAATTTTGATTTCAAAGATGCACGTCGCTCTGGTCGCCCTATTACGGATAAAATGGATGCCATTTTTGAAAAAGTGGAGCAAGATCGGCATATCAGTAGTTACGACGTAGCTGAAGAACTGGGAATTGACCACAAAACAGTTTTGGCGCATTTGAAAAAAACTGGGTACACAAAAAAGCTCGTTATTTGGGTACCTCACGAGCTCACTGAAAGAAACCTAATGAACCGTGTACACATTTGTGATTCTTTATTACGACGTAATGAAACCGAACCATTTTTGAAGAAGCTGATAACTGGTGATGAAAAGTGGATCACGTACGACAAGAACGTGCGAAAAAGATCGTGGTCAAAGGCCGGTCAGGCTTCACAGACTGTGGCGAAACCCGGGTTAACTCGCAACAAGGTGATGCTGTGTGTGTAGTGGGATTGGAAGGGCATTATTCATTATGAGCTGTTACCACCAAGCAGGACCATCGATTCTGAACTCTACTACGAACAACTGATGAGATTAAAGCAAGAAGTTGAGAGAAAGCGGCCAGAATTAATCAACAGAAGGGGTGTGGTTTTTCATCATGATAACGCTAGACCTCACACATCTTCAGCCACTCAGCAAAAATTAAGAGAGTTTGGCTGGGAGGTGTTAATGCATCCGCCGTATAGTCCTGACCTTGCACCTTCGGATTTCCACCTGTTTCGGTCTCTTCAGAATTCTTTAGGCAGTGTCAGGTTAACGTCGCGAGAGGACTGCCAAAATCACTTGTCGCGGTATTTTGAACAGAAGTCCCAAAATTTCTATAGCAATGGGATCATGTCCCTACCTACAAGATGGCAAAAAGTTATCGAACAAAATGGTACCTAAATACTTTAGATAAATGTAAATAATGTAAATTAAAAAATGTTTTGAATTTTCTTAAAAAATGCGAAGAAACTTTTTCCCCAACCTATTATATATATTCATGACATAAACATATATAAACATAACATAAACATATATATATATATATAAACACACACATGATATATATATATATATATATATATATACAGGCAGCACTTTCTAATTAGATGGCCATGAGCATAATAATAATAATAAGACCCTGTTCCCGATACCGGTGGGCTACTATTTTTTGTATTTTTAAATGTTTTTTTATTTTTATTTTTTATAAAAATATTTAAATATTTTTATAATAAATAAAAATAAAACATTTAAAAATACAAAAAATAGTAGCCCACCGGTATCGGGAACAGGGTCTTATTATTATTGTAGTGGTATGTTTACCCACACATGCACGCCACTTGCGAGCTTATAAGTATCTATGACGTTCACCGTCACCTTAAGTTCGAAGTCACGCGTTGTCACGACAACACATATTACACAGTCGGTTACTAACGGCTACTCGCGTCAATCATCATATATATCATTTCATACTAATCATCATAATAATTGTACCGTGTTTAGTTGTAGTAAATACATTATTAAATTCATAGTGTAAATCTGAATGGACATTTAATTTCTCACTATAGAACCTACATCACGTTCCAACAAAAGTTCTATATTATTATTATGCTCATGGCCATCTAATTAGAAAGTGCTGCCTGTATTATGTCTTTTCTTAGAGGAGGCAATATATAATACTTGGTTTGAGTTTCGACCGATTGTCGGTCAGCAACGAATGTGGATTAGCTACTTTTTTTTAAATCATACAGTCAGCCTCAAAAAGATGTATTACATCGACAAGAATTAATTTAGTTGTCTACAATTTTTGTTCCTTATTATTGTCTCAATATGTAGCCACAAAACATATTACACATAGGGTAGTACATAATTTTGTAGCTACACGTTGATACAGTAATATGGAACACAAACTGTAGACAATTAAGTAAATTGTTGTCGATGGATACATCTTTTTGAGGCTGACTGTACAAAAACTTTGTCAATTGAGTTTCGTTGCTGGCTGTACCACCATGAAATCCTCTAGATTTGCGGCAACGCAATATGAATTCGTCTAGCCTTGGCGTTGCCAACTTTTACGAATCACTTGGTACTACTACTACTATTTTGAAATTGGTAAAAGCCGAGTAGCGACTTTTATTGAGCTAATGGCTATAACTGAACTCCATAGTCCACGCAATGGTTAGATAATTTGAGTAGTTCTAAATTTAACAGGTTTACATCTACAACAGCGCCCCTAAGCGGGATAAATTGCGAGTATTGCTGCCATTGATCCCTGTTTTAATGAACGGATTACGATTCTCGTAATTTATCCCGCTTGGGGGCGCTGTTGTAGATGTAGACCTGTCAAATACTTTCGTGTCAAATTATCCTGTCATTTACAAACACGGTGGGAGTGGCGCGGATGTGGGAAGGATTGCCGCGGCGGATTACGCTGCCCGCTCCACTGACACTTTGTTAATAGACAAAAGGAATTATATGTTTACGACATCCGCTTGCGGAATCCGCTACCCGCGCCGCTCCCACTGTGTTTGTACACTTAGGGCCTATTTCACGACGTCCAAGTAGCCACTACTTACCGAATAAATTAAAAAATGGAACAGATTTTGTATGAAAATGGTGCCGATTCTCTTGTGAACGCACTAAACTAAAATTAGAGAATCGCTATGTTTTACTAACAGGCAGCGCGAGAAAAGGACGGCTATAGCTATGAACTAAGTTGGAGATGTCAAACTAGTTCACGCCTTGCGCTTCGCCGTGTTTTTTAGTCGACATGTTTTTACGTGTCGTCTAAATGTCTATGGAAAAATTAGTTCTAACTAATTTGACAGCTCTAATTTACTTCCGTCCCTTTCTTGTCATAATAGAGAGAAAAAGTTAGCAATAGCCTAAATTAAGTTTAGTTTGTGCACAACAGAATCGGCACCATTATCTGCCAAGTAAGTTAATAGGAACTTAATCGTAGTTGATAAAACAGGCCCTTAAGCTCCAGAACGATCGAGATCTCGTGAGTGGGTTCTTTAAAATCAACGATATCATTTTGTTAATATATATAGAACTATGATTTTCTAAAACTGATGCCGCTTCCTATTTTTTTTAAGGCCAGCTATAGTTTATTTAAATGACTGGCCTCTATATTCTCGGGCTTTTATTCATGCGCTCTGCCGACCACCGGCTTGTACTTGTAAATCTATGCATGTAGGTGACATAACGGTAACTCGCGCAGTGTTCGTCAGCACTAACAAGATTTTGGAAGGAAATACGAGCCTACGAGGTGTGGGCTGGCCATGTTATCTTAAGTAAAATTTAAATGGATATTTAATCACGAATCGATTTTTGTATTTTATCCGACACTACGACAGTAATATACAGGGTGTGGCGTAAATAGTGGTCCAAAGTTAAGGGGTTGATACACGGTATATTCAGCTATCACATACCACACTTTGAACCATTTTTTCCAGCCTCAGAATAAAATATTATTTGAATATTTGACACCTTGCTTTAAAGAAAGAAAGAAAGAAAAACGTTTATTTGGACACACTTTACTAATTTGGCTGTATTTTCTATAAATTACATTATTTTAAAATTTTGTTTTTAACTGTGAAATACATGTGCTGTGATTTTTTAAAATCAATTACGTTTAATACGTTAAGTTTACGTAATTAATTTAAAAAAAATTGTAATCTGAGATCTACAAAAAAAAAAAATGGTCCAAATTGTGGTATACAGTGATAGCTGAATATATCGACTATGCGCTTAGGCAGCCCGCGAAATTCAAATTTTCTTACGTTTTTTTGCAATTTGCAAGTCAGTGTCAGTTTGTATGTTGATTAAAATATGAGACGCGGCCGTAACTAATATGGCTTTACAGAATTATAATCATTAGAATCAGCAATACAACTCCATAAGTTAGAATTGACTTCAAACCTCATGATTTCATGAAATCGATAGATTTAGACGCACCCGTAGCTAATATGGCTTTACAGAATTATAATCATTAGAATCAGCAATACAACTCCATAAGTTAGAATTGACCTCAAATCTGGCGATTTCATGAAATCATGAGGTTTGAGGTCAATTCTAACTTATGGAGTAGCATTGCTGATTCTAATGATTATAATTCTGTAAAGCCATATTAGCTACGGCCGCGTCTCATATTTTAATCAACATACAACCTGATACTGACCTGCAAATTGCAAAAAACGTAAGAAAATTTGAATTTCGCGGGCTACCTTACCGCATCCTCGTTAACGTTGGACCACTATTTACGTCAGACCCTGTGTACGCCATCACGCCTTTTCACCATGGTGGTAGACAGAAACAAGAAGAACGCCACGATTTGTTGAGTTCTAGAAGACTCGGAAGCCATAAGCACTTAAGTCAAATCTTTCAAAGATTTGACCGCCGCGTCTCCTGCTGGAATACAATGGAAATAATCCATGCATTTTTTATTCAAAATACTATTCTAGGGTTCAAACACTCAAAATATTGTTAGTTGGATTCTCTGATAGAATGTTTATTATGATTTCTAGTTTGACATTTCTATGATAGCCTAGTCTTTTATTCGATGTTTTTTAGGGTTCCGTACCCAAAGGTCCAAAACTCCAAACGGAGCCCTATTGCTGTCACTCACGTGTCCGTCTGTCCGTCGTCTGTAACACAGTTTTTACAGCCAAACGGTTGGAGCTACAATCTTCAAATTTTCACAGTAAAACCATCTTGTTGACCCAAAGCCATACAAATTGACTAAAAATATTTTTAAATGTTTTTAAGGGGTTCTCCCATACATCTAAAGAAAATGGGGTGCTAAAAAAAATTTTTACCTACCTCATCGAGTATCATTGCTTAGAAACTCGTCAAGTAGATAAATACTGTATTTTTTGTTATAAACAAAAAAAAAAAAATTGGAAACAAAGGAATGAGAAGCCACCAGTCAGTTTTTTTTTTACAAAATTTTGATCCGATGAATTTTGAACCTATGAACTTGAAATTTGGTGATATTATGTATATTTTACTAACAAATACCAATATATTGATAAATCAGATTTGGTACGGAACCCTAAATGTCCGAAGTCCGACACGCACTTAGCCGCTTTTTTTTTGCATTTACCTCTTCAATTCCCAGTGTCACTGGTAGGTGACAGCAGTTTAATATGTTTTTTCTACCACAAGGCAATTTTATTTTTAACTAACTTTTGTCAGCGGCTTCACCCGCGGCGGCGGAAAACATCCCACAGGAACATACTACCGGGAATTTCGTCCTTATTCCTTGTCTACATTATAAAGGACAAATTTCAGCTTTCTAGGTCCAAGGGTTTGGGCTGGGCGTTGATGAGTCAGTAGTTTTAGTAGGTTAGTTGGTTTTAGTTTAGGTAGTTAGGTAGTTTTTTTTTTTTTTAATATATTTCTGTCCTAACTAAATGTATCTAAGCTATTCTTTTAAAAGATATAGGGGAAAAAAAAATTATTATCTTGGACATGGGAATTGAGGAGTTAAAGGTTCTCATATTATTTACTCTTCAACTCAACACCTGAGTGGTGAATTTCAACAGGTCTGACTTGTGTTGGTATCAAGATGATCTCTGGTGAACTCTAATAAGGAAAGGATCGGGGAAAGAACGGTATGGTGTGGCACCAATATAGGGAATACTGGCATAACATAAACCACCTTTACCAATAAATACATAAACGTAAAAATATCCAAAAGAATAAACACATAATTTGGAACGCAACAAATAACACGTTTTTATTTACTTATAAAAAAAAATCTCCGCCACAAGCAAAACACACAGATAACCACCACCTGTCAACTGTCACTTTTCCCGCCAAAAAAAAAAGTGTCAAACCGTGTTGCTGTAAAAATTCATAATTCGTCGCGACGATGTATAACTAGTTATTATGCAAATTAATGAAGAGTTCAAGGATAAACTCGGATACATTGGTTAAGCAGGAAGATTATCGAACAATAGAAGTTGTCTTTAGAATATTTTCAATCTGAAGAAGTATAATGTCTGGATACAAAAGTAGCAGTAAAACTTTATAGGGCCCATTTATTCACCAGAGAATCGGCTACCGTACCTTCATGGAAGAAGTACTGGAAGACGGCGTGTGACACGTCAACTCATTAGATAAACTGCGGACCTACTGAAATATTGCAGGAACCGATCGGATCTTTAATTCTTGCAATTTTGTCCACAATTCGCAACCAAGCGTTGGCGGGCGCGGGCAGTTGACAGTAACTGTTCTCTCTGACAGCCTCTGTCTGATCAATTCGTTATTAAATAATGGTTGATTATGGTTGCATCATGATTAAATTGTCTATGACTTTTGTCACAGACGTTACTTGCAACTATGAACTTCTCCATAGCCGCATTTCGTGTGCGAACTGCGTTGTTTAATGTGTCACAAAAAAAAAAAAAAAACAGTAGATGTATTGTCAAAGATCCGCAAATTCTCTCAAATAATAAATTAACATGATCACTAGTTACTTCGCGATAAATTACGGGTTTTCACAACAACATCTATACTACACCCATGCTATCTATGCATCTATGCTAGCTCATGCTTCAAACATTGCGTACTTGGACCTCAGCCGCATCTTCGTCGTCCTGCCAAATAAATTACTTTATAATAATTAAAAAAAAAAAACTTTTTTAGAATTTTTGTAGTCTGATATTACTATTTAGGAGTAATTCAGATTATTTATGAAGAAGGATTTATGTAGAAGTAGTGATCAAATAAATTTTACAGGATTATTA
Organism: Cosmia pyralina; assembly: GCA_946251885.1. NCBI lineage: Eukaryota > Metazoa > Arthropoda > Insecta > Lepidoptera > Noctuidae > Cosmia > Cosmia pyralina. Next base: position 2,586,436 of record OX276354.1, read on the forward strand.
GAAATAATTCTTTATGGAAAAGTACATAATGTATTTTTAAGAGCGTTCATCCCGCGCGCGCTGGCAACGTCGCAATTCTAGAGGTTTTTGTGATTATATTGTTGAATTTAAATCAAAGTACTTACTATTTTTTTTTTTCAGTCAAATATAGATCATTGTTTTTTTTTTTATAATTATTTTTAACATTTACTCTGTACAGTAAATTAAAATATTTATTCGTAATACTGCAAATAGAAAATAATTGACAATACTTACCTAATGTCCATTTTTATGAGTAAATACCAAAATAACTGTCAAAAAATAGCATAGATACTTCTAAATACTAATGACTTAACTTGACTGAAAAAAATAGTACTTTGATTTAAATTTAATAAAATAATCACAAAACCCTCTAGAAATGCGACGTTGCCAGCGCGCGCGGGATGAATGCTCTTAAGAGAGTTACTAATTTTGTACAATTTGCGCTTTTGTCTTTGCCACTTTAAAGTTTTCTGGAGAAAACATATTTTTCTTAAATGGAACTTGCTTTTATTTATTTATTAAAACTTTATGCACAAGTAAAAAAAATACGTAGACGTACCTACGTATCTGTACGTGACTTTAACGTTGCACATGTTAGGTATAGTTTACCACGCAAGTTAACAGTGCGATAAGACAAAGTGTTTTAGCTACGTTAGATAAGCCACTTATCAAGCAGGATTAACTGCCGGCGAGATAACAGATAAAGTTAACTATTTTACTACCGAGTATCTAACGATAACTATTTGTACACAATACTCTTGTCCTCGGAGTATATATCCACTTTCTGTGCAGTTTATTGTTTTCTTCAAAAATTAAACCAACATGCTCGTATTATACAGGGTGGAAACTTTCAGCGGGGCAGTAAGGGGAAGTACCTCATCCGTTGCAGCTACGCTAAAATAGTCTTAGGAGACTATCCATAATTTTTTATGGAATTTTGATCCCCATTCACAGATTTTCAAAAAAAATTACAGTTAGCAAGAAAATAGCCATTTTACACAAAAACATTTTTTGATGCCAATCGATCCTGTTTCTAATACTGATCAAAAACTTTTATGGGACCAACCATCGTTACTCAAAAAGTCACAAGTTGCAAAAAACTGTAATTTTTATATACAGGTATAAAAACCCCTACCCCCCCCCTGAAAACCCTAAATACCTAAAACCCTGTATAGGTGTAAGGGGTTCATTCTGCGTGCTCAATCGTGCTGAACTGTTTCGTTATACGTCCTCGAATGAGGCCTTCATTTTACGTTCGCAAATGAAACTGAACTGTCCATTCTACGTCCTCATACGAGGTCTACATAGTTCATTCTACGACCTCTAACGGAGTTCAACTACTTTGTTCGACGTCCTCAAACGAAACCAACATAGCTCGTTCTACGTCCTCCGACGAGGCCTACATATTTCTTGCAATGTCCTCAGACAAGGGCTAAAAGGGATATTCACATGTCATACTTACAGAAGGTTTGGGCCGGTGCGTGTCGACGGCGGGAATTGACAACTTGATGTGTTCTTCGCGGCAGCCGTACGCGACCGGCGTCAGTTTGATCACCGTGTGCAGGGGGACGTGGAGGTATGGCAGCTCTTCTGTGGGCCAAGGAGATGTTAGAGTCAATTAATAACATAGATGGACTATAAGTGGGTGATAGAATTACCCACGCATAGTTCACACGGGTCAAACGATCAGGTTAAGCTACGCTTGCCGTGGTTAGTCAAGACCCCCTCCATGCCTCGGAAAGCACACTATGAGCCGTTGGTCCCGGCTGTCATTCGTGGATCTTTGACAGTCGTTACGGGTCGTCAGAAGCCTGAAAGCCTGACAACCAGTCTTAACAAGGGGTATCGTGTTACCCAGTAACTAGGTTGTGGAGGTCAGATAGGCAGTCGCTCCATCGCTCAGTTCGGTTTTCGGGCTGAGCGCTCGACGGTGGACGCGCTGACCCGCCTGAAAGACCAGGCGAAGGAGGCGATGGAGGCGGGGGACGGGTTGTTGGCCGTGTCATTCGACATAGCCAACGCCTTCAACTCTGTTCCCCACTCCACGATCCTGGAGGCGCTCCGATTCCACGGAGTACCTCGGTACATGCGGCGTCTGCTGGCCAGCTACCTGGACGACCGGGCGATCGTCCTGGTGGACAGGACTGGCCAAGTCCGGCGATACGGCGTCGGGGCCGGCGTTCCGCAGGGCTCGGTCGTGGGACCTCTCCTGTGGAACGTCGGCTACGACTGGCTCTTGAGGGGAACTCTCCTCCGAGGCACGAGTGTCGTCTGCTACGCGGACGACACTCTCCTCACCGCCCGGGGAGGGAATTTCCGGGAGGCGGCCAACTTGGCCTCGGCGGGCGGATCCTTGGTGGCAGGGAGGATCCGCCGCCTGGGTTTGGCGGTGGCGCTGCACAAGACCGAGGCCGTGTTTTTCCACGGACCTCGGCAGCGCCCCCCATCTGACGCCCACATTTTCGTGGAGGGCGTCAGGGTCGAGGTAAAGGCCCAGATGAAATATCTGGGCCTCGTACTCGACAGCAGGTGGCGCTTCGGCCCGCATTTTAGCGGGCTGTCGTCGCGCCTGCTGAAGACTGCAGGGGCGCTCTCGTGGCTGCTGCCCAACTCGGGCGGGCCCAGCGCGCGATGCCGGCAGCTCTACGCCGGCATCTTGAGGAGCATGGCCCTCTACGGCGCCCCCATCTGGGAAGACTCCCTCCGAAGGAGGGAGAACGCCGCCGCATTGCGGGCGCCTCAGAGGGCCATAGCCCAGCGGGTCGCGCGGGCCTACCGGACGGTGGGTTTTGCGGCGGCCTGTGCTCTGGCCGGCACCCCCCCTTGGGAACTCGAGGCGTGGGTGCTCGCCAGAGTATACGAGTGGACGGCGGGGCGGAGGGCGAGAGGAGAACGCCCGGCCCCGGAAGAGCGCGAGGCCCTCCGACGGGACTCGCGAGACGCCATCGTCGTCCACTGGACGGGAGAACTCGCCACTGCAGTCTTTGGCCGCCAGACCCTCGATGCGCTCGGGCCAGTGCTGCGAGACTGGCTCGAGCGGTCGCACGGGTTCCTCTCCTTCCGTTTGACACAGGTGCTGTCCGGACACGGCTGTTTCGGGTCGTACCTGCACCGAATCGGACGGGAGGAGACGCCGTCGTGCCACGGTTGCGGCGCGGCGGAGGACACGGCGCAACACACCCTCAGGTCGTGCCCGTCGTGGTCCGAGACGCGCCGCAATCTGGTCGCGGTGATAGGACCGGACCTCTCCCTCCCCGGCGTGGTTAACGCCATGCTGGTGGATGAGAGGTCCTGGGCGGCGGTCGCCTCCTTCTGCGAATACGTCATGTCCCAGAAGGAGGCGGCGGAGCGCGCGCGGGAGGACGATCCTCTCGCGGCGCCGCTCCGCAGGCGGAGGAGGGGTCGGAGCAGACGACTCCTCCCAGGTGGAGGCCAGCAGGCAACGGGTGCGGGGGCACCCTTGCCTGTATCGCACGGACCTCCACCAGTGCCGGACGGGAATGGTCAGGTGCTCCCGGCCATTCCCGTAGCCCCTCAACCTGCTGGGGGGCAAGCGGGGCCCGCCAGCTAGGCGGGCATGCGCCGGGAGGGTTGTGGATGTAAAGGCTGAGCCAGTTTCCCATGACCCTCCCGTCACGGCGATGCGGGAGCGCCGCTGGGTCGTTTAGTGGGTATACCAGATTTACCGGGGAGTCCCACATACCCCACCCGTCCCCCGACGGGTGGGCATGCGTAATGCATTTTTCCCAGCGTCAAAAAAAAAAAAAAAAAAAATGCAGTCGCTCCATGTAAAATACTGGTATTCAGCTGCATCCGGTTAACTGGAAGCCGACCCCTTTATAGTGAGGGAAAAGGCTAGGCAGATGAGTTATAGCTCGTTAATCTTTTTCGTCGACTTTTTAGTCCGATTGACACCTGTCAGTTGGTGAATTTCTAGAGTAACAAGGATCAAATTAGCAAAACACATATTAGTTAGTATGAAACTGACATTACTGACAGACGACGGCCAGACTGTAATCATAGGTACGCGAACTTCTTTTTAGGTGAAACGGGCGACAAGAGTCGTCGAGCGGGGCGGAGCGGAGAGGTGGAAAAATCAGCCAATCACAGATGAGGCGAGAGACGCGACGTGGATTTCAACCAATGTGATTGGTCGATTTCTGCACGTCTTCGTCTCTTATATGGTGGGTGACAGACTGACAGCAGATTAACTAATCAGAGACTGAATAACCTTCTAGAAATCTGAGTTCTATCTTCATTTGCTCTTGACTCTTCTCGACGATATTTCAACGTCTATTTTGCAAAAATTTCACCATGAAAACTTAGGTAACGTCTCCTAAGTTTTCAAGCTTGACGTGACCTGTCATTCCACCGGATGCTAGGGATTGACTAGGATTGACTAGATAGGATTAGGGATTTTATCGCGCACTGGATTTTCAACTCTCGGTGTTGAGCCGAGCATTGAGAATACAACCTAACAACAACAGAGTGCATTCTAGCACGTCAAAAAAACACGCTGTTGGATTTTCAACTCTCGGCGCCAAGCAGAACGTTGAAAATCCCGTGCGCGAAATAAAATCGCGACGATATACATCCGTGCGAACGTCGACTCAGTTTCTTACCAGCAGACTTGTCCAAGAAGTAAGCCAGCAGACACCTCATGACGGCCTGGTGCGATACGACCAGCACGTTCCCCTGTCTCTCCAGCTCCATGATGACAGGCTCCAAGCGTGCCACCAGGTCCTCGTAGCTCTCCCCGCGAGGGTAGCGGTACGCGAACTTGTTAGCATCGCGGGCGTTGAAGTCTGATGGGTATTTTTGTTGGATCTCTGCGTATGTCATCTCTTCGCATATGCCCTAGAATTGGGGATGGAAGATGTGTTTAATTAAGTTAAAGTAAATAGATACAGGGTCAAATTAAATTAGTTAGCAAATTTCCGCAGACGAGATTGGTATCAATATCTAAGGGGTATCACATTACCCAGTAACTGGGTTGTGGAGGTCAGATAGGCAGCCGCTGCATGTAAAATACTGGTATTCAGCTCCGGTATTCCGGTTAGACTGGAAGCCGACCCCAACATCGTTGGGAAAAGGCTAGGCAGATCATGATTTGTATGTTTACCAAAATATCAATTGATTGCTTGACTGATCTATCATGAGATCAGGCAATTGGAATCAATCAATTGGAAAAAAAGAAAACGGAAGAAGCGGTCAATGGTAACGACACGTGGATGGTTACGTTTTTTCTTTTTTGTCACCATCCATTATTAGAAGCCTAGTAAAAATAAACTCTTACCGCATCAATTTCATTAAGAGCCTTCCACCTTTCTTGCGGCGCCTTCACATCCTTGACAGTCTGTATGGCCCTCTTCATCCAGGAGGTCCATACCCGGAGCCCTGGGATCTGCTGCTGGTCTATGTAGTTGGCGAGCGCCTTGGCGTGCTGCCGCCCTCGGGATGAGAGGCCACTGTCGCCGCCGATGCGACCTACTACGTTGTGTGTGCTTTCACCGTGCTAGAATTTAAAGATAGGTTTTTTATGGAATGTAGTTATGACGTTATGTATGGCAGCTATTATGCCTTAATTTCTTACCTTTAAATCGAAACTACGTTTGATATTTTCATTAATACATGTGTAAGCTGGGGAGACGTCACTCCAGCTTACACATATTTATCGGTTTAGAGATTTGAAAAATTTTGGTGCTAATGACCACACACACAAAAAACACACGCACACACTCACAAATACTCGTAAAAATTGATCGTATTTTTATGTTTTCCCTTCTTTGTTTCTTTATATACCTATTTGTACTCGTACGTTTATAATGTAATGGATGAGCGGAGCCTTCAACTACAGGCATTTTATATGGCTAAATGGAGACTCCTCGACATGCAATGTAAGCCAAATAAGATAATATATGAAATAATATAATACATAATCATAACTTCTTTCGTTCGGAAGGTGTGACATGAGCAGCTGGGGTGACGTCACTCAAGCTTACACACAGTTTCTTGTAGTTTCAACACTATTTAAGTATTATCGTTCAGTTCTTTCCTTCCTTGTGCAGCTATTATGCCTTATTTTTCTGACTATTGTCCAAAACCCTAACCTCACTGGTTTGCCTTTACTGCATGAGGAAGCAAGGGTGACGTCACTCCAGCAGACACAAACTAAACGGCTCATATCAACGAAGTACTTGTGGCATCTAAATGAAAACTGGGAACTTTGATTGCAATTATTATGCTTTAAATATTGGTATAGGTAGAATTATTCTATCACCTCTGAGGAAGCTGTAGTTACGCATATGACGAGTGAGTATTTTGCGCGGGTAACGAGACAATAGTTTTGCAGGTTTTAATTTATTTAAATGTTACTAACTAAAATCATCATTTTCCTGCCCTTATCCCATGGTACGTGGGGTCGGCGCAACACGTTTTCTTCTTCCATTCTCCCCTGTCAACCGTCACGCTAACATTCACTCCATTCTCTTTCATATCATTCCTCACACAATCCATCCATCTTTTCTTCGGCCAAAACTAAAATAACTACTAACTAAAATGAAAGACAAACAAAAAAAAAAAAACCTGCATAGTTCGCTAAAACCAAAACTACTCACCCTAGTCAAATAAATAGTCCTAGGCACGATATGTATATTCATCAGATAGTACACAATCCGGCTCTGTATGTGGCCCTCATGCTTGTGCACCACCACTTTCTCCCCAGTATCATAGATCTTCATATAACTGTAGTCAGACTCCATGCTCTCGTCCAGAGGCTCGTATTTCTCTTTATAATGCTCAATCCGCAGTAGGAAGTCGTTCAGCACGTTGTCTGTGTTCTGAATGTTGGTGTAGTCTGGGCTGCTAACTTTTACTTCCTGTGAAGTGAGGGATTGGTTAGATTTTGAGTTTATTTAGTGGCCATTTAGAATCCTATACTATTAAGAGCGTTGGCTCCGTACGGCATTTGATACAAACTTTCATGTCCTTTTTTATCGAAATTAATGAACCGATTTTAATGACACTTCATACGCACAAGCAGCATAAGCAGGATACATAGGTCTAAAGAGTTAGTTAAGAACATTTTCGAAACGTCTTATTTAAAAAAATAAAAACTTTTTTACAAAAAAATACAACCGACTTTCAAAAACAACACTACAAAGTGAAAAATAACTTTAATTTCGGAAGTCGGTGTCTAGTTAAATGTATTTTTGTTTTTTGCCACCGACTTCCGAAATTAAACTTATTTTTCACTTTGTAGTGTTGTTTTTGAAAGTCGGTTGTATTTTTTTGTAAAAAAGTTTTTATTTTTCACTTTTTAGTTGTGTACCTACCCCAAATAAATTCTAATACCACTATCTGCAAAACAAACTAGAACATCATCCATATAAAAGTGGGAAAAAATACGTATTATTGAAGCTAACTCAAAAACTACCGAAGCAAAGTTAATCAATTTTACATGGGATCAACTGTGATGTATACACTCTCGAAAAAAACAAAAAAAATCCAAATCGGTCCAGCCATCTTCGAGTAATCGGGGAACATACATAAAGATAATTGGAAATCTCCGTTTCTATGGAATATTTAAAATCGGTCGAATTTAGCTGCAACACCAGTTTTAGAAAATGTTCTTTTTAGACCTATGTATCATGCTTATGCTGCTTGTGCGTATGAAGTTTCATTAAAATCGGTTCATTCATTTCGATAAAAAAGGACATGAAAGTTTGTATCAAATGCCGTACGGAGCCAACACTCTTAAATGAGCAATATTTGTATATACAATATATCGCAGAATTGATGGCATAACCGCTTAAGGGGTCATTGTACTCCTTATGAACAACTTTTACATCATTATGTGACCAAACCTGCAATCTCGAAAAAAAATCAGCTGTTCAATAGGTACATTTATCTACATCACACTCGTCAAAATGTAGGGAGCAGCTGAGGGTTCCTTTTTATAATTTTGGTACGGAACCCTAAAAAGGAAAGGTATAGTTGCCAATTAAGGTAAACTTATCAATAGTAAGTGATTTTGAAACAGTAGGTAATAATTATAAGTAGAGTAGTAATTTTAGTTGCAAACGAAATTGAATATTGTACTATTGGATTAAAGATTCTTAACATAACGTTTGCATTAGAATCCTAATACTGAGCGTGTGATTAAAGGTGTGCGCAATAATTTTAAACTGACTACTCAGCACATTCGCAATATTGTTCAAAAGTAGTTGCTACTTTGCTACTATCAATCCTTTATTCGACATTAATTACAGTACAGAATGAACGCACCATATTCTGTTCGATAATCCTAGGGTCGTCACAAATGTATATTGTTCATCTACAATTCTACATACTTCTCTTTAACACTTATCTGCAACTTTAAGCAAAAACCGTCCCTATTCATATACCTCACCATAATATTCTGTTCGATAATCCTAGGGTCATCACATATGGACTCCACAAAGAAGAGCTTGAAGCCCATCTTGTGGACCACGATGTCGCGAATCATGCGCCGCCGGTCGAGCGTCGAGTTTGTCGCGTCGAACACCTGGGGAAAAGAGACACTGTTGTTATTGAGATAGGGCTTAATTTTCTTTGGTATGTTTAATTATTTATTTACGCACAAGCCGCGGTAAGGTAGGATCCCTTTCTATATAAACTCCCATCACTTATAGGGCATGAAGTTGAATTAAATAAAGAACTCTTGTGAAAAAATATTTCATGTCATTTATACAGGGGTGTACCAGAAAGGTGTGGTCAAATTTAATGATGTGGTACGGACCACCAAACCGAACAACTTTCCCCATGGGACCAACATCGTAATCGCGAAAAAATAATCAGACGTCCAATACATTTGCGTCGAGTATGTATTGACGAATTCTATGGGAAAGTTGATAATTGGTGGTGGTGGTGAGTGGTGGTGGGTAGAGTGGTGGGTGGAGTGGTGGATGGTGGGAGTGGTGGTTGGTCTTTAAGGCTGGGTACTTAAAGAAAGAAAGAAAAACGTTTATTTGGACACAGCTCACTTTGTAGTGTTTTGTAAATATTTTTTACATCTCAATGAGCCTACCCCTTTGTTTACGCTGTTCCAGTGTGATAAGGCCAAGGTCTTTGAGGCGCTGTTCGTAAAGGGCTCCACAAATTAACAGTTGCTGCAGTATCTGGTCCTAGCAGGCGGACTGCTGTCCAAGGTCTGCATAGCCCACACACTACAGCGATTGTTCTCTGCCGGCATCGGTTGAGTACCGGTTCTGGATCTACACACTAGCAGGCGGCCGTTTCACATATATATTACTCATTAGTCTATGAGTTTCACACCGCAATAGCGCGCGCTGGCCGATACCTATCGATGCGCCTGCGCCGGCAAGCAGCCACACACTCTGGGTTCGCATTGCTCGTCAATCCAAAACCATTAACAGAACTGTGAGTCTGTGATCTATAGCGATTAACTGATCCGACGGTGTGTGGAGGGGGGGAGGGGGCTTAAGACGGAATAAATAATTATCTCGGTTGATACTCACAGCGACCTCGCCGCCCTTGACGAGCCACTCGCAGACGTCGTGCAGGGCGTCCAGCGCACACTGCTGCCGTATCGCCATCGCTTCCTTGTTGTCTGCGCGGAAGAACTCATGGCTGGTGTAGGCGGTCGTCGCATGCCGCCTGTATTCGCCTAGGTTGAATACTGCAACAGAAGAGGAAACAATATTAGTCAAATGGTGTATGGGGCACAGCGAGCAGTGGTGGCCCAGTGGTTACAGCCGCGACTTACGAGTGTAGGACGTAGGTTCGAACCCAGACACAGGCGCTTTACTTTGTATAAATTATTTCATCACCACTGCTCTCAAAACGGTGAAGGAAAACATCGTGAGGAAACCGGCATGTCCTAAAACCAAAACTTCGAAGACATGTGACATATATCTACCAACCCACTGGGCCCGCGTGGTGGATTACGGCCCACTCCCTCTCACCGAGAGGAGGCCTGTGTCCCAGCAGTGGCAACATTATAGGCTGATTATGGGGTATCATAGCATAAACAAAATCACACGTGCTCATTCTGTTGAAGAAATCTACTGCAACAATTCATTTGTTTATGTCGCAGCCAACTGGTTTAATCAGGCGTTTAGTCAACTGCCTAACCTTTTTACTAAACGGCGTTCTACTAGCGGCCTGAGTGATATTCAACCGATACGTCTAATACAACATTTAATGAACTGGCATAATTTTTTGCATATTTTTTTGATAACCTACATGCATTTAGTAAAATTATATATTACTAAATAATTTGCGTTATTAACATCATGTTCCCATAATGATGGTTTGTCGAGTTTATGTTGTAAACAGGTAAGATCATATCTCAAAAACTTTGAAAGGCGAATAGCTAGCCTCATAAAGTGCTTCAAATGTGTTTTTATGATTAAATAAAGATATTTGAAAAATAAGAAATAAAAATAATAAACTGGCTGGCTGATGCTTAGGCCATTTAAACAATAGGGCCATCTGCTTCTGCAACGTCTCCAGCGCTGCAGGAAGTGCAACCCCTTCGCCCATACGTAACAAAGGATAGGCACCCATGCCTAAGGCCTCATTTACGGAGACGCGGGGCGTCTCGCGTCGCGTGTGGCGTGGCGTCTCGCGGCGCGTCGGACGTTTTTTCTGTTTACGGTGGGGCGTCGCGTGAAGCGGCACGCATCATCGCACGCGTAAACACAAACTTATAGCAATATACGACCATGTTCATAGAGAAGCGAGACGGGAAGCGTGGCGGTGCCCGCCGCGGCGCCCGCGGCGAATCCTCTAGCGTGTAGCGAAGCACGCGGCGGGCATCGCGGCGGCGCACGCTCGCCTCGTCGATCAAATCGACTATTACGATTGTGACGATCGATTTCGAGTATTTTGTTTACTATATAATCAAAAGTTGTATTAGACATCCGTGTTTAACCATGAAATACATCATAACCTCTTTCTCTTATTGACTTATAAAGAGTTGCATATTCCCCAAACTTCTCATGTTCCGTTGATGTAAACACTGGGCCACTTCTTATATTAAATAATTCACTTTTTAACATTGAATTTTCTTCTAAAAAAAAGTCGATCATATCATACTCCATTGCGACGGTGACTACGTCTGTGTTGCGCGATTTCTAAATAAGACTGACAGAAGATTCCGCCTCGGACATAGCTTCATCGAGAATTGCCGCTGCGTGCGCCGCCGCGATAAACGCCGCGTGGGACGCGTCGGTGCCATCCGCGGGTTCGGCCGCAAAAAACGCCCTAATTCAAACAAACGCGTCTAAAATCGCTTCTCCGTAAACGCACTCATACAACGCCATATATTTGAATTCAGTGCGGGCCGCGCCGCTCAACGCAACGCGCGACGCCCCGCGTCTCCGTAAATGAGGCCTAACTCATGCTCACCTCTGCAGCTTCGGCTTACTCAGCCGCTACGGGTCGCATGGGTTCCTATGCTTTGTTACAGCGGACGGGCGCTGCCCTCCCTTCGCGCCTCCGGATTTTTATACAGGGTGTAAGTGTAAACAGTGGCAATATTTTAAGGGGTCACTGTACTCATAATTATGAACAACTTTTACTATGGAACGAAACCTGAAATCGCGAAAAACAAATCAGCTGTTCCCTACATTTTGACAAATTATGCGAACATAAATGTATTGACAGTGTGGATTCAGCGCCAGGTGGCAGAAAATGGAACTAAATTTAAATGTCTGGGCTAGGCAAGTAGTTAAACGTTATCGATCCAAGTAATATACGTAGCTGTTCGATTGAATGGCTGAATATCATTCAGGCCGCTATACTTGAACGGCGGCGTTTAGTGAAAAGGCTAGGCGGTTGACCAAACGACTAATTAAACCAGTTGGCTGCAACATATATAAAGTGGAAAAGCTGATTGACTTATTACCTTTGCCTGTGTCATGGAAATTCTAAATTCATGGCGCCAAACGGAAACCTATTTTTATACCTACCTACTTATTTACTAAGTCCGTTTGTAGAAATGTATTTATATTTATATCTCCGCTAAGTTTTGGCAGCATACTACATACTTATCACGTGTAGGATTCTTTGACAGTGCCATAGCAATTTTAATAAGGTTGTTTCAATTATTACCGGTGCCGATATAACATGAAATTAAAAAAAATAATTACATAATGGCGGGCAGGCGACAGGGCGCAGCAATTTATAAAGTAAGTAAATTGCATTTTATTCTGTGTGAGAGAGTGCGAGCTACTGTCTAGTGTCTAGTCAGCAGCTCGCACTGTGTAAACCAGGCATTCGTATCAAATTGTTTGTACAGTACCTACTTACATTTGCTATGAAACTACTTAATTACTTAGCACAGGCTATCTTCTACGTCAATGCAGGTAAACAAGTACTTGTTGATATAATAGAGCATTTCTGACGAGGCTCGAGTATGTAATGTTTAATGTCCTTCAACTAGTTTTAATCAATTTAACACTGTTTTTTTTTAAAGTAAAGAAAAACAGCGTCCATGAAATATTGCATTTTTTCGTCTATGGTTTGCCTGTCAATAAATATGGAACTTATTAGGGGTCAAAAGTAAAATACACTCCTACCAACATATCTGTGAAATGGCGAAAATTGGAACTACGGCCGTCATGTTGAAATGTCTTCGATTGTGCCGACGCATGTCATTCGATTGTGTCGACGCATCGACGGTGGCGTCCTCTTTCAGTTCACAGATAAGTTGGTAGGACTGTAAATGATTGGAAAAATGATTGACAGATTGATTGTTGGTAAATATTTGTGAAATAATTATGGCACTGAAATTGTTTTGACAAAACAAAATGGTGGCGTTAGTTCCGATTTTGGTCACGCGTCTTGTAGCTAGACTTTGTTATTTTAAGACGTGCAAGGGACATTCAACCTTATAGTCCGGCCGCCGAGAATGCGTTCCTGACTTGACACCTGTCAGTTGGACAATTTCTAGTAGTAATATGGACCAAATTCGCAAAACACAAAACCGTTAGTATGAAACTGACAGATGTCAAGAACGTATTCTCTCGACGGCCAGACTGCTGGGTGGTACATCAATTGCGATGTGAACTATCAGTATTATAAAGTGCTCTGTGTCAAATAAACAAAGGCGATACTGTCAACAGTATCGTATTTTATTTGATACCTATCGCGTGACTGCAGTCACTGCACAACTCATTAACGTAGGTAGGCCTATTCAAACTCAATTAAAATTAATTAAGTTGTGCAGAAACTTTCTATGGAAGGTTTAGGAAATATTTCGTTCTTTTTCTGCCGTATCGGTACAAGCAATATGAAAATAGTTATAATATCAGCCAGTCAGTCTAGTAGAGCTGACGAGCATAGGGTGTGTGCTGGCAGACGAGCATATTGTGCGCTGGGTGTAGGTACTTTTATCGTCAGTAATGTAGGTATTAGTAGCTTCACTTTTTGTTCATTTTCTTTTGTGTGTCATTCGGCATAGTTATGCCGAATGACACAAAAATGAAACACACAACACAATTTACACACACAAACACAATTTTATATTCAGCAGTTTCACTTCGAGTAGGTACTTACTCGAAGTGAAACTGCTGAATATAAAATTATCAATTATCAGTGAACCGATTTAATGATGTTTTTTACGGTACTCTTTCACTTGAATGATCGAACAATTTAATAAAAGGGGCATAAATTAACGTTCATTACTAATTCCTATGTAGGTAGTTTTGTGTGTCGTAAAAATGTGAAATGAAACAAAATTTAAAATTCACTCGAGTGTAGCGTCTCATATTAGCTTGACGCTCACGTATTGTCTGACTCGTCACTCTTGGAGGGTATTACCACAGTAAAATAATGATACAGTACTTTATCTTCATAGAAAACGGAAGAAACGACGAGCTTCGAAATCTCAGGTGTCTCAGTCAGTACCAGTACGCAACAGTTCGAGTGCGCGGCAGTTACGCACGGACGGACACGTATTCATATATCGAGCGACTAATTCAAGGTCGCTGGCTAGATAAACTATTGTAGCTTTATACTGTGGTACTACGTTTTAGTTATATGATTGATGTTAGTCTATAGAAACGAGTACCTACCCGTTCTAGACTGGTCGCTACGCCAAACACGCGACGAATGCTTATCAAAGAATGCAAACTAAAGTTCATTGAGTTGAATACACCATTTAGTTTCTTGCCCATTGGAAACTATTCAAAATCAAGTCATTTATTCAACCTAGGCTGAGAATGATATTCTTACTGGGATAGTCTTGCGACAGAAGATATTGAAGGCAAGGGCAAGGGGGAAGGTAAGGGCGGTGGCGTTAGTTTGAAAAAGTAATTTTATACCGGCTGAAAATCATACCAATGATAGTTTTTTTCTTAGTGCTTAGGAGATCTGAGGGTCAGCTGCTCCAGTAGTGGAGGAGTCTAAAGTTAGAGCATGTCAAAGTTGTAAAAAAAAAACCTAAATAAGTACATACCGCACCAAAACCTAATGGACGGTTTTTGGGAGCATCTTCAATAAGAAAAAAAAAAAAAAATAGTGAGCTGCATAGATATAGAAGTGGAGGGAATATGTCAGTCGCGAAAATGAACTTGATAGTTGCGCTGGCACATCAGGGCTAAATTCGAAATTATGGGTAATAGAGATAGAGCAAAGTGGTCAAAGTAACCATGACCTCAATTATGAAGGAAAATTAAAACTGCTTTTTTTTTTTTTTGAAAAAGCTTCTAGGTACTTGAAATGGGAAAAGGTGTCATTTCCTTTGATATTATAATAATATTTTGTTCACAGCATTTGATCCATCTATAGTATACTATCGGTTAGTGAAATAAAACAGGGTGCTTGTTTTTGTAAAAAAAAGGGGTCGAGTCCTGGCTGAGGCAGAAGCTTTTTCAAAAAACCAAAATTAATTTTATTTTTTATCAAAATTGAGGTCATGATTCCTTTGACCACTTTGCCCTAGTACCCATAGTTTCGAATTCAGCCTGAAGTGCCATTGCAATAATTATGTTCATTTCCGCGACTGACGTATATTCCCCACTTCCATACAGCTGACTATCTTTTTTGGGTAGAAGTTGATGCCAAAAGTCATCCCAAAAGGTTTTGGCACGGTATGAAATTATTTTTTTTAATAATTTTTTGTTTACAACTTTGACATGCTGTAACTTTGGATTCCCCCTTGGGTGCGGCGGCTAACTCTCAGATTCATGATTAGTGAATATTAACTACTAGAAATTAAAATTCGGTACAAAATTGGTCGCAAAAATCGAGCAGTACCTCCCCTACTATTAAATTTAGTAAATAAAGGTTTTGAGATAGGAACATCTTTAAAAAGAAGAAAAAAGAAAGAGTACAACTCACCCCTAGTGTTAATTCCTATCCAGTTGAGGTATCTGGACAATTTCTTAGAGATGTATGTCTTGCCGCGGGCCGGCAAGCCGACCATCGCGATCACATGTGGTATGTTCACATAGTTGGCGCGTTCACCTGGGGAAGAAGAAAAAAAAAAGTTTTCAATAAAATTTTTGGTAAGTTTTACAACATTGCAATTTGTAAGCATAGGTAGTATAGAATATTATTTATTTGCAAACAAATAACAAAACAAATAGGTATAAGTACATAGTTTTCTGTCATATTCTATCTGGTGTGCAATACTTAAACTGTTTTGGCAAAATAAACACAAAAAATTACAGACTCAAAAATTACAAAAAATATGAGTAACAAAATTTATAAAAGTCAAAAGCATAACATCAATAATGAACTAAAAAAAAATCTGAATATACAAATTAAATTAATTGTTAAAATAAAATATAAATAAGAAATGTAGGTAAATAAAAAAAATGTAACAAGGTTACAGTTGTTTCAAATTACAAGTGACGATGAGTGAGTGCGGTGAGTGGTGAAGTGTGGTGAGTGATGATGTGACTTTTATATTATTTAATTTATTAAGGATTAAATTGTATTGATTGACAAGCGCTCATAGCAACAACTATACACTGTACTCGATCTAGCTTGCCAGTGTGGTGATAGGTAATTATCACACTGGGCATTTTTGTTTTATTGCCTATTGTATCTACATGTCCAGAATTTAATACACAACGGCTTAAGGGGTCATTGAACTAATCATTATGAACAACTTTTACTATGGGATCAAACCTGAAATCGCAAAAAAAAAAATCTGCTGCTCCCTATATTTTGACGAGTTATGATGGTAGATAAGTGTACGGAACAGCAGATTTTTTTTTGCACAATTTCTTATAAGTTGTTCATAATGATCAGTACGATGACTGCCTAAGCGATTGTGCATTCAATTCTAGGGCATGTTGTATAGACTGACAGATTCATGATCTAGGTACAGTACGACACAACTTAGATGTAGCATCAGCAAAATTCGTAAAACCGGTCACAATCCGAACCAAGTTCAACATCACCAATCTTTATTACTGCTTTAGACGGAAATGATCTTTACGCATACACAATACGCAACTTGTAAAGTCATATAACCAAATACATTCGTAAAATTGAAATGAATGAATGCAAATTTTCTAATCTATGCTACATCTAAGTTGTGGCATACTGTACTAGAAATTGACTTGTTGCAACTACACCCTACAATATAAGCAAGTTTTAATGAGTCATAATTTTGTAGAATTAAATAAAAGTATTATTAGTTAAGTTACTAATCTAAGATAATAACTTGTCACACAACACCAAAAAACTATCTTCTAGCCAGTTTACATGTTACATAATAATAATTCTTTAGACAACATGAAAAAGCTAAACCAAAACATGCTTCACATAAAATTATGGCCATTTTTATCTATTAATAATACAGTCTAATACAGCTGTGTGTACATATACTGTTTACAAGCAAACATGTGATACCTCTAGGTATTACAGGAGGTTATCATCTAATAACTACTTGTTTATGCTTAGTTTTATGATATGCTTGATAGTCTAAGTAAATGTTTTGCTGCCCATGTTAACTGTTGGTATCATTACTGCTTAATAATAATACTGGACAAAGGTCGAAAAATTATTTAAACAATTTTGACTCATTAAATGTGAAAACAGTATCTTTTCCTACTAATATTATATATGTAAAAGTCTTGAGAGGATGGATGGATGTTACTCTTTCACGCAAAAACGACTGAACAGATTTTGATCAAATTTGGCAACAGATAGTTTATAACCTGGATTAATACATAGGATACTTTTTATCCCAATATTCCTTTGAGTTTGAGACTTACGCAGTTGAAACCGGGCGATGCTAGTAATTTTATAAATATGAATGCTTCTATGTTTAAATGCTTGTTACTTAATCATGCCAAAACGGCTGAACAGATTTGGATGAAATTTGGTACACAGATAGTTTATAACGTGGATACTTTTTATCCCGGTAGTAAGTTTCTGTGGATAATTTCAGACATCCATGTGAGCAAAGCTGGTGGCAAAAGCTAGTTATGTTATAATTTTAAACATATCTGAATTACAACATTATAATACGAGGAAATGAGAGTTGGTTGCCATTTTAAAGCCACATTGCTTATTCATCCACTCAACATGATTATGAATATAAAATCAATAAATGTTCCAACAAGGTCAGTGTGTAACTACACACTGACCTTGTTGGAACATTTTATTTATTTTATTCATAGGTCATAGATAGAGTTAAAAACAATAAATCAATTGGATATTAAAATAAAATTGATTGCAAGTTATCTTGTCTATGTTGCCAGTATCTGTTTATCAGTACATTTGAGGCAGAATGTGTCTGTAATCTGTGCTTCTTAACTGGGAATAAAATGTGAGATTTAAAATATTTTCATCTGTGTTTAAATTACTTGGGCTATGAGGCTGAGAGGTGGTTTAGTCATTTAATTTATGATATTAGACTTTTAAATACAGATTTATTTCAAATACATAATATTTTTGTTTATAGGTCAAAATCCAATTAGATTATCTGCTAAGGATTTGCTTATCCAAAGTGTTTTAATGGATAGTTTGATGATGTTGCTTCCTATACATACATTTTCACTATTATAAACAATGTTATATACTCTTCTATTACAATTTCAAGCCTGCCGATAGATATGCTTGACAAGTTAATTCGATTATGACATTTATCTAACTGATAATAATCCATCACTACGTTTAAATTAATTGGTTCACCAACACCCCAAGTAGTCACCCGTTTTTAGTAAAAAACCTCGTTATGATACAGGTTCTAATAAACTGGATGTTATGAATTCGTCGCCATAGGAAATATGAGTGTCCTTGTGACGACAGCATGTAAACTACTGCTAAATTCTCCAACGGAATTCGCGAAACAAGAGTTTTCACTAACCATCACCAAAATACTGCTTGTTGAGGTACTTCCAACCTTCGATGCGGTTATCTTCCGAGTCCATAGTACGCTGATTTATAAACTACCTCTGTTGGTAGAATAAATACGTTTTTTTATTAATAAATTTAATTAATTTGCACTCGATCAGCTCCGCCGACGGCAATACGCGAACTGTCGTCTGTCAATGTCAACTTGAACTTTGAAGTGAATGAAATCGATTGACATGACAAGCATGACATACGATTTACCAGACATGGATAAGCGCCGTTTCAGCCACTTTTATTTTTAGACTGATTTAATAACAACCTTTGAAGGTTTTTCCAAGCCATTTTGCAATTTTATTTTAGTGGTGTATTTCAGATGTTTAGTTTAATGATCAGTATTTATAACAATGAATGATCGCTTTTAGACAGGCTTTCTTTTGTTCTCCAATCCTACTCGGATTGGAGAACGAAAGAAAGCCTGTCTAAACTGCATATACATACATCACAAGTAGGTCCAATATCTTAATTCCATTATTTCTTCCATACAAGACAGGTCTCGTCAACGCTTAATTAGTATAAGATTTATTGTGTTAAAGATTACGACAAATGTAACCTCTGTAATATTGCTAGTGAGAGAAATGCGTCAGAGATCACGCCGTGTGTTGATGAAGCCAGTTGACGACATCCAAACGATAACCTTTACATAAATTGCACGATAACGGCTCATAATATTTCCACGTCAACAGAATAACTAATCGTTCCTAAGTCCACTAAATAATGCATTCGAGCTATATAATGTTGGTAGTTTCTAAGTTTTTTGTCTAAAAATAGTTATCGTACTGGCTTCATAGATGTCGTTGCTGGTTCCGAATGAAGAAATTACTACTTTTATGATTGACTGTTTTGAGCTTGAAAAAGGATCACGACACGATGGATGTGTGCGAGAGTAGGTATTCAATTTGGCCAAAAGACAAAAGTTCTCATTTTCAAGACAGTCTACCTATATCTATTAAAGTTTTACGCTCTGTGATCTATCTGTGAACTACTAACTCCAAGATGGTCTCTCGTGGGTCTCTCTCTATCAATTGGTGATAGTCGAGTCGTAAGAATCCTTACTGTTGAACCCTATTTCGAATTTGTGAATCCGCGAGTTTTGTGCACACGGTTTCTGAGTTCGGAAATTAGAAAAGTAAGTACCTAGTTACCTAAATACATGGAACGAAATTGGATTAGATCTCTAATCCCTATTCCGTATCTATATTTAGGTAATCCGCGAGAATTGGTTTAGGCGCGAGACCGGGTTATCTAATTCTTACTGAATGTATTTTAACGAGAACCAATAGCAAAATATCCCATTGCGGTAAGATAATCATAGCTAATATCACAGAATAATCAATAATATCATAAATGCGAAAGTAAGTTTGTTTGTTTGTTTCATTTTCACGCCTACACCGCTGAACCGATCATCCTGAAATATACGTTGTCAGGTGTACACTCCTACCAACTTATCTGTGAAATGGCGAAAATTGGAACTACGGCCGTCATGTTGAAATGTCTTCGATTATGCCGACGCATGTCATTCGATTGTGTCAACGCATCGACGGTGGCGTCCTCTTTCAGTTCACAGATAAGTTGGTAGGACTGTACAGAAACGGACATAGGGTATCTGTCATCCCGAAAGAAAGTACTGTTCACGAGGAAAACAACAATAACGTTCTTATGATAATAGATGGCGCCACGTGTCTTTCGAATCATGATTGAATAATATTATTACAAGCAGAGTACAACCCGAATTTATTGTAAAATTCTAAATTAACGCGAGCGAAGCCGCGGGCAAAAGCTAGTTATGAGATAAACAGTACCTACCTACATGTCAGGCATCAAGCGGATACTAATTTTATTACAATTAGGTACATACAAATACATTTACTGATTTTAAGTTTCTCAACTGCAAAAAAAATCAAAAGAAAAACGTATATGATTACACAATATAGGTAGGTATATTTGTAATAACTGCTCATACTTTTTAGCAATGCTAAAAGTATGCTCCATAAATAACGCAACCTACTTATTATTATCCTTCTTATACTGGACCTAAAATTGAATTTCGCGGGCTACTATACCAACCTTAAGATGTATTTATCCATATATATTATCTAATACCTATGAAATTACCTATGAAATTGCCGTTCTGCAGTACTGGCCATTTCAAATCAAAATATTAGGTCTTTACCTATGAAATTGCCGTTCTGCAGTACTGGCCATTTCAAATCAAAATATTAGGTCTTTACCTATGAAATTGCCGTTCTGCAGTACTGGCCAGTTCAAATCAAAATAATTTTTGTTTGGCTAAGAATTCTAATTTCAAATTAATTTTATTTTAAAAACATGGATTTTTTTTTCCAAAAGTAGTCATTTGTTTATTGATTAGTGTTACATTTTCATCGCATTTCAATCTTTTTCGTCATCATGGATACGTTAAAAATTCGAGTAATTATGGAATATGAGTACCGTCGTGGCAGCAACGCGGCACAAGCGGCACGCAACATCAACGACGTTTACGGAGCTAACACTATAAACCAATGCACCACTTGTTTTTGGTTTGCTCGCTTCCGTTCTGGAAATTTCGACCTGAAAAATTAACCTCGTGGTCGTCCGAAGACTTTGGTCGACAATGACGAATTAAAGGCGATTGTGGAAGCTGATGATACACAATCTATGGCTGAATTAGCTTTCGACGTTAGCGTCAAAACAATATTGGTCCATTTGCGTCAAATTGGCAAGGTAAAAAAGCTTGACAAATGGGTGCCCCACGAACTCAATGATCGCCAGCGCGAAGTACGCGTGGAGACGTGCCTTGCACTGCTCAACAGACACACAAATGAAGGAATTTTGAACCGCATTGTTACCTGCGATGAAAAATGGATTCTGTTTGATAACCGCAAGCGCTCAGCAAGTTGGTTGGATCCTGCTTCAGCACCTAAACAATGCCCTAAACGAAAACTTACCCCTATAAAAGTGATGGTCACTGTTTGGTGGTCTAGCGCCGGTGTGATTCATCACAGCTTCTTACCAAACGGGGTGAGCATTACTTCAGATGTGTACTGTGAAGAACTGAACACAATGATGGAGAAGCTGGCACATCTCCAACCAGCATTGGTCAATCGCTCGTCTCCGCTGCTCCTGCACGACAACGCGCGACCTCATACTGCACAGCAGACGGTCTCCAAGTTGCAAGAACTGGGGTTGGAAGCTCTCCGTCATCCGCCCTACTCACCAGACCTTGCGCCTACAGACTACTACGTTTTCCAGAATTTGGATAACTTCTTGGCGGGAAAAAAAATCAATACCCGAGAGGCAGTACAAAATGCCTTTGAAGAATTTGTTGCCTCCCGTCCAGCTGATTTCTTTAACAAGGGCATCAATAAACTGCCACTGCGTTGGCAAAGATGCATTGACTGCATGGGTGATTACTTCGATTAATACAAATAAAAAATGCATGAAAAAAATTCGTTTAAATTTTTTCATACAAAACGGGAATTTCATAGGTAAAGACCTATTATACCAACTTATCGCCTGTCTACATAATCAATCCACAGAGCATGTAGGTAACTTTAAGGAGGATGCGCTGTGGTAGCCCGCGAAGTTCAAATTTTCTTGCGTTTCGTTAGATTTCGTTCGTTCGACGAATCTACACGAAATCTAATATATAAATTATGTTACCGTATACTTAATGATGATTAAGAATACGGTAACATATAATATTATATTTAGTTACGTACCTACTAAGTTTACTTTTTAAATGGTTAAATAAAATATTACACTGTAACAGTTTTCTTCATCACTGCCCGCGAATGTGATTTCGTGCATAGCGAAACTTTTTAGTAGGTATTCTACGAGTCGAGCACAGCGGGGGGGACTAACCGATCAATCTTGGTGCACAAATGTATGAAATGGGGGGGTTGTATTGTATGTTTATTTACTTAGTTATTTTTAAAATGTTACGGTTATGCCCACTTACTAATATTACAATATTGAGTGAGATTCGATGTAGTCTGTAGGTACCTATTGTTGTGTCTATAAATAATAATAAGTGCTTAATGTAATGTGACCAATATTTTGTAACCATTTTGATTTTTAAGAGTGTCCGTGGAGTTTCTTGCCCGTTCTTCTCCATAGGTACCTACCTACTATTCTTAGGAATGGGAATGGGCGTTTAACTTCATATTTCTGACTGACCGACCGCTTGACAATTCAAAAGTGCCTGTAATTAGTTTACATATTCGAAGTTTGAAAGTCACGGGCGATGTCCACGTGTTTAATTTACAAGTTCACGTCTAAGTGAGAATTTGTCACTTCGCAGCTTCGTTGAAAAACAACAGAGTTGCGGTTTTACGCAAATTAGGTTTGCCCGATTAACATTAGGATAATCATCCGTTGTCTCGCAACACTGCTTACCTACAGACCCGTAAGTACATAATTGATAATATCCTTTCAATGCAATTACCGTAATTGAAGCAAACGACATCGCTTAGTGGATAGTTCTGGAACATTTCGCTAGATGGCACTGGTTTAATCATGTCATCAATTAAATCTACATTTGCGATTAGGTAGGTACACAGATTTTTCTGTACGGTGCAATGCAACCAACTCGTGAGCATTTCTTTAAACCGACCTCATTCGACAAATCGATTCTAGTTTCACTGAACTATGCTAGTCAAAACTGGTTCCTATTACTTGTTCCAATATGACGTCGCAATGACGACTACCAGCGCCCGCGCCAGTCGCACGTTTCAAAGGCGCTAACGTATAAAATAACAAAACTACAAATTGACAGACATTTGTTTACCAATACATATGTGACGTCATGTCAGGTCTTTGAATGAAAGTGAACGATGTTCGTTGGGTGGGACGCGCTAATTTTGCTAGCAGTTGCCTACGTCATAGAATGCCCTTGACATTGTGTTGGATTCGTGTCTTAGTCAGTTGACTGTATCTGTACCAAGTACATGAACTAATTATAAGATCAATGGAAGCTTAATGAAAATTCCTTGCGGTGTGTAGGTAGGTCTTCCGTACTTGTTCGCAAATAGAGCGAGAGGTTCTACAACGAACTTTTTACCAAGCACAGCACCCCCCACGTAAGTTTGAAACGGAAACCCTGATCAAAGTTACCTACTAAAG
The DNA here is from genome assembly GCA_946251885.1 of Cosmia pyralina. NCBI lineage: Eukaryota > Metazoa > Arthropoda > Insecta > Lepidoptera > Noctuidae > Cosmia > Cosmia pyralina. The sequence goes on from OX276354.1 coordinate 2,609,959, forward strand.
TTATCGGTTTGATTACGTGTGATGAGCTCGTGTAAGCTGAAATGACGCGCCCCACCAGCGCATTTACCGTATTGTAAGTACGTATGCCTACTAACTCAGATTTTAGAATAAATAAACCTATATTCTATAATATGTATAATCTGAGCCTACGGCGCGTCATTTCAGTTTTGACGAGCTCTACTTAGCCGATAGTACCTACCACAGTTTTACAATCCTTAAACCATGCCTACTGGTGGCTCCCTGCATTCATCAGATATTTTGCACGTGACTTTAATGTCATGTTCCTACGTAGAACTCTTGGTATTCGTATCAACAATTGACGCACACTCGCACAGTTGTGATAAAAAGAGCCATTCAATAGTGCATTTAATTTTGGGCAGAGTTGACACACCTACATCTCTTGAATGTTCGCTCTCTCTGCCAGAGAAAGATACGTGCGGGTGCGATCGAGATTTCATTCTAGCCAAGTTAATATCCGACATCGTTTAAACACATCTATATTAGGTAGGTATGTGTATAATGTAGATATAAGTAGTCAGTAATGTGCGTTGGTACTTGAATTCGACTTCTCGACGTCTTGACCGGTAGGTAATCTAGCATGATACCTACTAGGGTGGTGTATAACGGTAAATAACTATAAATCGATCAAGCTTAGGTATGACATAAAGCGCTCATCTATCTTGTATTTCGTCTGATTATGTTTGAGGTTTCCTAGCTAGGTATATATAGGTAGGTCCTAATCGGACACTGATAAATAGGGCCCAATAAAATCAATTGACTGGCTGACTTATCTATAATTTACCCGGAAATATCTGCTTAGGTACTGAGAAAATACTTCTTTTATCTCGTTAAACGTAATTGATGAAATCAATACCTACTAATAACGTGACTGACTCACTATCAAATTCTGCATTATCAAATTCGACAAGACAATTTTATTGTGAATGCAATAAGTAAAAATAGATAGAAAAAAGTTATAGACATACTTAAGGCTGTTGCCGTTGTCACTCGATAAGGCTCGGATAAGGCATATTGGCAATTTTTACTTGGATTAGGTATCAAACGCTTGGGATAAGAACCCTTCATTGTATAGCGCCACAAGGTTCTTTTGGCGCGCGGCCAAAGTCGGAACTAACGCTGCCATCTTGTTTTTTCAATATATTTCAAAAAACAATTGCACAAATGTTTACCAACAGCGCCATCCGAGCGCCGCCAAAAGATCCGTTGCAGCCAAAGAGTATTTTAATAGTCTTTGGTTGCAGCAGTGCCACGCACGCTACATATGTAATTTTAGGACAAGTTTGCGTAAAATTGAAAAATGTTTTCCACATGTGATGCTAGAAAAACTTGAAGACAAAAATGAAGTTGATTGAGATTAATTGACCAGCGATAGTTTGGATTTGGACTACCCAAACAGGAAGAGTCGGGGAAGGCAGAGCTCAAGATTGAAAAAGAAAACTGCAAAGAAAAGACAGATGCTTTCAATAGTTAAGTTTCTATACAAGACGATGCCTCAGACAAGTAATAGAACACATTCGGGGATTTATTAACACCTATAGGATACCTAGTAACTGTAAGCAGCCATATTCATTTTTAATTTTGGAAATCCTTACCCTTCATAATGGTGGCCACTGTTGAAGTTGATATTCCTCTATAAAAGGTTAAGAAATTAATAGATTGAAAAAGGAACAACACTCCGTAATTGTTTGCTCATATCCATGTCATGGATGCCACGTGCCCGATACTACAATCAGTGGGATGGCGGGAAATACCGACGCTCGATATATGTATATTGGAAACAGCAGTAGCATATATACAGGAACCTATTTGTTAATTTACAAATAGGTTGTTTTGTTTTTATTTTTTTTATATAACATTACTAAAATAAGTAATCAATCTGCTAAAATAAAAAATAAAACATGTTACCTGCAACTGGAACTTGTGGGAATCTGTTGTCTTTAGGGTTGAAGAAGACTATCCGCTCGTAATACAGTTTTTTACTAGTACGAGGGGATAGGGCGAATCAGTCTAAGGACAACCAAACAGTAATACCACTTCACATTCTCCAACTGTAAATCTGCCTAATTAAAAAATATTCCTTGACTTGCTTGCACTGTAGAATTAATTGAATTCAGTAGAATATTACTGGTACCTAAGTCTTTTCTTTTCATTTGTCTTATGAACGTTCATCCTAAGATTGTCCGGCAAAGATCGTTGATTGTATTAAGAACCAATCATTATACTTTTTATTATATATTGCTTTTTGATTTATTTTTGTTAAACTTAACTAATGTTTTAGATTCTTATCTCTAAAACTGGTCTTTGTGTTAATATAAAAGTTATGGTGAACAAGTTTGGGCCAACAATTTTTTTTTTCTAGCAAAGTTTAGCTGCTATTTTCCTGCTTACGTTTACAATTCTAGTTCGGTAAGTAAGTAATATGTAAATGCAGGTTTGAATACCATAAATTGTAGTTGGGTATTAGTCATACTCAATACTCATGCACGGTTTGTAAACATTTCTGTTATTATTGAGCATATTTATGCAACAGTTCTGGCACTACTTAAACCGTTGGAGTTACCAATTTAAACTTTCTCAGAAGTATTAAATTAACCTTACCGTTTCTAAACACAGTACATAAAGCTAGTTGAAAACTAGCTAGTGTAGTAAGTGAAACATCAGAGGCAGCAATGAATGGGATCATCAAGGTAATTGCAGCCTACATGCGATTACCACATCCTGTCTCAGGCATTTGACGCTGGGGATTACTGTTCACGACAAAGATGGTAAAAAAAACATTACATTACAGGATTACATTACAAGTTTCCTTTTAATACACAGTGGCGGATGAAACGAAGTAAAGTTTTTGCAGTGGATAAAATACGCTGAGCGTTCGGTAGAATAAGTTAGTCAGGGAATGGCCCAAGGCAGTATTTTGGGACCGTTCCTATTTTATTCTAGGTTATGTTATGTTTTACCAGTTTGTTAAACCCCTTATGTTAGGTGTTAGGAATTAAGTAATTTTTCCTTTCATAATGTATAAAAACCCTGTATGTTAGAGGATAATGATAGCCTAGTAATGTTAACTCACATTTTGATTTAGGTATTGCAGAATCCAATTGAATCGCTTCACGCTTGTACCAATGCTTTCTTCAAACAACAACAATAATAGTTAATTGAAAAGAAGATAGTCCAAATCTTAAAGCTGTTATGTTTGTTGAAATATAATATAAAATATTACACAATATTGTACATTTAGCTCGCAATAAACGTTTTCACTTTGACTTTGAACCAATTTTCGGTCTGTAATCGCAGTACGAAAAGAAATTTATCAATGCGCTCCTTAAATTACACCTTTTTGCAGTTTTCTGTATCAGATATTTGTTACGTCACAGTAAAAATGTACTTTTAATTAACACGGTCATTACATAGGTTGGGAAACCCTTAAATTGTGTTAAAGATTAAGTTAGTTATTAGTGGTTTTAATTTTCTGACGTTTATGTTTTTGTTTTATCTTTTACATCGTATAGTTTCCTGCTCTAATTTATTTTTAATTAAAAATACCTAGAACTGATTGGTGATGTCATCAAATTGATTAGATAAGGTGAATCCAGTCATTTCCGAATAATTATTGTCGTGTAAGAGATAACGACACGTGGTGTCTTCTCTATAATTCGTTGTGTCGATAAATATCTTTTGTTTATCTATTTTTATGTAAATAGACAGTGTATCTTGCTTGTAATTTGTATCCAGATAATTGCAAACTTGTTATCCAATCGTACCTATATGCATAATTTAATTATGCGTGTTTCTTAGAGCCAGTATGTACCATCTTACCAAGCTTTAAATTAGCTACATAGATTTTTTTTTATCAACCTAATGTCCCACTGCTGGGAAAAGGTCTCTCCATATATGACCACATGACCACGGCCACGACACAGGCACAGACAACCTGGAGTCCTGCGGGTTAATTACGTAATATGAGCGAGCACAGGCCTCGACGCAAGCACAGACAATCTGGAGTCCTGCGGGGTAATTGCGTAACACACTATAATCATTCCAACCATTTAGTTTACTTTAGCGTTCATGGAGTACTACATTTTTTCGTCCATGATTGCCAGTCAATAAATTAAGAACTTCATAGGCGTGCTTATGTCAAAAAAACTTTTTTACAAAAAAATACAACCGACTTCCAAAAACAACACTACAAAGTGAAAATAACTTTAATTTCGGAAGCCGGTGTCTGGTTAAATGTATTATTGAAGCTAACTCAAAAACTACCCAAGCAAAGTTAATAAATTTTATATGGGACCAACTTTGAGGTATTTAAACCCTCTCGAATAAAACAAAAAAAAAATCAAATCGATCGCCTCTAAAAAGTTATGCGTGGTCACACATAAAAAAAAAATATACGTGTCGAATTGAGAACCTCCTCCTTTTTTATCGTCGGTTAAAAATGCCTTTCATTTTGATAATATGAGAACATTCATTGCGTTAGCCGACGTCCACATGGACGTAAAAATATCGCGGCGGGATTTTATCGCGCACTGGATTTTCAACTCTCGTTGTTGAGCCGAGCGTTGAGAATCCAACTTAACAATAGCAGAGTACAGTCTAGCGCGTCGAAAAAACACACTGTTGGATTTTGAACTCTCGGCGCTAAGCAAAGCGTAGAAAATCCAGTGCGTGAAAAAAAATCGGTGCAATATTTTCACGTCCGTGCGAACGTCGACTTACTCACGTTGACGAGCAGAGAATTTTTCGAACATAAACCAAGAAATACCTAGATTAGGAATTTCCTCAAAATCCTTAGGATTGTGACAGAAAGCGTGTTACGCAAGTGGTGTGCTGGACATATTTATGCTTGGATACTTGGATATCAGTTCTACCACACAGCTGCTAAATCATATAAAGCACTTAACGCCGATAAGGTTTCATAACGCACCTGATATCAAACGAATACGGCCTATTGTTTACTCAGAGTTTATTGACCTAGGCGTACCTAGGCAAATTGATTCAAGGCGGATTCATACATAAATAGGTTTTCATAAAGGTGGATATGTATACAGGGTGGAAAGTTGAAGCAGACCTTGGAGGGAAGAATTTTTTTTTTATCTATGGTACACCCATGGACTAGAAACTTAACCTTAATTTTCGAAAAGTCGTTTGCACGGGAATTGAATTGAACCTCAAACTCAAATACGAAAAAGAACATTTCAATACACTTCCTCGAAAACTGTTTCATATCGCAATACGATTAGGTTCACAATGCAATATATTTCACGCGCGTGCGATTTTTCATTTTCCAACACACGTGCGGGAATGAAAATTGCCACAGATAACTTATACCTATCCTTAGTCCAAATTGGTTCAATGCCTCTATTCACACCGTCTCTATTCGGAGGTGAATGTTTTTTTTATAATCTCGGCAAAGAGATATGCATCTTTACGGCGTCAATATTTTTTGAATATTTAAATAATGTTTATAAGTAGAATATCATCAAAAACCATGATTATTACAATAAAAAAAACGTTTATGAACAAATTAACATTTATTTGTATTCTAAACTCAAAAATATTTGAATTTTCTATTTTTCACATTAGGCTGTTTATCGGCTTTATATCTTTGCTTCTCCTTCATCCTGGCGAAAGCAAAGCGCGGAAAAAAAAAGAAAATTTAAATCATAGTTTCCTAATTATAGTTATGGAATCCATAACGACAACCATAGATATATGAAAAAAAGCAGTTGAAAATATTCGCCTAAGCTACTACGGTCTCTCAAAAGATATTGTATATATAGGTAGTGTATTCTTTCTATTTTCCGCTAATGATGCCGATGTCGACAATTCTGTCAATGTCAGAGTGTTATGTTATGAACTTATGACTTATGAGGAAACGAGTGAAGAAAATAAAATAAAAAAATATCTAAAAACTAAATCCAATACGTAGGTAGTATAGTAATTATTAATAAATTAATAAAATTAGGTACATAATGAGTGTCGTCCGTTGACAAATGAGAAAGAGGTTACCTAATTATTATAATCGCAGCGAACTTTGAACTTAGAAGTATGCAGTGCAGAACACGTGCAGACTTTGAAATGGCAAATGAGCACAAATTGCTACGCATTTTCAACCTAATATCGACAATATTTTTTGCAGTAATACGTAGGTAACATTGATACCTACGTTATCATTGATAATTACAGCACCCTAATTGCGTACCAGGCTAACAATCACAATTTGAATGATTTTGAAGCATATTGCTATTCCATTGCTCAACAGCGTAAATAACGCATGAAAGTTATTGAACTGTCAAAATGAAACCAATTCCTACGTGTTACGCAATTGCCCTGCAGGTCATTAAAATAGTTCAAGTTATCTCTAATTATCTAGATTAACTGTTTCATATATACAAACATAATTATAACCTAAATAAATAAAGTAACTGCTTTGATAGATCTTTTACTATAACTACTACTATACTATTTTTTTTTTTTTTTTTATCATAACAAAATAAGCCTATAATGTTCCCACTGCTGGGACACAAGCTTCCTCTCTGTGAGAGGGAGTGGGCTGTAATCCACCACGCGGGCCCAGTGCGGGTTGGTAGATGTCACAGTCTTTGAATTTTTGGCCCTAGGACATGCCGGTTTCCTCACGATGTTTTCACCGTTTTGAGAGCAGTGGTGATGAAATAATTTACACAAAGTAAAGCACCTGCCGGGGTTCGGACCTACGACCTGCAACTCGGTAAGTCGCGGTTGTTTTTATACTGTGCTTATACTGACTTGAAAATTGCAAAAGACGTAAGAAAATTTGTATTTCGCGGACTACCTGGGGAGCTTTCGCCTTAGTAATTATAGATAAGCTAGTTTTTAATTATTTATGCTATGACTAGCTTTTGCTAGCGACTTCGCCCGCGTGAATGTCGGAAAATATACTACGGGAACGTACTACCAGGAATTCCTTCCTTATTCATTGTCTACATTATAAAGGGAAACTCTGTGCAAAATTTCAGCTTTCTAGGATTAAGGTTTGGGCTGGGCGTTGATGAGTCCGTCAATAAGTCAGTCAGGACTTCTCTTTTTATTTATGTAGATAGATAGATTTAAGAATGTACACGGTATTCTCGTGTATCTGGGAGACTAGTTTCGATAAACGTCAAACGTAAAGAAAAAACGAAAGTGGAAATTCCAACGTCACGGTCTGGATAACTAGTGATCGCAATCTTAGCAGTAAAGTAAAAGATAGCATAAAAGTAAATGGAGCACCTTTTTGCGATGTTGAATTCTTGAACTACCCTTTTACTGGCTGAATAAAATTTTCCTCGTATTTTCTTTTGTCTTTGATCGGGAGTGGTTCTCAGAAAAACAAAAGAATTTAAATACCAAGCCTCAATTTCGCTTCTTGCTTTTAGATTTTCATTGCTGAAAGGGAATTAAATTGAAACTGTAGGTAATCATACCTACGAAACTGAAAGTTCATTTTCTTTTTTAACCGACTTCAAAAAGGAGGAGGTTCTCAATTCGTCGGAACCATTTTTTTTATGTATGTTCCCCGATTACTCAAAGATGGCTGGACCGATTTGATTTTTTTTTGTTTTATTCGAGAGGGTATACATCACAGTTGATCCCATGTAAAATTGATTAACTTTGCTTCGGTAGTTTTTGAGTTAGCTTCAATAATACGTATTTTTTCCCCACTTTTATATGGATGATGTTCTAGTTTGTTTTGCAGATAGTGGTATTAGAATTTGTGTGGGGTAGGTACACAACTAAAAAGTGAAAAATAAAAACTTTTTTACAAAAAAATACAACCGACTTCCAAAAACAACACTACAAAGTGAAAAATAACTTTAATTTCGGAAGTCGGTGGCAAAAAACGAAAATACATTTAACTAGACACCGACTTCCGAAATTAAAGTTATTTTTCACTTTGTAGTGTTGTTTTTGGAAGTCGGTTGTATTTTTTTGTAAAAAAGTTTTTTTAACTTTTCTCTGTATTCATAATCAGCCTCTATCATTCCCATTGCTGGGACAGAGGCCTCCTCATTGTGATAGGGGCAATTCACCACGCGGGCCCAGTGCGGGATGATGGATGTCACATGTCTTCGAATTTTTTTTTCTAGTTTAGTTCTAGATTTCCTCACGATGTTTTGAGAGCAGTGGTGATGGTGATTCTCTTTATTACTTTTTCTATTTTATTTTACGCTCGTACACAATTAGAAACTTCACGCTTTTCAGCCAAGTCAGAAGTTATCACCGTACAATGTACTGCAGACAATAAAATAAACTGTCTTAGATAATGTACACTTTACTGTGTACATATTGACGGCTCATCATCATTATGTAATTACATACAGCGTGATTAAGATGTACATGTTTCGTGTGTAATGTGTCTACCTAACTAGTTATGTGTCTTAAGATAATTTATTTTAAGAAAAACACCCACGTGTAGGTATAGTTATTGCATCTATTATGTTTTTTTAAGAAGAACATTTACATCTGTACATGCATCTGTACTGTACTGTACATCTCATACAGGGTCAAATTAAATTAGCTAGCGAAACTCCTCAGGCATAATGGGTATCCATATCTAAACATGATAAATCATTCATCTTAAAATTTATATTAAAGTTTATCAAATAGTTTGATAAACACATGTAATGTGTCATCAGCTAACAGCTGTTTGGATGCGAACATCTTCGTCATTTGGCACTGACATGGCAGTGACAATGAGACGATGTCTTTGCAAAACAAACAAACATTACAGTTTAATCTTCTCAATACCTACAATTTATACATTCACTGAATTCTTGACTCTCAGCACTTTGTGCATCTTTGAAGACCTAATGAAGCCACCTATTCGCCTCTTTGCGAGAAAAACGTGTCATTTCGGAAAAGGTGTTTTTTATTATTATTCTATATTTGAATATTAGATTATAGAATATTTTTTAAAAGTTTAATAGTTAGCGCATTTAACGTAAAAACACAACATTCATTTACTTGTCATATTTTTTTTTAAAGTTTACATAGCGCTTCCTGTAAAATTGCATTTTTCGAGATAGCACATTTTTCTCGCAAAGATGTGAAATAATAATCAACCAAAGTATCAATGCTGTGTCGAATGGTAGTTACGATATTTTATAGAGAACATTACTGCCATTGGAACGACCATGTTTGGAAGAAGATTGTAATTTCATAATAAAACGTAATAAAAATAAAAACATTAATTTCTGCCACTATAAAAACGTATAATTTCGTTATTGGTCTCCAAAAATTTAAAAAAATAAAAAGGATTCCCTTTTACTTAGTATTTTAAAATTAGGTTTATTATTATTTTGTTTATTTTAAAAGAAAAAATTATACAATATTTTAATTTAATCAGTAGTTTCTTTTGTAAAGAAAAAAACCAGTTGAGAAAACTATTAACCGCGCGTCTTCTTCGCACGGTTTGTGCATTTAGCCAATGTCAAGTTTAGTTCGTACAAACGAAGGTAAGGAAACGAAGATAATAGGTCTTTACCTATGAAATTGCCGTTTTGTATGAAAAAATTTAAACGAATTTTTTTCATGCATTTTTTATTTGTATTAATCGAAGTAATCACCCATGCAATCAATGCATCTTTGCCAACGCAGTGGCAGTTTATTGATGCCCTTCTTAAAGAAATCAGCTGGACGGGAGGCAACAAATTCTTCAAAGGCATTTTGTACTGCCTCTCGGGTATTGAATTTTTTTCCCGCCAAGTAGTTATCCAAATTCTGGAAAAAGTAGTAGTCTGTAGGCGCAAGGTCTGGTGAGTAGGGCGGATGACGGAGAGCTTCCAACCCCAGTTCTTGCAACTTGGAGACCGTCTGCTGTGCAGTATGAGGTCGCGCGTTGTCGTGCAGGAGCAGCGGAGACGAGCGATTGACCAATGCTGGTTGGAGATGTGCCAGCTTCTCCATCATTGTGTTCAGTTCTTCACAGTACACATCTGAAGTAATGCTCACCCCGTTTGGTAAGAAGCTGTGATGAATCACACCGGCGCTAGACCACCAAACAGTGACCATCACTTTTCTAGGGGTAAGTTTTCGTTTAGGGCATTGTTTAGGTGCTGAACCAGGATCCAACCAACTTGCTGAGCGCTTGCGGTTATCAAACAGAATCCATTTTTCATCGCAGGTAACAATGCGGTTCAAAATTCCTTCATTTGTGTGTCTGTTGAGCAGTGCAAGGCACGTCTCGACGCGTACTTTGCGCTGGCGATCATTGAGTTCGTGGGGCCACCCATTTGTCAAGCTTTTTTACCTTGCCAATTTGACGCAAATGGACCAATATTGTTTTGACGCTAACGTCGAAAGCTGCTGCTAATTCAGCCGTAGATTGTGTATCATCAGCTTCCACAATCGCCTTTAATTCGTCATTGTCGACCAAAGTCTTCGGATGACCGCGAGGTTCATTTTTCAGGTCGAAATTTCCAGAACGGAAGCGAGCAAACCAAAAGTGGTGCGTTGGTTTGTAGTGTTAGGTCCGTAAACGTCGGTGATGTTGCGTGCCGCTTGTGCCGCGTTGCTGCCACGACGGTACTCATATTCCATAATTACTCGAATTTTTAACGTATCCATGATGACGAAAAATATTGAAATGCGATGAAAATGTAACACTAATCAATAAACAAATGACTACATTTGGAAAAAAAAATCCATGTTTTTAAAATAAAATTAATTTGAAATTAGAATTCTTAGTCAAACAAAAATTATTTTGATTTGAAATGGCCAGTACTGCAGAACGGCAATTTCATAGGTAAAGACCTAATATTACTGGTATAGAATTAGTTACAGTTATTTAGCTAAGTGCATAGTGCACTTTTTTTTTTTTTTTTTTTTAAACTAAGTACTCTACTTTTCCTCATAGTAACGGCTGTAATATTCAACAAATAAAACATACATTTATATTGCAAAGATAACAAGCAACAGTTACAGGGTCGCTCTTCTTTTCTACCGACAACACTTCGGTCACACTTTTGAATATTATGTCACAATACAATTGTTTTGTAAGAAGCAGTAGGTACTTAATAATAAAAACGGAATAAAAATGGTTGTGTTGTCAAAAGAAATTTTTGTCAAAAAAAATTGTGAAAAATTGTGATAGTTAGAAAGAAAACTATTTTTTTGGAGGAGACATGTCATTGTCGATGAAAAAGAAGAACGACTCTAAAACGTTTGCCTAGAACTATGCACGGCCGACCCAATTCACGCCGTGTGACACATCATGAGGCATGACATAAGTGGCAAAAAGTGGTTGTATCTAGCAAAGAGTCGAATCGTGATTCATTGCACTTATGAGATGACGACATGGTCGAGATGCAACCGGTTCAACAGACTTGCAAACTCTGTAAGTTGCAAGGTCGATTGTGTAAAGAAAATAGAATTTATGATGACAGTCGTTTTTTACAGCGCATGACAAGTTTTGCCACAGCACGTGAGCACGAGCGATTGAAAATGTCAGAATGTCCCGTGTTTGAAAATTGTTTATGTGGCTACTAGTTTCAGTAGTTTTTTTACTTTATTGATTTACACATACCTACACGAAATTTTACCAAATTCATTGATTTACATGATTTTGCAGACGTGATTTGGTGATTTGTAAAATCACGTCTGCAAAATCGTCGAGGAGCTCGTGGCTAAGTAATAACAGCCGCACGGGTCGATCCATCAGGTTAAGCTACGCTTGCCGGGGTTGGTCCGTGGATGGGTGACCATCTTTACATACCGAGACGCCTCCGTGCCTCGGAATTTCCGAGGCACGAAGGCGTCTCAACGGCTTAACGTGCTTTCCGAGTCGGAAAGCACGTTAAGCCGTTGGTCCCAGCTGTCATTCGTGGATCTTTGACAGTCGTTACGGGTCGTCAGAAGCCCGAAAGTCTGACAACCAGTCTTACCAAGGGGTATCATATTACCCAGTTAATGGGTTGTGGAGGTCAGATAGGCAGTCGCTCCATATAAAATACTGATATTCAGCTGCATCCGGTTAGACTGGAAGCCGACCCCAACATAGTTGGGAAAAGGCTAGGCAGATTGACTTATTTCTATAAGTATTAATGCACAACATGAAAGATCATTTCAATGATGATGATGTATGAGCTACTTTTTTATTTTTATTATTTATTTTTGATTAAATCCACCTAAACCGGCGACTGTTTTATAAATTTTTCCTGTTAGAATATCACATATTTTCGAATAGTTTTGACGTCTAAAGGGTATGAAACCTTACAATGTATTCTTGTGAAAGTTGTCTATACAATGTATGAATTACTTTTTACCACTTTCATATAAAATTTTTGAGTAAGTACCTAAAACAATATTCAACTTAGTAAAATTTTTAGAGAAAATTGGCAAAGAATTGCTTTTGATTTCGGCTACTTAGAACTCTCGTTCATACAATTTAAACAACAGAAATAAACTTCAGTTCAAAATAAATAAATTTCCTGAAAAAAAATGCAAAAAATCAAAATCATTATAAACTCGACGCAAATAAAAAAGTAGCTCATACATTAGATCATAATTGAAATGACAATTCATGTTTTGCATTAAAACTTATAGAAATACAGTATTTTATTTGTAAAATCACGCAAATCAGCGAAATCAGCAAAAATTTCGTGTACGGCATCTTAAAAATTCTTGGCTTTCGGTAATAGTTTTATTAATACCGCGAGTTGCACCAAGTCTTCGAGTACTACGTGCTACGTTTAGAAACTTACCAACGAATTTTTCATATCAACAGTAAATGTAAATAATGGGTATAAAACGAAAGAAAAAGCGATAACATATCAAAAGATCATCATAATATTATAGTAATAAAACGTGTAAGGCTAGTATATAAAGTATTGCCACCATATCTCGACGATATTATCTCGAGTCGAGTGCACTTCGAGTGTCACACTGACACAACCGTCTCGTCTCTTCGAAGTTTCAAACTGCCAAGACAGTCATTTTTAGTCTTTTAATAACAAAGTAAGCTTTTTAATTGACTCGACAATTTATTATTTATGGTGGTCATTTCCACGGAACAGATAAATAAGCTATTCCGTGGTAATTTCAACTCTATCTACATAACTCGAAATTCTGTGGCGGCGTCATAGAAAAACAGGACAAGATTCCGTCTATTCCCTCTTTTTTTTTAAGATTTTCAACCTAACTTGGCTATATTTTTCAGTCTTGCTCTAACACATAAATAATACATACACAGACTCACGCCTTCTTGTTCTTGTTTTAGTTTAAAAAGCTTTTCGCCTCCAAAGAAGATTTTTACTTGCACTTGGACCACGGGGCCGTTAAATGGAAGCAAATGGCCCGTGTGCCATTGTTACTAAAATACTAAGGGCCTATATCACGATGCCCGAATAGCCACTACCTACTTTCCTACTTACCGAATAAATTCAAAAATGGAACAAAATTTGTATGAAATGATCTGCCAAGTAAGTTAATCGGAACTTAATCGTAGGTGGGGAAACCGGCCCTAAGTATGTATAAGTCGCAGCCAACTGGTTAAACTAGCCGTTTAGTAAACCGAAGTTGCCTTTGGATGTAGTGCTCGCCCGCCGGCTGCTGCCGCCACACCGCTCGCTTCGCTCGCTCGGCACGCGCGCGGTTGGTCACAATTCTAACCTAACCTAACCCATTTGATCAGGGTGCATTAGTTACCGCGACCAATTCAGCTTGCACGTGGTTAGTCACGGTTCTAACCAAAATATTAAATTAGTATTGAATATCATTCAGGCCGTTAGTTGAACGGCCGACTAAACCAGTTAGCTGCGCCATACAGGAATTCAGTATATCACACTAAGATGACCGGTATATGAAATTATTTCAGAAACGATACGGAAATCCAATAAACCTTATTAGTTTGTTTGTTGCGCACAAATCGGAGCGTCTGTTACTGGTTGGGAGGGGTAGGTAATAGATATGCGGTGAGTTCGATGAACTCTGCAGCTAGGCAGAAAGTGAACAGCTGATTTCATGCGTCGTTCGTTAGAGTATTTCAACATCCATTGCTGGTTTTTTTTGATGTTTTTTTGCATAAATGGAGTACTGCGTACAAAGAATGTAATTTTACATTGAAATAAAGGAACAGTAACTTAAAAAAAGATTTTATAAAAATCCTGAGAAATTTTCCGGTGGAATATGATTCAAAATAACGAGCTGAATACACCCTGTTGGTTTGCGGAGGTCATATATATGGCATACATATATTATATGGCCTGCCATACGTAACATAGCTCAGTCTCAGAAGCTCAGAACAGACAAGTATTATTGATACAGTTATTCTCATCGAGTAACCTATCGGTGGGTGATGTTATCTTTATGATTACAAATATTTGTTTACTATTGTTTGAGAATACATTACCATTGATTTAGATACCAATGTTTATTATACGTTGATACAAAGTATTATGATAAGTTTGAGGAAAAAAAAAGACAGACAAATTAAAAATCCGGAGTCACACATAAATCGAACCGATTAGGTACGTGTGGTGACTCCGGATTTTTAATTTTTCTGTCTTTTTCTAATTTCATAAGGGAATATTTTCTTGTTTTATACTTTTTAGAGCGTGATTTTTCTGTAGTCGGGTTTTAGTTTTAAAACAATTTTTTTCAATTTGTCGGTGTATTTCTAATTTCAGATGAGAATATTAATGTTCTTATTTCATACTTTTTAGAGCGTTATTTGAAAGGAGGAGGTTCGCAATTCGACACGTATATTTTTTATTATGACCCCATAACTTTTTACAGAGTCACCCGATTTGATTTTTTTTTTATTTTATTCGAGAGGGTATATCTCAAAGTTGGTCCCATATAAAATTTATTAACTTTACTTCGGTAGTTTTTGAGTTAACTTCAATAATATTCAAAAATATTCGCTTTCAAACTGCTAGTGTAGTCGTCACTGAATGCTCGTTAATCGAGAATGCAATGTGGATAAAGCTTTACAAAAGTCTCGCAAAATATACTTCAATCGATAATTCACTAATGTTGTCCACAAATCACAGTATTTATCACTGTTATTTAGAATTTGGAACACATTGGTGGAACACGTAATATTGGGAACAATGACCGGTCGGAATTAATTTTTATTGGTGTTTGCCAGACACTTTAGACAATGTTCATAGATTAATCTGAGTAGGTACCTATAGATTACAAATAGGCAAATTAAATATCATTATAATAAATTACTACTTATGTAAATATTCGTTGAGTTCCAAGTATGATTTTTATGATATTCGTAAACGAACAGGTTTATCCGTGAGTATCCGTTTGTACGGATCCATTGAAAGCAACAAGGAGAGCTCTATATGATCCAAAATAATGATAAGTTATCTACGAAATCAAGGATATTGCTGTCACAGACGAACATTTCCAAATACAGAAAACAGGATCCTCATTATTTCCTGACACAAGTAAAAATTTTTACTTAAATGGAAATTCCCTGAAGAATATGTAACATATTGTAAGTTTTGAAATAAACATTTATTATTATTATTCGTATTCGAAAACTATTTCAACAAGGCATAACGTCACGTAGTTTGATGACTTCAGCTTAAAAAAGCAACAATGAGCATGCTCAGACAATAAACACGTAGGTATATTACGCGTCGTTTGTTATGGCAACGGTTTACATTACACAATTTGTTGTGTGGTTATCTCGGTCGCACCACGCGGTCCGTTCGTGATTTTTCACATTATCAGCCTTGACGCAGCTGCCCGGGTAAATTAAATACCTATAGTTTATAAATACAGGTTTTTCGCATTCTAGGCGTATAAGAGTCTTATCTTTTTGTTCGCAGGAGAATTTAGAACGAATTACTTTCTGGGTCAAGGACGCGTCGTGGTTAGGTCACTGGTGAAAAGTATTTTTTGTTGTTTTTAGAGAACGCACTAACTGTGAAGAGATTTCCATATCGACTTTTACGGAGTCAAGAACGAAAGTAATAAGTAATACTTAATTAATTTATTAGGTAGGTACCTAGTTAGTTACTATACCTACTCGTATTTTACTAAGCTAAACATTAAATACGCGGAACAAGTCAAACAAAACATTGACTCAGGGTGCGAAGTTTATGTTGTTTAGTAGGTTATGTGCATAAATGAATGAATTAGTTACAATAATTATGAAAAATATCCTATGTTGGTAACTAAGTATTATATGTGTCCTGGAAATACCTATGATTTATAGTGGCACCTTTACAGCTCTCACTGATTTTGCGGTGATTTCTAATCATGATAATCGTTACGGAAGCCTTCAGAAGCCCAAAACTCTGACGACCAGTCTTATCAAGAGGTATCGTTGTGAAGCTCAAATAGGCAGTCGCTCCATGTAAAATACTGGTATTCAGCTGCATCCGGTTACACTGGAAGCAGACCCAACATAGTTGGGAAAAGGCTGGGCAGATTTTTTTCTAATCAAGAGAATTCATATTACATGCAAAGATTTTATTACTTTGAGTAAAAATAACATTATGCGTTGCGTATTCTACTTGTAAAAGTATGTCACGGTTAAGGATCCTATAAAATTATTTACGATATATTCTTATTGCTATAACTGATACCTACACATTAGACAGTTGCTTTATGCACTCGTGGTACGCCGGTAGGTACTCGTGAAACACCTACCCAAGATTGAAGAGCTCAAAAAAAATGGTTGACCGGCAGCAGATTTTAAGGTGGCTTTTCTTATTTCTAAATAATATGTAAGTAGACAAATTGCACAGTCTCACCAAAAGTTTATCGTGTTCGGATAAAAATAGTTAACAGGAAATATTAATTTGACATGGATTTCGCAGTTGCTAGGGCTTTGTAAACCGAGACTTGAGGATTTTGTCAAGAAGCTTAATGTATTAAATATAAGACCAAATAAAAAAAAAATATTAAGGACCAAACTAATTTAACAATCTTGTAAAGTTACGACGACAGCAATTATTTATTTCAGGATAAAATCGTCGGACTCGGAAATCGTGAAAATCCCAAGAGAGTTTTTCCAGAGCTGTAAAATTTATCAAACTGTGAAAGACGATTCCCCATTTATCATTTTATTGCTAGATTTTCAAGCTAGCCAGAGAATATTTTTTTCGTTAGAATTTTGATACGGTTAATAAAAAAATGGACATTGACAGACAGGCTGGTCCACAAATTCAAGGTTGCTCAGCGCGCTATGGAGCGGGCTATGCTCGGAGTTTCTTTGAAGGATAAAATCAGTAATAAAGTTATCCGGATAAGAACCGGAGTAACCGACATAGCTTGCATAGTAAGCAAACTAAAGTGGCTGGCCATTTTTGTCGAAGGACCGATGGCCGATGGAGTTGACGAATCCAGAGTGGAGACCGCGTTTCGGCAAGAGTAGTGTGGGGCTCCCCAGCTAGATGGACCGACGGGCGACGACCTTAAGAAGGGTGGCTGGGACAGACTGAATGAGGAAGGCGGACTGCAGCACCCTAATTGCGTAACACATTATCAATCGGAGTTGGTTTCAATTTGACAGTTCAACAACATTCATTACGTTATTTACGTTGTCGAGCAGGCAAATTTTTCGAACATACGAAGCAATGGATTAGCAATTTGTTTCAAAATGATTCAAATTCCGATCAATAGTGTGTTACTCAATTAGGGTGCTGGGTGGTGTGGCGCAGCCCGGGAGAGGCCGACGTCCAGTAGTGGACTGCGATAGGCTGAATTTATTGAGTGATTAATAATTAAAAAATAATCTACACCCCTATCAGCGTGGAGATTGGTAGCACTCTAACAGCCAGTTGCAGATACGAACTTTAGTTTAATGGAAACTTTAAATTCATGCCATCCTTTATATTGTGTATCAAAAAGAAAGTGACAGCATCAATTTAAAGTGTCCATTAAACTAATGTTGGTTTTGTGCAACTCACCGTAAAATATTATGACTGAGACATATCGATACAGCATATACTGGATGACTTTTTTTACCGTCTCGAAAAAAATAGGGTATATTCGGTGAACGGAGTAGAAGCCTATGTTTTATCTCGTTTTTTTTTTTTTTTAATTAAAAAAAAAACAAAATTCAAATCATAATGCACGTTGCATATGATTTGAATTTCGATATTTTTAAAGGATTCATTATTTATCTTCAAAATTTATGTTTTTATTGTTCTAAAATGAAAAGTTTACAACGAATTTGTAGTATTTATTGATACTTAGATATTTTTTCTGACCAAACTATTAAAAAAAAAAAATATATAGGTATGCCATATGCTTCTACTCCGTTCACCTAGTATACCCTATTTTTTTCAAGACGGTAAAAAAAGTCATCCGGTATAGGTATTCATATCATATTGATTGACATATCCAAACATGACACTACTCATAATATTTTCGACGGTTATTGAGATTCTAATCATTCTAGAGCTTAAAAGCCTCTGACGCCACAATAAAATGGCCACCTACTGGGCCCAAACAGTATAAACAACACAGATGTAACGTCGAAATGAAAAGAAGAGCTTACAAGAAATGCTGGAATCAGTAGAAGTACCTACATCCGTCTCCAAAATAAAAACAAAAGTAATATCATCATATTATTTACTATGCGGTCATTGCGTTTGCATCTCCGAGCTGACTGCCACGTGGTTTTACGCCTTAACCTCATGTCCATTGCTCAAACTATGAAAAGATTAAGTTATAAATAAAACTGCTCATTTTAGAACTGTGGTCAGGTCACTGCCACTGCTAACGGAGATTCGAGAGTTACTGTAGCGAGATTACGGATTGTTATACCTAGTAAATAGGAACTTTACATTTTATGAAAGAAGATTAGTAGATTATTTATCATGAGATTATGCTAAGTGCTAGGTATATACCTCATAGAAATATATGGTATACCTATAACTAACTCTGATGATAACACAAATTATTTCCGTTCAGTGGAATCTTACTATTTCTGTACTAGGATAGCACCCTAAACTCTGGTACTTACTAATAGACATATTTGGAAATATGCCAGATTCAGGGCCTATCTAGTACGAGTACCTATACTATCCAATACATATTATTATTTTGTTTGGCACACAATGAAAGTCATTTAGGATATAGCAGTGTTCACCACTTTCATAACTTTACCTGCAACTTAATTGCGTAACACATTATCAATCGGAGTTGGTTTAATTTTGACATTTCAACAACATTCATTGCGTTATTTACGTTGTCGAGCAGACTAATTTTTCGAACATATGAAGCAATGAATTAGCAATTTGTTTCAAAATGAAACCAACTCCGATCGATAATAAAAAAAAAAAAAAAATGTGTTTATTATCTTAAATCTATAGGTACAATTAAATTGCCGGGGTTTCCCAGAAAGTAATCCGAAGATACTTGTGATGGGATAAACCTCGCTCTTCCTTGATTGATTAACAATTGATTTGTTGTGCTAGTGAGGTATAAATTACACATTTTTATAAAGCTATTAAAAAGAAAAATGAAAATTGTGATTATGGCAGTATGTGAAAACTAGTGTGTTTTGTATAAATGTGCGTTTGTGATATATACCTAATGTGTTACGCAATTAGGGTGCTGCTGCGTTTCGGTTTCACTAATTACATCTAATAAATGAACATCAATAAAATAAACAGTTTTAGACAAGGCTTCAATGTAACCATTGAATCAAACTGACTGAATATACGTATCTCGTTGTTAATGGGTGTTCAAAATTTTTGAGTACAGTTCCGCAATCAATACTAGTTCGGCGTACTAGTTCCGGTACCGAGTAACATCACTATCTACTATTACACTATCACTATCTAAACATTCGATTACTTTATGAGGGGTACACCAACACATGCATACATATTACACTACGATCACTAAAGGCTCCTACAAACAGGCGCGACATGCGATGTAATGGCGCGCGACACAAAGACACCGCGTGTCGCGCGCCATTATCCTTTATCCGGCATAAAAATATAGATTAAGGCAAAATGTCTGCTATGGTACCTTCTTAAATTAGGTACCACAAAGTTTTTATTTTCAAACAGAAATTAAAATAATATAGCCACACCGCGTCGTCTCTCTTGAGTTGACTACAAAATAGGAGCAGGCCAGTATTTTGAATAGATAAATAAATAAAATAATGAATCGTCACTTGCGTTGCGAACAATGCTCGTAAGAAACATACAACCTACTACGCGTTTGCTAATGAACTTGAACATTTAAACTCGCCGTGACCCCAAACGTAAAGTGATTCACTGACTGAATTGATAATTAATTAGAATTACACAAAATAGTTTCGGGGAAAATAACATACCTACCTATAACAACAAAAAATAATAAAAAATAAAATAATTAAGTAATTAAAATGTTTAAGGCATGCTAATTTCGGATTATAAGGGCAGGCAATTGATCATTTCAATACTTGTAAAAGGCTGTTAGGTCATACTAACATTACATAACAATAACTATTAATGATGTTGACTATTATGGAGCGGGCTCGCTGGCGGGATGTTCATGAGGAGGTGCGTAGAGATGTATGTAGGCGCAGCGAATAAAATAACACTTCTTCAGAGTGAATAAAACACTACTTCTTCAGAGGGTTTCTTCTTTATTTTCCTTTCTTGTTGCTCGTAATACTGCTGGATTCGGAATGCCTGACCACAGAAACTTGCCCCTTTTTATAGAAAGCGCCGACCAATCAGAACACTTCAATTTTGCACACGGCACTAATCATTTTACTCTCGACCAATCAGAGCGCTTCAATGGTGCACACGGCACTAATGTGACTTTAGTATGGGAAACTAACTTTGGCTGTTTTCTGTGATAAAACATCCCTTACAATGTTTGCCTTAATTTCTAAACATAGGAATGGACTTATTTTAGCTATATACAAAAAACTGTATCAATAAAACTTAATTTAAGCCTTAAAAATTACAAAAATCCAAAACGGTTCTCTTTAAGGTAAAGTTCCTTGGTTCTTAAGCTCTCGGTATCATTTGGTACAGGTGGCGCCGCCAAGTGTTAAGAATGTGAAACAATTTAATATCTTGTTTTTACCGCAGAACAATATTTTACCTATGATTTTCTATCTTATTTAATGCGTACAATGAAAATCTAAAATTAACTAATTAAAATAGAATTACGTATCGTCGCTAACATTCTCCCCCACGGTGCGCAGCACGTCGTTCTCTGGATGCGACGATGCCGCAGGGACGAGCACGACGATCCGTCGAGTTGGACGGCGAAGTATTCCTCCCGATGTCCGCACGTCCAGCACTCTGGTTCTTCCATCTGGTCCAGGATATGTCTTAATAACTTCTCCGCGAGGCCATGCATTTCGTGGTAGCGTAGCGTCCACTATTAGCACGATATCTCCTTCCCTTGGGTCGTTGGTTTCTCTCCCTTGGAGTTTCCTTGGCATTAGGAGAGGTAGGTACTCTTTGATCCATCTTCTCCAGAAGTGGTCTGCAAGCCTTTGCGTGGTTCTCCAGTTTGCCTTCCCGATCAACTCACTGTCGTCGAATTCTCCCGGTGCCATTGCTCCACACGATCTCCCCAGTAGAAAGTGGTTTGGCGTCAAACTCTCTTCGTCTTCTGGGTCCATGCTAACTGAAGTAAGAGGTCTAGAATTAACTATGTGTTCAACCTCAGTCATTAATGTATGGAGTACTTCTTCGGGTGGGCTTCTTTCATTGAGAACCACTGCCAACGCCGTCTTGACTGTTCGCACAAGTCTCTCCCAAGCGCCTCCCATATTTGGAGTTCCTGGAGGAATAAACTTCCACGTAATACCCTTCTCTTGTGCGGCCTCTTCCAATTCCTTTTTGGCTCCGACAAAGTTGGTTCCGTTATCGCTAAATATAGTTTTTGGGGTTCCCCTTCTGGCTGCCATCCGTCGAAGTGCCATAATCATTGAGCTGGTACTAAGAGAGGTTGCCAACTCTAGATGTACGGC
Source organism: Cosmia pyralina (assembly GCA_946251885.1). Classification (NCBI taxonomy): domain Eukaryota; kingdom Metazoa; phylum Arthropoda; class Insecta; order Lepidoptera; family Noctuidae; genus Cosmia; species Cosmia pyralina. The sequence goes on from OX276354.1 coordinate 2,631,899, forward strand.
TCTGGTTGTGAGACAAGTGAATAATGCCCCCCAGCGCTTCTCAACTCTTCTCCCAATAGTGACTTGCATTGGTCCAAAGTAATCCACAGCTGTGCAAGAGAACGGGAACTGATGATGCTGTAGTCTCTCGATTGGAAGGTCACCCATCGGGGGTATCTCTGGCAAGCTCTTCTTGGTCTTGCACCATTGACAGCTGTGTGCGACCGCCTTTAAAGCTACTCTTAAGCCCAGGATCCAATATTTTTGGCGAATCTCGTTCATTACTGTAGCAGTATTTCCGTGAAGGAACTTCTTATGATAATGTCGTATAATGAGACGCGTAATCTTCTGTTTTCCATCTAGAATTATAGGATTCATCTTCCTTTCGCCTTCGTCGTGGAACTTCATTGTTCTGCTTCTTAACTTGACAATTCCGTCGTCTCCTATGTAGACATCGATCTTCTTAAGCCGACTTGCGTTTTCCAATGGTTTTTCTGCCTTTAAGTTCTTTATGTCTGTCGTGAAACTATCTTTCTGACTCATCTTCATTAATATTTCTTCAGCCTTCTTAAAGTGTTCTTCTTCCAGGGGTAGGTACCACCGCTTCTTTTCATTTTTGTTGGCTAATTCGTTTGAGATTCGTGTTTTCTTCTTCTGGGTTCTCCTTTGGGGTTTCCAGGGCTCGTCCCCCTGGCACGTGGTGGCGGTGGCTACTTTACGGGTCTTCTTCAATAAGAGGCGTGTAAAGGCAACCACTCTGGCCGTAGTGCGCAGTAGTCGCTCCCAGCTCGAAAACCTCTCCAGATCAACAAGGTCTTCTTCCGCAGCCTTCATTGCCATTACTTTTTGCTTGCTCTTCTCTTCCAATATGATACTCTCTGGTTTGAAGTCTTGAAATGGCCACTCTTCTTCTGGTTTACGGAGAAATGTCGGACCTTTGAACCATCTGGCGTTGTGATCAAATTCAATTGGGGTTCCCCTCGTGGCGTCATCTGCTGGGTTTTCTTTAGTTGGTACCCATCTCCAGTCTTCTGGCTTGGACTTCTCTTCAATTTCTGCCAGTCGATTAGCCACGAAGGTTTTGAACTTTCTTGGTTCCGCCTTTATCCACTGCAGAACTGTACTAGAGTCTGTCCAGTAGATCTTATTTGATATTTCAAGCTCCGTCTCTTCTTCAACTGTGGCTGCTAGTCTGCTGCCGAGTAGGGCCGCTTGTAGCTCTAACCTTGGAATTGATACTGGTTTCGTTGGCGTTACTCTTGCTTTGCCAGCGATCATGGAAACGTGAACTCTTCCTCCGGGCTCGACCATTCTCCAGTAGACTACCGCTGCGTAGGCCTCTTCACTTGCGTCGGTGAACGTATGCAGCTGTCCCTTTCTGCCGCAGGGTGAGACGCATCTTGGAATCTTTAGTCTTGTTAACGCCGACACTTCTTCCAAGTATTTCGTCCAAGCTTCTCTTTGTGGTTCATTGATTACTTCGTCCCAGTCTATTTTTGTTCGCCAAATATCTTGAATTAATTTCTTTCCTTGAATTAAGACTGGTGTTGCAAAACCCATTGGATCAAAGGTAGACATTACGGCGCTTGTAACTTCTCTCTTCGTAGGAGTTCTTCTGCCATCTAGCAAGTCCTTTGATGTATTGCGCAGTCCAATATTGAAGGCTAGCGCGTCTTCTTTTACCCGCCATCTTAGCCCCAGAGTCTTTTCTTCTTTTGTTAGTTGCAAAGAATCTTCTTGATTGGTGTCATCTACTTCTGATAGTACCCCCGAATTGTTACTGGCCCAACCCTTCAGATGGAAGTTTGCTCTTGCGTGAATCTCTTTTACATCTTTTGATATCTTCTTTGCTTCAGCTGTAGATGCAAAGCTCTGTAGATAATCATCCATGTAATGGTTTCTGTTTATTGCTTTCACTGCTTCGGGATGAGTCTTCTTGAAATCTTCTGCATTCTTGTTCATCACATATATTGCTGTTGCCGGTGATGATGTTGCTCCAAAGATGATTGACGACATCCTATATTCTTCAGGCTTGCCCGTTCTTCGGCTTCCACGCCACAAGAACCTGAGACTGTCTCGGTCATCTTCTCTAATTTGGATCCGAAGGAACATATCTTGAATGTCAGCCATGACAGCCACTGGCCCTTCCCTGAAGCGTAGCAGTACGCCGAATAGTGACTGCAATAAGTCTGGGCCTGATAGCAAGGCGTCGTTGAGGCTTTTCCCTTCGTACTTGGCAGCTGCGTCGAAAACTATCCTCATCTTCTTCTTAACCGGATGCACAACAGCAAAGTGGGGTAGGTAAAATATTCTTCCCTTGTTCGAGGTTTCTGGAGCCTTCTCTGCATATCCTTTTTCAATTAGACTCTGAATCTGCTTCTCATAGTGCTCTTTGGCTTCTTTGTCTTGGTCCAATTTCTTTTCAATATTGATCAGGCGTCGGATTGCTTGATTGTAGTTGTTGGGTAGGGTCTCGTTTTCTTTTTTCCACAAGAGTCCTGTTTCAAATTGACCACTTGACAATTTCTTCGTAGTCTTCTCGAGGATTTCCAATGCTCTTCTGTCGCTGTCATTAGTTGGTGACCGATTTTGAATCCCAAGAGACTCTAACTGGAAATGTTCTCGGACGATTTCTTCTATGCTTTCTTCATCGGATGTGGATCTGTTGTAGTGAGTGAAGTTCACTAACGCATTCGCTCCTGTTTCACATCCGTGTAACACCCACCCTAGGTTGGTGAGGGATGCTACAGGATCAGATGGCTTGCCTTTCTTCAGTCTTCTTGTTACTATGAGTCCCCAGTTGTCTTGGCCTATCAACAATTTGGGTCTCTCCGTGACGTAGAGAAGTTGTCCTTCAATTGCCTTTAGATGCTGACAATTCTTCACGGTGTCCTTATTTATGCTTTGTTCAGACAGCTTCAGGTCGTCGATGGTTCTTGCTACGATAGTCTTCTTGTCTCTTCTATGAGCCCCTTTTATCTTCAACTCAATCTTCTGAGAACTATCCTTTCTTATCATCTTCCCACCGACTGTTTCAATTGTGAGTTTTTCTTGATTCCCTTCGGCTCCAATCTTCTCAGCTATTGATGCGTCTAAGAGTGTGACCGTTGACCCTTCATCCAATAATGCTAGCACACGAACTCGGCCCTTTGGTCCATAAAGGTCCACTGGGATGATTTTCAGGTATGCCTTCTCTTCCCCTTTAGTGTTGTGTATTGAGGCAACCTTTTCTTCTGACGAGTTTCCCTTGTCTTCTTTGTCCTTTTCGTTCTCTACTGGCACTGGTGGTTTGTCAGAGTGTAGGATAGTATGATGCCATCTTCTACACTGCTTGCACACTGGAGCTTTACAGTTGATTCTTGAGTGCTTGAATCGGAGGCACTTAAAACATATCCTCGCTTTCTTGATCATGTCCCATTTTTCATCTAGGTTAGCTTCTTTGAACTTCTTGCATTCTATTGCGAAATGCTCTTCTTCACAAATCGGACATGTCTTTTTGTATCTTTCTTGTGACGCTTCTTGTACCGAATGTACGGGTTTTCTTATTCCCTTCTTTTGCTCCGAAGACACTTCAGGTGGAGCAAAGTCTCCGCACATGTCGGCTTCTGTTTCCAAAAACGCTTCGACGAGTAATAGTTCTTGAATTTCTTCATCTCTTCGGCTCCTGTGGTAGGCGTACCATCGGAACTTCATGGATGTTGGCATCTTGTCCACTACGGTTTTTAGCGTTTCAGGAGAACTGAGGTACTGTGGTTTCTTCAAGGCTTTGATTGTCTCGACGGCGTTCTTCACTTTGCTTGCAAATACGCATATGTCACTTGGATTCTCGCCGACTTTTGACAGGCTCTTCAGCTTCTCTAATTCTGCTAGTGCGAGCGCTCCAGGTCTTCCGAATCTTGCCTCGAGTCCCTTGATTACTTCGCGTGGGTCTTCAGCAGTGAACAGCAGGCTTTGGACAGCTTCTCTTGCTTTTCCTTGGATTGCTCTTCTAAGGCGCGCTAGGTTCTGTGTGTTACTGAAGGAAGCGGCCATATCTTCATATGATCTCTTGAAAGCCAACCATTCTTCGCAGGCCCCATTGAAGTGAGGGAGTTCGAGGTGCTTTGGTGAAACGATATCACGTGACTTCTCGGATAACTTAAGTATGACTGAAGCCAATTCCTGAATGTCACTCTTCTTTTCTTCCGTCTCGATCGGCCTCTGATCCTTATTAGGTCTGGCCCCGGTTTGGATAAACCACTTCTCAACTTCTTGAGTACGTTCGTACAGCTCTTCTCCGGCACCATCTTCTTCTTCTGACTCTGCAGCCAAAAGTTCTAGTTCAGCTTGAGCCACTCTTGATCGCGCTTCTGCCAATTCCAATTCCCTTAGTGCCAATGTCATTTTTGCTTGCGCTTCTGCTCTCTTCCTATGCGACGAGCGAACAGAATGTGTGTCTATATCGCGGGTCGACTTCTTAGGGTGAGGCGGCTGCAGACTTTCTTCCCTTGACGTCGGTACACTTCGTTCGTTCGGGCGTGTTTTTATTGCAACACTTCTTTCTAAGTTCTGCAGCGTTGGATGACTTTCTTCTTGGCGTGCGGGATTCAACGCTTCGATTTCTTCTTCAGTGGTGCGGGTCGGGGGGGTGTGAGTCACTTCCCCCGGTGTTGATTCTTCTCCGGCAGCAACCTTAGAATGGTGTGCGGCTGGCTGGCGTCCTTGTACGCTGCTCGGTGGCGACCTCATTGTAAGTGTCGATCGATTTGCTATCGACGTATTCGTAGTCTCCGTACTTGTAGATTCACTCAGCGTATTCAGACTCCAATCCGTAGTACTGGTACCCGTAGTAGTAGCACTTTCACTCGTAGCCTTCGACTGCGCCGATTTTGCTCTCGTAGTAGTAGGCATCTTCTCAGTTTCTTGAACCCGATCCGGCTCGAAGGACCACTATTAATGATGTTGACTATTATGGAGCGGGCTCGCTGGCGGGATGTTCATGAGGAGGTGCGTAGAGATGTATGTAGGCGCAGCGAATAAAATAACACTTCTTCAGAGTGAATAAAACACTACTTCTTCAGAGGGTTTCTTCTTTATTTTCCTTTCTTGTTGCTCGTAATACTGCTGGATTCGGAATGCCTGACCACAGAAACTTGCCCCTTTTTATAGAAAGCGCCGACCAATCAGAACACTTCAATTTTGCACACGGCACTAATCATTTTACTCTCGACCAATCAGAGCGCTTCAATGGTGCACACGGCACTAATGTGACTTTAGTATGGGAAACTAACTTTGGCTGTTTTCTGTGATAAAACATCCCTTACAATGTTTGCCTTAATTTCTAAACATAGGAATGGACTTATTTTAGCTATATACAAAAAACTGTATCAATAAAACTTAATTTAAGCCTTAAAAATTACAAAAATCCAAAACGGTTCTCTTTAAGGTAAAGTTCCTTGGTTCTTAAGCTCTCGGTATCATTTGGTACAGGTGGCGCCGCCAAGTGTTAAGAATGTGAAACAATTTAATATCTTGTTTTTACCGCAGAACAATATTTTACCTATGATTTTCTATCTTATTTAATGCGTACAATGAAAATCTAAAATTAACTAATTAAAATAGAATTACGTATCGTCGCTAACAATAACATTGTACCTACTCGTACACTTAGTTCGTAATAAACGTTTTGACTTTTATCTTACGAATTCGAGTACAGTAAAAAGAACATAGAATACGGATATTTTTAAATCAAGCATTCTATATAGTAGGTACCACCTATCCCAAAATTTTTTTTGGACCTTCAATTCGAAGGCTCCCACAGACAGGCGCGATGCGACTCTAGTAGAACAATTTTTATGATAAATTCATGGAAATTAGCCGACGTTCGCACGGACGTAAAAATATCGCGGCGGGATTTTATCGCGCACTGGATTTTCAACTGTCGGTGTTGAGCCGAGCATTGAGAATCCAACCTAACAACAACGGAGTGCATCCCAGCCAGCGCGTCGAAAAAACACATTTGGATTTTCAACTCGCGGCGCTAAGCAGAGTGTTGAAAATCCAGTGCGCGAAAAATAATAGCTGCGATATCTTTACATCCGTGCGAACGTCGACTTATTTTACCAGAAGCGCGTCGCGCCTGTCTGCGGGAAACATTAGGATATCACGAAATGAAAAATAACTGTTTGGAAGTAAATATAGCACAGCACAACACAACATCAGTTTATTTAGTAAACAGAAAACAAATAGAGTGTACATAACATGCACGAGGCGTCTTGGCACCGTTCGGCGCCAAATATCGATTAAGCTTATCGCGTATTTCCGAAACTGTACAATGAGCATAGATATCCGCTTTCATAAAATGATGAAACGTAAAAGTACCTAACGAGATATTTTTCATGACATCACGGCAGTAGACTCTGATGGGATAGACAGAGATGCGTGCAGTAAACCGAACAGCTACATCAGTCCCACGTAATATGGAGCAAGCCTATTGCCATAAACAGTTGCTCTGGGCTGCTACTGAGAAATTCATATTGGAAAAATCTTTAAAACGACATAGGTAATGTCATCGCAGAATTTCCAATTTCTTCCAAAGTCAGTTCCCCACAAATGACAATATAATTTTCATCTTATCATATGTTATATGGAGCTCATTATAACAAATTGGGGCTTCTGCTAAACCTTGGGTCGACCTTTTGATACAGAGGTCGCTCAGCGATATAACCGAGGAGCTACGACCTTCAGGAAGTCGGCGATATTACCTCGCAGGATCGATATACCTACATACACAGACACAATTACTTGCTCCACTTCGACGAAGAACTTGTGTTAATTAGAGAGCTGGCACACTGGAATGTTGGTAATCTTAACTGATTAAAACAAAGGTGTTCATGAAAAAATGAAAGAATGTCGATAAATTGGAAAGAAAGGCTGTTAACATAAAACTCCACGCGTAGCTTGGGCCCATACAAATATATATGCTTGGACCACTCGTACAGTCAGCACAACATTTGAGTTTTCTAAATCTTAATTATTGAGAAAAATACTTCATTAAAATGGGAACAGATGTAAATTTTAAAGAAAATTAACTCTTATCTTCTAAATGAAATGCTAAAGAGCAGGTTATCGTATCGGACGCTGTTACAAATGGGTAGTCAAATCAATACTTTTTACACAAAAGTATGTTTATTAAATAAAATGCTTTGCATTCTTAAAATGCTTTTTGGCCAAATTGTTGATAGATGTGCATGGTACGATTCTGAACTATAAATATAATTTTAAAAAGGTACATTTTCTCAACAAATGTACCGAAGTAAAAATTTTCACTCCGGTACATTTATTGAGAAACTGTACGTATCTAAAATTATATTTATAGTTCAGAATCGTACCATGCACATCTATCAACAATTTGGGCAAAAACATTTTAAGAATGCAAATCATTTTATTTAATAAACATACTTTTGTGTTAAAAAGTATTGATTTGACTATCCATTTGTAACAGCGTCCTTAATTTAGATGATGTCAAAAAGTAGCAGTGTTAACCAAATTCTGTTGCTGACCGTACCTCTACTCTACGAAGAGACTAAAAACATCCTCTTAGCTCTTTCTATACAAAGTGATATTTCTTTTGTTTATTTTTGACATTGCGCCGTTGAAATCATTCTCATTCTGTCTTTGTCTTTCGTTGCTTCCGTTTCGTGGACCGGGTAAATTTTTCCCAGAATCGATTTATGGAATTCCGGTCCCTATTTAAATATACAAGGAACCCCTTTGTTTGTAATGTGGAGAGTCTGTCTAAAGTAGAACCAGTCGGATGTAACCGGATACTAATAAAAGCATTGTGTCTCATCATTGCTTTGTAAAAGGTTAAAAAGGTTAAGTCCCAGTCCCGCGTCGACAATGAATCGTGTTTTAACTGGATTCCTCAAAGCTCCATTCATCAGCTTTTATGATGCCAAGGTATTTTGTTCCTTCCCTTTAAGGTGAAGGAAAAAAGTAAATTTTCTTATCTATCGAATTTTTATGTGACCTAAGATAGTTCCTTGGGGTACGCCAAAGATAGATATTTTCGTTAAAACGTTTGCTATATAAATTCAGTAAGAGATGAAAAGAGTTACTCTACTAGTACTGAGTACATAATCTGAATGAAGAAAAAACCAACAAAACGCCTACATTGATAGGGAAATAGTCTAACTAAAAATAAGTAACTCGATCAAACCCGTAACACGATTTGATTGAAAGCGAATGCTCAGGATTTCGTATTATTGAAGCAGCTGCGGTCTTTGCAATTCCAAGAAAATTGAGTTTCTATTTGACAAGAGAAACTATGTGTTTTGTGGTATCACTGTATCAGCTGATAAGTATTATTATTTATCATCAATTGTTTTAACAAGCTAATAAATGTTTTAAATTTTGATAAGCTACTTCAAATCATTCGCTCTGGCAGTGGTAATGCAATATGTATGTCCCTGCTTCTTTATAAATGAGTTACCCACAGAACAGATGCACCTAGTAGGATGTTCCATTTTCACCTGCAAATCGATTGATCATTGTTGGTGTTACATTGATTTGAATAGTTTAGGGTAATTTTATGCATGTTTAAATTATATTACGGCTTTTAGTCGCTTAGCGACCACACCACCTGGATTTTTTATTTATTTATATAAACTTCGCACACAATGAGGCACCAAGGTGGACTTAATGCCTTAGACATTCTCTACCAGTCAACCAAGGATGGTGAAGTGATACGATGGCAGCTGCTCTGATTGAGAGGAGATAATATTTTTTTTTAAGATAACATAAATAAAGTAGGTACAAGTACATAAATAGGTTATAAACTTATAATTACACATTTACTATAATATATATCTACGTTATAATATATATACTTATAATATATATATGTTATAGTATATTAGGTCTTTACCTATGAAATTGCCGTTCTGCAGTACTGGCCATTTCAAATCAAAATATTTTTTTTTGGCTAAGAATTCTAATTTCAAATTAATTTTATTTTAAAAACATGGATTTTTTTTTTCCAAAAGTAGTCATTTGTTTATTGATAAGTGTTACATTTTCATTGCATTTCAATCTTTTTCGTCGTCATGGATACGTTAAAAATTCGAGCAATTGTGGAATATGAGTACCGTCGTGGCAGCAACGCGGCACAAGCGGCACGCAACATCAACGACGTTTAGGTACGGAGCTAACACTACAAACCAACGCACCACTTGTTATTGGTTTGCTCGCTTCCGTTCTGGAAATTTCGACCTGAAAAATGAACCTCGCGATCGTCCGAAGACTTTGGTCGACAATGACGAATTAAAGGCGATTGTGGAAGCTGATGATACACAATCTACGGCTGAATTAGCAGCAGCTTTCGACGTTAGCGTCAAAACAATATTGGTCCATTTGCGTCAAATTGGCAAGGTAAAAAAGCTTGACAAATGGGTGCCCCACGAACTCAATGATCGCCAGCGCGAAGTACGCGTCGAGACGTGCCTTGCACTGCTCAACAGACACACAAATGAAGGCATTTTGAACCGCATTGTTACCTGCGATGAAAAATGGATTCTGTTTGATAACCGCAAGCGCTCAGCAAGTTGGTTGGATCCTGGTTCAGCACCTAAACAATGCCCTAAACGAAAACTTACCCCTAGAAAAGTGATGGTCACTTGGTGGTCTAGCGCCGGTGTGATTCATCACAGCTTCTTACCAAACGGGGTGAGCATTACTTCAGATGTGTACTGTGAAGAACTGAACACAATGATGGAGAAGCTGGCACATCTCCAACCAGCATTGGTCAATCGCTCGTCTCCGCTGCTCCTGCACGACAACGCGCGACCTCATACTGCACAGCAGACGGTCTCCAAGTTGCAAGAACTGGGGTTGGAAGCTCTCCGTCATCCGCCCTACTCACCAGACTTTGCGCCTATAGACTACTACTTTTTCCAGAATTTGGATAACTTCTTGGCGGGAAAAAAATTCAATACCCGAGAGGCAGTACAAAATACCTTTGAAGAATTTGTTGCCTCCCGTCCAGCTGATTTCTTTAAGAAGGGCATCAATAAACTGCCACTGCGTTGGCAAAGATGCATTGATTGCATGGGTGATTACTTCGATTAATACAAATAAAAAATGCATGAAAAAAATTCGTTTAAATTTTTTTATACAAAACGGCAATTTCATAGGTAAAGACCTATTATTAGGCTGTTTATCGGCTTTATACCTTTGCTTCTCCCCCAACCTGGCGAAAGCAAAGCGCGAAAAAAAAAAAGAAAATTTAAATCGTAGTTTCATAATAATTCACGACAAAATTTTCGTTATTTTATTTTATTTCTTCAAAAGTGTACAGAAAAACGTCGTTTGATACACGTGGACATTTGTTATTGCAGTTCTCGGCTCAAAAACAACCTCGCCTACGGCTCGGGTGTTAATTCCGCCTCGAATGCAATAACAAAAATTCTCCACTTGTATCAAAATGTACTATTTTCTGCTGGACCCATTAGATTTGGCGCAAAAAATATATTTTTTTATATTATCTTCCGTGGGCACAATGTTAGTTAAGTATGCCATTCTTATCTTTACGATTCCACGTATCTACTTGAATGTGAATACGTGCAATCATACATCTTTTATTAAATAAAGATTCATTGAATAATAAAATAACCGTCACTTCATTACAGGCGCGGTCACCGTTGTGGGTACGGTGGGCATGGCTCCAACCCCAGAACAGATAAAAGAGGACCTCTTTTAACTGTTCTGTGGCCACAACCCTATAATGAGGTCGACAGGCTCATGTTATAATTATCCAATGCTAATAAAATTGAAAAAGTTAAGGATATCCTGGAAGTATTACGATCATCATCGACGCGAAAACGTTGTGTCTGTATTTAAACAATTATTTTCAGAGGCTGTATATCAAGAAAAATGGCAGAATGTAACTTTAAAATCTCCCACGTAGGTGCAGTTCCAATTCCAAGGCAAATGAACAGGTATCAGACAAAATCGGCAAAAGAAAATTTCCGGAGGTCAATTTACCCCAATTAGATTCCGTTACTGATGATTTATTTCACTTGGGAGATTTTCAACCTTAACCAAATGTCAGTGTCAGAGACTGAAAAGTGAAAAATAATGGTCCTGCACCCTAATTGCGTAACACACTATCAATTTGAATCGGAATCATTTTGAAGCAAATTGCTAATCCATTGCTTCATAATATGTTCGAAAAATTTGTCTGCTCAACAGCGTTAATGACACAATGAATGTTGTTGAACTGTCAATATGAAACCGATTCCGATTGATAGTGTGTTACGCAATTGCCCCGCAGATGTTCCGTCCACATCAATAACAGTGAATCGACTGTAATAAACGAATACCGACTCTGGATGGCCAAATGGAAATGAGAATGTGGAATTCAACAAATGGAAACAATTCCGCCATACCAGTCGGTAGCTCATCTCATTGAAACATGCGACCACGATTTGTAACCCAACATAAAGACTTTCTTACAAAAAAATGGAGCCGTACTGCCGCCACATAGAATTACAAAGTTAATAATAGATATAGCCAGTGTTACTCGGGATGACGAAAGGATTCTAACAATACCCCATACATCTAAATCTGTTCAGGCATTTAAAAGTTATGGCGGAATAAAGAAACTTACATACATACATACAAACAAACAAACATACATGAACCCTGAAAACATACTCCTTTTTTTGGGTCGTGTAATAAATACTGCGACTCTCCCGATCAGCGTAGCTACCGAGAGATCGTTTTCCACTTTACGCAGAATAAGATCTTGGTTTCTCAATGGCACAGGAAAGATTATCCGGGCTAGCCCTCCTAAATATGTGAACCTGGCTATCGATGTTAATATTGCCGCGAAAAAGTAACGTAAGTTTGAATTTGTGCAAAATGTATACAAAATGTATGTATATGTAGCTTGCAAGATGAAAAAGTTTAATCAATATCTGTTTAGAAGTATACATGTAATATTGTGATGTGCAAATAAACACATATTTATTTTTGTAATTTTCGTGAGCAAAGATACGAACATTATACAGGTTTATTATTTCACTAGTGTTCGCCATGCGACGTTGCGCGTAGATGTATACACTGTACAAGGTCTTGGCCTGGGCATTATAACATACTGTAAATGTAAACGTCACCTTTGTAGAAATGCAATGTAGGTACCTATCAATCGTAAATCCGACTCGCATTTGACCAAGTTCATAATGTATACGGTAACATATACATTTTTAGTTTCATTTCTACTGAGGTATTGAAGTCTGTATAAGATTACATTCGCACAAATAAACCAATTAAAGTTGTTTATATAAAATTCTTGCATGCATTAATACGCTTATGTCTTTACCTGCTGGTTGCGTTGTATATTTATGTGTAAAACCGGTTTATACCTATATTATTATTATCAAATGAGCGATTGGTTACAGTCACATGACAGACTTTGTCTGGATTGTGGGTCAACGAAGCGCAAGGTCGCGGTGCTGCGTGGGTCACCTCAGACTATAAAATACTCGATCTCGTTTACGTTAATGTTATCTTACATTACGTCAATTTGCATGGAATAATAAATTGTGTTTCCCATGTAGTTTGTTTCGTCACCAGACGGCGCTTATTCAGTTTCAGTACAAATTGAAGTTTACGTGATCGAGTAAGTATTAAAAAAACTCGCACTACACCCAGCTGGCGTACCCAGCTCTTGGAGAAACATGAGGATATGTAGTGTGTAGGGTAACCTCTCGCAGGAGATCCGGCTTTATAGGTAGTAAAATAAATAAACATAAAATTAAATATAAATAGCTAAGCAAGCTCAAATTCATAATTTGCCCCCATTTCCCCGCGCTGGGTATCACTATTCACTGTTATCTCACTCGCACCGTCAAACTGATTCAGCTAGGGTGAACTGCGCTATTTATGGACTAGGCTTGGTAATAATTGATTAAACCTATAATATATATTATTTTACGAAATATCAAATTGTTTAAGAAACAATTTTATACAGATTATCTAAGAGGGCGTTACTGGCGTTTCCACTCACATCTGCCTCGTGAATGCGTTTTGTTAGTCGCCTTTCATTCATTCGGTTGTTTATTTTATTGTTTTGTATATCTACACCTACAGCCAGCACCCTAATTGCGTAGCAAACTATCAATCGAAATCTGAATAATTTTGAAGGAAATTGCTAATCCTTTGCTTCATATGTTCGAAAAATTCTCGACAATGTAAATAACGCAACGAATGTTGTTGAACTGTCAAAATGAAACCGATTCCGATTGACGCAATTGCCCCGCAGAAATATGATCTAATTGACTGCAGTTCTCTTGGTATTATTATAGGTCCAATTTTATTAAATTATCCCACTTCTTAACGAGTTCATCTACAGGAGGATGTTCTCAGGCTAAGCAGATTTTATGACGTCTGGAATGGATATTTAAATGCTGATATTGCGTCTGTAATAAATTTTTATTTATTTATACCTAGTCTAGTCTGTAAAAATATTAAAAAGCTCTTATTTTTATTTTATTAAGTTGTTGTGTTAGGCTATAAAAATTGTTAGTTTATCAAAGAGAAGTGTTTCATAAACATGTGTGCATGTAATGAGGTGTAGTTTAATTGTAGTTTGGTGTAAATGTGTGCGTGTGAGCGTGTATGCACAGAGCGAGGTGTAGTTTTGCACATGCTTCACTGTATTGTTCGCAGCTCTATGTCTGGGTTTTCTATTTAGTCTGAGGTTCGTTCATCGGTATTTTCGACAAATGTGGACCGATTTTGAAAATTGTTTTTCATTTGGTAGAAGAGATCGATCGAAGACATAAAAAAAAAATGGTTAGTAGAGGAAGCTTGAATAAATACTTTGCTTGGGTATTTTTCTATAAGTTTTTCGACTGACTTCCGAAATTAAAGTTATTTTTCAGTTTGGTAGTTTTTTTTTTTTTAGAAATCGGTTGTATTTTTTTTGTAAAAAAGTTTTTTTATTACTTAATGCCTTAAGTAGGTAAATAACCTTTAAGTAGGTAAATAACTTGTAGGATAGAAGATACTGTTATCCTCAACAAAATTGAATCATAAATAGTCCTAATAAACAATGCATAATAAAATAGAGTCCATTTCCATTTAATTAAAAAACTTTCGTTCAGAAACGAAGACAAAAGAATGAATTCCGAAAAGAATCAAGACTTCGTTTAAGATCTTGATCATACCTAATATTATTATTATTAGATAGATAAGGAAACCACTTCTTTGGGTCATAAATAATAATTATTAACATAAAGGAAAGTAGGTAAGTACCTTGTATCTTTCATATAATAAGCCTAATAATAGTCATAATAAGAGTGTTTATGATACCAAGGACTTCTTAAAAATTATATAAATTAAATGTTCGGTATTGTTTAATAATAAAAGTATTAAGTACCTACGTACATAGGTATTTTAAATTTAAAGTTATTCCTAAGATTTTAAAATCTATTCTTTTTAGGTTTGTTTGTCTTTGAAAATGTAAATAAGTCCGTACAGGATGTTGTTTGTTTTTTAAGAATTAGTGGGTGACCTAACAGGTCCAATATAATTCGCTCTTCAATATTCACCATCACCAAAACCAACCACCAAAATTGAACCATCAAAATTGAAAATCGAATTAAATTGAACGAGTGAACGTAATCCAATTATCGAATTTTACGATAGCTCTGTGACGAAATAGGAATTTTAATTTTATAAAATATATTGATTTCATGCGCACAACTGTCCCGGCTATCATAATTATCTCATGCGCGTGTTGTTATATCGCAGTTATAAATATAATACCGCTACCTGAACGCTAAGCTGTTTATGATCGATATAGTTTACAACGCCTAGAGAGGAAATAAAATATGATAGTCCAGTTCCGATGTGAGCACATTGCAAATTGTCGGCTGTTGAGCGTACGGGAGAAGAATCGAGCGGATAGCAAGCGTGCAGCTGTCACAAATTCGCGCGTCCGGCGTATTTTTAGTCCGACAGAACTATTATCCTAAAGTAGCTGTTATAGTTACCTCGGATAGGGAACGGCTTCGTCATGATAGTCTCCGTCGTCGGCGGCAGCAGCCGCTGGATCTCCGGCGACATGGCACTCGGACACAGATTCAACTCATGTTTTTTACTATCACTACTATTCACGCCACCGCGTAGTCGCAGCGAGGGCGACCCGTTTGGAACATCCATCTGTGTGCGCTATCGAAGCATGACTGAGAAACGGAATCGAATTGTGCCGCGCGCGCTCGCAATGTGCGATGTCCACAGCTGATTGTGGAGGTGTCGGGTGAGACGGCGATATCTGTGCGTGTTTGTCTGTGGCTTGCATGCGTTGTGGGGAGTTGGGGACGAGTGCCGAGTGGACGACATTCAAGTGCAAGGGCGATCAGGCGAGCAGGGCGTCCGGTGCGTCACGCACACGCGGCTCTCACTGTGAGATGGGCAGCGTGCCATTCAACTAACGTAAACACTTCCGTCCGAGACGCCGTACCTACTCTTTATCCTGTATCCCTGATGTAGTGCGGGATATTTGTTATGTTATTGTCTCGCTCGGATTCGCTCATAGAACCGCGATCGAAGACTTACAGAGGAAAGAGAGAAATTGGAAGCCAAATGAGCGAAGTGAACTGTGAATGAAACAGTTGACGATTGATAATATTCTTCAACTGTAAGGTCAAGTTTAATAGCTATAACAATAGATTAGATTTTACTCTTGTAGATAGGTGCGTCATCAATATGTGGCAATGGAAATTTCGTTCAGTTACGTCACGTATATCGACCGTCATCGCATCACGCTTTTGTTGCCAAATAGGTTCAGATGTAAACGTAATCCATCTATCTCATTCAATTATGTTCATTCAATTACATTCAATAACGTTACTAAAATGACTAATGAATATTCGGAAATCCGGACTCAAATAAGAATTATACTGATGCTATTAATTTTATGAAAGAATTGAAAAAAAATAAATTAAAAGAACAATCAATTCTTTTGATTTGTTATGTAATGTATATGTTACGGTTAATGTGATTAATTGAAAATGATTAATAATTATGTTGTTCAGCGGTTTGAAAAATTATCCTATAAGGGGGTAAAATAGGGGTTGGTTTCAAAATTCACAAAAAATATTTAAAAAAAAAATTACCTCTTTTCAAGAGATTTAAGAGATTGGAAATGAAGTCATAGTTCGTATCTTGAGGTAACAAATAGTCTTTATTTTCATTAAAATCGGTCCACTCTGTCATTGTTATTACTATCTGTCATTGATAATGAGCGTGAGCGTAACCGTCATAATTACCGCTGTCTCTGTCTGTCTGAACACTCTGAACGCGATGAAATCAAAAACTACCGAACGAATTTAAAAATTTATCTTTTCTGTGGTTTTCACCAATGGACGAAGTGATGCAGACAAAGGTTTATGCTTTAGGTGTATAATTCATTATGGTTTTGTGTAAATTGGCAGAAATACGACGATGATTGTTGAAGATGTCGGAAAAAAACATGCCGACTGGGAGCTCTCTAGGCGTGGCGTGCGCCGCGTAAAACAATAGAGCTATATGAAAACAATGTATTACGGAATTAATACATTGTTTATCTGGATTACCTGGATAAAACATAGGGTAATTTTAATTCCGGTAGAACGTTCCCGTGGGATATTTTCCGACATCCACGCGGGCGAAGGAGGAGCTCGTGGCTAAGTAATAACAGCCGCTCGGGTCGATCCATCAGGTTAAGTTACGTTTGCCGGGGTCGGTCCGTGGATGGGTGACCATCTTTACTTACCAAGACTCCTCCGTGCCTCGGAAAGCACGTTAAACCGTTGGTCCCGGCTGTCATTCGTGGATCTTTGTCAGTCGTTACGGGTCGTCAGAAGCCCGAAAGTTTGACAACCAGTCTTACCAAGGGGTATCGTATTACCCAGTTAATGGGTTGTGGAGGTCAGATAGGCAGTCGCTTCATGTAAAATACTGGTATTCAGCTGCATCCGGTTAGAGTGGAAGCCGACCCCAACATAGTTGGGAAAAGGCTAGGCAGATTGATTGATCCACGCGGGCGAACCCGCGGGTAAAGGCTGCTTTAATGTAAATAAAACCAGTTTTTCTTTGAAATTCTCAATTAAATTTTTATTGTATAATTCCCAATGTGATGATGTTGAAGTGTAGTGATATGTTAACTCTACTGACATCTATACCTACCAACAATCAAGAAGAAGAGCAAACGAGCTCGGAGGAAGGAAGTATTCCAGTAAGATGCTGCTAGGGATCTTGACCGTACTTCCGGGATTGTCCTGATAGCCGTGGGATACCTCTCCACTCCTCATAAGCACCACAGGACATGGTGCCCCCTTGTCGCTACGACACTATGTGCTAGCGACAGCTGTCGATGTCGGGGGCCCATTATTGAGTGTGCAAGTCACCCCCTGCCATTTTATAAAGATAAAAGGTAAAAAGATAAATTTATTTGTTAAAACATGTGTAACATGATATATGAATATGCTCATATTGATGGAAAAATATTTTTATCGGATCAACATGTTTTGCCTCACTCAGCGTACAAAATATTTATAATAATAGGTCTTTACCTATGAAATTGCCGTTTTGTATGAAAAAATTTAAACGAATTTTTTTCATGCATTTTTTATTTGTGTTAATCGAAGTAATCACCCATGCAATCAATGCATCTTTGCCAACGCAGTGGCAGTTTATTGATGCCCTTCTTAAAGAAATCAGCTGGACGGGAGGCAACAAATCCTTGGTATCAAACGGCAGATTTCACTGCGCTGACTCAGTCCTATTGTCATAATTGAAGAAGTTCACAAATTCTTCAGTAGTGTGGCTCGCTATTTCCCCGTCGCTACGAAAATAGTCAATGATATCTTGAAAGGGTTCTGCAGACGTAAAAGCAGAGATGAACATAGTTCTCGATTCAAAGTAAGAAAAAAGGTTGACGATAGTCATTTACTCTAGTCTCATAAGCACAAAACAGATAAAATAGGTTTATCTGTTCTGTGCTCATAAGTCTAATAATAGGTCTTTACCTATGAAATTGCCGTTTTGTATGAAAAAATTTAAACGAATTTTTTTCATGCATTTTTTATTTGTATTAATCGAAGTAATCACCCATGCAGTCAATGCATCTTTGCCAACGCAGTGGCAGTTTATTGATGCCCTTCTTAAAGAAATCAGCTGGAAGGCATTTTGTACTGCCTCTCGGGTATTGAATTTTTTTCCCGCCAAGAAGTTATCCAAATTCTGGAAAAAATAGTAGTCTGTAGGCGCAAGGTCTGGTGAGTAGGGCGGATGACGGAGAGCTTCCAACTCCAGTTCTTGCAACTTGGAGACCGTCTGCTGTGCAGTATGAGGTCGCGCGTTGTCGTGCAGGAGCAGCGGAGACGAGCGATTGACCAATGCTGGTTGAAGATGTGCCAGCTTCTCCATCATTGTGTTCAGTTCTTCACAGTACACATCTGAAGTAATGCTCACCCCGTTTGGTAAGAAGCTGTGATGAACCACACCGGCGCTAGACCACCAAACAGTGACCATCACTTTTCTAGGGGTAAGTTTTCGTTTAGGGCATTGTTTAGGTGCTGAACCAGGATCCAACCAACTTGCTGAGCGCTTGCGGTTATCAAACAGAATCCATTTTTCATCGCAGGTAACAATGCGGTTCAAAATTCCTTCATTTGTGTGTCTGTTGAGCAGTGCAAGGCACGTCTCGACGCGTACTTCGCGCTGGCGATCATTGAGTTCGTGGGGCACCCATTTGTCAAGCTTTTTTACCTTGCCAATTTGACGCAAATAGACCAATATTGTTTTGACGCTAACGTCGAAAGCTGCTGCTAATTCAGCCGTAGATTGTGTATCATCAGCTTCCACAATCGCCTTTAATTCGTCATTGTCGACCAAAGTCTTCGGACGACCGCGAGGTTCATTTCTCAGGTCGAAATTTCCAGAACGGAAGCGAGCAAACCAATAACAAGTGGTGCGTTGGTTTGTAGTGTTAGCTCCGTAAACGTCGTTGATGTTGCGTGCCGCTTGTGCCGCGTTGCTGCCACGACGGTACTCATATTCCATAATTACTCGAATTTTTAACGTATCCATGATGACGAAAAAGATTGAAATGCGATGAAAATGTAACACTAATCAATAAACAAATGACTACTTTTGAAAAAAAAAATCCATGATTTTAAAATAAAATTAATTTGAAATTAGAATTCTTAGCCAAACAAAAATTATTTTGATTTGAAATGGCCAGTACTGCAAAACGGCAATTTCATAGGTTATTAATTAAATTAAAAAAATATTATGTTGTTAATTAAATTGGCAATTATAAATTATTTATTAATGTCAGTTTCTTAAATAAAATTAGAGTCGGTGCAAAATATAGTCAATAATTAAATGGTAAGTATTACAAAATATGTTAAAACACAATAAAATTAAATTATCTGAGTATTGTATAAAACATTGATCAGGCAGGGGCCATAGTCTTCACATAGTTCGAGGTAACCAGTCCACAGCCACACAAACCAATAGCTCAATATGTTTTGATTCCATGTTCGCGCTTCTGAATTTTTACACTCTAGGCCCCTGCCTAGACACTGCGTAGAGTCGGGGTCCCGATTCGGTTTTGCGTAAACGCATTACTTACACTGATGTGAGATACACCAGAAATATTGTGGCTTGTCGACGCCATATTGACAGTGTGGATTTCAGCGCTACATGGCAGAAAATGGAACTAAATTTAAATGTCTGGGCTAGGCAAGTATTAAACGTTATCGATCCAAGTAATTTGCCTAGCTGTTTGAATATTATTCAGGCCGCTAGTTGAACGGCGGCGTTTAGCGAAAAGGCTAGGTGGTTGACCAAACGGCTAATTATACCAGTTGGCTGCGACACATGTACGTTTGGTGCCGCCTCATAAGTTAAAATAGTTTAAGGGGTCTCTGCGAGCTAGCTTCGGCTCCTCGTACGCCTTCCAAAGGTCCGGGACTCCAGGGTCCTGAGATATATGTCAAAGCTGAAGAATTTGTTTGTTTGAACGCGCCAAACTCTGGAACTACCAGTCCGATTTGAGAAAATATTTTTGTATTTGATAGTTTAAAAGCTCACGCTTAGGAGCCGAGCAAAAAGAAAAAAAAAAACTCATAACAAACACTACGCGAGCACGAAGTTAAAGCGCGGGCGGGCGATGCGGTGCGACGCGGTGGGTCGGGGGCTGAGGGAGTTTTATAAAAATGAGGCTGATATTTTAGTACCTACCTATATTGTGTATGTATCTTACGATTTCCACGCGAACGAATTGACATAACTTATGTACCTACAGACGCCAGCACATCAATCCACCCGAAACAAGGTTGATTGGGAAAATTTGACAGACAGCTTTAGCGATAAAGATGAAAATCTATGACAGAATGTAGCAGCTCGATGTGCTGGCTGTGGAGGTACAGACTACCTAGATGCAAAGACTGTCGACTTTGAGCAGACGTATTTGATAATAATAATTTTCACAATTACTATCGACCCAAACGACCGACGCATTGGCACAGTGATAATAAATTATAGGGTATTCCCGGAAAAAAAAGCATCACATACTCAATCATTCCAATTGCGCGTTGGCTGAGTCAACAATGGCACAACTATAACTCTAGGTAAGGTTAGGTATCTATCATTGTTCGGAGCCATATCGGTCAACAAACACAACAATAAAATCAAGTCCTTTTGTCCTTAAACCGCGGATGTCCTATATTATCTTACATGGCCTCACTTACACTTTATTTGCGTGTTGTCTTGTTGTATTTCAGCTAGCTGTATAGTGCGACTTTAACAGTGACTATTAAATAAGTATCTGTTATTGTTTTCCAACAATTACCTATCGGTCAACAGACACTATAATAAAAGTGAGTCCTTTTGTCCTTAGAACTATAATATAAATAATAATAAATAAATAAATCATTTTTTTTCATAAATCATAGCACAATAATATAGTCTCTATCCCTTAAACTAGGTTACAGGCTAGACCTAGTTTAAGGGATAGAGACTATATTATTGTGCTAATAGTGTGACAATTGTAAAATTTATAATCTACATGTATACAGTGCAATGTGTTCTTGTTTCATGAAATAAATATTATTATTATTATTTATATTGTCTTTGACATATTTCGGGACCCTGGGGTCCCGGACCTTTGGAAGGCGTACGAGGAGCCGAAGCCAACTCGCAGAGGCCCCTTAGACAATTTTAAATGAAAAGAAGGCACCAGCCGACGATTATCCCTGTATGCACTATGCAATTGCACCCAAGGACAACCCCCGGTGGTGCAGAACTATTGCAGAACATGGAAACAAAACACATTGGGCCTATGGGTTTGGGTGGCTATAGTGGATTGGGTACCTTGAACTATGGAAGAACTATGTCCCCTGCCTGACCAATGTTATATTTATTATTATTATTTATTTGGACTAAACACTTAAAAAATTTTCAAACCCGCTATGCAAGTCTCCTATCAGACTTTTGCTCTTCTCGCTACTCGTAACGACTGTCAAAGATCTACGAATGACAGCCGGACCAACGGCGAAGATTTTGAATCCCAAGTTGGAATAGTCCTAGCAGGTAAGGCAAGGCTTACTTTGCTTACTTAAACTATGGTTTAAGTAAGCAAAGTCCTCGAAGGAAGGGTGGCATATACATAATACAAAGTCCTTTGCTCGAGAGTCGAGACTTCAATCAACTCTTTAGTGATAGTTGGATTATTAGAGCATCTTGATTTGGTACTCTCACAGACTGTGGTTACTCTTGTCACCCTTGTTATGATGTTCCTTATGTATATGTCACAGTAAGATGGTTGTGTAGCTGTGATTTAGTTACATACCTAGGGATATAGCTATATAGGTAATACACCGTAATATGAAAGCGGTTTATAACTATCTTACTAGGAATATTACTATGATACGAGCACGATCTTATTAGGGTACTCCGACCAAATAGGTTAGGTTAGGTCAGAACTGTGACCAACCATGCGCGAGCCGAGCGAGCGAAGCAAGCAGCACCGCGACAGCGGCCGGCTAGCGCTACATCGAAATTGGTCGCATTAACAAAATTAGGGCACTCAGACAGTTTTCTTACGGTACGTTATATTACGGTATATCTCATTTCACATCTTACTGCGACGACACATCATAGTGGAACATTGTAACAAGGGTGTCAAGAGTAACAACTTACTAACAACTCAAGATGCTCTAATAATCTGACTATCACTAAACAGCTGATTGAGGTCTCGAGCAAAGGACTATGTATTATATGCCACCCTTCCTTCGAGGACTATGGTTTACGTAAGCAAAGTAAGCCTTGCCCGCCAGAACCTACTGACTTGGGAATAATAGGGGAGCCCAAAGTTAGTTCAATGGCTGATGTGACACGTATATATATATAGGTGTAGGTAGGTATAGCATTTATAAATGCTATACCTGTGTAGCACCTCGGAAGCCACGTTAGGCCGTTGGTGGTCCCGGCTGTCATTCGTAGATCTTTGACTGTCGTCACGGCTAGTGAGAAGACCAAATGACTGACAACCAGTCTTACCAAGGGGTATCGTGTTATTGTTACCCAGTCAATGGGTTATGGAGGTCAGAGAGGCAATCGCTCCATCCCAAGTAGCAAAATTCTCCTATAGTCATCGACTTATATGAACTTTATGAACGTCTTTTTAAGAATTTATTAGATGCTGTGACCAATATCACGCTTCACTGGATTACTTACTTTATATGATTCTTACTAGAATTTGCAGTCCTATAAGCACATGTTATAAAACTAATTAGCAAAGTGTCGCTTTTGATCTTATAAACGCATTTAACAAGATTGTATAGGTACTCTTGTTAACGCCTTCTTTACCTACTCGACCCAAATGTATGGGATGGCTGATCATTCTTTCGCCGTTATGATGTTGGTCCCATGGAGAAAGTTGTTCAGTTTGATGGTCTGCTGTACCACACCTTTCTGATACACTCTGATGTCATTAACTCATGTCTACATATCCTCAATCGACTCAAACAACTATAACATTGTAAGGTAAATATACAGATTACAGACGGTCAATTGACTATCACGTTACCTAATAGTTCAGTACGCGAAAACAATGGATGCGTTCATGCAACGCGACACACTGTAGTTATAGGTAGGCAGAGAACTAAGCACTCACTAATAGGTACCTACTGTGTATCAATAAGAAACAATTATTATTGATAGATGATTGCTAGTTTGCTAGTAATTATATTGTCGGTATGAGCTCAATATCGTAGATATCTTAGTTTATAAAATAAACAGCCTTTTGCGACTCTACCTACATTACGCACCTTCGGTAAGACAAGGGCACAACAGCACTTTTTGTGATTTTACAGGAGAGCCATTTTAAGTTTTTTTTTACATTCAATACCGTATTATTCTGTTCATCCACCTTGAAGTGATTGATCTTTGCATGAAATAAGCCCTATACTTTTGTGATTCGGTGCATTTACAGGAGTTAAATATTTTTTATTTATGTTTTTTTTTTAGCAGAATAGTACGGTATTGAATGTAAAAAAAAATCTTAAAATGGCTCTCCTGTAAAATCACAAAAGGTGCTGTTGTGCTCTTGTCTTACCGAAGGTGCGATTTGTTAGCTAACTATTAGTAGAGTGTTCTCCCCTTGTTCCATTTTCTCCATTTATACTGCATTTGTCCCGTTTTCCTGAAGAGCCAAATCAGAGCCAAGTAGTCCTCATCTTTCACGTATTATGACATGGTAGCTACTGCACCTACTTACGTAAAATAGTGGATTGTTAAAATACTGTATGTGTTCCCCTAATACAAATAAATATAATTATAAATAATAAATAAAATAATATAGAGAGAAAATGAAAATGAAGGGGAGAATAATCTCGTGCATTTGATATGAAAAATACTCTAGGAATGGATCTCTAGAGAAAAGGATGTGATGTAAGTACCTAATACTACAACTTAAATTCTGTCTTGTATCCGCCATCATTTCGGTGAAATTGTGCAAACGTGAGCTGTGCCTTGTACTAGCAGTCGCGTGGCAACCAGCACGGCACATCGACCTAACATTATCATTGCACAACAATTACGAACGGGTCACAAATGACAGATACGTGAGACGAGACGCGTTTTTACACCAACCAAGCATATTTTAGTTCTCTTGTGAGTGACAAACGTAGGCACCTAGTGCCATCTTGCATTTAATGAACAGAAGACACTGGTATTACCGTAGGCCTCCATTATCCCAAAACTGGGCAAAGTTAGACAGTGATATAACCAACAGAATGTACATGTTCAAAACATACCTTAACTCCTTACCAAAGAACCGATCAGATTACGTTACAGATTTGGAAATCCCGGATATAACCCTGACTCCGTACGAGTGTACTGATCTGGATGACAGCCACTCATTGAGGAGTGACAGCTTCCTCACTGACAGTTTGGGGCAGTGCGACAAATCTACGCTTAGTACGAACTCCAGTATACCGTTGTCTAGGGCCATGACTGACTCCGAGATTGACTACGGGTTTTATAAACGGGTAATTTGTAGATTTACCTAAATATTGATATTAGTAGGATGATAGTGATATTTCCGTACAAGTGCAAATCTGAAAATCCGCTAATTGTGCGCGGCATACGGTACGACGCGACGTCGTGGGCTCGTGACGATTGTTGTGAACCAAAAGATGTTCAAGACTGAACAAATAAGCCGCACCCATAAGAGCTTTGTGTTCAGTCGTGAACATCATGAACCTGATGTATGAGGCTGATCGACCATACCAATTGTTATTAATTATTATATTAAAATAATAATTCTTCTTGGTAAACGAGTGTTTGTTTGCAGTACAGGAACTGCAACTACACGGACACATGGGAGCATTTGCGAGATGCTGTGCACGCCTTCCCGTCAGATTATATGGCTTCTCTTAACAGGTGCGATTTATTTATATAACACTTATTTTACCTAATTATTAGAAGCTAGAACCACATGACTATAGCCATAGGCAGGTAAAATATAAGAAGCATCGGTTCGCGGTACCTACTAAGTAGGTACCTTTGTTGATTTTGTGATTGTATCAAAACGTAGATTTCAAGGTTGGTATTAAACAAACTACGTAATATTATGCCGAGGGTTGCGAAATCATGTCAAAGAGAAAGTGGTTTTAAAATAAATAAAATAGCTTTGAAACAATGGAATTTGATAAGTCGAAAAGTCCTCTCAACTCAAAATTATTTATGACCGCAGTGAAATCGTTCCAACTTTTTATAGACATAAGTTTTGAGAAAAGATGGTTGTTGGAAGTCATATTAAACTAGCGTCAGTTATGAACTGGTTGGTTTTGAATTTTTTATTGGAAAACTTATCGCCTCAGATTTTTTGAAATATTAAGTTGATAAAGATGAAGGTTGACCAGAGGGCAATCCCAGTATTTTTAACAACGTTCGCAATCTCGCTCAGTGTCAAACTGTCAAAAATTGTACAAGTTTACCTACATTTTTGACATTTGATTGTCGCTGGCATGAGATTGCGACTTGAATTTGAACGTTTTTAGGTACGAGCATTGGCCTTCAGATCGTTAATTCGTTGCCAGCGTCGCGTGTTTTTTAATTCGTTGAATATGTGGCACTTCTTGCTTCTGTAAGACTGAATAGTAAACTTCTGGGTGCGCATGTCTCGGAACACCTCGATAAACTCAGGCTATCGCAGTCCACTGCCGGAGATAGGCCTCTCCCAGGCTGCGCCACAACACCCTGTCCTCCTTCCGCATCCAGCCACTTTTTTAAGTTTTTCGGTCCATCTAGCAGAGGGGCGTCCCACACCACGCTTGCCCATACGTGGTCTCCACACCAGGACTCGTCTGCTCCATTAGCCATCGGCCCTTCAACTAACATGGCCAGTCCACTGCTACTTCAGCTTGCTTACACTGCAGGCTATGTCGGTAAATTCGGTTTTTTCCGGTTTGACAACACCTCACCCTCACCCATTGGTTTCCATCGGACGAGCCGCAAGATAGAGAGCAATAATTGACCTCATCATCATCCCTGCACGTATCCCAATTTATTTAGGGTTGAAGCAGCATGTTTTCTTCCATAAATCACAAGTACCCGATCTCCGTTGTTGATCTAATAATCATTTTTTTCAATAATCCAGTTAATAATACAACAGCACCACAACACCTTATCAAACACCACCTAACACCAACAAAACACCACCACCAACACCACACCACCACCACCACCACACCAACACAACAACACCTAACAACAATACCTTATGAAGTTATGACACAACCACCACCCACCAATTACACCTATTATGTTAATTGCAAAATAAATCTTTATTCTATTCTATTCTATTCTATTCAGAGCGGACATTTTACTTACGCTAGTTATTTTATGAATAAATGGTGGCTTAAACTTATCTTCTGCTCACAGATACATGTCCCTGGACACAGACGTAGACGAGGCTATCCTGAACAGTGAACTGCGTGATGCCGCAGAGCTGGCTGCAAGCCGACGTCGTTGCAACGAAGAGTGGCGGCACCGCTTGCAGGGGCAATTCGATGACGAGGTCTATGTGTACTCCCCTGGTGACCCGAGTCTGCTCGAACTTCAAGACGCGTTGCGGAGCTTGGATATGAAGGTCTACCGCTTAAAAGTTTGTGATCTGTAAATATGAATACTTAATGCAAGTTTAGCGTCATAAGAAAAAAACCGGCCAAGTGCGTGTCGGACCACGCACAATGCAGGGTTCCGTACTTGAAAAGAATGTATCCCAAAAACAAACTTAACATTGCAATCCCAAAATAAAAAAAAAATTGTGCGATAAAATTACAAATTAACTATTTTAAACCTTTTTTCCTTTACTTGTGCTGTGAGACCATGCTTCCTGCCAAGTTTCAAGATTCTAGGACAAGACAAGTAGGTTAGGTCAGGTCAGGTTACAGGTCAAGTAGGTACCCTATAGGTTTTGATTTACTTGCGAGTATCAAAATGTGTCGCATAAATGGCAGTATTTTTTTACTGCGTTGACTTAGATGCTTGATTTTTGTAGAGCTCCAAGCTTACGTGTTTGATATTAATTTCAACTTGATACCTCCACGCGTTGCTCATAAAAAAAGGTCTTGACAGACAGACAGACAGACGGACAACGAAGTGATCCTATAAGGATTCCGTTTTTTCCTTTTGAGGTACGGAGCCCTAAAACACAATCTATTAGCGTTTTCCCACCTACGTTGGGGGCTTCCAGTCTAACCGGATATACCAGTATTTTTTTATATGGATCGACTGTCTATCTGACCTCTACAACCCAGTTAGTCTTAATAATTTACCCGATGCCCCTTGGTAAGACTGGTAGTCAGACTCATCGTGTTTTGTAGAGTCAACTTCATTATCATAGAGATCAGTCGTACAAAAGTCCTCCACCGAGTATGGCCAATGATTCGACTGCACTATCCGGAACTCTTGTGTGGAAATTATCATGATCAATCTAGTTGGAACTGGACATCACTACACTCCAACGCTCTTTTAGTATGTGTGATACCTATAGCTGAATGCCGACCATGCAATGTGGTTGTATCCTTTACCATTCTACAAGAGCCATCATCTTTTGCCTGCCTTTAACACAACGTCCGCGCAGCATGACATCTTCCTCCATACATCTCTCTACCGTTCACAAGAATATTTATATTCAAGTTCATGCATACCTCCATTATATAATACTAATCATCAAATTATTGTTAGCAGGCATTGGAAGCAGACTTGGCTACCATCAAGCCGTCGCAGTGACGTCTCACTCCAAATCACGGAGTACCTTCACTTCATTCCTCCGCTGACACTACCGGCCCTGCAACCTAAAATAGGTTCTTTTAGATTTTAGATGCACTAATGCACTTTAAGTCTTATCATAATATCACGTTCCACAAATGGGTTCGATAGAGGTGTCCACCTAAATTTCGCCAGTTATGTTAAGTGACTTAACTTAAGTCCCATGTAGGTAATAGGGAGTCAACATATTAGTATTGGGGCACAAAAATCTGGACTCCGGGCTGTTACTGAGTAATTCTTGATGAAAGCGCCCAAGTTGGTGCGTTTGAGTCGATTAATTAGACGCTTATAGGTATCAAATAGTACCTACTTAATATTGAGGAATATGTATCAAATAGAAACTGAAAAACGATAAAAAAATTAACATTTTCCTGAGACATTTCCGGTGGAATAATTATGATTTAAAACAAGGAGCCTGACAGTTTGCGGAGGGCTGTCCCTTACACAATGTATCTAGCCATCCACATTTCACCCAGGAGGCGAGCGTAATGGCAACAACCGAACACAAATTCAGACTGGATTGTTCTGTAACATCATAACATCATGCCTGTAATCCCGAAGGCTTAGGCAGAGGTGTACAGTTCGCGAGGCCTAAGCTGAGCTTTGCATTTGTGTGAGTGATCACCAAAGAAGCGGAGTTGCGTCGCGCGAGGGACGCACCGCGCCTCAGGCAGGTTTTAAACCAAACAAAGGATGCGTCGCGCTCTAGGCCGGACGTCACACCTACACTGTGTGCACTCACACAAATGCTCAGCTCAGCTTAGGCCACGTAGACTGTACCTGCCTATAAAATGTAAGACCACATTTCGCCAGCTATGTAGTTTAAGCTGTGTAGGTATTGAGAAATTCCTGATGGAAAAACAGAAACACTGCCCTGCTGGACATCGAAGGATATGGAGCATGGGGACGCGAGCTCAGCAGACGAGCTTACGACCACTAGAAGAGCAACGAGGATTAAAATGATTTTTGGATTCGCATTTATGATAGATAATATTATTATAACTTGTACTCTCTGCCAGGACAGCGTTATTTTTATAGCTAGTCTTTTTGTATAAAGTTTAAATAAAACTTCTGTAATGTGTCAAATGTAGTTTTAATGGGAACGCCACTTTGCTGAACTTTGAGGACCACTAAATAGTTGACTTGGAAAATTTAGACAACCCACATACACTACTATTTATAATTAGTACAAAAAAAAATGGGGCTCTATCCGTACCCGTTACTGATCATATTTGTGTAGTCAAAAGTAAAAAAAAATTAATCCCAAAATTGTTTATGAAAATCTGTCATAATCGGTAAATTCGTAATTGAATCAATCATTCATAACAATTGGTAAGTACTAGAAAATAATACGCGCAGTGCTTTTCCATGATTAATGAATACCACTACGCAGCCTGTACAATATTTCCATAAACTGAGTGACATTTTGGGATATAAACAAACGCTAATATCTTTGCTGTTTATGAATATTATTTATTGAGACTTTACATATATAATAATAAGACCTTCTCTAATAAGCCCTTTAAATATTTGTACTAATTAAAAATTAGTGGTGTATAAAGCTTGGAAAATTGGAAGTATGTTAACCACACATATTTCTAAAATTATGAATTAATCGATTTAGCTTTTAGCAAGTTGAGTTGAACGAATGATTTTCTTCGACCGATTTCATTTCGGTCAACTATTTTGCCGTCCATAGGTACAGACTAGCATTGCAAAACTTCGGAAGTAGGTATTCGCAATTATTCGCAAATATTCAAAAGAATACTTCGATTTAAAGGAATACCACTAGTAAAAACTTGTCACGTAAGTACTTATCTAAGTAGATTAAAAGAAATATTCGGAAGTTTCAGTTTCAAAGAAATACTCAGATTTATGAAATTCATAAATCTTATTTTTTCTTTGGTACGCACCTACATGCTGAGGTTTAGGGATATCATAGAGCTTATCTCGGTGAATAATTGCGAATACTACTCAAAACTTCCGAATGCTTTCGCGAATAATAACGACGGGAATACTT
Source organism: Cosmia pyralina (assembly GCA_946251885.1). NCBI lineage: Eukaryota > Metazoa > Arthropoda > Insecta > Lepidoptera > Noctuidae > Cosmia > Cosmia pyralina. The sequence goes on from OX276354.1 coordinate 2,661,774, forward strand.
CGGAATATTAATCTCCGGCAACGCTAGTACAGACGCCAGCACATCAAGTTACTACAATCTGCCAATTTTCTTTAATAGATTTTCATCTTTATCCCTAAAGCATTAGGTTTAAGGTTGATTGGGAAAATTTAACAGTGTGTTGACGTATCTTAAATCGTTCGGAAATAGATAACGCATCAAATTAAATGCATAGAATTCAATATTAGTACTTAATAGTGATGGAACAACGTTAATAATAAAAAAATATTTTCTTGGTATAGAACTCACACCACGTACAATATTAGGTAAAATGACTCCACGGACCCGATTCACACCGCGCTCGTGTGAGCGGCTATAGGTACAAACCATATTGCACTTATAATTTTTGGGTTACAATGAGATTCACCGATAACTTTTTGTAAATAAAATAAACTTTTGAGTTCAGTTGTTGAACTAGAAAGTTTATTTTATTTTCAAATCTCTGAACAGTCAATAATGCAAAAATAAAAATTAACAAAACATTTTCTATTTCAATTCCTTTCTTTTCTATTTTTGTCCGTGTGGTCCCGGATTACGAATGTGGCCACCCCATCTCATCCCATGGATGTGCAGAAGGCGACTAAGGGAATTAGGGAACTTGAGACGTAGTGCATACTATTTAGCACCTTGGGTCACCCGCCCGGTGGCAGGTTAACAACCAAGAAAAGTATTCCCAAAGAGGTAACAGGCAGGCGATCGACTGTAATGCTGTGCTAAAAACCCTAGCAACATGACGAGTGACAATAAGATGCGCCATAGGGCTAAGGCGAACCCCACAGGCTATGCGCAGGGGTAGCACCTGGCTTCTGTGGGAAGTGGACAAGGGTTGTCGCACCAGAACGGATGGGTGCGACGTAAGATCCAAGCTCGGAGTGTTAGCCGACGTTCGCACGGACGTAAAAATATCGCGGCGATCTTTTTTCGCGCACTGTATTTTCAACGCTCTGCTTAGCGCCAAGAGTTGAAAATCCAACAGAATGTTTTTTCGACGCGCTGGAATGCACTCTGTTGTTGTTAGGTTGGATTCTCGAAGCTCGGCTCAACACCGAGAGTTGAAAATCCAGTGCATGATAATATCCCGCCGCAATATTTTTACGTCCGTACGAACGTCGGCTAATAGATGTAGTACGATGACTGGAAGAGGAAGGTAACTAGCAGATGTTTTAAAAAGGCGACGATTGAACATAGCGTGTCTGCAAGAAACGAAGTGGAAGATTGCGAAGACGAGAGAGATAGGAGAAGGATTTAAGTTTTATAACTGTGGAAGCGATGGCAAGCGAAATGGGGTGGGAATAGTTTTGGATAATGATTTGAAAGAATGTGTTATGGATGTTAAAACAGTGAGTGATAGAGTGCTATCTGTTAAAGTGAATGTGAAGGGTTTTGTATTAAATATATTTAGCTAGAAAAAGGGTAACTACCGAGATGATGACTAATAGAGAAGTATGGAAGAAAACGCATGTTGCGCCGACACCAAATAAATTAGGATAAGGGCAGGAAAATGATGAATTCCTTTCTAAAAGGGACAACTACAATTCTTTCTTTGTATCCGACGTCATTTCGGTGAAATTGTGCAAACTTGACTGTGCCTTGTACTAGCAGTTGCGTGGCAACCAGCACGTCGCATCGACCTAACTTTTGCATTACACAATAGTAACTGGCAACCGGGGCACGAATCTCGGAAATACGTGAGACGAGACGCGTTTTTAACCCACCTAGTTAATTCTGAATAGTTCCTGTGTGAGTAATTATTTGTGAGTGACAAACTTAAGGCCGTGTCGTCCAGCTGACGACGGGACGATACTGTTATTACCGTAGGTCTCCATTATCACTTTAAAACTGGGCAAAGACAGTGTTATATATTACTAACAAAAAAAAAACATGTTTATGTAAAATATACTTAATTAAAACTCCTTACCAAGGAACCGATCAGATTACGTTTCAGATTCGGATATCCCGGAGATAACCCTGACTCCGTACGTGTGGACTGATCTAGATGACTGCTGCTCTTTGAGGAGTGACAGCTTCCTCACTGACAGTTTGTGGCAGTACGACAAATCTATCCTCAATACGGACTCCAGTATGTCACTGTCCAGGGCCATGACTGACTCCGAGATTGACTACGAGTTTTATAAACGGGTAATTTTTAGATTTACCTATCTCCTTTCCATATTGATAGGTATTAGTAGGGTGATCTTTCCGTCAACTGCAGCAGGCGCTTCGGCACAGGGGTCTAGGTTCTTGTGGGGCCTACTTATATGTTCAGTAGTTTTTGTTTTATCCTTTATTAAAAAGAACCGTTCTTAATAATTAATTGCAATCTAGCATACAAGACTAATAAAGTAATAAGCAATTTTAATCTAACCTAATTTTTTACGTGATAATTATTTTAAAACTTAGAATAGTGCTGATTGTACACTTTGTTCATGTGTTTTATGAGTGTCGTTGTCACTATTATTTTTACACTTTTTACACTACACTAACTCAAAAGGTTTTGTTCGTAGAAGAGTAAAGTCTTCGCACTACCTATATTTGTCTGTTCTAACAGCTGAATTGCCTCGATGTTCACATGTTGGTGGAGTCGGTGTTCATGGGCCTCAGCAAAGTTTTGGATTATATTGGTGACGGGTTCCATTGTTAAGTCACAATGGAGTTCGTCGTTTCGTATATACCAGGGCGCATTAACAATACTCCTGAGTACCTTATTCTGGAATGTATGTATAATTTTGATGTTGGTCGGTTTAGTACAGCTCCACAGTTGGATGCCATATGTTCAGATGTGATATTGGCATACGAATATGCTTATATAATAAAATATTATGTATCGATAGGCAGAAATTCCGTCCAATCAACCATGTTTTTAAAACGCATGTCTAGTTCCTGTCTTTTCTTTTAACATGCGCTGTCCAGCGCAGTTTCGCGTCAAGCGTTATGCCAAGATATTTGGCTGTATTTGCGTATGGCACTTGTTGACCATTATGAAGATTGGGTGGTAATTAAAATTTCTGTTGGTGAAATCAATGTGAAGTGAGTTCGATTCATTCAACTTGATTCTCCATTTTTGTGCCCAGTTATGAAGTTCATTTACAGCAATTTGTACCTTTTTGATTGCTTCCGTATGGCATGACCCTGTAGCCATAATGGCAGTGTCGTCCGCAAAGGTTGCAATTGTATTATTTTCCAGCTCTGGTATATCACATGTGTACAACAGGTAGAGGACTGGACCCAGCACACTACCTTGAGGTACGCCAGCTTCAATAACTTTTAACTCGGAAAAGTCATCCTCGTACCTTACTCGAAACATTCTATCTGTAATGTATGATTGCAAGATATCGGCAAAATCATTGGGCAGCAATAGTCTTAGCTTGTATATCAAACCCTTATGCCAAACTCTATCAAAAGCATGTGCGACATCTAAAAACACGGCGGAGCAGACTTTTTTATCTTCAAACGTTCTCTCAATAATGTTGGTAATCCTGTGTACTTGGTCTATTGTTGAGTGTTTCTCTCTGAAACCAAACTGATGGTCAGGGATCAGGTTTTTCTCGGTTATGATTGGTTTTAGGCGTTTTAAAAACAATTTTTCAAACAGCTTTGAAAGTATAGGCAACAGGGAAATGAGGTGAGGTGGTTTACCGGGCTTTGCAATCATTATCACTTCAGCAACTTCTTTCCGGGTCACAAGCTTAATTCTTTGATCTTGCAGAATATCGGCAAACTGTAAATTGTCTACAGACCCGTCATTTGGCTGAAAGGTTTCTTCTAAGTGATGTGCAAATCTTAGAGCTTTCTGGTCATTGCTTATGGCCCACATTCCGTTTTCATCTCTGATAGGGGGAATTAGTATAATTTAAGAGGTTCATGTCTTGGTATGGTCCATTTAACATAATAATTATGATGCAACGGTTTCCGCCGCCGTTAAGCTGCAACTGGCTGAGAGCCCACAACCTCACCAGTTCTTGTTATTAATTAAACGATACAAAATCTTCTTAGTAAACGAGTGTTTGTTTGCAGTACAGGAACTACAACTACGACATGGATACTTGGAAGCATTGGCGAGATGATGTGTACGCCTTCCCATCGGATTATAGGTATGGCTTCTCTTAACAGGTGGCAAATCTTTTATACCTACTTCTTTGATTAATCAGAAGATAGACCCATTAGCCATAGCGTAGATAAGTACTTGTCTCAAAATTTTACCACGCAGATGAAATAGGTACCTACGAGTACCTACAAAAGATAAACAAATATTTAGTGGTGCCGATGAAACAGTTGATCGCTGGCAAAGGTCGAATCAGCAATGAAGACCAATTCTATTTGAGAGTTTAGAGAAAAGTGATATTTAGTGACGAATTTCTGGGAAATTTCCAAAAATACATGTCACAATAAATTGGGTTTTCTCGAATCCCATGAATTTTCGCTTAGGCTTTATGGGGTGCTTAATTGTTGCAATGCACTACCACGTCCAGGTACTTCAGATTACAAGACCTACTTAGATCTAACATCTAACCATAGAACAGATAAAGTTCTGTGCATCTAACCTATCGCTTTCCATCAGGCGAGAAAGCGAGGACAAGAACAGACCCTTAATTTAATAAGAACCTGTAACAAATTGGTAGCTTATCCGTTCTTCTACACCTCAGATACTTGTACCTGGACACAGACGTAGACGACGAGTTACTGAACAGAGAGCTGCGTTATGCTACCGAGCTGGCCGAAAGACGGCGTCGGTACAACGAAGAGTGGCGGCGTCGCTTGCAAAGGCAGTTTGATGATGAATGCTACTTGTACTCCCCTGGCGATCCAAGTCTGCTCGAGCTGCAAGACGCGTTGCGCAGCTTGGATATGAAGGTCTACCGCTTAAAAGTTTGTAATCTTAATTCTGATTAGTGCAAGTTTTGTAGTCATCGTCATTGGCATGTCAACCAAAAGACATTCACCCTTGGATGTAGTCCCAAAAGCGATCCTGCGATACCCAGAGCAAATTCCTAGTGTGCGAATCAACTGGATCAATGACATGATCATATTAGTGAACTGACTAGTTTTGACATCACTACACTCAGAATCTCACAAGATGTCTAGTTCCATCGCTCTATAGTTCTAGAATAGGGATGATGACTAAAACTTAGAAGAAATAATAATAAAAAATGACTTAGATAACACGCATTAATATTGGGGAGCGGGGGCTCGCTACGCCCCGCTCCCCAATATTAATGCGTGTTATCTAAGTCATTTTTTATTATTATGTTGTAGCAATAAATACGTGTCTAATATTTTTTTTATTATCTGACTAACGGACTAAATAGAATTTCTTTTTTTTTACCCAGACATCATCCCTATTGATTAGTATTATCACCTATGGGAACAAATCAGATCCATTAGAGATTCTGCTTGATTACCCATGTTACCAGTTTATGATTAAAACCGTTTTCAGGAAAATTCAAGGTCATGTCTATGCATACATTATACTAATCATTAATTATTGTTAGCAGGCCCTGGAAGCAGACTTGGCTACCATCAAACCATCGCAGTGACGTCTCACTTCAAACTCATTGTTCGCCTGGCACTGTGTGCATTACCTTGGCAAAACACTATAGGTTATTTTAGTTTAGATGCACTAAGCACTTTTACATAAATCATAATATAACATCACACCTGTACTCCCGAAGGTACGGCAGAGGTGTTTAGCACACCCGAATTTTGCCAGTTAATGGCTTTAAAGGTAGCCCACAAAATTAAATTTATTTCTTACGATTTTTGCAAAAAAAATTGCAGCTCAGTATGTTATTATCTGATTCTGTGATTGCTTGCAGAACCTGGAAGCTGACCTGGCCAGTATCCGACCACGGCTGAGAAGCAGATTAGCATTGAATCGCCTCAGACGCACTCTTTATAATATGTATTGGTGGTAAACGCAAAATTCAATCTTCTAAATGAGGAAGGTCGGGCAAAGCTAATTGTAGATGGCGTGATCATAGCTAGGTCCCTAAGGCCTACATTTCATTCATTTGTTATTTTCGGTTATTAAAATTTTTTAAATCAAGTATTTGACATGGAGTGTCGGAATATTTCCTCGTAATCACACATTCTTCAAAATGTTTCGAACTGTTTAATTTTTTTTTTAATTTTTACGAATAGCTTTAATCCAATTTTCTTCTAATTTTAGGGTCTCTCGTGTCGGTGGACACCAATTTCCAAGTATTTAGGAACACACAACAACGCGTCATTTTCGCAAAATTAAAATAAAACCTTTGCTTGTGATGGGAACTACCTCTGACAGCGCCATTTTGACAGTTGCCTTCCCCATTGTATAAGTACCAACCTATCTTTTAATTAGTAGGTATTATCGGCGTACATTCCTAAAAACTTCTCTAGCTCACATTATACAAATGTTGTAGGTACTTACCAAGGCACTTTTTGATTATATTTAGGCATAAGTATCACGTCTGCATTTGCCAAAAAAATAGGCAGAGTTTGTACACCCCAGCAGTTACGTTTTAGACCCATGTAATATTGCTCAACAAAAACTTCGGGCTACTCTAGAAAATCTTTAATATCATAGCTAGTTTCAATGTAGGTAAGTAATATAATGTTTCAATAAAACTTCAGTAATGTGTAAAATGTAGTTTTAATGGGAATGACCTCCAACATCAGCTACAACAATGTACTTAACATTATGTACTACGACGGGCATCACAATTCCTATGTAGGTACTCATCGCAACATTGCTAAACAATACTTTGAGGCCGACTAAATAGTTGACTCGGAAAAATTTGAGACAATTTTTTAGCCCCATAGAAAACTCGGAAAATTTTAAGAATTTTTAAGAATAAAAGAAGAATAAGATCTTTTTTTAATTTTAATTTTTTAAAGTATTTTTTTAATTGATCGATGTAGCACGATATTAATTTGACTTGAATAATTTAATCACACTTTTAAAGTGCATAATCTGTTTGACCAAACATGGTTCAATCAATCAAATTGATCGAATGATTTTCTTCGATTGAATTCATTTCGGTCAACTTTTGCTAGAGTCAACTATGTTGCCGCCCACAATAACATAAAATAAAATACCTAAAATAAAACAATAACTGTAAAAATTATATTGCACTTATAATTTTTGGGTTCTAATGAGATTCACCGATAACTTTTTGTAAATAAAATTAAGTTTTGGGTTAAACCACTTATCGTATCAGTCGATAGTGCAAAAATAACAAAACTTTTTTTCATAACAATTCATTTTCTGTAAGAGGGTTTTCTGAAAAGACATTCACTAGGTGGCAGCACTGAGACGTCAGGTCCGGGCACCTGTCAAAAGTGTCAAAGCGCCTACATTTTCTTTAGTCGTGACTGAATGATGAACGAATGAATGAAATGAATGAACGTCATCATTAGGTACTTGTAAAAATAATAAACCATTTTTTTTTTCATCATTATATAAAATTATGTTCATTGTCGAAATGAAAGACCTCTTGGGAAAGTGGCGCCAACTGGTGGCGTGAACTTTCATGAAAACCCTCATTCTTCATCTTCATTCTCTCATTTTATTTCTTAGTTGTTTTTTGGAGAACATTCAACATCCGTATTATTGTGATGAAAAAAATAGTCTACAATATTTTCGTAACATAGTTCACTGTCATTTTTAAATAAATTTGTGGTAAATAACGTAACAATCTGTCATATAGACTGTAGCAGTAGCTTTTAGATAATTGCACTGATCCTTCCCGTCTCTGTAGAAATCAGAAGAGCTGAAATGAGATAGACATAGGAACTTTTCTTTTAATAATAACACTGAAACAATGAATGCTAGGTAGTAGTTTGTCTAAATTTTTACAAAATTACAGTGAACAAATTACGTTTATTACAAGCAATATTGCAGCAATGAAGATAAGTGGCATTAATAAGTTAAGCATGATGTTGATAACAGTATAACAGTATTTAGATACCTATATTACATAGGTAAATACTGTCATTAACATCATACATAACATGGTAGGTGAATATTTAAAAATAATATCATCGTGTGCAGATCTATGGAATAATATAATATCCAAAATAATTAATCTTACAATAGGAATGCGCATAAATAAAGAATATTTGGTAACACATTGCCACAGTGAATTAATAGGTACTAGCAATGCAGACAAATTATCTGTTAATTTTTCACTTTTTGGTTGGGATAATACTTATAATGATTGTTTTTTGCCCAATCGCTATTTTTTCTCTCTAGTCGATTAAAAAAAAAACCCGTGCAAACAACATTAAATGAGTTACCTACTTGATTAAATAACGATTGAAAAAAAAAATCGTTAGTCAAATCAAACAAAAAACATAAAAAAACAAAATTAATAGGCATGTCCTGCATACCTACTGCATCTATCAATTCACTGTGACATCACAATCTTAATAAATTAGCGAAGAACTAAACGATTCGCTGCCCTCACCAACTGGACGTGCTTAATTTATAAAAGGCAATCTTAACCTAAGGTAATTAATGTAATTATTACTTTAATATAAAGTAAAGTTCGAGATATATATTTGTCGGAGGCGACGCCGATAGCGGTGTATAAGTTAAGCTAAGGATATTATCACATTTTTAAGTTTTCATATTCAGCACTTTAATAATTAGGAAAGCTTAAATGTTTAAAATACATAGATGCCTACCACTGGTTGCATCAGCAAAAATAAAGTTCAGTATTTAATATCATAACATAACATTTGAATCACCACTATTAAAGAATTCAATTGCACTGTTCATCCTTAGCTTAAACATACAAACATAATAAAATACTCGAAGATTCATACAATTAGAATATGAATTGTTGCATTTAGCTATATTATTATAATATATAATTATTACGTCTTTTGTACGAGATTTATGTCTACAAGTGCACAAACTGAAAACAGACAGAATAACATGAACTCCACAAAACATATAATTATTTTGCCACATATTTTTTCTACTCATGCATTGCGTACCCCGTGCTACTAATCGATCAAATTCGTATTTGAATGGTTAATAGAACAGGGCAATACGTTCAGAAAAATCAGTTCACGAAACTGTTTTGATTGTTTGAACTTTGAAGGATCTGATCGACCAAACTGAGCGGTGTGTCAATCGATTAGAATGTCAAGTGTAAAATGCAAACTACAATAGAAAAAAATAGCAGGCTTTGTAAGTTCTGCAAGATAGTAGGCATGCAATAAAATCATTGCAGAAGGAAGGAATATAATACAGTAAGTAGCATATAGGTACGTGCGTTTGGCAGTGGCCTGTGGCTTTCTCGAACTTACTAAACCGAATTACAAATTATTTCTTGCAATTCAAATCGACTAACCATCATTACCCACTTTTAAAAACGCAACCTTCCATATAAAAAACATCGAATTATTTCCAAGATTTTTCGAAAATGAAAAATCAAAAGCGCTTCCAACATCCAACATTTAAGACATCGCACACATTATACTTCTGCATCAACATCAAAAATCGCAAAACATAACCGTCACAACCATTTACACAATTTCTCATCACATCACTTTTAGGGTCAGTTCAGACCAAGCGAAAAAATCCTCGCGGAATTTACTGGCTCCATTGAAAATAGGACCGTATTACCATAGTACACACAGTCGGCTCGCGCCGAGCCGATTGACAGTTTTATGCTTTAGGCTATTATGGTAATACGGTCCTGTTTTTAATGGAGCCAGTAAATTCCGCGAGGATTTTTCCGCTTCGTCTGAACTGGACCCTCGTAATAGAATTTTGGTTGTTGATGCAAAAGTTGTTTTTTTTCTCAAGTTACCTTTCCCCGTCGCGTCGCTTCGCAGTCTTGTCACCGTCGTCCGCGCCCTCTACGCTAGCGTTCAACAACTATTCTAGGACAACACTTAGTTTAACAACCATTTATTACTAAACTACACGCATTCATTAGGCGATATCGTTTGTCGCGGCTGGATCCGAGTTGATGCAGAATTTTATTGTGCTCTTCATTCTTTAACGAGAAGGATTTTATCAAATACTTTTAATATTTACATACAGAGACCCCTCGTGCTTCGGAAAGCACTTTAACCCGTTGGTCCCGGCTGACATTCTTGGATCTTAGAGTTTGACAGTCGTTACGGGTTGTCAGAAGCCCGAAACTCTGACAACCAGTCTTACCAATGGATATCGTATTACCCAGTAATGGGTAGTGGAGGCCAGATAGGCTGTCGCTCCATGTTAAATACTGGTATTCAGCTGCATCCGGTTAGACTGGAAGCCGACCCTTTTCCCAGTTGGGAAAAGGTTAGGCAGATGATGAGAAGTAAGCAGATTTCAAAAAAGCCATAGAATACTTATTTTTAAAAATGAATGAAAATAATAAAATTATCAAGGCAACAAAAAAATCGAGGAAATTAAAAATAGGTAAAAAAAACCCTTTTTTTGAACATTATTCAAGCTTATTTTTATATTCCATTCTTATTGTTGTTAACGCAATATAATTTTGCATCAACTCACAAAAACGACCAGTCACAAACACAGCCATTGTTCAGCCAGTATCTAATATTACAACGTTTCACTACAAGCCGCTATATGTAGTCACACAACTTGTTAGTGCTAGTCATTCTCTTGGCGAACATTGAGATTCGAATAGAAGAAAAAGATTAAACTCTTTCCAACCATTTACTTTCCTTATTTATTGACAGCCAACCACAGACGAAAAAATGGAATACTTCATGGACGTTAAAGTGAAATAAACGGTTGGAAAGATTATAAAACATGTTGTTTTTATAGATAGGAGAGACAACCACACATTACAAGACAGAACTATTGAAAGAAGGCAGATTTATTCATTTGTTTCTTTTTTAAGTGAAAACTTCTTTAGGTGAACTTTCTAAACAGCGAAAAAAACTGGAGGACTACTCCCTAAGCATGAACTCTGTATTACCAACAGACATAAGATTAGTTTGAAACCCGAACGAAGAATGAATGACAACACGATTTGACAGTCCCTACTCTCGATGTGTTTTTGCCCGTCCGTAAAATTTAATTTGATTTTTAATTTTGAGAGTAGAACAAAGAACCTTCACGTCGGTGACGCTGAATCGGGTAAACTCGGCTCTAGTCGGTCGGTGACGCTGACTCGCATATACCTACCCACTTACTCCTACCTACCCCTGACCTACTCGGCTCCAGTAGTAAGTTTTCACTTAGATCTTGTGGTCATAAGCACACGCCCTCTTTTTTTGTAATACTGCAGCAGTTTTACAAAACTGCGAATAGTCTGTAATGTGCACCCTCTCTTATGCACGTTAGGACGGGTCTAGGCAATGATTTTATAAATAAAAAGACGTAGATAGGTTACCTACCTAACATTCGATGTTCAAAAACGGCACTATGTGGGCCTATTAGATAACACGTGGAAGTAGGACAGCATGTCGTAATTATCAAAAAAGAGACAGACGACAAAAATGTGACTAACGAGGGTTTTCTGAAATGACGTTCACTACATGGCAGCACTGAGACGTCAGGTCCGGGCACCTGTCAAATGTGTCAAAGTGCCTATATTTTCTTTAGTCGTGACTGAATGATGAACCACATCATATATTTTAATATTCATTGTTGAAGTGGCGCCAACTTTTGGCGTGAATTTTCATGAAAACCGTCAAAGCGAAGAGTGTATAAACTATCTACCTCTTTTTACTTATAATGTCATTGGGTCTAGGAAAGACAATTTTTATCATATAATCTCATCACTATTTTACCATATTTAAGTAGTATAATTTATTTGAGTTTCGTCTCACAACACATATTTATGTTGTAAATAATTGAATGCCGTTTTCGATACAAAAATATGCTTATTTTTTAAAATAAATATACTTTAAAGGAAGAGCATGGAGTAAAACTGTGCGCACACTGTGATAGCTGCGGTTTGTGGTTGACTTACAGACCTTTATTGAACGCGTTGAAGATAAGCGACCTATTTCAATGAATATTAATTTATTAAATTTGCGGTTGAAAATTTACCGAAGTTAGTAGGGTAGGTAACGTAACCAAGATACAATAGCAATTGAACTTTTAACAATGGCAGAAACTGAATACAAGCACAATTAACCAAGATATTAATAAAAAATTCATATTTAGATTTCCATAACCATCACGTCTACGGAGTTTCGCTAGCTAATTTAATTTAATTAAACAATATAAATATCAGTAAAACCTGTGCCGCAACCACAAACGCGCATTTAAAAACTAGAAGTAGTAAAGTGAAAAAGTGCAAGGACGAGACACGACAAACACGAGAACACAACACGTAACAAACAGATGCAGACAGTTACACGTAATTGACACCATAGCACATTGATACGCGAGACGGAAAAAGTCGTTTGTTGGAGCTCCGAACGCACGCAAGACAGAACGTTCTAAGCGCATAAGAGTCTAAGATTGAGGGTTTACTGAAATGACGTTCACTAGGTGGCAGTACTGAGACGTCAGGTCCGGGCACCTGTCAAAAGTGACAAATTGCCTATATTTTTTTTTGTCAAGGCTGAATGGTGAACGAATCAATGAAACGAATCATGAACGTCATCATAATATTTTATATTTCATTGTCGAAATGGAAGACCTCTTGTCAAATTGGCGCCAACTAGTGGCGTGAATTTTCATGAAAACCCTCATTGGCTGGAAACCGAGCCTTATGAAGAACAGAAAAACTGCTTATTGATGGGATAACAGGCCAACGTGGAATTGTATTGCATACAGGTTTCACGAGTCAAACACTGGTTGTCGTTTGTTTATTTCATAGTTACTGAGAGTTACTGTAGTAATATTTTCATCTATAGTAGCCACGTTATGAACCGAGTCTTCGGGCCATAAATCTTTGTTATCAGTCTGTCTCGCTCGCACTTATGGAGTACCATAATGATTATCGATAAGACGCAAGGTGTTGCACATTCTTATTGCTATTGACATTTATGGCCAGACGACTCAGTTCATAACGCAAGTACTATAGACCAAAAAAGACAGTATTGCTACAAGCAATTACAATACCTAAAGGAAAGGAATGAAGGACTAATAAAAGGACTAAAGAAATGGCGCGTATTCTCACGGACCGACGTCACTTCGGCCATAGGACATGCGATGAGTTAACGCCACTATTATTTCAAGACTGTCATAATTATTATGTGTAAACTGTAGAACCTATGTTTTTTTAATTAACAAAATATCAGTGTTCAAAATAATTTGACTATTGCAAGAACCTGACCGAACCGAGGGGTGTGTGCGGAGCTCCTAACACTTATACACTATTCGTTTTATGAAGCGAGCACAACGCGGTAGGAATATCCGTTTACTAGTGTGAGTGGTAGGATTTGAGTACGAAAGTTACTTAGGCTCGGTTCCTATAAACAAAAACGAATCGTTTTGCCACAGTATAATAATGATACAGTAGTTTATCTTCATAGAAAACGGGCGAAACGACGTGCTTCGAAATCTCAGAATACACCAGTAGGCAACAGTTCAGACACGTATTTATCTACCGAGCGGCCGTAGGTAATTAATTCAAGGTCACTGCCCAGATAAACTACTGTAGCTTTATTATTCTGTGGTTTTGCCACCAATGGTAGCATTTTTTATTGCCAAATTGAGCACATAAATAGATTCGTAAGCTAAGTTTACCTGTAATATCTACTTCAATATGTGAGGGTCTACTATGTAAAGCTGTGAGGTCTTTGCTTCATTATTGGTAAAGATATAAGAGTCTTAATTTTATTCGATAACGGTCCGTAAATAATAGGAATCGGCCATTACTTAATCCCAATAACTATTAAGATAAAAAAGAATAAATAATGAATTATGATGGTAGGTACACATTTAAATTCTGTCACATCTATTACACTGAAAACTATTCGTTCTCAAATCCCAACAAACACATAATTCTTTCGATATAGATTTGTATTAATATTTATTAGTAAATATATATTTGAGTGCAAGAACAGTACGGAAGGTAGTGAGAACACAGAAAGGCAATGAGCGGAGAAGAAAGGAAACTTACTTGCACGCTTAGGATACAATTTAGGAAAGATAATTAAGTTTCGATAAATATTATAATAGAGTATTCAGGGGATATTTATTTGTATGTTCTGTTAGCGATATATAATGTGTGACGTTAAATGCGCAAAACCTCTTAAGGGGTCATTGTACTCATCATTATGAACAACTTTTACTTTCGTTTTTCTTTTACTTTTATGAGACCAAACCTGAAATTGCGAAAAAAAAATTTGCTGCTCAGTACATTTTGACGAATTATGCGAACTTATATGAACTGAACAGCGGATTTTTTTTTCACGATTTCAGCTTTGGTCCCATAGTAAAAGTTGTTCATAATGATGAGTACAATGACCTCTTAACAAGTTTTGCGCATTTAACATTACAAGTTGTATAACTAAACCCTACTTTAGAAAATATCGATTCGCTTTGGTATAAGTTAACGTATCTGCGAATGATAATTTTTGAGTGCCTTGAAGGGAAATGTTGAAGGAGAGTTACATTTACATTTTTGTTGGTCTGAGATTTACATCTAGCGATAAGAGTCTAAGCAGGTCTAAGCGTGCAAGTACACAGATTGGAAGGAAGTTAAGATCCGTTTTATATAATAATATGTATATTTTCTTTACATCCTAAGGCTCCCCTGATATGTATACAGGCCGTATACAAAAATAAATAGCTCTAAACTTTTACAACAATGTTATAATAATCAACTTATTTTATTTTACATCTGCCGAGATGACTTTGAAAATGTTTATTTTTTTCTCACCACTGACGGTTTTGTGATCCCGCTGTGTAATAACTATCGGGAATATTACAGCTTTTTATTCAACGTTCATAGTTTTTTTAGTTACTTAGTTATGCCTGACATTACCTTCTTGTTAGTCAAGATGCCAAGATACAATTTTTAAAAAAATAGCCACACAAAAATGCTACTGAAAATGACAGCTGTCAAATACCCAACGTCAAACTGAAGCTGCAATGATACCGATAGTGGTTACAAAGCGGGCCAGTCTTTCGCATCATTGCCTTCAAGTGTCGCAGGACATAACACAGATAATATACAACCACTACCATATTGTCATTTATTTTAACCTTCAACAAAGCAGTGTACTTTAGCAACGCTACACTGGGCGATCCCACGAGTAAGCTTGCGTTACGCCACTACATAAAACTAACTATACTTATTACTCAATACCATTGCACCAGTCTCCATACGATATATATCAAAATATATACACCCTTACCTTAATTACAAAAACCCAATTACACGGAAAACAATCACAGCGTTCGAAATCACAAAAATTAGAAAATAAACCGTCTTTTCAATACTAAAATGTTAAGTGTCTTAAATACATGAGATCCTCGTTATAAAAATATCATCTAAAATATAGCAAAATATATATAATTAAAAATATACTATCACTATAGCTAGCAACATTAACAATATTGAACGTTAAGCAATATGTTTCCTAAAAAAGTTCCAATCAGATTTTGGGGTTGCCAGAAAGGAGATTATTTTTTAAAAATGGTAACACGTAACTCGTAAGTGACGTAATCACAAAGTATTAGAGCTTGATTTGACTGCAAGTTACAGTATTATAGCTAGATTACCATTCTTCTAGCCTAAAATATTTTCAGAATAAAATCTATCCCATTCGTTCTTAAAATTCTATAATACTGAGCCTACACCAGAATCAAGCAGTTAAATGTTACCAGTCTTAATAACTACAATTTCAAATAAAGCGTCCGTGTCAGACTTACGGCGAATACTTGTAAATGTATAAAAAGTAAATGCAAGCATCAGTTCTTACAAACAAATGTGTACAATATTATAGCGAACACTACGTAATTCTTATTTGTATATGGCAACCACCACTACGGTTAAACACGAAACGCTTACAAAACTAGAATTAATGATCTCTCTCAGTGATTAGTTATAAGCTTATTATTTGCTTTACTGGCGTCTCCGTTTCTCTAAAGTTGAACAGCTCGTTTTTTATAAAAACGTTTCATAAATACATTTCTCAAGGGATAACTTCACTACATTTCACAGACATAAAAACAAAATAAAATCTACTGAGAATAATATTTTCTCTCGACTTTGACAGCTGTCAAATATGACGTTGACAGCTGTCTCTCAAACACTTTAGTGAGCAGTTTTACATTTATAATTGACATGCAGATTTACAAATATACAGTAGTGTCTACGGGCATTATACAAGGGGATATTGTATGCAAAGATTGTCACAACTTTTGAGAAACTTGAGCGCACTAAATAACCCGGCTACCCTATCGCTCCGATTGGCTAACGAAACGAAACTCATGCGTTTTGATATGTCCATCTTTACCCTAGCGTTTGGCAATAGTTTTCAAATATAGCTGTATGAAACCCACACGTTAACTTTCAAATAATTGGCAATATTTTTCTTTGGTATTTTAAGTCTTAATAAATGACATTTTATGACTAGACAGTATTGCACTGGAAATTCTCTAATTTTCATAAATTGTTTTTGATCGTTCAACGTCTTGTATCACTCAGCGATACTTTAAAACTAACTCCCCTCCAACCAAAATGTACTAACATTTTGGTATTTCAGACTCTGTGATGGGAATGAAAGTGTCATCAAAGCAGTTAATTGAGCTTTTCTTTGATTGAGACGAAGCATTGGTCACAAACATCATTCGATTCCTGGAAAATCTTGAGAATTTGCCTCAAATGGATCTAAAACTCTAATGTTTGCGACCAAAATGACATTTTTAAAACGTCATTTGTTTCAATAAAAATGACAACAATGCTGTCAGTCCAGAGGCAATATTTGTGGTGGTATGTTCCTTTCATTTAATGATTCGTTATAAGTAGTCCAAACTTTAACGCTTTTATCGACCACCACAGTTCTGTCGTGTGAGGCCCACGATCATGACAATAGGCCGGAATCGGTGCGATAGAATATCCTAAGGCTAAGTATTGACGAGAATCAAACACGCCTCGGCTTCCCGGGGCCAGGACACTCCGCTGACTTGATGATGGAAGACGCGAGCGGCTCGCGCGGCCTGATGGGGTCCATCTCCATGAAGCCAGGGTTCAGGATTATGTTAGGCACTAGTTCCATTACGTCTTGATCTTCGACGTAGTCTTTAGGGTCTTAGGAGAGGTCGTGGACAAGTTAGTATACATACCGTCACCAAATGTGTGTGTGTTTGTTTGTTAGTGTGCGGCCCCGCAGTCCAAGCGTGCGTTCCAAGCGAGTGCGATAGAGGGGAAAGAAGAAAAAAATCTCGAATGAATAAAAAATTGGCAGACAATGGCGTTCTTCATTATTAAAAGATTATGCAAAAGTCATGCGGATAGATCGAAGAGTGGAAATTCGCTCGGATTTCGTCTTTATCAGCATAGACTTAAGAGCGATTTTCTAATAGCTACTTTATGACAGCAAAATCGAAGAGACGCAGTAATACTCGACACATTTTGCTGTTACAGACGAATTTCATAATTTGAAAAGGTGGCTATAATTGTTGACATAACAAGGACTTTTGAAATAGATATGAAATTCGTCTTTGAACTATTATAATGCACTTGAGCGCTATGCCAAGCCTCTTTCTTGATTAAAGATCGTCTAAAATCTAATTACTATTGTTAATAAGCAAGTTGTAAGTCGGCATTAGAGCTCTAATCATATTGCTTTATCAGTCGCTGTAGTTACGACGTATTTAGCAGGGCACATTTGTATCGTCAAATCAGACATCATGAAATAAAAATATTATGCTTTGGATTTGGCACAATATCAAATAGCCCTGTTTCATAAATGGTTTATGTCCAGTTATAGAAATAACATGGCCACGGTTTTACTCGCATGCTTCGAGAATACCTTGGATTTGACTGGAGCACTTTGTTCACGTGAGGAAAACCGTAGTTCTTGTAGAAACGTCATTGATTTCAAATACTATTTTGAAATTGAATTTCAAATATTTTTTCAATTGCCGTGTATTTTGTTTTAGGAACTGATATTACAGTAAGAAATGTAGAAGTCAACAATAAAAAAAAAAAAAAATTCTTTAATTTCATGATTTTTTTCTTTCTTCCTATAATGTCAGTTTAGTGCAGTAGTCACAGGTATCGAGAAAATATCGATATTATTTGCAAACTCTGATCCTTTAGAAAGTACTTAGGAGATATTTTTATGGAGTTCATGTTATTCTGTCACTTACAAGTTAATCTATAATTTTTTAGTACTTAATTTTAGTATTATTGTGCATTATATGCGATATATTAATATTTTTTATTTATTGCATTGTAAAGTGCCTATCAAAGCCTACCTAAGCAACTACTGTATTATGTTATACTTACAAGCAGTATATAATGGTGGTCCTATAGAGTAGTTACAGTGGTCCTATAGTATAGTAATAGTGGTCCTGAAGTCATCACAAGATAGTGCAAGTATTTATATATTTATTGGAATTCGGTGGCTATATTTATTTATTTAATATTTAATTGGTACAATTATTTAAAGGCAAGATAATAATAATCACATAGTTTTTAAATAGAAGCCTTTATAAAATTGTATCGGTTATCGACTTTATATTATTATGATAAAATTATATATTTTTTTTTCTGTTATGTATTAAAAATTACTGTAATTATCAGAAAACCAGATATGATTTATTCTAAAAATATATCCAAGGAATGATTAATATTATTTGGAATATATATCACAAAATTGTAAAAAATCACTTGTATTATAATGCGTAAAACTAAAAATTTAGGCAAGAATAAATTGTAAACTACTTAGCGGTGAAGCTATCTTGATTCCATCTAACATCTAAACGCTTTTTATAGTAAAATTTATTATACTTACTTTTATAATAGATTGAAATGCCTTAGATCCTATGGAATATAGAATTATATTATTCTCTTATACTTTTGAATTATTTTAATAATGAATTATAAATTTATAAAGAGCGCAAATTTGAAAATTTATTTATTTTATTAATTAAATTATTATATCGAGGTAAATGAGTTCTTATAATACGCGATATCATTTATTAATAGGATATATCAATCAATATATTTTTAATACCATTAAATATAGTATACTTAATAAAAAGCTATATTTTATAATTGAATATATTCTGAACATTAATTTTTGCAGTATTTTTTGTCTTTTAATATTTTAAAGCTGCATAATTTTATTATTGCAAAAATGTTTTCTCTAAAGCGTATTTTTTATTATTATTGTAACTTGTGTGATGTTAACACAGCCTTTTATCAAGAATGGCAAATAGAAAATTATTGTTTTTGAAATAGTTGAACGGCAATATAATGGATATAGTAGAAACTGCATTTGAACTAATTATAGCACAGTTCTATTGTTATAATTGACGTCCTGTAGTTGGTCCGTATCCTAATGCTCGTCGGAAAGTATCCCAGTATATTTGAACGCATTATCATTTGCCTAACCTTTTCCCAACAATGTTGGGGTCAGCTTCCAGTATAACAGATACAGCAGCAGCTGTAAGCATTCATCTTAGTTTTTTTACAATTCTTTCGAACAATTTTGGGGCATTTGCCCCATGAAACCTTCACTTTATGGTCCTCATTTGAATAGGGATGACGCTTGGGTAAAAATATAATATTTAGTCCGTCAGGCAGATAATAAAAAAATATTAGACAAGTATTTTTTTTCTTTATCATATTAATAATAAATGACTGAGATAAAACGCATTAAAGTTGGGAAGTGGGGGCTCGCTACGTCACTATTCAATATAAAATTTAGCAAGGAGGGACGTCATACCACAGTTTAACTCAATGTATCGTCGTAATCTTTTGATTACGTAAAAAAAGAAAAAATACGTGTCCAATATTTTTTAATAATCTACCTGACATACAAAAATTTCATAATCATCCCTATTGTATAAATGGAATTAGAATGGACTACCTACATTGAAACTAAATCTTTTGAGCTTTGCTAAGACTTTTGATTCGAGTGATTTTTCGATCATGCAGTTCTCCTTCAAGACAAAGTTCCTGGTAATTTGTTAGTCTGAATTATTATATATTTCAGAATTTTTAATTTAATGAGTGGTCAAAATATACCGGGCTCTTTCCAACAACCTACCTAATATAGTAAATCCTCAGCAATATTACAGCAAATAGGTAACTACTTAAAGCGAGATTCAATCGATTGCTTTTTTGGTATTACAGTTATCAATACAATATCATAATATGCATAGCACCAATCGCGTAGCGTAAAAATTCTAGTGAACGCTTGAAAATGTATATTTTTGTACCATTTGTTTATTTTATAAAAATCTAATCTATTTAATTAAATATTTATTTGGAAGATTTTTGTTTATTATTTATTTTAAAATTGGCACTATTATAATACTTATATTTTTTTATAACATTTTTACATCAATTATTTATCATTTGAAATTCCAAGCTGTGCGTCAAAAATTGTTAAATTGTGCTTTAAAAGATCTAAGAATGATTATTAATATAATCTTTTATTATGCTCTTATTAAAGTCTAAGCGTTTCAATTATTGCAAGAATAGGAATAATCTTGATTCCTTAAAAAATACATGTTCAAAATTCAATCGATCTTTCGAATTTGGTCTGACTGACCACACTTTCGACTGTTCGACTGAAAATTCTTATAAATATGTTTATTTTAATAAACGCATCCCTAGTCTTCTATTCATTAGATGCGAATATCCTAAGCCCTATAATTGATCACCTGACCGCACGATCAATTCATTAAACATTATTATTGTTCATCGGTATTGGATACTTATCAAGCTTACATCATAAATGCTAATGCTAATAATTTTTCATTATTGCTGTTGGGTCATTATAGATCGAATGATTAAATCGAACGATCAATTCAAATTGTACAATGCTTGCATGACCGATTAGTGAATAAATATCTAATCTAATTGTCAATTTAATTTTTATCAATGGAATGAAAGTTAACTAAATTGAGCGCTAAAGTTGTCGAGTTATCGTCAGTCGCATAATTTGAACGCTTGAATTTATATACACTTGATTATATCCGAATATCTATCAAACGATCAAAAGCTGCGCAAACTTACTTCACCAATGACTGAAGATTGGATCGAACGACTAATATTTTTAATCACACGAAATTACACTTTTAACCGACGAAAAAAAAAGGAGGAGGTTCTCAATTCGACACGTATGTTTTTTTTAATCAAACGATCAAAAACTGTTCAACCGTTCAAACTATCTAAAATGGAACGATCACTCGACGACTCTAAATCAGTCACGCTTGCATGCATCCTGCCTCCGCGCGCTAGCCCCACATGAAGTAGAGGCGCGGCAGCGGCTTGTGCTAGGGCGCGGGCTCACCGTGGCGCCGCCACTCGCGGCACAGCACGCAGCACGTGCCGGCCGCCAGCACCACCAGCGTGCCCATCACCACGCACACCGCCACCACCCACGTGCGCGCGTCGAACTGCTCCGCGCCCGAGAAGAAGTGCTTGTACAGCTCTATAATGTTATCACAAACACATTTTAGTATGGCTATCAAAAAATCGGCTGAATCATTTATTAAAAATATGATAAGTCGAAAAAGTTTAGTGCGGTACCAAAATAAAAATAGGTATTTCCCTGAAATGCCATAAAATTTGGGATAACTGTCCGGCCTACCTCCCATCAACTCCTTTTTTGGCGCCCAAACTGGGACAACATCGATTCGGAATAATACGAAATAAATGCTCTCTAGTAAAACATAACTTATCAGGGAAGCTGTTATTTGAAACGCATGATCGTCACCAGGATCCTAAAGTCCCACTTCTTAGAACTAGATGGACTGAAGACGGCGAAGACTGATCCGACTATTAGGGCCCACCTGGGGCCACTTGGGTGGGCGCCAATTACTACAACTGGCGCCCAAGTGGTCCCAGCGATCATAATAATAAGTATGTGGGATGTCCCCTTAAACTTTTACATAACATGACTAACAGGGCTCGTGATCACCGAAGAGCGTAAGTAATCAGCAGTTCAGGACAATAGTTCCAATTAAAATGCTTTATTTGCTTTGCAAAGGACCGCTTCTCGATTTTGCACATCTTATTATTGAGTATAGTAATGACTTACCAGCCTCCTGGTCGCTGTACAGCGTTGTGGCAAGCACTTCTACTGGCGGCCCCGGCCCCAGAGCATTGGTCGCCCACACCCTGAACCAGTAGGATGCGTTTGTGTCTAGGTGGTACACGTCTACTTGGCGCTGAAAAGTTATTCATAGAAAACCGTTAACTAAGATTTGATGTTAACCTCAAACATTTATAAGTCATTGGTGCCGATTCTGTTGTACACCGAACTAAACTATCACTAAAATTCCTTACTTTTTGCTATGAGAATCTTAGAGCTATTCTGCAAAAAAAAACCTCTAAATTTAATAACAATTTTGACACAACTAAAATCGAGTTTGACAATCGTGACTCCGCGTGGTATAGTGCCTGTAGTATATTTGACCCGGTGGCTTTAATTGGAACAAACGAAATCACTATGAAGTGACAGGCTTGTCATATTTTGTTCACCGACATCGCTGTCGTTACCGGGTTAAATATCTTTTAGAGCTGGAGGGGCGCAGGGAGGGGGCAGCTTCAACGTGTTTTATATGGAATGTAGGTACCTTTTTGTTTTGGTACCTTTTTTTTTTGGTACCTACATGTTGAGTCATAGGGGTTTATCACTATGAAGTGACAGGCTTGTCATATTTTGTTCACCGACATCGCTGTCGTTACCGGGTTAAATATCTTTTAGAGCTGGAGGGGCGCAGGGAGGGGGCAGCTTCAACGTGTTTTATATGGAATGTAGGTACCTTTTTGTTTTGGTACCTTTTTTTTTTGATACCTTTTTTTTTTGGCACCTTTTTTTTTTGGTACCTACATGTTGAATCATAGGGGTTTATGGGTTTTATAAAGGGGGGCCAAATTTTCACTATTTTTGCGATAGGACACCGTTTTCGAGATATATGCAAAAGAAAAGAAAAAAATACACTACTGTTTTTGCATCCGAAGTCAAGGTCTCGGTGTGAATTTTAGTTCATGTCAACTAATTTTATTCCACACCTTTTTAATCGCGATTAAACAGTCTGATTTAGTTTGACAATTAAAATTTTAGGTGAAAACAGTCAAATTCAGAATAGCAAAATTGCCATTTTCACTAAACTAATAACTCCGTACAATCTTAGTCCTGTCAAACTAAAATATAGTTAAGTTGTGTCACTTTAGTCAATTTCAGAATGGGAAATCGTCGTTTGACAGGAGTAAACTAAATTTTAGTGATTTTTAATCTAGTTTAGAGGCATTTGTGACAAGAGAATCGGCACCACTGTCTTAGGAACTTCGGGGCAGATTAGGCAGTTTTTTTTTTGTCTTTTACTTGGATACCGCTCATACATCTGCTGCCGTAAATAATGTAATCTTCTTTTACCGAATTAGGACTGATATGGTTGGGGCTGATGGGCCTCCAAGGCTCCAGGGTGCCATTGACAGGCGCCGCTGAGCGGTACTGTGCAGTGAAGTCTATGATGGGATGGCCGCCATCGCCAGCCACGTTCCACAGGATCAGCGCCAGAATGGTGGAAGCGTGAACTGTCACGTTCACCAGCGGTGGCGGCTCCGCTGAAAACAAGCATAATTAAAGAAGATTAGATTAGGGCACATGATTTTAAAAACAAATAATAAACTGAAACTGGGAGTGTCCAGCAAAATAACAGGTTTAAGGCCTGTTTCACCACCTACCATTAAGTTCCTATTAACTCACCTGGCAGATAATTTCATACAAATTCTGTTCCATTTTAAAATTTATTCGGTGAGTAGTCGTTATTCGGACATCATGAAATAGGCCCTAAGTGTTTAAGAGATTTTTAAATAACAGAAAGATGCGAAGTGCCACTTGGCCACATGTGTTTTTTGGAACACAAGACCCAAGTTAAGTTCACATAGTAGACGTTTTGACGCAAGAATAAACATTTTTCTTTTTCTTCTTACTACAGAAAGTTTAAGCATATCAAAACAAACAATGGCAGTGAGCCCAAGTAATGTCTATGTTGTTTTTATTCAAATGTACGCTGCTCAGCTAAGGAATAAATATTACCGTGATTTGCAATTCAAATTGTGTTATTCTAGCCTTATTATTATGAAATAATTTAAGCTTTATGAATTCTGCTAATTCCTATAGTGGCTCTATTCAAGTTAAGGAAGCGTATCTTCAAATCCAAGAACCACCTGCCAAGCGGAACAACTGAAATTAATATGCACACGAAGAATGGTGGTATCATCTTGTCAATACCAAACTAAATTGTTTACTAGACCAATTATGCTATTATATCGCTTGTTACATCATGAAATGATCACATTGATCACATCAACATAAAACGCAGAAGCGAACTACGGAAAGACGGTTTAGCAGGGAATTTCTATGGTGTGTTACCAAAATCGTTTTGAACCTCCGCAAACAATAAATGTATTCGGTATAATGTAAGCTTCATTACGTGTACCTGTAAACCTGAATTCACAGTTTAGTATGGATAAATCTTAGTATTTCAAATGCATTCCTTGTGTTTAATTTATGTTAGCCCGCTTAGCCCATTGTTTGGATCAAAGGTATAATGAATGAATTATCATTTATTTATAATGCTTATTTTTCCGCAAACAGTTTTGTTTTAAACATACAATGAAACCTCTTTATAACGAAACTCAAGTTTTCGTTAGGTGGAGTGAAGAAAGACAAACAACCAAATACTAATCACAATACTTTTTAACATTTTTAACACGCTTATAATAGCTTCACCTGTGTGTATGTTTGTATGTAACGGAATCTTTGAACTCGATTTTTACCCACTTTAAATGGTCAGATTAATTCGAAATTTTGCACAAATAACTGGGCTCGATGACAATACAATAATTTAATAATGTTGTCCCCATTATTCTGATCAGGATCATCCGGATTAACGATTTATCTCTAAAAAATTTAAAAATAAATTATAGTTTAAAAAACTAAAAAACATGCTTTAATACCATTAAACTGAATTAAAAAGTAAAAAATATTTTTTTTAGAATATGAAGTTTTACGTTATACTGAAAGACGTAAAGAGTTCTATACTGTATTTTTGTACGTAAACGAATACACAGTTGTTCATCATCTGCCTAGCCTTTTCCCAACTATGTTAGGGTCGGCTTCCAGTCTAACCGGATGCAGCTGAATACCAGTATTTTACATGGAGCAAGGAGCGACTGCCTATCTGACCTCCACGACGATACCTCTTGGTAAGACTGGTCGTCAGAGTTTCGGGTATCTGACGACCCGTAACCGACTGTCAAAGATCCACGAATGACAGCCAGGACCAACGGCTTAACGTGCTTTCCGAGGCACGGAGAAGTCATCGATGGACCAACCCCGGCAAGCGTAGACCTGCTGGATCGACCCTTGCGGCTGTTATTACTTAGCCACAAGCTCCTCCAAAGACATAATTATATGCGCAAAGGACGAAGTACCTCTGTAGAAGCATACCAAACATCGTAACTAGCTTCAGAACGTGAAGTTATTACGACCAACCTAGGATGATGTTACGAAATAAACCAAAAAGGCAACATTCGTTACATATTCAGCACCCTGCGAAATATTCCTAACAATAACTGCGATAGTTTAATGAAATCTAGACGGTAATGTAACTTAGACCACCTAAAGTATGAAAACCGTACGTCCGTCCGTTTACGTTTACGTAAACGTCGCCGTGCGAGCATTCATCACGTTGAAGATGGCACTTATGCCATCTTCAACGTGATGAATGCTCGCACGGCGACGGCACACAAGTATCTCTGCACCGGCACAACCGGCACTGATGTCCGATGTAAAAGGGCAAGTATATGTTTCCGTTACGCCTGATAGTTCCGTATCAAGGACGTGAACAAATTACAACTTAATCATATTCGGTAGTTAGGGTTTTCTATAGAAAAAATAAATCAATATTTTGTAGGGAATGATGATGATTGCAGAGCGAAATTTACATTAAATTGGATAGCAAAAATTGTAACAATGGCGTAGCGTAGAGGGTCTGTAGATGACAAAAAGAACGAGACTGTTTAAAAAAGATTGGACCACAAGATTCAACGAAAAATAATGGTAGCTATTTGCCCAGAAGTGGAACAACGCAGGATGATAATTTGATACATACTAATACTAATATACACTAAATCTGCCTAGCCTTTTCCCAACTACCTATGTTGGGGTCGGCTTCCAGTCTAACCGGATGCAGCTGAATACTAGTATTTTATATGGAGCGACTGCCTATCTGACCTCCACAACCCAATTACTGGGTAATACGAAACCCCTTGGTAAGACTGGCTGTCAGACTTTCGGGCTTCTGACGACCCGTAACGACTGTCAAAGATCCACGAATGACAGCCGGGACCAACGGCTTAACGTGCTTTCCGAGGCACGGAGGAGTCTCGGTATGTAAAGATGGTCCACCCATCCACGGACCAACCCCGGCAAGCGCAGATTAACCTGATGTATCATCCTGTACTATACTAATACACTGAAGTCATCTTATTCAGCAGGAGTAACTTTCGTTACGGAAGACGAGTTTGTTGCATCGATTCCTTGTAGTATTTTGATGACATCAGATTTTTAAAAACTGGTCAAGAGTGAGTCGGACTCGCGCACCAAGGGTTCCGTACCATCATTTATATATAATTTTTGTTGATGATTTCTGAAAAACTGTGCAATTTAGAGACATCGTTTTATTTTTCCTGTAATTAGTTACATAAACTTCTATCACATAGAATCATTTCAGATTTTTCTCTATGCAAACTTCGGAGATAAGGGAAACGGTATTTTTTTTTTACATTTTTCATCAAAAGACGAAAACTATGCGGACTAAAAAAAAAAATTTTTGAGAATGTGTAAACTGCGCTCTTTCATATGATACCCCACATGTTCTAGTAGCCCCAATTCGATTTTTTAAGACCCGCTTTCAGTCCCTTTGGCAAAAAAAAATATACATTTTTATTTCTTTCTTATTTGCAAAATAGATGGGCAAACGTCATTTAAAACTGTTCCAAATTTCAAGTTGATAGCATTAGTAGTTCTTGAGATCTCAAGCTGTGACAGACGGACAGACAGACTGAGTCACACCATAAAGGTTCCATTTTACGATTTTGGTACGGAACCCTAATTAACCCTTAAATATTTGGCTAAAACTAGGGCAAAAATGATCTGATTCAAAAGCATACAGCACGTGTTTAACGTCCTCAAAACCGCACGACTGCCAGTAAGTAATGACATAAAACTACGCCTCAGCGAGCAGCGTGTGAATGGGCTGCTGGAGATAAAAAACTCAAGTACACGTGCACAAAGCGTTCGTGCGTCGTTTATTGGATGCATAGCGTCACATTGCATTGCATAGCTTTTGCCTTCAATAATGACCGTTGTCCATGAGTCGCATCTTATAATCAGATCTTCTCCGGTCTTCTTATTTTTTCAGATTAAATCGGGAGAATTTCTGCCACATAATTATACTGAAGTTGTATTCTTATTTTTGTTAACCAACGAAAAAAAGGAGGAGGTTCTCATGTCGACGCGTAATATATTTTTTTATTTTTATGTGTGACCATTTTACAGAGTAGTCCGATTTTAACGATTCTTGTTTTATTCGCGAGGGTATACCTCGAGCCGCCGGGGTCGCGGGTAGTTCGAAAGAGATACCGTGGCCCTAGCACGGGCAACTGAAGGAACTCGGGTGGGTGTCAGTAAAAGTCTGACACGCCCTCCCGCTCCGCCCAGAGCGGGAGAAGTCATTTGATGATTTCCCATCCAAAAAAAAAAAAAAGGGTATATCTCGAAGTTGGTCCATGTAAAACATTTATTACTTTGCTTATTTGAGTTAGCTTTAATAATACGTTTTTTCCCACTTAGTCTGTGTGGATGATATTATAATAACTTCCTGTCACTGTAATTTACATAGCTGGTAGTGGTATTTGAATAAAAAGTGAAAAATTAATGCCAAAAATTCTCCTCTCGTACCTTTTACATCTTAATTCACTTACATTCTACATGTTCGCCGAGCCCCAACAATTTGCTATCAAGGACGCACGTCTCCGGCTTGCAACTAGTATTAAATTATATTTGGCATTTAAACGGAATGCAGCCCTCGATTTTGCCCTCGTACAAAGGGCTAGTTCGTCGGTAAATGATACGAAAACGGTCCGTTGTTTATGATTCCATATATGAGAAGAGCTCGTGGCTAAGTAATAACAGCCACACGGGTCGATCCGTCAGGTTAAGCTACGCTTGCCGGGGTTGGTAACCATCTTTACATACGGAGACTCCTCCGTGCCTCTGAAAGCACGTTAAGCCGTTGGTCCCAGCTGTCATTCGTGGATCTTTGACAGTCGTTACGGGTCGTCAGAAGCCTGAAAGTCTGACAACCTGTCTTACCAAGGGGTATCGTATTACCCAGTTACTGGGTTATGGAGGTGAGATAGGCAGTCGCTCTGGTATTCAGCTGCATCCGGTTCAAACATGAAAATGCCTGCAACCAGTTTCAGCTAAATAGTGAAAAATTAAAAGGTTGCATGAATTAGTTCGAAAGCACGGAACTTGATAATACCAATATTAAGATCAAGTGCATAATTATTGGTAGAGCTGTAATTTTCTTTCATCTTTTCCGTGTGGTCAGTGACGAACCTGCTGTCTGGGATGCAAATTCATGAAGGCGGAATAATGTGGGACAAAGGCATTCGAAAGACATCCTTAAAAAAAAAAAAAGAAAAGAAAAACTAGAATTTACTGACCTATCTTTATAACCAGATGCGTTGTAGTCTGTAACCATTGAAGAAGGTTGTCTACTAGCTTCATATTTCTGACTGATACTCCTTGACAATTCAAAAGTGCCTGCTATAAATGGTTCAATTGAAATAACTGTTTTGAGTTTGAGTTTATCCTAGCCGGAATCTAGCTGAATGATGCACGACTGAGCAATAAACAATTGGGGACGGCTGGGGTATCTTCAAAAATGTTGCTCTTTAGGGTTCCGTACCTCGAAAAGAAAAAACGGAACCCTTATAGGATAACTTCGTTTGCCGTCTGTCTGTCAGTCTGTCAAGACCCAATTTTATTAAGGAACGCGTGGAGGTATTAAGTTGAAATTAATATCAAATACGTTGGTCTATGGTCCCTGGGAGTTCTAAAAAAATCAAGCTCCTAAGTCGACGCAATAAAAAAATACGGCCATTTATGCGACATATTTTGATACTCGCATGTAAATCAAACCTATAGGGTACTTCCCGTTGACCTAGAATCATGTTTGGCAACAAGCAAGGTCTCACAGCACAAGTACAGGATTGCAATGCAATGTTAAGTTTGTTTTTGAGATAAATCTTTTCAACTACGGAACCCTTTATTAGGCGTGGTCCGACACGCACTTGGTCGGTTTTTACAAGCGTTTTTAATTGATTTCAGAGCCCTTTGGACAAGTAAAATAAATCCACAATAAAGGGACCGCTATAAAAGCAAACAATCAAATAATTTTACATTTAATTGTTTCTTTTTTGGACTCTTTTTGAGTCATTCGACCTATAAAACAATCTTAACAATAACAAATCGCGTGCAGCTAATCTGAACACGTTTCACCCCTAGCATATAAACAATAAAATCCAGGCGACCCCAGCCAAGCCGTCTGTCGCGGACTCGCGGAGTGCGTCAGTCAAAATATTCCTCTACTCCAGTCGCGTGTTTATTAACAATAAATACTACACGTGATATAATGTAACTGGCTGATATGCACGTCAGCACCATAGGGTTGGCAAGACGTGTAATTAACTATACTTTACCGTTTTTACACGACTTCCGTCTACTTTCATTCGTTTTTGAGTTCGAATTATAAAAGCATTGACGTCACCGTCGTTGATGTGACTCATTCTACACCAAATACAAAGCTGATTCCTTGGTAAAAAAAAAAGAAATTCTATTTAGTCTATAAGTCAGATAATAAAAAAATATTAGGCACGTATTTTTTGCTTTAGCATATTACTAAAAAATTACTTAGATAACACGCATTAAGGTTGGGGAGTGGGGGCTCGCTACGTCACTTTACGTATAAAAGCTAGCTAGACGTGACGTCATGCCAAATTTAACGCAATGTATCGCCGTAATGTTTTGATTACGTAAAAAAGAAAAAATACTATAGAATATTTTTTAATAATTTACATGACGACAAAAAAAAAAAATAAGTCTTCAACCCTATTATTAGGTTCCTATCCCAGCAACCTTGCTGAAAACAATTGCAATCAGAAATACCAGAAGTATTTCTGTGTACTATGTTTCTGATTGTCAATTGATAGCTTCCTTTGTCGCCCGATATCTGCTACACAAGCGAATTGGATCATTAATCAATATACAGCTTCTTGCGTCCTTCTCTGCAATGTTATTATATATACAATAGGTGTATGTTTGTAAGATATGCCCAACAAGAATCCTTAATGAGGAAATAATGGGAGCATAGTAATGACATACCCGAAGAGATTGATGGTCTACATAATGATAAGAAATTGGGATAAGAACACGGCTGTAGCTTGTCCACTAAAGAGAAATGATGTTATAGGCACTCTTTCGTGATGTGGAGAACCACTGCCTCACTTCACAAAATCAAAGAGTTTGTTATTGCCACGACTGTTATGTATTACATCCAAAATACCCCGTAAAGGGAATACGCAATCGCCGATCAACCAGTGCGCAATGTCTGGCGATCGAACCTCTCACTCATCGAACCGCTAACAAAAATAACATCATTCACGCTTACATTGTTCTTGCAATGTCCTTAGTTTGGTGAAAACAAGGAAAGGATCAAAATAACCAAAGTAATATCCCATCTAGAGTTGAGGACTTTCCTATCTGTGTGAATTTGACTAAGACTGAAGGGTTTTGCAACCACAATCCGCACAGGGGTCGGCCACGTCGCAAAACCCTAATGAGGTTGTAATCCTATTAGCGGTTGGGTGTAAGTGTTAAAAAGACAAAGTGGCTTAAATTGAAAACACGAGAGAAAATCTCATAAACTAAGTTGTGATGGAGAAAACGGCTATGAAAAATCCGGCTACAGAAAAACGAAGTACAGATGTAGCGTACGTACGTCATATTGAATATCCTGTGAGCTCATAAAGTCTGAGATAGTTCCTGGATAATAATGAACTCAACGGCACTTCATTGGTTGAAATAGACTTCTTAATATAGACGAGGTAAACACTCCCTCATATAACCAGTTAGATTAACAGCACTTCCCTTTGGCTTTGTCGTAGCCAGGTAAAACGCTACTTATAGCATATGTATATCAATGAATCCTGAGCGTAGGCTGTTTCACTGTTTGTGTTGTAACCAGAATTCCAAGCTACCACCCTATCCAATACCTGGTCCCCCAAACTATGTACGAAAAGCGAGCGATTGAGTTGCGCGTTTACTACCCAAATATTTGTCCGATGTGTGTCTGTTAAATGCCGTTCTATTGATCTGCGGGATAGGCTAGACATCCAATTAACATAGTAAACAAACTAGTACGGATACGTTGGCAAATTCGGCTAGAGTATTTGACAGAAGCGAGCGAATTAGTGACTTTGTGAACGTTTTATGATAATGTGTCGTAATGGCAGGGGAGCGGTCAAGTTAAAGGGTTTTTTATTTTGATTTTCGGCATCCAAATGACCAGTTTTGTTGACCATCCACTTGGTGAACTTGGGTGTGCTAACAGAGACCCACATTGAGCGGAAAGTTGTGAAGAAAACGTGCCATAACCTCTTACGGCAATTTTGGCAAACGGTTTGGACGTTATGGGAGCATAGACACATTCTGCGGCCTATCTGGTTTTTAATCATGCAGGTAATCGCCATTGGCGACATGTACTCAAACTAAACAAGAGAGGAGACTTTGAAATCGTTGAAAAAGGGTTTCCCTAGCTCATCAGCAATTGTAATCGCGTAGCCCTAGTTCAACAATACGTGTCATGAACAAGCACCGTCGTCCATAATAGCCGACACGTATTTATGAGAAAAATGGCCAGCGACACGTCGTTGCGTCACTACGTTTATACCACCAATGACTGTTGACCTGCTACGCTCCTCTATTGCAAAATGAAATTAAGGTGGAGGGGGGATGTACGATGCAAGGTGGGAGGTCAGCTTGCGATGGCGGATGTGTAATGACAGTCATTACGTGGCCTTCGTGTGGCGTACCCGTCTTCAGTACTGTGGAGTGGCCATGTTTGGGGTTTCAGGAGGAATATTCTTTAAGCTGCTGCAGCTTTATGTTGCAGGATTTCTTTTTCGATGTTTTGTAGAACAGACAGCAATAATGGAAATTGGTATTCTTCTACAAAATCAGTGCCATTACCGCCGAGGCATTATTTGGATTGAAATAATTGCTCATAATCTTCCTTTACTCGTTTTTTCATTAAGAGGATATATTGAAGCATGGTTTAGATTGGTATGTAAGTGAAATGGCGTTATGGCTATCTAGCTAGTTTGACGCGAGAGAGATAGAAGATTCTCACGCTCACCGGAACTCAACGCGCTTCGATTAAATGTAGATTTATGACAAAATGCTGTACTTAAATAACTTACTTACTTTAGCTTAGTAAGTTTTTAATATATTTAAATACCTTCGATTTAAAGCAAATTTTACTGCACAATAAGAAACTGTTTACGTATAAACGAATAAAACAGAAAATAGACGGTGCTACTTTGGATTTTTTCTATCGGAAAAATTTCAAGTTATTATAGTACAACAGTAGACAATATAGTCAAATAACACATATGGAAATCCAAGTGATTTAACCATTTACATTTGATTTTATAGGAATTTTAAAAACACAAAATTATCGTTGTATCCCCTTAAGACTTTTTATTTCAACTCGATCTGCAGAGCAATTATTTGGATATTGGGTTGTAAAACTTGGATCCGTCAACCACAGCTTCAAATAGCCGTAAAACAGCTTTTTTTTCGCTCCATTGTCGTTTCAATAAAGGAACAAGATCTTCAATTAGCAGGGAAATAATTACGAGCGATATAGACCTGTGAGGGCATTGTGCGGAATAATATCGAAGAAACACAGGTGGAATGCGTAATGAGATCTTCTCTCGTTTTATGAAAAGTAATTAATTATGACTAAGTTCGTTTGTACGTGAGAAGGAAAAGCGTTCTTGTTCCCGGTAAAGATTTTTTGCTCTTGACCTTGATCTCGCCTGGTGAAAAGCGATAGATAGATGAGTATTCATTTACATGAATGTATGTGTATCTTCTTATATGTATATAAAAATGACGGAGTACTGAGGTAACAAACATTAAAAAAAAATACAATCGAATTGAGAACCTCCTAATTTTTTTGAAGTTGGTTAAAAATCAATAGCTGTCGTCCATTAAGTCTTGCTAAAACTTAAAAACGGCTTGACCAATTTGAATATTTTTTTTTGTTTTATTCCCCTATTTACTGGGCTGGTAAAAAAAATAATAAGGCTATTAGATATTATTACAAAAAGTAACTGCATTAAGTCTAATAAAACTATGATTGACATAAAGACACCCTGAAACCCTGACTGTGCACAAAACTTTTCTATCTATAATATTAAACTATGATGGATGACTTTTGAGCTTCGTGGAAAATGCAGAGTATAGAAATACTGTAAGTCTTATGAAAGTTATAGGATGGTTATCATTTGTGAGAGTACGTTTGTAAAAGTTGGTTCATCATCTGCCTAGCCTTTTGACAACTATGTTGGGGACGGGTTCCAGTCTAACCGGATGCAGCTGAATACCAGTATTTTACATGGAGCGACTGTCTATCTGACCTCCACAACCCAGTAACTGGGTAATACGATACCCCTTGGTAAGACTGGTTGTCAGACTTTCAGGCTTCTGACGACCCGTAACGACTGTCAAAGATCCACGAATGACAGCCGGGACCAACGGCTTGATGTGCTTCCCCAAGGCACGGAGGTCTCTCGGCAGCTGTTATTACTTAGCCACGACCTCCTGAAAATGATCTAAACAACTATGAAAATGAAATATTAACTCAATGACACAAGGAATGTTTCAGAATGAAAACAGTACACGACAACTGTCATTCTGACAAGAACTTTATCCAGTTGAGCTAAAGTTTAATTTTCTTAGTTGTTGAAATCATTTTGAACAGTCTGCCCGTCCCGACATTTTTGATGCTGACTGTACACCCACATTTCGCCAGTTGCTAAAAGATGTTTTGTAATATTCAGTAGGTAAGCAGTTTGGTTCGGAGAAAATAAGCAAAAGGAATATTGGCATCCAATGTTTTAGGGGTGTTGGGAATATGCATTTATAGGGTGCATCAGAAAGGTGTGGTCCGATACAGGCCACCATGGGATCAACATCGTAATCGAGAAAAAAAATATCAGCCGTCGCATACATTTGGCTCGAGTAGGTATGTGAAGCTTTGTACGCGACAGCAGATAATTTTTTCTCGATTACGATGTTGGTCCCATGGAGAAAGTTGTTCAGTTTGATGGTCTGTACCTACCACACCTTTCTGATACACCCTGAACAGTAGGTAGTATTTTTCTCAATCATATTTAGCAGTTTGGTCCTGAGAAAAAAGCAAAAGGAATATTGGCATCCAATGTTTTAGGGGTGTTGGGAATATGCACAATTATACGTCTACTAACTTACTACACCTTTTTTTTTATCGTGGTGAAATGCTCATGCCTACTGCACTATCACGGGGAGATAGTGCAGTTATGTGGGACTCTAACTCACTAAAACTCCACGGTGTCCTCCTCTCTGCCGCTTACGGCGGGAACACGGGCACGCGTTAGCAGTCATCCGTGAAAACTTACTACATCTAAGTCGTGTCGAACTCTATGACCCATACAAAATCAACGATTCTAAAAGCACTAAGTAGGTAATATCCAATAAACCCTGAAATTATTAAAGCCATTCTTAAACTTCACTACAACAATTATAAATTCTGTGCCAGTGCTAAAGTCGTACCTAACAAAACTTTCATAAGACTTTCTTAGTGCATTCGAGTTGGGTATTATAAGTTAGCATACTGTAGTCGAGGTTGTTGTAGGTACTGCTTCAGTCCTTTCAGTGTTTCATAACGACTAGTAAGTTAGTCATAGCAGTGGCGGTCGGTTATATCATGTTGCGTTGCGTTAGGCCCTTTGCACACACGTTATTCTTGAAGTGAAGAAACTTTTTTTCAAAAAAAAAAAAAAAAAAAACAACCGACGTCTTACTTAATTTCGGAAGATGGTGTCTTTGGTTTTGTATTTTCGTTTTTTACCACCGACTTCCGAAATTAAAGTTATTTTTCACTTAGTTTTTATTTTTCACTTTTTAGTTGTTTTAGTTGTGGTACTAGTACTACCCCACACAAATTCGAATACTACTACCTGCAGAAGAAATGAGAACATCATCGACGTAAAAAGTAGGAACAAAATATGTATTACTGAGCTAACTCTAAAACTACCCAAGCAAATTACATGGGACCAACTTTGTGGTTTCCCGAATAAAACAAGAATCTTTCAAATCGGACAACTCTATTAAAAAATATAATACGTGTCGAATTGAGAACCTCCTCCTTTTTTAACTACGGTTAAAAACTACGGTTTATTCTCCGTGTGTATAGGCACGGCCGTCATAGTTGTATGGGTCACTATGGAAGCTTGACAATAGACACAATAGAAAAGAACGCTTTTGTGTGGAAATTCCGATCGCGACCTCACCGCTTTCACATTTTCGTTATCTATGCTTTCTGTAAAGTAAGTTCAGATAAAAAAGTAATTCGCCAGCTTACTAACTAGCCCAGAGACATTGAGCTAGTCAATCAATCTGCCTAGCCTTTTCCCAACTATGTTGGGGTCGGCTTCCAGTCTAACCGGATGCAGCTGAATACCATTATTTTACATGGAGCGACTGCCTATCTGACCTCCACAACCCAGTAACTGGGTAATACGATACCCCTTGGTAAGACTGGTTGTCAGACTTTCGGGCTTCTGACGACCCATAACGACTGACATTGAGCTAGTAACGAAATTTTTAACCGACGAAAATAAAGGAGGAGCTTCTCAAGTCGAGGCATATATTTTATTGTGTATGACCACGCGTAACTTTTTACAGAGTTGTCCGATTTGAACGATTCTTGTTTTATTCGGGAGGGTATGCCTCAAAGTTGATCCCATGTAAAATTTATTAACTTTGCTTGGATAGTTTTTGAGTTAGCTTCAATAATACGTATTTTTCCGACTTGGTCTATGTGGATGATATTCAAATTTATTTTCTAGGTTTCTATTCGAATTTGTATGGGGGTATAGGTCTTCGCTACTCGAATATAAACGCGCCTTCACGCTAGGAGAACAAAATAGGTTGATTAAATCTGAAAGGTTTCATACCGATAGACTTTGAGTGCGAAATTGCTACATTTCCATACTTAGGCAGGTACCTACTGAAATAAGTTTATTGCTTCGGCTTTATGTACCTAGTGAGGTTTCAATACCTATGTACGAACTTTGCTTTGCGGTCTGTGTAGGTACAACGTGTTGGATTACTTAATAACGTCTGGGTACGTCTTTCGGTTTCTAAGTCAGAATTTTTTGTTTCAAAGAATTGATACAGTAATAACAACATAACATCAAAAGTATATTATATATAGTACTTACTATATATAGTAAGTTTAGCGAGTAGGAAAACTTTAATTATTTTATTTATAATAATAATAATAAATCTTTATTTATATATAAACAGATTGTAGTACATGTAACATCTTTTACAAAGTGGTTAGTGTATCTCTAACAATCAAGTGGGTGACGTGCTGCTCTCCTTGCTAGGCTATGAAATAGCCTGTATTAAGGAGTAACAGTGGCGATCCCCTCTAATTGTATTACTATAATTTTATTTTTACAAGTTACATCTAATAAAGGCAATTAGTGCGCGAGCGCATTTGCTTGAGTGTACTTGTGTGTATGGGGGTGCATGGGTGACTGTGCATGTGTGATGTGTGTACGTGTATGTGTATGTGTGTGTGGGGGTATGTGTGTGTGTGTGGGGGTGTGTGTGTGTGTGTGTAGGTGCGTGAGCATGAGTGTGCGACTGTGTAAGCGTGCGTAAGTAAAGGGATTGGATTAGTGTGGGTCTATCTTTTGGGTGAGAGGTACAATATACAAACTTATCATGAATTAATTAAATTATATATTTTTCTGTTTCCTCGTAGGTGTTATCTTGAAGAAATGTGCGGACAGACTTCTTACAATTTTGATATGACAATTTATATATTGGACATTTTTTGTTAATTGTATTGTATAGAGTCGGACCTAGATAATAAAAGAATCTTTTAGTAAACGGCAAGCGGGTTTTGGGAGGAGTACATATTATATCTTTTCGGCGTTTGGTAATTTCAATATAGGGTGTTATGCGGTGTTGCAACAGAACTGATTGTAAAATAAAGTGTTGTCGCACGTTGAGGACGTTGCAGTTTTTGTATAACTGATTAGTTGGATATAGTAGTGGCCGGAAAGTAGCCACTTTCAGTATGGCGCGATGTGCAACTTCCAATGGTTTAAGGAAGGTTTTTGCAGCACCACCCCAACAGGAAATACAATAGGTAACAATAGATAGGCATAAGGCAAAATAGACATTACGTATAATTATAGGGTTTGCAATATTTCTTAAAGTTTTAAATATATATATTAGTTTGCGAACTCTGCCAGTCAGGACATTAATGTGAGATTTAAATTTAAGATTCTTATCTATGACAATACCTAGGTATTTGATTTCATCCGTAGAGGATATAGGTGTACAGTGGCATGAAACCTGAGTTTGCAAATTGCATGTGTGAGCCTTAAGTGATATCGGTGGATTTGGTTGGGTAGCAGAACTGATTGAGTAGGTAATGAACTTGGTTTTGGAGGTATTAAGTGTAAGCGTATGGAAATAAAGCCAGTTTAGCGCTACATCAAAGCCATGCTGTGCTTTTCCCTCGAGTTCAGACCACGTGTTGGCGACAAAAGTTATAGCAGTGTCATCTGCATAAGATGTTATCTTGGCGTTTGGGATATTTAAATTGCATAAGTCGTTTATAAAAATGAGAAATAGGGTGGGACCCAAAATGCTTCCTTGCGGAACGCCATAGTAGATGGGAAGCTCACTGCTGCTGTGACGATCAATCTTTACTACTTGGGAGCGATTTGTGAGGTAGCTTTGAAAGAGATCAAGTTGTAACCCCCTGACACCCATTCTTTCAAGTTTGAGCAAGAGAGAACGAACGGGGACGGTGTCGAACGCCTTCGCAAGGTCTAAAAATATTGTTAGGACCTTTTTATTACTGTTAAGGTTTTGTACGATATTATTAGTTAGCTCCTGAACTGCATCACAGGTCGACTTGTTTTTACGAAATCCAAATTGTTGTGGTGATATTAGTTTGTAATGTTCTAGATAGTGAACAAGTCTTTTATTAATAAGACGTTCTAGTACCTTGGATAGGGCAGTCAGAATTGCAATGGGACGGTAATTACTCGGTAAGTTCCCGTCGCCTCCCTTGAAGATCGGGTGAATGATGGCCTTTTTAAGAGAAGAGGGAAAGACAGCAGTCTCGAAACAGAGATTAAAAATATGGCATAGTATGGGTGCCAGGGAGGTTACATACCTCTTCAGGATGTAGGGTGATATGCCATCCCAGCCAGTTGCAGCATCAGAGCGCAATGAACGGATGACTGTTGTAATTTCGTCTAGGTCAATAGGGTCGAGGACGAAAGATGACATCAATGCGGTATCAGAAGTAGGTTGAGTGACTGTCAATGGCTGCGTAGTACTGGTGTGAATTATATCTTTCGCAAGCCTCTCGCCAATGTTAACGAAGAATGAGTTTACAGTGTTGCAGGACTCAATAGGTGAAGTTGATAAAGTTAGTAATTTAGTAGATGTATTCTTAGTTTTAGTAGTGTTAGTTACCTTTTTAATAGTGTTCCATAATGTTTTTGGGTTTTTACTACCTTTTTTTAGTTCCTCTGTATCATAAATTCTCTTTGCTTTCTTCAAAATTCTAATACAAAAATTTCTGTATCGAAGGTAGGTAATGTTTAGAACTTCATTTCCTGGGAAATTTTTAACTTTCTTGTGTAGAGCATCCCTGTTTCTTATGCACCGTAATAAACCAGGTGTGATCCACGGTTTGAGGATTTTCTTTTTTGATGAAACTTTTTTGACTGTGGTATTTGCAGAAATGGACACAGTCATTAAATTCAGTAATTTATCGGTAGCCATATTTGCATCTTTTATACTGAGAATAGGGGTGAAATCCAGTTGCGACATTGATTTGTCAAGCCCTTCATAGTCAATTTTTGTTATAAAGGAGTTTACGACCGTTCGTAAACAGTTGTCTTGTAAGCAAAGTAAGGAGGAGGAGTGATCAGTTATTGTGGAGCTTAAGACAAATGTGTGGGTAGGGGAAATTGTTTTAAGGAACGTGTGGTCCAAACAATTTCCATCCCTGGTCGGTAGGGTGTGGGAAGGAAGATAGCTATGAAAGGCAAGGCAATTTAGGTATTCGTGGGAGCGCATGTCAGATGTGGTAGGTTTGATGTCCACATTCAGGTAACCTGTTATAACTACCGATTTAAATCTATGCAACGACGGAAGAATGTTGTTAAGAACTGTGAGAAAGTTGTTTATATTGTCTATTGACGGCGATCGATAAATACAGATTATCGCCAAATCAAAGTTAATTTTTATAATAAGTCCAGATGCAGATCCGTGGAAATCTGGCTCTTCGCATGTAACAGACAGGTCCGATCTTGAATACACCACTACTCCATCACTTTGATTTATATGTTTGGTGGTCATGAACGCAGAGTAATTATTCAGAATCGGGATAGTGCTATTGCTGGAGCATGGCAACCAACATTCAGTTAAAACAACCAGATCGCAATCGAAAGAAATTCGGAGCAGAAGTGTTTGCAAGTTTAAAAAGTTACGGTTTATAGAGCGAATGTTTTGTGTCAGGATTTTAATAAAATTATTAGGACACTTCACAATGGAGAGTGTTTCCTCAGGTGCGCATGTATAGATAGTTGATACAGCTAGTTCGTCAATGCAATCAATTAAATTGTTTATGTTAGTAGTCATTTTTCCGGTAAAGTAATGGTGTTTTGAAGGTTACAAGAAAATAGGGTGGTACTTAATCTAGGAACGTGTGGGTAGTTTACGATTTGGGGTAGTAAATTTAGAAAGAAATATTTTATGATAATAAGTAAGGAATAATAGGGATGAACGCAAGCATATGTGGAGAGTGTATATGGTGACATGGAGAAGTTGTAATATGTAGGTGTTGAGCGAGTAATAGTTATGTGTGTAAGTTTTGTTTGTGCTTGTATTTAGTATTTTAACAGAGCAATTCAAAGAAATCATGAAAGTAATCAAATAGCTCACAAAATATAGCAAGGTACACTTAAATGCAGGTAGTCATGCTTGGATTATTGTCGCCAGCTGGTTCAATTGTTCTTCGCTTATTACCAATATAGTCTGACTATCAGGATCCTTTTTTAGCATAACTCTTCCATTTGACGTCCAACAAAAGTTGTAGTAGTGTTGTTTCGCATAGTTTCTAGTAAGGTAAAATAACCTTTTAGAATTCGCTGTTAATAGCTCGGTGATGTAAATAGGTATTTCCTGTGCAGATTTTAAGTTTAGATGGGTTGATTTTAACTTATCTTGAGGATTGCGTTTATTGAAGTCTTTAACAGCAGCAAGAAAATTAGTTTTCGTCAGTGTATTGCAAAACTCAACTGATAAACTCGACGTTAAATTTTCCTTTTTTGAGGGTAGTCTTACAATATCACGGATACTAGCGGATTCTGCATCAAGGCCTAGATGTCGTGACAGGTGCGTTATAGTTTCATACAGCATGATTTTGGTCTCATTCTGCCTTTTGGGTACATTGCGTAATTCTATAGAGGTTTTGATGAGATTGTAGTCGAGAACTTCCAACCTGTTTTCTAGCGTAGCTAACTGGATTACCATGGAGCCACGTTGTTGTTCTAGTCCCGTAATTTTATCTTCGAGTGACTGTAATTGATCGGAAATCGCTGTCATTGCCTTTTCGAGATCAGCATTTGTGACCATAATTTCTGAGTAGTAGTTTTTTATTTCCTTAATATATCCTTCCAATTTGTCCAATCGAGTGCTCTGAGTACACATCATCTCACTGATCATCTTCTTGATGTCTTCTTTAAACATATTCAGGGCATCACCGGAGGCTTCATCCGAGCGGCACCCGCGTTTGGTTTTGGCTCTCTGGGTGATGTTCCCTGTTGAGTCTTTGTCTGCGTGCAGCTTCCGGACATCAGACTCCGAAAGCGATGCGCATGATTTTTTCGGAGAAGTTTTAGGTGGTGTCTTATACATGTTCGCTTAACTTGCTATTTAGTATAAACAGAAGTACAAATCAAGATAAAGCAAAGTTATATAAATAAGTTACTCGCTAATCGCTATCACTCTTAAGTTGTTAAGTTGTTGAGTTGTGGCAGCCAACAAGGATGATGCACGAACGGCGTACGCAGCAGGCTCCGCCTTCTATGTCCGTCCAAGATAAAACAGTTTTTTTTTTTTTTTTGTAAGAAATGCGAGATTCCAAGTAATGCCGCCTTCGTCGCTGCGTCGATAACAACGTTGGTGTAGGTCAGGGATTCACTTTTTGTGATGGCCGGTAGATCAATATTATATAAAGTTTTATTACATCTCACTTAGTGTTAATACACAGTTTTTAACATTTCTTCAGGGTTTATAGCACTTCACTCACTTGAAACTAAAGTTATTCGTAGTTATTACCACTTATAGCAACGTATTTCCTATTTAAAACAATTATTTTCGAGCAGCGAAATGATGTACGTCTAGCTTAAGCAAGCGTCGCGCGCGGGATGAATTTTATAAATTACAAGTTCCTTACATAGGTGGTGTTACAAAGCACACAATTAGACCTCTAGGGTCTGTCTTAGCATGCCATGGCCTGAGACTGATCAACGCGCTATTAACAGCTGTTC
Organism: Cosmia pyralina; assembly: GCA_946251885.1. Classification (NCBI taxonomy): domain Eukaryota; kingdom Metazoa; phylum Arthropoda; class Insecta; order Lepidoptera; family Noctuidae; genus Cosmia; species Cosmia pyralina. The sequence goes on from OX276354.1 coordinate 2,703,899, forward strand.
AACAGCACTACATCAACTCGACTACAACTCAACTAGTTAAGTTATAATCGAGTCGATGCAATGTTCTTTCAGCTTACGCTTTATATTTTTAATATTCTGATTCTCTAATTCCGAGTATCTAATGTCTACAGGTATTTGGTTTAGTAACTAGTAATAGATAATTACATAATGTATAATATACAAAAACCTTCCTGAAAGTATGTAGATCACGTTAGTGAAAGAATCATCAAAATTGGTTCATTCGTTTTTGAGAAAATCGCGGACAAACAAACATACATATATGCGGGTCGAATACAGAACCTCCTTTTGAAGACGGTTGAAAAAGACCCGGACCCGGATTTGCCTTGAAGTATTTCTCCTATCAAAGGAAACGGTATGTTTTACAACTTACAAGTAAATCTACTTATATTTTAAACCGTGCCGTCATAGGGCTTCTAAAGTGCAATGTAATATCACATACAAAATAGCATAATCAGCCTATAACGTTCCCACTGCTGGGACACAGGCCTCCTTTGTAAGAGGGAGTGGGGCCGTAATCCAACACACGGGGGCCCAATGCGGGTTGGTGAATGACATATGTCTTCGAATTTTTGGTTCTAGGATATGCCGGTTTCCTCAAGACGTTTTCCTTTAACGTTTTGAGAATGTAATAATTATTTTAAATCGTTCAGTTGCGTGACACGGTGATACCTACTAATGATGATAATGATACAGTCCGCTTATGGAGTCATCAGTTCCCGGTATAAGTCTACGATTCACGTGTTTATGAATCTGTAATGGTAGATGTCGTGACGAGACAAGTCTTGGATACTGAACTGATGAGTTAGGCAGTTTGTTTGTTTCTGGGTTAACTAAACTTGATATCTAAATAGCTGCAACTTGAGTATGAACTGATAAGGGTTTCACTAACAGTTTTGAGTTTCTCTACCAATTTCGACTATCTTCTTATATGTATACATACATACATAAACTCACGCCTTCTTCCCATGGGGGTAGGCAGAAACTACAAAACGCCACCTGCTACGATCCTTACATACTCCTTTTGCCTCATTTACGTTCAATACATCTTCAATACATCCACTATTTTCTTTTGAACCGCACTGTTGCCTTATCACATCATTCGTCTTCCTAGGGCGTCCCCTCCCGGAATTTCAGATCTGCCTTGTTAGTTACCTTTTGTTAGTCGCCTTTCATTCATCCTCTCAACATGACCAAACCATTTAAATTTTTACCTCTACATCTTCTTTTAAGCCGCACTGTTGCCTTATTACATCTTTCCTCAGCCTACCATTCATAGATACACCACATATGCTTCGCTAGGAACGCATTTCCACAGCATTTAATCTACTTTCATGCTTCCTTTGCCACACTCAACATTCACTCACCATATATAAGCGTAGTCACCAGCACACCATTGTGAACAGCCAGTCGAGCCTTTCTGGATATTAACTGGGATGGTCACAATCGCATGTCCAGCACCATTCACTTTATTTCCCGCATTTAATCTCCTTTCCACATCGTCATCAATCTTTCCATGGCTTGTAAAAAGACTCCCTAAATGAACAAACTCACTTACTTGCTACACACTCTTATCATTTATTTTCACATCACACACCGATATATGCTCTTCTCTTTCAAAGACCTTCGTCTTATTCACATTTATATTCATCCCTTTCATCTTATATGCTTCATCCATCACAGTCATCATGTCTTGCAACTGTTCTGCTGACGATACAAGTAGAACTTGATCATCATCAACATCATCACTGTCAGCATCTTCCTCTTCTTATCCCAATTTATTTGGGTTATCTCAATCTCATTGTTCTCTTCCTTTCTAGTCAATATCATCAGTTACACAATCCAGCCATATTTTCTTGTTTTTTTCTTTTGTTCGCTTCTTTTCTTATTGATGTCGACTGTCCTATGCTTTTAATAGTCGACAAAAGTTTATCTCAAACAGGGATTTTGTTGCAAAAGTTGGATAAAGGCAATTTACATACTAACAGTATCATTGAAATGAAATAAGAAATTTATGAGTTTACTACTTCATGTCTTTTACGGAGAAGATATTATTGTCTTGATATACGCAAATCAATCGTTTCTACACAAGGAAATTCTGATTGAGCTGATGACATTACATATTCCAATATACTAACTTATGCATGCCATATTTACGGAGAACGCCATTGAACATGAACCAATTATACAATGAACGCATTATTTCATTCCATGCATTACGTATTAGTAAATTAATTAATATTCTCTGAACTGTGTGATACATCAATATGTACAGTGACCATGAGCGCTTCGAAGCATGTTAATAACAAGATTTATCGGAAAATTAATAACATTTTAAAATGAATTTATTAATATAAAGAACAAAAAAAGGGGAAGAAAATAAGAAAATGAAGAAAAGAGGAAGAGTTCATTAATTAACTTGTATGTAAGCTCCGCTACAAACATTTTGGTTGACTAATCTCTTCAACACACATACCTACCGGGTCAAATTTAATTAGCTAGCAAAACTCCGCAAACATGATGGGTGTTGATATCTCAACACGATAAACAAATTTTATCTTTTCACAAGTAACAACACGACCACCAACAGTCCCAACAAAAAAAACTAAAAAGAAATCATATGTTGTCGTGTTTAAATATTCATATCCATTATGTCTGCAGAGTTTCGCTAACTAATCTAATTTGACCCTGTAGGTACATGACATTGTTGTTTTTTAATTATTTCTCTAGTGACAGGTTAGTTACCGCTTTTACTCCTAGCTTCGTTGTGATTTGAAGAAACCAAAGATTAATAAAATACGAACCTGCAGCAGCTGTTTTGTTTAGGAAATTATGACAAACAGTTATTTCAAAAACTTATGAATCACTATTAAAAATGCTGCACGAACGAAAAATAATCAGAGTAAGGGCGTTTGTCCACCACCACGTCAACGGGACGTCAACGACAGCGAGGTGACGGCGCCGAAGTAGCAATACATACATTTGCTATGGCCGCGTGTCCACCGCACGTCCGTCAATGGGACGTCACGTTCAGTTCTAATAATCTCGTGTCTGTTGACGTTAAGTATATGGTTACCTTATGTATGAAAGAGGAAAAAAATTGCGTCAATCCCAAGTAACATGAAACAAAGGAAGGCACAAGAAGAATGGTCCCTTTCCATCCCCACCACGAGCTTCATTAAGGACGTTTCCGGGATAATACGATGACATGAGGAAATCAGAAACAGTCAATGCGTGAAGGGAGAGAATTCGCAATGTAGCTAAACCACAAAATCACGTATAAGGGCACCAATCTACGAAGACAAGACTGTGTAGTAAAACCAGTGCTCATAAACTCGTAAACCATTGTCCCCCTACTAGCCTCATTTTATCAGATTGCTATTTGTGTCGCCTGGATTTGTATTGCTCTCATTGTGTGTAATAGATTTCCTCTCGCACAATGCACACTTTAAACTGTTCTCTAGGGATGCTTCAACTCGATTGCTAACAGCTTTGAAACGGTCGATGCCAATGAATTATTTAGTTAGGTAGTTTGAAAATTTATTGAAGGCTAACAGAAAATAGTTCTTTGCTGAAGGTTTTTACGTAATAAAAAGAAGATAGGCAGAATTTACTAGACATCAAACTGAGACGTCGTGAAGACATCACAAGAACATTAATTAGCCTAAGTCATGTTGGTAGTACAAAACCAAAAAGAATATACATTGAAGGGTTTGTTAAAATACCACCCAGTCCACGACGCAATATTTTTAAAACATTATAAGTCAAAGTCAAATCATTTATTTCAAATAGTCACATAAAAGGCACTTTTGAAACTCAAAATAAAAAAAAAAAATAGAATTGATTCTAGTCGCCCCTTCCAAAAGGTAATTTCATAAGGAGAAAAATGGACAATAAACTCCATCGTTACTCTTTTAAAACTGTTTTACAATATTTTGCAAACATTAATTATATCATTATACGAGTATGTAAAGACGAATCACCTAAAATAAAATTACTATACCACAAAGGTAAAAGATTAAAAAAAAAAAAAGCAATGACAGATAAATTAATTATGTGGTAGATACATGGTGCTCACATATTTAAAAACATTGTAAAAGTAGGTACACGATTTTCTTAAAATTTTAACAAGAAAGAAGTCACTATGTGAGTCAATGTAATTACAGAATGTAAAATCAATGTCTGTGTGCATACATGTACATATTCAATGGAATTAATAACAATGCAAGGTTTTAATTAAAATAGTAAAGCCCGTATAGCGTTCCTTGAAGTGAGAATTGTTCAGTAGTAGACGATTTGTGGCTTACTAAAATGATAATGAAAAAACATACATTTGGTAAAAGGCTGCAGGGCTATCTAAGCAGGATCACCCTAAGAAATATGTCAAAACGACTACCGAAGTACCGAGGTTAGTAGAAGGATGTTAATCTGAGGAAAAAGATTAGCTTGAATGCTGATTACGTCGTCTACAACAACGTCTACTTAGGTCACGCGTTACCGTTTATGTTCTATGGTTATTTTATTGTGAAGGATAACAATGGACTGAATAATATGATTTATTGTAAATGTTACGGTTTTCATAAATACTTCTTGTTATATAAGAATTTAGAGACCTTGTCCAATGCATTGCAATGCCTAACGTGAAGTGGGTCCCAACTGCAATTCGGCTGCACGTAAAATTAATGTTTGTTCTCAAAAACTACAAGTTCTGCTTTATTTTTTTCATGATTACTTATAAAAATTGAAGATTTTTTTTAGTAAGTTATGAATAGTTATGATGGCCAAAACACGATTGACACAATTTAGCTCGATACAAAAATATCGCAAAAATTCATGAAAATTTGCATTTTATTTGTCCATTATGAGAAAAAACTGTTTTATTCAATTGCAATTAGAGCAATTTCAATAAAACGTCTAAACAATCAATCTGTCTAGCCTTTTCCCAAATATGTTGGGGTCGGCTTCCAGTCTAACCGGATGCAGCTGAATACAATGGTATTCAGCTGCATTGGTAGTTGCTGATTTTACAAGGAGCGTCTGCCTATCTGACCTCCACAACCCATTAACTGGGTAATACGATACCCCTTAGTAAGACTGATTGTCAGACTTTCGGGCTTCTGACGACCCGTAACGACAGTCAAAGATCCACGAATGACAGCCGGGACCAACGGCTTAACGTGCTTTCCGAGGCACGGAGGAGTCTCGGTATGTAAAGATGGTCACCCATCCACGGACCAACCCCGGCAAGCGTAGCTTAACCTGATGGATCGACCCGTGCAGCTGTTATTACTTAGCCAAGAGCTCCTCTAATAAAACGTCTAAACGCTCACGATTAAATATATTAGGGGATTATGGGTTTATTTTTATGTAACAGAGCATAAACAATTTTAAAAAGAAATATTTATAATAAGCGCGTGCCATAAAATTGCGCGCGGGCCGGCCCTACGATACCCCGTTACGTTACGATACCATTTCGCCTAGACTTTTCTGAAGTGTAACTGGCGATTTCTAAGTTATACTGAATTCAGCTGACGTTTAATATCACTTCTAAAAGAAGTGCTGGCTAGTTGGTGTCTGTAAATCTAGAAACGATTGGGATCTACTGCTAACCACTATACTATATTTTGATTATATCTTGACATCGATTGATCTGTGCAATTTCACTTTAGTGAAGCGAGCTGAGCCTGGCTTGTGGCATCAGACATTTTCATCAGAAATCGGAACTGTCTTTTGACAAAAATGCCTGTCATTGACAAAACTTAGCGCGACCTCCACTGGTATCTCAAAAATCCAACGCATTTAAGTTTCATCTCTCCTGTATAAATAAAGCGGTATGAATTTATTCCTACCGTTCTAAATATCAGGGAAAATACAAAACGAATTGTAACAACCGCAATACCAGTCCAACTACAATTAAAATAAAAAAGTATTGCTCATATTTTCGTTCTGCGGAATAAAACAGAGCTTCAAGAGCTACTTCGCTTGAAGCGGCATCATTAATATGCGCTGCTGTGTTTAAACCTTTAAACATCGCATAATTCTGTAACAGGTGGCTACTTATTGAGCACTAAGTTCAACTTGACGGGAAATTGATACTTGACGACGATGAGTTGAATGGGTGAGCATGTCTTTGAGAATTGGGGGCTATTGAAGCACGGCTTGAAATAAGTGGAAATTCTTTGAGACGTTTTGTGTAATCAACTTTGCGTGACGGGGATTAAGGTTAACCCGTCGCGCGCTAATTAGCAGACACAATTGAAATTCTATTGTTATCTGTACACATGGTGTGCAATCGACATTTTAAGAGTTAAGGCCCACTTGCAATAAAAATCATCTAACGTCTCTCTATATCACTGTCATCTTCAAACGATTGACAGAAACAGAACGATGCTTTTAAATTATTTAGCGCTAAACTTATTTAGTGATTTGTGATGCAAACGGTCCCTAGTCTTCGAAATTCAGTCACATCATGTAATTCTCTATTATATATGAATTGTATGTTGTGTACTTCACTCACAAAGAGGACCCAAACGTGTGTGAGTTGGGTCGCCTTGTTAAAATGAAATCTGTCATCTTACTGTCAAAACTATTGTCATTTATTGAACACATCATTTCAGTCTAAAAAAGCTTTTCGTAGCAGATCTGTACTTTTGACAAAATGTAAGTATTTTATTTCTCAAGAGACAAGTGAATGCAATGAGTGAGTGTGATGTGTTCCTTGCGAATGACTATGTATGATAGATATGCTGAGGAATGATGTGATAAGGCAACGGTGCGATTTAAAAGAAGATGTAAGTGACAGAATTGGAAAGAGACAGTTTGGTCACGTTGAGAGGATGAATGAAACGCGACTAACAGAAGGTTACAAGGCAGATGTGAGTGGAAACGCTGGGAAGACATATAGTAACCTTATTGGTGATGTTCTTCAGAAAGGTCAGGTGCGTAGTACTCACAACCGGCGTGCGTGTATGACCAGATGTATGAATGTAAATGAGGCAAATAAAAAGGAGTATGTGGAGCAGGTGGTATTCTGTAGTTTCTGCCAAACTCCCACGGGTAGAAGGCGTGAGTAGTATGTAGAAAGTGAAAAGGTGTAACAATGCTGTCTGGTGTCTCTATTATAATAGAGCTTTTCACTACGTCAATAACACAATGAATATTACTAGACACAATTGAAAACGTAGCGAACTGTAAGTAGTACGAAACAGTAGCGAAACTAGAATATCACTAAACCGCAGGTCAGGATCTGATACTCTCCGGCAATCATATCAAACTGTAGCTCAAACTTCGTTAACGTCATGCAGGATCGCGCCGAACAAAGTTAGCTTGCGTTATTAAAGATTTAGAGAATATAGAATGGGTAGGGTTATTTTACTTAACTATAAAAGCGATGTAGGTTAGTTTTTTATCTTTCACGTCAGCCAAAATACCGTAGGATTTTTCAAAGTGAATTTATTTGTCGGTCAGCAAGTTTTGTGGGCTGAACTGACTCTACTTAAGTATTGAGACGATACGAAAGTACAGTCAGCTCGGAGTCACGGAAGAATTGATTTAGTATAGTAGTTGTTGTTGTTGTTGGTTTTAGTTTTTAATAGCATGGTTTGTAAAGATTATGTGTATTCCGTGGAAAATGTTGTTGGTTACACATTTGGTCGTGTCTTTTTTGTATTTCTTCCTACAAAATGCCCCCCCATGCATGCTTCCCTAATAAATAATAAAAAAAAAGTTCCCTTTTCTTTCTATAAATCACTAAAGCAAACGCGAATATAAAGAGATTAACTCACATATAAGTACAAAAATCATAAGTTTGCAGAACATATCAAATTCAAACTCAAAGCATTTATTTCAATTAAACCAATAACAGGCACTTTTGAATTGCCAGAGTCGGTCAGTTAGTCAGAAAGTTGAAGCTAGTTGCCCATTCCAAAACGTAGATCTCTATCAGAAACTCAAAGGACACTATTTTAAATTAAGATAATTACAAAATCCCCGGTATATTATTCTTGTTGCATCTACATGTGAGAAAAATGTAAAAACAAAAAAAAAACAAAATAAAAGATTAAAAATAAGCCCTGGCAATTAAGAGATGACCAGTCTCAAAGAGGGTGCCCGTTCACGATTATGACGCATGGCGTGGATCAGCACCATCCAGCTCAACGATGTTGTAGGGAACCGATTGAGCGTGTGTTGGATCATTCGGTGGCCACTATCAGTGAGACATTTAAGTGAGCATGACATTACTCTCAACTGCCATGTTTGCTGAGCACGATTGATCTGTTTATGTTAGTGTGCTGATCACGTCTGCCGTGACCAGGCTTACATTCAGTAATGTTAACTTTAACTAAGGACGAGTAAATAAACTGTGCAGTCCAAAGGCCAATTTGTCTCGGTGAGTCACATCGTTTGGAATATTATTTAAAGAGCAATTTATCTCGAGGAGTTTCGTCCTTTGGAAAAGAAGTTACTATGGTAGAATTAATATTCCAGATTCATCTATATCGAATAATGTTTTATTCATTCGTATAATAAGTCGGGATAAAACAAATTAGGGTAAAACAACTCTGTAACCACTGTCTCACAATATAGATCTTTGACTTTGAAAAAATATTGAGTTGAGGAAGGTCAAAAAGTTTTAACTTTATGTCAATTTCCTGTACCAACACATTGTGTTATATTATAACGTAAATGTTTTGATTGATGTTATTTGAACGAGGTTCTTTAACACGGTTTGCGGTAGGAGATAACTGGTAGAAATCGTCACACACGAAAAAGAGTTCATTGAATACTTCATAAGAATCTCAACAACTCGAACATCACCGTTCTAAGTCGAAATTTTAGCAAATAAATCCTTTGTATCTCGTAATACTTGTTAAATCGAAAACTCATTAACACGAAATTTTCAGTATTTCCCTTGAAATTCGAGTTATCGAGACTACACTGTATTCATACAGAGCCATCTAGTATCGTTTTTAGCAAGTTAAAACCTATATACCAGATGGTTCTGTAAAAATTTTGACACTTGAACTTGATGGCTCTTCAGAGAGACTTCCCCGATTCACTTGTTCCGAAGACCTGGGTGAAGATGTAGGGAATCCGTGGATGCGGAAAGTATATTATAAGTCCCCTCGTTGTAGCTTTGCTTGAGGAAGACCTATTTGTGTCCAGCCATGGACGTCTTTCGGCTCAATTATGACGAGTTCTTCGAAATTATCTAATAACGTGTTCATACAATCATAAATCGGTACTCACTCCGCACAGTAAGATTGACTCTGTCGACGTACGCTGTCTCGTTCTCTACTGAACACTCGTACAGGCCTGCGTCATCTACAGCTATGTTTTTAAGCAGCAAACTGCCGTCGCTCTGCAACAATACAGAATACATTATTAAACCATTGTCTTTATCACAATTATCTGTACATGCTCGTATTATACATTAAAGTCGCTTTTGGATTCGTTTCTGCCTGTGTGCTAAGTAATAACAGCCGCACGGGTCGATCGATCAGGTTAAGCTACGCTTACCGCGGATGGTCTGTAGATGGGTGACCATCTTTACATAGCAAGAACCGTCCATGCCTCGGAAAGCACGTTAAGCCATTGGTCTCGGCTGTCATTCGTGGATCTTTGACAGTGGTTACGGGTTGTCAGAAGAACGAAAGTCTGACAACCAGACTTACCAAGGGGTATCGTATTACCCAGTAACTAGCTTGTGGAGGTCAGATAGGCAGTCGCTCCATGTAAAATACTGGTATTCAGCTGCATTCGGTTAGACTGCAAGCTGACCTCAACATAGTTGGGAAATAGCTAGGCAGATGATTATCTGCCTGTATGACCGCGTTGTTATCTCTATTTATTAAATTTAATTAACACTGTTAATAACCAATTAAGTAATTAAAGACGGAGACACAAACATTCACATAAAAAAGAAAATATAACATTAACAACTCTATCATGGATCCCTTCTCACAGTGATGCCGTTCCAACATCAGTTAGAGAATTTATTCCCGATAGTTTATGTGAATATCATCATCATAATCTGCAATATCGAAATTTTGTCCAGGCGAAAAACCGTGCGAAGCAGGGGCGAGTAGCTAGCTGATAAATAAAATAGAATAAACCTCTTATAAGAAACTGCTGCCCCGGACAAATATGACCTGCTTGTAAACTTGTACCTTCAGTACCTGATGGTCGACCGAGGCCTGCTCGGGTCAAAATAGAGAAAACGAATTTTCCCAAATATGAGACCTAGCTAGATCGATTTATCGCCCTCGTAAACCCCTATTTAGCAACTTTCATCGAAATTGTTAGAGCCGTTTTCGAGAACGTGATTACAAATATAAATGTAATATCCCAAAGGGAAGGCTGTATAGACATTTGTATATACAAATATTGCTCACTAGCTTTTGCCAGCGGCTTTGCCCGCGTGGATGTCGGGAAATATCCCACGGGCACGTACTACCGGGAATTCCTTATTCCTTGTCTAGATTATAATGGGAATCTCTGTGCAAAATTTCAGCTTTCTAGGTCCAAGGGTTTGGGCTGGGCGTCGATGAGTCAGTCAGTCAGATGTTAACAATAAAACTTCTATTGTGTCTCGTGTAGTGGCTCGCAGTTTTGACACCAGCAGGCCAGGAGGAAAGTTGTTGTATCAATCACTAGTTGTGGTATGGTCGTGGTCACCAAACCCTCACACGTATGCTGAACGGTGATTCCGTGAAAGACATCATTACGTAATCGGCGATGTCCTATTTCAAGCGTTGCGTTGTTCTGAAAAACAGGCCTTTTTTTTTTTTTTTTTTGTGGATGGGAAATCATCAAATGACCTCCCGCTCCGGGCAGAGCGGGAGGGCGTGTCAGACTTTTACTGACTAAAACCCACCCGTGTTCCTTCAGTTGCCCGTGCCAGGGCCACGGTATCTCTTTCGAACTACCCGCGACCCCGGCGGCACCCGCGACCCCGGCGGCACAACGAGTTTGGTACCAGTCTCCCACAGAATAATTAAAACTATTATGTATTATTCTTGATCATTTTAAAGTGTACTAATATATCGGGGTGAGAAATAAATCTTTATCCTAATCTTATGTTATTAATCATGCAAACAAGACCTTCTTAAAATATAAAAAGAAAAGTCCTGACTGACTGACTCATCAACGCCTAGCCCAAACCCTTGAACCTAGAAAGCTGAAATTTTGCACAGAGATTCCGTTTATAATGTAGACAAGTAATAAGGAAGGATTTTCGTTTCCGTGGGATATTATCCGACATGCTAGTTTTTTTTATAAAGTATGTACTAATAGCTATTACGGCATGTAGGTAACTAGCCAGTAATTGTGCATTAGGTACATGTTTTTTTGCTGTTACCTACCTACATACATTATTTCGTCTCATTTTCCTGCCGAATATATGTACGCGCATCACTTCAGAACGGATGCACCTATTTGGCTAATTATTGTTTGTTGTATTTGTAATTGTCAGGACAAGGTTTGTATGAAGGAAACTTCTACACAGTTTATTGTTACAGAGTCAATTTACTAACAATACTGTACTAAATATGTGGAGATTTGATACAAGTAACAACCCATTGTCCCAATTTATTTGGGGTCAGCGGAACATGTCCCTTTCTTCCATACTTCTCTATTAGTCGTCATCTCGGTAGTCACTCCCTTTCTAGCCATATCATCTTTCACACAGTCCATCCATTGTTTATTTGGTCTTCTTCTCTTATAGCCATCGAAATTCATACTCAAAACAATTTTTTTTTCAAATTAATTGTCTCCAATTAATCTTTATCATATTTTTGACTTTTTTACTTTAAATTTATTCCATTATTTTACTTTTGAGCAAAAAGTCGTAGTTCAATAATTAAAATATAAATTAAGTTTTCCTACACAATTCAAAATGTTCTCAGCTTGCGCCTTCGAGAACTTCGCGCGTTTACATTAGAATATTCACAGATAAGACAGGATAACGTCTGTCGGGTCAGCTAGTAAAGGTATAAAAGCCAGACTTAACTTGTATTCGAGTTACTGTGTATATTCGTATTTCGTCTCTATATCCACCTGTGACCTCCGAGACATCGCGTGACACCACAAAACTACTCGAAGTTTATACATTACATACTTACATACATTTTATAAACGAAGTCACAATATTTTTCAGACCAGGTTGTGTTTTTGTTTGTTTAGGCGTCAAAACGACAGCAATTCATAAGGCTGGGAGTCAAAGGCTACACAGGCTTTAACAGACAACAAACATTGAAGACCAGTCAAAGCAACTAAGCATTTCCAGCATCCAGAGGCAGAAAACCAAGCCCAAAAATCCTGGCAACTTAAGTAACTAAATGGTTTAGATTGAGTTTTGTTTACAAAGACCAGGTTTTTTGGTCCAAAGGACCAATCATTTAAATCTTTAATGCTATTTACTAGCCCGGAATGGGTTGGACTGCTTACGATAAGGATCGACTAAGGGAAATTGGTTAGTGCTGTGGCTGTGGGCGTTACGTTGGAAGTTGAACTACTGACCTATTTAAAGCACCGATTTTTAAACTCAGTGTGCTTTTAGATTCCATTGGCATGGACGTATTTCTTCTGTGTACGTGTATTATACACTTACAGGCCTTGAGGTTTTAGAAGGTGTTTGCAGATATACAATGTTCTGGTAGCCTTGTAGTTTCTGTACCAATTTTTGGGGGTGAGGATTTGGCATGGCAGATTTATGAAGATATGAAGGCAAACACACGAGATACTTCACTGAAAATTTCTCTATACGTATTCTATACACTTACAGGCCTTGGCAGTTTTAGAAGGTATACGCAGAGCTACAAGGTTCTAGTCTAGCCTTGTAGTTTCTATACATAGCAAATTTAAGGTTGAGAATTTGGCATGACAGGTTTATAAAGATGTGAAGGCAAAAACGCGAAACCTTTTATGGAACACTAGATAGCTAATGAAAAGGGCAAACCTGTCTAATTCAACGAGTTTGTAAGAGACAATGTTTACTTCAAAAACTGGTATTTTTCGAGGGTGCCAAAATTAAACAACCGATGCGCGCTTAAATGAATGAAGACAGACCCCAGAAACCGACGCGAAGTCACTAGGTCAAAGACATTGTAAATTGATCGATCACATAAACCGACGGCTGTCATTTATAGCCTAACTTACAGCCTGCCATAAAGTTGTAAGTGAACTAAGTAGAATTTACGACAAAAGCCATTACGTGATTAATACTCGTAACTTGATTCTGTCAAACAAATATTGGCGGCCGAACAGTAATTTTGACGGCAAAGTTTAGACAGTGAACTGAGAGAATCAGGTTAACGGTATTTACGTAATACCAGAATCTGTGGACCTAAGTGATCTAAGACGTAACTACCTACAGTGCTAATAAATCTTGTGTACAAGCTTGCTCACCGCCTTAGAGCAGTAAATTCTAATATTACAACCAAGGGACATCGACTTCTTAATGGGGGCTTTTAGCTTTTGTAGCAGTAGGTGTACAAATGAATTTGGAACAGCCGTATGAACATATACCTGTTTCACACTTAACCACACCTTTGCCACCACCACCACCTTGCTTGCCTGCTTGCTTGTTTGCTTGTCTGCTTGCCTTTACCACCTTTATGTTAGTCATACCACTATGCTGTCTTCAAACACACACACACAACACACTACACTAATACACATTTGGTGTTTCTATCCATTTCTTTGATAGAACCTTGGTTACCTTTTATCACATTCATCACAGGCCTAAGCTCCAAAAAGTCTTGAAGCGTCATCACGGCCATTCATTCATTAATTCTCCTGCGCTTGTCCCAATTTATTTGGTGGCGGCACAATATATCCCTTTCATCCATAATTCTCTATTAGTCGTCATCTCGGTAGTCACCCCCTTTCTCGTTCCCATCCATCGTTTCCTTGATCTTCCCTTGCTCTTATGCCATCGACATTCATACTCAAAACTTTCCTCACGACATTTTCCTCATTCTTCCGCATCACATGTACCATGACAACGTCATCAACTCCATTATTGTTATGCTAAGCACCCTAAAATTCAAAGTGGAAAAATTCACATGAAAAGCAATCACAATAATGCCGGTAACTCAATTCTGCCAAAGCCCAATATTTGCTAAGGCAATTTTAGTGGCACCGGCACCGGCACCGTTTAGGCCGAGCATCGAATTATGTAGGCATCGGACGGCCTTGCTTCAAGCCTTGAACTGCGATCGTTATGGAGTGGCCCACGTCTGCCAGGTCTAGGTATCAACAGTTGTATATAAATACCATGTTACAGCACAGAAATAGTCGTGCATAGCACAATCAGCGTATAATGTTCCCACTGCTGGGATACAAGCCTCCTCTATTCGAGAGGGAGTGGGCTGTAATCTAGCACGCAGGCCCAGTGCGGGTTGGTATGGTAGATGTCACATGTCTTGACATAATTATGATTTCCTTAACCGTTTTAAGAGCAGTGGTGATGAAATTATTATTATTAGGCATTAAGTCCGCCTTTGTACATTTTTAGTGCGAAAAGTTTAAATAAATAAATAAATTATTTTCCCCAAAGTAAAGCGCCTGCATGGGTTCGTACCCACGACCTACAATTCGTAAGTTAGGGCTGTTACCACTGCTCAAAAGTCGTGCAAGTACATAGAATAGCTCGCAGGGGACACCGGCAAGAATTTATATGCAAACGAATAGGTTAAACTATTCTGCCCTGTTCCGGAAAGGTGATAATCTATGTTTAAGAGTTCTGTTTGTTTTGGCTGTCGTTTGTTAGCATAGGACAACAACAGAAGTCGATAAATGATCAATGGCCTATTCTAGATATGTCAGCTTATTAAACTGTTTATCCAAAATCTAGAGACTATTGATGTATTTTGGTAAGTCAAGATCTCCAACAGATAATGTCTGAGGAGTAACTTCGAAAATATATAGGACATCAGAATTACTTATTCACTTACACCTCATCTTTTTACAGCCTTATATTTGGCAGTGATTAACAGTTCCGCATTACAAGATAATTATAATCAGATGTAACTTATCAGAAACTTCTATAACCTATGTTTACAAACAGTTGCATAACCTCTCTTTGTTTGACATTGGCGCTTACATCACTAAAACCAGGTAAGTAGTTACATTATACTTATAGCGAAATGGGTCACAAACTTCAATCAATAAGATCGAAGGTCCCAAAGAAGATATTTTGACGCATTTCGACTGCACGCAAAATCAATTGTTGCCCTCAAAAACTACTTTGCCTTATTTTTTTTTCATGATTATAAAAATTTAAGATTTTCTTTAGTAAATTATGAGGGCCAAACACGGTTGACATAATTTGGCTCAATACAAAAAAATCACAAAATTTCCTCAAAATTTGCATTTTTTATGAGAAAAAACTGTTATATTCGATTGTAGTTAAAGCAATTTCAGTAAATTTCGTCAACACTTTCACCATTAAAGATACAAGGGGATTATGGGTTTATTTTAATGTAACAGAGCATATAGAAGTTTAAAAAGAAACATTTTTTTAAATTATATATGTTTTATGCTCCGTTTTGCCTTAACAATGCTCCAAATCCCGCTACGAAACATTTCGCCTTAAAGCGGGTAGTAATCTGTTATTACATCATTATTGATTTGATTAGCTATTACACCATATCCATTAGCAATAAAGTAAATCGTTATATGGAGTGGCAGGCAGTAAACAAGCCCACTAACTCAGTTTTTTATCACTTGCGTGAAATGGCTGTATCGGTCATTACATGATTTTCTTCCTAGTCACATATTTGGTGAAACGTTTGCGAGCCTCTTTCTCGGTTTTTTTTTTTATGAAATGAATTGTTTTCTATGTAGGTAAATAGGATATTGGAATCACTTTTACACGGCATAATTATAAAAAAAAAATAATAAGATAGGCGGAGTCGACAATTCCTATCTTGACCCCTGAGAGGAAATGGCGAAACAAACTCAGAGGTCTCTTTTAAAGTCCAGACATATCTTGGTCACATCATGTGAGGACCAAGTTAATTAGTGTCTGAAATAGTCTTTTCAGGAAAAAACCACACAGATTAGAGTGGACCTATCCAGTCAGTTCAAGCACTTATCAGTAATCGTGTAGCTCAACTAGAACTTAAGGAGCTCAACGACTCGACGAACAATACCAAAGAAAGGAAATTTTGTCGTGTCTATCGCAGTGTAAAGTGAGCTGTTAGCACAGCTCACATCACCTAAGTATTCACGGTGAGATTTTTACAGAATAGTTCGGCTGTAATCAGGGTGTGTATATCAATATTTGAGCAGGAAAATAATAATTCAGAAAAAAAGAAATTAAATGAAAAAGTGTTTATTCACAGAAATATTTTTTTTACAACAAATATTACCTCTGCCAAACTGCATATCAGGAAGGAAAAAAAAGTTAAAAAGGAGTCTAGTTAACAAGGCGCATTATCGGGTCTGGGTAAACACTTTTCACTACCTCGAAATGTATTTTTCTGTTTGAGCTGCCATAGCATATCAGTCAAGGAAATGTCACTTAATTTTTCGGTGAAAAATATGACTTCATCGCTTCGCTATGGTATCAAATCAATCTGCCTAGCATTTTCCCAACTATGTTGGGGTCGGCTTCGAGTCTAACCGGATGCAGCTGAAATACTGGTAAGTATTTAACATGGAGCGACTGCCTATCTGACCTCCACAACCCATTAACTGGGTACCTAATACGATACCCATTGGTAGGGCTGGTTGTCAGACTTTCGGGCTTCTGACGACCCGTAACGACTGTCAAAGATCCACGAATGACAGCCGGGACCAACGACTTAATGTACTTTCCGAGGCACGGATGAGTCTCGGTATGTAAAGATGGTCACCCATCCACGGACCGACCCCGGCAAGCGTAGCTTAACCTGATGGATCGACCCGTTCGGCTGTTATTACTCAGCCACGAGCTCCTGATGTTATCTTTCACTATAATTGGTCTGCGTTCTTTGTCCTTGGTTTCCTCTATTTTCCCTACCAGTATTTAGAAACGTTTTAATACTCAAAATTTCGCTGCCGGGCTAAAATTAAAACCTATTCACACCAAGACGGCAATCTCTGAAGTATCATCAAGGACAAAACGTCTCTTGTTCGCTTAAGTTCATATCGGCAGTCCACTTTTGGCTCTAAAAATACTTTTATACAACCACTAAAAGCTACTAAGTTTAGGAGTAGTCGGTTTAAAAATAACTGAGATGCATGCATATCGTTTAAAGCACAATTTTGGCACCGTTTTTACCAGTCGTTTTATGAATTACTTTCACAGCTGCAGCTATAAGCTGAAATTATTTACTGAATGATTGATGTCCCTCATATTAAATATTAAAGGTTCAGGGTTTTTCTGCGAATTTTAATGAAATTACCTACCAAATAACATTTCCAGAACTTATTTGGGTTGGGCGTGGTGAAACAAGCAATATACTTCATACTGTCCATTACAAATGTTATAACCCTGATACTCATCATTCTCCTGCCCATAAGGCAGACATGTTGCGTTGACTCCAAATAAATTGGGATAGCCCAATTTATTTGGGGTCGGTCGGCGCAACATGTCTTTTTCTTCCTTACTTGATACTTCTTTATTAGTCGTCATCTCGGTAGTCACCCCCTTTCTAGCCATATCATTTTACACACAGCCCATCCATCGTTTCTTTGGTCATCCCCTCTCGTATAACCATCCCATATTCATACTCACAAATTTGTGTCTAGATATTATGATAATAAGTGTTGATTATTTGATGGCGAAAATTAGCAAAATTATTATTATATTCTTTGGTCTTCAACCACATTGATACTCAAAACTTTCCTCACGACATTTTCCTCATTACAACCCCGTATCAGGGTTGTATAAATAAAAATTACTTTTCAAAAGAGCTATAGGACCTTAAAAGATTCGATCAGCTCATACTAAAAGGCTCCATTATCTGATTGGCGTAAATTGAGCGTTCCATTTGAAGCGCTCCACGATCTGATAAAATAAACATGGGCTTGGGATAATATTATCAAGCTTAGCTATAGGTCTTGTGGAATAAACAGGTATATCTAGGACAGGCAATCTACCTGAAGTGTTTGTTTTCCCGTCAAAAACACTCTGCAAGATATTGTCGTTCCACAAACATTGATTTACGATACGAAAAAGCGAGTGACAGTGGCTGTTATCGGAGAAGAATGATCGAACTGAGAGAGAATTTTTAAATTGAATAAGGTAGAATTTACAGAATAAATAATTTTGTATATCGACACTGCAGAATAAATTAAGTGTGATAGTGTACCTGTTTTCCAGCACCTTATTTACGAGGGAGTTTCTGGTAATTTATGGTTGACTAGCGCAAGCAGCGACCCGACATTGGGTTTCCTTGCGTAAAATTAAAGTAAAATGGTACTGTAAATCCGTGACGAGTATCCGTGAAAATTGTGTAAGAGCCCATGCATTGGGTTCCGACATTAAACCTCATTTCAGGACGGTAACCCTTGTTAACTTTGTTAGTATCATTGGATTTGTTGCTGGTCAGTTACTTATGAATGCGGAAGAAGTATTTTGGGTATTTAAGCTATGGAGTCTTTTGGGAGGCCTAGGCATTGTTTAGAATGTCAGCTATGTGGTCAGATGCACTAAAGAAGACTATCGACGGCATCAGGATCAAACGGTCTTCACCTCGGAAGACTACAAAGCTAGCAGTGAGGGAACGACGAAAAAGAAGGGGACAATTCTTCCTTACGTAAATGATTTTATGAGTTAGCTTAGGTATTAGTAGCAACTCCAATATGTAATCATTTTAGCTACCTTTTGGCCTATTTTGTGTAAACCTGTTTCTTTATGTTAATTTTGAAGGTGCAAATAAACATTTTTTTTTTTTTTATTTTTTTTTTTTTGTTTTAGTCCATTCCTCGGAAAGCACGTTGGTCCCGGCTGTCATTTGTAGATCTTTGACAGTCGTTACGGGTAGTCAGAAACCCAAAAGTCCGACAGCAAAGTCTTACCAAGGGGTATCGTATTACCCAGTAACTGGGTTGTGGAGGTCAGATAGGCAGTCGCTCCATGTAAAATACTGGTATTCAGCTACATCTGATTAGACTGGAAGCCGACCCCAACATAGTTGGGAAAAGGCTAGACAGAGGATAAAGATTAATTAGCCCGAAAATACATTAGCAAAAAAGAATTTAAAAAAGCTGCTGAGTCTCGAATCATTCATGTAGACTGTCAGCACAATAGGCGTTAGGCTAAAGCTACATTATAAAGCAATAGGTATGATGACTAAAATTGTTTTTTGTCCGTCGTGTAGATTAATAATAAAAAATATTGGAAACGTATTATTGTTTTTTTACGTAATCAAAAAATTAAGGCTATATATCGAGTTAAAATGTGACGTGACGTCGCTCCTTGCTAGATTTTATACTTAGTTTGTTATAGTAGTGACGTAGCGAGCCCCCACTCGCCAACTTTAATGCGTTTTATCTAAGTATTTTTTTATTAATATGATAAAGCAAAAAGTACGCGTCTAATATTTTTTTATTATCTGGCTGACGGACTAAATAGAATTTCTTTTTTGTTTTCCAGGCATCATCCCTATTGCAAGGTAGAACGGGTAATTAATGAGGGTCATCTATTATAGAGAACGTTTGGCTCACCAATTAATGACTTGCTGTCGATATTCACTAATGAGTATTCATTACTGATAGCATATCAAGGTTTCGGACCAAATTGCACATTATATTATGGCATAATGGGAATAATATACGATTCAGTGAAATTGATTCATTTGGATTAAAAGGGTATGGCCGACATTGATCAATTATCTTTTTATGTTTACACGATTTAATTTACCTAGTGGTTTCATCCAAATTGGAATTGGTTTCATCCTTATTTCAACCGTGTAATGTCATGAGTTTTAATCGTTGCGTTGTTAGATTAACTTTAGATTTTTGCCGAATGAATGTACGCGTTCAGAACTGTTGCATCTATTTAGCTAATTCGTTTTTGTTGTTTTTGTAATTGTCAGGACAAGGTTTGTAATAGGTTGGGGAAAAAGTTTCTTCGCATTTTTTAAGAAAATTCAAAACATTTTTTAATATACATTATTTTCATTTATCTAAAGTATATAGGTACCATTTTGTTCGATAACTTTTTGCCATCTTGTAGGTAGGGACATGATCCCATTGCTATAGAAATTTTGGGACTTCTGATCAAAATACCGCGACAAGTGGTTTTGGCAGTCCTCTCGTGATGTTAACCTGACACTGCCTAAAGAATTCTGAAGAGACCGAAACAGGTGGAAATCTGAAGGTGCAAGGTCAGGACTATACGGCGGATGCATTAACACCTCCCAGCCAAACTCTCTTAATTTTTGCTGAGTGGCTAAAGATGTGTGAGGTCTAGCGTTATCATGATGAAAAACCACACCCATTCTGTTGATTAATTCCGGGCGCTTTCTCTCAACTTCTTGCTTTAATCTCATCAGTTGTTCGCAGTAGAGTTCAGAATCGATGGTCCTGCCTGGTGGTAACAGCTCATAATAAATAATGCCCTTCCAATCCCACCACACACACAGCATCACCTTGTTGCGAGATAACCCGGGTTTCGCCACAGTCTGTGAAGTCTGACCGGCCTTTGACCACGACCTTTTTCGCACGTTCTTGTCGTACGTAATCCACTTTTCATCACCAGTTATCAGCTTCTTCAAAAATGGTTCGGTTTCATTACGTCGTAATAAAGAATCACAAATGAGTACACGGTTCATAAGGATTATTTCAGTGAGCTCGTGAGGTACCCAAATATCGAGCTTTTTTGTGTACCCAGTTTTATTCAAATGTGCCAAAACTGTTTTGTGGTCAATTCCCAGTTCTTCAGCTACGTCGTAACTACTGATATGCCGATCTTGATCCACTTTTTCAAAAATGGCATCCATTTTATCCGTAATAGGGCGACCAGAGCGACGTGCATCTTTGACATCAAAATTTCCGGATTGAAAACGCTTAAACCAAATTTGTGCTACTCTCACAGACACTGCACTGGGTCCATAAATATCGCAAATTTTTTTCGCGGCTTGCGTTGCATTTTTACCTTTTTGGTAGTAAAATTTTAAAATGTATCGAATTTCTTCATTAGATTCACTCATCTTGACGGTACGAAAAACAAATGAAAATCACACATTTTCCTAATTTGAATTTGGAATTATGTTCTTTAAAATTTAAACTTTCAATGATACCAAAACCAACCAGATACAAATAGTATAGCCAAAGAGATTTTATTTTAAGTTCATACATACTATAATGCGAAAAGACTTTTTCCCCAACCTAATATAACAGAAAATGTTTGAAAAATTGCCGGGAAAATTGGAAAATTCGGAAAAACTTAAAGTGCACATTTTCTATGGGAATTTTGCTTGAATTATTGAAATTTTGACAGGACAATGTTTGTCGGGTCAGCTAACATCTTAAATATCTTTCGTAGTCTTTATTAAATCTGTTTTCCTACGAATATATGCAAAAAAGAGCGAAGTCGTCTTCCGTTCTAACCGGATGCAGCTGAATACTATGCAATGCTCTACAGAGATGCAGATGCAGTATTCTACATGGTGCGACTGCCTATCTGACCTCCACAACCCAAGTACTATGTAACACGATACCCTTTGGTAAAACGGGGTGGCAGACTATCCGTAACTACTGTCAAATAATATACAAATGAAAGCCGGGACCAATTTCCTGAGGCGTGGTTTTTCTCGATTGCCGCGGTGGGTTCATGGATAGGTAGTCCACGAACCGACCGCGGCAAGCTTAACTTAACCTTCGATCGACCCTTGCGGCTGTTATTACCACTCTCCCTCTCTCTCCTGTATACAAAGAAGATATCAACAATATTTAAAACAAACAGCAGCATCATGACTGTACAGTTTCCAAGGTCATCGCAGTGCATAAAAGGGTTGCTATAATAAACATTATTTTCCCGCACGTGGAAACGCGTGGGGTCTCGGCAATACTCGGTTATGTTCGGCATTAATCGTGAGTTATGTGAGGACGTGGTGTATTCCACTTAGAAGGTTAAACACAGGATGTAGAGAATATGACCCGCCGTTTATTTTATGAAGCTTGGCTTCCGAATACGGCGAGGTAAGTACTTGCCACTGATTTTGAACATTTTAGAGTACTTATTGTTTAAAAGGCTAGAGAAAATTTTGGTTTGGAAAATGAGGAATGCTTAGAACGCGACAGTCCTTGGAAAATATAAACACGTTGTTATGTAATCTTATGAAAAGCTTCCACTTCAAGCGTGACTTAAAATAAACCTTATGAATAAAACAACCATTGTATTAAAACAATAAGAAAAATAAATAATCCTCCTTCAAAACTTTATAAAGATTTAGCCATGATAAATTACTCAAATCTCCTCCAAAAGACAAAACAAAGAATTGTCCTGACCGCCATATCTGTCGTAACTTAAAACCAGCCGAAACTGATCCTTATTACTGTCTAGACGGAGTTTGATTAAATTTCCCCAGTTATGACAATGTACAGAAATAGATGAATTGCGTAGCGGCAGTGTGGCTGAAATTCTGAGGTGCTCATGGCTAAGTAATAACAGCCGCACGGGTCGATCCATCAGGTTAAGCTACGCTTGCCGGGGTTGTCCGTGGATGAGTGACCATCTTTACATAACGAGACTCGTCCGTGCCACGGAAAGCACGTTAAGCCGTTGGTCCCGGATGTCCTTCGTGGATCTTTGACAGCCGTTACGGGTCGTCAGAAGCCCGAAAGTCTGACAACCAGTCTTACCAAGGGGTATCGTATTTCCCAGTAACTGGGGTTGTGGAGGTCAGATAGGCAGTCGCTCCATATAAAATACTGGTATTCAGCTGCATCCGGTTAGACTGGAAGTCGACCTCAACATAGTTGGGGGCAGGCTAGGCAGATTGAGTGTGGCTGAAATTCTACAACAAGCGACATCACGGTCATGCGACAACATAAGGGTCATTGAGAAGGGGGATATTCTCGTCGACCTCAAACACGATCGATCAATTGTTATTTATTGCACTCATGAAAATTGTTTTTCTTTGGCAATTGTTTTTCGAAGTTACGAGTGGTACCGGCAATTTTGGTAGCATTATGGCGATAGAAACTCGTGTCTCGCGGGACCAAGTATCGATATTGGCAAATTGAGAATGTTATACGACACACCCCTCCAAGCAGTTTTGAGCAAGTACGACAAATTGACGACAAAAATACTTTCTTGGTGGTGGTCTTTGAAATTATAGCAAGATGCGAAGAACTGGTGAAGACCGTATTGCAAATTGGTGGTAATTTTAGATTTCCATACGCTACCTACGCTTTATAAAACGGCTAGGTACTTGATAAAGTGCTGACCTACGCTTGAAGCAGCTATACAGGATGGAATATTTTAACCTCACCTGGAGGAAATAATGGAGATAGCAAATTTTACTCAGAGTAAACATTCCGTTAATTAAAAAAAAAAACACAAATCTGCATTCAAAGATTTTCGGAAATTCGCTTGCCACACTCGGGAATCGAACCGGCTAAAATCCGAAAAAAATAACATTCTGTACTTTTATGGCATCAATCGATAAGGTCAATCTTAAGGATCAAATCTCTCTAATAAACATGATAAATTAAACGAAAGGAAAACCATGAAATCTAAACTTATAAGTTCAATGGGACAAGATAGATCACTTTTACTCAAAAATCCATCAGGTTACGTAAGTAAGAATCTAATTATTAATTAGCAATTTTATGGTTTTCCTTTCATTTAATTTACCATGTTTGTTTAGAGACATTTGATCCTTAAGAATGACCCTATCCATTGATGCCTGAAGCATGATGATTGAGGGGGTTATTTTTTCAGATTTTAGCCGGTTCGATTCCCGAGTGTGGCAAGCGAATTTCCGAAAAAATTTGAATGCAATTTGTTTCTTTTTAAAAATAAAGGAATGTTTCCTTTGAGTAAAATTTGATATCTCCAGTATTTAGAGTACTTTACCTCCACGTGAGGTAAAAAAAATGCATCCTGTATATGGTTCGAAAATAGCTTGAATGTAAACGCAACGATAGGTTAGTAGGCCATTCCATTGCCCTTTTCCATGAAATTGATGCGCATGTTAGGTTATACAGGTATGAACAGCGCCCACCGCGTGACTCTAGCGATTGCAAGCAGACTCTATAGGACAGCACCATAATTGCGTAACACACTATCGATCACAATCTGAACGATTTTGAAGCATATTGCTAATCCATTGCTTCATATGTTCGAAAAATTTGTCTGCTCAACACCGTAAATAACGCAATGAATGTTGTTGAACTGTCAAAATGAAACCGATTCCTACGGTACGTGTTACGCAATTATTATTATTATTATTATTTTCACTTTATTTTAAGGGGACGCGGAGCCTTCGTTTTGTCGGTAGGCCACCGCTTATATCCTTTTTTATTAGGGTCATACCATATATCGCCTATTCTGTGATTAACCCTGAGGGGGTTAAATTCGCCGTGCGCTTGGTAGGCGTCTCCAGGGGATTCAAGATCTTCTATTTCTAATTTGGCAATATTTTCCAACATTTTGGTGTTAAGGTCCTCGGCGCGTAAGTGCCAGGCTTCTATGTCAGCCATCTCCCAGATCACTTCCGTGGGTGTTCGTCTTGGTAATTGTGCGGCATTTTTCAATGCCATTCTGTATTGGCGTTCGATTTTGCTTAGGTTCGTTGCGCTATACCTTGAGAGTAGTTGCACCACTCCGTAGTCCATCAGCGGTAAAATGCAAGCCTGAATGATGGCCAGTTTCGTGTCTAGTTCTGTCTTCGCATTGTATCCTATTATTGGACCGAGGACTCCTCTGACTTGTTTCAGTTTTTTTACGGTACGTGTTACGCAATTGCCCCGCAGGTTGATTTCTCTATATCTATAAAAGGAAACCGTGACTGACTGACTGATCTATCAACACATAGCCCAAACCACTGAACGGATTGGGCTGAAATTTGGCACACATATAGATATTATGAGTATGACGTAGGCATCCGCTAAGAAGGGCTTTTTGGAAATTCGACCTTTATGGGGGTGAAAAGGGGGGATATTGTTTGTATGAAAAATCTTATTCCTTGAGTTAATAAACTTGAAACTTTGCACGAATATTTATCTAAGTAAATTATGATTTTTGTGATTTTTGTTTTTCTAAACTACCCTCTAAAGGGGAATTGGGGGGTGTCAAAGTTTGTATGGAAAAAATTTAATGCGTAATCCGATTAATTCAAAACTCAGAACCAAAAATAAAGAATAATGTGCAGCAGGATTTTTCAAAAATGTACCTCTGACGGGGTTAAAAGGGGTAGTCAATTTTACAGGGGAGGATTTTACTGCGTGGCTTGATTAACTCGAAAATTGGTGTAAATAATCTTTGAATAATTTATGGAAAAATCTCAAATGATTTTTAAAATTGCCTCCCCTGTGGGGGTGAAAACAGGGAATACAATTTACATGAAAAACCTTCAGTCAGTCAGTGCTTTCAGAAGCACTCCAAACGAAAAGAGGAGATACAGTTTATATGAAAAATCTTATTTTTTTGCTTTTCCTTTTTTTCGTTTCTTTTTATTTTATCAGTAAATAATATAGATTGAACTTTTAGGTTTTTAAAACAACCCCTCACAGAGGATATTTTAGGGGGTGTCAAATTTAGCAAGGAAAATTTTTAACGCGCTGTCGGATTAACTTGAAACTCGGTACTAATATAGTCTGGCTGTTTGAGTACTTTATGCGGCCTACCCAAATGCCCTTTCTTTGATATTATTCGTTGAGTCGTTGAGCTCTTGAGGTATTTAGTTGAGCTATACGATTACTGAGTCTGACAAATGATTGCACTGTCTGGACAGGTGTACTTAAATCTGTGATTCTTTTCGCAAAAGACCATTTCAGACGCTAATCTTGGTCCTCACATGATCTGACCAAGATTATGCCTGGACTTAGAAAAGAGACTTTGTCCCCCGAGTTTGTTTTCCCATTTCTTCTCAGGGGTAGTCAGATAGGAATTATATCGACTCCATATAGCTTATTTTTTTCTTCTTAATATGACTTTCAAAAGTGATTCCGATATCCTGTATAGAGAATAAACTTCATTATAACTCCATACTAATATTATAAATTCGAAAGTAACTCTGTCTGTATGTTACCTTTTCACGCTTAAACCATTGAGCGGATTTCGATAAAATTTGCCAAAAATCTATATAGCATCGTAGGAAAAGACAGATTACTTTTTATTTTAAAAATAATCCTAAAGGTTAAAATATCACCCGATATAGGGGATGAAAGTTTCTATGGAAACCTAGCATTTAGGGATTTATTTGGGTTAGGTTAGGAATAAAAAATAACGTGTTTCAGCGTTTTTTCAATGGGGTAAAATAGGGAATGATTTTAAAATTCACATGTAATATTAATATTGCTCTACTCGGTCAAAAGTTATTACAATTTATAGTCACAAAAAACTTGACTAACACGTATACATTCACTTACGAGCTACGGGGTCTGTGGTAGTCAATCACAAAAATTATAGTGATCATATTAAAATTAATAATTATTATTCTTTAGTTAAATATTTAGGCCCACTAGCACCACAAATCACAAAATACGTTGAGCGCTAAACGAATTAAAAACATTATTCTATGTCTGTTAATTTTGAAGTTGTCAGGGATGGAATGATGATTTAAAAATGTTCAGCGATAACTGTATTTATGGTTTTTGGTGCAAGTGGGCCTTGGTATCATAATTGAACCTGTTTTATGTATAAAAAAGATTATTTGAATTTATTATTTGTCTGTCTATTTGTTACCTTTTCACACCTTAACGGATAGGCCGTGACCTGGGTAGGAACATAGGATAATTTTTATTCCGGTAGTAGGTACGTTCCCCGGAGATAATTACCGAGTTACACGCGAGCGAAGTCGCGGGCAAAAGCTAGTATTTCATAAAATAGCAATCTGCCTAGCCTTTTCCCAACTATGTTGGGGTCGGCTTCCAGTCTAACCGGATGCAGCTGAATACCAGTATTTTACATGGAGCGACTGCCTATCTGACCTCCACAACCCATTAACTGGGTAATACGATACCTCTTGGTAAGACTGGTTGTCAGACTTTCGGGCTTCTGACGACCCGTAACGACTGTCAAAGATCCACGAATGACAGCCGGGACCAACGGCTTAACGTGCTTTCCGAGGCACGGAGGAGTCTCGATATGTAAAGATGGTCACCCATCCACGGCCAACCCCGGCAAGCGTAGCTTAACCTGATGGATCGACCCGTGCGGCTGTTATTACTTAGCCACGAGCTCCTCCTATTTCATAAAATAGCCCGGCCACTAAAAAGGTTTTAGGCAAATGTCAATTCAACGTTGGTCAAAGGTTTATGCTATTATTTTGATCTTTGTTTGAGAGCAGTGGTTGCCCAGTGGTAACGGCCGCGATTTACGAGTTTATAGGTCGTAAGTTTGGATCCTGACAGGCTACTTTTTGTATAATCATTTTATCACCACTGCTCTCAAAACGGTGAAGGAAAACATCGTGAGGAAACCGGCATGCCCTAGAACCTAAAATTCGAAGACATGACATGTGACATCTAACCACCCGCACTGGGCCCGCGTGGTGGATTACAGCCCCACTCCCTCTCAGCGAGAGAGGCCTGTGTCCTAGCAGTGAGAACGTTATAGGCTGATGATTATGCTTTTAAGCAATAGTTTTATATGCTATACTTAGTCTGTTCAGTGCCGTACCTTCAAAAGGTACTATGTCCTGACTTGATAAAGGTAAAATTTTGAAAACTGATGAAGGTATAAAAGACTTAACTGCACCTAGTTAGGACATCATCATCATTTGCCTAGCCTTTTTCCCAACAATGTTGCTCTAACCGTATGCAGCTGAATACCAGTATTTTACATGGAGCGAATGCCTATCTGACCTCCACAACCCAGTAACTGGGTAATACGATACCCCTTGGTAAGGCTAGTGTCAGACTTTCGAGCTTCTATTTATTTATTATTTATTTATTTAATCCTTAGTGATACAATTTTATCCCTTATATAACACCTGCCAAACTGCAGAGCAATTTGTCAGCAGTAGGTTCTGTCGACCCGTAACGTCCGTCAAAGATCCACGAATGACAGCCGGAACCAACGGCATAAGGTGATATGTGAAAAGCGAATTGGAAGCGGGAATAAGAAAGTGACAGAGTCAATTACTTCCACATGCTAAAAAAAGAGAGCGCAACAATGCGCTTGAACCAAAATAAAAGCGCAAAACCAAACAAAAATAGTTTAAAAATATCTTCAGCCAGATTTTTCAGTTACCTAATACCTACGCACATTTTGAATGTAATTTTGCAATGAAATTGCTTAAGATTTTAAAATTACAGAAAAAAAAACAATAAAAGTAGAGTTCTTTTCGGAATTAAATTCTATCGAAGAAATTTAACCCAATTGTGTTTTCTTTCAGTCAGAGTATTAATCAAATAGTCAATAAACATACATCCAAAAATTAAATCCATACATGCTGCAATAGTGAAATAAATGCTTACGAAACATCCCCCAATTTATTTTGGAATCGCCTTAACATGCATTCCGAGGCACAGATGGTCTTGGTATGTAAAGATGGTCACCCATGCACGATACAACCGCGGCAAGCGTAGCTTAACCTGATCGATCGACCCCACAAGCCCCCTAATTAGACCAATGTTGGAATTCCATCGGCAATACACATCGCAAAATAACAAATTATAATATTTTCCCCGAGCAATTTATGAAAAACAGTGCATTTCTGGCAACCATTTCAAACTTTAGTAATACCAGGTTGATAGCAAGCAAAAGTAGGTCAAACCACAATATTATTATTTGCAAATGTTTACATTTACTACCTTAACACGTTATGGCTTATTTATCAGCACCTGTGTTACTTTGTGGAACTGCTCCATATAGCTGGAGCGAGGACACAATTCCTTTCTGATAAGGCGAAGTTTATTTATAACTGCAGTACCGCTACTCTAGTATACATTAGTCTACAATATAATGACAATGTCTCCACTAATAAAATATTCCTCCATTTGTTAGATTTATTTGGTCTTTTTAACCGACTTCAAAAAGGAGGAGGTTATCAATTCGGCGGAACCTTTTTTTTTTTTTTTTTTTGTATGTTCCCCGATTACTCGAAGATGGCTGGACCGATTTGGATTGTTTTTGTTTTATTCGAGAGGGTATACATCACAGTTGGTCCCATATAAAATTGATTAACTTTGCTTTGGTAGTTTTTGAGTTAGCTTCAATAATACGTATTTTTTCCCCACTTTTATATGGATGATGTTCTAGGTTGTTTTGCAGGCAGTGGTATTAGAATTTGTGTGGGGTAGGTACCACAACTAAAAAGTGAAAAATAAAAACTTTTTTACAAAAAAATACAACCGACTTCCAAAAACAACTACAAAATGAAAAATAACTTTAATTTCGGAAGTCGGTGGCAAAAAACGAAAATACATTTAACTAGACACCGACTTCCGAAATTAAAGTTATTTTTCACTTTGTAATTGTTTTTGGAAGTCGGTTGTATTTTTTTGTAAAAAAGTTTTTTTGGTCATTCAGCAACACAAGTCGATTAACATACTGCTACTTTTATACATCATGTAAATTAATACAAAAGAAATTAAATGAATTATTTATTATTATTTATTTATTAAATTAATTATCTCTTTTGTTTTCTTAAAATACCTAAGAGTCTAGCTAGATCTTTAAATTATTTTACTTCTGTTCCTATTCTTGCTGAATAATTAAGATTTAAAAAACTGAAGTGTCAATCGACTTTTGTTGCTGACTGTACCACGTCCATTTAAACTATTTCTAGGGATTAGGTGTTGCACTGTATGCAAAACGTGGGCTTATTGAAAGAATTTATCGAATTTGTTTTCATAATTCGATAATTAACCACGCCCAAGTTCGAAAACTTGGTGAATTAAGAGGTCATCGCAATACGTTTGACGTTGACCACAGGAAAATACTACAGCATAACTTCCCCTGATGGATCAACCCGTAAGCCGCACGAGTCGATCCCTTGCCAGGGTTATCCGTGGACGAGTGACTATCTTTACGAGACTCCTCCGTGCCTCGGAAAGCACGTTAAGCCGTTGGTCCCGGCTGTCATTCGTGGATCTTTGACAGTTACGGGTCGTAAGAAGTCCGAAAGTCTGACAACCAGTCTTACCAAAGGGTATCGTATTACTCAGTTAATGAGTTGTGCAGGTCAGACAGGCAGTCGCTTAGGTCAGGTAGGGATTGATCTTTTTGATCACTGTGAAAGGATCGTTTTGCAAGTTTAATATTAACTTATTTACGTAAATAAACTAACAGTAAGTTACAAAGTAATTAATGGTAATAATACATGACTGTAAGAACAAGTTCCGTTGTCGATAGACATTATGTGAAGGACATGCTATACGTAGCATCGAGACTTCGTGATAAGCCGAACAGTCTAGCCATTTTTACACGTTATATATAGGTACCTATGTCTAGAATAGCTTGGCTAGGTATTGACGCTAATACATGTTTTGTAGAGGGGCTCGTGGCTAAGTAATAACAGCCGTAAGGGTCAATCGATCGTGTTAAGCTACGCTTGCCGTGGTTGGTCCGTGGATGGGTGACCATTTTTACATAAAGGGACCTCCGTGCCTCGGAAAGCACGTTAAGCCGTTGGTCCCGGCTGTCATTCGTGGATCTTTGACAGTCGTTATTACGGGTCGTTAGAAGCCCGAAAGTCTGACAACCAGTCTTACCAAGGGGTATCGTATTACCCAGAAACTGGGTTGTGGAGGTCAGATAGGCAGTCGCTTCATGTATAATACTAGTATTAAGCTGCATCCGGTTAGACTGGAAGCCGGACCCAAAATAGTGGGAAAAGGCTAGGCAGATGATGATGACATTTCTTGTAGAGCGAAATAGGAATCTGAAGTCGTGGTTTTATATTGGCGACTTAGGCATATAATCAGACGCACAGCACTATTGCGGCGATAAGTCCCCTCTTTGAGGAGTGGTTGGAGAGGCGCCACGGCATCCTCACCTTCCGCCTGACGCAGGTCCTCACCGGACACGGTTGTTTCGGGAGGTTCCTATTTCGGATAGGGCGGGAGGAAACGCCCGGGTGTCACCATTGAGTGGATCGCCCGGAGGACACGGTGATGCATACAGTGGAGGTCTGCCCGGCTTGGGCGGAGCACCGCCCCGTGTTCTCGCGGAGACGATCGGCGGCGGCGATCTCTCGCGCCCTAACCTGATCCAGGACATGGTACGGAACGAGAGTGCATGGGAGGCCGTCACCTCCTTCTGCGAAGCAGTAATTCTCGCGAAGGAGGAGGCGGAACGCGTGAGGCAGAGGCAACTGTCGCACCGATATTTTCCTTTACTATTTTGAGAGCAGTGGTGATATAATATAAATCGCGAAAATATGCCTAGAAAATTCTTTGCCACGTCGCCTCGTTTGTGTTCTGGAACACGTCCTTAACATTTTTCACAACGTAAACAGGGTTATATCATAGTGCTTTAAAGTGCGACAGCACGACATTTTCACTTAAGGAGCTCCTAGTCGGCGGCTCGAACTCGTTGGTGTCGTGGCTTTTATGCATGCTCTTTAGTTACTTTATTTAGTATTTATTTATTTAGTTCTATGTATTTAGTGAAATAGACGATGATTTATAACTAAAACGAGCGCATAAAATTTCATGAACAGACCTTTGGGCGTTTAGATATTATGAAAAAACAACTGGATGTATTTATTTAAAGTAAAGTTATTCGAATTCTTCAATAAATTATCTATCCCTGTATGGTAATAACTTTGCCATTTTCATACTCCGGGAGCTACCGAGCTATGTATTTACGCCCAAAGATGTGCTAAAATTAGTGTTGAAATATGGAAGTTTCGACGCTCATAACTTAATTTTTTTTCCGATTTTGAGTAATCACCAAATTAAGTTTGTATGGAAGAATGAGCGACTAGCGTGCCCTTAAGAGGAACAAAAAAATCCTTAAGTAGTGCAAAAACCGTCGTGTTTTCTATCAGCTTCTTTACATAAGCCTTATGCGTTGAAGTAAAGTAGCTTATAGGTCGTGCTCTTTTAATCTTACTTGCTACATTTGTACATACATACATAAATTCACGCCTTTATTCCATAGGGGTAAGCAGAAACTACAGAACACCACATGCTACGATCTTTACATACTCCGTTTACGTTCATATACATTTAGACATACCGGATGACTTTTTACAGTCTTCAAAAAAATAGGGTATAATAGCTGAACGGGGTAGAAGCCTGTGGCATACCTAGTTTTTTTTTTTTTTTATATCTTAGACAAAAAATTGATCTAAGTATCAATTACTACAATTTTGAAGTAAACTTTTCATACTAGAACAATAAAAACAGAAATTTTGAAAAAAAATAATAATAAATCTTTTTCGAGACGGTAAAAAAAGTCATCCGGTACACATGGCTACACATCAAGCTATACGTTTCCAGTTTACACTGACCTCTCATTGTAAGGAAATCATAAACAATGCGAGATCAGCTTATACTGGAAATTATAGCTTGATCTGTAGCGGTGCGTACCTATACATGCACGCCGTTTGCGTTTACTACGCACCCGGCGTTTCTGAAGAACATCACCATTAATGTCAATACTTACATTATGTCATTCGAGGGCATCCTATCCCGGCGTTTCCAACTTTCGACTCACATCTGCCCTGTTATACTCGTACATTTTTACAATGTCGAAGTGAATAAAACTTTAACGCATTGTTTGAAGGCGGGTTTATGTCCAGCGAAATATATACATAATATATATTATTACATCAGCGCGGTAACACCCTGGGCCTGAATTGCAAATTGGGTTACAAAGACGTGTTTCTCATGTGCTGTAGTTGGCTTTATTGTTAGGTCTAGACTCGTAGACACTTTTTCTTGTAAATGTATGCAAGGAATACAATAGTTGGTCCTTAGGTCACTGTTTGCAAATATTGCTACACAATTTTGGCGCTAAAATACACAGAGCGCAAAAACGGTTTCGAGTGTAGGTAATTTACAGCCTGTCATGGTTTCAGTACCAAAATAAGTATTATAAGCGTACCATGATCCCTCTAACTACCAAAACACTTAGATATTAAAATCTCATCATGTATGTGCACAAAAACGGAATGTGTTGACGCGGTTACCGAGGAAAAACCTGGTTTAACTTACACCGGCTGCAAACTTACTGAACATAAATATTATGTAAGTGTTCTCACTATTCAAAGTATCGTGACGTTTATATTTAAAGAAAAGAAAAGAAAGTAAGAAAAAACATTTATTTAGCACAAACTAAAAGGCACACAAAATAATAACAGCAGATTTAACAGATTATTTAGATTTTTTTATCAGATTATTTTTTATTATTTAAATGGAGTTGTTCACAAATAAATTACAGTGCGACTGTCATCTCCTTCTATACTTATTGAAAAATAAAGTCGCATTTCGTGTCTATCTGTGTGGCCGCGTTGTTCTTCTAAACTGCGCAACGGATTTTGGTGCGGTTTTCACCATCATTTAGAGAATTTATTCCGGAAGGTTTAATGTATAATACATTAACATTTAACTTATGTATAGAAACCTTCATGTTTTGTCAAGTCGTGAAAACCGTGCGAAGCAGGGCCGGGTCACTAGTCTTCTTATATATAAAAAAATCAATTGCAGCTGTCCGTTAGTCTCGCTAAAACAAAAACGGCTTCACCGATTTGAATGTTTTATTTATTTTAAACTCCTCTTTACTGGGGTGGTTTAAAAGAAAAAAGAAATTGAAATTTTGACAGGTCAGCTAGTTTTAAACTAATTATCAATTCAATTCAAAATATTTACATAAACTCACGCCTTCTTCCCGTGGGGGTAGGCAGAAACTACAGAACGCCACCTGCTACGATCCTTGCATAAGTACTCATTTTGCCTCGTTTACGTTCATGCATCAAAATATTTTATCTATTAGTATAAATAAAAAGAGAAGTCCTGACTGACTGACTCCCCAACGCCCAGCACAAACCCTAGGACCTAGCAAGCTGAAATTTTTCATGGAGGTTCCCTTTATTATGTTGACAAGGAATAAGGAATTCCCGGCAGTACGTTCCCGTGGGATATATTCCGACATTCACGCGGGCGAAGCCGCTGGCAAAAGCTAATTTCTCATAAACTTACATGGGCACTTATAAAACGTCAGAAGCTAGATGCTCGGTTCCAATTGGTCGTTTCCTATGGAGACGAGCCGACAAGAAATATAACGGTTACTCCTTTAATAATAATTGGCTTTTACAATGCGTAGGGACGGTGTTGATAGGTATGAAAGACCAGTGTAGGCCTGTCAATCCAATCAATGTATCTTGTGGGGAGGAGGGGACAGCTGGAAACGACAGTCAGCCAACGATACAAAATCATCACCACAAAATGATTCCGTCACCTTACAACGGCCGTCACGAAAATCTGTCCAGTATTTGACATTAGGTTGTCAAAAAACGCTCCTGGATTCTTGTGCGACCGTTCACCGCTTTCTTAGGGTCCACCAAACGGAAAAATCCTCTCATTCGCGAGGTTTTTTCAAATGTGGTAAATAACACTAAATCATCGCAGTCTAGCGGCGTGAGCTGTGGTGTGCAGGTGCCACATTTTTGCTCGGAGCGCGGTGAACAAAAGTTAAAGCGCCGGCCGCTGCTAACACCAGGCGTCTGGGACCGGAGAAGTTTATAGCTAATTTTAAGGCTGCGGTTATACTGCAGGGTAGTTTTCAGAAAGTCGCTTCCAGCGAATACTTTCATAATGCATTTAGTAAAAAGCTGTTGTTTTGACATTACAAAACAGACAGTTAAATTTTATGGCTGTATGCCCAGCCATAAAATTTAACTGTCTGTTTTGTTCCTTAGCGGTCAGGGCTTATTTTAATTTAATTTAAATATTTGAATTGTTTTTTTTTTTTAAGGACGCTTTTAACGTTCTGCATCGTTCTCACATATGAAATTTCAACATGAATGATGTAACCATTATTTTGTAACCATATCTTGATTTAAAAGAGTGTCCGTGGAGTTTCTTGCCCGTTCTTCTCCATAGGTACCTACTATGCTTTGGAATGGGCGCCTAGCTTCATCTTTCTGACTGACCGACCCCTTGACAATTCAAAAGTGCCTGTAATTGGTTTAATTGAAATAAATGCTTTGAGTTTGAGTTTGAGTTTGAGTTTATTAATTTGTATGAATTATTTAAGTAGATTATTCATGTAATTTGTTATCATTTAATTGTGCTTTTGTGTGTACTGAATAAATGTTTTATCTACTTATCTATTTTTTTTAAAGAACGTACGCATTTCAATCCCAGTCTCAGTCTGTCAAAAATACGTTTTTAAGAACATACGTTTTTGGAAATTTTTTGACATTGATTGTCATTGAGATGAGATTGCGACTAGATTTGAACGTTTTATAATACGGGAATTGATCTTCTCATTATTATAATCCGCCCGAGCGAATAAAATCATGAAATGGCATCGTTTAAATATAAAATCCAATGTCCCGTATTATTGGAGACATTGAAAAACGATTAACTATACCTCCAAGTGCACTAGACTACAATCTTTACCCCGACCAGGGGGCTTTACTATGAGCTCTTATAGCAGAGCAGAAGTTGAATGGTTCCAGCGTGAGAGAGAGACGGAGCTATATACGACCTATAGTACCATCCTTTTTTCTCAACGGATCTGGATCCATGATCTTTTTCACGTCATAGTACGGCCTCAGGATCACACATCTCAAACACGAGCCCTCGTAGTACCGTAGAAAAATTGCTACGACAATCATCCGCTACGCGGTCCGGCCTACTAACATTTTTTACAAAGGGGCACCGATTTTTGCTACGCTGCTACGAAACACCAGCTTATCTCGTAGCAGCTTATTTAATGCAGGTGCTACCACCATTTTTATATTTCGTGTAATTCCAACGTTGCTTCTAGCCGCCGCCGTTTCGAATGAATTATGTGAAGAGGCGGAGAAGTTATAACTTACACATGCAGCAATATTATTCTTAGAAACAAGAACTGAACCTTATGGACTAACCACCAACGCGGCAATGTGCAACGTCTAGTTACTTACAGCTATTCTTGAAGTTATGGCAGGAAGTGAAGGTGCTTAAGCTGAAGTTTGCACACGTCTGAAGTTATTTTGAGTGGCTCGTGGCTAAGTAATGAAAGCCGCACGGGTCGATCGATCAAGTTAAGCTACGCTTGCCGCGGTCGGTCCGTAGATGGGTATCTTTACATACCGAAATCCATCCGTGCCTAGGAAAACACGGTCCTGGCTGTCATTCTTGGATCTTTGATAGTCGTTACGGGTCGTCAGAAGCCCGAAAATCTGACAACCAGTCTTACCAAGGGGTGTCGTGTTTCCCAGTAACTGGGTTGTGGAGGTAATGTAGGCAGTCGCTCCATGTAAAATTCTAGTATTCAGCTGCATCCGGTTAGACTGGAAGCCGACCCCAACATAATTAGGAAAAGGCTAGGCGGATTGACGTCTGAAGTTATTTTGGAACGCGATTAATTATCGATGTATTTATTTCAATTAGTATATTTACAGTGAAAGACTAGACTTAACAATTCAACATTTTGTCACTAATTAAGACTGACGAATATTTTCTAGACAAAAAATCAATCAAAATGTTTCATTCTATTTTTAGCTCCTCGTTAAGCTCCTTAAGTTTTGAGTTGAGCTGCACGATTACTGACAAATGCGTGCACTGACTGGACAGGTCCATTCAATCTGTGTGGTTCTTTTCTCAAAAGACCACTTCAGACACCAATCTACATGGTCTTCACATGATCTGACCAAGACTCTGAGTGTGGACTTAACCGACTGTGACCTCTGAGTTTGTTTCAGCCTTTCTTCTCAGAGTAGTCAGATAGGAAACGCCGACCTCATCTAGTTTTTAAAAATATGATAGACGTGTAAAAGTGTTTGTACAAACCTACTTACAGAAATACATCATTTATCATTACACTGGCAAAATCATCTCAATCTTACTAGGAACCGTCCCTACCTTCTTTCTGCATAAGCAACGTTTCGACACAACTGCAACCCCAGGGACAATAATATTAAGTAAGTACCTACTACATTGTACCCCAACTCGCAAGTAACATGGTACAAGGGCAGGAAGATGATGACTACATTGTTTCCACATCTTCATTAAACCCCCTCACCTATTCCTTCAGGACAGTCAGGACACGGCAACCACAAAGCGACTAACAGTCGGCAGTCGTAAACAAATTATTACCTTAGCCGACTATATACTAAACTGCGCCCACGACTACACAAGTTATAAGCGGCAGCGGGTAACTTAAGGCCCTGTGATCCGGCGCTCGCGCCGCGTACTGAACTGAAGTAGGCTCGTGAGTGGTTGCCTAATTTGGTAGGTATTTAAACATAGTAATTATTAATCATTTTATCCGACAAACTCAGCGAATTTCGCTAAACAATCTACTACCTTTTCATTTATATAAAAAATAAGAAAAAAACGTCTGTTTTGTAGCTATGAGATTGATTAAACATTATGAAAAGAAGTAACTTTGGGATTTTTTTTTTTTCTATCCAGCAAAGTAAATCTAATCGTATTATTAAAAGCGAATGGCTATCTGCCAGATCCTTATATAAGATATATCTTTTGTTCAGAATTTTATAACACTGTTTTTATGTTTCCCATGGATTCAAAAACTACTTAGCGCGTCTCTGTCGGGTCGTAGCGCCTTAACTACAAGAAATATTGCGCGAGCAGCACCGTACTTCAAATGATAGAAGTGAAACTTCTTAAAAAATTTGAATTAGAGAGATTAAGTGTGAGAGACAGTGAGAGTTTTAACTTTCTTCTCTCTCATGTAACGAAATGTGCCTAAACGTGACATGTCCTTGAAACACTCATTAGGGATGATGACTAAACATTTGTTTTTTGTTCGTCATGTAGATTATTAAATAATTTTGGACACTCATTTATTTTTAATAATCAAAAAGATTACGGCGATACATTAAGTTACAATGTGGCATGACATCACTCTTTGCTAGGTTTTATAGATCCTGTACTGTACAGATGTTATAGTAGTGACGTAGCGAGCCCCCACTCCCCAACTTTAATGCGTTTTATCTAAGTAAAAATACGTTTCTAATTCTTTTTATTATCTGACTGGCGGACTGAATATATATATATATTTTAAACCCAGGCATCATCCCCTTCCCGTGCGGTCGGCCATTTTGTCGAATCTACGCGTCTGTGTCGGTACTCTGATTGGTCTCGCGCGATCTGATATCGTTGTTGGTGTGTTTTAGAGACTTCACATATGACGGTATGCCATCCTTGTTCTTTTTCCTACACTTTGTGTAAGTTAGAGCAGTAAAGATACAGATTATTAACACAATAACGTAATTAAAAAGTAGTCAAAGCCGCGCGGACTGGAGAAGTCTTCGACACAAATATGACTTATAATGGCCGCGGACTGGAAAAGGTTATTCAACAGTTGACTGGATTATTCTCGTCAAATTATCGAATCGCCGCCTAAGAAGATTCACTTCAAAAACTTGCAACACGGAGAGCATAACTGAATAAGAACAAAACAGAGTTAGGCCGACCGTCCACGACGCTACTCTGAAGTAACGAGTTACAAACTCAAATCACCAAGTGTAGTAATGAGTAGCCAGAATGTAAGAGCCACAGACATATATATATATCTGTAGAAAGAGCTCAAGTATTTCAATGGCGATTCATACACGACGCATCCAATCACAAACTAGATAATAACGCGTTTGTAAGTCGCATAGAGTACGGGATCGCTATTAAGGTAGATCCGCTGTGGTAATTGATAATTCTTATGGTTATAATTATGTAAATACATGTTTGTTATTGTCGCTAATCATATTTTGACCAAGATACAACCTGCCACTGACCTGCAAATTGCTAAAAACGCAAGAAAATTTGAATTTCGCGGGCTACGATAGCGGACCAACCTTAAGGTGGAAGCGCCAGGGAAGCCCGCAAAATTAAAATTTTCTTACAGTTAGCAGGTCGGTATGAGGTTGTATGTTGATCAATATATGATTCGCGTACGTAACAAATATATATTTACAGAATTACACAACTGTCTAAGACCAAGTTACCCTATTTAATGATTATTTCATAAAATCATTACATTTGAGGGCAATTCTAACTTAAGGAGTTGTATTGCTGTTTCTAATGATTATAATTCTGTAAACAAATACTTGTTACGGTCGCGAATCATATTTTGATACACATACAACCTGCCACTGACCTGCAAGTTGCAAAAAACGTAAGAATATCTGAATTTCGCGGGCTACCTTAGGGCTTCCCCTTAAAATACTAGTGCTATGACATTCTGGCTACTCATTGTGCGCTTTTATAATTTATTATGTGACGATATTGTAACGATAACACAGATATGAAGACGTGTGGCGGCATCTATAACGCCACATGCGAACTACGCATCAAAGACATGACGTCACACAAATCCTGCATCACGTCGGGGTCACCAGTATAGAGCTGTGAGGAGCAGGGTCTAAAGTTCAGTTATCCTCCATAATAAAGGGAGGATGAGTGAACATTACACCTTGTTCCTTACACCTCTATAGACGCTTTAAAATTTTTGTTCACGATAACGTTATCACGTGCACGTTCTTCCATATATTTTATGGACGTGGACGTCCACGATAATATCGTCACGTTAGAAATTATAAATTTGCACATTGGTGATTTGAGTTTAGACACGTTCTTTTGAGTAGCCTCGTGGACGGTGGGCCTAACTGAGTAAGAACTAAGGAGAGT
The DNA here is from genome assembly GCA_946251885.1 of Cosmia pyralina. Taxonomy (NCBI): domain Eukaryota; kingdom Metazoa; phylum Arthropoda; class Insecta; order Lepidoptera; family Noctuidae; genus Cosmia; species Cosmia pyralina. Next base: position 2,743,835 of record OX276354.1, read on the forward strand.
AACTTAGCACAACTTGACAAAGTTACGAACGCTTCAGCGAGTATTAAATGGGAAAGAAGTAATAAATACTTGTGTTTTTATAAAGCAACGAAGTTGTAAACTTTATACAGCGTTTATTTTTCATTCAAAGTTTAAGCGAAGAAAATTTTGTTGAATGAAACTTGTAGAGGCAGACCGTAAATAATTATGAATGTAACATGATACCTACTCGTTCTTGCATGAATGAAGTTTATAATCAATTCAAATGTTATGCAATTTGATTCTGAATGAACGTGTTTCAAGGATCATGTAATCAATCACTCAAGCCTATAGCGGACAACTGGCGGTTTTTTGTTAAAATAAAAAGACAATGATATCAGCAATCCAGCACTATCTTGATACAAGTTCGTATTTGGGGTAGATACGTTCAGAAAGACAGTAAAAAAGTGCCTGTAAATGGTTTTTATCGAAAGAAATGCTTTGAAATTTAAACCCTCACATGGCCGTCTAGTCATCCCCGAATTTATTAAAGTCTAGCGAGCATCTCCCCCATCCCAGAAGCTGACTCACAAGTCACATGACTGGAGAGCCGCCATCCCTTCTAACTTGTCCCTACACCCCGTCTAAATATGAGTCACTAACAAAGGGCAACGCACCCTCAGCTAATGCCATGCACCCCTGCGAATAGTCGTGAAGTCGCCTGAATCATAACCACGGACTGCAAGACGTATGGGAAGTGTCCAACTTTGTAAAGTAACTTTGCCAAGCCAGCTTTTAATTGAAAAGTTTTAAAACATTTGTGTGAAAGATGGAGTTATTTCAGTTGGAACTTCAATATACAGCTTAGTTCTTTGTTTTTAAAGCATGGTGACGGGGTCTCAATAATGAAGGAACAGCTCGGATTATCAGCAAAGAAAGGATGGCGATTATGGAAGTCTATTTCGAAATATGTAGACGTTTAAAACGCAATATGTTGACAACAGTGTAAGCACGTTGGTTGAATGAAGTTTGTGCTAAGTATAATCAAAATATTGCATTGTCAGCATTGATGTATAAAATAGGAAGATTAGGTACACGCTCCTCGACGTGGACCGCATAAATTAGTCCTATAGGCCTAATTGACCTTAGTCGTAATCGATCTGGCGTTTGTGTAGTGCATGTGTAACACCTTAAGTAAAATGAAGGTAATCGTCTAAATAAGTAAGTACCAACAATGCCTTACCTGTGTTTTCAAAAGTGCACAAATAGTTAAAACCAAAAACAAGTTCCACGAGATTACTTTTCACTCGTAAGTACATCAAAACTTAATTTTCTTTAAAATTCTTCTGATTAATATTGCTGCGAGCTCGCGGCGAGATCGCTATTTGCAGAAAGGGATAGAAATATATGATTCGTAAGAGTGTGAAGAGACAAGCGGCAGCGAAAGTGGCGTATTAAGAATTGTTATGGTTGTTATGTAAGTGTTTCTAGTACAATAATGTTTACGTGACGTTAAATAATGTTTACGTGACGTTAGAGAGTGGCCTATCTTCCCTATTTTATACATCAATGATTGTCAGTTACAAAGTGTCAAGCTATTTGGAATCTTCCGAGTGTGTGTAAATATCACCATAAACCAGGCTGCGTATAATGTGAATTTAATGTCATCAGGAGCTCCGATCCGGAATTCCCGATTCAATTTCCGGGAATACGATACATCACTGACTTATACGAGGCGGGAAGCTTCCATTACGTTAGATATTTTCCTGTCTTCCGTTTCGGATCTCTAATTCTCCGAATGTTGAGAGCCTTCCCTATAGATTGCAACATTGTCTTGCTCAAGTAATGATGGATTGGGGGACACATTCAGACCCTTTCTACCTCGGAAAATAGAAAAGAAAAGAAAGTTGGCCTCCGAACGCTATGAAGCGAAAAACGAAATATTAGGTCTTTACCTATGAAATTGCCGTTCTGCAGTAGGTACTGGCCATTTCAAATCAAAATATTTTTTTTTTGGCTAAGAATTCTAATTTCAAATTAATTTTATTTTAAAAACATGGACTTTTTTTCCCAAAAGTAGTCATTTGTTTATTGATTAGTGTTACATTTTCATCGCATTTCAATCTTTTTCGTCATCATGGATACGTTAAAAATTCGAGTAATTATGGAATATGAGTACCGTCGTGGCAGCAACGCGGCACAAGCGGCACGCAACATTAACGACGTTTACGGAGCTAACACTACAAACCAACGCACCACTTGTTATTGGTTTGCTCGCTTCCGTTCTGGAAATTTCGACCTGAAAAATGAACCTCGCGGTCGTCCGAAGACTTTGGTCGACAATGACGAATTAAAGGCGATTGTGGAAGCTGATGATACACAATCTACGGCTGAATTAGCAGCAGCTTTCGACGTTAGCGTCAAAACAATATTGGTCCATTTGCGTCAAATTGGCAAGGTAAAAAAGCTTGACAAATGAGTGCCCCACGAACTCAATGATCGCCAGCGCGAAGTACGCGTCGAGACGTGCCTTGCACTGCTCAACAGACACACAAATGAAGGAATTTTGAACCGCATTGTTACCTGCGATGAAAAATGGATTCTGTTTGATAACCGCAAGCGCTCAGCAAGTTGGTTGGATCCTGGTTCAGCACCTAAACAATGCCCTAAACGAAAACTTACCCCTAGAAAAGTGATGGTCACTGTTTGGTGGTCTAGCGCCGGTGTGATTCATCACAGCTTCTTACCAAACGGAGTGAGCATTACTTCAGATGTGTACTGTGAAGAACTGAACACAATGATGGAGAAGCTGGCACATCTCCAACCAGCATTGGTCAATCGCTCGTCTCCGCTGCTCCTGCACGACAACGCGCGACCTCATACTGCACAGCAGACGGTCTCCAAGTTGCAAGAACTGGGGTTGGAAGCTCTCCGTCATCCGCCCTACTCACCAGACCTTGCGCCTACAGATTACTACTTTTTCCAGAATTTGGATAACTACTTGGCGGGAAAAAAATTCAATGCCCGAGAGGCAGTACAAAATGCCTTTGAAGAATTTGTTGCCTCCCGTCCAGCTGATTTCTTTAAGAAGGGCATCAATAAACTGCCACTGCGTTGGCAAAGATGCATTGATTGCATGGGTGATTACTTCGATTAATACAAACAAAAACTGCATGAAAAAAAATCCGTTTAAATGTTTTCATACAAAACGGCAATTTCATAGGTAAATTCCTATTATTCAATGGAAATTAGAAAACACCTACACAAAATATTGAAATGAACAGAAAATCTAACTCTGGGATACTATCATATCTAGTGAATTTTCGTTACGAAATTAGCCTTCTGTAATCTTATAGAGTACCTACGCCATTCAAATTGAAAAAGCCTATCTCCAGCAGTGGACAGCTGTGGGCTGAATATGAATCTTAGAGTAACATATCTGAAAATAATCAACAAGTTTTGTGCTCCTACAGTTTCAGAAATTCAATCTATACTAATATTATAAAGCTGAAGAGTTTGCTTGTTTGGTTGAACGCGCTCATCTCAGGAATTACTGGTTCGAATTGAAAAATTATTTTAGTGTTAGATAGCCTATTTATGAGGAAGGATATAAACAATAGAAGCGGAGCATCAATGAAAAATGTTACAAAAACGGGGAAAATTTATTCCTTTTGAGAGCTTCTGTTGCGTGCGCTGCGTAAACGATTAAAAGTTACGCAACAATCATGTATGACGGAATTGTTCCTCGTTTTAAAAAAAAGACCGCGATAGCATAATATGTCTATCTGTTAAGGTTAGCTCACTATAACATTTTTAATGGTAATCAAATCTATACTAATAATAAAACTAAAGAGTTTGTTTGTTTGTAAGTTTCAACGTGCTCTGGAACTGCCAGTCGGATTTGAAAAATTCTTTATTGCATTTGATAGCCCGGTTCTTGACGAAGGCTATAGGTTGTATAACATTACGCTAGGACCTTTAGGAGCCGAGAAAAAAGAAAAAAAGTCAGAAAGAACACTAAGCGAAAACGAAGTAATATCGGCAGGCGATGCGATGCGACGGGGTGGGTCGGGGGAACAAGAAATTTCACGCGGACGAAGTCGCGGGCAGAAACTAGTACTTAACACATAAAGTGAGCAAAAATCCCACAAACCAAAAGGTACTCATTCGCCCATATGCCTTAATATCCTAGATGAGACAAGTACCTTACATACTACATACATAAATAAATACTACCTTGCATAATGATATGCATACAGAATTGCTCTATCGCAATTTGTGAGTTCATTTCGGATGTATGCGGTTAGCTAATGTGTTCAGTTAGATAGCCAGTACCTATGCTTCGGACAGAGCGGTTATTGCCGCATCTAGTCGACCAAAACTGTATGGACGATTGATTCAGACATTACAGTTTTAATTTGAGTTAGCTTTATTCGCTTTTTAGGGTTCCGTACCTCACAAGGAAAAAAACGGAACCTTTATAGGATCACTTCGTTGTCCGTCTGTCTGTCTGTCAGTCTGTCTAGACCCTTTTTCTCAGAAACGCGTGGAGGTATCAAGTTGATTTTAATATCAAATACGTAAGTCTATGGTCTCTTGGAGTCCTAAAACACCCAAGCTTCTAAGTCAACGCAATAAAAACATAGGGCCATTTATGCACATATTTTGATACTCGCAAGTAAAACCTATAGGGTACCTACTTCCCGTTGTCCTAGAATCATGAAATTTAGCAAGAAGCAAGGTGTCACAGCACAAATAAAGGAAAAAGTCCGAAAATTGTTTTTATGACATAATTTTTTTTTTTGGGATCCATTGTTAAGTTTGTTTTTGGGATAAATTCTTTTCAACTACGGAACCCTTCATTGTGCGTGTACCGACATGCACATGGCCGGTTTTTTTTTTCGCTGCCGGTATTTATCCTGATGAGTCACTGACCCTGTTTGATATAAGCAACGGGCGATCCTCGCAAAATTTCTGAAGGGATAAATAAAAATTATACCGTGCCATGGTCACTTGCAGGTTTACTATGCGGACAGAATTATTTCACTGCCATAAAATGTCTTAAACGCGTTAAACGTTTCATAAAGCCGTTAATGAGTTTAGGTGCCAAAGGTTAAGTTGGATGACGATCTGGCTTGACCTAAAAAGTGTTAATTACATGTAATAGCCACACCAATCGTTGATCGTACCCAAGTTAAGCGCAGCCTTTTAATTTAACGCGGTCTAAAGGGGTCAAAATAGCAATACATAGCCGTTGTATGAAACCAAGAAGGAAACAACACATCATTAAATAAAAAAAGAAAAACATGTTTTTGTCAGAGATAAACGCGTCGTGTCGCAGAAAAAACATATTATTATCATGACAATATTGTTGCACAAACACACAGCCTTACGACAAAAGCGGCCATTACAACAACGCACAGTTGCTTTTAGCACGCTCATTGTCTATAATTAAACGACGGAACACAGAATAGCTTTGTGCTCTGATGAGTCGAGGGAATCAGTCATTTGTTTGGAACCGCTACTTGCAGGTAGACGCGTAAATGAAAGGAAAATCTGGGTTTGGTTTTAAACTGTCACTGTTTTCATCAGAACTTTTTCGACTTCCCTTCATCTTTTCCCAACTTCCCAGGCTCCTGTGATAATCTGTTTCGAATCCCACAGAAATAGTGTTGTTTCTGTCTTAACTGAGGACGACAGAGCACAAACTGATTAAGATCATAACTGGATTAAGTCGCGAGATGGCTCACACCACGTCTTGCGAGAGCCGCAGTAATCCGATTATAATTTGACGACTATCATACCTTGTGCGGTACAGTAACCAACAAATCAACGTATGTTTATAGTGCTGTATGAATCAACAATTGTTTAGTAAATACAAGTTATTCTAGAATAAGCTTATGTCGCAGCAATTTAAAAGAGAAATACCAATTTCAAAAAGTGCTATCTCGCTCAACCGAATGTTCTCCTCGGATTGTATTTATTTTCAGGATCACAAACAGATAGTAAATAAAGCCAGTATATCAAAACTGGACCGAAATAAACCTTTTTATTAAATTGATAGGTACATGACACGAGGCGCCAAACATAGCAGCTCATATATCTAAGAAAACGTTTTAGAAGGCCGAAGCTATATCTGGACACAAAGAACTCGAGGGATCTCATCCGACATCCGGGGAGGCAGGGGTGGTTGCTAGCCAGATGGGATATTGATAAAAGATAAGTCACGTAGGTATGTCTGGTGCTTGGCAAATTATATCGAGGAACGGATTTAGGGGTTTAAAGCTTTTAATATTGGGATGAAGTAATCTATCACGAGAATTGAAATAGAGTTTTGTCCATGTGACACCTAAAACTACTTTGATTTGTGGCAATTTTCGAAACGATTCCAGATATAGAGATATTTTTCAATATCTTGGGATAGTTATTGTATCGTAGCCCATGTTTATTTCATATTTTTGTACGGAACCGAGAAAAATAAAGTCTGCTAGTAGCACGAAGCAATTGCCTCAAGCAAAAGGCTTGTGGCTACAAAGCTGTTGTGAGTTTTAAAACGTTTGAAGTGCAGAAAGGACTCTGTACACACTGTTGTTCAGGCAAGAAGTTTGCTTTATAAATTCTTTTATGATTCTTTACAATTCCAAAATAAAGTACTCAGGGATGCTGTAAATGCACCATGGTACATTAGAAATGGTGACCTTCACCGCGCCCTTAAAATGGAACTCGTCACCACCATCATCCAAAAGTTTGCTGAAGCCCACGAACACAGACTTCACCGACATGTGAATGCCGAGGCAGTACAGCTGCTAGACAACACGGACATAGTGCGCAGGCTAAAGAGAACTAAACCATTTGAGTTAGTGTAGTGTGTAAATGAATAATAGTAATGCTGTGCTATACATGTGACACATGAACAAAGTGTTTTTATCAATATTATCAGACTCCATGAAAGTGCTACAGAATTATAAAAAAGTGCAAATTGCCACTATTCTTAGTTATAACAAAATCTATGACGTAAAATAATATGTTAGAGTTAAATAAGTTAAGAATTTTAGTTCTTTTTAATATAGAAAAATAATAAAAATTCTTTTACACTATTTTCCCCGTATCGCGTAGGTGTAAATACGTACGGTAAAAACATCGCACTAGTGCGAATTTAGTTTGGAACGAATAGCATCAGGTACGAGTTTGCACTCGAAAACATAGATAGTGGTAAATTGAGGACAACTAGATGATTATTATGAGCGGTAAACTCTCACAAATTACCAGGAGGCCATAGTCACGAAGAAGTATTCAAAATGCTGCATGATAATGTTAATACATACTGTTCTCAGTGAAGATTGGATATTGAGATTCTTATATTATAGTAGTAAGGCGGCACAAACTACTAGGAGATCAAAATCATGAAGAAGGTTTTAGTGTAACGACCTGATTTGTTGCAGAGCTTCACATAAAGAAACTAAACGTTCAAATTTTCGTGGGCAAAACCTTGAGACCGCTATCAAATCGGCATCGGTCCTGCATCTGACGTTGATAAAGTTTTTGCTGCCGTCAACTTTGTAGCTGACCTCAATACACAGTTGGTCGGGGTGGTCCAGTAAATGACAGGATTTGTGAGGTAGGTCGGGAGATTAGAGCTGTCATCTGATTAGATGTTGATTATGATTACGTCCGCTGTTTCTGAAATTAGTTCATTTTATTTTCTCAAGGGAAAGGTTAGAGATTTTTGACAAGTTTGTTTTGATCAATTTGGTGAGTAAGCTTTTTATTGTTTTAACTAATCTACTCGTACATACATTAATTATATGTTTTTCATTGAAACCCTTATCACAAATCTAATAGACAGTCATAGTTCAGAAATAATGCATTGCTTGGACACCTGATCATGTTAATTACAAAATAAACGCAATCAAGCAAATACATCAGCCGCCAATTATCAATGGAGAAGATTCGCTCACGCATTCACGATTAACGAGATTCGCGAACAACAAAACAACGCAAAAACTAGTAATACCATAACGAACTGCAACTTCCTATGAAAAACCAGTTTCTTAATACGCACATTAGGTAAGATCTAGACATCTCGATAGCAAAACAACTGCACCACGTGGTTTTATCGAACACAGAGGAAATCTAAGCAGCGTTGACCAAGGCCATCACAAAGACATTTCAATGTATTTTTATTTTACAATGGTTAAGTATAAAAACGGTTGCAAAAGAGACTGCTGAGCGAGAGATCCTGGTGGTCCTTCGTTACCTAGATCGGGTACTTTCTTCATAACGTAATTTTGCAATAGCAGCCCAAAGTCTGGATTTGTGTCCAGTTAACGGCTATAGGGGCAGTGGTAACGGCTGTGACTTACGAGTTGTAGGTTGTAGGTTTGATCCAAGATGGACGCTTTACTTTGTGTAATTTATTTCATCACTAATACTCTCAAAACGGTGAAGGAAAATATAGTGAGGAAACCGGCATATCTTAGAACCAAAAATTCAAACACATGTGACATCTACCAATCCACACTGGACCCGCGTGGAAGCCTGTGTCCCAGCACATATACGCTGGAGAACTGTCCAGATCGTACTAGTCGGACAAAATATGAGTCATCGACACGAGAAGAAGAAGAACATATCTGACTGGGAATATGTGGCTGTACTGTACATAAATGTATTTTCTATCTTTCTTTTCTTTACTATAGGTGCACCTCTGCCTACTCTTTCGGGGAATACAGGCATGAAGTTACAATGTTATGTTTACAAAAACTGCTGTACACCGCTCGTTCAACGCCACATCAGCTGCGATTGCTTGTAAATATTGTAGATCCAAACATGGCTAAGTGGTATTGGATTGAAGTGGAAATGGCTTGGACCGCACGAGGGTATAAAATTGTATACATTTATCAAATATATATTGAAAATCGTGAAGTTGTTTTGATTTAAAACCTCAGAAATATGGCACACGTATAGACTGTCATCGAAGAGGTGAAAAGGCTTAAGATTTTAGACTATATAAAATTTGAATGCTTTATTCTTAAGAGAACAATCCAGGGTGTAATGAAAATTAACTTCATGGGTCATCAACACACTGATTTAGCTTTGATTAATACAATGTTGAAAACAAACAGCACAGGTATAAAGAAACAATATAAAAAGAATGCTTGAGATAGAGTAAAGCGTAGGTTTGGGCGTAGGTTTGAAGAGGCAAAATTTAGCTTACCCACTTACCAAAATGCCAAAAGGCGAGAAGATAAGCGAACCAAAGTTTTACTTAAATTAATTAGAGAGATAAAGATTAGTAATTTCAAGTTATAATTTTCATGCTGAATAAATAACGTTATTCTGTAAAGTGTAATCCTACTATCCTACTAATCACACTTATCACACTAATCACACTAATATTATAAAGGCGAAAGTTTGTGAGTGTGTGTGTGTGTGTGTGTGTGTATGTTTGTTACTTCTTCACGCTCAAACGGCTGGACCGATTTGGATGAAATTCGGTATGTAGACAGCTTATAACCTGGATTAACACATAGGCTACTTTTTATCCCGGAAAAATGTAGTGCTCCTGTGGGATGAGCAAGAAATTCAAATATATTTGCTACTCTTTCAAACTCAAACGCCTCGACCGATTTTGACGAAATTTGGTGTGGAAGTAGCTGACACTCTGGATAAACACATAGGCTACTTTTTAAACCGAAAAAATAGAGATAGAAAGAAAAAGTATTTATTGTGACTAGCACAGGAAGATCACCAACCAAACAAAAAACACACCAATAAAAGTTTGAAAACAGAAAAACAAAATTAAATGATCACACTATCACAACACACTAATATTATAAAGGCGAAAGTTTGTGAGTGTGTGTGTGTGTGTGTGTGTATGTTTGTTACTTCTTCACGCTCAAACAGCTGGACCGATTTGGATGAAATTCGGTATGTAGACAGCTTATAACCTGGATTAACACATAGGCTACTTTTTATCCCGGAAAAATGTAGTGCTCCCGTGGGATGAGCAAGAAATTCAAATATATTTGCTACTCTTTCAAACTCAAACGCCTCGACCGATTTTGACGAAATTTGGTGTGGAAGTAGCTGAAACTCTGGATAAACACATAGGCTACTTTTTATACCGAAAAAATAGAGATAGAAAGAAAAAGTATTTATTGTGACCAGCACAGGAAGATCACCAACCAAACAAAAAACACACCAATAAAAGTTTAAAAACAAAATTAAATAATCACACTATCACATCACACTAATATTATAAAGGCGAAAGTTTGTGAGTGTGTGTGTGTGTGTATGTTTGTTACTTCTTCACGCTCAAACGGCTGGACCGGATTGGATGAAATTCGGTATGTAGACAGCTTATAACCTGGATTAACACATAGGCTACTTTTTATCCCGGAAAAATGTAGTGCTCCCGTGGGATGAGCAAGAAATTCAAATATATTTGCTACTCTTTCAAACTCAAACGCCTCTACCGATTTTGATGAAATTTGGTGTGGAAGTAGCTGACACTCTGGATAAACACATGGGCTACTTTTTATCCCGAAAAAATAGAGAAAGTAAGAATAAGTATTTATTGTGACTAGCATAGGATTGACTGCTGCGCAGCATGTCGCGGGTTCGATTCCCGCACGGAACAAATATTTGTACGACCTACAAGTATTTGTTCCGAGTCTGGGTGTTTTTCTATCTATAATATGTATGTATTTACAAAAAAAAAAAAATGTATATAAGTAGTTTATCAGCCATCTCGTTACCATAACACAAGCATTAGGTTGCTTAGCTTGGGGCTAGATGGCGTTGTGTGATATGTCCAAACATATTTATTATTATTATAGGAAGATCACCAACTAAACAAGAAACACAATAATAAAAGTTTGAAAACAAAAAAACAAAATAAATAATCACACTATCACACTAATATTATAAAGTCGAAAGTTTGTGAGTGTGTATGTGTGTATGTTTGTTACTTCTTCACGCTCAAACGGCTGGACCGATTTGGATGAAATTCGGTATGTACACAGCTTATAGCCTGGATTAACACATAGGCTACTTTTTATCCCGGAAAAATGTAGTGCTGCCGTGGGATGAGCGATTTTGGATAAAATTTGGTGTGAAAGTAGCAGACATCCTGTATACACATAGAACACATAGGCTACTTTACATCCTGAAAAAATGTAGTGTTCCCGTGGGATGAGCAATTTTTTTGTGAATACTTTTCTCACCGATTAAATAATACACGTTTTAGTGTATCTCATAAACCGCGGGTAACACCGCGGGGCACAGCTAGTATTATAAATGCGAAAGTGAGTTTGTTTGTTTGTTACGATTTCACGTTAAAACGGCTGAACGGATTTGGATGAGATTTGGCACATGGGTAGACCATGACCTGGATTAGGACATAGGATACTTTTTATCCCGGTAGTAAGTTCCCGTGGGATAATTTCCGACATGTACGCAGGCGACGCGGGCGAAAGCTAGTAATTTATAATACTAATGTAGTATATCTCGTGTAATTAGAGTGCAAATTAATAATAAAATGGAGCTACTGTACCGCTCGCGTTAGTGGTTAGTCAAAATCACATTAAAAGCAAGGTTTTCGGTACCACATTTCCATTTACAGCTTGGCTTATCGTATGAAATGAAAAAGCAAGTCCACATTAATTCCCGAGAGATGTTGATTAAAAATATTACTGAAAGCGTGAAACGAGGGCAAACATTGACAGACTCGTAAAAGTAGATTACTATGATCATAAAACTTTGCTATTTAACGTTACATGTGTCTAAAAGTGGTGTTGATATGATATGAAAGCTACACATGTTGATTGATGAGTATAGAGACAGTAAGATTGACCAAAATGAGACATAGAAGCTAACAGATCAAAAATTTAATACGCAATCGCCAGGGCATCTAAATAAGAACCAACCAATGTGTAAATAAGTAGAATACTTGTCCAGCAAAACATGGTACGAGTATACAATGTGGAGACAACAATACGACAATAAATTAAAACACTGGCAATACTGTTGTAGTACAACAAAAACAAACGACTCTACTTCAACACTATTAGTTTCTAACTCATAAATATTAGTTTTTATATCCGAGCCCGCCCTCAGCACTTGACTGAAATCCTGACTTTCTCATAGCGTCTGTACTCTTCAATAAGCCTTGCATGAGACCACACGTCTTTAGTAAATCACACCTTCCAATATATAAAGAAAAGGATATTCAACACACTATTGAAATACTTAGAACGGTCTTTCCTTTGGCTTTCCCCTTTAATCCTAACAAATACTAATGCAAAAGAGTATTTTTGAGCTATCAAATGAATCAATCAATCAATCTGCCTAGTCTTTTCCCAACTATGTTGGGGTCGGCTTCCAGTCTAACCGGATGCAGCTGAATACCAGTATGGAGCGACTGCCTATCTTACCTCCACAACCCAATTATTGGGTAATACGTTACTTGGTTATCAGACTTTCGGCCTTCTGACGACCCGTAACGACTGTCAAAGATCCACGAATGACAGCTGAGACCAGCGCCTTAACGTGCCTTCCGAGTCACGGAGGAGTCTCGGTATGTAAAGATGGTCACCCATCCACGGACCAACCGCGGCAAGCGTAGCTTATTCTGTTCGATCGATCCCTGCGGCTGTTATTACTTAAACACAAGCCTGAGCATTGAATTAATTCAGGCCTTTTCTGTCAGTAGTGTAAATAATTCTGTGTATAAAACTCACGAATAATTTCATGAAAGCATGACCATGTGCCAGTGTCATCTTATACAGACCGTACATATAATTGAACGTGAGTATTAATTAGCTAACTAGATAGTTCCTGATCCCTCGCCCTCTTCTTATTTAATTGGAATAAGTAGGAGCCTTGAGGATACTCCGGTTGAATAACCTCCCGACTTTGGAGGCTTAGAGGAAAATAATTATTAAGTAGAAGAAAATTGTTTTCACAGACACACTGGGCTAGGAAGAAAAGAAAATAAAGCAGAAAAAGATACATTTTCTTAACCCCTCAAAGGCTTTCTGCACCCCATGTGTGCATAAGCAAAATCCCATTACATAATAGGTATTTAAGCTTATATATTATATATATAAACGTAAAAAAACACCATCCGATGGAAAAAAAATCATCCTACGTAGTTGTGACCTATGGGGTTCGCAACTAACCCCCCTCCCCCCTCCCCCTGGGGGTTTTGGGTTTATAAATTAGTATATTGATAATTATTATTTTCTACACTCCTCTTTTGTAAACTTATGACAAGGACAAACATCCTTCTATAAGCCACAATTTTGAATTTGATAATGATGACACCAACTCTCTTTTATAAAGTTTAGGTATAAAACAACTAGCTGTTGCCCGCAGAATCGGATTTTGTTCACAAATTCAAGGGTTTTAATTTTTTTTTGCGCGGAACCCTAATTCTTTTTATAAAATAAAGTCCCGTCAAAATCGGTCTAGCTGTTTCGGAGATTAGCCGGGACAAACAGACAACAATTTAAAAAAATGTTTTTGTTTAAGTACCGTATATCCTTTCATAATTATGCATTTCGTAAAACGTTGTTATTTTGACATTACAAACAGACACTTCAATTCAATTTTATTTATTTGTAGATAAATATAGAACAAAAAACCCTCTAAAATTTAATGAAAATAATAAACGACTCTTTAAAATGACACAGAATGTCACAAACTGACGATACTAATAACTGTTTCGGAGTGGAAAAAGCTACAAACATTTAAATTTTCTCTCAGCCTCAGCAACATTGCCATTTGAGGGGAGTTAATTAAAATCTGAAACAGAGTTACCAAGCAACTATAATAAAGTTTCTTTGTTCCCAAACATAGTGAAATGATGAAGTGAAATGATGATGAAATTATGTTAATTTCTGTAAGTAGATCTTTTGAGACAGCTTTACTAGTAAATTTTTTTATCAATATTTTAAACCAAATTTATGGCGCCGACATTTCCTAGCTGACTGATCCCTGAGAAGAAATGCGGAAACCAACTCAGAGATCATGGTCTCTTTTAAAGTCCAATTATTAGGATTTTATGCGAGTTTAACAATGCAGGGCCATGTCTGGAAGGGCCTTTTGAAGAAAGAGCCATTGCAGCTTTGAGTTCACCTGCCCCAACAGACGGCATGCATGTGTTAGATTTGATATAATATATAATTATAAGCATATATATAGCTACTACGCAAATAGCAAACCTTAAATGTCAGAATGGTTATTGGTTATTTATTGTGTATGAAAGTATTATGAATATGGTATGTAAGGGAAGGATTTCATAAAGAAAAGCACAGAAAGACAAGACTAGATATTTATTATTTCAATTAGGCTTGTCAATAATTATTCATCTTTAATGAGAATGCTATTGTCCGTTCGCAAAACTAGGTCTTCATGGAGAAGAAGGACAAGAAACTCCATGGAAACAGTATTATAGTATTCTATCAACACATTTCTTATATTTCCACAATTTATAGTTAACTCAAACAGTTAATTCTATCACTCAGAATAATAGCAACATAATAACAATATTTAAGGTCTAATATGAAATTACGTAACTTACATGACACCTGGTAGATATATTTCACATCACAACGGCACTAGCACTTAGCCACTTGAACATCCACTGAGCAACTGCCTCGAGAATGTCATTACAATCCTTTTTATATGCTACCACCCCTTCCATTTATCCCTTCCCATCAAACATCAACTGACAGTATTGTATCAATTGTTTCAAACAACCTGTTATATTAAAATAGCAACATAAATTCTAAGATATACTACAGTTACTATCAAATATTATTTAATTATTTATAGTAATAACATCTGTACGATTTTGACAAGTTAAGAGTGGTATATATCGTAAACACAATAACTAATCAAATTAGATACTTCTACATTGGTCTCAAGCTTCGTAAATGTGACAGATGTCAATATCCAACAAACAGTTATTCTAATAATCTAAAGGTTGTTTTACAATGATTCGATGATTTTAATCACAACCGAACTAACTTCCGGAATCAAGGTAATCTCAAGTATTTATTTTTAAATATTAGACACATAATAATTACATTTATCTAACACATGCATCAGTCATCGTGTAGCTTAAACCGTCGGACCCGTGCAGAAGAACAGCAGTGATGTCCTAGTGATAACGGCTGCGGCTTACGATTGTAGGTCGTAGGTTCGAACCCCGGCAGGTGCTTTACTTTGTGTAAATTATTTCATCACCACTGCTCTCAAACCCGTGAAGGAAAACATCGTGAGGAAACCGGCATGTCCTAGAACCAAAAATTCGAAGACATGTGACATTTACCAACCCGCACTGGGCCCGCGTGGTGGATTACGGCCCACTCCCTCTTACATGGAGTAGGTCTGCGTGCCAGCGGTAGGAACATTATAGGCTGATTATGCTTTGCAACGACCCGACACATGACGCTACCAGATCTGCAGGAGGCCATATAAAAATACTCAAAACCGCCAGACAGTTATTATAAAGTCATGAATTCAATCTAGCCTGTAGCCTGTGGGGATTCATATACCAGTACTAGATATTGCCCGCGGCTTCGCCCGCAGTTTGTCGGAAAATATCCCACTGCCTCTGTGCAAAATTTCAGCTTTCTATGTTGCGTTGATGAGTCAGTCAGGACTTCTCTTTTTATTTATATAGATTGATTGAACTTGACAGAGCAATAGAAGGAAGTAATTCATCAGCTCTATCGAGCAACATCTGCCTTGATAGGACTCTATAAATAGACGGAGCACTGTCCGAATTGAGACATTGGCCAATTTACTTTACGGCAGGCGGCAGCCATCTTTGCAAGATCTCGACTCAATTAATACCACTGAATTGTTATGGGAGGAGATTTTTATGGTTTTTCGTCAGTGGAGTACTTAAATAATTTTGAAAATTCAAATTCCAAAATTGGTTATTTACTCTTTATGAAATATTAATGTATTTGGGTATAAAGACAGCGACTTATCAGAAGGCGTTCCTCAAACTCAAATCACACAGCAAAATGAAATTTTTCAACAAAATAAAAAACTTCTTATGGAACGAAATGTTCTTTAGGCGTTTGTTAACTCTTACAAGACGTAAGTAAAAGCAGACACGTAGACAATAGAACACAATGCAACAAAGCGTGCCCAGATTAAAGATTTATATCACCTCCCAGCGGACGAACTGTACAGAAATGTTTGGAGCCTCAAAACAGCCAAACAAAACCAGTTAGAAATTGGTCCTTACATCCCTTTGCTCAGAGTTTCGGCAACTGATTCCCAGAACTGCCTACGAAACCGCAAATCCTTTGAGAATCAATAATAGGTATGTCGAGATTGTTGTCCTCGTTGTAACGAATGTGATGGAGAGAGATGGAACATAGTGGAGCACGTTGATTATCTCCAAATGAATACCAGTTGTATCCAGATTTGTCGAGGCCGACAGTGGACAGCGGGGACGATCTGCAGTAGATAGGTAGCTATAAAAATTCTGATAAACAAGATATTTGGATGTTGAGTGTGCCAGATTAATATTATTGTTTGTTTGACATTATGTAAGATGAGACGTTTTGTAATGGTAACTGAAATAGTGACAATAATTAATTATAACGCTTTAGCCTCAAGACAAACGAAAAGAAATCTATGAGTATTATACTGCTACCTAAAGAAAAGAAAGAAAGAAAATACGTTTATTTGCGGTAAACATGAAGTAAAGAAATAACATAGAAAATTAAATAATTATAGGAACAAGTAGAGGGAAAATGTGCGTCAAATTCACGCAGAACGGCCATTGCTCAGCATAATGCTGCAACTCCATGCAAAACAGAGCCACAGCGCTGGTTTGTAGCGATTGCCGTGATGACGTCGACCGGTGCAGCATGAAATAAAATATAAATAATAAATAAAATAAAATAAATACACAATACTTTATTCTAAAAGCTTGTGGCTAAGTAATAACAGCTCCACTTCAGCTCCAGCTGACTCCTCCGTGCCTCGAAAAGCACGTTAAGCCGTTGGTCCCGGCTGTCATTCGTGGATCTTTGACAGTCGCTACGGGTCGTCAGAAGCCCGAAAGTCTGACAACCAGTATTACCAAGGGGTATCGTATTACCCAGTAACTGGGTTGTGGAGGTCAGGTAGGCAGTCGCTCCATGTAAAATACTGGTATTCAGCTGCATCTGGAAGCCGACCCCAACATTGTTGGGAAAAGGCTAGGCAGAGATTGACGTAATTCTAAAAGCCCCCACACCTACCTCTACCTCTCTAATTCTCTCTCTCAATGAAACCCTCCAAACTATAGAGTTGTAATAGGTTCACATTACAGTAAAGAACATAGTAGGTAATAGGTATAATAACACCACCAGACAATTCTTCGCATGAAATATGGATATTATTAAAACTTATCTTCAGCGAATCTTCAAAAGCGCGGCACATAACTGGTTTTTCATCCCCTAAGCCGAAGCTGAGTTAAGCAAATGGAAAATGCACGACCCTAATCCTGATTAAGTGCATTGAAGGGAGGAATTACTCTCGAGCCCCCTAGAAAAGGATCCACCATTAAAATACGCCAATGGAAATGGCAATAAACGATTTCGATGTTATTTGCATTTAATTTTGTAAATTGGTTCCATACAATATTTTATCGCGGGAAACTTAACCACCATTACTTAAATGGAAGCCTTTGGTTACATAAAAACTCTTAAAACCTTGAAAAAAAAAAAGGACGGCAAACTACGATCCAGTAACTAAATTAAAAAATCCGGCCAAGTGCGTGTCGAACTTCGCACATTAAGGGGAACCCTTAATGTACCAAATCTGATTGATCGATATATTTGGTATTTGCTACTAAAACAAACGTAATAATAAACATTATCACCAAATTTCAAGTTCATAGGTCAATGGGAAGTTAAAAAATTCTACGGAACAAGATTTTGTTAAAAAGCTGACTTTGGTAACTCGTCATTCCTTTGTTTTCCAATATTTTGTATTACAAAAATACAGTATTTATCTACTTAGCGAGCTCTAAACAACGATACCCCAATCAATGGGGTAGGTCAACATTTTTTTTTCGCGCCCCCTTTTTGCTGTGTGCTTAAAGGCATTTTTTTTTTTTTTGACAATTTGTATGCTTCCAACCGTTTGGCTGTAAAACCTGTGTGACAGACGACGGACAGACGGACATGTGAGTGACAGCAATAGGGTTCCATTTGGATCATTCGGGTACGGAACCCTAAAAATGATTTCTTTCTTACCTAATATGTACCAGTTTCGAATAACATTCAACTAAAAGACTTTGATATCATTAGAGTCTAATCGTTCATCAGACTTTCAAAGTTAAGTAATGCTAAATTGGTACCTAGCTGAACTAAAGTCTACATTACTAGTCTATTTTCCATCCAAAATTGGGTGAAGTGATGCAATCTACAGATTGTTTGCCAGAAAACTATGACTATGTTTTCCTTCGGGAATGTAGGACGTTAAAACTACTACTATTCACGACAATCTTTGCTACGCAATGAAATAAAGATCAGGTGTAAAACTTCCGGAGAAAAAGAGAATTCACTAAGATTATCCACGACGACAATTTTGGGGACACTTTTCAGACACACAATGTAAAGGAGCTCAGTATTCATCTACCAAGGACAATCATCTGGCATTGATGCTGCTAATGCGTTTACCGATATTCTCTTTCCCTAAAAAAAATTATGATCGTAAAATATGTGGTCTCGATACGTAGTTACTGAGGCCATGTTTCGCGTGCGATTGACATCTATAGACGTCATAACAATAAAACTTCTATTGTGTCTCATTTACCGTCCGCGAACCGATTAATCGAACCTCAAATAATTCCCATGTTGCTCTCCTAAAAATATTATTGAACACTTTATGGCCTCTTTTTGGCCAGAAAATTGAAAGGCGGATCAATTATTTAAAAAAAATGTGCATCAATAGAAGCGCAAAAAGTTTTCAGAGGTTTATTTATTTATTTATTAGGTACACCAACAGCAGTACATACAAATAAAATAATTCAGAGTAATAAGATAATAAAAGAACTGGAAAGAACTGGCAGGTATACTTACACAGCATTCACCACATAACAACAACGTAATTAAATTTAAAAAAAAAACTTATGAACACTTAAGATATAATACAAATAAAATACTGAATTCAAAATAGTACTTCAAAGTATATGTATTTACATTAAAAAGAAAAAAGAAAAATATAAATGTTGCCACGGAAGAAGAAAGGGTATGAGTGTGGATTAAACTAAGATTTAATATCAACATGAATTACAAAAAAAAAAAAAATATTGGTTAGTTTATGCACTCCCGTACCTCAGAGATTGATCTTCTAAATTTGTTGAGGTTCATTAATTTAAAAAAGTGTTCATTATTAGAAGGTCAATAAGTTTTAAGAGGATAACTTAAATATTTCCCGTTACTAATTAGTGATTTTTGGGGACTTGTTGTGTGTTCGAAACACAATACTGCGCTACAAAACAAAGAGCTGACGTGGCCCAAAAGGCTGTCCAACTTAAATGGGACTGGGCAGGACATAATGTGGCCCAAATAGCCCAGAACTGATGCCCAGAGACAGTGAGGCGAGGTCGTGGCAGCCCATGTAGGAGATGGCGGGACGAGCTGGATAGGTTCCGTCAAAACTGGGAAGAGGACGCGCGGGCTCGCGGATGATGGAAGGAGTGGAGGGAGGCCTATGCCCAGGAGTGGGACAGCGTAGGCTAGTAAAGAAAGTAAGGATTTTTCGAGACTTATTTTCAAAGATACCTAGGCCTTAAGCCTAAGCCCTGTCAAAGATTTTGGGCCAATAACGATCAACGCATTTTTTCTAAAACATTGTTTCAATCGCTGATTGGTCCTCAGTTGCACATAATAGCATCACATTTTGCAACTCAATTGAAACCAGACACGCAGGCACCAACCGTTTGCTCCAAATTGGTTGCATGCAAGTGCAAGGTTATATTCGGTCTATACCGGTATGCTCTGACGTTTATTTGGTCCGGTTCGGTACCAACCCAGGTCCGAACAGGGTGCTGACCCAATTAGCCCCTTCCTGTATATCTGGGTAGCGTAATGGGCAAACCCCCGATCTACCTAACTTATAGCTGTACTGGTAAAGACACAACTCAAGGTCATTGGACGGTTTAATATAGATTTTGTTGAGGCTCTTAAATGAAGATGGTTCTGAGTCTGGCATCAAACCACACCACATAGACTACCACATAAACTATTGGTTGTAGTTATGTAAGCCATGCTACTGATGATTTCATGTAGTCGATCCTAGGTGAATAATGAAAACCGCAACGCGCTCAATAGATTGTGCTTACGTGTGTATGTATGGGAACGGTGAAAGTCCTGTTCCAATGTTTCTATAAAAAAAAAAAAACTTTGGATAAATGAAGACTAAGTAAAAAAATAATATTGCAATGACGGGAAGAATAATGAATAAGAAAAATGCCTATAACGAGCAAACATATTGGTTACCGAGAGAGAGGTAGATTTTTGTGATACTTGGATTTAAAACGAGACAGTTTGTGATTTGCAGATATTGCATTTGACTGCATAAAACAAAAAACAGAACAATCCGAAGCAATGTACTATAGGGTAAGTCGCAGATCTATGAATGGTTGGCTATGTCCATAATGCATGGTTTGTATATCGCTAACATATTGCCAATTTGCGATTCGGTCGCTGCCACATCGCGCGTCTGCATCGCTATTGTGTAACACCACAAGGCAGCGATAGGCCGAGTTGATTGATTGAACCAGTGAACGTTACTGATATGATTGGATCCCCACCGCTGTATACCGATATGCAGCTCTCTCTGAATAGAGGTCTGGAAGGCCGCTGACCCAATTAGCCTTTCATCGTTGATATTTGTGGTTTGGCGGGAAAGGCGCGTCGATAGTTTCGGTACCACTTTATTTCTGCTTTAACGAATCCATTCTTAAAAATTCTGGGTCAATAGAGTCGATATCAAACTTTTGATTGTCAGCCTAGATATGAAATTATCTGCCTAGCCTTTTCCCAACTATATTGGGGTCGGCTTCCAGTCTAACCGGATGCAGCTGAATACCAGTATTTTACATGGAGCGACTGCCTACTGACCTCCACAACCCAGTAACTTACGCTACCCCTTGGTAAGACCGGTTGTCAGACTTTCGGGCTTCTGACGACCTGTAACGACTGTCAAAGATCCACGAATGACAGCCGGGACCAACGGCTTAACGTGCTTTCCGAGGCACGGAGGAGTCGTATGTAAAGATGGTCACCCATCCACGGACCAACCCCGGCAAGCGTAGCTTAACCTGATGAATCAACCCGTGCGGCTGCCTAGATATGAAATTCATCCTCTAGATATTTTTTTTTGAAATATCGTTCTCCTCCGTCTCTCATAGAGTTCAGTTATGACAATATAAGTTTCTCCACTTAGCTTCGAGTACTTATTTTCTAAAGCTTCCATTAGTAACTCCTCCGTGAAGGTTACATGACATAATGTTAAGAGTCCTACGTTATATAACAAGACAAAGAATGTTCCCTTTTCTTTAAAATTCGTTTCATCTTTCCGTTTTAGAAACAAAAGGTCTCTAAGGAGCTCCCACTTCTCATGTAGTGACACAGTACGTGTTTGTTGGATACATATTTAATATCTTCGTTGGAAAGATTGTATATCGTGAAAATGGAATATTTTCACTGAACCAATGTAGAGGCGCGAGTGACATATCTGGAGCAACTGTAAATGCTGTTTCATTTGGTGCAATAGTTAAAGCTACAGTGAGAGAAGGACCAATTTTTTCAGTAAGGACCAAGCGTGACCAATTTCTTTTGTTAGCCATTAAATTGTACAGTTCGACGAAGACAAGATCAGACAATTTAATAAGAAAAGACGCTCGAACGCTACACGTGCAAAGATTTTTAATATCAAAGTTCTTGACTTTAATTGGTCCATGCACGTGCAGAGACACAAAATATGACTATATGCGAGACAGTTTTCAACTAACTAAGAATGTAATAACACTTATCTTTAGACTAAGAAGAGAAGTATAATCATTTTGGAAGCTCTATGCACCAAACATTGAAGTTTTAACTACAGTTGAGAATAAACGTTAGTTTTGCAAATATTAACATATAAACTTGAAAATTTTGAGAAGAAAAAAAAAATGCTAAGATGAAAATATAAAACTTTACGCTGAACCGCTACATAAACGGGATGCCTAGGTCATCTGTCTAGTGGCAAACTTAATAGTAGAACATTAACTACAGACTGGAGACGGAGGACGAGTCACGCCTAGCGTTGGCATTTTGTGCAGACCAGCAAATTACGGAATTAATTAGTGACTTAAAATCAAAAAGAATACCTCGTGCTTAGATTATTGGGCAAAAATCAGTAAGACTGTTACCAATGAAAGGCAGGCTGCAGAATAAAATAAAATATGGACGAAACAACCGAATCTGATATTGTTAATGCCAAGCAAACAAAACTTTAGACAACTCAATACAAAACTGAAATTATACCATCACGATGACACATATACATCCCCAATTTTTCCAACGTATAATTATCGATAATCGTTTTGACTATGCTATTAGTGCGGCTCCCCTAATTCACACTCACTAAAGGCTTGTAAAGGATTACAACGTAGCCAGGTGTGAAAGGCCATTAGGGACACGGGGAATACGATACCATCACACCATCATTTGTCATATTTACATCAGAACCCCTCAAACCTGCAGTTATATCGACATTCAATTACGTTAATGTACAAGTTGATGTGTTATTTTCAATATTTGATGAACTGGCCAAACAAAGAAATGTCACAGGCAATAATAATGGAAGCAATCAAAAGGGGGAGGTAGAGAATGAAGACACGATGCCTGAAAGAAGGACAATATTTCACTGTCAAACTGTGGTTCACAAGCTATTAATTCATGTTTCCAATTCTTTTCCATCGATCTTTAGAAGGTTAATGTGAATTACTTTAAAAGGAGACTGCAGACAACGTGCACGCTAAACAGTCAATCTGATTTCTCTTAGGCGCTCTGCAGAAGTTGTGTGTGGCCGTATAGGTTCGGCGGAGTAAACGGGTATATAATGTTCTATGAGTGGACCGTTGCCGGCCAACTGCAGGCCAACTGTTAATGTGTGGATTTTGTAAGCTAGCATTCGTCGTAGCAGGAGCTCAGTTGCCTACATCGAAAGTCATTTGGGGAATATATATGTCATAGAATAGAATACAATATATAATACTCTTTCACCATGCGAATAACAGATATAAATCTAGAAATTTTACGTATGATGACACAATGGGTGGTCTTATCGCTAAAGCGATCTTTGAAAGACAACCTTTGGATGGATTTAAAGAGAGAGAAGGAGAGACAATACTGCTGGTAGTCTGTGGTGTACTAGTTACATAAACAATAAATACATATACATACAAGGTGTAAGGGACGGCCCTCCGCAGATTGAAGTGTGAATTAAGTATATCATACTAAGATGACCGGTACATGAAATTATTTCAAGAACGTTGTAGAAATCCGATAAACCTGATTTGTTTGTGTTTTTGTGCACAAATCGGAGCGTCTAATACAGGTTAGGAAGGGTAGCTCGTAATAGGTATGCGGTGAGTTCGATGAACTCTGTAGCTCTGTAGCTAGGCAGAAAGTGAACAGCTGATTTCACGCGTCGTTCGTTATTTGTATTTATTTTTAGCCGACTTCAAAAAGGAGGAGGTTCGCAATTCGTCGGAACCTTTTTTTTTTGTTCCCAGATTACTCGAAGATGGCTGGACCGATTTGGATTTTTTTTGTTTTATTCGAGAAGGACATCACAGTTGGTCCCATATAAAATTGATTAACTTTGCTTTGGTAGTTTTTGAGTTAGCTTCAATAATACGTATTTTTTCCCCACTTTTATATGGATGATGTTCAAAAGTGAAAAATAAAAACTTTTTTACAAAAAAATACTACCGACTTCCAAAAACAACACTACAAAGTGAAAAATAACTTTAATTTCGGAAGTCGGTGTCTGATTAAATGTATTTTCGTTTTTGCCACCGACTTCCGAAATTAAAGTTATTTTTCACTTTGTAGTGTTGTTTTTGGAAGTCGGTTGTATTTTTTTGTAAAAAAGTTTTATTAGTATATTATTATACGAGTATTTCAACATCCATTGCAATTTTTTTTTTTAAATTTAGCTGTTTTATCTACATAAATGGAGTGCTGCGTACAGAGAATGTAATTTTACATTGAAATAAAGGAATAGTAACTAAGAAACCGGGCCAAGTGCGTGTCGGCCCACGCACAATGAAAGGTTCCGTAGTTGAAATTAATTTATCCCAAAGACGAACGTAACATATAGTAGTAAAACATGTTCTCCCATACATTGATATAATTATGTCACGCTTAATTCTCCATACCGCAAGTTTGTAATTTTTTTTTTTTTATGTGATAATATGACAAATTTACCTTTTTCGGACTTTTCCCTTTACTTGTGCTGTGAGACCTTGCTTCCTGCCAAATTTCTAAATTCTAGGTCAACGGGAAATACCCTATAGGTTTTGATTTACTTGCGAATATCAAAATAAGTATGTCGCATAAATGGCCGTATTTTTTTATTTCGCAGACTTAAAAGCTTGATTTGAGTTTTGAGAGAGATTTAGAGATTTAGAGATTTGAGCTCTAAGGGACTATAGACTTACGTATTTGATATCAATTTCAACTTGATATCTCCACGCGTCCTTGAGAAAAAGGGTCTTGACAGAAAGAAGAAAAACGAAGTGTTGTCCGTCTGTCTGTCTGTCTGTCCTATAAGGGTTCCGTTTTATCCTTTTGAGATACGGAACCCTAAAAATTATAAAAAAATGAAAATTTTCCGGTGGAATATAATTCAAAATAAGGAGCTGAATACAGCCTGTTAGTTTGCGGAGGGCTGCCCCTTACAACCTGTATTTATACATAAAGCATAAACTTATCTAAAGACATATTAAGATTCTATGACAGCAATCAAAGTGCATATATTTTGAATCAACGCTCGGCCAAAAATATGGACCGCTCCAAAATTCAATTTTTTTTTAATTCTTATATTATTTATTTCCTTAAGCTCGTGGAGGAGCTCGTGGCTAAGTAATAACAGCCGCACGGATCGATCCATCACGTTAAGCTACGCTTGCCGGGGTAGGTCTGTGAATGGGTGACCATCTTTACATACCGAGACTGGTCCCGACTATCATTCGTGATTCTTTGACAGTCGTTACGGGTCGTCAGAAGCCCGAAAGTCTGACAACCAGTCTTACCAAGGGGTATCGTATTACCCAGTTACTGGGTTGTGGAGGTCAGATAGGCAGTCGCTCCATGTAAAATACTGGTATTCGGCTGCATACGGTTAGATTGGAAGCCGACCCCAACATAGTTGGGAAAAAGCTAGGCAGATTGATTGATTATTTATTTTCTTATTTCCTGAATGCATATTACGAGTACTTAGTTACTTTCATGATTCAGTACAAACCATATTTTTATATTGGAACCCATACCCACTTACTACAAGCACTAGTGACGTAATGCGGTCGTTAAACAATTTGCCATAAACAGCCGAGTGGTAGTAACTACATTGTACCACCACACGAGAGCAGCAGGTGACTGTTATTAGATGACTTACGTTAGTACTATTATTTATTCTGTGCTACTAGTTTTAATTGCATTTCCATGCTTGTGTAGTTTACTTTATAATAACCTATACTAGCTTCTGCCTGCGACTTCACCCGCGTGGAATTTCTTGTTCCCCCATCCCATTGCCGTCGCATGGCATTCGCCCGCGCTATTACTTCGTTTTCACTTAGCGTTCTTTCTTACTTTTTTTCTTTTTGCTCGGCTCCTAAGGGTCGTAGCGTGATGTTAAATAGCCTATAACCATCCTCAAGAATTGGGCTATCAAATGTGAAAATATTTTTTTCAAATCTGACTGGTAGTTCTAAAGAATACACCCTACATGAAACAAATTTAATTACCTCTTTAACATACAGTACAATAACGCATTCAGGGTGCTGATGGGGCTGCCGCGCTACTGCAGTGCTTCGGGCATGTTTGCAGAGGCGGGAATAGATGGGTTTCCTGCACTCATGCGTAAGCGCTGCGCATCCATCATGAGCCGGATTCGCGCCAGCCTCAACAGCATTCTGAGGGTTATTGCGGACAGGTGGGACAGCCCCATGCTGGGGCATTGGATACGCCTACATGCCACTGAGTGCATGTAGATGTATAAATTAAAACAATTACTTCTGGTAGATTTAAGTACTAACATTAGTTTATAAGTTGTTTGTATACTAACCCAAATCGACTAATTAATGGTCTGAATTAAAAGATTTTTATTTTATATTTTATTTATTTATTTTAACATATAGACTAGTTTAAATAATATTCCATGTCCCGCACGCGTATGCATGACGACGTTTTGTCGACGGAAGAATAGACAAAATGACGGACTGCCATGCTTAGACGCGTAGAATGCGTAGAAATATTTCTACAATCTATCATTTTGTCTATTCTTCCGTCGACAAAACTAGTTTCTATGGCGTGCAGGGGTCTTAATTAGAAGATTTTGTTGTTTTGGCACAGATAAAAGTCATGTAGGTAGCTTAGTACTGAAAATTGGGTCGATTTTAAAGATCTCTAGTATTGACAACTTGCCAACATAAATATCCAAAGGCTTTCTCTTCACTCCCATGAAATATTTCAAAAAAATAAAAGTTCAGTTTAAAAAAAATCGTAGCAAGAAAGTTTGCGGAGATTGACACCTAAAAAAATATTATCTTATTTTTCCTTCAGTTGATATTTACTTTTTAGGGTTTCGTACCTCAAAAGGAAAAAAACGGAACCCTCATAGGATCACTTCGTTGTCCGTCTGTCAAGACCCTTTTTCTCAGGACCGCGAAAAAGTGTCACGCTGAAATTAATATAAAATGCTCTACGTATTTGATATTATTTATACGGTTCCTTGGAGCTCTAAAAAAATCAAGCTTCTAAGTCAACGCAATAAAAAAAATACAGTCATTAATTTATGCGATATATTGTGATACTCGCAAATAGAACAAAACCTTATGGGTACTTTCCGTTGACCTAGAATCATGAAATTTGGCAAGAAGCAAGCTCTCACAGCACAAATAAAGGAAAAGTCCGAAAATCGTTAATTTGTAGTTTTGTAAAATAAAAATTGTGATTACAAACTTATTATATTTTATTTTGCAGTTGGAGAATTGACCGTGACGTATATCGATGTATGGATGAACATGTTGTTCAACTATAATTTTATGTTTGTTTTTGGGATAATTTCATCCCAACTATCTACGGAACCCTTCATTGTACGTGGTCCGACACACGCACTTGGTCGGTTTTTTAATTTTGAATGGCCAAGGTAATCTTACTGATTTTCATTTAATTTCACGGGTAAAAATTCGCCAGTCTCCCTAAGCTGGTTTTCATATAACATATAATAACTTAGCCATCCAACGACATGGAAAACGTACAGGATTTTATGAAAGGTCGCCCTTTGAAAATGGGACAAAATCAATGATCCGAATCTCTTTAAACGAGGCTCGTGACACAGTTGCTTTTACATATTCACCCCCCTTCATTTGAGGGACATTGGACTGAAGCCGGTATTGGACATCAATGGCGGATAGACATTACGAAGTCATGATGAGGGTTCAATAAAACTGTTTTTTTACTTGACAGACAGACTTGATCGACGGACAGACCATTTCGGGAAAATACCAATACAGTTTATGTAATTATTAATTAATTATTAATATAGAAAGTGTTATATAACCCACAGAAAAGATAAAGAGGTCGATTAATGTAAGCCGTAACGTGTATGAGAGATAAATTGCTTTTGCGCGTGTGTGAGTGTACGTCAAGCGCAGTGTTTGCGTTAGTGTGAGAACCAATAGCAAACTCGCGATCTAAGTGCGTGTGGTTTACTTGTGTGCGTAATGCGCGTACGTATTGGTCTCTTGCTTGTAGTGGAGTTACAGAGTGGGGGACAAGCGGCGAGACGCGTTCTAGTACAAATCAGGAACTATTTCCTTTCTAATCTCTTTATCTGTTCTGTGATATAACCGGTAACCCGTTAATTGTTATTATTATTTATTTATTTCAGAGAATTTCCATATAAGTTTCATAAACAAAACAGCATAAAATCATAATAAAATGATAGTGTGGTTCGTCTGTTAGTTACCTAACAAAATTGTACCCAAAATTATGCTAGTACCTACTTAGGTTACAATACTTATTGTTAGTACTAATTGAAGCCTATGGCTATAAGCAATAAGGCATAGAATAGAACAGATAATAAAAGAGGTATTCTGTTCTATGCTATAGAGAGTGACTGTGCAATCAATCATTATTTTGAGTGAAAATTTTACATCAACGAAAAACGGCGGTATTTTTCGGCGCATGTGAGCGGGGTTTTTCTTATCATAGCAGAACCTATATATATATTTGTACAAGTGTTTACATACTCAAACAGGTTTCGTGATTATGTTCTTCACATAAAGTAAACACTATATACCTATCTATGTGGGTATTTATGCAAATACAGGTCCAACGCAGACGACCTATTAGCATCGGCAACGGAATGGCTCTGAACTACCGATTATTTGGTGATTGTCTGTGTCTGATTTTTCTATGATTATCCTGATTTCCGACTAGAGAATATTGTAGCACAGCTCACAGTCACCTTTGGCATTAAAACGTGGTCATTATAGACCGGTTCTATAATAAGTATATTATTATCAGCCAGATTTTTTTGAAGGTGTCTATCTTATTGACAGGACCAATTTTTGAGGGCCTCTTTTTAAGTTCTATAGTTTTGGCGATTATGATTATTGTTTCGATATTAAGTCGGTCGTCTGTCAGTAAATTTGACACCGAACAACGAAACGACGAGTTTTTATGAGCAAACGTAAATGTTTTATGAACATTTAAAATTAATCGTGTGGAGAGGTTTATAGGAGGTACTGTCGGATGATTGTTTACCACAAGACGATAAAAGGAGTTTATAGGCGGGGAAATAATTTGTTTCTTACACAGAGTGGCTCCCGAATTCTTAAACAGGATGGAAGTTTTGTTCCTATGAGTATCCTCATTTGGAGATTTGTTATATCGGTCGAGGAAATCGTTTGGATTCAGGGTCCTTTCCTTTACATTACTATAGATCACTTAACTTCTCAAACGTCGGATGTACACCAAGTGTACGTAAGGAGAAAACTTTATATAATACTAGCTGCGCTGCGCCCCGCGGTTTCACCCGCGTAGACCGGGATAAAAAGTAGCATATGTGTTAATCCAGGGTATAAGCTATCTACACACCAAATTTCATCCAAATCGGTCCAGCCGTTTGAGCGTGAAGAAGTAATTAAGCGCCTGATGGGTGGCCGAGCGAGCGAAGTGTCTCTTCTTCTTCTACTTCTAGTCTTCCTCCGTCAGTTTGTTGGTACTCCTCTACAGGTCGTATTTTACAACCGATCTGGATGAAACTTGGTATACAGGTTTTACGACTTTATAGATTTTTTTTGTCGTCGGGGATTTTTGATGAGGACCAAAAAGTGGGTTAAGTACTGGATATCTCTGATCCGATTTCGATGGTTCTTTTTTATTTGAAAGGTAGTAACTTTAAGTTGGTCTCATAAAAATTTTGTGAAGATCTGACGAGGGATCTTCGGCGTGATGTGCAGAATAGCTCCTGAAAATGAAGGAAATTGCTCACTTTTACACTCTACCAGTGGAATCGGCCCTAACTACTAGGTAGGCGTATTGTTGCAAAAAACATTGTGCTCGCGAGTTCTACTGTTCGCAGAACTACTAAAAGTTAAATATAAGCCTAAGGTCTCTATGGGATCACATTCTGCGCTGCACTAGTAGGTCCAGCAAGATTTCAAGGAGATAGAGACATTGCAGTTGGTCTCATTCTTATAGAATACCTACCTTGAAAATGTCCTTGACCTCAAATAGCTACAATATCTTGTAGCTATTTTTTTTTTGAGTGGTTCCCAAGTCTGTAAGTAGTTTCCTACTTACAGACTTCACACACACACACACACACACACACACACACACACGCACACACGCACACACACACACACACACACACACACACACACACACACACACACAGACCTGAGTCCTGAGTCTTCTTCAGACTTCTTAAACAACGCAGAATTTTATTTTTAACGTCGAAATAAAAAAAAAAACATATTTTACCAGTAAACGGTTTACCATTCGAGGGTGGGTACTTACATTTTATAATCACACAAGCGTTCTTGACTTCAAATAAAATATTTTGAACAAAACCAATAAAACATTTAAGTGGATGTCTGGCAGATGTTTATTTCACAAAATAAAGATTTAGGTACAGAACTGCTAAGGTCAACGGAATAACA
The DNA here is from genome assembly GCA_946251885.1 of Cosmia pyralina. Lineage (NCBI taxonomy): Eukaryota > Metazoa > Arthropoda > Insecta > Lepidoptera > Noctuidae > Cosmia > Cosmia pyralina. The sequence continues at coordinate 2,774,262 of OX276354.1, forward strand.
TTATTCGGATTTAATTTTATTTCATGGCTATAACTAGTGTTTTGTGTGTAGTTTTTGTGGAGACGGGATTTGTGCTCGATTGATGGCAATAGGCTCGCCCCCTGTTACATGCAACTGGCGAAATGTGGGTGTATTATAGCTGCACCTGTGACTCACCCTTGTAGGAATACAAGCGTGATGTTATTTTATGTTGTTGTTTGTATGTCTTGTCGTTTGATGAACACATTGACAACCTACACCCTAATTGCGTAACACATTACCGATCGGAGTTAGTTTCATTTTGAAACAAATTGCTAATCCATTGCTTCATATGTTGGAAAAATTTCTCTGCTCGACAACGTAAATAACGCAATGAATGTTGTTGAACTGTCAAAATGAAACCCTACTCCGATTGATAATGTGTTACGCAATTAGGGTGCTGGTTATCCTTTTTGATAATGAGTCCAACCAGAACCAGAACCAGAAGGCCAATTCTCGTACCTAAAAACATTCAAATTCAAGTCGCAATCTCATGCCAGCGACAATCAAATGTCAAAAATGTAGGTAAACGCTATACAATATTTGAATACGGGAATTACCCCTTTTTTTTTTTTTTTTTTTTTTTTTTTTGTGGATGGGAAATCATCAAATGACTTCTCCCGCTCTGGGCAGAGCGGGAGGGCGTGTCAGACTTTTACTGACTAAAACCCACCCATGTTCCTTCAGCTGCCCGTGCCAGGGCCACGGTATCTCTTTCGAACTACCCGCGACCCCGGCGGCATCGGCCCTATTGACCCCGTCACTGCTGACATCTCTTTGAGGCGCGCGTGGAACACAACGCGCCGTCGACCCGGGCCTGGTCCTTACCGGACGGCGAGCTGACGGGAATTACCCCTCAGGATTCTATTGGCCGAAACTATTTTGGATATCACAAGAATTTCTTAAGTCTTTCTAGCATGCAAAACGGGGTTCCATAACGGGACCTCGTTTTTCACGGTTCCGTACCCGTAAGGGTACCAAACGAAATCCTATTACTAAGCCTCCGCTGTCCGTCCGTTCGTCCGTCCGTCTGTCTGTCACAGGGCTGTACCTCATAATTACCCATGAACCGTAATAGGTAGACAGTTGAAATTTTCACAGATTGTGTATTTCTATTACGGATATAACAACAATTATACATAATAAAAATAAAATAAAGTTAACAATTAAAGGGGACCACCAACTCCCCATACAATAAACTTTTCATTTAAAAAAAAAACTTACCCTAGCATGTGGGATGTCATTGTCTAGAACTAATCGAGTCGAGTACAAATATATTTTTATCCTCAAAATTGAAGGAATAAGGGGCCGTAAAAGTTGTCAATTTTAGACCATTTTTGTAGGTACGAGCTCTATCGCAACAATTAAACAAGTTAGGAATTTGAAGCTCCAGTATATCATGTACCTTTATAAATGTATCATTTATTCAACAAATACTAAAAACGCAGATTTATAAAGTATTTTGTTTAAATATGGGCGATTTTCTGCAACTGCAAAAAATAACCTTGTAATTCACAGTATCATTATGAAAATATAAAGTTATCTTTGCGATTGGTAAACATGTATGATACGGAACTCTTCGTATGTGAGTCCGACTCGCACTTGGCCGGTTTTTTCGATTCGATCTGACGGCGTCAGAATGTATCAAGACGCGACGACTTGAAAAAGACATCTAATGATTGGATGAAGATAGAAAAGAACGGGCGGTCTTTTAGTTAGCAGTAAGTTGCAATGGCTTAATAGTTAGAGAGATTTGACCAGGCTGCCACATGGCTTACTAATTATTTAGCCGAGGATACGCGTGCACCTACGTTTGCATACTCCTTGTGCACTATAATCTCCTGTGTTGATAGCTATGGTCTTTGCCATCTTTGCTAAGATTGGCCGCCATTACCGAAATACGGTCAGGACGACTAATTATGTAGCCGAGCCTACCAAACACAGCAGACAGCGTCATCTTCCCGAAGCTCCAAAAAAAAAACAAATAATTACACCATATTCTGTTTATCATGGAGCTCGTGGCTAAGTAATAACAGCCGCACGGGTCGATCCATCAGGTTAAGCTACGCTTGCCGGGGTTGGCCCGGGGACGGGTGACCATCTTTACATACCGAGACTCCTCCGTGCCCCGGAAAGCACGTTAAGCCGTTGGTCCCGGCTGTCATTCGTGGATCTTTGACAGTCATTACGGGTCGTCAGAAGCCCGAAGGTCTGACAATCAGTCTTACCATGGGGTATCGTATTACCCAGTTAATGGGTTGTGGAGGTCAGATAGGCAGTCGCTCCATGTAAAATAATGGTATTCAGCTGCATCCGGTTAGACTTTAAGCCGACCCCAACATAGTTGGGAAAAGGCTAGGCAAATTCATTCTGTATATCATAACTTCTTTGCGATACGAGACGAGAAAAACGACTTTGTGTGTGGTCTTTGAACCTAACAATTATTGATACACGTGGCAGTCAGTGCCAGTCGCTCGGAATATATTGATGCCCATTAGTTCCGCTACCGTAAGAGAAGACGTGCGTTCAAGCGTTCATAACATACTTATTTAGTCTGTTGACGCAGTTTATGGAGTCGATTCTTGCAATGTCGCGGGTACGAAACTCTTCGGGCCATGTCCATTAGGCGAAAGCGTTGGGTATAGAGCCCGCGTAGTTAAAATTTTGTCAGCACCCTAATTGCGTAACACAATATCGATCGGAATCTGAATCATTTTGAAGCACATTGCTAAGCCATTGCTTCATATGTTCGAAAATTTGTCTTCTCAACACCGTAAATAACGCAATGAATGGTCAAAATGAAACAGATTCCGATTGAGTGTGTTACGCAATTAGAGTGTTGGTTGTTCTGCAGTAAATTGCCGTTCTGCAGTACTGGCCATTTCAAATCAAAATAATTTTTGTTTGGCTAAGAATTCTAATTTCAAATTAATTTTATTTTAAAAACATGGATTTTTTTTTTCTAAAAGTAGTCATTTGTTTATTGATTAGTGTTACATTTTCATCGCATTTCAATCTTTTTCGTCATCATGGATACGTTAAAAATTCGAGTAATTATGGAATATGAGTGCCGTCGTGGCAGCAACGCGGCACAAGCGGCACGCAACATCAACAACGTTTACGGAGCTAACACTACAAACCAACGCACCACTTGTTATTGGTTTGCTCGCTTCCGTTCTGGAAATTTCGACCTGAAAAATGAACCTCGCGGTCGTCCGAAGACTTTGGTCGACAATGACGAATTAAAGGCGATTGTGGAAGCTGATGATACACAATCTACGGCTGAATTAGCAGCAACTTTCGACGTTAGCGTCAAAACAATATTGGTCCATTTGCGTCAAATTGGCAAGGTAAAAAAGCTTGACAAATGGGTGCCCCACGAACTCAATGATCGCCAGCGCGAAGTACGCGTCGAGACGTGCCTTGCACTGCTCAACAGACACACAAATGAAGGAATTTTGAACTGCATTGTTACCTGCGATGAAAAATGGATTCTGTTTGATAACCGCAAGCGCTCAGCAAGTTGGTTGGATCCTGGTTCAGCACCTAAACAATGCCCTAAACGAAAACTTACCCCTAGAACAGTGATGGTCACTGTTTGGTGGTCTAGCGCCGATGTGATTCATCACAGCTTCTTACCAAACGGGGTGAGCATTACTTCAGATGTGTACTGTGAAGAACTGAACACAATGATGGAGAAGCTGGCACATCTCCAACCAGCATTGGTCAATCGCTCGTCTCCGCTGCTCCTGCACGACAACGCGCGACCTCATACTGCACAGCAGACGGTCTCCAAGTTGCAAGAACTGGGGTTGGAAGCTCTCCGTCATCCGCCCTACTCACCAGACCTTGCGCCTACAGACTACTACTTTTTCCAGAATTTGGATAACTTCTTGGCGGGAAAAAAATTCAATACCCGAGAGGCAGTACAAAATGCCTTTGAAGAATTTGTTGCCTCCCGTCCAGCTGATTTCTTTAAGAAGGGCATCAATAAACAGCCACTGCGTTGGCAAAGATGCATTGATTGCATGGGTGATTACTTCGATTAATACAAATAAAAAATGCATGAAAAAAATACGTTAAAATTTTTTCATACAAAACGGCAATTTCATAGGTAAAGACCTATTATCAAAATATGATTCGCGATCGTTTCAATTAGGATGTAAGTACCTAGGTATATTTACAGAATTATGAACATTAAAATCTTAAATACTTAGAACTATTTAAGTTCAAATTACCTTATTAAGGGCCGATTGTTCAATAGGTTGATAACTTTTACCTGAAGAATAAATGTGACAGTTTGACATATTTTCCATACAAAAGCTGTCAAACCGCCATATTTATTCCTCTGATAAAAATTATCTGACTATTGAACCATCAGCCCTAAATGACTGAAATCATGACATTTGAGAACAAGAGGGACCGTAGGTATTTCAGGGCTGTGTTTTGCTACAAGTTTATGGCCTTCCTAAAAGATGTGTGCAGCCAGCGAAGTTTGGTTTTTTGGGCTGTATCCACTTTTTTCAATGAGTTTTGATTTGGATTTCTGGAGATCTGTGTTGAGATCTAAAGTGTCAGGAAGCTGAAAGTTTTGCTTCGAAGATCTTATTATCACCTACTGGGAAGTCCGCGTAAAATAGGCCTTGCTGACAGTTGGTAACTACTGCACGCGCAGCATGACGACGTTTTGTCGACGGAAGAATAGACAAAATGACACATTGCCATGCTGAATTGTATTGAATTTGAATTGAATGCGTAGAAATATTTCTACAATTTGTCATTTTGTCTATTCTTACGTCGACAAAACCCGTTTCTATGGTGGTCATGCCACTCGTGCTGGTACATTTTCTATGTTCACTATCCTATATTCTCTTAGATCTTCGTTTTACGATGCGATTTATGACACTAAATATAAAGTAAGATGTTTCTTAGTGTCTAAACACACTATGCCGAAGTTACGCGACCGAAGTTCGGCATGATTACGTCTGCAATGGTATTTGAATTACTGACAACACACTATGCCGAAATTACGTTGCGTTCTAGCGTACAGCGAAACTTTGGTCGGGCGTAAGTTCAGCGGCAATTCGGCGGCAACGTATTCTGTAGAGCACATTTACATTATACGCGACCGAAGTTCGGTTCGATTGCCAAAGAAGATCCGGGGCGGGGAGCAGCGGGAGGCAGGCATGCCCACGCCCCGCGTGTCCGCCCCACGGTGCTATAGCTTAAGCTGGGCAAAATAATCTCTGAATGTAGTATCTTTTTTCAAAATGTTGTTAGTGATGAGAAATAACAGTTCATCGAAAGGCTGTATTGTCATCCGAAAATACTTGAAAAAATGAAGGGGATGGGCTCTGTACTTCGCATAACGTTGAAACTGGCCATATAGTAGTCTCGTAGAATTCAATGGGTGCACCCAATATTCTTTAATGTATTTGTCCTATTCTAAAACCTCTGCAAATGCTATTACTGTAAAATAGTCCATTTTTCGGGTTTCGCACCTCAAAAGTAAGAACGGAATCCTAACAGCATCACTTTGTTTTGCCCCTGTCTGTCCGCCTGTTTAGCTAACACGACACGACACGACGCCGACGCCACGACAGCGTTCAAGACACTGAAGTTCCGCAACTGAAATTTCGCCGCGTAAGTTCGGCACTTATGGTTTGTCATATCAGCCGAACACGTCGGAACGTAACATCAGCCGCGGAACTTCGGCATAGTGTGATTAGACACTTAGGAAAGAAATGCAACTTGTGGAATTAAAAATTAATTACTTAAATACCTAGATGTAACTTCAGAGCTATAATATTAAAAAAAAACGATAATGGGTTAAGTACCTATCTACGCATCGATGCAATAACTTAACTCCTAAAAGCATTTACCACCCTGCCTCCATAACACAAATAGCGGATGTTGGTGAAAAAACAGCCAGGCTGAAGTGGGAGTGGGCTGGACACGTCGCACTAATGCACCCGGAGAGATGGGCAAAGATCATCACCCATTGGACGCCTCGGGGAGGACGTCGGCGAAGATGGTGTGACGATCCGATCAGTTTGCAGGGGCAACATGGCCAGAGATCGCCCATGACAGAAAGGTTCGGAAGAAAAAAGGGGAGGCCTTTGCCCAGCAGTGGGAAACAAAATAGGGTAGCAAAAAAAAGGGTTTAGGCTACATAATGGCATTTTGAGGGTTTTTTTTTTCTAATTTCAACATTTGATTTCTTTATTTTTATCCTTTAAACCATAGAGCACACGTAAAAGGACTAAGTACTGTGATTTCTATTGTATCTGTGTAACTTTTGTTGGAGATCCCAAATAAAAAAAATACCTAGATAGGTACTGAAATAAAAATTCTTTCAAGAGGTTGAATCTGGTCAGATGCTTATAAGAACTTGGCTGAACAGTGAAATTTTCGCAACAATAATTATTTATCATAAATTGGCCAATTACTAGTTAAAAGATGATACCTATTAATTTATTGTGCTAATAGCCTATGTGTATCAATTAGGTAAATAACCACTTGGGTAATAGTGTGATAGGCTGCAAATTACAGCTGTTTACATCTCTACTAGTACTTAGGTAATATAATAGTACCTATACTTACGTAAGTTTTTTTTGTGAATTAAATGGAAATAATAAATATAGTGAGGTAAAGAAGCGTAGGGGGTGTCTCTTCTATAAGTGCACTTCAGGATTTTGTTTTCTATTACTTCAATTTGTTGTACTTTATCTACTGCTCACATTATTTTGTTTGTATTTAAAATGGTTTTGAATTAAGTGTTGTAGACTACACTGAGACATATTCTCCTATAGTTAGAAGCTCTACTCTACGACTGTTGTTCTCGCTAGCTGTTGAATACGGTTGGTTTATTGACCAGTGGGACGTTACGACCGCCTTTTTGTATTACCTACATATTTTTTTTTTCATTAAATTATTTATTATTCATCTTTTCTCTAGAAAGGTACATAATAATAATTTAAAATCTTTTGTATTATATGAACATAAAATATATTTTATTCGGTCCGCGATTAAAATCCGGTAAGTTTTACAATCAAATCTGAACTCACCAAAACTTCATGGTGTGTCCGGTTGCCCCTGTGCACCCACTGCACATTGGGCACAGGAACAGTGTCTATACTGCCACAAGGAACAGTAACATTAGTGCCCTTGTCTGCAGCCACATCCCTGATCTCCACCTCCTCGGCCAGAGCAAAGGGGAAGGCTACAAGAAAAAAATAAAAAAAAATATGTTTAAAAAATATACATACCCAATAAATGTTTTTTTTTTTTGTAATTAAATTAGTGGCTTTTTTTTAAAGCCGGTTTCAATTTATTTACCTTCTAATCCAAGGCAGAACACAGACAACAATATACGCTCGAAAAACATTCTACTAAACTACCTACATCTAGACACTTAGAAAAAATTCTCGAGCTACACTTTTTGTAAAGTAAAAAAGATTTATTCCCTATCTATTTATTTTACATCACACAGAATTAATTAAACGACGGAAGGCGAAATAATAGGAAACAAATCTCACAACAAACGTCTTCACTCCATTGATAAAAGGCATAGACTAATTTAATTCTGTCGTAAATTATGTTGCTATATCTCATTTGTCGCAACACAATATTGCTACTCAAAAAATTAAATGTCATTTCCAACTAAAGGTAGCTGTACACTAGCAAAAATTTTACTTTTGAACTGCTTTTCAATAAAGAATTATTCTTAAATTTTTTATTTTTGCTCATTACTCTTAAAAGTTTAAAGTATTTCTCAATGTTTTTTATGTCACTTCTATTCTTTTTCCAAATAGCAAATGAAAAAAGGAAAAATTGTCTTATGGTGAACTCCACGCTTTAGAGGCCCATCGACAAATGCTGTCACATTAAAACCCAAGAACAACAATATACTAATTGAACTATTCGGAACTACCAATTAATACTAATTCAGGAATTTATTTAGCAACTTTACATTTATTTTCTTAAATATTTGCGCGGATTTTTGCTCCATCCTTTTTGTTTTGTGAAAGTGACATTTCATTTTTCTGACAACTGTCAGGTACTGCTTGTCTATGGTTTTACAATGCATGATCATAGACTAAAATATAGATTTTCTTCAGATATGGCCGCTGTATCGGCAATACAACATCTGCAATGTTTTGTAAATTCATTTTTATAAAATGAATAAGGTGTTTTTTACTTATGTATAGTGATTAGCGGACCGTGTACAGTGCTGTGATATTTGTAATGGATGCAGAGAACGAGTACGAAATTAAGAGAGTTCGTGAGGCCATACAAACGATAGAGACTATCCAGTCCATGATCGACGTTTCAGCTGATAGACTCGAGGGTTTACGGACACAATGCTCGACGAGCGCCGAGCTGACGCAGCAGGAGATCCGGACCCTGGAGGTAGGAGTGCTGACCTTCACAACTTGTTATACATCAAGGGGAAATGAGCAATGCCCTTGAAAGTATTATACCGAGAGGCCGGGCCTCAAGGACTTTGGTGCACTCAAGGACTGGGGTGAATAGTTCATTGCCGTAGTGGAAATCGTTGCCGTACGCGCGCGCCGCTCCCTCTCACCTTGAATGTTTACCTTTTTTAATTTCTCGCGATAAAAAGTTGTAGTAATCATTTTATTGATAGGTACTGTGAGTGTGATGCTACTGATGTGAAATCTATTTTAACATAAAATTAGACACATAATGTGCTTAGATATTCATAGAAAAGTAGGTTTTTGTGTTAGGAATTCGCATTGAGTGAAATGTGGCATGTTTTTAGCATTTTAATGAGGAAAAGAATGCATTCCTTTAAGAGAGAGTAAAATTATTGCCCGTTGTTTAGTTAATCTCTGGAATCTGATACTTTACATTGATCCACTGGTTTCACTTGCCACAGATAAAGATTAGACATGTTACAGTTATGTGGGATGAAGAAGTAGTGATTTGATATATTCTTGATATTACATTGCTTCTTTACCTCTGAGTACCTAACTTTATTATTTGCAACCAAGTTTTAATTTTTCTTCATAGCATTTTCTTCAGAACTCTCATATCAAGCAGAACAATTTGTTTGAATACCTAAGTTTATTTTGTAAACTTTTATTCAAAATAAACCAAAGTTTTGAATTTAAAACTTTCTTTATGTAGTCATGTGTTGTTTTGAATTTAATCACAGAGAAAAACATAATGGTTTATTTTATTATTTATTTTGGATCCTTAGAAAGATAATATAAGGAAAACCTGCCATTGCTACCTCATGGACCAATATTTTTGAACTAAATAAAGGTATCAAAATAAACAAAACAAACTATTCAATTCAACAAACCAACTGGAAATGAGCATTGAATGAGTTCCATTTAAATGATTTGTATAAATTTTACACACCATAGTTAAATTCATGTTTTAAAACTAGATGGGGTCAGCTATCCTGACTATTCTGAGATGAAAGACTGAAACAAACTTAGAGGCCATTGTCTCTTTTAAAGTCCAGACAAAACCTTGGTCAGGCCATATGATTAAATACATAACATCCAAACAACACAACCTCCAAAAAATAAACAATCAATCTGCCTAGCCTTTTCCCACAATGTTGGGGTTGGCTTCCAGTCTAACCGGATGCAGCTGAATACCAGTATTTTACATGGAGCGACTGTCTGTCAGTTACTGGGTAATAATAAGATAGTCCTTGGTAAGACTGGTTGTCAGACTTTCAGGCTACTGATGACCCGTAATGACTGTCAAAGATCCACAACCGGGACCAACGTCTTAACATGCTTTCCGAGGCACGGATGAGTCTCGGTATGTAAAGATGGTCACCCATCCACGTACCACCACGGCAAGCGTAGCTTATCCTGATGGATCGACCCATGCAGCTGTTATTACATAGCCACAAGCTCCAATAAATAAACAATGACACATATAAAGCGAAACATACACAAAAAAAATTGTCAGCAGTACTGCCAATATGTCATCCTGCCATAACATTATCAACAATGGGTGGGCTATTCAGCCAAGTGATTCAATGCTAATGCTGATATGTTTCATCACACTTATTGATACTTGTTTTACTGGTGCACTGCTGGTTATGATTTTTAGATGGTTGGATTGTGGTGTAGGATTTTGCTGGATGACTTCCAAGTAACTTCTATTTTACAAGCTTTTATTTCGTTTTACCTGTCCCGGTGTCTGACTGTAATCGAATCTTGCAAGATAAATTTGACCCACTTTCCGGTTTCTGATTGAGCTTTGAGATTGGTTTACAATGAAACATTATTATGTCATGGAGCTGATGTGATGATGAAGCCGGAAGGTGGCCATGGGAAGTCAGTAACACAACCCTATTGAGTTTGGCCTTGATTGATTTGTCTTAACTATAACTGTGGTCCTAGATGTTACCCAGACAGAAAGGCTTGCTATAAAAAAATAAAAAATACACTTGTTTCTAGCTGCAGTTAAACTTTGGATAATATCATCACTTTCATAGTTTCATAGACACTTATAGTTCATAAGCCAGAATCTTAAAATAGAAAGTTTTATGATTCTGGCTGAGAAGGGATTTATAACACCCTCACAATTCATATGGTATTACAGTTTTAAACAAATAGGTAATCCCTGTGCATCCAAACATTAAAATTGTTTGTATGAATGTGTGTGTGGTGAATTGTAGGTATACCCCTGCATGAAAATTCCTTAGTTCTAAAGACCTGCAAACTAATGTGCTGATTTTCTTAAACATATTAAGCATGTTCTATTATAAGGTTGAAAGTGAAAGATGGGAGTCAACACACTTAATCTCACAGCAGGTCCTAACTGGAGAAGAGTTGCAAAAGAAGGAAAGCAATGGAAATCATTAAAGGAGGCCTTTGTCAAGAGGCACACTGCACTCCGAGATATATTAGATATATAGATAGATAAAAAACTGTTTATTATGCAAAACATATAAATTACAGCTATATAAATGTAGAAATTTTACATAGGGTGACAGATTATAACTCGGGAAAGAAAATAACAACAATTAAACTAGCACAAGAAAGGAGTTTCAGGATACAAAGGGCTATTGTTTTGTTTAATGGGTTAGTTTCAATGAGGGTTTAAATAAAGTTATTAACACTCTTTGTGACTAAGACACAATCTTAAACCTCCTACAATAAACATTGTTTGTGTTATTTATAGTTTGTTGACAAATATTGTTTATAAGTAAATCATCCATATTGTATATTTGTTTTCATAAGCAATTTGTACACATTTTATTACACAGTTGTGTGTATACATAAAGAATCAATTTTAATATGTTGGTTAGATTGGAAGGAATCATGATTAGTAGTAGGTATATTTATATATTATTAGCAGCGACCCGGTCCTGCTTCGCACGGTTTTTACGACTTGACAATACATGAAGGTTTCTATATATATCATTTCAATATTAATGTATTATACATATAAACCTTCTGGAATAAATTCTCTAAATGATAGTGAAAACCGCATCAAAATACGTTGCGTAGTTTAGAAGAATAACGCGGCTACACAGACAGACATCAAAAGCGACTTTATTTTATAATAAGATCAATCAATCTGCCTAGCCTTTTCCCAACTATGTTGGGGTCGGCTTCCAGTCTAACCGGATGCAGCTGAATACCATTATTTTACATGGAGCGACTGCCTATCTGACCTCCACAACCCAGTAACTGGGTAATACGATACCCCTTGGTAAGACTGGTTGTCAGACTTTCGGGCTTCTGACGACCCGTAACGACTGTCAAAGATCCACGAATGACAACCGGGACCAACGGCTTAACGTGCTTTCCGAGGCACGGAGGAGTCTCGGTATGTAAAGATGGTCACCCATCCACTGACCAACCCCGGCAAGCGTAGTTTAACCTGATGGATCGATTTATTTTATAATAAGATATAGATTATTATTGATTAAACACTAAAAGGACTATGTATATTAACTAGAGATGTTGGATGACGATCACTGATACGAACCTCAGTAGGAAAAAGTGTATTTTATGTTTTAAAACTCGTAGTTTACTAATATAGGGACTAAAAATATGACCAAAGAGAAGTAAGCAAGCCAGAAAGGTTTTGCGGTGCAGCGCCGCATTGGCGGCCACTCGAGCGATGCTGCGCGGCGGCGGCGGCGTCGCAACGTCGCGGTCGTTACTACGACGCCGCAACGCTACGTGTACTCTTCGCATTGTCTCGGCCGCAGCGGTATGCGGCACCGGTCAGGCGCCGCTCCGCAGCCGCAACGCCTCATGTCGCCAGTTCTTCGCTCGTGAACTTCATTTTCCGATCTCTCCATAATTATTCTCATTTCCGATATCGTGTAGTATTCGAAACCGCGATCTTATCAGATCATTTATTTAAAGATTTCAAATCTCTACCAATTGTTATTCAATCTGCCTAGCCTTTTCCCAACTATGTTGGGGTCGGCTTCCAGTCTAACCGGATGCAGCTGAATACCATTATTTTACATGGAGCGACTGCCTATCTGACCTCCACAACCCATTAACTGGGTACCTAATACGATACCCCTTGGTAAGACTGATTGTCAGACTTTCGGGCTTCTGACGACCCGTAACGACTGTCAAAGATCCACGAATGACAGCCGGGACCAACGGCTTAACGTGCTTTCCGAGGCACGGAGGAGTCTTGATATGTAAAGATGGTCACCCATCCACGGACCAACCAACCCCGGCAAGCGTTGCTTAACCTGATGGATCGACCCGTGCGGCTGTTATTACTTAGCCACGAGCTCCTCTCAATTGTTATTACTTACTAGAATTATTTGTTACGATTCAATGATTCTACTATTCTTGATGCGTGTTTACAGCTCACGAGGTACCCAGTTGTAAATTCTCGGCAAGAAACTAATAATTATAGATTTCTTTGTTGGTAAATATAAATCCGACGTTTACGTGTAAATATTAAAGACTTAAAGTGTTTAGGTGGCACTGGCAAAAAATTTTAAGAGAGGTAGAACTTACGTCAATAAAAAACATTGGCTCGTCTTTTCGTTGCGAGGTTTTTCACTTAAGAGGGGACAGGACCTGAGAGGAATTTCAAAAATAGGTACTTATTTGAAGAAACTATTGCCGTCGCGCAGCGCGTGAAAAGTGATAAGAGAGTGCGATAGGGACAGCTGCAGCTCAGACCGATTATATCGCAAAAATATTGACGAGATCGACGTTTCGTAGTCCCCTTTTTTCTATTCGAAAACTGAGCCGATTCAATATTTTTTTTCATTAATATTTTAAGAAAGAGTATGTCTAGGTTTCTATCATTCTCGTTTGTTAAAAACTTGTGTGGCATCACGGCTGTAAAAATTAGGCATTTTTTCGTAATTTTTGGAGGGTCATATTATTTTCTTTACTAATTAGTTCCTGAAAAAAAAAGAAATGACAGGGGCGTGTCTACAGCAGACTTTGATTTTATAAAAAATATTGCTCAAGAGGCATTATTTTGCTGACAACTGATTTTGCTAGTTTTACCATACTTAGTTCTATTTAGTAGTTTACTCAAAAAACACTTAATTCTCGGTTATTATCCTGAGCTTATTGATCGAAGATGCGACCTCCGAGGAACAGCGACAAAATGGATTATTTCAACTCATCAGTCTTAGTGGCAGTACCACCACTTTCAACCATAACATCTATCACAAAATCCATCCACCGTTACTTCGGTCTTCCCCTACTTTTATAGCCATTCAATTATATGATTTTTCTCTAATGTTTCCTGACGACCTACAGGGCTACAGCACTGTAAAATATTGTTTAGTTTTAATTCTCCAATAACCTAGATCTAGGTTTGGATGCAGAAGGCGTTGCTGCATTCTGTATCCAAGCCGTTTGACAGGCTGTCGTATCGAACACACACATTTTTGATTTAGGTACCTGATTTGCCTTGCCTACTCCCGAAGTCCCGACAGCAAACAGCTGTCAGAAGAATAGTCGTCTATTTGATTTAAACTGACAACATTTTCGGGTTTTGGATTTGTGAACAGCTTTTAGATGACTCCTTCGATAACATTGATTGATATTCGATTCGGCACGGCTATGCTGGATCTAGTTTTTGCGGAATTAGAACTAGGTACGTACTTAAATATTTTTGCATGACATTTTACTGTCATGGTTTTCTGCAAAGAAACGCCTGATTCCTTAACTTATCTACAGCACTGTATAACCAACTCTCCTTCCATTCCAGGGCAAGCTGGTGAAGCACTTCTCCCGGCAGCTAGTCATCAAGGCCAGCTTCGGTGAGGAGCTGCGGCGTGAGCTCGGCGATGTGCCGTGTCTCGCGCAGTGGCTCAGGGTTGTAGGGCTCGGCCCCGATTCTATCGAGGTATGTAACTTGACAGGAAGGTCTACTAAAGGTTGTGCGACTTCTCTCATCGGCTGGTAATCAAGGCCAGCTTCGGTGAGGAGAAGATACGGCGTGAGCTCGGCGACGAAAAAATAAAAAAAATGTTGTAATATTATATAAACCTTTGCTTCATGTTAAAAAAAAAGAATACCTGTACCCTGGCGGACACCAACATACACGCACAGATTTTTGCGTTGTAACTGGTTGAAAGACGCATAAACCTACATCGTAAGCTCATTAAGCCCTGTTTGGCACCCTTTAGGTAAGTAAGTTGCCCTAAATAAAAAAAAATTACGACTATGTTTGACACACTGAATTTTCAAATGAGCCACAAAGTTGACAGATATGTGATACTATTTTTACACACTGATCAACTTAGATATATTCTCATGTTGTAGGACAAGCCTTGCGAATGCAAGTTTGCAAGACTTTCATAATGTTCAAGAGTAACCCAAGATAATCTGTACTGCAGGTGTACCGTATGCTGAATACCTAGGGACACGTTTCTCGCCAGTCAAATCAGCTTATAAGAACCCCTAGATTTAGGACTGTACGGATATTTTAGTCCCGCCGTAGTTAGAGAAACTCAATCTGCCTAGCCTTTTCCCAACTATGTTGGGGTCGGCTTCCAGTCTAACCGGATGTAGCTGAATACCATTATTTTACATGGAGCGACTGCCTATCTGACCTCCACAACCCATTAACTGGGTAATACGATACCCCCTGGTAAGACTGATTGTCAGACTTTCGGGCTTCTGACGACCCGTAACGACTGTCAAAGATCCACGAATGACAGCCGGGACCAACGGCTTAACGTGCTTTCCGAGGCACGGAGGAGTCTCGGTATGTAAAGATGGTCACCCATCCACGGACCAACCCCGGCAAGCGTAGCTTAACCTGATGGATCGACCCGTGTGGCTGTTATTACTTAGCCACGAGCTCCTCCAACGTAGTTAGAGAAACTAAACATGATTATTTATGTATTTACTTCCTTTTTTGCAATTCAAAAGAAGAAGTAAATATTTGAAGATAGATGCTGATGCTGTTTGATTTTGCTTTTTTAGTCACTCATGTACACCCAAAATCTCTTTCACACCCACATACCTACACACACCCTCACACACACAAACACACCCCCTCATACACAAACACACCCCCACATACACATACACACGCACACATATAAATCTCGCACACACTCGTATAAATTGATCGCATTTTTTCCTTGTTTTGTTTCTTTATACATATACCTATTTGTACTCGTAAGTTTCTAATGTAAGGGAAGAGCGGAGCCTTCAACTACAGGCATATTATATGCCTAAATGGAGACTCCTCGACAGGCATTGTAAGCCAAATATGCTATATGAAATAAATTTATTATTTATTATTATTAGATGAATAGGTACAGGTAAACTTCTCAGGAAATAAGATTTGGTTTTGACTTGTTGTATTTTTTAATTTCAACATCGTAATAGTTTAAAACTGTCGTCAAATATTTAAAAAGGTTATGATAAGACATGATAAAGAGGTTCCGGTGAGGAATTCTTTAGGCGCAAATAATAATTCCGTTTACTTTCGCAATCTAGTAATCAACATTTTCATAAATTACACTATAGGTATTAGATAACATAATAGGCACATTACATCAACCTGCTGAGGGGTTTCCCGTCCCATATAAGAGAAGAATAATCAGGTTTCGACAAAATAATGAGGAACAATAAAATAACAATACTTAACTAATGTCATGCTTCATAGCAGCGGTCTAAAGGAGGTCTAGGTGAGATTTTTTAGAGGTCAAAAATAATAATTTAAGTCAAAGCGGAGTTCCATTAGAACGCGACATGCTGAATTCGGGGATCAAAGCGTGCCTAGACATCATCATTCTCCTGCCCTTATCCCAATCTATTTGGGGTCGGCGCAACATGTCCTTTTTTTCCATACTTCTCTATTATTCGTCATCTCGGTAGTGACCCCCTTTCTAGCCATGTCATCTTTCACACAATCCATCCATCGTTTCTTTGGTCTTTTGGTCGTTTGGTCAAAGCGTGCCTAGACAATACCACAGAATATGAAAGTTACCTAGTTAGTGATCTTGAATTAATTACCTATGGCCGCTCGGTACGTATACTCCATTTACAATAAGATTAGACATTTAAATAAACCTTTTTTACAGTCCGTTCAACTGATTT
This sequence comes from Cosmia pyralina, assembly GCA_946251885.1. Lineage (NCBI taxonomy): Eukaryota > Metazoa > Arthropoda > Insecta > Lepidoptera > Noctuidae > Cosmia > Cosmia pyralina. The sequence goes on from OX276354.1 coordinate 2,790,839, forward strand.
TGACTTCTATTCCGTAGGCTTAAGTATGGCATTAAAGGCAAAAAAGTGGTTACGATACCAACTGATTACTGCAGCTGCCATTTGTCATGCCACCAACGTAATAGAAGTCAAAATCGGTTGAACGGACTGTAAATAAGGTTTGTTTAAATGTCTAATCTTATTGTAAACTAGCTGACCCGACAGACGTTGTCCTATCTTGGCTATGAATATTCTAATGTAAACGCGTGAAGTTAAAATGTTTTTTTTCTGAAATTTTCCAATTTTCTGCGAAATTTTCTTAATTTTTTTTTTTTATAAGAACCTTCTCCTGAAAATCATAAACTCAACCAAAAAAGAATTAGCGAAATTGTTCCATCCGTTCACGCGTGATGCGATGACCAAGGGAAATAGGGATTTATTTTTATATACACTCAGGGACACAATTAACCGTCACTCATATCGAATTCCATATCGTTTGTTTATGATGATAACTTAAGCTTTGACTTCTAGGCGTAACTTCATAAGTGGGTATGTCTGGAATAAACAAAACAATCATACCCGCGTTTTGTTTACTTTTGTGGTTTTTATTCAATAATAATGAGTTAAGTCGAAATTTGATAGTCTCGCCCCTGGTTTTGTGTGAAGGATACATTTGTTTTAAATCGTTTTGTTACCATTTTTTCGAATAAATCCGAGGTGTTGGAGTGCCGTGACCTCATTTACACCAGAAAAATGCCATTGGACGCAGCTGGAGCAGCCAGGGCTGTGGCACTCGCAGACGCTGGGTTCAGCCAGCGTCGGATTGGACGAATGCTTGGATACCCACGAACCACTATTCAAGATGCTATCCGGCGTTACAGAGAGACTGGTTCCTACACGAGGAGGCCAGGGCAAGGTCGTAGAAGGTGTACATCAGAGAGAGATGATCGTTACATCGTCTCGAACGTTCTTCGAAATCGTTTCACAACCGCTTCTGGGGTTCGTAACCGTTTGTTTGAGGTACGAAATTTAAGTGTGAGCCTAAGAACAACAAGCCTAACAACCTAACAACAAAAGAAGGTTAGCAGAGGGATGTGGGATAATTTCGTCCAGCTCGAGTCCCAGAACTGTCCGCAACTCACAGAAGAGCAAGACTTGCATTTGCTCGAGAACATTTAAATTGGACTTTGGAACAATGGAAGGCAGTTCTCTTCTCTGATGAATCAAGAATCGCTTTTCGAGGTCCAGATGGACGTCAGCGCGTGTATAGACGCCGTGGTGAAAGGTTTGCTGAATGTGCTGTGGTTGAAACAGTGGGCTACGAAGGAGGCTCGATAATGGTGTAGGGTGGCATATGTTACGACGCCCGTACAGCGTTGGTCGTCTTCGATAGAGGCAGCGTTAATGCTCACAGGTACGTGACAGGAAGTCTTAGAACCACATGTGATGCCGTTTGCGCCATTCATTGGCGATCATTTTGTTTTAATGCACGACAACGCACGTGCACACATCGCGAGAATTGTTACGGATTACCTGGACGCCGTCAATATTCAGCGATTACCATGGCCAGCTCGGAGTCCAAACCTAAACCCATGAGGAGTCGTACACCAGCTCCTACGACCATCACTGAGCTAAAAACTGCAGCTGTTGAGGAGTGGGAGAACATTCCACAAAGCGACATTCAAGACATAATGGACGGGCTTTCAAATCGTTTACAAGATGTCATTAGGGCCAGAGGAGGAAATACACATTATTAATGCGATCATTTATAGTATACTTTTTTTTTTAAATTAAAATTTGTCTAACTTTTGATTTGTAAGATAACTGCAAATTCTCATTTTTATTTTTTTTTGTTTCAATTAAACCATTTCACAACTTACGCATATTTCATTTGTTTTCGTAAAGGTTCACCCAATGTATCATTATAACAAAAATAATTAAATAACGATAGAATTTTGAAGAAATTGACCAAATATGGGTGGACGGTTAAATGTGCCCCTGAGTGTATATAGATGGAGTTATAAATATGTGTCCGTCCGTGCGAAACTGCAGCGCACTCGTTGCCTACTGGTATACACTGAGATTTCGAAGCGCGAAGCTTTGAAGACATACTATTGTAACATAATACATAAAATTGTATGGCAAAACATGCATTCAATTATTGTATGCCATTTAATGGACTCGCACGCGTGTAGGTACACTTACATGCAATTCTTAAATGGCAATAACGTGCTTTATGGCATGCGATTATTGCTCTTGAAAGTTCCAGAAACTTGCACCGTGTACACGGAGCTTAATAGATAATGTGTTTGTTTCGCAGGCGGTATGTTCCCGCGTGGTGTCATTAGAGACGCTGCGGGAGCGCTCCGACCACGAGATGCGCGCGCTACTCGCCGGCGCGCGCGACGAGGAGGTGCTGCGACTGTGTCGAGCCATGCAGCGGCTCAGGAGTTACATAGGTGAGAAATGTAGCTTGGGATAACAAAATTGTTACTACCAGTCTTATAAAACTTCTCTCCTTTGTCCCCATACTCCATCCAAAGGTTATCTGTAAAAGATCGCTTTTAGCGATAAGACCGCCCGTTGTGTCACCCTATGTAAAATTTCAACATTGATACATGTAATTTGAATGGTGTGCATAATAAAGAGTATTCTATTCTATTCTTCGCAAAAACGCGAGCGCGTTACTACAATGTGATTAATTCAAAGCGAAAACCTTTTGTCACCTAACGTTAGATGGCAACATTAACTTCTTATTTGTTATAGAGAAATCGCCCTTAGCAGATGTTCAGTCTTGATGTGAAAACTTGGAATCGTGACCACTTGTCTATATAAACCAAAGCTGATAAAGATTGTTGATGATTTCAACCGTTTTGCCGGACATTTTTCTATCATCAAAAATAACTGCGCAATGCTGTGATATCCACTAACAAATGAATGCTACAAACTGGCTTTCCTTCTCAACAGAGGCTCTAGGTCGCGGCGAGGGCGGAGCAGAACTGCAGCTGTTCTGGGACTCGTGGGAACGCACCGTGCGGGCGTCGCCTAGAGCACCCCGGGCCAGACATGCCAACCATGAACATCATGGCACGCCGCATAATAAGAAAGGTACTGATACTTTCAGGATCAATTAAAATCAGGAAGAATGAAGAGGGCTCTCTGGTATTTTTTAACTTAACAGAAATTATCTGGTTTAAAAGAAAGAAAGAAAGAAAACACATTTATTTAGCACAGACTAAATTAGAGGCAAAACAAAAAAGTAAAAAATAACAATAAAATTTTTAAAATCTACATTTGCGATGCAACAACAACAAAAAATAAAAAATACAATGCAGGAAAGTGTGCCTCACGGCTGTGCCAAAAAGTAGTTAAGTAAGTAGTTTAGTAGGGTATCTGGAAACGTTACGAACTACATAGTTGGATTAGTTTAAATATTTTTACTGCCAATAAAGGTTAGGTTATGTTAGAATTGCGACTCCCGACAACCAAAAACGACCAGAATATATAGAATAATAAAATTATGCAAAACAATACTGTCATGAATTCATGATTGATCACTTTGTGACTGGTTTTGGAAATTGATTATAAAATGATATTTAATAATAAAATAAACGTGATTTTTCCAAAATAATCTAAATACTGATTGATTGAAAAATGTGTAAATGATAAAATATCATGCGTAACATTTGCCAAATAAATGTTTTGTAAAGCAAGTGTTTATAAAATAAAACATTAGTGGAATAAGGTGTTTGTGAAATAAATAGTTTATGAAACATTGGTTGTAAACTGTCGATGGTATTTTGGTGAAACATTACTGAATCCTGCTCTAACCGACAATAATATTTCAGGTGGTAAATCTCCCCCCACGCCGGTAGCCAAGCGGAAACAGAACAGCACGCTCCCCCCTCCCGCCGCGCTCACCAAATCTCGCTCACACGAGTCGCAACTTTCTGTGAGACCGGACGCTTCCGACCTCAGGTTAGTAGTAGAGAAGAAGAGGAAAATATTGTTTATTCTTGAGCCAAACGCTAAAATTTTGTCGGGACATACCGTGCTGTTGTAAATTGTAAAAGCGCCCATGGGCCCGCTAGGCTTCAGCAGGCTCTTAGTTGCGTGAATTTTCATTTGCACAAACAAGCATGTTAAGGTTGGTTTAGTAACTTAGACATAGCTAAGTACTTTTTCTATTATTAGCACTGTAATTTTAAATGTTTTTGCTAATTAAAATTGGAACACTGCGCCTTTGTTATGACAGGCTTGCAGAAAAGAGACAGGTATCGGCCGCATATTCGCTTTGTCTCTTTATAGAGAGTGGTCACTTTTGTGAGGCTAATGCTCACAAAAGCAGCGCAGCAGCAGCTTTTACTGAGCTTTCGCTAGTTAGGTTTAGACTTTAGATCAAACTAGCGAATGCACATTCTATCCCAACTCTTTCAAATTATTTTCGTGTAAACAGAGACAGAGCATTTTTTCGTTCATTCATTTTTTTCATTCATTCATTTTTTCGTTCATTCATTTTTTCATTCATTCATTTTTTCGTTCATTCATTTTTTCATTCATTCATACTAAAATGTTAAGAAAATAATGCTCTAGTTCTTGGTCTATGTTCATTTCCCCCCGTCTACTCCTTGATATGCAATGGTCTCTGTTGCACCATGTAACATGAGGCAACAGGGGCTAGTGTGAATCTTTGGGTTCATTCGAGTGATCGAGTCTGGTTAAACCACGCTGGGATCGGTGCAATTCATTCACATTCATTCATTGTTCTTGGTCTATGTTCATTTGGTCTAAAACTTACCTTAACGTTAAGACGACAAAACGATATTGTGCAAACTTTTTACTATGGTGTGGACGCCACATGCTGTTCGTGTAGCTGAGCTTATAGGATGCTTTTATTCAGGCAAATAAAGCGTAGTATATCAACGATTTTTCATTGAATTGCAGCGACAACAGCCAATCATCCGTCGTGGGTACAGTGGAAGTAACTCCCCCGGCCTCTCCGCACGACACGGAGTCAGAAAACACGCCGCAACACAGACCACCAGCATACTACAACAATAACGTAAGACTCCAGTACTTATTGTATGGCATTTGTACAGATTAGTGCTTTAGACTTGTGATGTGTGCTATGAAAAGTCCTCTAAAGTGAAGTATAGGAATGCTATCGTCACGATATTGTTAGGAAATAAGCACTGCCCTCCTGCATATTAGAACAATAAGAGTAAAGAAAGGGAATGTCATCATCACTATAATAGGGATGATGCCGGTGTAAAAAAAAAAACTATTTACAGTAGGCGCGCGATCTGAGTGCAGTTCTGAGGAATGCGCTAGTGATGTGACCTAATTAGCGACAATGAACGGAGTTCGATATTTTTCTTTGACACCTTAAAAGTGGACGTTCAAACTGCTTGTATCTGTTAGTATTTTAACACATTTTATTTATTATATTTGCGCTAGATATTTTTATTACAAGTTATGGTATAAAAAAAAAAGAAAATATCATACATATATTCCCTACTTTAAGAAAACTGTGGGAAAGCCGGAAATCTTAATCAAACAAGTTTATTATTGTAAACTATCATCACTGTCATCGCCGACCTCGATGACAAATCGGTCTACGGTATCTTCCATTAATCCATCCCTTTGAGTAAAACGCTATCGATAAGCGCGCGAGCGAGAGACATCAAGGTCAGCACAGCACTAAACTACAGGCGGCCGCGGCGAGGTGTCGACGGGCGGGGGGAGTTGCACCCGCCCCGCTCCTCATACCCCGACCGCACTCAGATCGCGCGCCTACAATAGTTCGTCAATCAGATAATAAAAAAAATATTAGATACGTATTTTTTGCTTTATCATATTAATAAAAAATGACTGATAAAACGCATTAATGTTGGGGAGTGGGGGCTAGCTACGTCACAACTATAACAAACTACGTATCTAGCAAGGAGTGACGTCATGCCAAATTTTAAGTCAATGTATTGTCGTAATCTTTTGATTACGTAAAAAAAAATACGTGTCCTTTTTTAAATTAATATTATACGTGATGGACAAAACAAATTTTAGTCATCATCCCTATTACTATTCTGTATCTGTCAGTCACAGAGGTTTTTTTCGAGATCTATGCAATGTTTCCTACATTGCATTTTGAATATATTTGAATTTTGGCATGAAGTTTTGATTTCTGTGATGCGTAGGCAAATCGCCAGACAAAGACAAAAAATATATTTTTTTTACTTACAAAAAAAAAGGAATGAAATTCAAACATTTTGTAGTTATTTAAAGCACGTGTTGAGTCCAATTTGCAAAGCTCCTAGTAAATATTCACTAAATAATTTAGAATTTAGTAACTATAGGATGTAGATTACTATATTAATTCCTGACCTCAACTGTTCATAATGCACACACATTATTAGGTAGATTTTCAGCGGTTGCTGAAAAATGTACATATTTTCAGAGTCTCTAAACACAGGTAAAGATTTATTGTTTTTTTTTTTTTTCACCTTGTACTGTCCCAATGTTGGGTAAAGAGCGCCCCCATAGCTTTCCATTGTTCCTTATGTGTTGCTTTCTCCGGCCAAGGTAAAGTCAGGCAAATATAAATAGGCATAGGTTTATTATAAATACGAAGGGTTAGAGGGCCGCCCGCTTGGCGACATGTAACATCGACAAACGCTAGGCCTTTCCAATTTTGAAACAATTTTAGTTGTAAGCTGCAATTGTACTTATGACAAAGTAAAACAAAGGACCATAGGGGCAGGGTTTTTTTTTTTTCAATGAATCAGTGTATACAAAAAGCAACTTTAAGGTGTATAGTCACCCGTTTTGTCGATAGTACCTTGCTGTAGATATAGGCTTGTTATATATCGGAGAAGCAGGCCTGGCCTGTGCTGGGTACGCTAGCTAGTGTGGCGCGGCAGGTCGCGCCTAGCTCGGCGGCGGGAGCGCGCTGTGTGCACAGACCGCGCGCGCTGGCGCGGCGCCTCGCCGGCATCGTGGCGTGTGCCTGCGTCGCCACGCAGCACAGGAGGCGCTCGCATCCTAGACTGCCGCATCATGAGCCGGTGGGTACAGCGCTTTAGGTTAGCATTCGGATCGGTCAGTGAGTGTTGGCTTACGCAAGCGTGTGTAAAATGGTCTCCTGAAATTCAATGAATACACTTTTAAATAGGTACTTATTTTTTACCATAACTATGTAAATTCATGTGTAAATGTTTTGTTGAAGACTAAATGAATAAATAACGCAGCTAATTGAAAAAAAAAAATGTTTTTGCAACATTTTTTTTTTGTGTCATTTTATATGTGATATTTATTTACTCCATTTTACAATAAGATTAGACATTTAAACAAACCTTGTTTACAGTCCGTTCAACCGATTTTGACTTCTATTCCATAGTTTAAGGATGGCATTAAAGGCAAAAAAGTTGTTACAATACCAGCTGTTTACTGCAGCTGCCATTTGTCATGCCACCAATGCAATAGAAGTCAAAATCGGTTGAACGGACTGTAATAAAGGTTTGTTGAATTATCTAATCTTATTGTAAATGGAGTATAGGTGTTCTTATACAACGTGTCGTTTCGCATCCTCGTCAAATTTAAGGGTGATCAAACCGAACAACTTTTTCCATGGCACCAACATCGTGATCGCGAGAAAATACTAAGGCGTCCCATACATTTGTGTCGAGTAGCTATTGAAGTTTTCTATGGGACAGCTGAAAATTTTTTCGCGATTACGATTTGGTCCTATGGAGAAAGTTGTTCGGTTTGATATTCTGTATTTGAAATTTGACGAGGATGCAAAACGACACGTTGTATTTCCGACACTAGTCGGCTCATTGATTTTCAAATAATATATACCGATGTTAGTGTCAGTTCCGTCCGTGTATGTATACTTTAGTAAAATGCATAACTGTATATCACATTCTGTAAAAAACAAAAAAAAATTGATCCTACGACAAATTAAAATTCGAGCGCATATTTAGGGATGATCCTATTAGAGTGATTGCTCATAAAATATTTAAATTACATGCGCTATGTAAGTTGCGCTACGCTGACGATCTGAACCAAGCCTTACAGTCTGTTCAAGCTAAGAAAAAAGCACGATTGATGATAGTCCAACCAGCGAAAAACATGTCTCGAGAATTTTGTCCAAAGTATCGATCGACAAAACTCATGACACATACCTTCACAGTCATCAATGACCATTTTTCTTTGTTTAACCAAACTGTACCAACACACAACGTCCTTTAATGCTCTCACTTCACTAGGCGTATTTGTCAGAATATTCGCGTTGCTTGTGGTAATACAAAACGTTCTCTATACCTATTGAAATAAAGCTCATTTTGTATTAACGAGTAATGCGAATATTTGGGAAAATACACAAGTGTAGTGCTAGCATTACACCCCATTCAATTTACACTGTAATTTACACCCACTCTTTCCTCCCCAGGCTGTAGTAGTGGGTGTGGCCCCCCGGTCGCCGCGTACGCCGACGGTTAGCCGATGTATGGCGCATGACATCGCGCATCGGTTCACGAAGACCTTCAATATGATAGCGACATGCGATTACTGTGATAAGCAGATGCTGTTCGGGTCTGGTTTGAAGTGTAAGGAGTGCAAGTTCAAATGTCACAGGTTAGTGATGGACATTAGGTGACTTTTCCCCTAAAATGTTTCTATGTTCAAAGCGTTGTGATTTGGTATTCTTGCATTTTAAATCATGTTGATTGGTGTTAACTGAACATTTATATTTTTTTTTCATTTAGTTTAAACATAGTTCAAGTTTATTCTTAACAATACAATGGACATGTTTACCGGAAGCTTCGCCGCGAGAGGGCGCTGTCTTTGTCACTTGTCAAAGTCATCTTGAAGACAAAGCGACCAATCGGCGATAAGAAAAGACACTTAGTGCCATCTCGCGGCAAAGTTTTCAACAAGGAACTCATTGGCAGTGGAGTGAAAGTAGCAAAACTTAGCGCCATCTACGCGGAACTAATTTGACAGTTTTCTTCCTGATTGACTTATTTTATTTCATTCATGATCACCATTTCAGCCGACAGACATCCACTGCTGGACATAGGACATTTTACTTATTCATTTAAGGACGGTGTTACAAATGGGTAGTCAAATCATTACTTTTTTACACAAATGTATATTTATTAAATAAAATGCTTTGCATTCTTAAAATGTTTTATGGCCGAATTGTTGATAGATGTGCATGGTACGATTCTGAACTGTAAATTTAATTATAGATAGGTACAGTTTCTCAAAAAAGGTACCGAAGTGAACATTTTTACTGTAATTTAAAAAAAAAGTAATGATTTGACTACCCATTTGTAACAGCGTCAAATAAAATAAGTAATATACTTACAAACTTACATAGTTTACTGTGGTAAACTTACAAATAAAATATTATAACGTTTTTATGACTCTATAGTTCATTATAAGTGCAAAAAATGTGTGAATAGTAATGAAACTTTATATATTTCAGGGATTGCGAAAGTAAAGTACCTCCATCGTGTGGTTTACCGCCTGAGTTTGTGGATGCTTTCAAAGAAAAGTTTCACAAAGACGGTAAGTGTGTGACGAAAATTATAAGTTGATTATATACAACGTGTAACGTTCAATGCGCAAAACCTCTTTTTTTTTGTACTCATCATTATGAACAACTTTTACTATGGGACCAAACCTGAAATCGCGGATAAAGTCTGCTGTTCAGTACATTTATGCGCGCATAATTCGTCAAAATGTACTGAACAGCTGTTTTTTTTGTTTGAGGTTTTGCGCAATTAACGTTACACGTTGTATGTGTTTCCTTGATCCCAACACAAATAATGTTGTCGCAAATGTCGCACTGTGGTCACGTGCGGAAACAAAATCCAGTTGTAGGCCAGGTAACCGCATGCTGGCGCGAAGAGAATCAGGATACGAGTTTGATACTTGAAAAGATCGTCTATTATAAATATTTCATAGATTAATGATACTGTAATTTTATGGGGTATGCTTACGGTGATCATCATCTTCCTGCCCTTATCCCATATTACTTGGGGTCGGCGCAACACGTTTTCTTCTTCCATTCTCCCCTGTCAACCGTCACACTATCATTCACTCCCTTCTCTTTCATATCATTCTTCACACAATCCATCCATCTTTTCTTTGGCCTTCCTCTGCCTCTCCATCCATCAACATCTATATTCATCACTCTTTTAGTCAGCTTACGGTGATATAATGTAAAATTCGAACTATTATTTTATTACTTCCACGTGCGAAAAAAGAGAGCACAACAATGCGCTGGAACCAGAACAAAAGCGCCAAACCAAATAAAAAATGTTTAAAAATAAACTAAGTTAGATAGCTTAGTTTTTTTTTTATCAAAAATATTTTCAGCCAGAGTTTTGAATGACCTAATTCGCACATTTTGAATGAAATTCTTTGGATTTTAGAATTACAGAAAAAAATATGAAAAAATAGAGGTCTTTTCGGAATTAAAATCTATCTAGGAAATTTAACCCAATTGCGTTTTCCTTCAATCAGAGTATTAACCATGCATGCTGTTACCATTAACCATTTATTTCAATAAATGGTTACGAAAATGTCCCCAATTTATTTTGGTATTGCCTTAAGTTATATATGTTCTAGGCGGGTACTACGGCTACGTGTCACCGCAGCCGGGGCGCGGCTCCGGCTTCCTGTCCTCACTGACGCATCGCCGCCGCGCGCACGCGCCGCCCGTACCGCACCATACTGTATGTATCTCTTATTATTTATTATTAGCCTGAACTTTCTCACTGCAGGGAAAACGCCTCCATATTGTTATTCTATAGTTTCTCTATGTTTTGCCATTCGGCGTACAGATATGCTTTTGCCAATTAAGTAAATTAATTTATAATAATTCAGTAGTATCAATGTTAACTTTTTTAAATGTAATTTAAATAAAATGCAATAGGTAATGTCAGGTAATGACAGTATTTAACTCCTAAAATGTCGATTGCACACCATGTGTACAGAAAACAATAGAATTTCTATTGTGTCTGCTAATTAGCGCGCGACGAGTTAAAGAAATGCGATCACATCCTATGGAGCCGTTACAGTAGAAGGAAGGAACAAGAAAGTCATACTTGGAATAATCGAAATTGATTCATTAACAGGGGAAACATAATATTGATTGTAAAACATTATTTAATTTAAAGTAGCTTTGAATTAAAGAATGTTTGAAAAAGCTTCGTCATTGCGGGCTTTGGTTGTACATCTAAATTGTTCGACTTTTTCCTTGCTGCATTGTAAATTAATAAAAATTGAAGGAGGAAAAATTTTCATATCGCCAATACTATAATTGTCATTTAATCAACGTTATGTAGTCTAGAGAAGAACCTTTTTGATTGACAGTTTGTGATAAAAAAGAAGTCCTAAATAAATTACGGTTGTAACGGATTTTGAACTTTTTTGTGTATGACATTGAGTTTGTGTTCCCAAAACTTTGATAATTATCTGAATTAAAATAAAGAATGTCCTTAAATTTAAGCGGGATGCGCTAAAGTAGCGCGCGAATTTTTTTTTTTTTTGCAATTTGCTAATCAGTACCAATCAGGTTTTATGTTGAACAAAAAAGAAAAGTATTTACAGAATTTTATTATAATCATTAGAATCTTTAATAGAACACGTCTAAGTTCAAATTAACCTATTGAATGACTATTTCATAAAATCATGAAATTTGAGACCAATTCTACGATTTGTATTGATGATTTTAATTATTATAATTTTGGAAAAACAAACCTGTTACGGTCGCGAATCACGCACAATGGTCCACATGAAGGACTAAGTGCGGAAACCAAATCCTTAACATATAACAGAACGGTCGCGAATCATGTTTTGATCAACTTATAACATGACACTGACCTGCAAATTTTAAAAATCGTAAGAAAATTTTAATTTCGCGGGCTACCCTGGCGCTTTCGCATTTTTTCAATTGGTTTATGATGTGCAGGGTGGTCCCGACTCGTCCTCCAACACGTCGTCGTGCAACAGCTCGACGCCGTCCTCCCCTGCGTTGGCCCCGCCGCTGACGCCGCACCACGCGCAGGCGCCGCACGCGCCGCATGCGCACCACGCACATCACGCGCACCATCCGCCTACCACCAAGCAGCAGTTCCACTTCCCAGGTACTGATCAACGAACTGGGGCCGTATTATGAAGTCTTAAAGCCATCATTGTTCGGTTACGAAAAAGAGCTGGTGCTATCCGTCCTGTATAGTTCCATCTCTCTCACACTGGAACAATCATGGTTCTACAAAGTCATAATATGGCTTCTGGTGTCGAAAAGGGGTACATCATCATCATCATCTGCCTAGCCTTTCCCTTACTGTTTTGGGGTCGGCTTCCAGTCTTACCGTCGAAAAGGGGTACCTTTTAAAACTGGAAGCCAGCGGTAAGATTTATCTTTATACATCTATGGCTTGATACGGGTACGGCCAAAGTGAGTCATGATGCTTTTAAAACTGTACGGAAGAAAGAAAAGTGGATAAGTCAGGAGTCTTTGAAGTTGAGTGAGGAGAGAAAACAGCTGAAAGCAGAGGAACTATGTTCTCATAGACAGAGAAACAGATACAATCAGCTGCATTCCGAAGTTTAAAGATCTACTCGGAAGGATAAGGATGTGGACATCAACAGCGTCTGCGAGGAAATTGAGGGACCTGCAGTTAAAGCGCAAATTAAGGATCTGTTCATAAAAGTTAAACAGCTAAATATGCTGGGTAGTCGAGGACAGTAGAGGTAACACTTGTCCAAACTAGATAGTGTTTTGGATAGATGGAGTAACTAATGCTACAAACTATATCGGGTTAAACATGGTTTATGCACCGAGACACGATGAGATGACCACTTGGAAGAGCCAGGTATACTACTATCTGAAGTCCAAGATGCTGTACAAAAACTGAAGCATGAAACAGTGGAACCTGATGGCGTTTTTGCTGCAACGTTACAGTGTCTTGGTTTTGATGGGACAACTATTGTGCACCAGGTATGCACAAAGATCTTGAAGACAGGCCAGTGGCCAGTAGACTGGTAACACAAGGAAGGCTCCACTAAGAAATGTGGTCTAGTGCTTTATAGATTACGCTATGGCGTTTGACTGCGTACAATGGCAGACAATTTTTGATGTTCTCATTGAAATGGGCGTCCCCCCTAATCTCACTTTTCTGATCCAGAATCTGTACTTTGATGGCACCAGCTTTGTGAAACTGGAAAACAAAAATTGGCAGGCTTTCCATACGGAACGGGGCGTGCGTCAAGGCTGTAATCTGTCGCCAAAGTTATTCAACCTCTACGGGGAGCATATTATAAGGAGAGCGCTTAATTGACGGTTGGCACGGTGGAATCATTGTTGAAAGAATCACGAACCTAAGTGCGGACGATATCACTATAGTTACGTCGAGCGAGGAAGAGATGGCGTATCTGCTGAAACGTGTAGAAACAGAGAACGCTAAACTTCGACTCAAGATCAACCGTGACAAGACAACAACAATGGTGGTAGACCGTGCTCATCTTCCGAGCTCCAATATACTCGACGGCTATCAGAAAGTTAGCGAGTTTGTGTATCTTGGGGTGGGATCACGAATGAGGGCAGCTGCCTTGAGTAAATCCGCCGTTGTACTGGTGTGGTCAAAAGTGCAGTGTCCAGTGTAGGGAAAATTTGGAAGAACCGTGGCTACATCGGAGTACCAAGATACGATTGACCTGTGTTCTATTTTTTTTTCATCTCTATATGGCGCTGAAACGTGGTGCATTAAAAGCCGCGAAAGCAATGAGATCGATGCTTTTGAGATGTGGTGTTGGCGGAGGCTACTTCGTATACCTTGAGCCGATATGGGAACTAATGAATCACCAAGCGGCTTTCTACAATATGTCAGGAGCGTACCCTCAGCTTTTTCAGACATATTATGCGTTCACCTAAGCATGGTGTGGAAAGGTCTATGATACTGCGCCGGGTGGAAGGAAAACGCGCTCAAGGCGGAGCACCGGCAAGATGGTCAAACGCGATTAAGACGACTGTTGGAGGCAGCATTTACCGAGTGGTCCACACTGCAGAAGACCGCATAGTTTGGAGACGCGTCGTATGTGGTCGCGATCCTCAGCATTGAGGGAACGATGAAGAAGATGATGGCTTGGGATAATGCGACAAAACTTGACAATGAGTAAGTAAATGTATTTTTGCGGCCCGTAAATTTTAGAATCATGATAATTTTTTTTTTTTTTTTTTTGTAAAATTTCGTTAAATAGAATCTAAGAGTTTCTAATTTGTTCGAAACCAATGGTTCGACTTATAAATCAGCAGCATGTCTGACGGAAGAAATCTTGTGGTATAAAAAGTATTATTCAGCAATTTAAGAGCAATTTCTCGATAAAGATAAAGCTAGTTTATTTGTCAAACATGTGTACACATACACATCAAGCATGCAAGATCTTAAATAAATGTCGGTAAAAAGTTCGTACATGATTTGTCTGACAAGGCGTACAATTTTTTTTATATAACAAACAAAACAAATAATTAATTCCATAAAATAAAGATTAGTTCACTAATATTCATTGTTATTATTATTCGATCTACCAAGAACCCCCCACCTACCTACCGAACGACCTACCTATTAACGTTTCTAACTTTAAACAACCAGCATAAAATTGAGGCTTTGATTGAAGCTAAAATAATTTTAATCAAGTTATAAATGTGTTTGTGTCTACAGAGCTAAAGCCGGTGGTGTGTAGTCCCAACCATGCGTCGGCGCAGTCGCCGGCGAGACAACAAGATAACAAGGAAGACCTCACAGCTAGCGTTAAAAGTGGTAAGTAGCTACTTTTGTATATAAAAAAGCCGTCAAATATTTAGTTTTATTCTGAAACTTTCGATGAGATCTGTTTAGTTGCCCGAATTAATATAAAAAATAATAAAAATTTGCATAAATAAGATACAGAAAAGTTCGAGGAAACGCGGCCATGTTGTCGTTAGCGTTCAATTCATACTAACGTATTCCTCTGTATTCAATCTGCCTAGCCTTTTCCCAACTATGTTGGGGTCGGCTTCCAGTCTAACCGGATGCAGCTGAATACCAGTATTTTACGTGGAGCTACTGCCTATCTGATCTCCACAACCCAGGTACTGGGTAAATCGATACCTCTTTGTAAGACTGGTTGTCAGACTCGGGCTTCTGACGACCCGTAAGGACTGTCAAAGATCCACGAATGACAGCCGGGACCAACGGCTTAACGTGCTTTCCGAGGCACGGAGGAGTCTCGTTATGTAAAGATGGTCACCCATCCACGAACAACCCCGGCAAGCGTAGCTTAACCTGATGGATCGACCCGTGTAGCTGTTATTACTTAGCCACGAGCTCCACGTATACCTCTGTATACTCCCTGGTTAATGATACTTAGATAATTTTTTACTATAACGTACTAGCTATTGCCGGCGACTTCGTCCGCGTGAAATTTATTAAATAAAACATATCCTATGACACGCGGCAATACTCGTATTGTAGCTTCCCTTTAGTGAAAGAATTTTCGGAAACGGATCAGCAGTTCCGAAGATTACTCCCAACATACAAAAATGTTTTACCTGTTTTTAATATTAGTATAGATATCTACCACTGCCATGTCTCTATATTTTGTTTTTTAGCGTTATTATATTATTACCTATTATATTTTTTAAATAACTACGTCACTTTCTCATTCTTCTCCTTACGAAATTTCCTTTTAGAAGGGGCGACTAGAATCAATTCTATTTTTTATTTTAAATTTAAATTTTGACGTTCAAAAGTGACTTTTATGTGACTTTGAGTTCTTTGTAAGTAGATGTCCGATTCCTGTTCTACACTTTTTTTGTAATTTTTTCCATATTGCTTCATAAAAGACACGTGTGTTAACTTGCAGGCGACAGTTCCCGCTGCGTGTCGCTGTCGGGCTCGGGCTCCACGGACAGCGGCGGGTGCCAGCGCGGTGACTCGCTCGACCTGTCCAACAAGCACGACAACAGGTGGCCGCGACAGAATAGTGTAAGTGTATCTACCGTCTTAGAAATAAAGAATGAAAATACATTTTATTTGCAAAAACATAAAGCACTCAAACACAAAATGAAATCAAAAAAACAAAAGAAAGTCAGAAGAATGAGAAGATCAATAAGATATTAGCAATACATCTCTCGAAGGTTAGCAATCCGGAGGAAATCTAACTTAGAGAGATGTATTGATGATTTTTATGGTTAAAATTATGTAAATACACATTTCTTATTGTCGAGAATCAAATTTTGATTAAGATACTACCTGACACTGACCTGCAAATAGCAAAAAACCGCAAGAAAATTTGAGTTTCGCAACCGTTGCCGGTGTAGAAATATTAAAATTACAGTAGGTACAATTAATATAATTTTAAATTAAAATGGGTAATTTTTTTACACAATGTCAAGTTTTGTTAGTAATAATAATAGTTCCCTTTTAACTTCACAGTAACGTAAACTCATATAATACAACCAGTAGGTATAGTTCCGGTCATTATCCCGATAACGTACCGAGGGCGGTCTCCTTGCGATAACGAATGATACATGACATTAACTTTGTGTACTGTTGTTGGCAACTTGTCAGTTGAAAGTTACGCTTGTAGGCGGGTATAAGCTTTTCGAATTACTTTTAATTTGTTGTGCTGTTTTCTTATCAATCTGTGCAGTCGTTTTATAGATTTAACGCTTTGAAGGACACGAACAAGACATAATAGAATTTTTATTGTTATAACTGCTATGGCCGTATAGTGTCCTTGAAAGCATTAACTACATTCTCAACAGTATTTTTTTTTTGTTATAAAAAAGGGATTGTGATTTTGAACTTGTTGATTTAAATATGTAAATAGAAATGTGGGCCTTGTCTTGCGAACTTGTAATATGAAGTGATTAATGATAAAATGGGTTTGTGGTAGAAGAAGAAGAAGAAAAATTAAAAGAAGAACAAAAAAAGAAGAAATTTCAAGTGTTTCTTATAAAACAAGGAGTAATCATCATCTGCCTAGCCTTTTCCCAACTATGTTGGGGTCGGCTTCCAGTCTAACCGGATGCAGCTGAATACCAGTATTTTACATGGAGCGACTGCCTATCTGACCTCCACAACCCAGTGACTGGGTAATACGATACCCCTTGGTAAGACTGGTTGTCAGACTTTCGGGCTTCTGACGACCCGTAACGACTGTCAAAGATCCACGGAGTAATAATGTCTATATTTGTGCGCAGGCGTATGTTATTTGAAGAAGTGAGTGTTTTATTATTGTGTTGTTTTCAATATTCCCTGAAGTACTGTTTTTAGGGTTCCGTACCTCAAAAGGAAATACGGAACCCTTATAGGATCACTTCGTTGTCCGTCTGTCTGTCAGTATGTCAAGACCCGTTTTCTCTTCTCAGGAACGCGGGAAGGTATCAAGTTGAAATTAATATCAAATACGTAGGTTTATGGTCCCTTGAAGCTCTAAAAAGTCAAGCTTCTAATTTAACGCAATAAAAACATACGGCCATTTATGCGACATATTTTGATACTCGCAAATAAATCAAAACCTGGGTACTTCCTGTTGACCTAGAATCATGTTTTTTTTTTCTCTCAGCACAAGTAAAGGAAAAAGTCATTAAAAAATGCGATTACAAATTTACATTTGCAGTTGGAGAATTGACGTAAATTGATGTATGGGAGAACTAATAATGATTTTATGAATTTTTGGTATTAATTGGAATTTAGGACATTGTATAATTTTAATGATAATTTTGCATGCCTGTATTAGTGCAACACAGTGGACTGCGCGTTCACTTTTGAACTTGAAATGTATGATTATGTACTGTGTTGAGCAATAAAAATTTGAATTTGAAATTTAGAACATGGTCGGTCTTATTACAAAACGAGGTTTTTCTTCTGTCATGGTTTAAACCTTCGATCAATAATAGTACTAGATTCCCGATAAGCGCTTCAAAAACGGTCCGAAAAATAAAAACACAAATACTTTTGTGGTCTTATTTCAAACATCGACTGTTCGGGAACAGGGAAATGCATGGAGTAGTATTGTTACTTTATATGTTGTTTTTGTTTGTAGATTTCCTAGTGACCCATTTCGCAATGCAGAATGGGTATCTATTGTCGCGAAAGAAAGAGGAGAAGAAATATATAAACCTTGTAAAAATTCAACAATTTGTTTTAATATTTTTATTAAAATAATTAATTATCAAATTAATAATCAAAATTAAAATAACTATTGTACTAATTTACTCCTTCTACTTTTAAAAATCGGTCAAAAATATTTGCTACCATATAAAACGAACCTTGGCCTAAAAAATATATTATTATTCTGCTACTCTACATCTTTCAATACTTACTGTGTTCTGAGCATTGAAATGTAAATACCAAGAACTATGTCTAGTTCCAAAATAGAGTAAGCACAAAATTTTCAACAAAATGTTTTTAACCTTATTGCTTAAGTTTTAAGTTTCACTTTAGAATAAATATTTTTGTAGTTATTATAAAAATGACCTTTTATTTTCAAGCGACATTTTTAATTTATTGCTTTTACCTTTCTCCGATGATAGAAGGACTTAAATATAAATATTTTGCAATCGTAATTAAACTTTATGTTTGATTGTTAAGGTTTATAATGAATTGAAGTTGTAAATATTATAAAACTTTTTTCTATATTTCGTAGTAACAAATGTAAATGTTTATGTGTGTGTAAACGTGGCCACTACAGCGACTTATTTTTGTTCCTGATCCTGTATCTAGTGCTATTATTGATCGAAGGTTTAAACCATCGAGCCAGTTTTTGTAATAAGAACCTAGCTGTAATAGAAATACAGTTCTTTATACAAAACTGACAACTTAATCCGGTACTAAGTTGTCAGTTTTGTAAAACTGACATCTTAATGTTTCGGAATAAAGTTCAAAATTCAAAAAGGGGTCTATTGTTTAAACCTGGGTTTGAAGATGAACCTTGTTTTGTAATAAGACAGGGTAAGTTTGTTTTTGGGATAAATTCTTCCCAACTACGGAGCCCGTCATTGTGCGAGGTCCGACACGCACTAGGCCGAGTTTTCTCGTTGTTCACGATATATCCTGCTGATGGTGGCATAATCATTGGTCAGTTCGCACTGTACTTGCAAGAAATATTTTTATGAACATCTAAAAATAAACAAAATAATCTCGAGTTATTTGGTTGTTAAAATAAATAAAGTAACAATTTCCGTTTCTCCTCCAACAGCTGTCTATGAAAGAATGGGACATCCCGTACGACGAGCTCAAGCTGTTCGAAGTGATCGGCACGGGTCGGTTCGGCACGGTGTACCGCGGCAGCTGGCACGGCGCCGTCGCTGTCAAGGTGCTGCACGTGCTCAGCGACGATTGTGTGCCGCTAGACACTTTCAAACATGAGGTAACTTGAATCTATACTATTATAAGCTTCAGAAGTGGAAATTCAATAAAAAAAAAACAGTTTACAACAAAAAAAAACATTTTTACTTCATAATTACAATTGCCCCAAATTACAATCAATAAAATTGCTTACAGTCAACTAAGACTTAAAATCCACCAAACGAAACACTGCACACTTTATCACCAAACTAAACTCAAATTGACTTACGTAACCTTACGACTAGCTGATGATTCACACATCCGTCCAGTCCGAGCGCAGAGCAGCAAAAAGGACGTTCTACTGTGGGATATCGCTACGCCCCGTAAGGGGCGTGACGTTGCGGTTTCGGGGCGAAGCCCCCCTCCCGCGGATGCCGTACGGCGACCCGTAACCACGGGCCTCTCATCGTCGTTCGCCTCTGGCGAGTAAAAGGTTGGGCGCGCTGCATTTTCGCGCCCATGAAAATAGTGTCTCTATTTGTGTCCGTAAGCTCGTCACGACATATGCATACTGCCGCTTTCTTCACCGTACCCCGGCGGTCAACCCCTACCAGGTGGAACCCCCACCTACATGGGGGAAGCCCAGCAGATGGCGACCAGCGACAGGGATACGGACTCGACGTTCCTACGGATAAGGACGTTCTATCCCCAGCGCATTGCTTTTAAAGGCGAAGTGGGGTAGTTACTGACGTAAGAGACGATTCTCCTTACACTATAATATTATAAAGCTGAAGAGTTAGTTTGTTTGGTTGAACACGCTAATCTCAGGAACTATCTTAGTGTTGGATAGCCCATTTATCGAAGAAGGCTATATAACATCACGCTACGACCCTTAAGAGCCCAGCTAAAAGAAAAAAAGTCAAAAAGAACGCTAAGCGAAAACGAAGTAATAGCGCGGGAAGGCGATGCGATGCGACGGGGTGGGTCGGGGGAACAAGAAATGTCACGCGGATGAAGTCGCGGGCAGAAGCTAGTTACTTGATTGATATATGAGTTTACGCAGCTGTGGAATGGAAACAAACGTTCAAACATAAGGTGACTAGAACACGTAGCTACGAGTATACAGGGTCAAATTAAATTAGCTATAGAAACTCCGCAGACTTGATGTTGATGTTGTATATCTAAACATGATAAAACAAAAAAGAAATTAATTTGATGTTGTTTTTTTTTTTTGTATAAACTTCACAGTTCTGATGGGTATCTCACATTTCAAGTAACAACACTACCGGCGGTCCAAAAATACCAGAAACTCCGCATACGTGATGGGTACATCACGTATGCGGAGTTTCGCTAGCTAATTTAATTTCACCCTGTATATGAGTAAACTAACTATAAATTTGTGAAAATCAATTAAACAGTCACCATTATTACTCTATTGGATAATGGTGCATGAATGATGATCTTATGACCGCCTCAGTGAGCGGAGTTCGCGCAGCTGAATTTCGGGACAAACATGTTTGAACAATTTTGCCATCAATACGCTAAGAAGAAGACTGGTTCATTTGCTGTCTCTTTCCAATTTTTGACGGATTCAAGTCAAAGATGTATATTTAATCGGTTTAGGTATGCTGCTACAAAGTTGTACTTCGTTTTTCGTTCGTTTTTGTGAATGGCATCTCGCAGTTGACCATTGGAGGTCGAGACTGCTTAACCGAGCGTTTCCTGTGGGTGCTTTAAGCGAACTTAAAGCCTCCGGCCAGGGCTTACAAACTAAGGTATATTAGGCGACTGTGCGTCGCTAATAGGAGAACAGCCAGACGGGGCAGGCTGGATCATAATGGGGGGGTCAAAGTTGTACTCTACAATTTAGCAACTTTATAATTCGTTGTATAACATTGCTAAATTGAAGAGTACAACTGTGTCGTAGCATAACGACTGAAGTGAAAGTACGTTTAGTCGGTTAACCAGACACTTGGTTTCTTTTGTTTACCTTTATTTAATTACCTCAATCAATCAATATCTTTATTGTGGATCATAGGTAGGTACCATAATACAGGTCTTAAATAATGATCCGCTATGTCCCGCCCTTAGGGCATACAATAGTTACATAGAATATGGAATTTTCATTATTGTCACAAATTATTTTTCAATACACTTCCTAGAAAACTGGTTCATATCGCACTACGATTAGGTTCACAATGCAATATCATCAAAAACCATGATTATTACAATAAGAAAAACGTTTATGAACAAATTAACATTTATTTGTGTTCTAAACTCAAAAATATTTGAATTTTCTATTTTTCATATTAGGCTGTTTATCAGCTTTATACCTTTGCTTCTCCTTCAACTTGGCGAAAGCAAAGCGCGTTTAGTTTTCTAATAATTCTTGACAAAAATATTTTTCGTTATTTTATTTTATTTCTTCAAAAGTGTGTTGAACAACGTCGTTTGATTCACGTGGACATTTGTTATTGCAGTTCTCGGCTCAAAAACAACCTCGCCTACGGCTCTGGTGTTAATTCCGCCTCGAATGCAATAGCAAAAATTCTCCACTTGTATCAAAATTTACTAAACATTTACATAAAATACCCTAAATTATAATATAAAAATAAACGAAAACGAATTAGGTACGTACACATCAGTGAACCGATAGAGTATAGCTCTGTTTTACAAATTATGCCATTATATTATTATTGTGTCTTGATTATCGCAGCGTGATCGATAACTTAAATAAAATAAAAAAAAACACAGCCCAAACTACTTAAATTATTATACGTACATTAAACGCGGTAGAGGGGCGCGTCATTTAAGCTTAGACGAGCGCTAACACTGTTTTTCCCCACCTAATAAATTGAACAAAAAAATGTAACCATCTTTTATATTCTCCAGGTAGCGACCTTCAGAAAGACCCGTCACGAGAACCTGGTGCTGTTCATGGGCGCCTGCATGAAGCCGCCGCGCCTGGCCATCGTGACGTCACTGTGCAAGGGCATGACGCTCTTCACGCACATCCACCTGAGGAAGGACAAGTTTACTGCGAATAAAAGTGTTATTGTGGCGCAACAGATATCACAGGTCTGTATGCGAATTGTAGGGTTTTGAGCAAACTTACTCTGAAGATGATGCAGTGAGTTTACATTTAATTGTAACTCAGTGAAAAGAACATCGTTGATCATCATGCACACACGTTTTAAATAACGTGACGGTACATCACATAAAAATATCCTAACTTATATTATAAATGCGAAATTGAGTTTATTTATTTATTTGTTACGCTTTCACGCTAAAATGGCTGGACGAAATTTGGCACATACTAGACCATGACCTGTATCCTAATTGCGTAACACATTATCAATCGGAATCGGTTTCATTTTGACAGTTCAACAACATTCATTGCGTTATTTACCTTGTTGAGCAAACAAACTTTCGATCATATGGAAGCAATGGATTAGCAATTTGCTTTGAATAATTAAAATTCCTATTGAAGCAATTAGGGTGTTGGATTAGAACACTTTTATCCCAGTAGTACGTTCCCGTGGGATAATTTCCGACCATCACGCGGACAAAGTCGCGGGAATAAGCTAGTATTTAATAATATCAGCACCTGCGCTGAAATGAAATAAGATCAGTTGTAAATATTATATTATTCAGCCCTGTCTAGGCAGTTTTGAAACCGATACCTATATTGCTGAGCAATGGTTAAATCGTCTATGGCGAATTTTAACAAAATCTCAGGAAAAACGAATATCGAGCATATTCGTCTTCCTCACCAGTTTTCATACATTTTGTCTTCAAAAGCTTTTCATCCCCAGGGTATGGGCTACCTGCACGCACGAGGCATCATCCACAAAGATCTGAAGACGAAGAATATCTTCCTGGAGAACGGCAAGGTCGTCATCACAGACTTCGGCCTCTTCAGCGTTACCAAACTGTGCTTTGGAAATAAGTTAGTACAAAGGTCAATACACAATTTTGCACTTTACTTACTTTAATATAAGTGTTATGGTGCAGGTAACTACACATTGTGAAAAAATATCTTCTCCTATTTTTTGAAGTCGGATAATGAAGCCTTACGTGGGAATTCTTAAATGCCTGCGCAAGAGTGGCTGCCTTTGCTTGAGACAGTTACTTGCACCATGTATGAAGTATGTAAAAACTAATTTTATCACAAGGACGCCTGTAGGAAGCAGCATTTTTGGTCAGAGCCTGTGAAAATATGGGAAATATTTTTTTTGATGACTTATTTTTTTTTGTTTTCGAAACAAAAACAAACACATCGAATCATAAGAATACGAATAAATTGATGTGTTCCAAATATCTCGACATGATCATCCTGCTTTCCCAAGCTTCTACAGGCTGAATTGCAATTGCAATATCTTAAAAGCACGACCACTGCATGTCGCCTAAAGGCGTGGAGACTTATTCTATTCTATCTGGGCACGCATATATGTGATCAAGCATAGATCAGCCGCACTGAACTAATTTCACGCAAATGTAAGCATTTCAAGCACTTCCAATGGCATAATGGGTGACGAAACTATCTTCACGTCGCTCGGCAAGTCTCGTATAAAAAAGTTTCGAAAAATGATTTGGCAGTTATGAATACGATTGGGTTATGGAGGTCAGATCGCTCCATGTAAAATACTGACATTCAGTTGGACACTGTTTGGAAAAGACTAGAGCAGATTGTTTTTTTTTTTTTGTTTGTAGAAAACTTGTTACGAAAAAGCTAGGCAGATTAGTGATGAGGTGACTTATAGTTTGACCGATACCGCTGTACCGCGCCTTAGATATGTGCGCGGCGAGACGGGGGTGCAGTGCAGGCCGCTAAATCGTCAACGCTCACGGCGCGGCGGCGGCGTCTCGCCGCTCATTGATCAACGCTCACGGCGTCCCATCGCTCATTCGTCTACGCTCACGTCCCCCTGCGGTACAGCGGTATCGGTCAAACTATAGTTACAACAGTGTATTATGTCCAGTTCTCGGCTGACGCATTACTTTACTTCCGACTGACGTATCTGATGAAGATGGTGCATTTCTACAGTTAACGAAATCTTTTGGCGTATTCTGCCATTGTGGACTGTGGCAGTTGTCAAATCATCCTCCTTTAATTACTCAAGACTTATGGCTGGTTTACACAGTGCGAGGCGGTCTCACTGTGTGGACGTATCACACGAGTTACTCGCACTTACGAGTTGGACAGTAGGTCGCAGCCGAGTAACTTCAACATTTTTTGTTATCGTGCGCTCGCACTGTGTAAACAGCCAAGGCAAGCCGAGCTACTGACATGCGAGTACACAGTGCGAGTAGCTGTCTAGTGTCTAGTTAGCAGCTCGCACTGTGTAAACCAGCCATTAGGGCCTGTTTCACGTTAAACAGAATTTGTATGAATTATGATATTATCTGCCATGTAAGTTAACGGGCACCGGGTGAACGGCAAGACGTAGCGTTGGAAGGCCTCCCACAAGGTGGACCGATGACTTGTGAAGGATGCAGGAATCCGCTGGATTTTCTTTTTCTTTTTGTGCCGACCGACGGTCGGATGCGAGAAGCACAGAACCGATAGATGTGGTGACGCTTGGGGGAGACCTGTGTCTAGCAGTGGACGTCTTTCGGCTGAAATGACGGAGTTAACGGGAACTTATAATCTTTCCAACCATTTACATGTTTTACTTTAGCGTCCATGAAGTATTGCACATTTTCGTCTATGATTGCCTCTCAATAAATGAGGAACTTCATAGGTCCATGAAGTATTGCATTTTTCGTTAATGATTGCCTGTCAATAAATAAGGAACTTCATAGCGTCCATGAAGTGTTGCGTTTTTCGTTAATGATTGCCTGTCAATAAATAAGGAACTTCATAGCATCCATGAAGTGTTGCGTTTTTTCGGAACTTCATAGCGTCCATGAAGTGTTGCATTTTTTCGTCTATGATTGAATAAGGAACATCATAGGCATGCTGTATGTCAAAAGTAAAATAAATGTTTGGAAAGAGCATAACGTGAAAAATGCCCTTAATATTGTGATCTGTTCATGATGAACGCGTGTATGTATTACCCTGTGCGCCAACAGCCTGCGCGGCGACAGCCTGGGCATCCCAGCGGGCTGGCTGTGCTACCTGGCGCCCGAGCTGTGCCGCGCGCTCACGCCGCACGCCTCGCTGCACTTGCCCTTCTCTAAGGCAACAGACGTCTACGCCTTCGGGTAAGCAAATAATAACATTCAGCGGGCCAATTGCGTAACACACTCAATCGGAATCGGTTTCATTTTGACAGTTTAACAACATTCATTGTGTTATTTACGTTATTGAGCAGACAAATTTTTCAAACAAGAAGCAATGCATTAGCAATTTGCTTCAAAATGATTCAGATTCCGATTGACAGTGTGTAACGCAATTAGGGCTGGTTATAAAAAAGTCTTCTCACAGACTCTCTCTTCAGGGTCTTTTTACAGTTGGGTAAATACATGTAGGAAAGGGTCCAAAATTGAAATGCAGTTTCTTGAGTAAAATACTTTTTCTTTTATAAAATCCTACATAAGTAATATATTTCTAGCTATTTATTCAGACAAAAGTGCTCGTTTTTTGAGACCTTGGTAATCCGACTTCTGCACTCAATGAAACTATTTAAATATTGTTAGGGTTCTGTAACAAAATAGTAAAAAGGAAGGAAGGAGGAACGATGGTGCGACTCAGTCTGTCTGTCCGTCTGTTACAGCTGGATATCTTAAGAACTACTAATGCTGAAACTTTAAATTTGAAATAGTTTTAGATGACGTTTGCCCAACTATTTTGCATATAAAAAAGAAATATAATATATTTTTTTTTGCAACAGGGACTGAAAGGGGGTTTTAAAAATTTAAAGTGGGGCTACTAGGGCATGTGGGGTATCATATGAAAGAGCGCTGTTTGCACATTCTCAAACATATTTTTCTTTTTTTTAGGCCGCATAGTTTTCGACTTATGATAAAAATTGTAAAAAAAAAATACCGTTCCCCCCTTATCTCCGAAGTTTGCATAGAGAAAAATCTGAAATTATTCTATGTGATAGAAGCTTATGTAAATATTACAGGAAAAATAAAACGATGTCTCTAAATAGCACACTTGTTCAGAAATGTATATTTATATTATGATGGTACGCAACCGTCGGTGCGCGTGCCTGACTCGCTCTTGACTCTTGGCTCTCAAGTTACTACTCCCGTTTCTATACTAAATTCAATTCTTTACTCTGTTTCCATGGACCGCTTGCTAGCCAGTTCTAGTCGTAGACGTGGTTTGTAGTCGCATCGGTGTACTATGCCAACACTTTAAGGTTGAACTAGTCGCGGGCTCGAACTCACAGGTGGGGTTGGCCAAAAAGCACGCTGTTTCACCTGGCATCGTGTCAGACAGAGATAGTGTAATTGATGAGCAGTTAGTCGCTAGTAAAATAATAAATAAATAGTAGTAGTAAAGTAAAACTAGTAATAGTGAAACGAATGCGTAATAATTTACGAAAAGTCCTTTGGAAGATCGAGTTTTATGAATAAACCACTACATAAATCAATTACAAATTAAGTTTCTTGAACTCTACGATAATTGAGCGTTGCCAGTACTGACCTTGTTTTGGAGATTTTACACTATTTTTGTTACTTGCTTACGTCGAAAGTTGCGTTACATTAGCAAGAAAACCGAATTTTTGTTGGCTCATAACTTTTTAATGGATTTTTATTTTGCTATTCTGTTTCCGCACAGACAACATTAATAATAAGACAAAACGATATCATGTTTAACTTTGGATATACAATGTCAAACAGTGGAGTAATACGCTCCCGAAATTTGTATGGAAAAAATATCGACTAGTTCCACCTTAATAAACGAAAATGTAATGTAACACTTGTTTTCAGCACGGTATGGTACGAGCTCCTATGTGGCGAGTATCCGTTCAAGGGTCAGCCGCCTGAGGCTGTGATCTGGCAAGTCGGCAAGGGCGTCAAGCAATCACTAGCCAACATGCAGGCTTCTAGAGATATCAAGGTAACATCTAAAGCCTTATTTTATATACCTACTTAAAAAAAGTAAAAACCGACTTCAAAAACGAATAAAACAACTTTCATAAAAAACTTAACAGCTTCTGAAGTCGGTGCTAAGCTGAGGTGCATTGAAGAATTGAAGACACCGACTTCTTGAAAGTTATTTCATTCGTTTTTGTTTTTTGAAGTCGGTTTTTTTTTTTTTAAGTAATTTATTTTTCAATTTTTAGTTGAATATACAATTACATAAGTAAGCCCAAGACGAACGAAGAATAATCTTCAAAATCGGCTGAGAAATGCCGGAAATACAGTAGAAACTATTACATAAATAATGATTAATTTTAAATGATACTTTTTTTTGATCTTAACCAAATAATGTCAAAACTTAGTATTTTGACATTGATTTTTATTATAAAACAACATCGAGAACGAGTCTTATCGTGATATTCCTTTTTACGAGGTAAACAGGTACCTACTTGTTTCCCGAAGCCTCCTTGTTTACCTCGTAAAAAGGAATATCGCGATAAGGCTCGTTCTCGATGTTGTTTTCTAACGTGTACAAATCGCAAAAGTTTAATTGATTTATTATATTGGATTAGTTACATACATTCACACATAAACTCACACCTTTTTCCCACGGGGGTAGGCAGAAACTACAAAATTTCTTCTCACTAAATTACCCACTTTTACAATTTCCAGGACATCCTAATGCTCTGCTGGTCGTACCGATCATCAGAACGACCGGACTTCCCTCACCTACTCACAACACTACAGAAGCTGCCTCGCAAGCGCCTCGCGCGCTCTCCCTCGCACCCGGTACATCTGTCCCGTTCGGCCGACTCGGTGTTCTGAGAACGACTCGCGGGAGCACTATGTGTGCGACCCTAGTGTTAGTAGGAGAAGTACGAAGATTGTGAAAGATTTTAGAGTGTCGTTAGTGTGGTATAGTGGTCCTGTCGATACAAAAATGTGAGAACATTTGATAATATACAAACGAGCCGCCCTTGCTTCGCACGGGTGCGATCTACTGATATGGCGACATGTCGAAACATCGAGATTTATGCGTTTTTTCTGAGTTAAATATATTAAATACACCTTCCCAAATTAATTTCCTAAATGATAGTGAAATCAATTACGCAGTTTTGAAGAACCAAGCGGATAAACAGCGGACAAAAGCGTCTTTTTTTAAATTATTATTGCTTTGCTGTGCAGTACGCGAATGATAAGGCAGAAATATCGGGCTCGTTTTGTGTCTCGTCTCTCCTGCATACACAACTACGCTTGGCAACGAGATCTTGCTCGACGTGGTGGTAACTAACATATCCCTAAGAAGGCTATAAAAAAAAAAAACTTAAATAAATTAGATCTGTGTTGACTAATGGTATATCGACTATCGACTTATCGACAGCTATACTACACTAGCCACATTCACCGCTAAAGTATTCGCTCACAAATCTTTTATTTCGACGAAATAAATATAGATATTTAAAAAAAACTGTATATTTGTAATTTGAAGTGTCAAAAGGATTTCTTTCTCTTCAACAAATTGGGAGAACAATTTTGATATAAAATTATTTTCTAAGTTATTTATTAAATTAATAATTTAATAAGAATTGGTTGTTATCGCAATTGGTTAAAATTTCGCATAATTTATTTCAAATTATAATTTTAAAAATGTTTCAAGTTGGTAATATCGTGTCGTAATAACTTTTTGCCTACATTCTCGTCAATTCCTCGAAATTCGATTATGTAGTCTCTTGGCGAAACTGCGAGGCATCTTCAACAAGTCCATGATCCGTTTACGTCACAGTATTGAATAAAGCCTTGTTTCTCAAATTGTTGTAACCTTAACAATGTTAAAAGACCCAAAAATTGTCCTCCCAACTTGTAAACGAAAATATAACAGATTGTTATATTCAGTATAACACAACAAACGGGTTTTCGATACTTAGTGTAAACATTTATAAATAAAATGTAACATATTATGTTAATAACATCTATTGTAAGTAAACAATCTTGATCTCTGAATAATCGATAGAGTAAATTATATTTTCGTAATTAAAATAATAATTAATTCAAGGAAAAAAAATGAAAAAAAAAAAACGTGAAAATGACTGCTTTGTTGATAGAATGTAAATATATGTACAGTGTTACAATTTTGCTGTGATCGATGAATCGACATGTTTGAGAAAGAAAAACCATTTCAAACATTTTTGGAGATATAACTTCTCAATGATCTGAATAATTCACATAATTTTGACAACGAAGGAAAGAATTATCCTAACTTATTATTGAATTAACGAAAAAAAAAAAATAATGAAACTTTCTGACAGCGGACATTCAGGTGGTTGTTATTAGTCATGATTTTATGAGTAATTCCTCTTCTAAAAATGTAAAAAAAAAAATGGTTTTTCTTATTTAGAACAGTCAACTTGAATGCACTGATCTGAAGTGTGAACACTAAAATAAAGCCTTCTAACAATATTATTGGTATCTAAAAAGAAGTGAGAAGTTTTTTTTATTACAATTAAAACAGTTATTTTTGTAATGACTACATCTTAAGACTTGAGCAATGCTTCGGTATCATGTATACACGGTAAATCCTCGAATAATAAAATTCAAAAGTCCCGAAAATACAAATTATAAAACTTGATTACAATAACGTCTTAAAAATAGTGATGTCATTATAAAAACACGAAGATCAGTCCATTCAACAAAATATTCTGTCTGTACTAGGCTAACAGTTGACATATTTCATACCTACTATTTTATTTTTACAGGTTTTCTTATTAAAACTATGATAGTCCCCTCGCGGTGCGACACGAATTTAATTGATATTACATAGTATAAAGACACGACAGTTTCTTTTAATGTTACAGTCAAAAAAAATACTATAGTTTCTGAGATTATTGGAGTCGGGGACAAAAGTGTTGGATCTTGTCATGATTTGTCTGCAATCAGTGCAAAAAGGAGATACCGCTATATGTCCTAGATAACTCGCATCTCTTTTCCACATTGGAACAATGATGACTTTGTCACTTCAATATACGGCGGCGTCGGCGGATTTTTCACACAATTGGTTATGAAAAATCACCTCAAATTGGTACAGACCAGACGAGTATTCGTCAAATTGATTAAAAATTGGGGTTCCAATAATTTCTATAACGATTGAAAAACAAATATGTTTTGTAAATAAAAGAATATAACATTCCTTTTCGTAGGTTGTTGAGGTTTAAAACTTGATAGTTACTATTCAAGCTGTAGTGTATCAGTTTGTATCTTTTAAAAGTTACCACTTTCTTATATTGTTGCTAAGAGGCTTATCATTAGTCTAGGCTGAATTACAGGCGATGTTTATGCTACGTCGGGGGTTTAAATGTGACTGGAGTGTTCTGTAGAAGAATAGGTGGTTTAAATTGATGGAAATAATTCAATTTGACGTTCAGTATTTTATAAAACAGTGAAATATCTAATATCTTGTGAAAAAGCGCGGAACACTTAAATACAAACATACATAGACTGCTGAAATCATAATCCTTCCTTTTGCCTTGCTTTGCCATCGTCGGGTAATTTTTTTAATCATAACTCGTCCTTTTGGCTTTGCCATAGTCGGGTATTTTTTTTTAATCACAACTTCCTTTTTGGTTTTGCCATAGACGGGTAATTTTTTAAAATCATAACTTGTCCTTTTGGCTTTGCCATAGTCGGGTAATTTTTTTGAACAAAAAGTAGCTCTGCAAGAGTTATGCGGAAGATATTTATGAATAAAGGGGATACAAATTATTGTTTATAATACATTTAAGAAAATTTTCTCAGTCACATTCAAACCCACAAAAAGCTGTCATCAAATCATCAATTAGCAAAAAATTATCATTTAAAATGAAAAAAAAAATAAAAATAACAGCTCATTATTTTATTGTTTACTAAATTATTGTTATAAAGGAAAATTGTTCTGGTCAGTCGACTCCTATTATGATAGTTTGTAAAATAAGGCGATGGCGTCACGCAGAACTGTAAATATGAAAATCGCGGGGCGCTCGCCAATTGTAATATATATTTATTAGAAAAGAACAATGGTTGGAATGCAGATGGATGTAGTTTTACATTATGTATTGAGATTTGAAATGATTAGGTTAGTTGCATTTGCCAAAATAAATTTCCCGATCACTGTTTCTTTGTTGTTTTATTTTTGTTATGCTGTAAATAGAGTTGTATCATCAACGTGGTTAGCTGATCCAAGCCGGCCTCTTGACACTCCTTACTCAATGTAAGTAAATGAAATCACGAACACGCTAGTATTATAAAGGCGAAAGTTTGTGAGTGTGTATGTTTGTTACCACGCTCAAATGGCTGGACCGATTTGGATTAAATTTGGTATGTAGATAGCTTATACCCTGTATTAACATGGCTACTTTTTATCCTGGTCTACGCGGGTGAAACCGCGGGGCGCAGCTAGTAACATAAAAAGTGTTCACAAAATTATTTCTAAACCACCAGGCAAGAGATTTTTGGGCCTGATGCACAATACTCTAAAAAATGTGTAATTCTGTGTGCACAATCATATTGTGTATGTGTGCAGCTAGGGTTTGCATTGGTGGTAAATCCTAACTAATATTATAAAAGTGAAAGTGAGTTTGTTTATTACTCTTGCACACTAAAACGGCTGAACAGATTTGGATGAAATTTGGCACCTAGGTAGACCATGACCTGGAATAGGACATAGGATACTTCAACCCGGTAGTATGTTCCTGTGGGATAATTTCAGACTTCCATGTGGGCGAAGCTACAGGCAAAAGCTAGTTCACAATAAAAATGTGCATAACTCCAGCTTCCTCATAGGTGATAGAAGAATTCTACCTATGCCAATATTTAAAGCATAATAGCTGCAATCAAAGTACCAAGTCTTAATTTAGCTGCCGCAAAAACTTCGTCAATATGAGTCATTTAGTGTGTGTCAGCTGGAGTGACACCACCCCAGCTTCCTCATTCAGAACAGGCAAACCAGTGAGGTTAGAGTTTTGGACTAAATTCAGAAAATTAAAGCATAATAGCTGCCATTGGCAGCAAAATTTTCAAATCTCTGGTCAAAATACTCCATGCACTTTAATTTTCTGACTTTAGTCCAAAACTCTAACCTCACTGGTTTGCCTGTTCTGAATGAGGAAGCTGGGGTGGCGTTACTCCAGCTAACACACACTAAATGACTCCTATTGACGAAGTTTTTGCGGCAGCTAAAATAAGACTTGGTACTTTGATTGCGGCTATTATGCTTTAAATATTGGCATAGGTAGAATTCTTCTATCACCTATGAGGAAGCTGGAGTTATGCACATCAATAAAATGGGCATATTCGTAATGGAGAATTATCTGCTATCAACCTAAGTCTGTGAACATAATAATAACAATAAAAAACATTTAGCCTTAAAAATATATTTATTTAAGAAATTATAATGCAGCAGCATAGAAATGTTATGAAATATGTCCAGCCAATATGCTGGCAATATTAGTACACATGCTTTTGATCTCATCATTGCTAAGATATTCTGATCCCAAGATAGCATTTCCTAAAGCAATGGTTTCTCTCATAGTGTTTGCTTTTATCCAAATCCTGCCATTCATGCCTGCTGCCAATTCAAAAGGCCATTCATTCTTCAAAGAGTTTAATAATGGGCATTCAGGATTTAATATCTTTCTTATCAGATTTAAGGAGCATTTGAACACGAAACCATCCTCTAGTACTCCCAAACGACCTTTCTTCCCATGAGAATCGACACAAACAATTTCAGGCTCCATATCTTTGCTGGCTACAAGCATTTTGGCGTAAACTACGTCACCGTTCACCACTTTTGGTCTGTTTTTCTTTGTAGCACCTTCGAAGGACAGGTAAGATAAAGATGCGGTATTACTGCCCCCGACATCGACTCGAAATATATCTCCTGCTTTCTGCACCACAGTGCCTATAACATTCTCCCCGCGAGCTGGAATGTAACGCTTCTGGTAGTTATCTACCCAGTATGTGTTAGGCGCTCGTTTTCTCAAAGTTCCAGCTTTTGTGATGAAAATCCCGTCGACTTCTTTCCGCAATCCTGGTCCGAGAATAACTTTACTTTTCTCGCCAACTGCAGCGATTTCTTCAGAGAAATCTCCCGGTAGAACAACGTCACCAACTGATACCTTCATGATTGATTATTTATTTATATCATTCGTTTCGGAATTATTTTACCTTTTTATTATAAACAAAATTGTCCACACAAATAACCTCAAACCTCAAACTTTGTTTTGACAGGACGGTAATATTTTTTTATTCATGACCATAGATACAAGTCTTTCAGTCGCATACATAAATGGTAATATTACAATACAAAGGTAATAAGGTACGAGTTACACTTCAGTAAATAACATTAACATATTAATAAGTTTTTACATCAATAGTTTTGTTCATTATTACCAACTGGCCACCCTTTCGGGTTGCGTGGGTACATCTCAGTGATATTATGTTAACATCGTTATTTTCATACTAAACATACAAACCTAGACATTTAAATAACAACATTAATTAAATTTTTTCTATAGTATTACAAATATATTTATACAACACACTAAAATATTCCTTATTTTCTAACAAATCCTGAACGCGGCGGGGAAAACTTTGTGACGGTTGACGTTCACTTTCAATGTCATTGTCATTGTCATTTAATTCACTCAATTCACTGACC
Source organism: Cosmia pyralina (assembly GCA_946251885.1). Classification (NCBI taxonomy): domain Eukaryota; kingdom Metazoa; phylum Arthropoda; class Insecta; order Lepidoptera; family Noctuidae; genus Cosmia; species Cosmia pyralina. The sequence continues at coordinate 2,824,871 of OX276354.1, forward strand.
AAAATCAAACGTTGAATGTTAAAACTTGAACACTGTAAGATAATATGATCCAAATCAGCATCCTCTGCTCCACAATGATGACATCGACTATTGTTAATTATGCGAATCCTATTCAGGTGAGCTGGTGTTAAGCAATGTCCCAATCTCATGCGTGCTATAATAGTTATAAATCTTCTTGTGATGTATTTGAAGTTATGATACCAAGGTTTAATCGGTAATTCATTTTGTATTTCAGCATACCATCTGCCTTTCGTTTCCAGGGTTATGTCCCAATACTCCTTCCATAAGTGTCTATTAAGTTTTTTAAAAAGGCTGTAGTAATCAGTGAATGGAACCTTGAGCAACTCCGATCGATCCTCATCATGATCTGAACGGGCCGCCGTGTCAGCTACCTCATTTCCACGAATGCCACTGTGTGAAGGTACCCATACAAATTCTACTTTAATATAGTTATCAAGTAGTTTTTGGATTATAAGTCTAATATTACAAATAATATAATTTAACTTATAAGAAATATTTACATTATGTAGAGCAGACAAAACACTTCTGGAGTCTGTAACTATCAAAATATTATGTACATTATTTACAAGACTATTTACATGCTGCAGTGCACAATAAATTGCATAGCATTCTGCAGTGAAAATGCTACACACCCTGTTTAATTTGATACATTTGGTGAAGTCTAGCTGTGGATCATAGAAAGCTGCATTTACATTATGGTCTGTTTTAGATCCATCTGTGTATATAATATAATGTTCTGGTCTATTGTCTTTAAACTGTAAAAAATCAAATTCATTGTGCACCGTGTCAAAATGGATTGCAAAGCTGTTAATAATACCATTATAAGGAATTTTGTATATAGGCCAAATATTGTTTTTAACAATATCTTGTGAATTCTTATTTACATGTCCAAATATTGTTGGCATTTCAGGTAGAGTTCCACCAACCAAGGAAGAAGCAGAAATGGCATTGGGAGGAATTGACTGTGAGATTTCAGGATGTATTGTTAGTTTCTTTAGTAAAGGATTATCATCTGATGCCATGACTTTTAATAAAAATCTCTCAGCCAACAACAACCTTCGTAATGTCAGGGGAGGTATACATGTCTCAACTTCTAAAGAATTAATAGGTGTGGAGCGCATAGCACCACAAATAAGTCTCAGTCCCATATTTTGAATTACATCCAATTTTCGTAACAAGGTGCTATTGGCATTCATGTAAGCTAAACTACTGTAATCAAAATGGCTTCTCACTATACTTTTGTACAGCATACTCATAACTTTGGGGTCAGATCCCCAAAAACTTCCTGCTAAATGTCTCAATAGATTAATACCTTTCAGTGCTTTGTTACTTATATGGTTAATATGTTCATCAAACTTTAATTTATCATCAATAATGACGCCTAGGAATTTGTGCTGCTTAACAACAGGAATTTCTACATTATTGTATGAAATTTTAATATTGCTAGGAGTATTTACATTTTTACTGATAACTAAAACTGAACTCTTTTCTGGACTAATTTCTAATTTAAGTTTACTATGGTAATATCTGTATAATTGAGACAAAGCCTTATTGATATTAGACATTGCTATATCTATGTTTTGATTTATGCTGTACAAAAGCAAGTCATCTGCAAATTGCAGGATATTTACACCTGGGACATCTACATATTTTAATATTTCAGAAGTGTATAAGTTATAAAGTAAAGGTGACAAAGTTGCCCCTTGCATTGTGCCTTTGTTGACAGTCCTAGGTCCATGCAATTTATTATTATATTTAACAAATACAGTTCTATTGTTTAAAAAAGAATAAAGCCATTTTAGAACATGACCAGGTATACCAATATCGTGAGATACTTGAATGAGTTCTTCTATATTTACATTGTCAAAAGCACCTTTTACATCTAAAAACACGCAGATTGCATTAGAGTGACTTAATTTAACCTGTTTTGCATCTGATAATAATGATACAAGGCTTTCAGAGCAACTTTTACCTTTTCTGAAGCCAAACTGTATAGGAGGAATTAAGTTTTGAGATTCAACAAAATAATCTAATCTTAACTTCAACATATTTTCAAAGAGTTTACCCAGACAAGATGATAAGGAAATAGGTCTATAAGAAGAAGCACTACCTACAGGTTTATTAGGTTTTAAAATTGGAATGACACACTGTGTTTTCCAAGACTCGGGTATTACTAATTCATTCCATAGTTTATTATAAATATTAATTAATGTTGTTTGTGCATTTAAATGTAATTTTTTTATTAACATGTAAGGTATGTCATCCAATCCCGGTGTAGTATCTTTCCTACTCTTTAAAGATGTTTTGAACTCTTCTATAGTGAAATTGTTCTTGAGAAATACATTTACATCATTTTCTGTAGCATTTTCGAACAAATACTCACACCTATTATCATCTATTTCAGTAGAATCTGCTAAGTTATCTAAAAAACTTGGAACCCACTCATCATTGATGTTTTTGTTTCGATTTGTTCCAATTTTTTTAAATTTTTTAATGTATCCCCATATCCTAGAAACTGGAGTTAACCTATTGAAGCTGCTACATAAATTTTGCCAAGAAGAAGAACTTTCTTCCTTCAGAATTATTTTCTTTTTTGCATCTAGTTTTTTATACCTTATCCAGTTTTCAATGTTGGGTTGAGAAAAATAATACTTTAATGCATCTTTTGATTTTGCGACAGCGTCACTACATTTTGTATTCCACCATGGTACTGGTTTTTTAATTGCTGTGTTTGCACCTAATTTTCGTTTTGGAATTGTTTTATTCCTTAAATCATTTAATGTTTCTATAAAATGGTTATATGCATTGCAAGGGGAATCATTTATTAAGTCCAAGTGGGAAAAACAAGTTTCTGATAGGCTATAATATTCGTCCCAATCTGCCTTGCTATAAATATATTTCTCTTGATCCACAGGAGGTGATGTGTCATACATAGATGGCTGAATGTTGATCTCAAGTAAGGTTGGAAGATGATAGCTACCCATGGGATCGTCATGAACATACCAGTTACATAAATGAGCTATTGAAGAGCTAACAAGGGCAAGATCTATCGCTGAAGCTTGTCTATTAGGATATGGAACAGTTGTTGGTGATCCATCATTCAAAATACATAAGTCAAATTCATCAATTATATTATATAAACATCTACCTCTATTATTATCACTATGGCATCCAAAGGCTATGTTATGAGCGTTAAAATCACCCATAACTATACAAGGTTTGGGTATGTTATTGATTATGTCCTTTAACTTTGCCGAGTCAAACCTGATACTTGGAGGGCTGTACACACAAAGTATTGCCATTGCTCCAAATTGTGTTTCTATAGTGATACATAAGTTTTGAATCGATTCTGAGAAGTGTGTATTAACTACTTTGTACTTTAAACGATGATTCACCAAAATGGCTACTCCATTGTGAGAATTTATGGAATTTTTGTGGATTAAATTATATGTGGGAAAGTGTGGAATTATAGAATTAGATTTGAACCAAGTCTCATTAAGAAGACAGATATCTATATTTTTTTCCATTAATAAATTTTGTAATAGGCTTCTTTTACTCTGTAAACTTTGTATATTATACTGTAAAATATTTAGATAATTATCCATGTTTAAATTAAATTTGATAAAAATATTTCTTTTATTTTCTTATGTGTGAGTGGTCCATCAGAGTCACTCTTGTTTCCTAATGCAACCAACGATTTAACAATTGCGTTAATTATAATATCATTATTTGCTACTTGTTTAATATCTAAAGTTTCATTAGTTTTAGCCTTATCAGTAACCTTGGGTAAAACAGGGAAAGATTTCTCATTAAATGTAGGGGTTGGTTTCACAACAGTGGCATACGATTGCTGCAGAAATTTTGCCTTTTTCTCTTCAATTTTTTGTTTTTTAATGGGACAGTCTCGTGAAATGGCAAGATGATTACCTGCGCAGTTGATGCATGTGATCTCTTCGACATCGCATTCTTTGTAGGAGTGACGACCAGCACAAGAAGAGCAGTTTTGCTCGCCTCTGCAAGTCTTAGCAGAGTGGTTAAATTTAAGACACTTATAACATTGCAATAGTGGTGGTATGTATGTTTTCACCTCGTATCTAAATAGTTGTATGTAGGCGTATTGCGGTAAAGATGTTGATGCAAAGGTGACAGCAACTGTATTCAGAGGCACTAATTTTCCTTCTACCTTACGCATGAATCTCTTAATTGATATTACTTCAGAGTCACACACTATATTTTTATATATATCTTCATTGGAAAGTTCTTTGGGCACAAACCTCAATACACCAATCCTTTCTGTCAGATAGGATGGTATGAATGCTTTAAATTTATTCCTCCACAGGAACTCTTCCATTTTTAGAAAATTATTGGCCGCAGTCGCTTTTCTAAATGTTACTCCTATTTTATGCGCATTTACTCTATGTACACCTAGGACTCCTTTAACATTGTCTGATATTAGGTTGGTGAGTGTGATAGGATTTTTATTCCCTACCTTCTCCTGTTCTGTCGACTCGACGTATACTATATATTCTGAACTCGTATTTTCTATAAACAATCTTTTATAGTTTGGTTTAGTAAAAATATTGTATTTATTTATAGAGTCAGAATTTCGAGTACCGGTAATTTTTCTTTTCTTCTTTTCCCCTGGCTCTGGCGGCTCCTCACCGCCACTGGTGACACTCATGGTGGTTCGAGGTCTTGTCAGAAGTTATTTATGTGGTATTTCCGTATAATTTTATATTTAATAAACTTTTTGCGAAATCAAAATTACCGCCTCGTTTGACTTCCCGCCAAAAAGTCCTTGACAGGACGGGCTGGAGCCAGATTGCCAGAATTAATTTTATTAGTTCTTTTTTCGTTTTGTTAATCACGGAACACTATTTTAGAATTTATTTTTATTAGTAATTAATGATTATTTCTTACAGCAACCAAAGGCGAGTAGCAAGCATTCAATTTATTTCCAATTAGTGGTTTATCGTAATAAATTACTCAAAAATATTATAAGCCCCACCTTTTCAAAGTGTAACAAAACGTTATTAGTCTATGAGCTGAATCTGACTGACAGTGAGTGACAGTTAAATTTAGTTTTATTCTGTGCCGCACCACACGTGTTTATAGTTGGCCGATTGTTTACATCTTTAATTTACCTAAAACCTCGATAAAATGGTAGCGACAGTGCACAATGACTTAATCGTATACAAAGGCAGCAATTTCTTTCGCCAAAGGCTGTTGCTGGCCACGTTAAGTGGTCGTACAATAAAAATAGACGAGATTCGGAGTACGCATGATGACCCGGGTCTTCGGGAGTACGAAGTAAGTTTGATTCGACTTCTGGACAAGGTAACGAATGGGACCAGGGTGGAACTCAGTGAGACGGGTACTTCTGTGTACTACCAGCCCGGGATATTGGTCGGTGGACAAGTTACACACAGCTGTAGCACACAAAGGGGTATAGGTTAGTACTTAGTCATTTTATCACATTTTCTTCATATAAGTGGCTTCTTCTTGTACTATCTGCGTAGGTGGCCCTTATTACTTCTCAGAAAATTCAATTTTCAAAATAAAAATGGATGAAATATTGCTAAATTATTTTTAAATAGCTTCATTTTCTTCCGCCCGCGCCCCTAAGGCGATACTGTAACTCCTCATAAGACAAACCAATACTATATTTAGAGGTATTCTTGTAAGAAAGGAATCTACAAAATAGTTTGTCAAATTTTTCAGGCTACTACTTGGAAATTCTGCTTGCCCTGGGTCCATTCTGCAAGGAGCCTCTGAACGCAGTCCTCCAGGGTGTCACACACAGTGATCTGGATGTCTCAGTAGATAAGATCAAGACATCTGCCCTGCCCGTGCTATTGAAATTTATATTAGTTGACGATGGACTGGAGCTGAAAGTTGTGAGGAGAGGTGAGTGAGCTTGTGTGGTAGAATAGAGTAAGTTTTGCCTAGTATCCCATTTAAGCTAATTGAAACTTAGCTTGGTTAGAGTTTTAGCAAAAAGATACATATGCATTTGATGTAAAGAAAGAAAGAAAATACTGTTATTTGCACTGACAGTGAAAAATAGAAAAAGCACACAAACACTTTTTATTTTATTTTTTTATTCTTTTTTTTTTGGACTTTTATACTACATGTAGTCAGTCCGATTAGTCTTTTCAATACATCACTAAGTAATTTAACTTAACCTAAGATGATAAAAGTTTAAACAAAAGACAAGCTCCTTCACTGTTAGGGTTTGAGAGCATAGAATTCATAATTCTGACCTGCAATTTGTCCAAATGTAATTTGTCCAATAATTAAACAATTAAGATTTTATTATTTTTATTAAGTTATAAGTGCATCAACTACACCAAATTGCGGTGTAAAATAAGTGTCAATGGCGCATCCCTTAAGACTTATATCTTAACTGTTGGCCTTATGTGTTAGTTAAAAAAAGCAGTTTTATTGCACTAACAAAAATTGTTTGTCATAGACTTTTATTTATTTATTTATTTATTGACACACCAACGACTTATTCACTAAATCATAACATTAAATTATATTCTATAACAACAGCTTTGCGGTGAATTTGTCACTTATAGGTGTGCACAGCACTTGTATGATCAATAATAAAAATTAAAATGGAAATAACAAAATTAAAATTTACAAAGCTTACATTGAATTTAAAATGACAAGTAGTTAAATTAAAATACAGTATAATACAAATTTTTTTTTAAAAAAAAAAAACATCAACTAAATTGGAATAATTATAAATTGAAACTGAACTTTTACCACTGAAGGATATTACCAATTTGAAAATGCAATATTGTGTACTTTGCCTGTTATATAGACTCACGCAGAATTTCAGTTCATCATTGTAATCTGCCTAGCCTTTTCCCAATTATGTTGGTTTCCAGTCTAACTGAATACCAGTATTTTACATGGAGCAAATAATTGAAAATACTATAAAGATTAACTGGAATTTATTTCCCCAGAATTTCTGTTAATCAATCAATCTGCCTAGCCTTTTCCCAACCATGTTGGGGTCGGCTTCCAGTCTAACCGGATGCAGCTGAATACCATTATTTTACATGGAGCGACTGCCTATCTGACCTCCACAACCCATTAACAGAATTTCTGTTAATCTTGAAATTATTTATTCAATTTCAGGAGCGCCACCCCTCGGCGGCGGCGAGGTAGTATTCAAGTGTCCGGTGCGGCGCAGCCTGCGACCGCTACAGTGGACTCAATGGGGGCTAGTGAAGAGAATACGAGGCGTCGTGTACGCGTTGCGAGTGTCTCCTACCATGGCCAACAGGGTCGTTGATGCTGCTAAGGGGGTTAGTTGAAAGGACAATGTGTCATAGTGTGCGCGCAAGTACTAGTCACTGCCTGAAGATTGTGAGTGGTGAGTCGGGAGAGGTAGACAAACGTCAAGCTAACTCAGTCAGCCAATCTAGTCAATCACGCCCTCCCTCGCCATACTGTTCACATATCTCAGGCGGTGACTAGCACTTGTGCGGGCACACTATAGTTACTTGTTTTTAAATAAACTTTTGAAACAACTTTGTCTATGCCAGTCCCTTTCTAGATATAACCATATCACAGGGTTCGCCATAAGAGAAGAATAAAAGAGAGTGGAGAGGAAGAATAGGAAGAAGCCTCCTAGTCGGAACCAGTGCGGGACCGCGCTGGCAGGACCCAATATGCTGCGTCCGGCTATACCTACGACGCAGCTCTATGTGTCCCGATTACATTACACCACGAAGGTTGAGGAGATTGTGGAGTATGTTCGAGCGAAGACCAGCTGGATCTTAAGGGCCGAGAAGTTGGCGTCGCGCCACAACACGAATTTCACGTCGTTCGTGGTGCGAGTTCCGACTCAATATATTGAGACCGTCCTCAAGGAAGAGTTTTGGCCGAAGGGTGTCGTGTATCGGCGATTCCGCGGAAGGTTACGCGACACCACGCAGCGCAATACGGCGCCGTCACATCGTATACAATAGTTTTAATATTTTGTGGTTTTAATAAACATGTATGATAGTCTGTAAGGTATTTATGTTATGGGTCATTGTTACCCGAAATAAATGATATATTATATTATTATTATAAGGAATGGTTTCCAGCCTAGTGCAGCAAGCCAGCCAGTACCAGTAGTAGTGGTTTTGTCAAACAACTTGCCAAACTATAAATTGTTGGCAAAGAGTCACTCTTTAATTCATATAAACCAGTTCAAGTTTAATTTCAATTTAACATAGCAAAATATTTTTAAATGCCTGACTAAAACATAACGAATTTTGCTTCGGTTGATTTAAGGACGAGGAGCGAACGACGAACCTAGGAGGTTTAGTGTTGATTTTTTTGATACAAAAAATTCTACCTTATTTGACTAAAAATGTGAGCATAGCAAAATGTTCAGACTTATGATTTTTTTTCAATGGTGGCGCTAGTTGGCAGCACTACTCGCCTTAACTGCTTTCCGAGGCACGGAGGGTCTAGGTATGTAAAGATGGTCACCCATCTACGGACCAACCGCGGCAAGCGTAGCTTAACCTGGTCCCGTGCGGCTGTTATTGCTTAGCCACAAGCCCATCTGAATAAATTAAACCCATTTCAATTACGAGCAGACAATACCTATATTTTTATTGCCAGGTAATGCTAAACTTCATCCCGGACGTGTACATCAACACAGACCAGTGCCGCGGCTCCAACGCGGGCAAGAGTCCCGGCTTCGGCGTCAGCCTCGTCGCTGAGACTAATGAGAAAACCTTCTACTGCGCTGAGGCTGTAAGTATAAACAACTTTGACCTATTTGAAAAGGCTCAAGATCGTTGCCCTCGAAAAGTAAGAGATCCAGATAGAATAGTTCTGCCTGGGCCTGGGGCACCAAGGACTTCTATGTATAAAAAGAACTGTTACCATATGTGTGGACTTATTTATAATAAACTACCAAAGAAATTTAAAGACATGCCTAATAATTTATTTTTTAAACAGTTGAAATTATGGCTACTGGAAAAACGATTTTACTCTATAAATGAATTTATAAATAATGTTAAATAATTTGATTTAATTTAATGTGACGATAACTGATTTTTTTTTTTTAGCATTAAACACCAAAATTGTAATGTTTTGCATGTCAAATATATGACTTTGTATTAGGAACTCAACCACTGACTTTAAGACCAACACTGTCCAATACTTATTGCAAATAAATGATTATGATTATGATTAGAACATCAGGTTATACCAGGCCAGGCGTACTCCGCGTTTTAGGTATCAAGCTACAAGTACGCGGCGGGCTCGACTTGTCGACACAATTCAGTGTGGGCTGCCGCGCGCCGGCCGGCTCGCACGTTAGTTCGATACTCGCTCACGCGCCGCGTCGTAAAAGAAGACAACCCTAACGAGTCAGAAGGTACAAGAGCTATGCGATAGAAAGAGAGACAACTTCTAGGTGAATAACTGTAGGTATTTAACGCTGTGCGACCTGAATTGCACTTTATTGTGTAGTAGCAAGAGTCGCTATTTCTTTAAATGTTTCTGCGGAGAGAATCTTCTGTACTTGTACTATTATGTATTCTGTTACCAAACTGTCAAATTTCTCCAAATTATTTTAAAACTTAAAATGTTGATGGTTAAGTTCAAAATCGAATGAGAAAATTTGACAGTTTGTAGTAACTTGACCTGCTGCTGTGTATACGATAAAGAAACAAAAACTACTATTTCGTCTGACAAGCAAGCAGGGTTGTTGCAGTGTTTGCCAGTCTATATCCTAACTAGCTTCTGCCCGCGACTTCGTCCGCGTGAAATTTCGCCAACAAAAAAACAACCAAAACAAACTCTATAGCTTTTCTTCTGTTTTTTCTTTCTTCTTTATTAGTATATTAGTCTATATCTGTCTATACTAATAATAAAGCTGAAAAGTTTGTTTTTTGTTTGTATGTTTGAACGCGATAATCTCTGGAACTAAGTACCAGTCGGATTTGAAAAATTCTTTTTTCATTTGATAGCCCATTTCTTGAGGAAGGCGAACATCACGCTAGGACACTCGGGAACCGAGCAAAAAGAAAAAAATGTCAGAACGAACGCTAAAGGAAAACTAAATAATAGCGCGGGCAGGCGATGCTATGCGACGCAGTGGGTCGGGGGTACATGAAATTTTACGCGCACGAAGTACTCGTGCTCGCCCCCTATTACATGGGACGTAGAACATAACTGGTGAAATGTGGGTGCGCTGTAGGTCCAGCGCTGCTTTAGCCTTCGCGGAAACAATGCGTGATGACATGTTATCTTTAAAAAAAAAATAGGATTAAAAAAATAAGTATAAGAAGAGAGATGAGTATAAGAAGTATATATTAATTTAAGAGCGTTGATCGTGCGCGGGCTGGCAACGTCTGATTTCTAGAGGTTTTTCATAATTTCAAAGGACAATTTCCTGTGACAAATTCTTTGATCGTTGGTATTTATAAGTATGTATGCTATTTTGTGACAGTTATTTTGGAATTTACTCTTAAAAAATGACACTTTTGTATTTTCTAAGAGTAATTACCAAAATAACAGTAAAAAAATAGCATATATATACTTATAAAATACCAACGATCTATGAACTTGTCAGAGGAAATTGTCCTTTGGTTTAAATTTAATGAAATAATCACGATAAACCTCTAGAAATGCGACGTTGCCAGCCCGCGCGCGATCAACGCTCTTAATGCTTTATGCAGGAGCAAAAAAACTTTGAAATTATGCCGCTGGCATTTTCTGCCATGTTTAGCTAAGTACAGGCAATCTCTAATCTTTTTGGCCGGTTTGAACGTAGGCGCGAGTCGATGCACAGAATGCAAAATTAAGGTATCAGTTGGGACGATGCGCAAGATGGCGGTCGCGCTCACTTCTATAGGTGGTCTGTAACAGGTAAAATTAGAAACCTGTTTCACATGTTCCAGTTCCAGGGAAATAACAGTTCCAAAATCCTGTTCCAAAATAACAGCCTGTTACATTGCAACCAAAGAATCTATGATAGTAACATCTTTATTAAGATCTATTTTTTCAAGAGCTTGTTCCACAGAACTGATGCTATCTCTTTCTATTACAATAAGTCGGAAGAGTAAAGAGCTTGTTCCGAACTGTTCCAGGTCAGTTTCGTTAATATCTCTCTCTTTCTAACAAAGTAAACATCCATAAGCTAGATAGAGAAGAGCTTGTTATATTACACCAGTTACTGCAATGTCTGTAGTAGTTTGTGAAACAGGCAGGAACAGGAACAGGAACAGTTTTTTCGTTTTTGAAATATCTGTTCCATGTTGTTACTTTTAAATCAAATCAAATAATTTATTTCAGATAAATAAGTATCCATATAAAAGTAAAATTAAAATAAATTAAAATTAATGTCAAATTTAAAATCAAAATTAAAACAAAATTGAAAAACAAAATTACAAATTAACATCAAAATTAAAAACAAAATTAAAATAAAAAATTAAAATCAAATTAAAAATATTAAAATTAAAATCAAAATTAAAAATATTAAAATTAAAATAAAAAATGAAAAAATAATAACCTGTTTTGATAAATACGCCTCACTCCTACTCATTTCATCCAAGCCAAAAAAATTAGGGAACCCCCCCGCCCCGCCCGTGTGAACGGGGGTTGACAGTAGGCAACCCCCGTTCGCACGGGCGTAATAAAATCGCGGCGGGATTTTATAGCGCACTGGATTTTCAACTCTCGTTGTTGAGCCGAGCGTTGAGAATCCAACTTAACAATAACAGAGTACATTCTAGCGCGTCGAAAAAACACTGTTGGATTTTGCACTCTCGGCGCTAAGCAGAGCGTTGAAAATCCAGTACGCTATAAAATCCCGCCGCGATTTTATTACGTCCGTGCGAACGGGGGTTTAGTCGTATTATTTATATTTCTAAGGTGTTTCAGTTTCAGATACATTGTGTTTTTATGATGGCCACATTAACTCCAATTTCATTAACTATTTAAATATTTGCTTCCAGAAATCCACCGACGTAGGAACCGGCGACATCACACTACCCGAGGACCTAGGTCGCGAGTGCGCTCAGCGACTACTGGATGAGATATACCGGGGCGGCACCGTCGACTCATCCTTCCAGTGGTTATGTGCTCTGTGGATGGCGCTCGGACAGAAGGACGTCAGTGAATGTATTGTAAGTATTTCATTTATAATCACGTGTGTATGTTAGTGGATAAGTGCTGTTTTTCTTTTGGATGGTTCATACTCAATACATTATTTGCATTCCACAATGTGTATTTTTGCATATTAAAGTTTTGTCGTCTGTCTATCTATACATATTATAAAATAAAGTCGCTTTTCGTGTATGTCTGTGTGGCCGCGTTGTTCTTCTAAATTACGCAACCGATTTTGATGCAGTTTTCACTATCATTTACAGAATTAATTTCGGAAGGTTTATATGTTTATTACATTAATATTTAATTTAGATATAATATAGAAACCTTCATGTTTTGTCAAGTCGTAAAAACCGTGAGAAGCAGGGCGGGGTCACTAGTAGTAGATAAATTTATCTGCTGAATTAGATAACTGGAACCGGTCATAAGATGGTAAAACCGCCCATAAGATTAATCAAATTTTCTATTTCTCAGGTTGGTCCCCTCTCAGACTACACAATAACTTTCCTGCAACTCCTCAAAGAGTTCTTCGGGGTGATGTTTAAGCTAGAGGTGCAGCGCTCAGGGTCTGGAGACGACGAGTCTGATGATGAAGAGGTCACGCCTGCCAGTAAGATCAAGATGACCTGCGTTGGTATAGGATACGTTAATATTAGCAAGAGGACGCTGTAAATAGTAATTAATATACACTATTTTTTAAGATTTATTGAGTTTATTTTTATCCTGAATCAAAAACCTGCCCGATAACCCGTCTGATTTTTAATCGTCAAAAATGTACGAGAAATAACTTGAGAAAGAATTGAAGTTTTTTTGCTATGACGTGTTAAAAAAAAACTTTAAGAGGCTCCACCTCTTAAAGTTTTTATAGTTATTTTTATGTCTCAAGTCTCTCATGGTCTGAATAAAATAACCTTTATTTCGGACAAGTAACATCCATAGTGGGTTAGTACGAGTACACAGAAATCTTATGACTATGTTTGTAAAGCTTAATTTTATTATCTACTTTGCGACAAGATTATTCTGAGAGATACATCTCTTAATAATGCTATGCATTATTGAAGAGTCGCATCTCGCAGCTATGATTTTCAGGATGGAGTTGGGGCTGGTCCGCACTCTGCAGAGCAATGAGGCAGATTTCTGTCTAATTATGGCATGGAAGCCATCAACGTGACTGCGCGAACATAGCAGATGCACTGCAGAAACGGGGCAACCCCAACAGCATCCTGAAACCATTATTATATTGCACTCGCTGGGCGCTGATGGCCTGCTGGGTATAAATAAGCCACAGGCTGCACGTGTAGATCACCTGGCAGTTAGCTTTAAAAGGAGTTACTTTAACTTGTTCACTACACCGTGCAAACCTGCGAGCCAACATATTACATCGGACCGCCAGCGCTCTACGCTCGCGCTCAATTTCCACCTGGTCATCAAGGCCGTCAGTTACGTAATGCGACAGGTACTTAAATTGATGGACCCGTTTAATTTCGGTACCGTTCAGATTCTGGGCATTTGCCACCGTCAGCCTTGAAGACCAGGAACTCGCTTTTTGCGACATTGTACAATAGGCCATGCGCCTGAGCATAGGACACAACACGTGAGTAGTTCCCTGAGCGCCCTGACCGTTGGGCTCAGCAGCACCACATCGTCAGCGTAACTAATATTACTGACGCTGACGTCATCAATGTGACATCCGATTTTCTTACCGCTAAGCTCAACGATCAGGTCGTTGATATAGGAAGTTAAAGAGCTTTGGTGACGTTATCCCCCCCTGTCTCACCCCACACTCCAGAGTATACGGCTCGGAGAACTTATCGGCCCACCTTACACTATTTCTCTGGTTGTAGTACCAAAACTGGAGAATACGCAACAGTTCTAAAGCAATATACCATCGAGCTGAATTACTCTTATTATGGGACCAACTTTGAAATCGCGAAAAAAATCTGCTGTTCCGTACTAAAGTTTAATACCTACTGTTCTAAACTGTATGTGACAGCTGTTTTTTTTTTAATATTTTTTTTTGTTTCACTGACTGGTTCTAGTTTGGTCTTGTTGAGCATGTTTTCAAATATTTGTCATTCTGGTAAATGTGATGTGTGTGTTAACATTGCGCTGGCTGTCGGTACACCAGCGGTAAATATTTTCAAGACCATTTTGTATTTGAGTAGCATCCTCGAGGGAGTTGACAGTTTTATAAATCTTAAAATCACCGGAGAACATACAAGAAGTAATTACAATATTGAATTTTTAAAATAAGATTGTTAATAAATATTTAAATAAAAAGAGTTCCGGACTTAAGTGGGACCCTTGCGGGACTCCTGATTAAGCATAATACGATCGCAACTCGAAACCACCTACTAATACTGTACGTAAATGGTAATAAAGCATGAAACACGCGCTCGAAAAAAAAATGTAATCTAAAAAAAAAATTAAATAAAATAATTTTTGTAATTTGTAAGTTGTACAAACAGCCAAAGCTGTGGAAGAGCGGAGTCTCCTAACACAGGCGTTATTATGCTTAAAAGGAGGCTCCAATCATAAACTAATATGTAAACTATGTAGTTGGTACAGTAATAAATATTTTATTTATTTTATTTTATTTTTATTTACCTACTGCAACTAACTGAGATCTTTTAGATAAATATGATGCAAACCAGCGCATCAATGTTCGATCGATACCAAAAAGTTAATGTTTTGTTATTATCAAATGTTGGTTTACTTTAACAAAAGTGCTAGTAAGATCTGTGTGATTGGCATCCACATTCATCTGAATTTTACAATTAAGGTAGGTAGTTATAATAAAACAAAACATAATTTTAATATTTTTATTTGTCTCAATAATCTTAAAGCTAAAATTGTAAAATAATTAAGGCACATTCTGAAATGTATGTAAATCCACAACAGCGGGTACATTCAGGATCTCTCTCTGCCTAGGTACCTACACACTTAACCTACGAGTATATTATTGGCAGTGTTCGTACGAATTTGATACAAAAGTACCAGGTTTTGACTTAGAATTATAATAACAAGGAGCAAACTGCATTAGAGAAAAAAAGACTGAATTTTTTTTCAAAATTTCAGGTCATATTTTGTCTTTAACAAAATTTTGTCAGTTAATGACAAAATATTGCAATGACTAATGACAAAATCTTGTATCTGTGACAAAAAGTTGTCACGAATATGACAAAATTTTGTCAGACCACTCAGATCGTGTCCTTCACTTGTGCTTACTCCTCTTTAAACTAAAATATTTTATTTATAAAATTTAATTTACTTTTGTTCAGTCAAAGATACAGGATAGGTAAATATCGCATAGATTTTTACAAAATTTTGATATCATATTAACATAAATAATGATTAAAATAAGACAATAAAAGACTGAAATAATAAGTACTTAAAGATAAAATATACTTAAAGTGAAATTAAATTCAATACATAATATTTTGTGAACAAGTAGAGTAAAAATCACTATTTTATTTATTTACATTCATTTGTTTTCGTTGTATTTTATCAAGCAATCTTCACGTTCTAAAATTAATTTATACAAAGTTCTAATCAATTTAGATGGGGCTTGAAATAAATACTCGATTAAAAAAGAATCGTTCGTATGTTTATACAATTTTGAAAACCGTTTCCTTTTAATTTAAAAAAAGAATAACAGTCAATTTTCAAATTCCCTGAAAATCAAGCATACATCATTTAAAAATAGTCCAATTTGATCCTAATCACATTATTTTTTCTATAAACCACGACAATCCCTGAATTTTCTCAAACATCTTTCTCATCGCAGCCAAGTCCTGCAGACCAGTTACAGATGCCTCCTACGGGGTCGAAACTCAGACCTTTCGGACAGACGTACTCCCATCCCAGGAGGGATCCGTTGTCAATGCGGGCGCAGGAGATGAACTTCTTGCATGATTTCGGATGAGGGAAGTTACCGATATCCAGGCACTTGATTTGACCTGTGAAGAATTAAGATTGGTTAAATAAAAATGGGCCTCCTGCAGAAGGATGATTAGATGACACTGACTAGATATAGCGGCATATCTTGGCAGAGTTCTGACGCATGCCAAATAGGGCATTATTCGCAGCTATTTGAAAAATAGATTGCCCATCGTCATCATCATTAACTTAAAAAATATACTCCTGGATCAAACCAAAACCAAACTAAACCAATATCTTCTCAAATAGCACGCCATTGAGCTATATCTTGGAATCATCCATTATTTCCAGGAAGTTTTTTATTTGGCACTTAATTGTTGATTATTTTCTTTGACACAAAAATGCAGATCTTGAAGTAAGTGTAGCATTCTCCCTTAATAGCTATAGGTACCATAGATTTTGCCCTATAATTTAGATTTATAAAAAAAAATCTTACCATTATCATGCATCACAATCTTCGTGCCCTCCACGTATTTCACAGCCACCTTCTCATCACTATCATCATAGTAATCATAGTTCGCTATAGGCCTGTACGTCTTCTTGGAGACCTTAGGAACCTTCTCGAACGGCTGCTTGGAGGGCACTCGGCGGCGTGGTACAGGTGTAGTCGAAGATGGTGGCTCGGTGGGTCGCAGGGTAGTTGAAATCTTGCGCTGGATCTTCTTTCTGATGACCTTTCTCGTTGGTGGGGGAGTCGCGGGCGTTTGTGGGGTGGTGATCGGTGAGAGGTATTGGTATTCGTCTGGGAAAAAATTGTCGTTTTAGCTTTCGAAAATTGATGTTATTTAAAAAAATCTTCTAGTTAGAATAATGACTAAGATATTATGCTAAGAGCTTGGATGGCAGATGCCGTACATAATGAAATCTACAGCGACCATGAGGGATAATTTCTGACAAATCCTAATTATTTATTTAAATAGCTAGTCATTGTAAATAAAACAACGGACAGGATAGTGAAACCAATAACTTAATCTTCACTTACCATCATACGTCTTGGTAACAGGCGATTCCAGAAGGTATTCCCTAGTAAAGTACGAAGGATCTTGACTGGGTCCAGTATACGAAACCGTAGAGTAACCAGTATTCTCCACTGGTACCGGTATCAGCTTCTCAGTTCTGTACCTCTGAGTAGAACTTCTTTGGACTCCAGTATACCCGGTAGGAGCAGCATTTGTTGAAGCAGAACTAAACCTGGACCCGCTTCTTGAGAACTTGGTAGTAGCTGTAGACTTTGGCACGAAAGCAGTTGAAATTCTTGGAGAGTTCTCAGTTGGTGTATCTGCGAAGGTCGTTCTCTCGAAGTATCTCGTCGGGGTAGGAGGAGCTAAAGTCGAAGAGATTTTGGGAGTATTCAATTCTGTTTCCGTATTATCGTAAGAATTAAGTGTCGTTCTAACAAATTCTTGGTTTATCGTGTTCTGGAAGTCAGTTGTCGGGAATTTGGGGACGTAAGTCGGAGATGTCTTTGAGGCTAACTCTGTTGAAGTATCTAGGTAGGTGTTGGCGGTTGTTCGGGTGAATTCTGAAGGTACTGTGTTAGTTGGGAAGTTGGTTGCAGTAGC
Source organism: Cosmia pyralina (assembly GCA_946251885.1). NCBI lineage: Eukaryota > Metazoa > Arthropoda > Insecta > Lepidoptera > Noctuidae > Cosmia > Cosmia pyralina. The sequence continues at coordinate 2,842,522 of OX276354.1, forward strand.
TTTCGGAAGATAAGTATTTCTGGAATTGAAGGTACTTCCTGTGTTGTATGCGCCTCCGAATGTCGTTCTAACAAATTCTTGGTTTGTCACTGTATTAGGGAAGTTAGTCGAAGGTGACCTTGGACTGAAGGTAGGAGTGAGTTCAGGAAGTTGATAAGCAGAAGTATTAATAGTGTAATCATTTGGATTGGTTCTAATAAACTCCAAATTCGCCGTATTCGCTGTATTCACAGTGTTAGGGAAAGCTGTTGATTTCGAAACGTCGTAAGTGGCAGTAGAAATCTTAGGAGCATCAAATGCTGAAGTGAACGGCTCATTAGAGGTGGTTTGAGCATATTCAGTGTTGTAAATAGCTGATGTTGTTGGTAACTTCGGCGCTTCAAAGTCAGTAGCTGCTTTAGTAGTATCGAAGTCAGTAGCTATTTTGGTGGTATCGAAGTCAGTAGCTGTTTTAGTGGTATCGATGTAAGTAGGGTTTTTGTATCCTGTAGTCTGATCATAGCTTCCCAAGCCCCTATATATTGGAGTGCTCTGATAGTCATCATAAGTAGGTGTTCTGCTGATGTCTGTATACTCGTTGTACTCGCGGCTCGTGTATTTGTATTCTACTGTGGTTTGAGTCTTTCCGGTAGGTTTAACATCTTCTTCGAAGTCGGGTATGCTTGGTATTGGTGCTGTGATGAGTTGGTGTGCTGCTATCGCTAGAGCTGTTTCGGCACTGAAATCTGAAAGAGAAGTGTAATTTTTGTAAAGTATTATATGTAATGCTGTGCATTGTGAATTTGTGAAGTACTTTAAGCTTCGTGCTTTTGATGTGTTAGCTACATGAAAGGGTATGTGCTGGTGCGGAGTTTTTAGTAGTTTATTGTATTCTTTATTGATTGTTAAAAGCTGGCGATCATTACAGTCCCAGGCAATGCGGCGCGACCCTCCCAAAAGCGAGCATGTGCATGTGTGTTTCTGTATGCATTTTAACCAGAAAGAAGGAGTATATGGTATGTATACCTACTCATTTGTCTTAAAATTTTTCATTGCAAATATCATCTTTAGTATATTTACTTCTCATCTATAATCCCCTCCCCTGTAGTCTTATATATAAACTCACCATTAGCAGTAGTCTTCCTCTCCGTAGACGTCTCCTCCTGGCTCTTCAGCTTCAGAAGGTCGTTCAGCTGGTTCTGTTTGATGGTCGAGCTGTATTTCTTACTCTGTCTTTTGTTCTCTTCTTCGTTGGTTGCTGACGGGTTCTGGTCTTTGGTATCGTCCTTCAAATTCACTAGAGGACGTCGTTGGACTTTGATGTTCTTTTTGGGTACTTTCGGCTCTAGAGTTGGGTCTTCGATCGCATCTATTATGAAAAAAAGTTATCGAATCATTACTGGAGTTTTTTGGTTTTGAATTAAAAGGATTCGAGGGTTTTTGGATATCATGTAATTTATCGATATTATTATATTAGTATGAAAGGTAATTTGGAGTTTCGGTGTAAAAAGTACGTTTGAGTAAGTGTATTCTTATAAGAGTACAAGCTCATTGTGTTTAATGATTAAATTAATCAAAGCTTCCATGATTTATCCTGATGTAAATTGATGGCCTGAAACACAGGTTTTCATAAACCTAGATCAGGCAGGTCTACATTACAGTTCGAATTAAATTTTCCTCGATTGTAATTAATTTAAATCTTATTTTTACTTTACACTTCAATATTACTTTTTTTTTTAATTTATCCTGATCATGAAAGACAGGTAAAAAAGTTTGGGTAAATTAGAACATTCTATAGCAGTTACAAAATGTAAGTACCGTTGTGGACATTTGCGGAGAACCACTTATCAACCTTATTACTATGGTAATAAGGAGGAGCTCGTGGCTAAGTAATAACAGCCGCACGGGTCGATCCATAAGGTTAAGCTACGCTTGCCGGGGTTGGTCCGTGGATGGGTGACCATGTTTACATACCGAGACTCCTCCGTGTCTCGGAAAGCACGTTAAGCCGTTGGTCCCGGCTGTCATTCGTGGATCTTTGACAGTCGTTACGGGTCGTCAGAAGCCCGAAAGTCTGACAATCAGTCTTACCAAGGGGTATCGTATTACCCAGTTAATGGGTTGTGGAGGTCAGATAGGCAGTCGCTCCATGTAAAATAATGGTATTCAGCTGCATTCGGTTAGACTGGAAGCCGACCCCAACATAGTTGGGAAAAGGCTAGGCAGATTGATACTATGGTAATAAGGTTGAAAAGTGGAAAGGTGATGCAGCAATTATTGGATTGATTGCAATTGTTGTTACATAAGCAGAGCTGTTCACTTACCGATATCACCAATATCCTGCAACGACTCTTCATCCTCATACGCGTTAGTCACCGCCTGAGGTGCAGCAGTAGTCGGTACGGCTGTAGTCGTAGGAGCGGCTGTAGTGGTAGTCGTCGTTGTAGTAGTAGAGGATACCAGGCGACGGCGACTGGTCACACGGAACGGACGGCGAGTTACTAGCGTTGATGAAGATGTTGATAGGGGCGCTGCAGTTGAAGTTGTTGTTGCTGTAAAGATAGTGGGGTGGTTAATTATTAAATAAGGGAATTGTAGTGATCGTAGGGTAATTTGGATCTTGTAAAGTAAGACGACGAGACACAGAAAAACAAAATCACTTTGCAATGCTTTTTGCATTAGGGCGCTATGAAGTAAAGATGCAAATGGAATGGGAAGCTGCCCTCATCATGTAAAATATTATCTAGAACTCGTTTCGTAGATTCTCCAGGCGTGAGTATTGCAAAATATTTCTTCAGAACCGTTCATTGAACCCATGTGTGACAATTTATCATGCTGTAGATAAGCATCGTCTTTGCTTACCTACGGTATTCTAGCACACAAAATAGAAGTGTTAACATCATTTTAAGCTCTATACTAATTGTATTCATTGTCATAATCATAAATTAATGATGCTTAGATAATTCAGTTTGCTAAATAAACATCAATTCCAAGGTCCATGCAGACATTTGTTAAAACAAACAAGTGTTGTCTATTGTTCGGGTTCAGACCGTGAAATAGCCGGACGCTCTGCCGGACGGACAGAGACACAATGTATCATTTGAATTTACTTATGTGGAGTGTGGATTGTGGGACTAGTTCTTACTGGAGCTTTGCTCGTAGTTTATTCACCACTGATTTTCTTCATCGCTTAAGGCAACCCTCGACCAAGGCTATACTGATCTTCAGATTATTTTCGAGATTTGCTAAATAATGGTGGAAATGGGTACATTAATTTCAATGGTCCTGTATGCATGTATAAAATAATATAAAGGTAAACGCACACTTCTCAGAGCCGAACGAAGCGAAGGTGCCGAAAGAATCGAATTTCAGTAGGTACTACTTACAAGTACATGAAACATGAGTAAATGAAATCCTATGAAACCTCGCACATTTATTATATCCGTGCCGAATCGGACATATGGCCGGAAGAATTACTTGGAACTTCGTTTCGTTCGGCGCGGTCGATTCTTTCGGCACCTACGGACAAGTTTCCGTTTCCCTTAAGAAGGAAACGTGTAAGGTGTGATGAACTGGAAATCATATCGTCAAAGAGCTAGGTACTCTAATTTTAAGCAGGCATTAGGTATTATGATTTCATACAAACTGAAAGGGTAGATTTTCTCAGATCTCTCTATTTCTCCATATGAGAGCTGTAGACCAATTTTTAAAAAGTTAAAGGTTTTATCGCTAGCCTCTATTTACATTTTTGAAATAGCCATATTTGTTAGGAAAAATTCACACTTCTTCTCCACAGTAGCCGAAAACAATAGATTTACAAAAAGGGACCCCACCAAGTTAAAAAGCCAATTTTGTAACAGCACTCTCCACTACAGAAACAGCTACTCAGCTACCTTATGTCCATAAAAATTTACAACCACATTCCAAAATTAATAAGAGAACTGCCATTTAATTCTTACAAAAAAGAACTAAAAACATGGCTTAGTCAAAATCACTCTTACACTCTAAAAGATTTTTTTTTATTTTAAGGGTTAAATTAGATTTATTTAGATTTATAATTAGGTTGTTGTTAGGTTGTTTGTTTTAAGTTATTGTTGTGTTTTTATTGTTTATTTTATATTGTAGTTTATAGGTACCCAAGAATAATAATTAATGTGTCTCTATGTCTATAGTTTTAAGTGTGCTATATTGTTTTGTAGAGTATAGGTATGTAGTTTATAAGTTAGGTTTTATGCCCATGTGCACATATTATTGTAAATATTCGTATGCCGCTTTTAGCGGCGGATGTGTCCTGAACACAATTATTTTATATACCAATTTTCTTGCTACCATATCCGACGAATAAATGTCTTTGTCTTTGTTTAACATGTTAGTGTAAAATATGAACTAAGCTTCGAAGCTTCATTTGAAAGGAGGATAGAAGTTCCACAGGAACAGTAAGTTTTATACAATCTGCCTAGCCTTTTTCCAATTGTGTTCAACGGCTTCTAGTCTAACCGGATGCAGCTGAATACCACCATTTTACATGAAGCGACTGCCTATCTGACCTCCACAGCCCAGTTACTGGGTAACACGATACCCCTTGGCAAGACTGGTTGTCAGACTTCAAATTTTCTGCAACACGGAATCCCATCTAAGTAAGTTAGCCAGATTGATTGCTTCTCCGCATTGACGCTGTAATCGATTCGTCGCGACGTCTACCTACTAACAAGAGGGTCGTGAGTGAATGAAAGACGAGAAATTAAGAGCATTGGTAACAGCATCTTATGCTACAAATAAGGCAGATTCGATGACGCAATGTGTGCTCGTTCTCAAGACATACTGAGACGAGTTCACGCGTAAGACATTGATTAATTTGATCCAATTTCCGCAACCACGAGCATTTCATCATCTATCACTATAATCGGGGTGAGGGAGAAAGGTAGAGGTAATTGAGAAAGCTGATATTGTGCTGGCGCCAATGCGGCCTTGTGGTTATCAACATCAAGTATGGCAAGTGTAGGTACGCACGGCTACACATCAAGCTATACATTTCCAGTATAAACTGATCTCGCATATGAGAGGTCAGTGTAAACTGGAAATGTATAGCTTGATGTGTAGCCGTGTGTACCAATTTTGCATATGAGTTACCTAACTCATATGCAAAATTGGTACACACGGCTGGTTGCCCAGTGGTCGTAGGTTCGGACTCTAACAGGCGCTTTACTTTGTGTAAATTATTTCATCACCATTGCTCTCAAAACGGTGAAGGAAAACATCGTGAGGAAAGCGGCCTACCTAGAACTAAAAATTCGAAGACCTCACAAGTCTTCCAATTTTATATACATATAACTACCAACCCGCTCTGGGCCCGCGTGTTGGATTATGGCCCACTCCCTTTACCGAGAGAAGGCATGTGTCCCAACAGTAGGAACGTTATAGGCTGATTATGCTATGCATGATTATAGTAACTACTGATATAAGGAAACCGACATTATAGCTGTCCCTAATTAGTAGGTATCGTAAGGGACGACTTGAACCGGTAGATAGAAATACAATTTTGTCTCCCGAAATCCACGTTTGTTTTTACCCGACTGCGCCAGAAGGAGGGAGGGGTAATAGAGTTCCTATTCACAATTTTTTTATAAATCGAGAGTTGAAAAAAAAATTTTTGCTAAGTACTTTCCCCTCCCACCAACTTCAACAGCAAGCACCAGTAATTAACAAGACGAACGTTACCATACAGCAATTAATTTTATCGTACGGTAGCTATTATCAATGACACGCCACTGAAGTCGCGGCTGTATAGGTAAGTAGCTAACTACCCACATAATTGTAGGTTGTATGGTAATTGAGAACTGTGTGGTCAAAGATTGAAGATTGGTGTTACTTTTGTAATTGCTGGTTTCTACTATTTGAACAGAACTCGTCTGAGTATTATTCTGCTGTGGAACGGATCCCCATGAAGATTTGAAGAACGCTTGAATATTTTTGTAGGAAAAAGCTTTGTGTTATTTTCCCTTTGCCACAGAATAATAAAGCTGCAGTAGTTTATTTGGGCAGTGGTCTTGAAATTAATTACTACGGCCGCTCGGTAGATAAATACGCGTCCGTCCGTGCGTACTGCTGCGCATTCGAATTGTTGCGTACTGAGATTTCGAAGCGCGTCGTTTCGGCCGTTTTCTATGAAGACAAACTACTGTATCATTATTCTGTGCCTTTACCAAAGTACCTATGCTGATAAAAACATTTGTTTTGTCTTCATAGCCTGTACACTAAGGCTGCGTTTCCACCAGAAATGAGCGAGGCTGCGTAGCGAGGGATGTGTGTAAAACTAACCAATAACATCGCTTCATTTTCATAGCTTGAGCTAAGCTAGTGTTCTTATTGGTTGGTTTTACACACATCCCTCGCTACGCATCCTCGCTCATTTCTGGTGGAAACGCAGCCTAATACTTTGGAGGGTTTTTTATCAAAATACCAGTTGCTAGCAGTTGCTGTTGGGTTGTTGTTGTTGCTGTTGTTGTAGCTTGTTGTTGTTGTTGTTGCAAGTTGTTGTTGTTGCTGCAGTTGTTGTTGTTGCTTTGCCAGGGGATTTTATCAAGATATTAGTTTTTGCAGCATCCAAGATAGATGTGTTCCAATGTAAAGACTGCAATCAAAATTTATTAGGTAATGTAGGTACGTAGCTGCACGGCCTTTGGTTGCAAACATCCAATAAATAAGAGGTACCTATGTACTACTATGTAGGTAGAAATAATGGTCTCTCGTAATTGTAATATTCAGAGTAATAATTAAATTGAATCGAGTAATCGTGCGTATGAATTTCGTGCAGGCAATTTATTATGTACTTATTCTCGTTACTTCATTACAATGATCAGGTAATTGGAGCTCTACATAACCTTATATGGGAAGGGCGCTCTTATTTGTGAAAGCATATAAATGTGAAACTTGCAGATCCAGATATATGGTACACAGATTAATAATAAACTTAATGTTAGGTGAATGGTCACCCAGGTAACGTGCTTTTCCAACTGTGGCGGCATCTACAACTCCACATGCGAACTGCGCATCAAAGACCTGACGTCACACAAATCCTGCATCGCGAAAGCAGAGTTTACCGCGTGACTGGCATATACCTACACAACATCCCGACATCAACCGTCGGGCAGTAGCCCATCAGACACAACACCTGTCTGGTCGGAGGATCCTCCCTTTTCTGTGGAGGTTGAGTGAACATTTCACCCTGTTCCTCATACTCTATACTGATGACCCCGAACATAGACATTGACGCAGCCTTCGAGCAGCTACTTCAGCGTCACTTTATAGGTATGAGGAACAGGGTGTAACGTTCACTCATCCTCTATACAACAACCCTTACTTCATTGCTGTTGAGTCACGAGAGCAATGTTGCTTCGTATGTTGACCAAACAACGAAAAAAATACTTGCTAAATGAATGCATTCGGGTGAAGCGGAACTGAGCCAGGGTACCCACTGATACCGTGACCTGTAGCAGTATGGCAGGAGCCCCCGCAGACGATCCTGGCAACCGCGGCTGGTCTCGGCGCACCCGGTGTCGCGGTAGCCGACATCGCACAACGTCGGGAGACGTCGCCCGCCCGCGCCTCTGGCTAGCGCGACTGACGCAGCTCTAGATGAGCCCCGTGCAGTGACAACGAGCTATTTTTTCATATTTTTGTTTATTATTATGATTACTTCGGTGGTGGTGTAGTAGATAATGAGTACGTTAATGTCATCCGTTCCTGTGTGTGTAAGGAGCTGGGACATTATTTCAAACACTTTTCCGTTACTAAGTTGAAATATATTTCCTCCGAGCGGCAAGCAGTTACATTATAAGTAGATTGTGCTTATTATGTTACTACTCGTATAGCGAATGGCTTGCTAAATGAAATGCTTGCTAAATGAATAGCATAGACACAAATACATCACTTGAATGGCAATTAAAATGACGTCTGCAAGACACATAAGATACAATCACACGCACTGCAATTAAAACGCATGAATCAGATAATCACGCAACTCCATAACAATGATTGATCTCAAATCCTATAAACCTGAATGCAGGCGTTAACGTTAATCTGTCGAAAGTCACGGTGTTAACGCGTTTCCCAACGTTATCTGGTTAACTCAGACACCATGGTGGAGAATGCGTGGCTCAATCAGAGCGTGGGAACTGTAAGGGTTTGCGTTTATGTTGCGTTTTTATGTAGAACAGCACATTTTTACGATAACTTACATTGTAGCTACATGACATTTTTATCATAATTGCATATATAAGACATGATCTAACGTAGGCATTCGTCAAACGAAAATATGACGCAAAAACGCAAGGATAACTCCGCGTTAACGAGACGTCTGCGAACGCCAGATGTGAAGACACCCTAGATGCATGACTTTGTGGTCGTGGGTGCCTTTACAGACAATACTTAGATTTATTGTACATACTGGGCAGTCAACTACTTTCCACCTTCGTGACTGACTTAAACTAACTAACTGTTAGGTTAAATGAGGGATGTACTAGTACTCATGAAAATGAACAACTTTACAATGGGACTTTAATATGAAAAAACAATCTGATGTTCAATTCATTTTGATCGTGTCTATATTGCAGTTATGTTTGGAACAGCTGGTTTTATTTTTCATATTTAAGCTGTAGTCCCATCGTGCATCGTAAAAGTTGTTCATTGTCATGTGTACTACACTCCCTAAAAGCATGTAGGTATCCTTCGTTTAACCTAACACGGTGTAGATATTTTCACCAAATCACAGCACAGACGGAGAAAAAGACGCACTTCTTTACATGAGACAAATCAATCTGCCTAGCCATTTCTCAACTATGTTGGGGGCGGCTTCCAGTCTAACCGGATGCAGCTGAATACAAGTACTTTACATGGAGCGATTGCCTATCTGACCTCCATAACCCACTTACTAGGTAACACGATACCCCTTGTTAAGACTGGTTGCCAGACTTTTGAGCTTCTGACGACCCGTAACGACTGTCAAATATCCAAGAATACAGCCGGGATCAACGGCTTAACGTGCTTTTCAAGGCATGGAGGGGTCTCGGTATGTAAAGATGGTCACGCATCCACGGACCAACCGCGGCATGGATCAACCCGAGCGGCTGTTATTACTTAGCCACAAGCCTCTTTCTTTCTCATTTCTTTACACGAGACATTCTTCTAAAAACCCACATGAGCACATACTCATTACTATGGTTGAGTGCAATCAGCTTGGTCTAGTTTCTCACGCCCATTCGTTACTATGGGACGATTGCGCGATAGACTGACAGTAGGCTCTATGCGTAGAGACAACCTTGGTGCAGATGATGTCGTGTTTGTAATGATCTTGCGACATTGATCATTATTGTATGAAAAACTGAGTAATGGGTAATGGGTATTGTTGGGGATGACGTTCTCATAGTGGTGGATGTTGGCGAGCGCTTTACGGTATTGATACCAAATTGTCGACAGTCAAATCGTAAAATTTGGAAATGTTTCCTTTGAACACTCTAAAGGCATCATCCCTTCCACAGGATGAAAGGGTCTGCCAAGCATCGGGCATAAAATTGACAATCCAAAGAAATTAAAAAAAAAAACTGTTTTACAAAAAAATACAACCGACTTCCAAAAACAAAACTACAAAGTGAAAAATTCTGGTACTTACCCCGCACACAAATTCTAATACGGAATACCCCTACCTGCAAAAGAAACTAGAACATCATCCACATTAAAAGTGGGGAAAAAATACGTATTAAGCTAACTCAAAAACTACCCAAGCAAAGTTAATAAATTTTAAATGTGACCAACTTTGAGGTATACACTATAGAATAAAATATCATTTTTTCAAATAGGACGATTCTGTAAAAAGTTATGCGTTGTCATACGTTAAAAAAATATATTATACGTGTCGAATTGAGAACCTCCTCCTTTTTTATTGTCGGTTAATAATAGCTTGCCGGTCGCATCTAGTTCGATCAGCATCCTTTCATGCAATTTGGGACTCTCTCAATCCGTCCGTGAAGCTGCAGCCTGTAATTTACGGACGGACACGGGTCGATCCATCAGGTTACGCTACGCTTGCCAGCGTTGGTACGTGGATGGGTGACCACCTTAATATACCGAGACTCCTTGCCTCATTCGTGGATTTTTGACAGTCGTTACGGGTCATCCGAAAGTCTGACAACTAGTCTTACCAAGGGGTATCGTGTTACTCAGTAACTGGGTTGTGGAGGTCAAATAGGCAGTCACTCCATGTAAAATACTGGTTTTCAGCTGCATCCGGTTAGACTGGAAGCCGACCCCAATATAGTTGGGAAATGGCTAGTCAGATGTATGATACAATTTCTACTCACTTTCATTATCATTCTCTTAATACCACTCTAAATTCAAACCATTTTTTTTTTACTGCTTTACAGCTTCCGATTTATCTTGGCAAGTCCGAACTTCGCGCAGAACGCTGCGCAGTAAGATTTTTCAGGAACCAAATGGTGACATGAGGCGAGTGTGAGTGAGAGAACATGCGTGAAAGTTCTTAGTGCCTATGTTCAGACTCGACAAGATATTTCGGCCGTAGTGTATATAGTAGGTATTCTCTCTCTTCCATAAAATTTGCCTTTTAAACACTCACTCTACTTAATACATATCTTAAATTCACTGACAAACAACGTACAGACGCCAGCACATCAAGCTACTACAATCTGTCAAATTTCTTTAATAGATTTTCATCTTTATTAGCTAAAGCATTAGGTTCAAGGTTGATTGGGAAAATTTTAGTTTCGGGTGGCTTGACCTGCTGGCGTCTGTACCTACAGCCTAAACCGCTGGGTCTAGAAGCGTATTATTTTGCGCAAGAGTTCCTTTTATAACGAAGGTTAAGGTAAATGATCCCCTAAATGTGTTAAATAGCGGATGAAAGACGCACATCCCGCGTCATCTTTGCTGATGGAAATCCCAGCGGGCGCAGGTCTTGTTTTGTAAGTAGAGAAAGACATTCCCACATAGCAAGACACTGCCAGGGATAACCATTAAACCAATAGGACGATCACCACCATATTGTTTTCTTAATCACCCAACAACGTCTTTTCCAATAATCTGTCACATTCACGTCCGTCAGTCTCGCAAGTATTACGTGTCGTCAATGAAAGCGAGTTGCTATCGCCAACGGTTACACTTGACCGATCGCTTTCACCTCATCTCTGTTGATAACTGCTATTGTTATTGCTAGTTGTTTTCTGAATACTTATTGCGGTTGTATAATAAGGCTGAGATTTTACAGAAGAATAGAGCTTGTTCTATGAAGATATTTTCAAGTTTTTGCAGGTTTCAAAGTGTGGATAATTGTTATTGTTATAGTTTGTCTCGTTTCTTTGATGTTTGTTTTTGTGGTTATTGTGGTTGACTTTCGAATTTTAAAAGCTGTAGGTATTGAATTTTATCGATGCTTTTAATTTTTATGAAGTTCCGGATTCAATTTTGGAGATTTTTCCTAGATTCAATAAGATGTGGTATGCTTTTTAACCGACATAAAAAAGGAGGTTCTGTATTCGACCCATATGTGTATTATGTATGTTTGAATGTCCGCGATTTTCTCAAAAACTAATAAACCAATTTTATTTATTTATTTATTTATTTATTAACTCATCATCACTATCATTACAGGATGTTTTTGATGATTCTTTCACTAAAATGATCTACATACTCTCAGGAAGGTTTTAGTATATAGTACATTAGGTAATTATCCTTATGTACGAAGTTATATGCATAAATGTACTGCATCCCCGGCAAAAAAAAAATACTTAAAAAAAAACAAAAACCGACTTAGATACAACACTTGACAGCTTCTGAAGTCGGTGTCTTCCATTCTTCAATGCACCTTAGCTTGGCACCGACTTCAGACGCTTTTAAGTTTTTGAAATTTATTTTGTTCGTTCGGTTTTGAAGTCGGTTTTTACTTTTATAAAGTATTTTTTTGTGGATTGTTATTGAATTAAGTTTTGAATCACTGAACTCAGGTGACCAGAGAAAAATTCTGAAGCTTTAGATAGCTGGTTTGGACCTTTCTTTGGGAGGAAACACCGGTCAATAACTACATTACAATAGCAGAAGCATGCATCTCATGTATCAAACTAAATTTCTTAGTGTGTTATTGTGTTTAGTTTGGGATCTTCCTGTGCAAGTCCCAAATAATACTTTGTCTTTCGTTCTCTTTGGATGCCAAAAGATACAGGGTGTACCTAAGTGTAAACAGTGGCAACCTTTTAAGGGGTCATTGTACTCATCATTATGAACAACTTTTACTATGGGACCAAACTTGAAATCGCGAAAAAAAATCTGCTCGCATAATTCGTCAAAATATAGGTAACAGCTGATTTTTATTAGCGATTTCAAGTTTGGTCCCATAGTAAAAGTTGTTCATAATGATGAGTTCAATGACCCCTTAAAAGGTTGCCACTGTTTACACTTACACCCTGTATTGTTTCCAGAGAAGGTTTTGTTTGGCTAAATCAAACGAAATAAAAATACTCTAGTTAGCTGCTAAAATATACCATAAAGATAATTTTCACGCTTCATCGCACAAAATTCTTGCGTAAAGACAGCTCGACATCTCAATAAACCTCTCACGTACTCGTAGTTACGCAACGCTTAATTTCCGTATAGATCAGCCGCGAATAGGAACTGCTGAAGAAATGTTAATTACTGCGATTACTCTCACGCAAGCGTCGATATGATGAGTCGAGCTATTCATAGTGTTGCGACAAGAATGGCTGGAACTGAGTCGTCAAATGAAGCAATGGTGGTGGACAAAATGGTGTGGTTCCGAAACGCTGAGGTCTTCAGGGTCGCTAATGTTTTTTCGAATAGTGTTATGTTTATTTTTTTCGAACATTTTACGTACATACATAATATAAATATACAAGAAGAAAGGAACAGAAAAATACGTAAAAAGATGGTGCTTATTTCTAAAGAAATCTCTCCCAGGATACCTGTGATAGGAGATTTGATCAAAAAGAGATGTTGGCACCGTGTGTTACTGAAGTTAATAAAATTACTTTTATTATTATTTTTTTTTTTGAAAAACACCAATATTTATAATGTGACAATGCCATGGTACCAACGTGGATTAGTTGGAAAAAACGGCCATGTGCTAGTCTTGCACACGAAGGGTTACAAAAAAAAAAAAAAAAACATAATATATCTATGGTGTTAATTAAAAACTTTAAGGAGTGCTTTAGACCATCGAACTGAATAACTTTTACTAAGTATGGGTCCATCCAGCATTTAAATCGCGAAAAAAAAATCGGCTGTTGCACACATTATTCGCTTAGTCAAAATGTACGGAACAGCTGATTTCTTTTTCGTGATTTCAAAGTTGGTCCCATAGTAAAAGTTATTCAGTTCGTTGGTCTTATAGTACTTCTTAAAGTTATTGGAGTAAATTTTTTAACACCTTTTATACAGGGTGTTAAGTTAAACGAGGAAAATACTTTAACGAAGTGTAATACTCATGCAAATGAACAACTTTTACCATGGAACTAACCCTGAAATATGAAAAAAAAACACCTGTCTCGTACATTTTGATCGCGTATAGGTCTCGCACTTTGTAGAGAACAGCTGATTTTCTTTTTCATATTTCAGGGTTAGTCGCATTGTAAAAGTTGTTCATTTTCATGAGTAGAACTCCGTTAAAGTATGTCCCTCGTCTAACCTAATACCCTGTATAAGTAGGTATAAAAAAAAAACGCCGAAAAAACACGTTCCTATAATTTTTAACATTATTTTATTTTATTCTTTGCTGTTATAGCCACCAAAGTAGTACAGAAAATTTCAAGGGTCTACCTACCTACTGCGATTCAAAAGATACAGCCCTACAGCCCTATGACAGACGGGACGGCCAGCGGTTTCCACCGCGAGTGGTAACTCGCAAGAGTAAACTGCATACTGTTGGATTATTTGTTGGTAGAAATACAAGTATGCAGTTTACTCTTGCGACTATAATAGGGCTATAATAGGATCCCGTTGACGCCCTTTGGGTACGGAACCGTAAAAAAGGCTAGGTTGGTGACCACTCATTCTGCCTAGCCTTTTTCCAACTATGGTGGGATCGACTTCCAGTCTAACCAGGTGCAGCTGAATACCAGTATTTTACATGGAGCGACTGCCTATCTGACCTCAACAACCCATTAACTGGGTTATACGACACCCCTTGGTAAGACTGGTTGTCAGACTTTCGGGCTTCTGACGACCCGTAACGACTGTCAAAGGTCCACGAATGACAGCCGGGACCAACGGCTTAACGTGCTTTCCGAGGCACGGAGGAATCTCGGTATGTAAAGATGGTCACTCATCCACGGACCGAACCCGGAAAACCTGTTGGATCAACCCGTGCGGCTGTTATTACTTAGCCACGAGCTCCTCGAGGTTGGTGACCAGTAAAAAATCGTAATAGAAGCACATTACCCAATATTGCGAATTCCGAGTAACAAGTTTATACTGGACAGCTAGCTGCATTTCCGGAATAACCACATGACACATGACATTGATTGATGTGAGCACGCAGCTTGCAAACATCCGGTACCTATTTATTCCAGATTTGAAATAGGTATTTCCATCAGAATTACATCGGATTTGGATGCTGGAGAAATGAATTCCAGACTTCGTGTAATACGAAAAAGCAAGAGATTGTTACCAGAAACGATGGTGAAAATATAAAAAAAACCGGCCAAGTGCGTGTCGGACCACGCACAATGAAGGGTTCCGTATTTGGGATGAATTTATCCCAAGAACAAACTTAACATTGTAGTTGAAAAACCTCCCACACATTCCAACTGTAAATGTAAGTTTGTACTCACAATATTCAGAGATTTACCATGTTATTTTAAGACCACATACTTCTTATAGGTTTTCCTGTAGTTAATCTACCGGTAAAGATCTATTCCTGTATTTTTTTCAAAATTTTAGGCTCAGTAGTTTCGGAGATACGAGTATGGAGGGGGATGGTCAATTTTCGTCTATTTTCTTAAATAACTTCAAAAAAAAGTATTTTAAAATTATAAAAAAATATATTTGAAACTCTCATAGTACGTCCTTTCATTTGATATGTCACACGGTATAGTGTGCAAAACTTTTTTTAAAATTTTATTATTTGTCCCCCAAAAGTGACCCCCATATTAAAAATTTATTTATTTACTTTACCCGTCCGTGTTTGGGTCACAGAAATTCATATGTGTACCAAATTGCAACTTAATCGGTCCATAAGATTCGGAGCAAATTGGCTGTGACAGACGGACAGACAGGAGTGATCCTACAAGGGTTCCGTTTTTTCCTTTTGAGGCACGGAACCCTAAAAAGTGAACAATACGGGCGCACCTAAGTACGAAAAAAGAGACGATGTACAGAAATCAAACACAGGTGAAAACCATACGTGGGTAATACAGATGCCAAAACAAATGTTGTTAAATAATGGTTAGAATTAATAACCGAACAGGTCGTCAATGCATGTCTAAACATGACAATGATCCTGACGCTTGTGACAGAATGGTGTCGCGGTGTTGACGGAGCCTTGGCAGAGCGTATGGAAATGATCTAGAGATAACTGACTGCAAACATACAGCGCTAAATACAAACATTAATAATTGTCAAACAAAATGTTGTGTTGCACACTCGTGTATGAAAATATTCATGATGGTTTTTCTTATAACATTTATTAATGAGATGGTAACCAATATAAATGCCGCTAATCTTTATTTAATAGCAAAAAACAAAATACAATTCGTCCAAATAAAAAATATAAAACAAAAAAAAATATGTAATATAAATTGGAATAAATTCTTTTCAATTCCGGAACCCTTCATTGTGCGTGGTCCGCCACGCACTTAACCTTTTTTTTATAATAGTTCTTCAAGTTCTACCGTCACATGGGCATGCAAAAAATAAGAGAGATTTTCCATGATCCAAGGAACGTGATTGTTTTCCTGATATTAAAACGTAAAAGGCGCTTTTTATGCTGTTGTTTAATTGGTTGCTATTGAGGAGTTTTAAGGACTATGCCAGGTGGCGCTGATGAATTGTAGACGACTAAATACAGATAAAAGTGGAAAGTTTGTATGGGAAAATGTCTCAATGACTACAGTGCATGGTCACAAAAAAACAGTACGAGATTACAGTATTAGAAGCTATAATAAGGTCATGCGCACGATTTTTATTTAGCCAATAAATAATGCAATTTTGTCATTTTGCTCAGAGACAAACACACGCCTTTACAAAGGCACACATACCAATTTAAGTAGATGCAAAGAAACATATTGAACTCGCGGTCATTGCTACAAAAGATCATAATTAATTTGACACTGCCAAACTTGCTAAATAAATACAATCATTCAGCTGCCTTTGAAATCAAAGTTAGCTATTTCAGAGGAGTCGAACAAATCATTTCGAGCTGGTCAGATTAGCAGGCAGATGTTAAAACGTTCACGGTCAAATAGTTGCCAAACAATGGTTGCAACTGATCGTTTCGTCAGCCATCATTATTTCAGTATATGGGGTTTAAGCAGCTTGATTTTGGACGAGGGTCCGTGGCGAGGAGCAAGGATGTGTATCTTCAGACTGGCAAATTTGTTAGTACCGAAATATTATGAAATTAACAATATCATCCTCAGTCCCAATCATAATAATGTTAAACCCACCACAGGTGCGCTTAAAATCCTCCATTGATCGTACTCATGCGAAGAACTTCCAAAAAACACATATAATACTGACTGTCCAATATTTAGTATATGGCATGAACCAAAGAGGTACATTAGCATGCATCATCGCGCTGATATGAAATTAGTTGGTACCTCGAATTAGTGACACCAGGAACAAATTAATAGCACCGAATTTCGGGATTCCTGTACATATTATCTCTCTACCTACTTCAAAAATCATAGTTTTACAGATCCTCATAGAATAGCACCAAAAGCTTCACAGTCCACATATATATATATATTATTGTTCTAACAGGAGAAAGTTCTGGGTCAACACACAGAGCCGGCGCAGGCGCATCATTAGGCGGCTTACATAACGAGGCACCCATTGTTAGGTGGAAAGTGCGATGGGAACCTTAGTGTGACATCACCTTATATAGCTTTTATTGTTTTAGGCTTGACACGCCACGTGGGTGATGAAAGATCAGGAGATTACATCAGTTGGAATCTCACAGTATTTACATATGAAACAGTGCCGTGACTGATAGACAGACAACGCATCGAAATAACCTCAAAAGATAGAATTTGCAATTTAAAAAGTTAGTTAAATTTGTCTACTTCTAGCAAGCGTGATATTCGAGGTCTTTCATTGAGAGATCAGGCTAAGTTCATAATTTTTTTCTGATAGAAAATTGATTTTGCGTGCTATGGTATAAGCTCGTTAACTTTTTGAAGTACCACAGAGCCTATAAAATATTCAAAGTACCACAGCGAGATTTATAATGAAAGTACCTTCGTGTACAACCAGATTTATGTTCGGATAAGGTGCTCGCAAATGTGAGCAAAACTCGTTTTTTATGCAAAGAGAAAACTCGTGATAGGAAATGCAAAGATGTGAAGAAAGATACAAGGCCGGCAGGATACCATCATTATTTATACATTTACATTGCAGATATCCAATGATGCATTTAATACGGTCTGAATGAGCTCCATTCACTACATAGGTAATTTAAAACGCTATAGTTACATATCGTTTACAATGTTTTTTGGTCAATGATTCGGAATTCAGTCTTTTGATGCAACTTAATATAATTAATTTCGATGGTAATAGTCCCTCCATCTTCGTCTTTCCTAGTGGCAATTTCATTCCAGACTTTAGAACCATCGAGGATGACGCTTCTCGGCGTGTAATGGGCTCCAAGACAAAGAAGCAAATAATGATCAGTACTGACGAACGCAAGAAACACTTAAATTAATCAAATCGCGTGGTTGCTTTTAATCACCTCCCTCATCTTTTTGCATTATCTTTATTAATAGATGAAACTTTAAATTTTCCACCAAATAAAACACTTCGCTATTATAATTTACTTTTGATTGACAACAAAAAAACGTCCAATATTGACAGCCATATACTATTTTACGGAGAATTTTCTTCTTACATCCAAGTTTTCCCCACAGCATTGCGTGATCTTGGACTTGTAACGTTATTTAGTTATGCGCCGCTACCGGTGTACCAGTTGCTGTTTCACACTGAACTATTAAACCAATTACAATATTTATTGAATATTTATTTGATTTATTACTTGATTTAGTAGTGAGCTATGTTTTTGTTTTTTTATTTGGATATCGGGCATTGATATGAAGAGAGATGTGAAAGAGACAATAGTGTGGGTTTTGACTAAAGGCTTCTTTGTAAAAAAACATGTAATTCAAAAAATACTTCGAAGTGTTGATCATCGGGTATCCTGTGATATAAAACAGCAACACTATGGCACTGTATGACACTGTGGCAGCGCCACTATGCTTCAAAATTTGAGAAAAAACTGTAGTGTTACTTTTTACCCACTCAACCAACCAACCAACCCAAGAATTACTTGTATTTGTATTCAGCCAGCCTCTACGTTTACGACTGTGAGACAAACAAAACATTTTATCCGATCATTTGCGTGGGCAGGCTCTTACAAACATAGCTCGAGACCATTTCATTCCAACATTCTAGCCAATAAATATGTAAAGTAGCATATCTCCACAAGTCTGACATCACTGCGATCTACTTTACATAGTTAAATGATCATTTTAGCATTTAATTGAATTCCGTAGAAGCGACCGACCTCCGCGGAGGCCTGTACCGCACTGGCTAGTGAGGACAACGTCCCCGGAATGTCTAGGTCGAAGCTCTAGGCTGGTTACTTGTTATCGTTTATTTTTGTTCTTAGTACTGGCTGAATGGGCTGGTTTGCTTTATGATGTAAGTAAAGGCTGCCTTAGTTTGTAGTTTTCTTATTTCAAAAATTTTCAACGGTTTTTTTGATGATTTTGAATAGGTTGGAAAATTCAGATATAACATTTTACACGGTTCATTGTGTTGAGCCATTCCGTAATTTCTTTTACTGTAAGAAGATATATTAGCAACACTTCTTGATTGCGTCTGATAAATGTTCATGGATAGAGGTGTAAAAGATTGTATTTCACGCCTACAGATTTCCATTGAAGGTATTATGTCCATGTTGGAGTCAGTCGACCCTATCGTCATTTATCTTTCTGATTCTTTTATTTTATAATACATATATAATATGTCTCTTACTTTTTGCGTTTTATTTTGAGGTCGATGATGTCAAGCGGTTGTATTTTGATCGAATTTACTCGTAAACAAATATATTATTTCTGTTCGTTTTTTTTCGAGGATAGGTACTCAGAATTAATTAATTTATTCAAGCCAATGCCAATGTGTCAATGTTCCTGCAATGTTTTCTAGATTTCTAGATTGACGACACGGTTGGCGCAGTGGTTGAGCGATTGACTGCTGCGCAGCATGTCGCGGGTTCGATTCCCGCACGGAACAAATATTTGTACGACCTACAAGTATTTGTTCCGAGTCTGGGTGTTTTTCTATCTATAATATGTATGTATTTACAAAAAAAAAAATGTATATAAGTAGTATATCAGCCATCTCGTTACCATAACACAAGCATTAGGTTGCTTAGCTTGGGGCTAGATGGCGTTGTGTGGTATGTCCAAACATATTTATTTATTTATTTATTATTTCTGTTAAGGGGGATGCGCTAAGGTAGCCCGCGAAATTCAAATTTTCTTACGTTTTTTGAATTGAATTGAATTTCGCGGGCTACCTTTACGCATCCTCCTTAAGCGTTTTTATTAGTTTTTTGCTATCCTTAAAAAGTAGGTACGTAGCTGGTTGTAAAAGCAAGTTCTAGAAAGTTTATAATGGCGATCAAGAGGTCGTGAACTTGTGAGTTACCTACGGCTCAACTTCATGTTGAAGGAATTGCATTTCAAGCAATATTCTTTCTAGTGTTGAAAACCGTCGGTCACAAGAATTTGTAAAAAAGGTTCCATCATCCTTGGAAAAACCCAGAATATGAATGAGAATGAAAATTAAGAGTTAGTTAGACTTGTAATGGTCTGAAATCAACCAGTACTGAGCAAATGCTCATTACAACACTGTTGAAAAGAAGTCACTGATAAGGGATAATTTAATGAACAAGAAGGAAAAATGGTTTAAGTAATTGCTACAGAAACACGTTTAATTATACAGGGTGTAGTATCAGAGTGTGGTCAAAAAGGGTGTGGTATTACACGACATCAATCTGAACAACTTTCCCCATAGGAGCAACATCGTAATCTAGAAAAAAATATCAGCCGTCCCATACATTTGGGTCGAGTTGGTATTGAAGCTTTGTACGGGACAGCTGATAATTTTTTCTCGATTACGATGTTGGTCCAATGGAGAAAGTTGTTCAGTTTGATGGTCTTTGGACCACACCTTTCTGATAGACCCTTTAGATTGTTATAGTATCAGAATTTAAGGTTCTTAACAGTGATATTGAACTTCAATAGAACAACTTGCCAAGCTATATAATGAAACATGGCTTTCATTTAGTGAGTGAGATTGAACGATTTCTCTTGCTCTGTAGTTAGGGTCATGATTTGTGGTGCTAGATTATGTAATGCTGGTCAAAGGTTAGAGAGAGCTGATTAAATCATGGGTAGAAGTGATATAGTCGTTACGTTCATGTAGGCACTTGAGGAGTATAAAGAGTTTTTTTTTGTCATGTTTGTTTTTAGCCTTAATAGCGTGAATTACTTGAGGAGCTCGTAGCTAAGCAATAACAGCCGCACGGGGCGATCCATCAGGTTAAGTTATGCTTGCCGGGGTTGGTCCATGGATGGGTGACCATCTTTACAAAACGAGACTCCTCCGTGCCTCGGAAAATACATTAAGCCGATGGTCCCAGCTATCATTCGTGGATCTTTGACAGTCGTTACGGGTCGTCAGATGCCCGAAAGTCTGACAACCAGTCTTACTTAGGGGTATCGTATTAACCAGTAACTGGGTTGTGGAGGTCAGATAGGCAGTCGCTCCATGTAAAATACTGGTATTCAGCTGCATCCGGATAGACTGGAAGCCGACCCCAACATAGTTGGAAAAAGGCTAGGCAGATGATTAGCTTGTATTACTTAAAGGAATTCCTGCAAATTAATATTAATGGTAGTGCTGCTACTAATTCTTACCTTGGCAGTAATTGGATTCTTATTCCTACTGTTATTATTAAACTATGGATAATGATGCTTTTGAGGTTCTGGCAACATGAGGACATATGAAATGCAAGGCAGCTATTCATTGTTAACCGACATCAAAACGGAGGAGGTTCTCAATTCGTCGGAACCTTTTTTTTTTTTTTTTTTATGTATGTTCCCCGATTACTCGAAGATGGCTGGACCGATTTAGATTTTTTTTGTTTTATTCGAGAGGGTATACATCACAGTTGGTCCCATATAAAATTGATTAACTTTGCTTTGGTAGTTTTTGAGTTAGCTTCAATAATACGTATTTTTTCCCGACTTTTATATGGATGATGATCTAGTTTGTTTTGTAGATAGTGGTATTAGAATTTGTGCGGGGTAGGTACACAACTAAAAAGTGAAAAATAAAAACTTTTTTACAAAAAAATACAACCGACTTCCAAAAACAACACTACAAAGTGAAAAATAACTTTAATTTCGGAAGTCGGTGGCAAAAAACGAAAATACATTTAATAACTAGACACCGACTTCCGAAATTAAAGTTATTTTTCACTTTGTAGTGTTGTTTTTGGAAGTCGGTTGTATTTTTTTGTAAAAAAGTTTTTTTATACTCAATATTAGCAGAATGGTCAAAAATAACGAAGATCAGCGAAGTACGAGGAAATCAGTGAAGCGAAGTGGGAGGTTCCCAATTCGACGCATACCTATGTTTTAAAAAATTATATGTTTTGTCCGAAGTGATGTGAATGTCAATAATTCTTAGTGACACCCAGCAAATCAGACACCTTATTGTTATTGCTGATAGTGGGCGTTTTTAAACACAATGCATAAGTAGGTACGAACGATTACCTATGATGATGGGCCTAAAATATTACCACCCACTCGTTATGAGCTCCAAAAAATTTTTTTTTATTATACAAAAGTAACAGTGACGTAATTCACGACCAGCCATTTACAAGCTGTATTTACATTGATTATCTATTCATTAATCATAACACTAAATAAAGCACTAAGTATATAGTAGTAGTTAGTAGTATTGCATGAAGCAGTTTGTACCTGCATAGGCAGAAATGAATCATGCGCAACCACTTTTAGAAAATATTAGAAACAATACAGTTTTTAGATAAAACAGTAGATACATAGTATATACATAGGTGGTATAGTAGTGGTGGAGGTAGGTAGTAGTAGTAATGGACGCTTGTAATAACAGCCTTGCTGCGGTTGGGCGTTGGATGGGTGACCATCTTTACAAACCAAGATCCTTCCGTGCCCCGGAAAGCACGTTAAACCGTTAGTCCCGGCTGTCATTGATAGATATTTGACAGTCGTTACGGGTAGTCAGAAGCCACAAAGTCATACCACAAGGGTAACTGGGTTGTGGAGCACAGATAGGCAGTCGCTCCATGTAAAATACTGGTATTCTGCTGCATTGGTCAGAATGGAAGCCGACCCCAACATAATTGAGAATAGGCTAGGTGATGATGAGTACTAATGGAAGCCTTGTTGCTTGCAAACAAATCAGTTGAGGGGTGTTCGTTCTTCACAATTTGGTTAAATTAAATGCTTTGATTGAGCGAATGCGCACAGATGCAGCTTTTCTGCTTATTCTATCTGCACATCTGCATAGTCTATTTTCAATCTGCTCCCCTGAACCTAGTGGCCGATGGTCCATCCAATTTTAAGCGGTAATTGCTACCATTCTTCGTCTGTTTATGGGAAACTCTGTGTAAATAAGTAGCTTTCTCAAATACAACGCAAGTAAACAGCACCTTAATTGCATAACGCACTAACAATCAGAATCTGAATGATTTTGAAGCATATTGCTAATCCATTGCTTCATATAGTCGAAAAATTTGTCTGCTCAACAGCGTAAATAACACAATGAATGTTGTTGAACTGTCAAAATGAAACCTACTGTGTGTAACTCCAATAAGCCAAAACTTACATATTTTATAACCCTTATTGATTACCGAGGCAGAACAGTTTTCCATCTATCCCTAGATTGGTAAGTTACGTTGAAAGTCTTCCCTTCTAAAGTATAGTTAGCACTTACAGCTATCATTACACCATGAAATCGTGACGGTAGTACATCGCAGCGACCTTCGATTTGCACTCTATGAGTAAGGGCTCCAACGGAAAAGTTCCGATTGTTTTTAACATGTTTTAAAACTTACGTAAAACAGTACTTATATTATTACGAGGTATATAATAAACTTTCTTGTTTTATAGAGTTTGTTTGCTAGAACAAACCTGGAAAAGGTAAAGTCTTATTTTTCGCCAAAAATTGTACAAAATTCTGCGAAGAATTTGGCAACTAAGATGCTGAAATATTTTTAAATGATGCCCTATACTGTATAGTTTTAGAAAGTATACTTAGTAGCAATGTTAAATCATGCTCTGTAGGTAAACCAGCAACCAGATTCACCGCAAATTTCCCTTCGGCTTTCCATGGAAACTATGATAGAATCTGCAGAAAATAAACACAAATAGCTTAGAGCAAAACCGGACTCACCGTTTGCCCCCCCAGGCCGCACGCGAACAAACTTGCGAGTCGGGCGTTCACTACGCCGCGCACCGCCGTTGAAAGATGGCCGACGCGAAGCATTTTCAACCTCATTTTTCGCAGTCGCTCCTTTTTTCTCGAGTTCAGCCTCTTTTCGCGATTTGAATTTGGAGTTCCCGCGTCTAGTGAACTTGTTTGTGGTGGTTTCTGTTTTATCTGTGGCGGATTCCGTCTCCGTTGTGTCTGGTGGCGCGGTCGCTTTTGTACGGCGAAGGAAACTGCGCTTTGGAGCCTGTGGAAAAAATAAACGGTTAGTAAAATTTTATTTTATTTATTTGTAAAATAGTTTTCTTGTATTGCATTGTGTCTGAGAGTCGACTTGAATGGAATGTTGTTTATTGCTAAATAGAGTTACTACGTAAAACTATTTCGTACTATAGCTTTGTTTGTATTCTGATTTGTAAGGTCGTCACAATATCCTTAAGTTATCATATTATATGTGAACATTATGCAAAAGTCTAGCTTGAACTTTGAATTGCACAATATTTATACAAGTGAAGGCACCGTTAATATATTGTATAAACGAATATGAATGAAAGCTCTATTGGAAATCGACATTTCGACAATCTATTAAAATTATTATTACATATAGGTAGTTAGAAAGTTTTGAGTTTTCATAAAACGAACTTAAAAAAACTAATATTTTGTGGTGTTGGTAATTTGATAATTATGTTGTTTCACAAATTTGATAAAGCATTTGCAAATCTATGCGATACAAATTAATTTGATTTACCTACCTATTAAAACCGAGTGAAGAAATAAGGATAAAAAAAAATTCTAGAACTAATTGGCAATTTGCACACTGTGTTTATTTACGAAATTGGTCATGGCTTGTCTATGGTCGGAAAATTAGTGTTGATTAGATGTAATGGCGCGAATTACACTGAAGGTAACGTTTGATTGTGGTCTAGGGATTATTTCAACTCGTAGAACTTGTAATACAAGATACAGTGCGGTATCCTCTGCGGTCGAACTTACTGAATCGAAAAAATTGTGACCCACATTACCGCCTACTTTATTTGTTCAAGTTTGGGTTAAATTACTTACATCCGGAGTTTAATGTTTAGAATAATGAGACATCAGCAATATGACTCGCAATTTTGTATCCGCTATTGCCAAAATTTTTATTAAGGTGACTGAAACAAATGGCGTTGTTTTACAAAGGAACACATTTTGGTATTTAGTGTAGGTAGATGAAATGTTATTGATTAGTTATATATCTACTTATGTACCTGTTATTTAGTAAGTAGTCTATTTAATAAAAATATATAATTATTTACCATGTTAAATAGGTAAATAACAAATCGAACAAATTATGTGACTCCGGATTTTTAATTTGTCTGGCTTTTTCTAATTTCAGATGTGAATATTTTCTTGTTTCATACTTTTTGGGGCGTGATTTTTCAGTAGTCGGGTTTTATTGAATCCATTTGTGAGAAACGCACAGAATAAAAAAGTCCTGTCAATATTTTTTTTTGTCTTGTAACTTGTGAAGATAAGTTTCTGCTATCGCAATGGTAATTATTTTCAGATTCTCATGCAGGAAGGTTATTTTATTAGAGGTTTTAAAAAAAATGGTCTTGTTCCTATTGCTTCGATGCTCCCTAGTCTATGGACATAGAAGTATAAACGATAAACAAATCGATTATCGTGAA
Organism: Cosmia pyralina; assembly: GCA_946251885.1. Lineage (NCBI taxonomy): Eukaryota > Metazoa > Arthropoda > Insecta > Lepidoptera > Noctuidae > Cosmia > Cosmia pyralina. The sequence goes on from OX276354.1 coordinate 2,867,949, forward strand.
CTTGTTTCTTAATTCTCACAAATCACGTGTTGAAGCTTGAAATGTAACATAAAATATATAAAAAAATATGTCAAATCAACATAATTTGAAATTCTAATGTGTTATGTAAGTTTTTTTTAACATAACGTAGGACAGATTTAGTGGTTGTAAATAAAGGTTTTATTGGCTTTGATTTTTTAATTAAAATATTTGGAAAATTCCATAACTTTTGGTCTGTATGATTTGCACATGTTAACATCACGTATAACTTCAAACAATTTTTAGTTTGAGGCATATACATACATAAATACATACATGCATGAACTCACGCCTTCTTCCCATGGGGGTAGGCAGAAACTACAGAATGCCACCTGCTGCGATCCTTACTTATACATACACACACATAATATATTTTGGCTTTAAGATAGGTTTCGGTTGAGTGTTTAGTCTTATTTCGTCACTGCGATCTCTGAAGATCTATTATGCACAATTGTATTATATACGGCCCTTTATAGCTCCAGGTTATCCAAGAAAATAACGTGTCACAAGAGTGACCATTGTGTGACATAATATAATTAGCTGAATATTACTTTTACACACGGACAACTCACAGCTAGTTTTTTCCTCAGTCAGTGAAATGAAAACCAGTCAAAAACTAGTTTGGGTAAAAAACTTATTACGTAAAGAATTTCTATCTCATTTAAATTTTAAATCAACGTTCGTAGCTTCACAATATTCAGTTTTATGATCTCAGATTTCATATTACTACGTTCATTCTTTTCTCGTCTTTGAAATATTTTTTTTCTGTAATTTACGTGACGTTTTAATTAATCTACTGTTTTGGTTATAATTATTATATTTTACACATGTAGGTACAATTTAAAATTGTTCTATTTTTCTACCAGTGTGCTATGAACACAACTTCGCATGTTAAAAAATTGTATTTTTTTTAAATAGATTAAAGAAAGTTTTAATAATGTTACATAACCTTTTCACAACTGACAAGGCTGCATACCACAACATCCACTGCAAAAAAAAAAAGAAATCGCAAGTGCGCGCTCCGCTGCTGATTCTGTTTAAGAATCATAAACAATTTAAGAACATTTTTTAATTCATTCTTATCACCAATTAGCGTGATATGATTTAATCATTAGGTGAAATCTGTTATTAATTAAACTTAAACGTACAATATCAGGGTTTTCTTGCCTGTTGGTGAGACACGGTCGGTTGCCGCACAAACTGAGCGTGACGGCTAGAGGTTTGTGATGAGCGGAGCGGAAAGATCTGTCATTGTATTTTTATTTGTTAGATCGAAATTCGAATGTTGATTTATTCTTTTGTTTTGACGCTCAGTTTTGACGTTTACTACGCAATGGTTCAGTGTTGGAAATAACTTAACGCCCATTGATTGTTTAGGTATTTATTAGTAAATTACTTTTGCGATATAGCATTTTAAACGAGTAGGTGGAGTCATTACATAATTAGTAGAAGGAAGTCATATAGTACCTACGTAGGTACCTATTACCCAATTTATTAGGCGTCTTAAAATACTCGTTAAATAATAATTCAATAACCCATTTCTCTTATAATGAATTTAAAGTGATTTATGTCTAAATGATAATACAGGTGTTCAGTATGTAGCCAGTACCTCGTAAATCTGTTACAGAACAGGTTTCAGACGAACACTCCTCATTACTTGACTTGATAATAAAGGTTATGTGCAAAGCCTATGTCTCTACTGACCCACTAAATCTAGGTAGGTACAAAGGTATTTAATTTGTTGCCTACTCTGGCCTACACATATGGTATACGGTAAGATAGATACATATACCGGATGACTTTTTTTACCGTCTTGCAAGAATTAGGGTTATAATAGGTGAACGGAGTAGAAGCCTATGGCATACCTAGTTTTTTTTTTCATTTAATAGCATAAACAGAAATTGATCTACCAATAAATACTACAAATTCAAAGTGAATTTTCATACTAGAACAATAAAAACAGAAATTTTGGAAAAATGAATAAATTGTTAAAAAATATTGAAAAAATCAAGCACCCTGCGTATGATTCGAATTTGTTTTTTTTTATTTAAAAAAAGAACAGTGCGCATTATTATTTATTACTTCGAATTAAACAATTAAAGTTATGATTTTGAAGAAATTTACTAAATTAGACAAGTAAGGAAAAACACACGTTAGTACTATTATTTATTCTGTGCTCAGGCTCACACCAAATAAAAAACCAAAACATAGCGCTGGGATCAATACAGTGAAGCATGCGCAAAACTACACCTCGCTCTGTGCTCACGCGCACACATTTACACCAAACTGCAACTAAACTCCACCTCACTAAGTTTACAAAACCGGCCTCATGTCATTGTTGACAGTGCTATGTCTTGGTTTTTTATTTGGTCTGAGACCTGAGGTGTCACTGGTAGCTGTTTAACGTTCTTCGGCGTGACAATGATGAAGCATGTATAATGTACCTGCCTCAATTGATTCATATCGCAGCAGCAATTTTAATCGTAAGGTCTTATGCTGTTCGTCATTGGCACACCTTATTTAATTAGCATTTTCTTACTGACTCATTTAAAATAAATGCAGCATGAATGCACCACGTCGTTGTGAGTAAATATTTTTTGATGAAATAAAAGTATTGTCATATTTAGCACAAGTGCAGTTTTTTTTTTGTGAAATTGACATGCCTGGTGCGGACATAATAAATACAGACATACATATAGATAGATAGACAAACAAACATTTTAAAAATTGTTTTTTTTTTTTGTTAATATGTACCGTATATAATACTTTCATATGCATCTAGTAAAAAGTTGCTAATTTGACATTACAAACAGACACTTCAATTTTATTAATTTGTATAGATGTATAGACTATGTTGTTTTACACATTATAGCACTTGTTTTATAAGTTAGTGTCAAAGTAGCAGCAAAAGCATGCATCAGTAAAGGACACACTGGTTTCTAGACTAACTGCCAGGCAATGTAACTTTTTTACTTCTCAAGTTTTTGTGGTTTCAGAATCATTGCACATGACTTTCAACACAATTTTAATAGTGGTAATCATGTCACATACAGCATGTGTCAGAAAAGTATTGTCAAATTTAAGGGTGTGGTAATGTGTTTATTATCCATGAATATTTACATAATTTAAAATCTAACAATCTTAAAAACAAAAAATATGTACAAGTATATAAAAAAGGAGGGGAAATAATCATAGGGCATCAAAAAATTCGTCCGCATCGCTGTCGACAGGAAAAGTACCCAAAAGGCTGGCATCATTGCCACGTTGTATGGCAATGCTAATTCTTTGGCCAAAAAATAGGCCAGCCCTTTGGTCACGTGTTGTAATTGAACAAATTTCTCAGTGGGACCAACATCGCAATCGCGAAAAAATAAGTAGCCGTCCCATATATTTGGGTCGAATAGGTACCTACTGAAGTTTGTATGGGACAGTTGATAACTTTTTCCCCATTACGATGTTGGTCCCATAGAGAAAGTTGTTCAATTTGAAGGCCTGTACCACACCCATAAATATGATCAAAGGTGTGTGATACATGCTGTATTTAAAAAGATGAATGCAGTTTCTCAGTTCATAACGTTTATTGCAAAGAGGATGTCGCAAAAAAAAGCTTGAATAGCTCTAATGTGATCTTAGCCTTATAACGTGACAGGCCCATTAAAGGTACTTATGTCGCAAAATAAAAAATAATGGAGGCAAAAATGTTGAATATTTTAATAATGTTTTTATAAAAAACTGGTTCTAGAGTTGTAGGAATAAGGTTTTATATGTATAGGTAACTTTACATGTTTTGTTGGAATTTTCCTTAAAGAGGTGTTTCTGTCTATATTTTCTGTATTTATATGATAGAGTTGATTTGATAAAAAATTTGTTTATGAACTTAGCGCATTCTGTATTCTCTCTTTTGAATCACATGTCAAGAAATATCTATAACACAAAATTTTATCAATGGTTGGTGTTGTAGGCCGTTTATCGACCTGACTAATTGACCGAGCGAGCGAAGTGTCTCTGCTTCAAGTCTGGCAAAATTTGCTTTCCAGTGTCAGTTTGTTGCTACTCTTCTACAGGTCGTATTTTACAACCAATCTGGACGAAACTCTGCTGGTGCTTCCTCCAAATAGGGACTAAAAGGGGGCTACTTGATATCTCCGCCTTATGAGATCCGATTTAGATGGTTCTTTTTTATTTGAAAGATAGTAAATTTTAGTTGGTCTCATAAAAATATGGTGTAGATTTGACGAGGATCTTCGGCGTGATGAGTAAAATATATCAAAATGCAGTGAATTGCTCACTTTTAGATTCTATCAGTGGAATTGGCCCTTTCACTACTAGGTAGGGTTTAGTGGTATTATTAATTGTTTCAAAAAATGTTTGTGCTGGCGAGGCTCGCTGTTCGCAGAGTTACTAGTAAATATTAGGTACCTATAACAACCATCTTTTCATATCTAAGGTTAAGGACTTCTACACTTTTCTTCCCTCTACTAGGATTTACAGATTTTCAGTGTTTTCACACAATGAGTATAATCAAACCAGCAACTTTCAGCTATCAGTGCTTATATTAGAATGCCAAATTCTTACAATTACCTGAATTAACTCATCAAACAAACCTTGTCCTAACGACCAAACAATAATTTAAACCAATAGTAGGCGTACAGGTGGGATGCTCAACATTCGCAACATAATCACACTACAACATCATTCAAGGTGATCAACCACTGATCATCGCGACACAGATTATAAAATACTCTTGTAATTGCGACCATACTCGTTATAGTGCCCTTGGAATATTTTAACGTGAGTGAAGATTTAATATTCCAATTTTAAACTCAGTAGGCTGTATGGAAGGTAAACAAGAATTGTTTGCTCGCAATTCGGGTTAGGTTTATTTGTATTTCCTTATTGATGGTTGTGCAATGTAGTTTAGGAAAGAAAAGTAAAGATATTGCTCTATGTTTTTAGCTGATTGCGCTAAAAATTCGTGGTTTGAAGAGCACTTGTAAAGAGCTTGGTTTTATTATAAAATTTTATTGTTAGTTCACATAGATGACGTTATAATTATGTAAATTGGCGGTAGGTTTACCTAAAGTTGTCACTTCTTGAAAAAAGATGAGTTCTCTATTAGTTTATCATCATAATTTTTCTTAGAATATGATAATTCTCGTTATTACCCTGAGACTATATGTAAGTTACTCTAATTAAAAAAAAAAAGACAACTGTCGAAAAAATTTGATACATCTGTTTGTATCCTTTTTAATGGTCGTCAATAATGTAGAGTAGTTTAGCGTTTAGTTAATTTGATAACAGGGCAGATAGTAATAACGGGTTCCTTTATTGGTATTCGTACATTGGTAAGCAGGTTATGATAAATGATAAGTTCTACCATAGTGTTTACTGGCGATCGTCGAATTCCTACTGACATACATACCTATATTTAAATGTAAATATTATACAAATCCATAACTTCGTAATGATAATGTACATAATTGGTACTGACTGAGACTTTAATCATAATCTTTATGTACTAGTTGGTTTATCGCGAGCTTACTGAACTGTACATAATATAGTCAACATAGCTTGTTGAATATTATGGGCCATCCAATAATCATTAGCAGACTACCATGACCTCTTTTGGATGAGGAATTTGTGATCCCAGGTCTTCAAAAGAATAGGGATTTTTAATTTTTTTTTTGTCCACCACTATTATAAAATATTGGACACATATTTTTTCTTTTTTTACGTAACCAAAAGATTACGGCGACACATTGAGATAAAATGTGGCATGACGTCACTCCTTGCTAGATTTTATACGTAGGTAGTTTGTTATAGTAGTGACGTAGCGAGCCCCCACTCGCCAACTTTAATGCGTTTTATCTAAGTATTTTTTTATTAATATGATAAAGCAAAAAATAAGTGTCTAATATTTTTTTATCCAAACTATTATTATGTTGGTATCATTGTATTTACTGCTAAATAATGAATAAGGGATTTCTACACTTATTCAGCTTTTGTCCATACAAAACTGGTATTTTCGATGGACAAAAGCTGAATTGAGCTGTATATGTGTAGTTAGTCCATAAGTAGACGATTATAATAAGAACCAGCTTTTGTACACGTTAATTGTGTTACGGATATCATTAATCTTTGTTTTGTGTCAAACGAATATGGCTGTAGCTTCATCTTCATACCTACCTCTTTACTGTACTGTGCTACTAAGTTCTTTTATTTTATTTTGATCGTGAAGTCGTCTTTTATTATAATGAAAAATATTTAAACGACTATTTTTATAGTCTTTTAATTTTCATAAATAAATACGGACGGAAAAGCTTTGCTAGAGACTTTAATTTTTGTCGTTATAAATTCATTACCTACAAATAATATTTTTTTTATTAATTTATTTATTACTAGCTAACCCAACACGTTGTCCTCTCCAAATTTCAATAATTCATACAAAATTCCCATAGAAAATGCACTTTCAATTTTCCCGGCTACTTTTAAAATTTTTCTTTTTGTAAAAACCTGATTCGGAGTATTACGAACATAAAGCTAAATATGGATTAAGCACTGAAAGATAATTATATTCTATGCGTTCCTAGCGAAGCATGTGTGGTGTGAATATTAATGATTGGCTGAGGAATGATGTGATAAGGCAAAGAAGACGTAGTGACAAAAATTGAAAAGAATATGCTTAGATGGTTTGGTCATGTTGAGAGGATGAATGAAAGGCGACTAACAAAAGGTATTTACAAGGCTGATGTGTGTGGAAACGCCGGGAGGGGACGCCTTAGGAAGATAATTAGTGACCATATTGGTGATGTTCTTCAGAAAGGTCAGGTGCGTAGTAGTCGCAACCGGCGTGCGTGTATGACCAGATATTTGAACTATTAACATAAACGAGGCAAGAGTATGTAAGGATCGTAGCAGGTGACGTTCGTAGTTTCTGCCAGCGCCATGGGAAGAAGCCGTAATTTTATGTATGTATGCATGTATGTGTATAATAACTTAATGATATAGGAAAACTAAAATAAATACCAGATTTTAATCAGCAGTCCAAATAAAAATAAAGGTTGTTTGCCGAACAACAATACCGTACTTACTACCTACGAAAAAAAACCACGGAAGTTATTTTGATTACAACTTGATTGGTCTCATGACTCGATATAGGTACCTACAGTTTCCAGTGTTGTTTCAATTAAATCTATAAAACCATCTGGTCGCCCTTGTTTGGCCGAATACGGTGCGAAGATTGCGTAGATCATGGCGAACTGGGCTTTTGTAAAGGAATCTGGCCTTTAAACAATAAAAATAACAGATTAGTTTACTCATGGGGGCTAGTAGAGATGTAAATTGGGATACCTACGGCAAGGAGGATCATGTTATTTTCATTTATTTCAACAAAGCCGGTCCATTTTGTAAAAATCTCATCGAAAAATCTCATCGTTGAAAACTCGTTTGTTATGCTTTTTTCTATACATATATGGTGTGTTTTACTACAATAATATTACGTGAGACGTGTGACTCCACACAAGGCTAAAATAATAGTACAGCCACTATGACAAAGTACCTAAGGATTACATACAAATGCTAAAAAACAATATTTATGAGTTAGAATGAGAAAGACTTACTATAAGTCCAGGAATTAACACACAACCTCTTAAGGGCTCATTGTATAATATACATCATTATGAACAACTTTTACTAAGGGACCAACCCTGTAATCGCGAAAAAAAATCAGCTGTTCCCTACATTTTTACGAGTTATGCGAACAAAAATGCAGGGAACAGCTGATTTTATTTTCGCGTTTTCAGGTTTGTTCTCACAATAAAAGTTGCTCATAATGATAAGTACAATGACCACTTAAGAGGTTGTGCGTTAATTAAAGTGAAGTGAGCTTGAAGTGAGATATTTACCCTGAAAATTTCACCATGAAAACTTAGGTGAAGTGAGTTGTCAACAGTGTCAATCTATAATATCAGGTGAAATGACAGCTCACTTCGCTCACCTAAGTTTTCATGGTGAGATTTTTACAGAATAGATCGGCTGTTAATCCACCTAATCCCTAGCATTAGGTGGATTAACAGCCGTTCAATTCTACTATTAACTTAGGTGAGCGAAGTGAGCTGTCATTTCTGATAGCTCACTTCAAACTCACTTCACATAAAAGTTTTCACGGTGACATTTTTACAGAATAGGTCAGGTAAGTGCGTGACCACTGACCAATCTTGAACCAATCAGCTTACGAAAGTTTTTACGGCAGATTTTAGAAATGGCGGTGCTATTGCCATTTCCATTCGGGAATACCAATGGAGTAGAGTTCACTTCACTTTCACAATGCTTTTCTCATTTGTTTATCAGTAATTACTTTACCGATAAGTGTGTTCTGTGTTAGAAATTCTAAGGCCACCTTAGTTACCTAATGTAACGTGCCTCGAAGTATGACATGGTATGGGTTGGGTTTTATAGACTACCTTCCTTGTTATAAAAAGTAATTGAGGAAGAACTTCAATCTGTGTTCGGTTAAGTACCTTAAAATACCTAAAAGTTTTTTGAAAGAGCAATTTGATAGACTAAAAGAGCCCATGCCCAAAAAATTGACTCAACATTTGAATCTAACCAGACACCTAAATGTGTCACGGCCCTATGCTCAATAATTTGCAACATCCATCACTCCATTCGCATACCAAAAACCCTTACAAACTACTAAACCCACACTGGGCGCCAAAACAACCAACATTGGCGAATCGACTGACAAATTTTAATGACGTCACGCCTTAGCTTGCATGGCTACAGCAACACAAGTATAGCACATGTAAACACAGGTTTACGCTACCCTCATGAATGTATGCTCATCGCGATCACATCGACTTGTGAATCGAGTTAAAGGTCATTCTGAGTGCTGAATAACAATGTTATTGCTTTACGATACGGAGCAGGAATGTTAAATGGAACCTTTGTTTTTCCTAGTAGCATGCAGCTTTGAATTGTCTATGGAATTGTTGGGTTCTTTATGAAGAAAAATTTGTTTTTAAATATTATTGTCGAGCATTTTTCTATGACGGTTGGTAGACTACATCCTTGACAAGGATGTAAGTACGTGTGGCGGGCTCACGGTAATTTTTCTTGTAAGATTAGGGTTGCCTACTTATATTGACATACGACTGTTACTCTTGTTTCAGGCGTCAAGCTTTTAAAGTTTATTATTTTACGCTTTTGTTTCGGGTATAAATATTATTATTAGGTAACTGTACTTTTTTAATAAACAAACTTTAACCTTTTCAAATTTAATTACTTAAATGATGAACTAAGTACAAAAAAACACTCCGTAGTTTAATCGTTAAACATCACCTCTTTTTTCTAAACCAGGAAATATCTCCAAAATAGCATTGCTCACGATCACAACTCAGATTTACCCTAATGCATTAATTACGATTAATTTTGAATAATAATAACATCCATCGTCAAAATCCGAGTTCCTATGTTGTCTGCATCAATAATTCCGCTAAATTCTAAAAATATTTGCTTGCACGTGATGGAACGGTTGACCATGAGATCAGTGGTTTTTTAACCACGTAAAAAACATGCGTCCTTGTGTCGTCATCGTAATGGTAACCACCATGGTTAGTACCATTCAGTGGGTCAATAAGAGCTTGTATTTATTTGGTAAAACCATTAACTACCTAACTGTTGTAAATTGGTAAATTAAGTTCACGCTTGCCCGTCAAAAATTGTTGGAACTGACAACCGTATAAAAAAGTATGAATACATGTGACAGACGTTTTTCACCTCCTTGCTTTTGCTTATTTATTTGTAAATGTTTAGCCAATTTTATCGCAATTTTAGAGCTAAATAAGGAATGAAATCCAACCGGTATACTCCGTAAAAATTTCACCGTGAAAACTTAGGCTACTTAGGCTTACGTGAGACTGGCCCGGGAACTTGAGGACTGACACAAGAAAAGAGAGGCATTTACCTTGCAGTGGGTGAAGTCGGGCTGTGGATGATGATGATGATGAAAAGTTAGGCGAAAATAGGTCGGCAGGTAGTGAAATAAATGTAACTACGCAAATAATACCTATAATACATTTTTATGTATCATGATTGCGATTGCACACAGTAGCCATGACACCCATGACAGTTTCTCATTTTCCCGCGCAGATTGTGACAGCAAACTCTAATAATGTGAAGTTTTGTCGCAACATTTTAGTCTATGGTATTCAGAAAATAACAACTAACGTTTTATTGCTGATTGCGACTGTCACGTTGCCATAAAACATTATACATGCTATCGGTCGATTATTTTAAATTAATTTGCTCATCCCGTACACCGTGGAGCACTGTGGTGCAGAGCATCATTGGCTAGTTTTGCTGAAAAGCTGAATTTGTCAAGATTTGCTATATAAACTACCTACCCGATACAATTAAATCCTACGCAGATTATTTTAGAATTTAAGATATCACACTGATCACATATATTATATGTACCTAGATTACTTGTATTTAATTTTATTGTTCCTTTATTTTTAGTGGTCTCGCTATTAATTAGATCACAGTCCAGATAAAGACAAAAAATATGAAACATAACACCAAGATTGCCAATCGGCCATGGTAAAAAACGTTCACGTTGAATGTTCATTCCCATTTTAATAAAAAAAGGTTTTTATGTAACTCGTTGCGAAACTACGCAGTAACTTACATATTTCTTAATGAGATCTCGTATTCGATATTCGAATCGATTAGTGAGTGGTATAAATAGATCAGATATTTCGTAAAACTACGGCTGTCGATATTTTGATGACCAATTCGAGTTTGTCTCATCTTCATTTCACTTTTTCAAATGATTCTCAAGATTTATTTATTTATGCTTCTGTTTACATGTAAAAGAGTGATACATACGAGTAAGGCGGACTTAATGTCACAAAGTACCTACCTATTTTTTGGCAGTCAACCTTTGGTGTATCTACAGTACCTAATTATTTTTCATTTATATTTTATAAAACCCATGACCCTTTTCTGAATCGATTGTCAATCACACCTCAATTATAATCGATTATCTCGAATACTCCTCACCGATTAATAGAGAATCAATTCTATGAGGAAACTTGTTTGTCATGGTGACCAGCATTGTTTGGATGCCATGCGTGGGCCTTGGTCGCTTTGTTACATAGTCCATAAGTACATTAGCATAACGGTCACATAGAGCCAGTGGTGTAACTTGGCGGGATTAAATTCCTTGGCGTGGGTTGTTTGACTTTTTGTCCTTTGCCATCCCTTCTTTACGTCTATGATTCTATTTTTGAATCAAACGACAGCAGTTTTTCAGTCAGTCTTTTTTTGCAACCAAAAAGTTATAAATCTTGTCAGTTAGTATGTAATTACTTGCTACTCATATCACGTAAATGTTAAGAGATAGAAGCTACATAAATAGCCTTCTAGCTAGACAGTCAAATGTATTTTCCTTCATTCCACAAACTAATTCAGCTAGCCTTTTTGCCAATTTAATCAATGTTTTTCCTTATTCCTCGCTATCACAATCATGACGTGTATTGTATGTAAGGAGATCTATATTTAGGGAAGCTTGTAGGTTGATATAAATGATATCCTAATCTAATCTAACCTAACCTAAGCTTAGTTATTTTAGGAAATGTCTGGAAAAACCTTCAACAAGTTAGGTTGAAAGGCTTTGCATTCTGGCCCTCCTGACACGAGTAGACTGCATAAGTGCTAATCTATACAATAGTAATATAGTATTCATAGTTTAATAAACCATAAACCATTTAAATATCTCCTAATCCTGACTCACGAAGCCGTGACTCACGTCCAGCATCTGTGACGGAACTGAGGGTCCACTTACATGCGATTACGTTTCCCAACCGTGTCACTGACCATATCCGACCATGTGATGATGTGCAACGAACGCAGATATAGTTGGGTGACATTCTTAAAGTGTATGAATGGGAATTTCGTTCTTAGAATATGAGAATCTCAAAGTATTAATAATTCCATATCAGGAAGGTTTTTGAATTGGTAATAATATTCGAGACAGTGTTTAATTATTTAATTTAGTAACAGAGAAGTATTCAATAAAAAGTAAACGCTATGGTAGGATTTATTTTATTTTTGCTATGCCTCCCAAATATCTATGATCCTCCTATACGCTTATTTACAGACTTACTGCGCCATAACGTAAAGCCGGCTATTCACACAGAGGCGTGGCGACTTACGCGCTGTTTGACCGTGAATGGGATTTGCATAACGCATAATGTCGCAACACGTCAAAAAATGGCGGCAAACCTGAATGATGAGCTTTCTATTTAATTATATGTTAGGTAATTGAGTAAATATTAGTGCTCACGTCTTCCTGCTATGCCAATTGATTGAGGAATGTGACATGCGCAATGATGTCTTGCTTAGGAACGTCTGTGCGGACATTGGGATCGCTTCATTCGTGCCTTAAAAGGGAATAAGATTGCGGCAGTACCTTCGTTTACATGCCCAGTTATGGGGTGGATCGTAAGTATGTTTGAAAAATGTCTCTCGTAGATGCAGAATTACCTATGTGGTTTTAGGCCGAGAATAGAATTGCCTAAGGTCATAGAAGATTGTAATTAAGGCAAGGTTTAAATTAGGTAGATGTATAAGTCCAAGTAAGATGAGGAGCTCAGGGCTAAGTGAGGAGCTCGTGGTTAAGTAATAACAGCCGCACGGGTCGATCTATCAGGTTAAGCTACGCTTGCCGGTGTGGTCCGTGGATGGGTGACCATCTTTACATAACGAGACTCTTCCATGCCTCGGAAAGCATGTTAAGCCGTTGGTTCCAGCTGTCATTCGTGGATCTTTGACAGTCGTTTCGGGTCGTCAGAAGCCCGAAAGTCTGACAACCAGTTTTACTAAGAGGTATCGTATTATACAGTAACTGGGTTGTGGAAGTTAGATAGGCAGTCGCTCCATGTAAAATACTGGTATTCAGCTGCATCCGATTAGATTGGAAGCCGACCCCAACATAGTTGGGAAAAGGCTAGGCAGATTGATAAGTCCTAATAAAAACGTGACGTAAAAGCCTGTAATTAAATATCCAAAGAAATACCGGATGACAGCTGTAAACACCGTTGCGTTATACTATAAGCATAATCTGAGAAATCGACATAGTAAAATTTTCACACGCATTTTTCCACGACAGAATTACTTAACAGTATTCAAGCTATTCGTCTGCATTTATGTTTCAACGTAAAATATCTTCTAAAGTACAGGAAATGGTCTCATTACACAAATATGTTACACTGACCATACACATTCAACCTTCTTAGAAACTCTTTAAGGAAATCCATAGACTAAGCCCACTCAAATTAACATTTCAAGTAGGCAAAGGAATTTAACAAAAGGTCCTGTTCAGCCTATTCGGAGCAAGCGAACATTACATAAGTCATTACCTCATCGGTTAATGTAACGAGAATGTGAACCAGTTAATAAGCGAATGTTACCGGTTAATTTGTAAAATTACCGGGTACAGTGAGAAACGGAAGCGGAAATGTGAAATTGTGGCAACATTATCAATCTTTTTTTACCCGCCGTGGTAATTTCAAATTAGCATAAACTTGTAATTACATTTTTCTTGAGTGATATTCCTGTGTACGATTAGTGATTACTTCGGCAACAATAATTACTCTTGTAGTCTATTGTTCTCTAATTTCTTTTGAATATATATATTTTTTTAGCTATTCCTTCCTTTCATTTGCCATGAAGACGCTACTGAAACCTACTTAAGTTTCTATACTTAGCAAAGCTCAAAATCTGTTTTTCTATTGTGTAAATATACTCCTCATGTTTGTGAAGTTTAAAAAATTTAAACTAAGTTTAAATTGACTAAATTTGTATAAAAAAAAAACCGTTATCTTATGTTTACAAGATGATACATAAGAAAACAGTTTTTCTCAACTCATACTTCAAGTAACAATACAAACAGCGGTCATCGACCTCCAAAAAAAAAAATCAAATGTTTTTGTTTGTTATTTTATCGTGTTTAAATATCGATACCCTAAACCTTCCCTAAACTCCGCTGACGTGAGGTCTGCGGAGTTTAGCTAGCCAATTTAAAATAACCTTGTATAATACCTTCTAGCTATGCGAACTCTATACTCAATCATCTGTAAATATTGACCCGACCAACTTTACCAAAACTACGAGTACATATATGATCGCACCTCGTTATGTCATTATGAAACTCGTCAGTATTATACATCAAGGTGCTATTTACGCTCGTGAAGTAATATGAATGGAGGGCTCATGTGTGAATTCTCTTATATGTAAAACATATTATATCAATAAGCTTTGGCATGAGTGCCATAAGTTCCATACAATATGGACATAACGTTAAAAACTTTGATAACCATCTCAATTTTTCATTTGGTCCGACTTAGTCTTGACAAACGTATCACTGTTATAGTTTTTACGGGAAAATTACAGGAGCATTTTAACTTTTTCTCTGAGTGTCATTGTCAAAAAAATCTGCCTAGCATTTTCTCAACTATGTTGGGGTAGGCTTCCAGTCTCGGATGCAGCTGAATACCAGCACCCCAGATACTGGGTAATACGATATCCCTTGGTAAAAGACTGGTTGTCAGACTTTCGGGCTTCTGGGTGTCAGTCAGTCGTCAATAATACATAATGGCACGTTCTAGGTAGATGTGACCTGTGAGCTATTAAACAGAAGGTACTGTAGGGATAGGTAGGTTTGGTTTGTCTGATCGAATGTCTTGGTCTGAATAAAAGTCTTATTTGGAAGTGGACTACTGCAAGACTTTTAATCGAAGGGGGCGTAGCTCATGTAGGGGTTTGATGCTTTGATCAAGCCTCGACAATATTATACCGGCTGACATTCAATCATTCAAATATAGATTGTGTCCTAGAAAGAAAAACGATTCTCGTTTTTCTTGATAGGATGACAGATAGATTGAGGGAGGGCTCCGCGTAGAACCAATTCAGTGAAGGAGTGTGAATTATAAATTATCTGAAGCTTAAAATACAGAGGGCATCAGCCCCATATAACAAGAGTCCCTCTCGTTTTATTAGTAATTCAGTAAATCTCCTACTTTGAGGATCGAGCCCTCACAGTACCTATAAATAAAGACTATTTTGCTGTAATTTGTATGGTGTACACTTGGTGTACGTAATAAAGAGTATACTATTTAATTGTCTATGCTCTTGCCGAAGTAAATTCATCCGCAAATTGGCACTCCATTCATTCCTACTGCATGATCCTAACCACAATGACTCAATAAGCTGACACAAATACCTAAACAAACGTGATTACTACAAAAACTGGCTGTATTAATTCGAACTATAAATATGTAATCGATAGAAAAAAAGCTTGATATTTATAAATGTTTTAGTCCTCCGAGATATGGGGAAACGAATATTGCGGCGTAATTAAGTGTTTTCTATATCTTTATTAGGAAGGTGGTGAAATTACCTTGCGATTTACCTTTTAAAGTGTAAAATGGCCAAAATGAAAATGGCGAATGGTAGCGATAAGGCCGCCCATTGTATATTTTGTAGTGTTTGTGTCTTTTTTTTTGTTATGTATTTTTGTGGTGTACAATAAAGTATATATAAATAAATAAATAATGGCACCTATATGCTAGAAATAAAAATAGGATCGTATACTCAACATCTACTAAATAAAAAAATATATTGGATTCGTTTCTCATTAAAATTAATTGGCTTATGATTATAAATTGGAGTTAAGTGCTTATTATCGAAGGTCGTTCAATTGAATATAAATCATGTAGTTAAATTTTTGGTTTATATTAATTTGATCGGCCTTTACCTCATCAATAAGTTTTAAATAAATCGTTTATTTTAACTCAGAAAATTATTTGATTAAAATATTTGCCAGATCAATATTATAACTGCAGTCCTTCGCACTATCATAGAACAAACTATTTTTAGTAATAATAGTAGATTCTTAACATAATATAGTTAAAATTCCTAATTTCTGGCTCCACAAACACTAAAAGTGCTTAAAACGACCTTTTGCATAATAAAAACTTTTTTACAAAAAAATACAACCGACTTCCAAAAACAACACTACAAAGTGAAAAATAACTTTAATTTCGGAAGTCGGTGTCTGATTAAATGTATTTTCGTTTTTGCCACCGACATCCGAAATTAAAGTTATTTTTCACTTTGTAGTGTTGTTTTTGGAAGTCGGTTGTATTTTTTTGTAAAAAAGTTTTTATTTTTCACTTTTTAGTGGTTCACATGTGCTTACCCCTTCACAGCGTACTGGCGTGATGTTATGTTATGAACTGGTGTGAACAACAAACAGACATGAGATTTCAGCAATCCCAGTCCATTTGCTATCATTTATTGAGGAGTTCCGTTGCCTATCTCAGAAGTTCTTCATCAGATCTTCACCAAATTGAAATGGGACCACTCCAAGAAAGTACTCTTCCAAAAACTGTCCAAAACGCTTCAAGTGTGCCTATAAAATTGGAAGAGTTCTCTCTATTTCTCCAGGATCCCATCATCAGATCCCATGACCATGGGACCACCTGGGAAGTATATCCTTTCAAACAAAAAAAAAATAATCCAAATTGGTCCAGAACCGTCTCCTTTTTGAAATCGGTTAAAAATGGTCATTAATGACAGCTTCGTTGGTCTAGTGGTCACAAGTGCTACTGCTGAGCATGAGGTCCTAGGTTCGATTCCCAGATCAGGCAAAGTGATATTGGGTTTTTGTATCTGGAATTTCTCAGTAGCAGTCTGGATTTGTGCCCGTTGATGGCAGTAGGCGCGCCCCTGTTACATGGGACTTAAACATACTGGCGAAATGTGGGTGTACTATAAGTACACCTCTGCGCAATCCTTTGGGGAAACAAGGCCAATTATGTTTATTATGGTCATTAATATTATATAGGTTACTGATGCATTTTCTTGGTATAGAACTCATACCACGTACAATCTTAGATAAAATTACTCCACGAACCCGATTCACACCGCGCTCGTGTGAGCGGTTAACGCAATTCTATTAAAATTTTCCTTTATTTATATGTTCTATAATGGCAACATAAATAACGACTAGCAATAAATTAATTATCGACTTAATATTAATAAAATTACCCTTTTAATACTTAGGTAAGTACGTAGGTACTAGGTACGTACTGGACAAAAACAGCCATTCATTCGGATCCATAGGCCATTTTTATTTTTTAATCCAGTACGAGCAAAATAATTGTAATTAATACAGCGTTGAAATCAAAACGTGTCACCACCAGCATCTGACGCAACCGTTAGATAATATCTCGCTAAACAAGTCATTGCTCAGAGAAAGTAGTTTTCTCCGGTCGGATGCTGCGCGTCGATATTGTGGGTGAAATGCGTGCGCGCAAATTAGATGGATTGATGTATTGTTTAGTGTGTAGGTGCTATATTGGTAGTTGTAGTAGTATTGTTGGTAATGGTAGTAGTGTTGTACAGTCAAAAGCACATCAATGGTTACATTTTGTTGATGTAAGAGCCGTTTTCGAATTTCAAATACCCGAGCTATTTGGTCTTTAAAATTATGCTAGGATATATTTCAGTTTTTTTTTAATTTGTCGTAGATGCAAAGAAACATGTCGCGATTTGTCAGACTGATTAATAAACATCTCTATATCCTAATATGCAACTATCGTCGCGTTAAGTCATAAATCTGTACTAGGAAATAAAATAAAAGTTTATCTTTTATTGGATTTGTGTAAGCATAAAAACGAGACCCATAATATAGATATTATTAAACTAGATACTAATATTAAGGCATTGAGCAAGGCAGCAACAACTAACTGTATGCACGGTGAATAAGCAAAGAATGTGTTCACACCAAAAATGAAGTTGTTTCTCGATGTGAACACAGCGTTTTACGAGTTACCAGCCTTATAGTAACAACGTGCGAACTCACAAGATTCCAATAATGTATATGTAGTGAAATCGACGGCCAGTAGCATCGCAAGAAACCGGCCATTCCTCTCAGATGCTAACAACTCTCACAGTTCGCGTGGGAACCAATCGTTCTATACAAGCTATATACACTATGTATTTATATAGTCTAGACATCATAAATAACGTTACACTTGCTACAATGATTAAACATTATTTGCCTAAATACTCTGAAGGTGGAAATATGGTGCGCCCAAATGTAACCAATGATAATAAATGTTCCATGTAATAGGAAGATTCTGTAGACAATTACATCATACTAACCTTTTTCTTTTTCATTGTTACAGATAAACATGGACGGAGGATGAAGCTCAAATTTGGAAGCCAGATTCGTCTGGTGACATGAAGATTAAATAATGAAGACATGGGAGCCTTGGAGAAGAATTTTAAAGAATCTCAGGGTAGACTTAAGTTCACAATGATGACAGAGATTGTAAAATAAAACAAGTCAATTTGCGTGTTTCCTTGATTGACCCTAAACCCTATCACCCTACTAGTAACTACGATGTATGGAATAGGAAATAGCGTATTTTAAAGTAAAACAGGAATGTTCAAAGATAGAGATGTAATTTAATATTAAAAGTTGTGATTGGAGGTGGTATTACTTTTACTCCAATCGTAATAAAAACAACATAATTGTGATCAGAACTTTCTCTTTATGAAGATAAAATTAAATGCAGTATATAATAGAACCAGTGTATTGACAAAGAAGAATTTTATAGAGTCAAAGACGATATGGAAGGATGCTTTTAACCGTACTCTGTAGGGCCTCAAGCTTTTTAAAGGCAGGAGTCTACACTTAAGAACAGATCAGCAGATTTAAAATAAATAGTAACGTTTGAGAGCTAACTCGAGTAGCAAGGCTCAATTCCAATGGCGGTCTGTGTAATTGACATATTGTGCTCGTGAATTCTTAGTAGGAATTTTACTCAATAGATAACAAATAGATTCCTAATAACGTAGGACAGGACTAAAATATTTATTAAATAGATACTTCGCATAAACTGGGGTCTAGCTTTATTTTGTAAAATAATTCTGATTCACTTTAAGAAGCATTACAGCCTACCTCACTAGGAAAATAGCTTCATACTAAACAATCTACTTGATATTCATAGCAGCGTCTGCTAAACCGGCCCGCAAGTAGGTCGCGGATGATACAACACTCGTAATTTATTAACTAGTATTAGAGAACGCATGACTTTACGTAAATGGCTACTGGGTTATATTGAAAAGGGAATAGGGATAAGAAGGGCGAACTTTTAACCCACCTAAGATAACTGATAGCCGATAAAAACAAAACAGATAGTACCATCTAAAATTAAGTACCTTAATCTGGTGGTATTCTGTTACCAAATCTAGAAACAGACTATGTTCAAATCACTAGAAAAATTCAGATCACAACAAACATCGTCTAAAATTCTGTATATACGTATATATACAGAATTGTTGCTGCAAATCTACGGTCAAATCAAGAAATTTAATTCAATTTAAGTAGTATAAATAAAAACATCATCGATGTAAACTAAATAATGAAGAGTTTACAAATACTAAAAGCACAAATAAAGCTCTAAGTTAAATTTCTGTCATATATCTCGGCGGAACCAATTAACGAGGTTCAACTGCATCCTAATCTTCAGTTAAATATTTCTCTGATGATATCCAGCTGATATACCTTTAAATAAACCTATATTAGACGTAAAACTGTTAATTATTGCCCGAACAACAAAAGCTTTTGTTTGGATCAGTACATGATAGGTAAATACATGCTACATAGTAGTTGCTAAGCTCCATACGACAGGCACAAACAAAATGATGAAACTACCGACCCGTGTAAGTACGATGAATGAATAGACAAAGATTATAAGTATGCTAGCAGGTTTGTATACGAGAATCACGAGGATCCAGTATCGTAAGATGCGCAGGAGTCACGACTTTTCGTTATTTATTATCGTAAGTATATGGCCTAGAGTTTGAACCTAAAGTTGCTGATGATAATAAGATAGTAGCTATTTTAATTTCACAAGTAGGAAAATATTTTTCATGGATAAATATACTCTATGTTGATGCAAAAGATCAGCAGTTTGTAGCATAATAATAGGTACATTGAATGCGTACTACATTTTATATTATCACCTTGACAAGAGATGAGGAAAAGAGACCTTAGGTATTGTAAAGGTTGTCTGCAATTTAGAATTAGTTTCAAAATTGAATATAGCTTTAATAAAGCTTTTGTTTTTGAAAACCTAACAGGTACAGGAACGGTTAGCAACAGAAGTCGGTTGGGGGGGCAGCAGGGGAAAAGCTAGTAATTAATATTTAGAAAACTCAAGTGATAATCAACTTGTTGCTGACTGCACCTGTACTAATAGGTACAGCAAATACAGACTCGAAAAGGTTCTATGAAATCCGTTGATTCATATGAAATGTAATTTACAAACTCTATTATTCCTTTGATAGCGTCTATTTACAATGTTACACTATACGGTTCCATCATTATTGCAAGCCTACTGCAATCCTTACTAAATTCGTATCGCAACGTTCTATATACTTGTAGATATCAATCAATGTATGATTAACTAGAAACTGCTATCGATATAAACCTAGGTTACCTAACTTTAGGTTTCATTTAACGGCTGTTAGCTTAAACACAGAAGTGAAGGGCACTGTAGGCTGACAATCTCATGTGTGATTAAAATTCGAATGCAATGCGGGTCATTGCTATTAGACTATATTTTTTTAAACTAATTAGGTCGCCTGTGACCATGAGAAAATTAATGATATTACTAATTTGCTTTAATCGCAAACTTCGAATTATCCGTTTGATTCTTGATTCTATTACGGTTTCAAATACTTGCAATGTAGGTACCTCTACTCTGGCTAAGCCCTAAGAGATATTTATAAACCTCCACAATCATAATCTTTTGTAGTTAAGACTTATCGTTGTCTGTAAGTCAGTCAGTCTTGAAACTGTTTTACGATATAGATAGGTAGATCTTAAACTACTACTTACTTTGTCCTACTGTCTCTTTGCGAGAATTCTGATTTATACCTGAAGGCAATTCTATTAGTGCTTTGCTATGGCATATTTTTTACCGATTACAGCGCGATAGTTGTGTGTGGCTAATATTTGATGAATTTGAGATGTACTTTTAGGTAGACCAAAAGTACACCTTCTGTAATAGCTACCGTTTTGAAAAATTATTCAATTAGGTACTTACATCTTATATCAAATCATTGGCTGTTTCCATTTCTGTCCACGAATTACAATATTTAGCATAAGATGTGACAGCAGATTTACCAATCAGACTTAATCTATAACCTCTTGTCTTTAAAAGATCGCTTTTAGCGGTAAGACCGCCCATTGTGTCACCCTATGTAAAATTACTACATTTATTAATATCTGAAGGCAAATCTCGTATTTTTAACAACGTTCGCAATCTCATCTCAGTCTGAATCTGTCAAAAATTGTATAGTGTTTACCTACATTTTTGACATTTGATTGTCGCTGGCATGAGATTTCGACTTAAAATTGAACGTTTTTAGATACGAGAAATGGCCTTCTGATATACGCATGGTGTACATAATAAAGAATATTCTATTTCTATTCTATCAGCCTTTCAAAAACTCAGTTTTTGCACGCGTCAAACCTACAGGTATAATTTCAGAATCATTGAGAAACAATAAGTACCTACGAATTGGAATGGCAAAGCACCGACTGTTAGCTATGAATGAGTCATATTATCATATACAATAAGTACTTTTGAATGAATTCAGTCTTTGTAACCCCTTTATATTTTTATAAACGTTGTATATAGATAAGTAGTGATTAACATCTGTTTAACCATTACATATTACGACGTTTAATCGTCTCTAAATTTTATGTATTTCCCCTGCATTGCAGGCAGGTGTTAGTTTGGGTGTATACTTAGTTCTGTTGCCAAACAGTAAATGAGGATAATTTATACGTTTTTAATGCAGAAAATTGCAATGTTTAATGCAGCTGGAAAGGGTAATAAATCACTTGAGTTTATGCACTGATAAATATGCAGTATAATTTGAGTAATAGTTTTAATTTAGACGTCCTAATGTTTCTAAAATGATTGACAAAGATTACGTTTTTGTAATTTACGAAATAAAATTCCTGCATTTCGATGTTTGATTTTTTGGAACGAAGTTCTTTAACGCTGCTTATGGTAGGAGTAAACTGGCAGAAAATGTGTCATATCGAAAAAGCGTGCCGCTGTTGACCCCCATGTTTTTTAATACAAAAACTTTTGACACTTGAAACTTGATACCAATCATACTAGATGGCTCTGTATTTTTTTGTTTGTGTTTTTGTGTGCAATAAAAATCTTATAAAAATTAATATTATCTGTGTTTTCACTTTATATACCTAGTAAATACTAATTCCATGACTATACTAGTACATATTTGACTAAAACTTCATGAGCGTTTCGTATTTTTTGTACATTCGATGCATAATTTCTAATGAAATGTCCACACAACATGTATTTTGACATGCCACTGAGAAAACCTTTTGACTATGAGAGTCAATTGTCTTTCAATAATAGCTAACTATTGTTCCGAGCCCGATAAGAAATAGCACAATGCAGTTTTAAAAGGTGACGATAAAAACATCGATTACGGTAATAGGTAGGTAAAAAAACTTTCCATAAAGGTGTTCGCTAATTCTAGTAACTTATTTGTCTAATTAATGAAAATAGATTTATTACAAAAAACGTGATAATCATTCATTTAACTCTGAATACTTCCATGAAACTTAAGGTCATTCTAAAGTTGTCAGCGTTTTGGTAGATACCTAATCACTACAGATCACTCACGAGGTATTTTATTAAATTGTACACACAATGAAAAATTGTTTAACTAATTAATTTAAATAGTGAAAAAGCCATCAACTTTTTTAAAGGACGTCTAACACATTATAAAAAAAATATTTACGTAGACCTAAGTGATGGCTATTGCCAACCTTGCTAGAAATAATATAGAAATAAGCACTTACCTGTGAATCCCAGTCTTGGATGAGCACAAGCATGATAAAACTGTGTCATTTGTGCTGACTTTTTCTGGGGTAATATTTTAAGTTTTAAATTATATAGATATTGTGACGACTCTGTTGATAAAAGGGGTGCGAACACAAAATATTTGTCCAACAATTTTGTTACAACTAAAATAACATAAAAAATAAATTCTAATGCTTTATTACAAACCTTTTTCTTTGAATTTTACAATATTTCATTCACATTATTACAAAAAAACATCCCAATCCTAATCATCCATATGTACATTTAATGGTAACGATTAATAATTATTAATATAATAATAAAACCTTTAAATAAATGTAATCTAATCATAACCTATGACATTTTGTAAACTGAAAGTCTTTTCTACCAAAACGAACTAATAAATACAATTATTTGGTACAATAAAACTTTCATTAAAACCTAGAATATTATTAAAGCTATTAAAATCTCTAAGAAATATGACTATAATGATGTTGTGTACCTATATATACAAGTTATCCCATCAGTATAAAAGAGTATTTTTCAAAATTATCATGTTAAAATATTATGCCTTGAAAGATCAACGAATGACAATTTTAAAATCTTGCAATTTCATATTTTCGGATTCGGACGAAACGTGTTTGCATTATTTTAAACCAATTATAGAAATAATATCAGTCGTTCATGTTATTATGGCCAGAGAAACCGGATCCTACTAGTGGGAGCCGCATAAATCTAGTAAGAACTAGATTTAGCCGGATTTTTAAGTGTCTCCGGTGACGGGAGGTGTTGTTGTTTTTCTTGGGAAGAAGGCGGGTCTAAAGTTAGGTCTGATTGGTTTGAAATATATTTTTCTCTCGGTTGTCGTCTTTGGACTTTCTGTCGTGTATGTTTTAGCTGTCTTAATAACTAATTTGGGAGTGTTATTTTTTTTCTTAAGATCTACTGGGACGTTTTGAACTCTGTTTGCACTGAAACGGGATTTAGACGGACTGAAAGTGGTTTTGTTTGCTTTCTGGTTTAAATTAGATGCTGTTGTCCCGTTTATTTTCTTAAATGTTCTTGGAGCTACGCTTGGTCTAGTAAAGTTTGAAGATTTTATGATGGGTCTTCTTGGTAATCCGAATTTTGTCCGTTTGGCATCCAAAGGTGATATTTTGACTGTTGTTGTTTCTTCAGTTACCTTTTCTGTAGTTGAGGGTGTGTCTGTTGAAGTAGTTATTGGGACCTCGGTGGTAGCTTGTGTCGTAGAAAGCATATCTACAATAGGACTTGAACTTGATGGACTTTCCTTTTTTGTGGTCATTGTGGAAGTAGTCGAGGAAATAGTGGTAGATGTCGTGGAAGAGGGAGACACTGTTGAGCTTTCAGAAGTTTGCGGTAATACTGAAATATTGATTATCGGATTTTTCACAGTAGCGACTTCATCGACAGAGCCTCCGTTAAATTCTTGGCCTTTGGCAAAAGTAAGTATGCTACGACCAGATTCAGGTTTCAAGGAAGATATTTTGACAATGTTAGCTTCTTCTTGGTTTGGTACTGATGCAGAATATACGACAAAAGGTTGATTTTTATCATCATTTACTTTACGTGCCATGAGTGGGTTCTCAGTTTTAAATAATCCTTCTAAAGATAAAGTGGATGGATTAGTCAGCATCGAACGTGGTGTTACTATTTCAAAACTTTTGGCAGCTCTTACTTTTTCATTTTCATATGCTGCTGGAACGAATTGCCATGTAGCAAACAGAGGGCCGTCATCTTCTTGGTCAGTTTTATTTTCTTCATTAACGTAGCTTAGGAAGTCATCGGCAGGTAGATGTTCTACATGATCTTTATTTTCATCGGCTTTCTCAGAATCAGATAATTTCTTGATATGCCTGTAAGCTTCATTAACACTCTCCGACGCAACTAGATTTTCTCTGGGCGTTTCAGGAAAAGTTTCAACTAAAGCTCTAGCATTTCTTGCTTCGTCAATACGGATATGGTTTTCAGGTGGGTGCTCAACTGGATATATGTGACCAAATTTAGTCAAATAAATTGGGATATCATCTTCAACTATTTTAATAAGACTGAATCTACTGACTTCACCGATTTTATCAATTACGGGTTTCTTTTCAACCATGATTTTGCCTTCTTCGATAAGAGTGGTTTCATTATTTTTGTTTATGTGGTGTTTGTCTAATTTCGAATTTACTTCAACAACTCGAGTGATGGAGAATAATTTATCGAATTGTGTTTTTATAATCGGTGGTGGTGGAGGAGCAAGCTCAGTTGTAGTAGTTGTAAGAACAGTCGTAGGTACTGGTTCAGTTGTAGTTTCCGTATTAGGTACAGTGTAAGCAACAGTATTTTGGACAATTGTTGTTTTAATTTCAGCCTCAGTTTGCGAAATTGTGGTAATATCTTGTGTTGTTGGGTAGTTCGTAGTCCCTTCTGTACTCTCTAAATAATCATCAGTACTATTGTCTACTTCCATTTCATAAGTTACAGTTTCCATTTCATCAGTATTAGTTGTAGATGCATCCTCAGAGGTAGTGAGCCCTCTATCATCAGTCAAAGTTGTTGAAGGTACTGTGAGATAATCATCATCAAATGGTGTAGTGGTTTCACCTTCAGTAACTGAAGCAATCGTGGTCGTTACATCTTTAGATTCTTTTTCAGCTCCTTGAGTTCCATTTCTAATAATAATTGGTACAATACCTTTAGGTTTAGGGGCACTCACAGGAGAGTTATAACCTGGTGGGAAGTTTTGCACTCGCTTTTTAGTATCAACAGCTGGTTTGTTACTAAATCTAGTTATGATTCCAGTTCTATTCTTAGAGCTTGGGAACCTCTTTGGAATTTCTGTTGTAGAAGTGGAAGCTCTGAATGTGTTTGAGTTTACTACGCGAGGTCTAAAACCTGGCCTCCTTGTAGTGAGAGCAAACCTTGTTGGTGCCTCATCCTCGTCGACTACCTCTTCGTCATAAAGTCCTTCTTCTTCCTCATCTAACAATTCTTCGGAATTAGCAGCGCCTTCGTCACCTTCTTCTTCAGAGTCAGGTTTTCTTGTGAACAGTTGGTTAGGTGGTACGAAAACGAATGGGTTATCTGATTCTGGATCCTCTTCAAGAAGCTCCTCATCATTATATTCTTCGTCATCTTCGAATCTCTGAGTGGTTCTAGGAGTAAAAGGCTTTCTTGTAAATATTTTCGAAGAGAATGGTCTCCTTGTACTGCCACTTGGTCTGAAAAGTGGTCTGTCAGCAGTCGCAGGACTTGTGTAAACACCAGGATTGTATTTTCGGCTAAAAACTCGACTGGTTGATGGTACTGAAGATTCTGTGGATGGCGTATATAATTTTTTACGAGGCCTGTAAGGTAACCTAGTCCTGCTTGATGATGTGGTCGACACAGTTGTGCTCGCAGTTGTTGTTTCTGTTTGTGAGTCATCAGTTTCCGTTACAGTTGATTCAGTTGCAGTTGCTTCTTTGTTTTCAGAAATATCTACAGATTTACCTTCAGATATTACTGTCACCTCGGGTTTATCTTCCGCTAAAGATTTTGCGTCTGTTTCAATTTTAGTTTCTTCTTCAGATTTATCGAAATTTTCCTTATTTTCTTCTGCAGTTTCAGAATCATTGCCAGAAATTGGTTCAGTATCAGCGGGTTTGGCTTCCGTAACCATTCCTTGACTACTATCCGTAACCTTAACTTCATCCGTTTGAGTAGTTCTATTAGATTCAATGTTAGCAGGTGCTACAGTTGTTTGTTCAACTGCTTGCTCTACTTGTTTTTCTTCTTCATTTTCAATGGTTTTTTCTGTAACCTCTTCCTTGGGCTCAATGTTTTCACTTTGTAGCTCCACTTTTACTTTCTTCTCTTTGTAAAATTCAGTAATTTCCTCTGTTATTGGCTCTGTTACAATTTCAGTAGTTGTAGTAGTGGGTCGTGTCTTTTCTCCATAGTTAAATTCTTCAATAGTCGAGCTTCTGAACGTGTTAAGAGAACCAACAGACTTGGCTGTTAATTCCACGTCATCTTCAGTAGGTTTTAGTTTCTTGCGAATGATCTTACGAATTCTTTGTGGCCCAGGTGCAGTAGGCGTTTCAATAGTAACTGGTTCTGGAGCTGCTGTCGTAGAAGTTGGCCTACGTCTGATAACTCTGAATCTCTTTTTACCAGAATCATCAATAGGAATTGATTCAGTGGAAATCGTGTCACTATTGGCTGCACCCGGAGCCCTGAATTTCTTGATAATAACTCTACGTTTAGGCGCCTCTTCGGTTACTTCACCTTCTTCGTGCTCTTTCTCTTCTCTGGCGCTCTCAGAAAGTAAAATATCATCACTTCTGCTTTCAGGTTCTTCGTCATCATTATCGTCATTATTGGATAAAGTTTGCTGTGTAGTTGACGATTGACGAGACGGGAATGGTAATTTTCTGGCTATAATTCTCGGTGAAGCGGTTGATGTAGGTCTAGATCTACCAAAAGGCAGTCGAGGTGCAATTCTTTGTGTTGTAGTTTCTTCAGGCAATTCAGTATTTTCATCATCTGCGTCAGGTAAAGCAGTTGAAGATGGCGAACGTGTAAAAGGCCGTGGAGTGAATCTTGCAAACGTTGGTCTCCTCTGAGCAAAAGAAACAGAAGCTGGTTGAGCTGTGGCCTCTGTTGTGGTACTTATTGTGAAGCGGCTACGACCACGCGGGAGAAGGCTTGGTCGACTAGTTTCTACAGTAGCAGCTGAACCTTCACTGTCAGGTATCGCATCAGAGGCAGTGCTACCAATGGGCCTGCGGAAACGTCTATCAGCTCTTGTACTAAAGCTAGAAACTTGTCTCGGAACGAATTGTGGCTCCACGTCAATTGGAGTCAAAGAAATAACTTCATCGGGGTTCAAAACTTGGGGTTTGAATGACCCCCTCGATACAGGTGATGCGGCAGCGGGAATAGAGTCATCACTTCGTGCCTGTGAGGCTTGGAACCTACTCCTAAACTTCCTACCAACTGGACCGGTTTCCCTAGGTATAGCTTCATCGACTTCACGACTATCCGGAGTAGTGGATCTAATTTTACGAGAAACGTCGCCAGAATCGTCTGAATCCGAAGATATTTCGTTCGGCCTTGGCAGAGGTCGTCGTCGGTTCACAAAAGTATAATTCCTGGGACTCACCTGTGTAGTGCTTGATGGGGCTGCTGTACTTGGAGATAGGGTCGTGGAGCCTCGCCGTCTGATCAGAGTACGTCGAGTGGGGAGACTTGGAGGTGCTGGAGTCGTAGTAGTCGTAGTTGTAGTTGTGGTTGGAGTCGTAGTTTCAACTACAGTTGTCGGAGCGGGCGATTCAGTTTCAGTAGTTTCGATTTCGGCGGAGCTCGGGGAGTTAAGTAAGGAGGATATTTGGACAGTTAGGACAGTAGTAGGGTCAGGACTACTTGTTTCTTCAGTAGCAATGGTAGTGGAATGTACTCTAAGTACGGGGGCTTCAGAGCTAGGCTCTTCAATGGGACGGGAGGTTGAACGAGATCGTACGATAGAAGTATACTGGGGTTGTGTTGATATTTCTCTTTCTAATGCCGTTTCTTGGAGTTCTACTTCTTCTTCAGAATTTTCGGAATTTTGGTATCTGAAAAAAAAAAGATATTTTTATTGTAAGAAAAAAGATTATTTTTATTAGTTTTAATTTAAAGTCTTTTTATTGGAATGAGGATTTTACATCACTAATCTCAATTAAAATAAAAGTTATTATTCATTTAATTAATCTCAATATCTAAAAATTGCTCATTGTTTATTAATTATATTTTTATAATAAATGTGTGGTGTTACACGAATGGATAGAATAAGAAATGAGTACATATGAGGAAGTTTTAAAGTGGCACCGGTGACTGAAAAGTTGTACGGAAATCGGTTGTCATGGTATGGGCATGTGATGCGGAGGAATGAGGAAAATGTCGTGAAGAAAGTTTTGAGTATGAATGGCTATAAGAGTAGGGGAAGACCAAAGAAACGATGGATGGATTGTGTGAAAGATGAGATGGCTAGAAAGGGGGTGAGTGCCGTGATGACGACTAATAGAGAAGTATGGAAAAAAAGGACATGTAGCGCCGACCCCAAATATATTGGGATAAGGGCAGGAGAATTGTGATGACTTTTTGATGTGCTCTATAGAGTCCGTAATTGTACCTTAGCTTGAAGCCATTGTAACAATATATATTTCACAATATGGAATGTAATTAAAAATATGAATGAAATCTTAATGTCAAGTTTAACTTACCGCACGGTAGTAGTTTCCTCAGTGGTCGGTCGCTGTCTCCTGATTGTGACGTATTCTGGTTGATTTTCTCGTCTTGCGCTCAGTATATCCAGTGAGTTCGGTGTGTCAGATACAGTCACGAAAGGTTCTGAGCGTTCGAACAGAGCGTTCCTAGAATAACGAAACATAATTAGAATGGCCATAGATTCTTTATTGAAGTAATAATTAAGTCATCTCGCTTAGTCAGTTTTTTGCCAATTTCAACTCCGTATTTGTATTTAAATGATCCCGAATAAAAGTCATCAAAACGTAAGTTTCTCATCATGTTGAAAGCTTACCTTGAAGCAGTATCATCAGCAGTGTCCGAAGTTGTTGGTCGTGCTCGTCGGATATTTACATATTGCAATGGTTTGGTAGTTGTTCCGACTCTGGACTCTGTATCCGCGGACTTAGCTCTAAGGCTGGGTTGTACTTCCTCTTGGGATTCATCTTCAGTCTCTTCGCTTTCGGGAGTAGCTTCAGTTGTTCCTTTGGAACCACGTTGACGGTTGATCGTTGTGTATCTGAATGATGATAAAGTAAATGAGTATGAACTATGAAGTAATACAAAAATAAAAAATGGTTCAATCTTTTTTTAATCGAAGTTTGTGTTTGAATCTACTTATCAGGGAGGACTTACTGTGGTCGGTCCTTTCTTATCAGCTTGTCTCTATCATTTGATGGTTCTATACCAGCATTCTGTGGTCCTCGCCTACTGTTTTGTCCAGAATTTTCGAGTATGCTGTTAGGTCCAGTGTATCTGTAGAGGATGTTATTATTTTTATCAGTCTTCTGAATAATATATTTTGATAAATATAACACAATTTTTTTAAGTAACTTTATAGTCCACATCGTAGAACAATTTACTAGTAAAGTATTTCCTTGTTTTTTATTGCTCAATTTTGTTATTCCTTTCAATAACTTTAAATCCTACCTGTTTTGCCCGCGTGTCCTCTCCAAAACTTTCTGGTACAGCTTCTTCTTGTACGGCGATGGTGTGGTCGTGACGGCACCGTCTGTGCTGGCCTGGTTACTCTCGCCGAAACGAAGCTGTTTCTCTAACTGTTCGATACCACCTATAAAAATGGATAAGTTTGATACATACAAATATTGGTTTCTTGAAAGTTTATGGTAGAATAGTTTTGGCTAATAAAGTCTTAATTATACAGGGTGTTAGGTTAAACGAGGGACATACTTTAACGGAGTGAAGTACTCATGAAAATTAACAACTTTTACCAGGGAACTAACCCTGAAATATGAAAAAGAACATCAGCTGCTGTTCTCTACAAAGTGCAAAACCTACGCGATCAAAATGTACGAGACAGCTGATTTTATTTGTCATATTTCAGGGTTCGTTCCATGGTAAAAGTTGTTCATTTTTATGAATACACATGAGACTCCGTTAACGTATGTCCCTCGTTTAACCTAACATCCTGTATATAGTTATAATATTATAGTTTAGGTTTTTGGGTTTTTAACATCTACTGAACAAAATATTCTGAGGAAGAAAATAGCTTGCAACATCCTAACTAATATTAATATGAACGTGAGATTGTTTGTTATGCTTTCAGGCTAAAACGGCTGAACGGATTTGGAGGAAATTTGGCACATGGATAGACCACGACCAAGGTTAGGGCATGCAATACTTTTTATACCGATTTTCCTACGGGATCGAGACTTATGCGGGTGAAACCGAGGGGAGCAGCTAGTTATCAATAAAAATGCGCTGTTTCCTTATTTCTTGTGTCATTTGAGAGGAGTGTGAAAAACAAAACAAAAAATGTGTAGAAACAAAATAATTGTTTGTACTGTTATTACTTACCGACTTTCTTGATCAGATCAATCAGTTCCTTGATAACCCTGGGATCTTCTGCCTCTTCATCAGTTGGCTCCTCAGCCGATTCGTCTTCATATTCCTCGTCCTAGACAATATAAAAAAAATCAATTGTTGTACATGTAATCCGTCACGATCCGACAAGAATTGACAGAATTGAGAAAGTCGGTTTTGTATCTTTCAATTATCTTTTTAGCAAGTTCAAAGTTATACTATTTTCAGCCAGTAAAACTCACCTCAGGTTCGGGAGTAGTCGTCGAAGTAGTCCTGAACAGCGAAGAACTCTTTGTACTCAGCCTGATAGGCTTCCTAGTGGTGGTAGTGGTCGTGGTGGTGCTGGTGGTGACGGCCTTCGTGGTGGGTGCACGCGTGGTGGGCGCCTTGGTGGTGGGCTCTTTGATCTTGCAGAGCACGTTGCGGGCAAAGTCGCAGGAGTCGGCCGCCTTGTTGAAGAATAGACCTGGAGGAGAAGAGGGTAGTAAGATAATTAGTTCCTATCGTTAATACATACATGATAATTTATTCGTGTGATGAAGCTCTGAATAACTTTCGTTGGTTCAATACATAATCATCACACTAATATTATAAAGGCGAAAGTTTGTGAGTGTGTGTGTGTGTTTGTTTGTATGTTTTTTACTTTTTCACGCTCAAACGGCTGGACAGATTTGCATGAAATTTGGTATGTAGATAGCTTATACCTTGGATTACATAGGCTACTTTTTATGCGGAAAAATATAGTGTTCTCGTGGGATGAACAAGAAATTCAAATATATTTGCTACTCTTTGATGAAATTTGATGTGGAAGTAATTGACACCATGGATACACAGGCACATACATACATACATACATGGATACATAGGCTACTTTATATCCCGAAAAATGTAGTGTTCCCGTGGGATAACCAATTTTTTGCCTCTAAAAATGTGAATATGTTTTTAACCGTTTAAATAATACACGTTTTAGTGTATCTCATAAACCGTGGGTAACACCGCGGGGCGCAACTAGTACTACATAAAAATAAGTAATAGAATAGGAATGATGGATAATCAATTTTTTTGTCCGTCATTATGGCGCTATATTGAGTTAAAATATAGTATGACGTCACGCCTAGCTGGACTTTATACGCAGCAGTGACGTAGCGATCCCCCCTCCCCAACTTTAATACGTGTTATCCAAGTAATTTTTTATTAATTTGATAAAGCAAAGGAAAGGTAGGATCAATTAATATTTATAATTAATTTTTATAAATTATATAAATTGATAATTATTAATAAATAAAGTAAACTAAATAAAAAATATGTGTCTAATATTTTTTTATTAACTGACTGACGGACTGAATATTTTTTTTTTTTTTACCCAGGCATCATCCCTATTCTGCCTAGACTATAACATACAGTTACGGCACGATATTTTTGTTTTTCTACATTTTCTGACATAGTACAACGACGTAGAGCCACTGTGAGATAACTTTTAATAGACAATAATGACGATCGTAAAAAAAAACTAGATAATTATTCTTACCAGAAGGACAAGTGAACTGATGAGCCACAATTCCGAGGTTGGAAGGTCCAGAGTCGAGACACCAGAAGTACTTCTTGCAGTCGCGCGGGTGAGGGTAGAAGCCTTCGTCAACACACTTGAAGTCTGGAAGAGAAACAAGAAAATTCATAAAATGTGAAGATCATTTTCTTTCCTCCCAAGGATTATGTCCGATAATCCTTGGGTAACTAAAATATTTACTTACATACGTTGCATATTAAAATAATCAAACTTAAAAAATAAATTAATGGTTTCTTTGAGACCCAGTGATCAAGCTTGCCATTATTATAAGGTGGATCATAAATAACATAAATATAGAAAAATTTAAATAAAGAAAGTACCTGATCCTGGATCGGGGGTGGTTGGGGGTTCCGGAGTGATGATATTCCAGGCTGGAGTCGTGCTGGTGACACTTGTGCTTGATTTACGACGGTTGCTCCTGTTGCAAGTTTAAATACGATTACATTTTTAAATACTTTGAAATATTTCTATATTACACTTGTGACACTTTCTTAGGCGACGATAAACGGTACTGTGACAGACCAAAAATACGTCCAAGTCAATGGAAAATTAACATCGGATCAAATGAAGTTTCCTTTCATCAACAGAAAGTTACATAGTAATAACTTACTTGGACGATGGTTTGGGCGTGGTGGTGGTAGTGGTAGTGGTGGAACTCCTCGGCCTGCTCTTCCTCCTAGTGCTGGTGGGTACCTTCTCCTTGATGACGTTGTCTGTCGATCTGTTG
This sequence comes from Cosmia pyralina, assembly GCA_946251885.1. NCBI lineage: Eukaryota > Metazoa > Arthropoda > Insecta > Lepidoptera > Noctuidae > Cosmia > Cosmia pyralina. The sequence continues at coordinate 2,901,346 of OX276354.1, forward strand.
AAGAAGGGACCGTTATAATATTGTAAGCTTAAACTAAGAAATCATTAAGCTCTCTGATTTTACCTAGTGGAACAAAGAACTTCCAAGAATGAGGAGACATATTTGAAGTTTCAATAATGAGAAGAAGAAGAGAAGATGAGCATAAGTAATCTAATCTGACTTAGCAAAAGCTGTTACAACTTACGATACTAGTAAATGCCAACACACTGCAGTACAGTTTAGCAGACGATTTGTGTCGATATGAAAGGAAACCAGTAGATACTCACCCAAGTTTAGCGAAGTACGACTCCTTGGCAGCTTCAATGAGCGGGTAGGGCTTGTCGTGACACGCGCCGCGGAAATCATCGTTGTCGATAGACCAGAACATAATACCTGGAATAATAAATGAGTATTTTTAACGTCTGTTGTCCAGAATTTCAGAATATTCCACAATTTATCCACTGACCGTTAATCTAAACTTGAAATACTGACAAAGGTACCAAGCAATTTACCAAATGTATATTCAGGGAGTAATGACAATGACAATAATAGCAACATTGTGTAGAAGTTATGTCTAACCGTGCACGTTCTTTGGCAGAATGTATGATGGTTAAAGGATGATTTCCACCAAACGGCTCGCATCGCATCGGATCGGAACAGATTTTACAATCTTTATACGATATTAAATCGTGTACACAATTAAAGCCTATATTACCATGCCACGCACAGCGGCTTGACCACGGGCGTCTTCTGCGACACGCGATCGTAGCTAAAAGTATGCTGCGACGTGCGCGGTGCGATTGGCTACACACGGTACGAATGAAACTATTTGACTAGGCGCAGAAACGGATACGTTCACAAGCGGCGGTACGGAGCCAATCGTATGCATCGACATCCTACCGGACGCGAACGGCTATCACCGCATCCGTTCGTATCCTTTACGATCCCATGCAATGCGAGCCGTTTGGTGGAAATCATCCTTTAAGCTAGGTACTGACCTCCAAGACCATTCTCAGCGACGTATTCTGCTTTCTTCCTAACGATATCCACATCATCGTAGCCGACCCACTGGTTGCCCTTGAAGGCGACGGGACCCATCGCGTCGGGGTTAGGATGCATCACCGTCCATTCTTCCTCCTCTTCCTCTTCTTCTGAATATTCCTCGGAATCCTCCTCAGATGCCTGGCGCTTCTTCTTTTTGGGTTTTAAGGATTCGCAGATCTGAAAGGAATGAGGTTATTTTAAGAATTTTGATCTATGGTAGTTTTTGGTAGTCTACTAGTCAACGCAGTTATCCTTAATTTTTTTTACAATATCCACATTAGCAAGATTTCAATGCAAGGGCCGAGAGAGAGTCTCAATGTAACATTACCAACACACCGCCCAAAGCCTTGGTGGTTGACATTGTAGTTACGGATCGCACATCATAAATCATAATCTAATGACAGGAATGCCGTTTGTTGATAAGTTGTTGATGTTGCTTCAACTGGTACAATAACTTATCTGATATGGCAATCAAAACTATAAATATTCAAGTGACAAAACTGAAATAATAAATTCGGAGACACTGTAGATAGGCTTCTATGGTCACAGAATAGATAATGTACCGACGACGTAATGGTCAGAACAATAGTGGATTTATCTGTCCCAACTTTATTATTTTAGATTTGCTGGAGCAGTGGTTGGCCAGTGGTAACGGTCACGACTTACGAGTTGTAGTCGTAGGTTCGAACCCCGACAGGCGCTTTACTTTGTGTAAATAATTTCATCATAACTGCTCTCAAAACGGTGAAGAAAAACATCGAGAGGAAACCGGCATGTCATAGAACCAAAAATTCGAAGACATGTGACATCTAACAACCCGCACTGGAACCGCGTGGTGAATTACGGCCCACTCCCTCTCACCGAGAGGAGGCCTGTGTGTGAGTAGTGGGAACATTATAGGCTGACCCAAGATGGGACGAGTATCACAAATTTTCGAACAACAAACTTTACAAAAGTTAGCCCCTAGAAAGCCCACTTTTCTCCGTTTCTCCCTGGTCTTGCAGAAATGCTTATTACAAGAGCAATTAAAATCACTTTTCCTTACCTCATAATAAGCCAAGTACCCCTTCTCCCTGGTAGCGTCTCCCTGTTCTCCTGGACCATCAGCCGGTGATCCGATCTCCACAGCATCAGGGTTGAACAGCGTGTAGGAGCGTCCGTACGTCGGTATACCGAGAACTAACTTAGATGGGTCTGCGCCGCTCTCGATGTAGAACTTGATCGTGTAGTCCTGAAAGGAAAAGTTTGAGATTTATTTACAAATTTGGTTATTGGATTTGGTTGAAGAAGTGGCATGAAAAGGAGGTAATTATTCAGTATAAGAACTGAATAGGCCTAGCCAGTAGTCATATTTACATTTTGAAAAGGAGGTTCCTGCGATTTACCAGATGAACCTATGGGTTATGAAAACCTTTTCAATAATAACTCTTGTCAAATCTAATTTCATGTTATTTGAATACTTGTTGTTTTAGATGGACAACGAATAACACTTTAAACGGCAATTTGAGCAGATTTTTTTACTACGCTTCAGACACCAGGGTTTGACTCGTATCAGTGCTGTTAGCACATTGCAATGCCGTGGACCTTGGTACCACAGTGTATGTTGATCGGTTTTTGAAGGTCAAAATCGTGCTGCAACATTCTTACGTCTAGCAGCCGTCTACAATAGACCAATCTGATTGATTAAAGGATCGACCGGTTTCTCGTTCAATACTGCCTGTGACAACTGTCCGAGCTACATACATGACATGAGCTACTGTCAGTCACAAAGATTGAGCAATTATTTATAAATAAAAGTATTTGCTAATGGCTATCTCAATTACTAAATGCTGTTTTCTTTTTTTAAATACTACTGGCCGTTTAAAATTGCGGAAGCAGCTGCAAATTGTCAACCAAGATGGCTTCTAAAAACTTAACTTATTTCACGAGTCATCTTCAAAAATAGAATTTGACCGTCAGAACTTGTTTGTTATTGGCCTATTGGCATCAGCTAAACCTTTTTTGTTTTGTCTAAGGCCTTTGTTTGTCTCAAGCTATACTTACAATATTAAGTTCGTTATCCACGCTGTATTCGTTGGGTTCTTCCAGTGGGTACAAGGGTGCGTGGTGGTTGACTGCCGGCTCGAACGCAGAGTGATAGTCGTAAGACAGGAGGTTCATCCAGTCCAAGTATCTGCAACAGATAGGTATTTTGGAACTCTATGTGGTCATCATCCATCTGCATCTTTTTCTCAACTGCATGTATTGGAATCGGCTTCATATTTAGAACGAGATATTATTTAGTAAATGATGTGGTATTTTAAGTGCCGTAAAAGACTTAATGAGTAATATTTTAACAAAGGTTCGTTGATTGATAGAACTTAGACCAGTACCTGCTTAAAGAGACAATTTTATGTAGATATATTCGATTTGATTGAGTCTTTGTTATATTCAGATGATGTTTTAGTGTCGTCAATCAAGTAAAGAAGGTATGTAAATTAAAGTTGTAAGTAATAGTAAGAATGGACGAATGGAAAAGCAGGTGTAGTGTATTCAAAATGGGCCACAGCTTCAAACAGCCTTGGGCGTATCCGCGTAGCAAAGTAGCACGTTTTTCATGCACCATTTGACAGTTGGTGACTTATGGAGCACGATCTACGGAGCATATACAAAGTATGGTTCTATGTGCACAACAGTTGAACTATTTGCTGCAACGCGCATCGGGTTGCAGTTTCTCCTGCGTGTCTTTCTCGCGTTTGATTATGTGAGATTTGCAATTTATTGGCTGCTATTGTCAATGGGAGCGAAGAGGATCAGGCAAATGCAGAAAAAGGAAAGCATGAACCAATAGAATTCTTTAGGTTAAAGTTAAATATAGAGATATATAAATTAAAGCACTAATGAAACAGGAGAACTTTTATAATTGGACTAAGTGCTTTTAATGTTTACACATATTACCAAACTCCGATCTTATCGAATGCGGAACATCTCAATCAACATTACACCTGACACACCATGATAATCGTATCAATATCACCAAGGGAACTAACCATCGTTAAATATGGTCCGAAACGAATTTACCTTGACCTTTGCAAGTATTCAATCAGATTCCATAGCACGAAATATTTGTATAACCAGTTCACCTACGCACTTCATTAAGAAGGTAAAATTATTATGTTCTTGATCTATCCATAAGCTGGAATGAGAAGGAAGTAGAATCATAGTGCAGTCAACCGAACATAGAAATGAAATACAAAAACCAAGTACACCCCTATTGCTACGAAATAAAGGCCCTGTCAAAGTCAAATTGTTGCCATGGAAGTGTGGTTGACGTTACATCAGCTGTTGATTAAGTATAGATTGTATTTCCTGTACAATGATAAATTGGAGATGAATTAGTGTGGGTTCAAAGACGATCCTTTGTTTGGTGTGTTATTAAATAACTGTAAGTTTGTTGGTGAATTATAATGTACGTGTATCATTAACGTTTTTATTGGTGATAATGTGCCGTATCTAGGATATCAGTGGGACCCAGCATCGACTGCACTTGACACAAAATCTTACAGGGCTTCGAGAATGATAATTTTAGGATAAAAAAATAACCTGATAATAATTGAAATAGATGTACCTATTCTAATGACTACTATGTATATTGCTTCTTGTGTAATCTCATGTTAGGTCAGAAACGTAAGAAAGTTTGAATTTCACGACCCACCTTATCGCATCCCCCTTAATGACCATTCGTTTAAAAGCAATGCTTCGTACTATATTGAAAACAAAATAGCGACCACGAAAGTACAAACACCGACAAAGTCTGCGCTAACACCTATACTGGATGACTTTTTTACTGTCATGAAAAAATAGGCTATAATAGGTGGAACGGAGTAGAAGCTTATGGCATACCTAACTTTTTTTTTTTTCAAAAAAGAAAATTAAAAAAAATCTAAATTCAAATCATATGCAAGTTGCATATGATTTGAATTTCAATATTTTTAAACGATTTAATATTTTTTGTTATAATAATTTCTGTTTTTATTGTTCTAAAATTTATTTATTTATTACTGAAAACAAAGTATTGAAATAGGTACACGTTAAAAATACATTTTTACAAAATAAGCACAATTACATTTCTCAAAACGTGTGGGTGAGCACTGCTCTCCTAGCTAGGTTATGAAAACCTGTGTTAAGGAGAAGCAGTCCGGTCCCCTAAGGTACAATGACGTAAAATTATATAATAGTTCAGATTTAATTGTTAATTTCGGAGAATTGAGTTAGACATTAAGTAAAATAATTTAAGATAGATAAGTATATAATATGTGTGTGTGTATGTGTGTGTGTGTGTGATTGGGTGTGTGGTGTGGGGGGGTGTGTGTGTGATTGGGTGTGTGGTGTGGGTGTTTGGTGTGGGTGTGAGAAGGTGTATGTTCATCACCTATGTTAAGATCCTTTCAGTGTCGGCATATGACTTATTTTGCAGGTACGTTTGTACAACCTTTTTGCATTTGTATTACGGTAAACTGTAGATTTGGCATTCTTCGTTAATTTTGTTGTAAAGAAACGGACCAAGAAAATGAAAAAATCTCTTGACAAAAGATGAAAAGTTTACATCGAATTTGTAGTATTTATTGATACGAGTACTTAGATCATTTTTTCTGACTAACCTATAAAAAAAAAAAAAAAAAAAAAATAGGCATACCACAGGCTTCTACTCCGTTCACCTAATACACCCTTTTTTTTTCTAGACGGTAAAAAATTCATCGGGTATATTTAGCGCTGATTTTCATCATCCGCTACTTAATTTATCGTAAAGCCCGAATCGTAAACTAAGCCATTGTCTTACGAGCACTTTGCGTGAATATCTTAAGACAAAGCTAAACGAAGGAACCAGAGCGTTGCAGGACTGTGGAAGAGAATTAACACATCTCATTGTTTAGAACTTTATAGGGCTGCCAAGATTACGTGGTAATTGGGATGTGTGTAAATAAGCAGTGACATTTTTTAAGACAGACAATGGTGCCGATTCTGTTGTACACCGAACTAAACTGACACTAAAATTCCTTACTTTTTGCTATGACAATCCTAGAGCTACGAGTATTCTGAAAAAAAAAACCTCTAAATTTAATAACAATTTTGACACAACTAAAATCGAGTTTGACAATCGTGTCTCCGCGTGGTATAGTGCCTGTAGTATATTTGACCCGGTGGCTTTAATTGGAACTAACGAAATCACTATGAAGTGACAGGCTTGTCATATTTTGTTCACCGACATCGCTGTCATTACCGGGTCAAATATCTTTTAGAGCTGGAGGGGCGCAGGGAGGGGGCAGCTTCAACGTGTTTTATATGGAATGTAGGTACCTTTTTTTTCGGTACCTTTTTTTTGGTATCTTTTTTTTGGTACATACCTTTTTTTTTGGTACCTACATGTTGAGTCATAGGGGTATAAGGGCTCTATAAAGGGGGGCCAAATTTTCATTATTTTTGCAATAGGACTCACCGTTTTCGAGATATATGCAAAAGAAAAGAAAAAAATACACTACTGTCTTTGCATCCGAAGTCAAGGTCTCGGTGTGAATTTTAGTTCATGTCAACTAATGTTATTCCACACCTTTTTAAATGCGATTAAACATAGTCTGATTTAGTTTGACAATTAAAATTTTAGGTGAAAACAGTCAAATTCAGAATAGCAAAATTGCCATTTTCACTAAACTAATAACTCCGTACAATCTTAGTCCTGTCAAACTAAAATATAGTTAAGTTGTGTCACTTTAGTCATTTCAGAATGGGAAATCGTCATTTGACAGGAATAAACTAAATTTTACTGATTTTTAGTCTAGTTTAGAGGCATTTGTGACAAGAGAATCGGCACCATTATGTCACTGTTTAGTTTGCAATGTGAAGCGTTAGCCTACAGAAGACAGAATCAGAAGCTGTTGTTGTATGTTGTAACTAATGTACGTAGTAATTAAGTTACTTAAGAGTTTAGTTTTGTCTTTAAGCCGACGTTCGCGCGGACGTAAAAATATCGCGGCGGGATTTTATCGCGTACTGGATATTCAACTCTCGTTGTTGAGCCGAGCATTGAGAATCCAACCTAACAACAACAGAGTGCATTCTAGCGCGTTGAGAAACACACTGTTGGATTTTCGGCGCTAAGCAGAGCGTTGAAAGTCCAGTGCGCGAAACAAAATCGCCACGATATTTTTAAGTCCGTGCGAACGGTTTAGGCGCATTAGGGCTAATTCTCATTTTGGCAACCGACTCCCTAATGGACTACTTCTCATTTTGGCTACTTCTGATTAGGGCTACTTCTCACTTGGGCTACTTCTCACTTGGGCTACTTCTCACTTGGGCTACTTCTCATTAGGACTACTTCTCAAAATTTGGGAATGTTTATTGAAATAAGTACTGTCTTTATGTATATAAACATGTTTATTCATTCATAAAAGATCAATTACATTATTTTAAGAATAAATCAACATTAATTGAACCAATGTAATAGGTAAGTATACAATATTATGAGTATTACTTCTTGTAATTACTTTAGTCTGGTTTGAATTTAACATTTATTTATTTATAACATACACAAATCAATATGACGGCGCGTAGTACACGTAGCGCCATCTGTTATTTCCTAGCCGATCTTCTAGTAAAGGCACAATACTGCCATCCATCTTATACGTCCACAATAAATATAAGTTATAGATAATAAAGTATATGTATAATAGTATAATCATTGTATTTAATAATTCATTAGTTCTAGATACACGAGAGTAATAATTGTCATTATTAACGCATTATTAAAAAATAAAAAGTTATACATTCTTGACTAGGATTAAAATGTGGGTACTAAGTAATTTATGTTATCGAAAATGTGGGTGCCTTAATTTTATTTTTTGATCGATCGTAAAACGGTGAATTGTCTCAATTATTGTTGTTTATTATTCGAAAAGATGGAAGAAGAACTTATGTTTGTGAAAAATCAAAGAGGTAACGACGCTCTGTTGCACAATGGATATAGATACAATAAAACGAAAAGTTAACCAAGATAAAAGTTCATCTGTTACTTTGAATGACACTGAAAACCAAATCATGAGGCAGTCCCAACATACTTGGCAGGCAGATTATGATAAAATACGAAACTAAAAAATGGTCAAATAACAGTTATTACATTTTTAAAGAAAATGACTTATTACCAGCTTCTTATATAAAGGAATCTAATTAATACCGATTGTTAATTTTACTATTGTGTTAATTTATGCTTATATAAAGATATACCTAATTAATATTGTTTGTTGATTATTGTGTGGATTTATGTCGATTTTATTGAAATTAAATTAATTAAAAGAAGTGACACCTAGTAATGTTTACCTATCCTTTAACTATTGATTTGTGTATGTTATAAATAAATAAATGTTAATTTCAAACCAGGACTAAAGTAATTACAAGAAGTAATACTTATAATATTGTATTCTTACCTATTACATTGGTTCAATTAACGTTGATTTATTCTTAAAATAATGTAATTGATCTCTTATGAATGAATAAACATGTTTATATACATAAAGACAGTATTTATTTCAATAAACATTCCCAAATTTTGATAAGTAGCCCTAATGAGAAGTAGCCCTAATGAGAAGTAGCCCTAATGAGAAGTAGCCCAAGTGAGAAGTAGCCCAAGTGAGAAGTAGCCCAAGTGAGAAATAGCCCAAGTGAGAAGTAGCCCTAATCAGAAGTAGCCAAAATGAGAAGTGGCCATAATGAGAAGTAGTCCATTAGGGAGTCGGTTGCCAAAATGAGAATTAGCCCTAATGCGCCTAAACCGTGCGAACGTCGACTAAACGGTGGCAGGTGTTTAATTGGTATGTTAGTTATGGCAGTTATGGGACCAGCTGTGCTGAAATTTAGACTAGTCTCCCTAGGTCCTTCAGAATAGAATAGAATACTTTATTTTCAGACAGAGTCCATAGTAGTGTAATTGGTATGTTAGTTATGGCAGTTATGAGACCAGCTGTGCTGAAATGTAGACTAGTCTCCCTAGGTCCTTTAGAACAGAATAGAATATTTTTATTTTCAGACAGAGTCCATATGTAGAGTTACAGACAAACATTATTAAATTAAAATTAAAATTCAGCGTGGAGCTGCATTCACCTCCATAACATCGGGGAATCCCACCGATCTGCAAACACACTGAGAATACTGTTGGTGCTGCCACGAACACGCGACATCAGGGATGCACATATTTTTCAAATAATGGCGGCAAACCCATCAATGTTATTATCCGCAACCATCCCTGACGCTACGGCAGCCGCAGCAGTACTCTTAGTGCATTGTTATATTGAACCCTTTAACAAGGTCTACGTTTTAATAAATCTACCAATAAAAAACTTATTCTATAAAGTAAACAGTAGCTTATAATACATAAAATAAAAGCAAACAGACAACTGCAGCTATCGGCATGGCCATAATTGATTTACATCAAGTGAATTTTACACTTCAACAAATGCAAAATTACCCCGAAGCTTCGTTTCCACATCACACGAACTCCCAAGGCCATCTAACTTGCATAACCCTTACTCCATGGTCGCCGCAGCAATTCCCATTGTGTATTCCAAGCTCCGATGCATTGTATGCTTCATTCAAATCAGCTGGTACTTGCGAAACCACTAGTACTCGAACTCGCTAACATTGGAATCAAGCATGTGATGAGAATGTACTGTGGGATTCTAAGTCAATGGGGATTGTGGTGTCTTATAATGGCGTTTTAAATTGAAAGGGAACTAGAGCATCTTGTTGAAAAATGATACATTGAAAAGTAAGGGGTTCTAATTATGATCAGATAAAATAATTCCTTATTCCTTAATTTAGTCTATAATGCTCCAACTGCTGGGAGACAGGCCTTTCTGTGAGAGGGAGTGGGCCGTAATCCACCACGCGGGCCCAGTGCGGGTTGGTAGATGTCACATGTCTTCGAATTTTTGGTTCTAGGACATGCCGGTTTCCTCAAGATGTTTTCCTTCACCTTTTTGAGAGCAGTGGTGATGAAATAATTTACACAAAGTAAAGCGCCTGTCTGGGTTCAAACCTACGACCTACAACTCGTAAGTCGCGGCCGTTACCACTGGGTCACCACAATTCCTATAATAATTCCTTAATAATATGAAATTCCTCACGATATTGGACATACCTAATGTGACATTTCCGAATTACATGTCATATTAAACTGTGATAGAACTAGAAACGTTTAAAATCAAGTACTTATTATCAAAAATTTAGGTAAATTAAAAGTATTTTACAAATTCGAGAGATCTAGATTAGAATGCGAATGTTCTTAAATGGAAATTGCCCCTCAGAAATGCAGTGAAAGATAGACCTCAATTTTATTTTTCAACCAAAGTATTGATTCACCACAGAATTGCAATATTTTCCAACTGCAAATGCAGATTTAAAAGCTTTTAAGCCTGATGAGTCAACATGGGTGTTACAAAATTAATTATTTATGAATTACAAAACTACATGTCGAAGACTTGATTCAACAAGTTCATATGAATCAACTCAACTTTTATTAAATAGAATCCTTGTATGTACCTACTTAAGTTACCGACTTGATTCTTGGTATTCGATTATAAAATGTGAGCGGCCATACTGACGAGGCGTAAGCTCAATAGTAACGTGTTTATCGTTGGTAACAAGCCTGCGCCCGCGCCGACGGTTTAGGCTTTACATTTACAATAATTAAAATTCCGATTTCGATCGTGTGACATTCTTGTCGGGGGCATGGATTGTAGGTTGGACTAAGTTTGAAGCGCGGGGCGATTATGTTACACATATGCGATTCAAAATGGTCGCTTTCAGTAAAAACAAATTATAGTATTCAAACAAATTATCTTTGCAATAGAATCAAAACTGAACAATTAGCGACAAACCGTCCTAAATTATTATAGTTCCAAACTTCCTATCTCGTCAAGGATCCTTATCATCAAGATTCATCTCAGGATATGTCTAAAACATGTTCGAAAAAATCAAAATATTGTTTCTTTCCCTTACTTTTTCGATACTACAAAACCAGATTCTCAAATCGTGTACAAAAGCTCATCCACAATAAGTTTATTCGCCTACCACTTTTACCACCGCCGATTTATTGAGCAATACGACATTGAACTAGTAAATTAAGCAAGTGTCGTGATGTGTATGAGTGGTGTATGTATGTAATGTGTGTATGGAGCAATGCATTTGCATGTGACAATTAAGTATTTGCACAGTGTAGTCTTTGGTAATTTGTACAATGTCATGTTTTGTAATTATTGAAAGGAGTATTTGTTTGCGGAACAAGGGTCTATTAAATTAAATGTCAGACACAGAAAAGTAGTAAATACCTATTAATAATTTTGCATAATTTGCGATAGACTGAGGTCGTTGCAGATTTTTTAAAATAGAATTTTGCTAAAAAACAAAAGCGTATAATATAACCTTGAACATATTTCTTTCTTTTGTTACAATATAGCAACCCAACCCAACCAAAATCAACGTTTTTGAAACTGAAATTCTTTACTTAAGGACGCTGTTACTAATGGGTAGTCAAATCATTATTTTTTTTACACAAAAGTATGGTTATTAAATAAAATGCTTTGCATTCTTATTAATTATAGTTTAGAATCGTACCATGCACATTTATCAACAATTCGGGCAAAATACATTTTAAGAATGCAAAACATTTTATTTACGTTTATGTAAAAAGTAATGATTTGACTACCCATTAGTAACAGCGTCCTGTAAAGAGAACAAAACAAGTAAACAGTATTCTGCAGTTATTTTTTTCTTGCTTTGGCCTTAAAAAAGGTGTCCTTATATAAATTCCTTCTATTATTCTAATCGCCTTTGTATTCACAACTAACCCAAAAAAATACAACACTCACCTATTCAGCGTTTTCACGTCAAAGCCCTTCTGTATGTACTCGATGCCCGCCGGCACAGCCATGGTCAGCAGAAGCCTAGGTTTGCCAGTCTTCTCGGATTCCCTGTCGAACTCCTCCCGAAGCTCCTTCACGAGCTTGGCGTAGTTCTCTCTATCCTTGGGTTTCCCTCCGTCACGGAAGGCCGGGTACTCCCAATCCAGGTCTAAGCCGTCGAAGCGGTTCTGTCTGAGGAACTGTGAAGAAAGAGGATGGTGTTTTATTAAGGTTGGTAGAAATACAGTTCAGAATCGAATGTTTTTTTTTTAAGTAACAATTTTTAGCCCACTTTTACTTGGAGAGCTCTGTGACTAAATCTTAGCTATTAGTGCCCCTTTCTTAAGTATCCATTTTAAAACCAAAATGAAGATTTCGACTCTTTCTTGAAAACGAATGCGGAAAAGCAGGTGAAAGCCTTCGCTACTGAAGAAGTAAAAGCAGTCATGATTTTGATTGTCAAAAATGTAGTTCACCAGTCAAGGTTACGATGTATTTTCGAGAGCAGCGCTTGCGACAGTATTTAAATAGTTTCATTGTATAAAATGCTATTTGCATAAAAAAGACAATATGGCCGCTGAAAAGTCACATAGGAATGACACTTTGTTTAAGTTAAGATCATTACATACTCCTATTTACGTTAGTCGTAAGATAAATAAAAACCTATTGTGAAAAAGACACAAATAGCCAAGTTGTGCAGAAATTCTCAAAGTCATGACTACCGTATAATTCGTAATACATCGTAGTTATACAGGGTGTTTGGCAGAACGTTGAACATACGAAAATGGTGGATAGGTGGGGTCATCTGCTACTTACTCAGCCCTAATTTATTTGGCCCTGGCACCCTGGATATTTAATAAAAATTTTTTTTTGCTTTCTTCTAGTTTCACCACTTTCTTAACTTTAAAGTGTAATTTTTATTAAAAATGTCTTAACTTACATAATTTCAATCGATCATTTAATTTTTACTAACCTTGAAGTATTACATTACGCAAAACATTTCACTTTCCGTAAAGGTAGTTTCGTCAAAAATTTCCTACTTTTATCAAGTAGGAAATTTTTGACGAATTATGAAATAACTCTTAAAGTTTTTTTTTTTTTATAAAAGCAAATTACATACCATTAGAAAGGTCACACACTAGGGATGTTTTGCTAGAATTGGAACTCCTCCATCATTTTTGTTTTTTTTTTTTAATGCAAGTTGAAATTAAGATTTAAGTATTTTCTACTTCTTTCTGTAAGTTTGAGGACTCATAACTTTTTTTCTAGCTAACATCTGAATAAAGCAATAATTTTATAAGAATCTGCCAACATTAAAGATAAAAAAAAATATAACAGTGCCAATTTTACTAATTTTTAATAAAAATTACACTTTAAAGTTGTAACTAGTGTAAGTGAAACTAGAAGAAAGCAAAAAAAAAATTTTTTTTTAAATATCCAGGGGGCCAGGGCCAGGGTAACAGATGACCCCACCTATCCACCATTTCCCCACCTATCCACCATTTTCGTATGTTCAACGTTCTACCAAACACCCTGTATTTTCTAATCTAATTTCACATAGAAAGGTGCAATGTAATTACAGGTCTATGGAGAAAGTAATAGACTCGCAAATGCAGAAATCAGAGAAGCTTTCGATGATCAACATGTCAATCTTTTGAATGAAGACTTCATCGATGAAGAGAAAATTTAATGACTGTTACTAACGTAAAAGGTACTGTGTTTTGAATAGGGATGATGACTAAACATTTTTTTGTCCGTCATGTACTTAGTTTATTAAGAAATATTGGACACGTATTTTTTTATTTTTTTACGTAATCAAAAGATAATGGATCGCCATTATCTTTTGACTACGTAAAAAAATACGTGTCCAATATTTTGTATCGACATTGAGTTAAAATGTGGCATGACAATCCTTGCTAGATTTTATACGTAGTTTGTTATAGTTGTGACTAAGTAATTTTTTATTATTAATATGATAAAGCAAAAAATACGTATCTAACATTTTTTTATTATCTCGCTGATGGACTAAATAGAATTTCTTTTTTTTTACCCAGACATCATTCATAATATGTCCTATAACTATAACTAAAGAAACGGTGGTAAGTATGGCGGTTAAAGAAAATATTTGCGATGCAATTTTCTTGAGAGGTTACATTATGGAAGTTCGCAAAGCGCAAATTGCAATTCATAATTAATATTTTAGTGCTTTACAGAACAATGTTTCACAATTTCATTCAGTAATATTGACAAATTAAGCAAAATAGCAAAATATTTGATAGCTATTTACGATGCTGCCAACTTTCAAAATGCACCCTCTTAAGATCAGAAGGCCAATTCTCGTACCTAAAAATGTTCAAATTCAAGTCGCAATCTCATGCCAGCGAAAATCAAATGTCAAAAATTTAGGTCAACGCAATAAAGTTTTTGACAGATTGAGATGAGATATGAGATTACGAACGTTGTTAAAGACACAGGAATTGCTCTTCTGGTTTCACGCCTTTTGAAGAGGTTTTAATAGTTATTCTAATTGCTGCTTGTATGATTTTTGGGAGAATTTTGCACGTCGCTTAAATGTTAGATTTTATTATAAAGCAGCAAATACACAGGTTTGATGCTGAATTAGGTACTACGAATTTTTTTTACGATTAAGTCTAACGAAAACATCTAATCAGGTTGTAATACCTTGATAGCGTTCCTGACGAACTCCTTCCTTCTTTCCCTGGAGCCAACCATGGGAGAGAACCTGGTGGACCCCTCATTCCATCCACCGATGGCCAGCATTGTCTTCAAATTCTTGTTATATGTCTTCAAACCGGTGAATTTGGCATAACCACCTGACCAATAAAGGATAAAATTAAAATGGTGCCCAACTGGGATAAAGTGAATTTTCTCGGTATATTTACTTAAAGTTAAAAAGTAACAAAGAAATTATTTGAAATAAATAATTGCCTGATTTTGGACAAATTTAAAAACTGGCGCCCAACTGGGACCATCACTTTTTTTGATAGTCATATTAGGCCGGTACCATTAAAAGTAATCACTTAACATATAAATAAATTTAAGTCAAGAATTCACTAATTTTGGACGAAATGACAAAGTGGCGCCCAACAGGGACTCTGTTGGGCGCCACTTTGCCAATTCGTCCTTAGATTTTTGTTTATAGTATAAGTTTGGTAACATTAAAAGATGATTCAGTAAATCAGTCAACAGTGAAAATAATATAAAACAAGAATTGATTAATTTTAAACGAATTGAAGAATTGGTGCCCAACATGAGGCTCGTGATGTTATTACCAAAACAAAAGAAAGGAGACCCATATCTGTATTTTGTTGAAGAGAAAATAATTATTCAGCTCTTTTGATCCAACAAGCATCAATAAGTTAATTTACTAACCTTTCTCAATATCCTGATATTTATCGAAAGGCTTGAACGTGTTGTCCTTGGTGAATCCTCCGAAGGCATAGACAAGATGTGTGCAGAGGTAGGGGTTGATGTTCTGGGGGTTGAACCTCGCGGTTCCTGGCCGGTAGACCGACCAATTTGTATAGTAGCACACCACGCGGGGCTCGCTCGCTGATGCTGAAATAAACAATGAAGAAGAGTTATTATTTGGGATTGGGTGACGTAAAATGGGAGTATGTACGTCCTGTGCTGTTTAGTATACCAAAGTCGAGAAATCACAGACGTTACATCTGTGTATTCCAAAATAGGTATAATATAAAATCACACCCGTATTCCGACATGGGTTAGGCAGGGGTGTACTACGTTATAGTACACTCACATTTTGCCAGTCATGTTTAAGAGCGTTGATCGCGCGCGGGCTGGCAACGTCGCATTTCTAGAGGTTTTTCGTGATTGTTTAATTAAATTCGTTGGTATTTATAAGTAATGTCTGCTATTTTTTGACAGTTATTTTAGTAATTACTCTTATATAATAGAAAATAATTGACATTATAGTAATTTTTTAAGAGTGAATTCCAAAATAACTGTCAATAATTGCATACATACTTATAAATACCAACGATCTAAGAATTTGTCCTTTGATTAAATTTCGACACAAGACACAGCTCTACAAATGCGAAGTTGCCAGCCTGCGCGCGATCAACGCTCTTAAGTCCTTTCCATTAGAGGGCGAGCCAATTGCCATCAACCGCGAACAAATCCAGACTCTAAATAATAGTAACATTACCTACTAGTGTAACGAATCTACTCAACTAAAGAAATAAGAAGGGAATAGACTCGTAAACAAAATATATTTTAGAAAAGGGAAAATAGAATGAAAAATACAGAAGATATTAAAAAACTTGTCGACTGGTCACCACGCAGTCTTTACAACATTGGCCACACTGGCGCTACATTTGCCCACGAGGGGGACTTCTTCATGAGCCGCAGATTCATTCTACTGCACTCCATATTCCACAACACTAGGTATGCAGACGCTACACTTCATGTAGATGTTGTGAAATTAAACATTGTAAAACACCAACTATTTCAACAAGCTAACAAATAAAAATCCACTATTTAGCACATCAAACACCGCACTAACACGAAATTACATACTAAAAATTGGTATTTAAATAAAACTAAACTAAATATTGACTAGCACTACAATCGTTCACACAGTTGCGTAAACCAGAAACATGGACGAGTCTAACATAACTTACCTAACGCTTATTTAGATAGGGTTGTGTTCCACTGCCGTGCTATTTAAGGTGATTTATGAGTTGCTATTGTTAAGGTCATCGTGATCATCATATAATCTTACTATAGAGAGGATCGATGGGCTTAGGGCCTATTTCACAATGTCCGAATAGCCACTACTCACTGAATAAATTGAAACATGGAACAGAATTTGTATGAAATCTGCCAAGTAAGTTAATAGGAACTTAATCGTAGGTGGTGAAACAGGCCCTTTTTTTTTTTCTTTTTTTTTTTTTAGTACTTTTTGAGTTAGTTTATTATCAACTTAATGCATTATTGACATTGGTATGCCCATTCTCAATATATAAGCTGTGACTTCTTGTGGAGATGGCTGTTATTGTCATTCTGCTTTAGTGTCCATACTTCTGGAATTCCCATTCTCTGTTGTCTAGAGGGCAAACTTGCCTAGTTTTGAGCCAACGTGAAATGCAATGGAAGTGGAAAGCATGATTACAGACACCCCAGGCGACTGTGCACTCCTCACTGGTAGCTGATGCCTGATTGGCTTGGCATTCTATGCACAAATCCATTATATGATTACGGCAAATCGCGCAGTTATCGACCACAATATCCCAAGCCCATAAAGCGACAGCATTCCACTTTTTGACTTCAAATCTCTTTTTGTCACCTTTTCCACTACTAGAAGAAGCCATTTCGACTTCTTCTTCATCTACATCCATTACAGAAGCCATATTTTTTCAGAAATACCCTTAGAGACTTAAAAAGTTTCATCAAGTTATTTTTAGCGAACGCATTTTGTTATTTATTTATAGTTTTTACTAGCGAAAAGTAGATCCTCTTCCATTGGAAAATATAATCGTATTTCAATGTTAAACTATGCTTCATTGGATTCTATCCATTTTTAGGATTCCGTACCAAAACGATAAAAAGGAACCCTTATGGTGGGACTCAGTCTGTCTATCTATATGTCTGTCACAGCTGGATACCTCAGAACTACTAATGCTATTAACTTGAATTTTGGAACAATTTTAGATGGTTTGCCCAACTATTTTGCTAACAAGAAAGAAATAAAAATATTATATATACTTACTTAATTTTTTTTTTTGCAACAGGGACTGAAAGGGGTTCTTCAAAATTCGAAGTGGGGCTACTAGGGCATATCCTAAGATAGAGCGCTGTTTGCAAATTCTCAAACATTTTTTTCCTTTTTTATAGGCCGCATAGTTTTCGACTTTTGATGAAAAATGTAAACAAAAAATACTGCCCCCCCCATCCCCCCCTTATCTCCGAAGTTTGTATAGAGAAAAATAAGAAATTATTCTATATGATATAAGTTTATGTAAAGACCTACAGGAAAAGTAAAACGATGTCTCTAAATAGCACACTTTTTCAGAAATCATCAACAAAAAGTACATATATGATGACACGAAATCCTCGGTGCGCGAGCCCGACTCGCTCTTGACCGGTTTTTGTTTTTTGTTTAGCTTCAAAAGTAGGCGATCACTTAACCACTTAACATTTTACCTACGACATTTAAAATAAGTCTCGCCGTATTAACATTTGCTAAATATTGCAAACCGTTTACATTCATTTACCGAGTCAAAAACGTTTTATTGTATGAAAATTAAATACTTGCTTCGATTGCATTGCTACTTGTTTTAAAATATTCAATCACATGTTGTAATTGTTTAGTAATTGGTGGAATATAAAACTAGACATATGGTATTTAAATGTTGCCCAAGTAGCTCTATAACAAACTGAATATTTCTTATGCATAATTTAACGTGTCTTGAACGAAATACTTTTTAAGATATTATATATTTTATTTTATTAACTCACCGTTCGTATCATTTTTGTGTTAAAAAGTTGATGATAAAAACATTTTAATTAAGGGCGCTATTACATTTTGACCGTGATTTTTTCATAAATTGAAATTGCATACTATAAACAAAAAAATTATTATTATATGTATATATTATATTATTATTATATATAAAATAAACGTAATCACAACTGCTAAATTGCTACATAATGCGATGCGTCGGCGTCTAAAGCTAAAGACCGCGTGTCCCGAGATTTACATTGATTTTTAGCACTGCATACAATAATTAATTAAACATATTATTTTACTTTTAAATAGACTAATTTTTTTTATCAAGCAAGGTAACATAGTAACCTTATTTATTAAATACATTTTGTATGAATTTGGATTATACATTCGTAGATAAAAAATATAATTTCGGACGAAAAATTGTCAGTAACTCTCTGGTTTACGGAATTATTTTTGATGTATTACTGTATGAAACATAAAAAACTGAATTGAGCACTCCAAAGTTGAAGATACAGTTGTTCCAAGGACATTTTTTTAAATGATTAAATTATTATATCTTCGATGTAACAAAGCATCAAAACATGTCCAAAAGTAAAATTTTATGAAACATCCTTTGCAGAGACAAGGTTTTTACTGATTTTTGTAAACAATTTGAAATATTTATTTAGAACACTCCCAAGAGAAATAATCAAGCTTTCTTGGGCATATGTTTTTTTTAATTTTGTGGCTCTAACAAAACCACAATCACATATCAAAACTCGAGTCAAACGCTCAAATACAAGAGAAATTGTGATAGCGCTCTTAAGGCGATACCAAAATAAATTGGGGGATGTTTCGTAAGCATTTATTTCACTACTGCAGCATGTATGGATTTAATTTTTGGATATATAATAATAATAATAATAATACATTTATTTCAGACCATAAGTCCATAAACAACACCCAATACAATTTTATACACAAAAAAACATACATAAATACATGAACACACATAACTACACTAAAAATACACTAAAACAATTTACTTAAAATATTGGAATGACGCACGATGAGTGGTCATCCATTGCCACATCAATGGACTGTCTGTCCTGTCGGCTAGTGTAGCCACCAAGCTGTATATGCTTATTGACTATTTGATTAATTTTCTGACTGAAGGAAAACACAATTGGGTTAAATTTCCTCGATAAAATTTAATTCCGAAAAGACCTCTACTTTTATTGTTTTTTGCTGTAAGTAATTCTAAAATTCTAAGTAATTTTATTGCAAAATTGCATTCAAAATGTGCGTATTAGGTAATTGAAAACTCTGAGCGAACATATTTTTGATAAATAGCTTAATTTATTTTTAATCATTTTTAATTTGATTTGGCGCTTTTATTTTGGTTCCAGCGCATTGTTGCGCTCTCTTTTTTCCCCATGTGGAAGTAATTGACTCTATCAATAAGAATAAAAAGCGAACTGGGCGGGAATAAGAAAGTGACAACTTTCTTATTCCCGCCCAGTTCGCTTTTTACATATCACCTTAACTCTGAAGCAAGACGGGTAGACGCGAATTATGCTTAAAATGAAGAAACCCGATAACCGTATAACCCAGGTTTATTGACTTCATTTGCTTTGTGAGTGATAAATTAAATTTCACATACAATCTAGTGGTTAAGTAATAACAGCCGCTCGGTTCAATCAATCAGGTTAAGCTACGCTTGCCGTGGTTGGTCCGTCGATGGGCGAGCATCTCTACATACCGAGACCCCTCCGTGCCTCTGAAAGCACGTTAAGCCGTTGGTCCTGGCTGTCATTCGTGGATCTTTGACAGTCGTTACGGGTTGTCAGAAGTCCGAAAGTTTGACAACCAGTCCTTACCCAGTAATTGGGTTGTGGAGGTCAGATAGGCAGTCGCATCTTGTAAAATACTGGTATTCAGCTGCATCCGTTAAGAGTGGAAGCCAACCCCAACATAGTTATGAAAAGGCTAGACAGATACGGGCCGTCTACTTTTGATAGGTAACAAAAGAACTACATACTTAGGTAAATTATTGTAGTATTTACAGAAAATAATACGTATAACAATGATATTTTCAACTTTTCCCGGACATGGAAAGCAGAGCGTCAAGTAATGACACGTAACTTGTCAGCCATGTAATTACTAACGTTATGTCTTTACAAATGGAAGGCTTCAGGTAATAGTGCATGTGTGGCGGCATCTACATCGCCACATGCGAACTAAACATCACACTGACGTCACGCAAAATCTATCGACTAACATAATATACAACGTCATCACATCAATTTTTCTATGGAGGATGAGTGAACTTTACACCCTGTTCCTCATGCCTCTATACATGCATTAGAGCTTTTACAATTTGTTACTGATATGCAATATTCTGATCTAGTTTTCCTGGATTGGCACTTATAAGAGTCTTATTAGACCAATTAATTCATCAATCATTGATTAGTGATTCGATGTTGTATTTAGGTCCCGTTTGCCAAACGATTTTCTACGAAATGAAGTTTATGCTATCCGGTTTTACGCAAAATAATATTAGGACATAAAAGTTCTGCTATAAAGGTTACCCTTTACCCTTGCGAAGTTTGTATCCAATGCTATTCGGTTATTCTAAGAAAAAAAACGATTAAAACTTAAGAGGCATGAGGAACAGGTTGTAAAGTTTACTCATCCTCCATTGAAAAGGGAGGATCCTCCGATCAGACGGGTGTTGTGTCTGGCGGACTACTGCCCGACGCTTGATGTCGGGATGTTGTATGTGCCAGTGGCGCGGTAAACTCTGCTTGCGCGATGCAGGATTTGTGTGACATCAGATCTTTAATGCGTAGGTCGCATGTGGCGATGTAATTGCCGCCAAAAAAACATAAACAAAAATACAAATAAAACATTACGGTGTTAACCATAGATAGATATAATCTGTAGACTTTTATTTTCTTTATTCATGTACAGTAGTGCTATTCTGTAAACATCTCACCGTGATAACTCAGGTGAAGTGAGCGTGAAGTGAGCCGTCATTCCACCTGATGCTAGGGGGTTGACAGTATTGACAGCTCACTTTAAGATCACTTCACTCATGTTTTCACGGTGAGATATTTACAGAATAGCACTACTGTTTCTAGAAATAAAACATTAGTTTTGTTTGCTAATAAACTTTCCGCACGTCTGCGTTTCTAGACTTATTGAATAACTGAAAGTGGTACTTTTAAAGCCGGGCGTTCGCTAGACATAGCACGCCAAAGCATTAACATTAACATTGCTGTACCTTTGGCTCAGTATTTCGCGGTGTACTCAAGTGTCTTCGTGACGATGTCAACAAAATGATAAGTGCTAAAGTGAAAATAAGATTCAAAATCATTTCCGCTGACGAAAATCCTCTGCCATGCTATGCCTCGCCGCGCCGTACCGCCTAGTGAGCGCCTTTAATACAGTTTGTCTACGAGACCGACGCGCCGCCCGATGTTTACTAATCAGTATGACTAACGCAGCGGAAAATTATTAAGAAAAATAATAAAGTAGGTAATTTATTTTGTGCAGTCCGTCCGTGAAATGTGCAGCGAGTTTGTGAAACAATTTTATTAAACTAAGCGTTTTTTTTTTGTTTAATAATCGGGTCCAGATGTCAAAAGTGAGGGCAAAAGTTGAAATTAGTTTATGACTTTAAGTACCAAATACGAGTATTTTGCATTTTTTAAACCCTTTTTCCCTTACCGACACGAACCCGTGAAGTTCTCCGAATGACCATAAAGATTTTGGGTTTCCGAGAACCGTTTACTGTCCAACAAACATTTGTAATCTTACAATATGGTTTCGGATCACTGCCGATACCCAAGAAAAGACAGAAAAACTTAAGGGGGATGGTAGCCTGCGAGATTCAAAATGTCATGCGATTTTGCAATTTGCAGGTCAGTGTCAGGTTGTATCTTGATCAGAATATAATTCGCGACTTTAACAAATGATGATGTACTTACATAATTTGCTGTCTTTTGATCTTATTTCGGAATTCAGATCAAAAGACAGCAAAGCTAACTTATAGAGATGTATTGATGATTCTTATGGTTATAATTATGTAAATACATATTTGTTACTGTCGCTAATCATATATTGATCAAGATACAACTTGATACTGACCTGCATATTTAAATTTCACGGGCTATCATTGCGGATCTACCTTAAAATAAAATTATCTTGGAGCTGTATTCTTAAAAAGGAGTTCTTATTATTATTTCTTCAATTGTATTAATTTATTAATCTTGAGACTGTTCTGAAAATAATGCTTACATTTCTTTTGAAGGAAGCCATTTCCGACTGACAAACGGACAAAGAAACGCCAAATACGAGACTGACGACTACACTTTATGTTTGTCCGACTAAAAGGCTAATAATAATAAAAAATACATTTCTTCTAACCCAGAGTAAAATTGATGTCTGTCTTTCGCACTGTAATGTTGTATTTGTAACTAATATTTAACCTAAAAACATCTGCAACTCAATTTACCAATTAAACGCTAATCATCTTAACTGACGAAACGTAAGCTATTAATAAAAACTATCATTCGCAGTTACAATACATCGTTTGTCAATCAACAATATAATTAATTTACATTTATTTGTTTGTTGCAAGACTTTATAAAAGTAATATTTGATGGACGTGTGGCAACAGTGATGTGCTTGTGTTGTGTTGTTATTTAATAAAAGATGTCGACATATTAGTATCACGAATGTCGATTAATGTGAGAAAGAAAGATTATTATTGTGCGTATTTGGTACTTAAAACTAATGTCTATTAGTAAAGTAAGCGGGCGAGCGTTTTGGAGGACTGTCTTAAGTAATGTTGACGTTCAAAAAGGAAATTATCAGCCTAATTTGAATAAATAACATTTGATTTGATATTATCGCTGCATTTGGAGCATTGCTTCTTTCTATAGTCAAAGCTCCAAATACAGCAGTAATCAAGACTCATTAATGAGAATATTGTAACACATCAGAGTTATTATTTAAGACAGAATGACGAAACTTATCCCTGATCAGATGATCATGTTATTGGGATTGGTTTCCGCATTTAATCCTTCAAGTGTCATTTTCACGTCATGTTTTACGTTTTATTTTACGTTATCTTTCACGTTATTTTTTACGTTATGTTTTACGTTATGTTTCACGTTATGTTTTACGTTATGTTTCACGTTATGTTTCAAGTTATGTTTCACGTTATGTTTTACGTTATGTTTCACGTTATGTTTCAAGTTATGTTTCGGGTTATGTTTTAC
The DNA here is from genome assembly GCA_946251885.1 of Cosmia pyralina. Lineage (NCBI taxonomy): Eukaryota > Metazoa > Arthropoda > Insecta > Lepidoptera > Noctuidae > Cosmia > Cosmia pyralina. Next base: position 2,925,057 of record OX276354.1, read on the forward strand.
GTTATGTTTCACGTTATGTTTCACGTTATGTTTCAAGTTATGTTTCGGGTTATGTTTTACGTTATGTTTCACGTTATGTTTCACGTTATGTTTCGCGTTATGTTTCACATTATGTTTTACGTTATGTTTCACATTATGTTTTACGTTATGTTTCACATTATGTTTTACGTTATGTTTCACGTTATGTTTCACGTTATGTTTCACATTATGTTTTACGTTATGTTTCACGTTATGTTTTACGTTATGTTTCACGTTATGTTTCGCGTTATGTTTCACGTAATGTTTCACGTTATGTTTCACGTTATGTTTCACGTTATGTTTTACGTTATGTTTCACATTATGTTTTACGTTATGTTTCACGTTATGTTTTACGTTATGTTTCACGTTATGTTTTACGTTATGTTTCACGTTATGTTTTACGTTATGTTTCACGTTATGTTTTACGTTATGTTTCACGTTATGTTTTACGTTATGTTTCACGTTATGTTTCGCGTTATGTTTCACGTTATGTTTTACGTTATGTTTTACGTTATGTTTCACGTTATGTTTTACGTTATGTTTCACGTTATGTTTCATGTTATGTTTCACGTTTTGTTTGGCGTTATGTTTCACGTTATGTTTTACGTTACGATTTACGTTATGTTTCACGTTATGTTTCACGTTATGTTTCACATTATGTTTTACGTTATGTTTCACATTATGTTTTACGTTATGTTTCACGTTATGTTTCACGTTATGTTTCACATTATGTTTTACGTTATGTTTCACGTTATGTTTCACGTTATGTTTCACGTTATGTTTTACGTTATGTTTCACATTATGTTTTACGTTATGTTTCACGTTATGTTTTACGTTATGTTTCACGTTATGTTTTACGTTATGTTTCACGTTATGTTTTACGTTATGTTTCACGTTATGTTTTACGTTATGTTTCACGTTATATTTTACGTTATGTTTCACGTTATGTTTCGCGTTATGTTTCACGTTATGTTTTACGTTATGTTTTACGTTATGTTTCACGTTATGTTTTACGTTATGTTTCACGTTATGTTTTACGTTACGATTTACGTTATGTTTCATGTTATGTTTCACGTTTTGTTTGGCGTTATGTTTCACGTTATGTTTTACGTTACGATTTACGTTATGTTTCATGTTATTTTTTACGTTATGTTTGGCGTTATGTTTCACGTTATGTTTTACGTTATGTTTTACGTTATGTTTCACGTTATGTTTCACGTTATTTTTTCGAAAAGACAAAGAGGCGTTTTTACAATCATATTGTAAAGAGTTGATTAGTGACCAATAAATCCAAAAGTCCATTATACAATTGAACTAGCCCTACAAATATTTGGCGGCGCAAGGGACTCAAATCCACAACCCATAGCACAATCTCCCTCGGCTTATATGCCGATTTGCCCAAACAAATCAAACTAGAACTAGACCGTCTTTTGTTATAATTGAACTACAAAGAAAGAAAGAAAAAAAAGAAGTTTTTATTGTGACTCACACACAAAGATCTCCAACTAAACTAAAAACACAATGATAAAAGTTTAAAAACAAAAAAAAAACAAATTTATAAAAAAAAAAAAAAAAACAGAAAGTCCTGTACGAGGCCAAAAGGTCCGTAACTCAGCATGACGCTGCGACATTTAAAATAAGTCACATAAGTTAGACAGTCTTTTGTTATAATTTAACTACAACATCAAATCACTAACCTAATAACCATCATCTCAATGACGACACTGAGACGAAGTGTGACGGTGCGATTAAGCGCAGCGACACAGTTGAGCGAGGTATTGTGTGTACGCACACTCTTTAGTCGAGTGACAAGTGCTTGACATCTTGACTTGAGGATAAACCGGTTGCTGTGGTCAATAGGGCAGGATTATCTTAGAGCTTTTGTGATGAACTTTGTTATGTATACCTCATGAGATGTCTGGTAAAGTCTTATAGAACACTATGTAATCGTAAAATATCAAATGTCGTCGCTGGAACTATTTTAACAGCGCATTGATAGTCAAAAAAGTGAATCCACGCGTGTTTTAGGTTTTTTTTTCAGTTTCCGGGGCGAAAGATCTGCATACCTATTCACAACCGTTCGACAGACTTCCGAATCGAAAATGACACATTTCCGGCTACCTGTTTACCTAACACAGCAAGTAGCTGTCGGAATAATGGCAATCGTCTATTAGGTTTACACTGTCAACATTTTAGTGTTTCGGATTTGTGAACAGCGTTTTGGTACGGAAGCGGATTGAATGATCGTGAATAGCTATGCTGTAGAGTATGTTCTTTTCCGTGTGTGTTGAATTGTTAATCTTTAAGTGCACAACAAACATTTCAGTTACCATTCTACGTATTGGGAATGAGCATTTAAAACCGATTCCAGTTTATACGATTATCACAAAAATAACAATGACATTTTACCTTCAAAGGATATTGAACTGTTCTAAGGTCAATACCCTTTTGAGGCAAAAGGTTCTAAGAACCGTAGGCTTAACAAGATATTAAGTGAGTACTTGCAGTACCTACCGCACTAAAAAATAACCTGAATAGAAGTGAAGGCCCAGTGGTTACGACGCCGGCTCTCATGCACGAGGTTGTGGGTTCAAATCTGGGCAAGTACTAATGTGGCTTTTTCAATTCATATGTACTATGGACAAAATTTAAGCATGCTCACTTAAGAAAATATTCCTGTGAGAGCGCAGCTAGTGACAAACGAACATTGTGCGATCGAGTCGTGATCCGTTCTATGCGATTATCACCTTTGAGGTGATCATGTGGAACTTTGGCCCATAGTACTTTCTGAGTTTGTCTTGGACAATACTGACGTCGGTGAAGGAAAACACCATGAGGAAATCTAGACTTATATATGTATACAGGGTCACTTGTAATTCGACGTATTCCTTGCAGTATGTCATAGTAGTGTTAACATGCAACAAATTAAGCCACCATATGTTCTACGGAAATTCAGTATTTTTTTATATTTTTTGTCTAAGAAAAATGTAAATTACGAAAAATGAAATGTTTAATTCGTGATATATGCCAAAGTTTTAGGCATTTTTCAACTTTTAATTTTTAAGAAAGATCAGCTACGACGAATAACTTACGAGTAAATGCCAGTAAAGTCGCGCTGTAAATAATTTTTGAATTTTATTTTTCATTAAAAAAAAAAACTAAAAATATATTTAACTCAAAACTATTGAATTTCGGTAGAACATTTTGGTGGCTTAATTTGTTGCATTTTAAGCCTACTGTGACGTCAAGGAATTTGTTGAATTACAAGTAGGTAACCCTGTATGGTTAATTTAAGAATCACCAACCCGTCTTGAGCCAGCGTGGTGATCAATGCTAGTGCCTTCTCTGCATGAGAAGAGGCTTTTTTTCGGCCGTGGGACAGCAATAGGTTGGCATTATTACAAATAAGAACATATATCTTGAAAATTCGCTACGCCTTACAACTGGAAGCTTTATTTAAAATCACAGAGATAACTTTAAACTGATTCATCTTATGACTCACAATGCGAATTCTTGAACAATGAATAAAGCTTCCAATATCATGTACTTGTATCTACGCCCCTACCTATGTATATATGTACTAACGTCTGACTATTGTATCCATTACGCATAATCTATTCTGATATTTTATTAATCAGAAGACTTAAGAGTCGTAGATTTCGTAAAAACCAGCCAAATGCTAGTCGGACTCGAACCACAATTCCGTGCCGCCTTCAATCTGCCTAGCCTTTTCCCAACTATGTTGTGATCGGCTTCCAGTCTAACCGGATGCAGCTGAATACCATTATTAATTCCGTTAATTAATTTAATACTACATACTCGTATAAAAAAAAATACTTGAGTTCAAAAAAACACGTTTCTTGTATGGGGGTACCCCCTATAATTTTTAATTTAATTTAATTTTTGTTATTTGTTGATATAGCGGCAATAGAAATACACAATCTGTGAAAATTTCAGCTGTCTACCTATTACGGTTCTGAGATACAGCCTGCTGGCAGACAGACGGACGGACAGCAGAGGCTTAGTAGTAGCCTAGGGTTTTGTTTGGCACCCATCGGGTACGGAGCCCTAATAAAAACGTAGTCCGTTTAAAAAAAACATCAAAAATTCAAAGAGAACGAGGAAAAATTTATCTCTATTTCAACGAAAGATGTACCTGCCAAAACGTTTCTCAATCCACCCAACAATAAATAAACAAAATAAGAAACATATGTTCAACTGGCAAGAAAACCGTACAAGAAGGGTTTACCACCGGTACCTATACCTCAATAATTTAGTACCAATGTCATAAAACATATGGCTTTGTATGAAAACATGTAGGTATGTCTGTAAACATGTATTAAAAAGGTCATCATTCATTAGTTGCGACTGGCGGAAGATGGGTGGAGTAGCAATAACTTTTTATTTTATGTGTTTCAGATAAAAAGAAAAAAATACTGAGAAGGTCAGTAGCCAGACACAAAGAAATTTAAACTGGAAGCACCAAGAATTTATGCTTGCGAAGATCAATGCAGACACAACATAAAACAGTTCCATGTGTGCGGCTTATTTTATTACCCGACTACAGCAAATTCAAAAGATGAACCGTTTTTATGTTACAGGAAGTTTAGCATGGGGAATGATAAACTTCATAATGTTCACACTTCAGGATTCATTATTCCGTATTTCAGTAGACGGGAATGATGGCTTGAAAATCAGCAAAACCAAAACTGAATATATGTCCTGCGATTTCGGCGGTACATGTCCAGTTCTGGAGCTAACGCTTGATGGCGCGCTTCTCCCAGTCTGCTCCGACTTTCGGTATCTCGGTTCACTCGTGCAAAGCGATAGCAAAGTAGATCGGACGGTTATGCACAGAATTTAACACTGGATGGATGAAATGGCAGCAGGTCAAACTTAAAGGGAAGATATATAAAACAATGGTTAGACCTGCTATCTTGTATGGATCAGAATGTTGAGCCACAAAAGAAAGGACTGCTTTCATTCCTTTGCAATTGCATACAGCTGAGATGAGAATGCTAAGAGGGATGTGGGGTGTTACACGAATGGATAGAATAAAAAATGAGTACATAAAAAGTGACTCAAAAGTTGTGCGGAAATCGGTTGTCATGGTACGGGCATGTGAGGCGGAGGAATGAGGAAAATTTCATGAGGTAGGTTTTGAGTATGAATGTCGATAGCTATAAGAGACCAAAGAAACAATGGATGGACTGTGTGAAAGTTGATATGGCTAGAAAGGGGGTGACTACCGAGATGACGACTAATAGAGAAGTATGGAAAAAAGAGACATGCTGCGACGACCCCAAATATTTTGGGATAAGAGCACGAGAATGATGATTTCAGTAAACGGGAGTCGGTTTATATCTGTACTTTGTTTAGAGATGTATTCAAGAGCAACGAGGCCATCCAACCATCTCCACGAGGGACGATAGGTACCTACTTAAGTAAGTCAGATGCACCCTTGGCAGTCAGCCACTATTTAAACACGGTATGAGCAGAGCTATTGCTCGTGCCAAAATAAAAGGACTTCATACAAATAAACTCCAGCCTAGATCAAAAGCTTTGTGCAGGTGTACGGCACATATACATCTCCGTATGTAAATACACTTAACACACTTACATGATTCATGTAGATATGTACTCGTAAAGCTTGTATGTAAAGGTCGTTGCTCGTTCCGCCGGCGCAGTGCGCGGCACTACGTGGGACTAATGATCCATTGTTCAGGATTCATTTCCAGCCGCTCACGATTGTATGACATTGTAAAATACTATCAGTTTTATTAAGAAAATCTGCTGTTGGACTATGAACCTTAGCAGAGAAAATATAAAGTTAATTTTTAGGGTTGATGGTAGAAACTTGGTTACTCAGAGTTTGAGAATAATTTAAGGAGCTTTTTTTTTTTTTTTTTTTTTTTTTTTTTTTTTTTTTTTTTATTTTTTTTTTTTTATTACAATGATTTACTTAGCTTATAATTAAAAATAAGCCCCACAAAACCATGTCAATAGTTTGACTGTGGGGGCTGGCGAGTCTATAATTATTATTACTTAATATTATTAAAATCATTATTAAAATAATTTTAGAAGGATGTAATGACGTGGGACTAAAAATTATTTAACTCTTTTAATTAAAAGGGAACGTATTGCTTGCTGCTGTATCAACGATACATTATGTAGCCTATTCATCATTTATTGACATTTTAATGTACACATACCTGCATTATCATAGAGACTTAATAGTATGATAATATCACACTTATTTATGCTGTTCGGTAAATAAAACAATACTTATATTATAAGTACAAACTAAGGTAGGGTGGGGCTAAGGTTTACCCTAATTTGACAGATTTGACGACGACATAGTTTTGAAGTCAAGTTTTTAAAAGCGACGTTTACATTAGAGTATTGTATTTCATAAGCGTTTTTGAAGTTAAAATGTGTTTTTACTTAAGATTAAACATTTTTAAACCAATTTATGAGCACTGATTAAAAAAGATAAAATGTTCCTTAAAAGGATATACTAAATCTTTGTTATATCTTACTAAGAACAGCTTTGTATTTGTGCTTTATATCTATGACTAAATATGGTGGGAGTCATGTTATGTGATGTTTATGCAAATGACGTCATTACACGAAAGAATTTGTTTAGTAGTTTTTTTGTACCATCGTTTTTGTGAAGACCATATTTCACTGTAGCTGCATCGCCTTGGGGGCTTGTAGCTAAGTAATAACAGCTTGCCACGGTTGGTCCGTGGGTGGGTGACCATCTTTACAAACCAAGACCCCTCCATGCCTCGAACAGCATGTTAAGCCCGAGTCGGTCGGTCCTCCATGTAAAATACTGGTATTCAGCTGCATCCAGTTAGACTGGAAGCCGACCCGAATATAGTTGGGAAAAGGCAAGACAGATGATGATGTTGAGGAATAGTCTTTTGTTTATTAAGTACAATCTGTTGCCCACAGTTTCATTAGCATCCTAGGAAAATTACGCGGTAAAAAGTATCTTATGTCCTACTCCAGGCACTTAATCTGTGCTCCAAGTTGTGTTTAAGATATATGTCGAATTTCGTTGAAATCGGTCCCGTAATTGAGAAGCCAAGAAACAAACAAACAAAAACGTTTTCGGAAATGGTTTTTTTTTTAAATTAAACATGTATTTACCTGTTGTTCCTAATGATATAACTGCTAACAGTAGTGATAGCCATGTTGTGACTTCCTGTGGACAATAGAAATATAAACATTAGAACACAATAATTAGAAAATAAACTTTAGAAGAGCTATAATCGGAAAATTAATTGAAAATGAAATGTTGTATGCCTGTGAGATTAAAATGTGCAGTCAGTGTCAAAAATATCGGGATGAACAGACTGTTCAAAATGATTGCAACAACTAAGAAAATTAAACTTTCTCTCAATTGGATAAGGTTCTTGTCAGAATGAAAATTGTCGTGTACTGTCTTCATTCTGAAACATTCCTTGTGTCATTGAGTTAATATTTCATTTTCATAGTTGTTTAGATCATTTTGAACAGTCTGTTCGTCCCGATATTATTGACGCTGACTGTACATATAATATAATATATTAAAAAGCTTTATTAATTCCACACAAATTAAAAAGCAATAAAAAATTATAAACAACATTAAATAAAATAAATTCAACAAAATAAAATTTTCCATTCTGGTTTCGAATTACTTAAAATTATTGAATTATGATTAAATCATGCATTCAAATAAATTAATTGATTAATTTCGATTAACATAGAATAATTATGATTGAAATAAAATAACATTAGTGTGTGGACGTTCGGGTAAAAGCCTCCTTCAAAAATTCTACTTCTCTCTATCCAACGCGGTGTCTAGCCAGTCTCGACCAGCGTTCGCAATAATCTCGTCCTGGACTCTACATACGCTTCCAACTAAAATAATACTTCTAATGCTTACCTATCTAGATACTTTAGAATACAAGAAAAATCCATTTCAATCAGAAAGTAAAATCAATGACACAAAACTATCTTAGTCAATCATTTACCAAATACCACAAAAAACCAACATACACACAATAATTTCAAGAACTTGAACTGAGAGCATGAACTCGACCACACAATACAATACATATACTTCCTTACAATACAATAAAGCAAGAAAACTTCCATTGTGCATTGTTTGCCATACAATGTTACTTTTGAAATAGACTAAAAAGATGCGCAGGCGACGGTCGCGCGTTGATGTCTTTTGCATGAAGAATTATTAGTGCATCAGCTGTGGGTAAAAAGTGAAGGGATTTTTTTGCAGACGATTATTTATTTTTATATTTAGATTTTCTTTTTTGCATTATTAGATGTCTTTATGATGTGTTATTAACCCCCGACGGAAACAGAGGGATGTTATAAGTTAAACGTGTGTATCTGTCTGTAGCATTGTAGCTCCCAAACGACTGAACTAGATTTTTTTTGTTTCGTTTGAAAGGTGACTTGATCGAGAGTGTTCTTAGATATGATTCAGCCGTTTGAAAAGAAATTATCAGCTCTTTTCTAGTTGATGAATGCATGTGAGCATCTTCCACACGTCTGATCGAGTCAAAATTTGGTATTCTGTTACTTCACTGATATTAGAATAACATAGTAACCTTGAACTGATGCTGCAGCATCACCTGGATTCTGCAGGGTACCCAACTTCCTCACCAACTTACAGCAGAAGTATCGTGTTTGAGCTCATTGGAATTTTCTTAATGAATAGGTTATAGATAGATGGCAATCAGGGTCTGATGATGGTGAAGCAAAAAAAATAAATGAGGGTAAATTTGACACGCGGTGCCTTTGTGTCGCTCGCGATTATATCGCGTATCGCACCTGTTTGTAGGAGCCTTTATTGATTAGCAGCGGATTTTTTTACCTACAAACAAATTAGATTAACTTTTAACTTGTTTATCTAAAAGTTAATCTTCGAAATGATGACTGAATTCGTTGCCAGAAAGAAATTGGACAATATTATATACTATAATATTCATCATTATCATGAAAAGAAGTAGTAATAAATTATAATAGGGTAATCATAACCTAAAAATAACAAAATTATATACTAACATAACTAAAACTAAAAAAACTAAAATATGGCATCGAAAAATTCCTCCGCATCGCTGTCGACTGGTAAAGTAGGTACCCAAGAGACTGGCGGCATTGCCACGTTGTATGGCACTGCTAAGCCGCTGGCCAAGGTAAAAGCCAGCCCTTGGGTCACGGGAAGTGTCAACCAGCCGTTTGGAGATTTCGTTGAACAAAGTATGTGCACTCGGATAATAGGGTTATGTTATTATCAGAAAAATTACTTCTTGAATTGATACTTTTTGATTATTTAATATTTTTTGGACTAAATATAATTTCAATTAATCTCATTATAATTTAATTTTGACACTATATTTTACTTAGACATTGTATTTTGTAATACAATTTGTACGCCATGGTTGTCAAAACATGTTCGTATATTTTTATAATATATTACCCTGCATGCCCGACTTGTCGGTGTGTAAACGCATGTTTTTTTGACAAATAAATTATCTCTATCTATCTCTCTCTATCTATGTTTTGGCCATATACTAGGCTAAAGGATGACCAGCCTTTGGAATCACCAAACGGCCCAGTAAGAATGATGATTATTTTGCTGTAGTAGTAACGCATACTCGTACAGTCACTGTGTAAAAGAAATTAAAAAGCTTGCCAATATTCAAGGTGAACTACAGAATAAAGAGACTCTTCGCGGCGGTTTAACCTGTTTGTCGTATCTTCATTAATTACAAATTAATATTCATTTCCGCCATCTTTAAATGCATTACACGTAAGTTCTTACAAGTTGTGAAGGATATGTCTATAATTTTATGGTAATTTCTGTGTTTAAATTACGTGGTTACCATGAAAAAGGCAAAAACCGCCATGATTCTGTACTTTTAGATTTCAATCCTTGTCTTGGATATAATACACCTAAATGTTTGGTATAAATGCTTTAAATAATGCTGAAAATCGCATCAAAGTACATTGTGTGGTTCAAAAAACTAAGGGACACGAATAGTGACTGTATTTTGTATACTACAAAAAAGTATTTCTAGAAATTTTCATATACATGAAATACAAGGAAACAAGTTCACAAAGGTCAGTAGTGTGTCACATAGTGTAAACACAATGTACTAAAAATGGGGTCAATTGAAACTGGGGCTAATTAAAACAAAGAAATTGATGCAGTTTTGTCATAAGTGCGAAACTATTTCGTTATATAATCATTCTGAAATGTGCTGAATACTGGTTGGATATTTCGTATAGCAGTAAATTTTATATATTACAATGTAATAACTATTATATTTTATTTTATTACTTAATTGCCGCTTGTTAAATTGGAATCGTTTGCTAATTATAATGAAATCGAGAAAAAAGGGATCAATGCGTTGTAGGTATGACTGGTTGGTTTTATTTTGTTGTTTATTTAATTATCCTGTTATCATTTTAAGATCATCAGTGATCCTAGTATGGGAACTTTCACTAAAAATATCCTTTTCTTTGTGGCCCTAATTTATGGAAAATCCGGAAAGTTTAATGTGTCCCGTTTGAACGCAATTAACGGGATACAACGCAAAATTTTGTGTTTATAAAACTCCTATAAAACCAAATGTATTTGGTTAAATCATTTGGATTTTGCGTATGTGTTATTTTACTATATTGTTGTACTAAAACCGAAATAAGATTACTTGAAATTTTTGCGAGAGAAAAAAAATCCAAAGTAGCACCGTCTATTTTCTGTTTTATACGATTATACGTAAACAGTTCCTTATTATGCAGTAAAATTTGCTTTCAAAAATTCAAATTCAAAACATTTAATTCAGACTTTTGGTCCATAGAGTGTTAGTAGTACATCAAAATGACTTAAAGCTATGTTAGTAATACATACAACAAATAGAAAAAACGCCAGTCAGCCTACAATATGTGCAGACCAATCCAATCAAAGGTATTTAAATATTTTAAGAACTTACTAAGCTAAAATGTGTTTAAGTATAGCATTTTGTCATAAATCTACATTTAAACGAAGTACGTTTAGTTCCGGTGCACGTGAGAGTCTTATATCTCTCTCGCGTCAAACTAGACAACCAAAACGCCATTTCACTTACACATTTAGCTTAACCACGCTTGAATATATCCTCTTAACATAGCCTGGATAAACACACAATGCGGAGTTCTTGCAATGTAACAAAGCGATGCTTCTGAATAGCGCGGTAGCATCTCCTATATGTTTAAGGAGAATTAACGCTTTAACAGACATCAGCCCTTTGTTACCATGAGAACGTTTTCATTCAAAAAACAGTTCCCAGACACTTAAGGTGGTCCTTAATTAAATATTCCGTCCTCACCGCTCGTTAACCAAAATAAACCATTAACCACACACGAACTCCTTACCATTCACCTCACACACACTCTAATTAAGTTATATAGGTTGATGTAACCGTTATCAGTTACTGAAGGTTGCTGACCAACCAGGCGCAACCGTTAGATAACAGTATTGTAACGAGCTATGAATATTCAATTGTTTTTTATTGGTTGAAAATATAGGGCGTCTGTGTCTTCCTGTTTATGATTTATTTATTTATGTGGCGTGTGTGGATATTCTCTTCCTTTGTGTAAGACAAATGGTATAATTTGCATGGTTTTAGCTTGGTTTATGAAACCCTTGAAAGTAATTCATTCTCAAATATTGGGTATGCCAGGTGATTACATTGTCTCTTGTTTTTGGGGTTCCGTACCAAAATGGTAACAAGGAACCCTTATGGTGTGACTCAGTCTGTCTGTCTGTCACAGCTGGATATCTCAAGAACTACTACTATCAACTTGAAATTTGAAACAGTTTTAGATGACATTTGCCCAACTATTTTGCAAATAAGAAAGAAATAAAAATATATATGTTTTTTTTCCAACAGCTGAAAGGGGGTCTTTAAAATTCGAAGTGGGGCTACTAGAGCATGTGGGGTATCATATAAAAAGAGCGCTGTTTGCACATTCTCAAACATTTTTTTTCTTTTTTTAGGCCGCAAAGTTTTCGTCTTTTGATGAAAAAATAAAATAAAAATACCGTTCCCCCCCTTATCTCCGAAGTTTGCATAAAGAAAAATCTGAAATTATTCTATGTGGTAGAATTTTATGTAAAGATTACAGGAAAAATAAAACCATGTCTCTAAATAGCACACTTTTTCATAAATCGGAACGGAACCCTCAGTGCGTGAGTCCGACTCGCTCTTGACCGGTTTTTTTTCAATCAACTTAGCACAATAGACAACATGCGATTTAACAGTATTTTACGAATTATTTATTTGATCAGGAATTAATATTACTTTTCAACAGAAATCTTAATACTATTATAAATGCGAAAGTTTGGATGCATGAATGGATGGATGTTTGTTACTCAATCTGAACGGAAATTAATGAAATTTGGCACAGAGATAGATTATAGCCTGGAATAAGACATAAGCTACTTTTTTTTCCTAGAAAAATGTACAATTCCCGTGGGATAATTTCCGACTCCACGCCGACAAAGCAGGCAAAAGCTAATCTTTAAAAAGTTATTTTTCACTTTGTAGTGTTGTTTTTGGAAGTCGGTTGTATTTTTTTGTAAAAATGTTTTTATTTTTCACTTTTTAGTTGTGTACCTACCACACACAAATTCCAAAACCACTATCTGCAAAACAAACTAGAACATCATCCATTTAAAAGTGGGGAAAAAATACGTATTATTGAAGCTAACTCAAAAACTACCAAAGCAAAGTTAATTAATTTTATATGGGACCAACTGTGATGTATACTCTCTCGAATAAAACAAAAAAAAATCCAAATCGGTCCAGCCATCTTCGAGTAATCGGGGAACATACATATAAAAAAAAAAAAAAAAAAAAAAATTGAATTGAGAACCTCCTCCTTTTTGAAGTCGGTTAATAAAGTAAACTGTGTTTTACAGGAAATTGTGCTATGAGGTAACCTATGGATCACTAAAAAACACGAAGAAGACTTTTCTCATAGTCTATTGGACAAGTTACACTAAACTTCCTTCATAAGGAAAAATTATCCAATACGGATAAAGATAACAATAATTATGTTACGTTATAGAAGCCTAGAACTATGATCTTTGAACTACAATATTGCTAAACAGTTTCAAGCAATACATTGACGTACCTCATGCAACCAGAGTGACAGAAATGATTCTTTAGGAAAAGTTTTTTTTACGATTTAATTTGTGAGTTTTTTAGTACGTTGCTATGTGGCTCCGTAAGAGTGTGTAAGGGCTGATCTAACCCAAAGTCTTTTTTCGCGGAATAAAATAGACGTCTGCCAGTTTTCGTATGGGGGAAAACTGACAAAAATTAAAATTTTTTTCGCTGGATAAGGCTTATAGTAGGTATGAAAAAGTTTGATCGAATTCGCCCTAAATCTGTTTATGAAACTGAACACGTCATTCTCACGTTTTATTTTTATGGTGCCAATCAATGGATCGGCACCGTATTTCTAGATGACTGTAGGTACCAGTTTTTCTAAATCAGTAAATGAACTGTCTCCTAAGACCGTTTTTTTCTACGTATAACGGTCAAGGTACTAGCTCTTACTGCCCCGTCTCAATAAGACTATATCAAGCAAGAAATCAGGACTCAAAAACCTCTAGAATTACAAACACAAAAGAATCACATAAAACAAACAAAAATATTCCCCATTCATTATTCATTCCACATACCATGAACTCAATAACTCAAAATTCCAATCTGAACCATAGTTAACCGATTAACCACACGTGCAGCGGTTACTCGCAACGGTAACCATTCGGTAACCGCTACGGTGGCGCAACGATGGGCACCACTGAGTTAACTTCAGTTAGATAACGTAATTACTGTTTACATACTTGCTGAACATTATCTGATAAGGTTGTGTTGCGATTGTGTATGATAGCATTGTTACTTGCATATCTTTGTTTTCGGGGTTTTATAAACAGTGATTTTTATGAGCTGGTTTTGAACGAGCATAAATATCTGCCTCAGTGACCGAGCTGAAAGAGCTTCTTATAGTTTAAGAAGCTCTTTGTGAATGGGTAGGAAAGGAAATTAATAGGTTTAGGGTTCCATACCTCAAAAGGAAAAAACGAAACCCTTATAGGGTCACTTTGTTGTCCGTCTATCTGTCTGTCAAGATTCTTTTTCTCAGTATCAGTTGAAATTGATATCAAATACATAGGTCTATGGTCCGTTGGAGCTTAAAAAAATCAAGCTTCTTTGTCGACGCAATAGAAAAATATTTGCGACATATTTTGATACTCGCAAATAAATCAAAACCTTACTTTCCGTTGACCTAAGAATCATGAAATTTGGCAAGAAGTAAGGTCTCACAGCACAAGTAAAGGAAAAAGTCCGAAAATCATTAATTTGTAGACACATAAAAAAAAATTTGCGATTACAAACGTACATTTGAAATTGGAAAATTGACCGTGACGTATATCGATGTATGGGAGAACATGTTTTTCAACTACAATGTTAAGTTTGTTTTTGGGTTAAATTCATCCCAACTACGGTACCCTTCATTGTGCGTGGTCCGACACACACTTAGCCGGTTTTTGTTAGCATTGATCGATATTTACGAATTTGTGAGGATTGACAAAATAGCAACGTATGAGCCAACCCCAATAGGGGCAGGTACTGGTACCTAGATATAGGTACTCTGTGGTACTTTTATTCAGTTATTACCATTTGAGCCGTCCATCAGTCTGTTTGCCTAGCTTCGGTAGATGTATTTTTAAGGTTAGGGGTAGCTGGTAGAGGAGATTTTATACAGAATTAAAATAAAATGTTCATAAATGACAACTTATATCTGATTCATCAATCTGCCTAGCCTTTTCCCAACTATGTTGGGGTGGGCTTCTAGTCTAACTGGATGCAGCTGAATACCAGTATTTTACATGGAGCGATTGCCTATTTGACCTCCACAACCCAGCTACTGGGTAATACGATACCCCTTGGTAAGACTGCGGTTGTCAGACTTTCGGACTTCTGACGACCCGTCACGACTGGCAAAGATCCACGAATGACAGCCAGGACCAACGGCTTAAGTGCTTTCCGAGGTACGGAGGAGTCTCGTTATGCAAAGATGGTCACCCATCCATGGGCATCCCCGGCAAGCGTAGCTTTACCTGATGGATCTACTCGTGCGGCTGTTATTACTTAGCCACGAGCTCCACTAACTTATATCTCATTAATAAATGAATAAAAATTAACAATGTTTATACATCCTAACTTAACTAAAACTATGAACGAACTAAAATATGGCATCGGTAAATTTTAGTTAGGGTTCGATTTTTTCTACTTCTCAAACATTTTTAAAAGCCTCATCTTTAGAACTACAAATAAGACTCAACAAGAACCCAAAAACAGTAAAAAACAGCAAGTCTCACCAGGGATGTACAAGTTTTACACAATTTATATAGAAACAGTTTACATAATAAATTGCATTGCATACACTATTGTTATTGCTATGTTGGCAGTTTGCATAACGTTCTCAAGCGTTTAAAAACCGCTTTACATAGGCGAATGAGGAAGTGTGAAGACAAACCGTTGGCGTGGTGTAATCTCGTTAACCAGTGTGTTGGTAATATGTGCGGTAAATGGCGATTATTGGCGATACTGGTAATAGAATGTGCGCATCGAAAGAGTAAATGATCCCGGAATACATGATTGACAAACATCAATGCAATATCAGTAGCTAAGCCGACGGCTTAAAAGCTCAATAATAATTCAAATTGTGACTTTTAACTCTTCAAGTGCAGTTATATACTAATTTATAAAACCAAAACCCCTAGGAGGGGGCGGGAGGGGGGGGGGGGGGGGGGGTTATTTGCGAGCCCCATAGGTTCACAACTACGTAGGATGTTTTTTTTTCTATCGGAACATGTTTTTTTACGTTTATATATATAATATATATTATAAGCTTATATACCTACATATTATGTAGAGGGGTTTTTCCTTATGCACACATGGGGTGCAGAAAGCCTTTGAGAGGTACGTATCATCGCAGATAAGGGCGTACTAAGCGTGGGGCGCGGGCGTGTTTTTTGATTATAAGTATTAATATTAACTGCGATGATAGTACGTTTACAAGTCACAATTTGAATTATGGGGCGTCTACCTCCAGCAGTGGGCAATGCTGGCCCAGTGGCAACAGCCGCGACTTACGAGTTGTAGGTTAAAACTCGGACAGACGCTTTACTTTGTGTAAATTATTTCATCACCACTGCTCTCAAAACTGTGAAGGAAAACATCGTGAGGAAACCGGCATGTCCTAGAACCAAACATTTGAAGACATGTGACCTCTACCAACCCGCACTGGGTCCGCGTGGTGGATTATATTATGGTCCACTCCCTCTCACCGAGAGGAGGCCTGATGTGTCCCAGCAGTGGGAACATGCATGTATGTATGCTTATGCATATCCTCCTCATAACTATCCCACTTTTACACTTTATACTTAACTACCTAAAAAAAACGTCTGAATGAATCTGTGGTAAGTGCTATTAAAACTTATATAAAAAATTACTGTTAGCAAAAATTTTTAAATGTTCAGAGTAAACAATTCTTGGCTAACCTAAATAAATAAATAAATAAAAATTGCCATGTCGCGGTGTCTTTTAAATAGATATATTTAAACAATACACCAAATGTAAGTTTTTCCAGATGATTATTTTAATGGGCTTAGAAATATAGGTACTCCATTCAAAGTTTCAAATGCAGTTAAAATTATTCATTCACATAATCAGCCTTTAATGTTCCCACTTCTGGAACACAGGCGCTATCGATGAGAGGGAGTGGGCTGTAATCCACCACGCGGTCCCAGTGCGGGTTGATAGATGTCACATGTCTTCGAGTTTTTAGTTCTACGACATGCCGGTTTCCTCACGATGTTTTCCTTCACCGTTTTGAGAGCAGTGGTGATGAAATAGTTCACATAAAGTAAAGTGCCTGTCGTGGTTCGAACCTACGACCTACAACTCGTAAGTCACGGCCGTAACCACTGGGGGTTGCCCAGTGGACTGCTCTCAAATCTGAATCTTTTAAATTCAGTTAAAACATTCTCAGATTCTAACATATTCAACATGTGTGTGTTGAATATGTTAAAATCTGAGAATGTTTTAACTAAACTAAATGAAATGTATGTGTGTGTATGTGATGTGAATGTGTATTCACATCACATACACACACATACATTTCATTTGACATAATTCAAGTCGACGTCCAAAATCATTATTTCTATTTACACTTAAAAATGAGTACTACTACCTATCCCAAAGATAGCCAGTCGCATTTCCAAGCTTCGTGCAGTTGCCTCATCTGTGGCACAGGAAGTTGCTCCACTCTGTGAGTAGTGACCAGTTCTCATTGATTATTGTGGCTATCGAGCTGACTTCCTCTGAAGCAAGCAGGGATACATGCTGCCGTGTGATTCTGTAAGACCTCATTCTAAACTTAGAAACTGAATCCGCTGTGAGTTTCTTGATTGGCATTCTTAAAACTCGGTTGATAATTCGAATTTACACTAGCGCTACCCTTAGCGAGTTGAACTAAATTGACTTAGCGAGTTTATTAAATTGACTTAGCGAGGCTTAGCGAGTTGAACTAAATTGACCGTAAGATTTTGACAGATAAAGTATGAGATGACGTAAGATGTGGCATTCAGTAAGGTAGTTCCCCCGTCACTTTGACGCTCACTTCGCACTCGAACCCGATTCAAAGTATCAAATAAAAAGCATCTATTTTAATGGCACGTTGTATAGTAGGGAAAAGGCTAGGCAGATAAATTATGTGTCGTTGTTAATTTACATTATTCAGTTATATAGTCCATTTCAAATGTATTCCCCAGTCCAAACTCAAACTCAAAGCATTTATTTTTTGTTTTATCATGTTCAGATATTGATACCCACCACGTCTGCAGAGTTTCTCTAGCTAATTTAATTTGACCCTGTAGATGATTTTGCCTATTCGTTGATAAGACTGCTGACATTACCGCAAATCAGACCTAACAGGCAATTTCATAACTACTGTTACTGCTACGATCGTGATAGGTTATCCTAAATCATCTGCTAATACTCGCATCTTGTCGTCCTCATTCTTTCATCAGGCATTCTTTATTTAAAGGTTATCATCATTGTGTTAATGTAGTGACAGGTGAACCGCCTATCTGTCATGAGGGTGATCGACCTGAATGATAGTACGGAAAAGAGCGTTCTTTATGTAAACTTGGAGGAAAGTTGAGAACTCCAACAAAAGATCTTGCCGTACTATGACGTGTTAATGCCATCATGATTCCGTTGAGAAAAAAGGATGGTGCTAACAGTCGTATCCCGCCGCCGCGTCGACGTCTCTCTATCACACTGGAACAATGTATTACGTAGGTATTTGATTTAGATATTGAGGTTTTGCATATACTAAAAATAATGTTGTATATGCTGTACACCAGAAAATACATAGCAAAATAATAAGTACATAGATGCAAAATAGATACACAGATAATGAATTGAATTATTAGATTAATTAATTATTTACAGTCCGGCCGTCGAGAGAATGCGTTTTGACATCTGTCAGTTTCATACTAACGATAATGTGTTTTGCGAATTTGATCCTTATTAGTTAGTACACTTCTGGACACATCTATTGGCCCACCTTAGAGTTTAGGTTTCGATGGCCCCTACCGAAATATGATTGCTAGATTGAACAAAAACTGTTGATGCAGTTTTAAACCTGATACATTTTACCATCTTTTTCGATCGTATTGTTTTAAATTTGAATTCAGAATACCATACGACATGGAGCTACGCCTAACAAGTCGGATATGCGCCTTGTTAAAGGCAATTGATTTTTGAATAAAAAACATGTTTTATCAAATAAAGGTTTAATTTAATAACGCGTGTTGCCTCCATGGGCATCTACCACAGCTCTCATACGATTAGGCATAGAGTTTATCAACCGCTCTATGAAATTTTGAGGGATCATCTCCCATTCCTCTTCTATGGCAGTTTTCAACTCCTGCATCGTCTGGGCAACTGGCTGACGAGCCCTAACACGTCTTTTTAGCTCGTCCCACATGTGCTCAATGGGGTTCATGTCTGGGCTTCTGGCTGGCCAGTCCATAACTGTGATGTTCACATCCCGAAGATATTCCCTGACGATGCCGGCCGCATGGGCTCTTGCATTATCATGCATAAAAAGGAAATTTGGGCCCACATAGTCCGCGTATGGTATCACGTGAGGTTCTAAGCACTCACGAATGTACCTTTCAGCATTTAATGTTGGCAGCCGTGGTCCTGTAACAACCTCAAGTTGAGTTTTGCCGCTCGCGGATATACCGCCCCAGACAGTCCATGAGCCACCGCCATAAGCAACCCTCTCTTCAAAGCAGCATTGTGCGAAACGCTCTCCCTTACGTCGGTAGACCTTCTTCCTTCCATCATTGCCATGTAACACAATTTTAGACTCATCAGAAAAGAGTACACGGCTCCAATCTTGCTGTGTCCAATTTAAATGACTGCGTGCGAAATGAAGGCGCGCTGTTCGGTGGGCTCGCGTTAGTTTGGGGCCATTAGCTGGCTTGTGTGGTACCATATCGCGTTCTTTTAACCTTCTCCGAACACTTCGAGCGCTCATAGATACTCCGTGGAAGTCGCGAAGTTGGTTTTGTATCTCAATGGAGGTAAGGTGACGATTTCTCAAGCTGGTCAACACGATGAATCGATCCTGCCTTTCAGTTGTGACCCGAGATCGTGGCCTTCCTTGGCGACAAACAAAGCCGCCAGTCTCTAGGTACCTCCGATAAACATTTCGGACCGCAGATCGACTTAAATTAAGTTGAGCACTCACGTTTCTTTGGCTGTGTCCGGCCTGAATAAGTGCCACAGCTTGGGCGGCGACTTCAGGTGAAGTATCCATAGATTATTGATAGAACCTCACCTTAATGTTAAGAATAAGTAATGTTTGTTGCAAAACCAAAGATATCAATCACTTTTTCAAGAATTAAATCCAAGTAAACCAATAAAACCAAGTTTTCTTAGTATTCGATTGTTTGATATCAACAAACAGGCTCCAAATTGTCTTTTGTTTCTTTAAATTCTGTGTTCGAAATTCAAAAAAAGACTATTGAATGAAATTGTGAATGTGCCAGGTTCAAAACTGCATAAAAACTTTTTGCTCGACCTAATATAAAATTTTAGCTAGGACCAAACGAAACTGAAAATACAAGGTGGGCCAAAAGATGTGTCCAGAAGTGTATTATAAACTATCCAACTGACAGGTGCCAGAAACGCATTCTCTCAACGGTCGGACTATACTTAGTTGTTTTAGAAGTCTGTGTTGTCTTACATGAAAAGAGTCTCACTTTCAAATACATTACTTTAAGCCTAGCTTAGCCTAGTATAACCTTGGATGGTTTAGCATAAGATTTTTAAAGGTCAACTTGCTAAATTGTAGCTGAGAGGTACGAAATAATGTGAAGAATCAGACCGTGGGTATTAATGAGCCCTTTATTGTACACATAGATAAAAACTCCACACAATACTTTCATTCAAGCCAAAAAATAACTAAAAAGCAAACAATATCACACTATTCTAACGTCAAAGCGAACTTCCCATAGATATTTATGTGAAAGTAAATTTATATCAGAATATCGTTGGCACAAAACTATTGTTCCGTGGGAACATTGCGGGTATTATGATATTTTTCTCATTTTATCTTTGGCAACACTGCACGGTGGCATGAATTGAATAGTCCGCATTTTAGTTTAGAGGGTTGCCAGTATACTCAAACTCAAACTCAAACTCAAAGCATTTATTTCAAATAAACCAATTACAGGCACTTTTGAATTGTCAATGGGTCGGTCAGTCAGAAAGATGAAGCTAGTTGCCCATTCCAAAGCGTAGTAGATCCCTATGGAGAAGAACGGGCAAGAAACTCCACGGACACTCTTTTAAATCATAATATTTTTACAAAATATTGGTTACATCGTTCAAGTTGAAAATATACATGTGAGAACAATGTAGAAAGACGTGCACGTTAAAAAGCGTCCGTAATAAAAAGATAATAACTAAAACAACTAAATTAAATATTAAAATTAAAAATAAGCCATGGCAGCTAAGAGACGACCAGTCCCAACTGACGGCGCCCGTATAATTTGAAGGACCGCCACATTTCAAATTATATTATAGCAACACTGATTATGACGCCATGATTATAAAAATTTGAAAAGCGAACAATATGTCTAATATTTAGTTTACATTGTCTATGGCGTAATAATTTGACATTGACAGCGGCTACATTTTGTAGTACTTAAAGCAGTAAGGTCGCAAATTTCAATTTTAATTTGTAATATTAAAATATTATGAAAAACTATATAATTGACTTGTTCATTTTCATTACTTTTTTAATAAATAATCATATGGCTTTTCAAGTTTACGACTATAATCAAATATTCATGAAACAACAAAAAGCCCTCTTCTTATAACTGCATTATTGTGCAACTACGGAACTATATTACTGCGCGTGGCCCGACACGTAGGGGACAAGGAGGTAAGACGTGGTAGCGGGTAAGACGGGGTACCCAGCGAAATTCACAGTTCAAATGGACCAATCACGTTCGTTCATTCATTGTTCGACGCGTCGCCATGACACTTGTCAGTTGACCGGCGTTTAGTGGTTCACAAGTGCGCAGTGTCGAAAAAAATCAAAAAAAGTGTTTTACTGCAAATTGTATATCATATTTTCTTTAGGTTTGACACGTGACTGTTGTTTATTAAATAACGTTAGCTGGTGAGGTGTTGCTGTGATTGACGCTTACACTAACCTATAATAAGGTAAGCATTGTGTTTTCTTAAGATTGAAGCTGTTTTTTTTTTCGTTATTTTTTTTTTACAAAATAGCTCTGCAGGCAAGATGGGGTAACGGGGTACCCCATCTTGCCCCCAATGAGAATAATTTTATTTTTGTTTGTTTTCCGTAAAAATGAGTATGTTTTTTGTTAGCTTATTATAGTTTACCTTTTTAGAATGGTTCGTGACTACAAACGCACGACTGACAGAGGGTCGTGGTCCGAAGAGTCCATGCGGGAAGCTGTTCAAGCGGTTTTAGATGGAAAAATGGGATATTATAAAGCAGCGAAACAATTTAATGTGCCACAGACGACACTGGAGAGAAAAGTTAAGGCTGCTCGACCACTATTAAATGAGACATCTAAAGAAAACTTACCCTTATCCATACCAATTAAAGTACCATTGGGTCCTAGGCAGCCTGTTTTTTCTTTATCTGAAGAGAAGGAGCTTTGTGCCTATTTACTAGAAATGGAAGAGAGGTTATATGGACTTACGGTTAAAGATCTAAAGGCATTAGTATACCAGTTAGCAATTAAAAATAATAAGCCTAATCCATTCAACGCTGAGAAAAAAGAAGCTGGTAGAGAGTGGATAAATGGCTTCCTAAAACGACACCCAGAGCTTTCGATTAGAAAGCCTGAAAATACTTCTGCTGCCAGAGCATCTGGTTTTAACAAAGTTGCAGTCGAAAAATTCTTCAATTTCCTCGGCAACATATACGATGAGCACCAACTAACTCCTGACCGTATATATAACTGTGATGAGACGGGGGTTTCTGTTGTCCCAAAGACAAATTCAAAGATAATCGCTAAAAGAGGACGGAAACAAGTTGGGGCCATAGTTTCAGCAGAACGAGGACAGACGGTAACGGTCGAAATATGCTTCAGTGCAGCTGGAAACTACATGCCACCTATGCTTATCTTTCCTAGAAAAAGGAATAATCCAGAGCTGATGGTAAATTCACAAGCTGGTGCTTGGGGCACATGTAGTGATTCGGGCTGGATTACTTCCGAGCTGTTCCTTCAATGGTTTAAGAGATTTGTGATTTTCAGTGGAGCATCTAAAGAGAGACCCGTGCTTCTTTTGCTGGATGGGCACAGCACCCACACTCAGAATATCGACCTGATCAATGAAGGTAGAGCTCATGGTGTTATAATCTTGTGTTTTCCTCCACACACGACACACCGTTTACAAGTAGCGGATGTTGCGTTCATGCGACCATTGAGCGTTTATTATGAACAAGCCGTTACAGCCTGGCTGCGCTCTAACCCTGGACTAGTCGTTACAATCCGCCAAGTCGCTGAAATATTTGGAAATGCTTTTGTTCAAGCAGCCACTATGTCTACCGCAGTAAATGGATTTCGTAAATGTGGGATTTGGCCCTATAATCCAAATGTATTTTCCGAAACAGATTTTGCCCCTTCTTTGACAACCGAGATCCAATTAAATGAAAGTCAAATTTCCACAAACCGAGAAGTATTTCAAGATATAAGCAATATCACTAGTGTCCAAACTTCAGACACAGTAGCTGCACAAACAGCTGATAATTCTGCGACTTTTAGCAGAGACGTTATTGATGATTCTTTGCCAGGGTGTTCCCACTGGAGTCCCAGGATAGTTTATCAGGAATCAGCACCGCATCAAACTAAAGACCAACCGAATACATCACAAGCAGAACAAAATCAATCCAACGAACAGACGCAGTCACTAGAACTAGCTGAAAACCCTGTTTGTCAGGAACCAGAGACATCACAACCAGCTAAAGTGCCCAGATGCGGTAAAAGCGACAGTAGCTTTGTTTTGACTTCTCCAAAACAACTCTTTCCACTTCCGCTTACTAAAAAATCCTTTCGTGTTGCTAAAAAGCGTGGGAAAACAGCAATTATCACGTCGTCTCCCTACAAACAAGAATTAGAAGTCATCGCCCAGAAAAAAAAAGAGGCTGAACAGAAAAAATTAGAGAAAATAGAAACAAAAAAGAGAAAAGATGAATTAAAAAAACAGAAGAAAACTACTACAAAAGCTCAAAATAAAAAATCAAAGAAGAATAACCGATCAGCGAAAACAGCAAAACAGCGAAGAGTCTCATCATCTGAAGATGAAAGTGAAGAAGAGGGGGACACGCCATGTATGTATTGTGAGGAAGTATATTCCGTTTCCATTGAAGGGTGGATATCATGCTCATTATGTGGAAGGTGGGCTCATATTAGCTGCGCAGGAATAGATGATGATGATGACGAAGCCATCCATATCTGCGAGTTCTGCCAAGTCAAATAATCATCTTTCTCTGTGAAGAATTCTCATTACCCCATCTTACCTCAGGGGGGTACCCCATCTTACCAGCACCATGGGGCAAGACGGGGCAAAATACCTTTTTTTTATTTTAATTTTTTTCTCTTAAATGTGTTACCAAAAGTTCCTAATGACACCAAATATTAGAATAATAATATTTTTTTGTTAATTAAAAAATAATTACGATTGTTTCAATATGTATTTTTTTATATTATTGACCTTTAAAGTTTAAGTACCCCATCTTGCCACCCTATCCCCTACTCGGCCGCTTTTTTATTTCTCAACTCATTCTGTTAGCTAATTGTAAAAAAAAAACTTAAGATAAGATACTCAAAAACTCTACCAATAGCTCGAGTCCGGCCGAATTTCGTTTTAATTTTTGGTTTTAGACCATTTTTGTTTTCGACGCAAAAAAAAATATTACGTGCAATGACCAAAAAAAATGAGTTTTGCAAATTAATACCTACTAATAAATCATTTTTTTGGACTTAAACATAACTGGCCTATTTATGTATAACCCATCGGGTAAATACGGGGGGGGGGGGGGCACGGAGGGATGCCGGTGTGTACTGGACGGACCATCCATCCACGGACCCACCCCGGCAAGAAGATCAACTCCTGCAGCTGTTATTAATTAGCCACGAGCTCCGATCCCGATCTTTTCACATAATCTTACAACATATTTTATACTTTAAAATACGTTAGTATTATTTGGTTAGGTAACTAAGTTTAGGTATTTTGTATTCAATTTTTTTTCAAATAACCTATATTTCTGTTTCCATTATTCTAATCTTCTCACCATCATCTTCATATACACCACTGAACCTTAACGTAAGATTCCAACATAATAGGTATGTTGGTTATGCAATTGCCGCGGGATCGATTCCTGTGCAAGACAGCATTCTTCCGACGAAAGCCGCCATTTCACTTTCAACGTACGCACGACTGCTTGATAAGTACTACTTTTTGTTTTCATCACAATCATTTGTTATTATTTTTTTTTTTTGTTCTTTACTGGTTGCAGTTTGACAGATGTCATTTAAATTATTTTATTATTGGAAACTTATGGAACTTAAAACTCCATAAGTTTCTAAATTAAACAAGACAATTATATTTACTGATGGATGGTGGGCTATTTTTGGATGAAATATGAGGAAAAGATGATAAAAATCTAGTGATTTAATTATAATAGGTACCTATATATGTGTATAAAAATTGCTTTCTGACATTTGGCCTTCCAATGACCGCTATTAATAGTCAAAGACGATCATATCAAACTCTAAAATAAGCTAATAGTGCACATAATCTTATTTTTATAACCAAGATTGAGCGCTATTATTATGATAATATCCAGGTCAAGTTTTATGAAATAAATCGTTTGAATTTTTTTTATTACTGCGCTTGACATATTAAATGCATAAAATAAATACCTACCCTTTTATTTGAACTTATTGAGTATGCTACTGTTCCCAGTGAATTTGTTATTTTCTTCTCGTACTCGAAAATCCAACAGTGTGTTTTTTCGTCGCGCTGGAATGCACTATGTTGTTGTTAGGTTGGATTCTCGAAGCTCGGCTCAACACCGAGAGTTGAAAATCCAGTGCGCTATAAAATCCCGCCGCGATAAATTTACGTCCGTGCGGACGTCGGCTAAGTGAAAGATTAAAGCCATAAATGTTACCTCTATTTACCTCTCGCGTCTACCAAACTTGAACTAGGAAGAAATGTAGAAATAAGTGAAACCTCCATTAATAAGGAAAGCATGCTTGGCGTAGTCCGGTGCCTGTTTAGAATAAAATAATAGAACCGGACGCAAAAACTCTTTGCACAGTGGACGCTACCGTAGAAAAATATATAACAGTGGCACTAGTAGGTAAAGATGGAATAACGTGTTTTGGGTGAAACCTCTTGAAGTAGTTGCATTTTTCATTTTTAAACAACAAAACTAAGATTTGCAAGATACGGCATTTTTTCTTAGGTTACTTGCAACACTAAATTTGTGCTAAAAACTTCTATAATACAGAAATAATAAAAAGAGAAGGACAGACTGACTGACGATCAACGCCCAGCGCAAACCCTTGGACCTAGAAAGCTGAAATTTTGCACAGAGGTTCCCTTTATAATGTAGACAAGGAGTAAGGAAGGATTTCTCGGTAGTATGTACGTTCCCGTGGGATATTTTCCGACATCCACGCGAGTGAAGCCGCTGGCAAAAGCTAGTCTTGTATAAAACGGTATCTTGCAATACGAATGTCAACATAATGGAAATTATTATTTGACCAAAATAGCGTAATTTATATTAATATTCACGTCATCAAAACCAATATGTTTCGAATATTTTAGCAACAAAAAAACTGTAGCTGCATAACGCCAGATTTTCCTTTGCCCAAAAGATCTTGGCGACAGATTATACCTATACACGTAATCGTAACAAAAATTGTAGTGGGTAATAGTTAGATAAATAACTAAGATAAACTATCAAATCGAGAGCGTGTGAAGAAAACAACAATAGAAAACAAAATTATATTATATCAATACGAGGATCAGCAACTCATATAAGTATAGAGAAGTAGCTGATGCTATTATTATATCATAAACCAATGGTTTTACTGTGTATATTACAAATCGTAATTCAACATACATTTGATGCAAATTGAAAGACTTTCACCGTGTCAATCCTTAAACCATTTTATCCTAAAACTCTTTTCCAAATCTCTAACATCAGTGCCAAATAATACCAAGTGACGCCGCCAAACGTCTTTTGCTTGCTAGCAATGCAATTGAAGACACTTTTTAAACGATAATAGAGTCATAATAAATCGACTACAATTTTAATTCTTTCATTTTCCTAGTGAAACAAGACTCGCTCGTGAACTATTCTAACCATTCAGTAGGAGAGCGGCTCACGGCTCATTCCGATGAATTCCTGGCGCTAATATGTCACGGTCATCGTTCTAGTTACTATTTACAGTAGGAGTTTATTGTTAGATTGTGGTAACGTTATGGTATACTGTGGGAATATGTTTCGGACTGTGGTTAAGTTATGGCTTAGGTAGGTTATTTATTACTGTTCGAGTTAGTTTTAACCAAAGCCGTGGGGTAAGCCCTCTCTAAATGTAGTTGTAAATCGTGATATAAGAATTTGTTAGCATACACAATAATCGACTTAACTAATATTTGTGGGTTGCAACATTGTTATTTAAAAATATGTTTTATCCGTTTTAGTTGTGGCAACCCATGGATGATAGATACAAAAAACCGGCCATGTGCGTGTCGGACCACGCACAATGAAGGGTTCCGTAGTTGGGATGAATTTATCTTAAGAACAAACTTAACATTGTATTTGAAAAACATGTTCTCCCATACATTCCAACTATAAATGTAAGTTTGTACTCACAATATTGATAGATTTACCATGTAATTTTAAGACCACAGACTTCTTATAGGTTTTCCTGTAATCTGCAGGTAAAGATCTATTTTCTGTATTTTTTTCAAAATTTTAGGGTCAGTAGTTTCGGAGATAAGGGGGGGAATGGTCAATTTTCGTGTATTTTCTTTAATAACTTTAAAACTATTTATTTTAAAATTATAAAAAAATATATTTGAGACCCTCATAGTAAGCCCTTTCATTTGACATGCCACATGGTGTAGTTTGCAAAACTTTTTTTTTTAATTTTCTTATTTGCCCCCCAAAAGTGACCTCTATATTCAAAATTCATTTATTTACTTTACCCGTCCGTGTTTGGGTCACAGAAATTCATATGTGTACCAAATTTCAACTTCATCGCTCCATTAGATTCGGAACAAATTGGCTGTGACAGACGGCCATACAGACAGACAGACAGACGGACGGCCAGACAGACAGACAGACAGACAGACACACGAGTGATCCTATAAGGGTTCCGTTTTTTCCTTTTGAGGTACGGAATCCTAAAAAGGCGCGGGGAGTAAAAATTTTTATTTATTTTTATTTTTAATTTTAATATTTTTAATTTCGATTTTAATTTTAATATTTTTAATTTTGATTTTAATTTTTGATTTTAATTTTGTTTTTTAGTTTTGATGTTAATTTGTAATTTTGTTTTAATTTTGATTTTGACATTAATTTTAATTTTATTTTATTTTATTTTAATTTTACTTTTATATGGATACTTATTTATCTGAAATAAATTATTTGATTTGATTTGATTTGAAAATTTTCCATTCTCAGTTATAATTTATAAATGACGAAAGTCGTTTCGATTTACAATTTAAGGTGTTAAGGCGAGTAGAGCTATTAACCGGCAGCGCCACCATTGAAGAATTAATAAGTCTGGAGATATGGAACATTTAGAAATTTACTATTAACACATTTTTAGTCAGATGAGGTAGAATTTTTTGTACTAAGTAATATGAGTTCCTACAATTGTATAATTTATTTGACAAATACTTTTATTTAATGCTTTGTGTTGCGCAAATTATTTTGCGTACTATTGTATAGAATCAACTTCTTCTAACTGAACAGACAGCTGTGCTGCTGGGGAGTTTGTTGCGCCACATCTTCTTCCCAGCTAAAGCACTAAGAAATGGTGAAGAACGTTTTGTGGGACTGTCTTATATAATTTTGACGTTCGAAAAGTATTGATTCTCAGCCTAATTTTAATAAATGAATTTTTAAAAGAACAACACTAAACCTCCTAGGTTCGACGTGTCTGACTAAAAATGTGTGCATAGAAAATTTCAAAATGATCCATATCTCCCGACTTATAACTTTTTTTCTCAATGATGGCGCTTTTAGCAGCTATACCAACTAACCAACTAACTAGCTAAGTACCAACAAAGCGATTTGTACACACGGCTACACATCAAGCTATACATTTGCAGTTTACACTGACCTCTTGTAAGGAAATCCTATACAATGCGAGATCAGCTTATACTGGAAATGTATAGCTTGATCTGTAGCCGTGCGTACAACTATTCAACTGTAAGTATAGGTAATTATTATTCTTACAAATTAAATCATAGAAGTGGACATTGAACGGCCAAAGTTTAGAAGAAATCTTAACGAGCTGAATTTATGAAATACTTATGTACGCACGGCTACAGATCAAGCTATACATTTCCAGTATAAGCTGATCTCGCATTGTATAGGATTTCCTTACAATGAGAGGTCAGTGTAAACTGGAAATGTATAGCTTGATGTGTAGCCGTGTGTACATACAACTTGTTGTATGTACACACAAGTTGTGGAGTTGTCTATAATAAAGATAAATACAGAAACAGTTGCGTGCTAAAGATAAGATCTTTATGCTCTTGTTGTTGTCGGAGAAGATGCGTAATTACGACATTTGTTGTGACTACTGGATGAGTAACGGGCACGCTTTTTAAAGGGCATTGACATCTAAGTACCTGTACCCACGTGGTTTTGTTGTGAATAAGATTAGGTAAATTGAGTTGGCGAATTTCATCAACATTCATTTCTGCTGCTACCTAATTTATGCAGTGTAGAATTGTTCCAAAAAACGGGATTAAGTCTATTGCTAATTTTGAGGACTCTATCTTGATACTCGACTTGTGGAGACCATGCTAAGCAAAAAAGATATATTGATTTGCCATGCTTATTTTTTTTTTTTTTTTTTTTTTTTTTTTTTTATAATTTATAAGATAGGTACTTGTTTCGTCTAGTTCAAGACGTTTTCTGGGATCTTTTTTCATGAGCCTCAAACTAAGACCATTTGGTACATCAATCAGTCAATCAACTCAGCCTATCGCAGTTCATTGCTGGACATAGGCCTCTCCCAGGTTGCGCCACAACACCCTGTCCTCCGCCATCCGCATCCAGTCTGTCCCAGCCACTTTGTTCAGGTCGTCAGTCCATCTAGCTGGGGGGCGTCCCACACTACGCTTACCGATACGCGGTCTCCACTCCAGGACTTGTCTGCTCCACCGGCCATCGGTCCATCGACAAACATGGCCAGCCCACTGCCACTTCAGTTTTTTTACTTTGAAAGCTATGTCGATTACTCCGGTTCTTTTCCGGATAACTTCAAGAATAACATAGCCCCGCTTTTTCCAGAGTCAAAAGGGTTTTCATATAAAAGTCCACTCCAAGAAAAAGTACTTTCTACCCACTCCTTAAAACACGTAGTTAAAAACTTTTTTAATAAAATACAACCGACTTCCAAAAACAACACTACAAATTGAAAAATTACTTTAATTTCAGAAGTCGGTGTCTGGTTAAACGTATTTTCGTTTTATGCCACCGACTTCCGAAATTAAAATTATTTTTCACTTTGTAGTGTTGTTTTTGAAAGTCGGTTGTATTTTTTGTAAAAAAAAGTTTTAATTTTTCACTTTTTAGTAGTGATACCTACCCCACACAAATTCTAATACCTGCAAAAGAAATTAGAACATAAAAAGTGGGGAAAAAATATGTATTACTGAAGCCACCTCAAAAACTATCCAAGCAATGTTAATAAATATATGGGACCAACCTCTCGAATAAAATTTAAAAAATTCAAATCGGAATTCTCTGTAAAAAGTTATGCGTATACATAAAAATAACAAATATACGCGTCGACTTGAGAGTTGAGAATCTCCTCTTTTTTTTTCATCGGTTAAAAATACAAGATCCATTTACACGTAGCAACAGTACCAAGAACAGGTAAATATGATCTGTAACGAGCCGTCCACTTTCTCGAGCACTTCACACTAGGAAGTGCGCCCGCCATGGTGAAATGTAGTGAAACTGCCATTAGGCGCGGAAAGGTACTCTGTGGTCACATGTCCTGTGCTACACGTGTTCAGTGTTTTAGATGGGTTTGGTATTGGTGCCGATTCTCTTGTGAACGCACTAAACTAAAATTAGAGAATCGCTATCTTTTACTAACAGGCAGCGCGAGAAAAGGACGGCTATAGCTATGAACTAAGTTGGAGATGTCAAACTAGTTCACGCCTTGATCTTCACCGTGTTTTTAGTCGACATGTTTTTACGTGTCGTCTAAATGTCTATGGAAAAATTAGTTCTAACTAATTTGACAGCTCTAATTTTCTTCCGTCCCTTTCTTGACATAATAGAGAGAAAAAGTTAGCAATAGCCAAAAATAAAGTTCAGTTTGTGCACAACAGAATCGGCACCATTGTTTATTTATATACGCTTGACAAATCTTAAATACAATATACAAACAAACTAACACTGAAATATAAATATAATATTATGTACTTACATACATAAACAGGGTCAAATTAAATTAGATACCGAAACTCTGCAGACGTGACGGGTATTGATATCTAAATAATGATAAAGCAAAAAATTAATTAATTTGATGACTTTTTGGGTCATCAAAAAGTCGCAGTTAAAAATCAGTTTTTTGTGTAAACTTCACAGACGTGTAGGGTGTCGATACCTAAACACTATAAAACAAAAAAAGAATACAGATTTCTCAACTCATACTTCTATTTTATTTTATTTTATTTTTATTTTATTACTTTTAGGAAAGCTTACAGCTAATACATTTCCATATTAAATACAATGTGTAAAAGATGGCCAATTACAAGCTTCCACCAACGATTAAAGTGAGCAACATTAACAAATACGCGAAAACAGCGACGTAAGAAATAACTAAAATTTCACGCTCAAAAAATACAATAAAAAAGTTAAAAAGAAAAAATGGTTATACATCGAAAAAACAATTATTGAAAGTTTTCTTTAATTCCTTAATGCTACTAGTAAATAAATCTAACTCAACATCCTGACACACCATATTAAAAGTACGGCAAGCTCTTATCACGTACGAGTTCTGTCTGTATACAGTTCTAACCTGAGGCACATGGAGAAGACGTGGTCTCCTAAGAAATGCACTCGGTACACGAAGTCCGATCTTGCCTACCAACTCAGGGACGTCAGTAGATCCGTTCATAACGCTAAACAAGAAAGCAAGATCCGCAATTTTTCTTCGCTCGTGTAGAGGCAGAATATGAAATCTTTTACACCGACTTATATAATTCGGGAGATAGATATTTGAGCGATATTGAATGTACCTCAAAAATCGCCTTTGTATACCTTCAAGTCGATTAATGTATACATTATAATTTGGATTCCAAACCTGAGAAGCATATTCCAGGTGGCTACGGACAAACGCACAATAAAGAATTTTCATTGTTTTAACATTCTTAAAATCTGAAGAGACCCTACATATAAAACCCAAGGCTTTAGAAGCCTGGTTAACTATGTTATTAATATGTGCATCAAACAGAAGCTTAGAGTCAAAAGTAACTCCAAGATCCCTGATGACACTCACTCTGGCTACCAAGGTATTCGAAAGCCTATAATCGAACTTAACAGGATTTGGTTTCCGCGTAAATGTACATACATAGCATTTAGATACATTTAAATCCAACCTATTTCTAGTGCAGTATTCGTGGAACCGGTCCAGATCGTCCTGTAATAGGCGTGCGTCCTCAACAGTTGACACTTGACCCAAAATCTTCATATCATCCGCATACAATAAGACTTTAGAGTTAAAGAAACAAGATCCAACGTCATTTATGAAGATATTAAATAAGAGAGGTCCCAACAAAGATCCCTGAGGAACTCCCGACGGAATGTACATCGCTCTCGACGTATACCCATTGAGAACCACCGTCTGGCATCTATTCTCAACGTATGACGAGAACCATCTAAACAAATTACCCCTCACACCGACCATTATGAGTTTATGCATAAGAAGCGCATGGTCAATTCGATCAAAACACTTGCTGAAGTCAGTGTATATAACGTCGACCTGAGACCGTTTGGACATGTGCTCTGTAAGATAGTCACTACAGACCACGAGATTGGATGTGGTTGAGCGACCTTTTAGAAACCCATGTTGATGTTCACAGAAACTTAATTTAAGTGAAGAAGAAAGTTGTCTGTGCACAATTTTCTCCATAATTTTAGCGAACACACAGAGTTTGGAAATCGGTCTGTAGTTACTTATATCGGCCTTAGCTCCTTTTTTATGAATCGGCGTTATATACGCCGACTTCCAGATGGTAGGCACTACCCCTAATTCAAATGATCGCTTAAATAATATTGATAACGGACGGGATAGGCACCTGGCACATTTAGATATAAAAATTGGCGAAATGTTATCAGGGCCCGCGGTTTTATTAAGGTCCACTTGTTTAAGCAACCGAAACACTTCCTCTTCCCGTACATCAATAGAGCTTATGTCTGATACGCAACTAGCAGTCTGGCCACCAGGTTCATCCACAGTGTACAGATCGTCCTCATTACGTTCCTGGAAATTAGAAAGGAAATAGTCTCCGAACAAATCACAAATCTCTTCCCCAATGCTAGATGAAACTTGGCCAAAATGAAAAATAGACGGATAACAGTTTATTTGTTTTTTGGATTTTACATACCGCCAGAAAGCCCTTGGATTTTTAGAAATGGCTAATTCAATATTTGCAATATAATTATCGAACATTTCCTTCTCCAGATCTTTAGCCCGCTGACGTAAAGTTACAAAAGAATGTCTATCAGAAAGATTTCCGTACTTTTTAAATTTTAAGTGAAATTTTGCCTTTTCCCTGACTATTTCTAGTAACAAGACCGTTGCACTTCCGTTGGTCATTGATGGTTGGTTGGTCGTTGGTGGGTTGGTGGTTGGTTGGTTGGTTGCACAACGGTCGTTGATCCCAAAAAAAATCATCAAATTTTATTTACTTTTATTTTATCACAACTGTTCTCAAAGCGGTGAAGGAAAACATCGTGTAGAAACCGACATGTCCTAGAACCAAAAATTCGAACACATGTGACATCCACCAACCCGCACTGTGCTGGCGCGGTGGATTATGGCCCAGTTCCTCTCATAGACAGGAGGCCTGTGTATTCCAGCAATGGGAACATTGGCTAATTATGCTATTCTACGAGTAATAGGTAGGTCTATTAGGAGAATGGATAGCGACATACTCCATTAAGCCACCAAATGATGATAATGATGCATCGGTTGGTGAACGTAAGAACGTTCACCAACCGATGCATCATTAAATCTGGAATCTAAAGCCATCCTTTATCTAAAACCTTATTAAGCCAGCCTTATAGAGAAGTGTTACGACTTTAATATTGGAATGCGAAGCCGTTGATATATTTCCGGTCTCATAATTTGCCATTAAAAGCACAAAATATTTTATGATTTCCTCCATTTTAAAACTTTAGCTTTATATCTTTTTTACTATTGATGATTCATAGATTCACCTACAGATTTGTCCACGCCCACGTCAACGGGACGTCAACGAGAAAAAGATGACGGCGCCGAAGTAGCGATATATACATTTACTATGGCCGCGTATCCACCGCACGTCCATCAACGGTACGTCACGTTCAGTTCGAATAATTTCGTTTCTCGTTGACGTCCGGTTGACGGTGGTGAAACAAACGCTGTACAAGTCGAATTCCAAAAGTTGTCTTTGATTGTTTAAACAGTGCAATCGCATAAATAAATATATCTACAGGTAGTAACTATAGTTCTCAATAAATTATGAAACAGGTGTGGTTAAGCTTTTATTAATAAAACTTGTAATTTTCAATATAATGTTATCGATGAGTCATCATAAGTGTTTAGGCTGTAGGTACCTATAAAGACTCGCACGTTGGCAATACTGGAAATCGTTACTAAATAACATTCGTAGGTTCGAAATAGTTTCTAAGTTCCTATACGTCGAATAGTCAACGTGAATTACTTAATAAGTTAATCATTTATTTGGATTATTTATTTTATTAAAGTAGCGTAGCTTCGTAGTATCTATGCTTCCATCAACATTATTATTGGCGTTTACGATGCATTTAACTATGTATTAGCCGCCCCAGTGCTTGAATAGTCAACCGACCAGTTTTTGGGAAAATGACTTTTTAATATATATAACTGTAGAAAAAGATTGTGTCTCTACAGTTACATATTAAAAAGTAATTTTCAAAAAAAATGGTCGGTTGGCCATTCAAGCACTAGGGTGACGTAATGTAAATTCTTCGTGGAAACAAACCCATTGTACCTACTCGGTATGTTGCCCTCTTTCCTTAATTTTCTGCTAGTTGCATTTGATTTTCGGTCTGTTTAGCATACATCTTATGAGATAACAAAAGTAGGTACAAAGATGATTTCCAAATGTGACATAATAATTTTCGCCAATACAATAGCGAAAAAGATTTAAAATATTGTCAGCTTGCTCGGGCCATAAATTGGAATGTAACTAAAAAAAAAATGTTTTTTGAAGAAAAGCCGAAGTAGGTACTAACTAAAACAATGTTATATTTATAACTAGGTGGCTATGCTATACACAATGCATTGAAACCCTGATCTCCAAACTAGGGTTATGTCATATGTATCTAAGGTGTTAAAAAATTAACTCTAAAAACTTTAAGGAGTGCTTAAGACCATCGAACTGCTTAACTTTTACTATGGAACCAACTTTGAAATCGCGAAAAAAAAATCAGCTGTTCCAACATTTTGACGAGTTATGCGAACGTAAATGTAGGGAACAGCTGATTGTTTTTTTCGCGATTTCAAATTTGGTACCATTATTCAGTTCGATGGTTTAAATCACTCCTTGAAGTGATTTAAAGGAAGGAATTTTGGAAATTTCACACGCGAACGAAGCCACTGGCAACAGCTAGTATATAATTGTATAATTATTTCCAAAACGTAGTCAACAAGAACTTGTCCAAATTAAGTTGAATTTATTCGTTCAACTCGCTGACCGGTTGAGCAAGTGTTACATACAGAGAAGCATTGAAAACCTTTTCCGACGTTAAATATTTAGATCGATTTCGTAAACATGGACCACTTAATTTATCAATGGAAATTTCATATTAATTTTGTTTTTCGTAATCTCTAGACCGGAGCAAGAAAACCTCCTCGATTTCCGCTTTGCTGATGGAAATGAGTACCTACCTATACAGTGCTCATTAGCAAACATTGACCAGTTATTTCATTGGTTTCCATTACTTAAATTGACTTCTAGGTTAATTCAAGCATCAGTTAAACAGCTAAATAACATACCTAACATAACATCACGCTTAGCCTCAACGCTGCAAGGATCAGCTTCTCGACATTTCGTCGAGTTATCACCATCTGCCTAGCCTTTGCCCAACTATGTTGGAGTCGGCTGCAAGTCTAACCGGATGCAGCTGAATACCAGTATTTTATATGGAGCGTTTGCCTATCTGACCTCCAAAACCCAGTTCCTGGGTAATACGATACCGCTTAGTAAGACTGGTTGTCAGACTTTCGGGATTCTGACGACCCGTAACGACTGCCAAAGATCCACGAATGACAACCGGGACCAACGGCTTAATAACGTGCTTTCCGAAGCACGGCTGGGTCACATTTCGTCGAGCTAGGCGAACATAAATTTAAGGAACAGCTGATTTGTTTTCGCGATTTCAGGGTCGGTCCCATAGTAAAAGTGGTTCATACTGAGAACAATGACCACCTTTAAGTTATTCATTTATTTCAGTTACACATTGTATAATCACAAATATACCAACAGTAATATCCCAACAGAACGTTAATGGCGTTTGCATCGGTTGTGATATGCGCACGCGCAAGTGAGGCGTTGCGCCAGCGCCGCTCCAGTTACGGCGTCACGCGACACCGAGAATTCCGCAGATCTGTTAGTCGAGTGCGGTCGAGTTAAATGCTTCTCATGTTAGATGATTTTGTCTTCAATACCCTGCAGTAATGAATGTTGTACTCGTATTATTAATCGTGGGCCTAGCCTAGCTAGCTGCCGCCGGGGTCGCGGGGTGTTCGAAAGAGATACCGTGGCCCTGGCACAGGCAACTGAAAGAACAGGGGTGGGTTTTAGTCAGTAAAAGTCTGACACGCCCTCCTGCTCCGCCCAGAGCAGGAGAAGTCATTTGATGATTTCCCATCCACAAAAAAATAAGCCTAAGTAGCTAGTTAATGCTTTGTTAAGTTTATGGGTGTAACAATAGTTCCCATAAACATTTTGGACTAGTTAGAAATCCCTACACTCAGTTATTTATTTAGGAATTTGGATCAGAGTCAGAGACAAAGGCAGAGGCTACACAATTTCATGCAAGTTTACAAGAATAGGGGCAAACATTAGTGTATTAAGAACTACTAAGTAGAAGAGGGTTGATGATTTGAACCAAGAAGAGTCTGTAGGTTCATAAGAGAATCGATGGATGAACTGTGTGAAAGATGATAAATATGGCTAATAAAGGGAGTGGCTACCAAGATGACGACTAATCAATCTACCCAACTATGTTGTTGTATCAAGTGTTGATCCATCAGGTTAAGCTACGCTTGCCGGGGTTGGTCCGTCGATGGGTGACCATCTTTACATACCGAGACTCCTCCGCGCCTCGGAAAGCACGTTGGTCCCGCCTGTCATTCGTGGATCTTTGACAGTCGTTACGGGTCGTCAGAAGCCCGAAAGTCTGACAACCAGTCTTACCAAGGGGTATCTTATTACCCAGTTACTGGGTTGTGGAGGTCAGATAGGCAGTCGCTCCATGTAAAATATTAGTATTCAGCTGCATCCGGTTAGACTGGAAGCCGACCCCAATATAGTTGAGAAAAAGCTAGGCAGATGATGATTAATATAAATGACTTAGATAAAACGCATTAAAATTGGGGAGTGACGTAGTGAGTTCCCTCCCTACGTCACTTCTACGTAAATATAAAATCTAACTAGGCGTGACGTCATGCCATATTTTAACTCAATGTGTGGTCGTAATCTTTTGATTACGTAAAAAAAGAAAAATACGTGTCCAATATTTTTGAATAATCTACATGACGGAAAAAAAAATTTTTAGTCTTCATCCCTATTCTAGCTAATGAGACATGCATAGGTATCGCAGTACGATTACCTAAGAGGTATACCTTGCAATGCATAGCGAAGGTTACAAGCGTACAAAAAGCTGTATTCTACATAAGATAATAGGGTAGCAATTGGCTCGCTGCCAAAACTCTACTCTCCTAGAATACCAAACTCACATTCCTATAAAAAACCCAAGATCATTTCGCCAAATGCCATAGAAACTCGACATGCAGACCACACACAATTTGTTTCCCCATAGAACAATTAAAATTCAAATTCGAAGGTTCAAGCATCCCTTACGACACCCACTTGACACTATAACGTGTCGTAAGTGCAACTCGATGTTAACTCGCTTTTGCGAAATGCTTGTGACCTTTCGACGACACGAGGTAAGTGTACTGGACATTGAAACTTTTTAAATGCTGGCAGATTGGTATGTTTTGCGGTTTTGTGAATGACAGTTGGACATCTTTGTTCCGCCACGAGGATAATTATTTTTAACTAGCTGCGCCCCGCGGTGTTACCCGCAGTTTATGAGATACACTAAAACGTGTATTATTTAATCGGTGAGAAAAGTATTCGCAAAAAAATTGCTCATTCCACGGGAACACTACATTTTTTCAGGATGTAAAGTAGCCTATGTGTGCTATGTGTACACAGGATGTCTGCTATTTCCACACCAAATTAT
This sequence comes from Cosmia pyralina, assembly GCA_946251885.1. Classification (NCBI taxonomy): domain Eukaryota; kingdom Metazoa; phylum Arthropoda; class Insecta; order Lepidoptera; family Noctuidae; genus Cosmia; species Cosmia pyralina. The sequence goes on from OX276354.1 coordinate 2,963,769, forward strand.
ATCAAAATCGGTCGAGCCGTTTGAGTTTCAGAGAGTAGCAAATATATTTGAATTTCTTGCTCATCCCACGAGAGCACTACATTTTTTCGGGATAAAAAGTAGCCTATGTGTTAATCCAGGGTATAAGCTGCTTAGATACCAAATTTCATCTAAATCGGTTTAGCCGTTTGAGCGTGAAGAAGTAACAAACATACACACACACACACTCACAAACTTTCGCCTTTATAATATTAGTGTGATAGTGTGATTCTAAGGGCCTGATTCACCACTTATGATTAAGTTCATATTAACTTACTTGGCAGATAATTTCATACAAATTCTGTTCCATTTTTGAATTTAACGGTGAGCAGTGGCTATTCGGACATTCGGCCCTAAGAATAGTTTTTTTGGTTGGGTAACACATGGCCTTCTCAAAGTTTTCAGATCTATAAAATTACGGGTTCAACAGGAACTAGACCCCGGTAAAAGTGGTGGACTGAACATAGAAACTTTTTAAATGCTTTACCACTGTATAAACGGTTTTGTGAGTGACAATTTGCTGGGTAATTTTTCTATATCCGCCATGAGGATATTATTTATTTTAAGAATTTTTTTTTGGTCGCGTAACCTCCTTGACATTTTCATTTTCAGGTCTTGACGTTGATGACATAAGGATAAAATAACAGACTCAAGTGGAACTTGCCTGGAGGTCTGGTAGCTTGGCATGTTTGCTGTAGGTAGGTAATGTGATAAGAATCACTCAGGTGGCAGCAGACAGCCTAAAAACAGGGGACCACTGAAGAAGCAAAGGTGAAACCAAAATAAAAAACCGGTCAAGAGCGAGTCGGACTCGCGCATCGAGGGTTCCGTTCCGATTTCTGAAAAAGTGTGTCCATTTTGGTACGGAACCCTAAAACTACGAAAAAAATTATTTTTTGAGATGTATTTTTGCGCCATTTGGCGCTAATTTTGAGCAGTGGACTTGATTAAGCATCTTTTTCAGTCAATATCCTGAAGTCAAACGCCCTAGAAGGACATAGTGAGTTAGTGACCTTATTGGTGATGTTCTTCAGGAAAGTCAGGTGCGTAGTTTTCGCAACCGGTGTGCGTGTATGTCCAGATGTATGAACGTAAACGAAGCAAAAGAGTATGTAAGGATCGTAGCAGGTGGCGTTCTGTTGTTTCTGCCTACCCCCATGGGAAGAAGGCAGTAAGAAATTTATTGTGTGTATCCTGAAGTCATCATCATTCTCCTGCCCTTATTCCAATCTATTTGGGGTCGGCGCAACATGTCCCTTTTTTCCATACTTCTCTATTAGTCGTCATCTCGGTAGTCACCCCCTTTCTAGCCATGTCATCTTTCACACAGTTCATCCCATAGATATATGAAAGAGTTCATCCAGTGTATCCTGAAGTATTGACGTTATTAGTAACTAATATGACGTAGGTCACTACATAATGGTATTACATAACCAGAACACAACGTAATGTATCGCGTCCACTAGCCTTGCCCCGCGGCTTCTGTTACACCTACATTTTTGTAGCATTAAGTCTACATACACTGTGGCACTTTTAATTATTATACTCTGTGGTTCTAAGAATAGCAATTGCAGAGTTGGTTTGCGGATGTTTAATTTTTTTAGGTATAGCTTGTGATGGTAAAAATACCATTGGTGTTAGAAAAAAAAACTCTACAGTTACTGAAATAGAACTGAGACTCCAACAGACCCCGTTAGATCATGATAGACGAGCCTCTTTTGAAACTTATGAAGTGAAAAAACCAGATTCATAAAAAAAATACATAAGCGTGCTCATTCCTATCCTAACTAATATTATAAAAGCGAAAGTGAGTTTGTTTGTTTGTTACGCTCTCACGCTAAAACGGCTGAACGGATTTGGGTGAAATTTGGCACACGCATGGGTAGACTATATGACCTGGAAAAAGGCATCGGCTACTTTTCATCCTGGATCGCAGACGAAGTCTCAGACAACAGCTAGTTCTTAATAACATCGACGACTTGAAATCTTTCTCCATTTTTCCATTGGTTAAAAAAACCGTCATCATCACAACTTCGTCACACATAGGCCTGAACTTTATTTAATTTTGTGCTAATCCAAAAGAAAATAACTATAGTCTTTTTCAAAAAAATTCAAGGTAATATTAATACTTATCAGCATTGTAACTTTCATGACATAGTCTGTTTGTCTTCAGCAATGCGGAAGTCAGATGGCAGGTGCTTAGCGAAACGCGCCTGAGTTTATTAACATGACAACAAGAAAAAGAATTTGCTAAATTAGTAAAAAAAAAATTATACCTAAATAAAAGTGCCGATTGTTTTAAAAAATCCAACAGTGCAATAATATTTAGACGATGTTTCCTATTGTTAGCGAAAATATATTTATTTTTTTACGAAATGGACCTACTCTTGACCTCAATCCCGCCTGGTCAAAAACGATGGATGAAATCTACGATGGAACAAGCATGCCCAGAAGATGCCTGTTCACTCTAGCTTTGAAGGCTGACGAGTTCTACGTGGAAGGGAACACAGACGCTGGCGTAGAGCTCCACACACATGAAAATAACATAGCACTTGAATGAAAAAAAGAATACAAAATGTTACCAGTCAAGGCTCCCGCAGACAGACGACGCGATTCTAGTAGAACAATTTCTATGAAAACTTCTTGGAAATAGTTCTACCAGAATCGCGTCGCGCCGTCGCTTCACGCCTGTCTGCGGGAACCTTTAATGATTATAATATCTACGATTCAAAATCTATTCCTACAATCTTAAGTCACGCTTTAATTGTATCTAGATCAAAAAATAAAGATCAACTAACTGCGCAAATAATTGAATTGTACACAATTATCTTGTAAAAATAGTCGAGAGCGGCTATCGGTCGCTCATAGTACAGTCAGTAAAAGAGATAAGTGTGCAGGCATAGCTACAGTTTCTTTTTAATGCATGTTCTGCTAGGGCTGGTAATCAAGCCTTTGACATCGTTCATATAATGTTAAAAAAAATATTTACATGGATAATTAATTATCCTGATACGGATATGAAAGAAAAAAAAAGAAAGAAAGAATGAGGAGCGTGGATGGCCGGAGGTTGACGAATTAAAATGAATATAGTGGTCCAACAGTTCCAACCCGAATCCACTGCTCAATACAAGCACAAGGAACCCTGTCAGTCTGTAAAACAAGAGTCAACAGGCATGTTCTAGGCACGCTCGTTCCATTGCAGACGGCTGGAGAATTTGATGCGCGTTTTGGGGGACTATCTTATTTAATTTTGACGTTCAAAAAGTACTGATTCACAAGTGCTTATTTGAATGACTTTTGATTTTTTAGACTTCAATACCTACATGAGAAACACTAGAACCAACCTATGTCAATTTCTGGCGTACACACCAAACTCTTTCGCCAACTGTACATCTAGTAATAGTTGCTGTAACTGCGCAGGCGCAACTGGCAGGTGGATGCCAGCCGGTTCCGGTTCACTCTCACTTTCATTACATACTCGCTTGTCTATGCTATTGACTTCGTGAGTACGCAAATTATGGGTGTGTGGTCATTGTCTTGTATGTTATTATCTAATAGGTGCAGGTGGCGGAATAGGTGAAAAGAAATGTTCAAGAGCGAGTCAGACTCGTGCACCGAGGGTGCCGTTCCGATTTCTGAGAAAGTGTGCTATTTAGAGACTGAAAGACTATTTAAGTCTCTGTTGCAAAAAAAAAAAAAAAATATTTCTTTCTTATTTGCAAAATAGTTGGGCAAACGTCATCTGAAACTGTTCCAAATTTCCAAGTTGACAGCATCAGTAGTTCTTGAGGTATCCAGCTGTGATAGACAGACAGACTGAGTCGCATTATAAGGGTTCCTTTTTACAGTTTTGGTACGGAACCCTAATTAATCATAATTATGTACTTTAGCAGGGAGGACCCGCTCCCTCTCACAGAGAGGAGGCCTGTGTCCCAGCAGTGGGAACATTATAGGCTGATTGTGTATATTTTGGACATTAGTGACATCGGTGAAGGAAAACATCGTGAGGAAACTTGGAATTATACTTAGTATAAGTCTGAAATCGCCAACCGGTCTTGAGCAGGCATGGTGATCAATGCTCGTGCCTTCTCTTCATGAGAAGAGGGCTTTGCCCTGCAGTGGGGCAGCAATATGCTAGTATTATTAATGTTGTTCCGTCTATGTAGCCTATGAGATGACGTAATCTGCTAAGTTCTTCATCTATACACAAGGAGATTCCTTTTAGCTGTCAAAAAAGAGGAGGAGTCCATAAAAAGCTTTCCTAAGTTACTGCCAAAGGATCGTTACAGATGATCAAAGAAGCTGATCTGTTGTGCAGGCTTCACAATTCCAAAATTAGAAAGGAGTGCTATTCCATATGCATAACCAGCTCCATAGAGAGTATGAATTTTGCATTTCTATATAAATAGATTCTAAGACTTGAAACAATCGTCCCATTCATAGCCCCTTTGCCCCACTGGGAGTTCCTGTCCAATGCATGCATATAGCACGCACGTAAGTCCTCTGTCTGCATACGGAAATTGAGACCATGCTACCAAAAAGAGTGGACTCCAAGTTACGGCTGGACTATCCAGGTCGACCGCTAAGTAAAATTTCTCGAATAGCCCAAGGAAATCTATGAATGAATTCAAAAATATTCGCTGCTGGGTACCTAATCATTACCCAAGCCTTCACATAATTCACCATAGAATATCTATAACCACATTATAACATCGATTACAAATCGAGCAAAACATCGACACAGACGCTTCCATTTGTCAACGTCCAATTCACCAAGCACAAGCTATCAAGGTCAATTACATCACGTCGCTATTCGGACACTGGTCAGGGTCAACTTAGACCATCTACATGTTAAATTAGACTATTTTAATAAACTAAACATGTACTTAGTTGATAAATCTTCTCGATGCACAATCGTTTCCGAATTAGAGGCTGAATAACAATTGTGTCCTTGCCGCGGAAAAAAATAGCGAATGTTGCATTGTTTATGCGTTGTCAATGTTATTTGAATATAGAATTGAATCTTGTTTTAGTTTTAAATTACCTAACCAAATTGTAAACATTCTTAAGGAATGTAGCGGAAACATAAATATAGCAATTAATTATTTCTGATATTATCCATTTCCTGTGGCAGTTAAAAATTAAATAAATTAAGTCTTTCTAGTTGCTCAATTTACACTGATAGTAAGTAAGTACACGATTACATACATAACATTGTACATTGTAGTAACTACTTACATAATTTGCTATGGCATCAATTCATTGATGCCAGAGCAAATTATTATCATAAATGTACAAAAGTACCTAGTTTTTTTTTTTAATGTGGCGTTCTCTAGTTTTTGGGAAGAAGCCGTAAGTTTATGAATGTATGAATGTGTAAACAAAATTAAGAACTCTTTTTTGAACTACAAAACCATTTATTGTTTTGAACTTTTGATCTCTGTTCAAAGCTCACGGTGAAACTTTAATAGCATGTGTTAATCATAGCTTTCACGAGAGTTTTGAAGGCAAGCAAATAGATAATAAATAAGGCTGAACATTGACAAATGAGTTTAACTATCATGTTATGAAGGTAGGTGTCGAGATTAGCTGATACGTTAGAGAAAAGCCGGGAGAGAAATGAAGTAGATGCAATAGGTACGTGACTTAGGACATATAGATCCTATGTAGGTAAGTACTGTAGAGGTTTGAATGCTTTGATCAAGTCTCGACAATATTATACTGGCTGACATTCAATCATTCAATTAGGGAATGTATACTATAAAGAAAAACGATCCTCGGTTTCTTTACAGAATGACAGATAGAATCTGGGAGGGCTCCGCATAGAACCAATTTAGTTAAGGAGTGTGAATTATAATTTATCTGAAGCTTAAAATACAGAGGGTATCAGCCCCATGTAACTAGAGTCCCTCTCGTTTTATTAGTAATTCAGTAAATCTCCTACTGTGAGGATCGAGCCCTCACAGTACCTATTGTTGAAAAATTGACTATGTAAACCAGAGTACGATCTACTGAAATGATTCATGCATTCTGACAGCCTCTTAGTAGATTTATTTGATTAGTGTTAACTATTGACTTATCATAACTTACACACTGGTATGATATTATATGCAATTACAATATCAACTTAATAGAAATACTGTTTGCAGCAAGAAATTTTCTGTATTTAAATGATTCTGATTTCTGAAATTCATAATCGGATTTCAAAATAAACTTTAATATTTATATCATTATCCGCAACTTGGGCCACGAAATGAAAATAAAAGCATAATTCGAACAATTATTTCAAAATTAGAACAGCGTCTACACGCCAGCCCACAGACAATACAATACAAACAGCCAGTTACAAAATTGCCATTGCACAATGGATTTTTCGCACGCAGAGTATTCGTTCATAATAATACCTACTACAATTGATAATCAGCTTTAGGCTGTACAAAATAAAGAAATTAACGTAAAAAAGGGGAACAGTAAAATTAAAATGTTCGTGATTGACAATGAATCGACTAAAGTAATTACAGTCGTTACCAGTGTAATTGATTTGCAAATGAATCGATCAATTATTTTATAATAATTTGTTTTTTGAAAACCGTTTTATGACGCAATAATTGTTATCGATAAATCGTTTATTGAGCCTTTACGCTTTTACTAAGTATTTTCGTTCATGTAATACTTTGAGTCAACTTATAATGAACTTGCTTTTGCCAGCAGCTTCACCCGCGTGGAGTATGAAATTATTCCACGGGAACCGTACATTTTTCCGGGATAAAAAGTTGCTTATGTGCTATTCCAGACTATAATCTATCTCTGTGCCAAATTTAATTACCTAAGATCCATTCAGCCGTTCTGGCGTGATTGAGTAACAAACATCCATCCAACCAAACTTTCGCATTTATAATAGTAGTAAGATTGCTTGTCAGTGATTTTGTAAGATGAAAAAACGGATGGTTAGTCTGCCACCCCTTCCAAGTGTGGTGCAATAACAAAAATTATCGAATCTAGATAGATTCTGCCCTTGACCTTGAGATCAAGGTCTAAGAAACAGATTACCCGAGTACTCTGTGCCCTATTTGTGACCATAAAGAAGCGTCAATGAATCCTCGAAGTCTTAGAAGAGCACCGCTGCAAGACCTCTGCGATAAATGCATCTTCATCACTATTAAAGATCGCGGGACGTAAGATGAACCAAAATGGCGGTCGTCGGCAATCTCTAATACACTTTTAATTACACATACAAATACAATTTTCTGTACAACCTGTAACAGGTCATAGTTCAACTTACGTGCCGCGATCTGTACAGACATTTGTATTTGTATTTTGGTTGAACCTATGGGAGGTCAACTCAAAGCGGCCATCTTAAAGTTTGAGTTAAAAAAAAAACCTATTAAAACTTTTTAAGAGAATTTATAAAATGTTCATAATGTGAAATTAAAATTCGCGCAAATTTAAAAATAACCATTTGATTTGTAAATTACGAAAACTCATCAAAAAACCGCTTTCCCCGAGTGGTCGCCCAAAGCAGCCATGGGGGTAGAGGCAACGTGGCCACCCCAAAAGTACACAAGAAATGTATTTGTTTTTTCTTGAAAAATATCGTGCTTGACAAAATAAAAATACCAAAAATATTTGTAAAAGTGAACTACAGACCGCCGACGACCGCCATTTTGGTTCAACTTACGTGCCGCGATCTGTACCACTTTTGACCTCTTCCTTTAAACATTAATTTGTAAAGTTTCAGTTACATACTACGATGGCAATGGCCTAAAAATATTAGTCTAATTTTAGACAACAAAACAAAATTTTAAATTGCATTTTCAAATCGCGACAAACGACAATCTAGTTACATTATTCAATTAAAAATGAATCTAGATCGGCGGCCATTTTAAATGATTTCATGTCAGCGACTGTAGGAAATGCCATTTCATACGTATGCCAATCACTGGGCGTGTGTGGCAATTATTTGTTTTATTATTAAGTGTTGATGATAGAAAGTCGTTTCCTTGGCGTTAATATAATGATTTATAACTTTCTTGATGAATAAACGAAGTATAGTCCAGTTTTATTAAGTCCTATGTAACAGGGGGCAAGCACGTTGCCTTGCCGTGAACCGGACACGGAACCAGCCGATATATATTCTATAAAAATCTCTGAAAGCTTATATACTCCATTCACAATAAGATTAGACATTTAAACCGACCCCCCCCCCCCCCCCCCCCCCCCTCCCAGGGCAATACGGCGCCGTCACTTCGTATACAATAGTTTTAATATTTTGTGGTTTTAATAAACATGTATGATAGTCTGTAAGGTATTTATGTTATGGGTCATTGTTACCCGAAATAAATGATATATTATTATTGTTATCAACTTCCCTGATTTTGTTTTAACGTTTTTCTCGTATTCTTGGTATGAGAAGGCCTCATGGATACTGGATTCCACCAATGTTTAATGAAAGTGGAACGTACCTGAAAAAAATAAAAACAACATTAGTGTTTGAACAATGACAAAATTCAGTAACTTTTACCTATAAATTAAACACGTATTTTCAAAATTGTTTTCATTATCATTCATAATTCCAAATTATGACCACAAACAAAACATATTTACTAAACCAATTTACATGTTCAACGCTTCATTAACAATACAATAGAAACAAAAACAAATCATACATTCATAAACGCCAATCAAATCCTTCGATTTTGAAAATGGAAAGCCCATTCGGGCGCGGTCGGCTCATCTCGGCCGCGCCCTATTACATCACTTTGTAATATCGCTTTCTACTACGTAATTTCGTTGGCATGGCATGCGTTGTCCAATACAGGTGTTTGGTCATAAAAAAAACTTGATTTTATCATGATTAAATTCAAGGTAAATATGAGAATTACGTAATTAATGACCCTAATTTCTGAATAACTCGTTTGTGTCAGCCCTGGTTTATTAAAAATAATCGACTAATTTGACAGGTGACAGTCGACTAAATGTCTCAAATTACAGATTTATCTCGCAATATAATAAAATTCAAACCCATATAACCTAGATATATTTGCCTTAACTTATTTTTACGCTACTCATAGTAAAATTCCTTTTGAAACGGCATTTGCGGGTCATCTCAATAAGGACAAACCAGAAAAGCACATACAACATACTCCCGCGTTCAGTTGAAAAAAAGCAGATTCCATAGATGCGGAACTTAAACACGCGCACCTTTTTGCTACTTCCAGATTCTAATTTTAAAGCGTTGAAATTAAACCATAAAAAGCCATACTACCTTTAGTAATTAGTCAACAGAAGAACTAAATAAGGATAAGTAGTAAAGCATTTCAACAGCTTTTCTTATAGGCCTGAATGGTGCTAATGTGGCCCTTAAAAAGTAGATAATAAAGACGGCTATGACTGAATAGTGATGCGACACTTACACATGGATAATAAGAACTGTGTGCAATGCTGTCTTCGTGTTTAGGGACATCACTATGCGGGTCGAATTGCGAAATGTGTGGTGTAAGTAACACGAGAATAAAGTTTCTATAGAAGCCCTGATTTATACACGTTTGACTACAATAATCTAAGGAATGAAGTAAGATTCTGTGATCTTAGCAAAAAATGAACACGTAAATCTTTGCAATTTACGCAAATGAGAAAAAGAAAAACATGTTTTTCTTTTAAATACTTTCATGGAAATGGTGTTACATGATTCCTTAAGCGTTCCAAAAAGGTCCGATGTCTATCTTTGGTTTGATTACGACGAAGTCTTCATTCCTTAATCTTATTACCATAGATACCAGTTGGACTCTCACTAAAGTTACGTTTTATTTCGATATCAACATGAGTACCTACTATAGTCGAAGTTTTAATTACCTGCAGTAAGATGATACTTCTTACCTGTCATTTCATTACAAAATGTTCCCATTTTAAAACGAAATGACAAGTAGAAGTGTCATTTTACTGCAACTAATTACCTTAGGTAAAAACACCTATTTTCGAACGACGAAGTCTTCTAGCCCAAAATCATGCCACTTTTTAAGTTATATACCTACACACTTAACATTACACTCATTGTCTTGAAATAGAATAGTACGTACTTACACTAAAGCCAAACCTCGAAAAATGTATTGTTCATAAGTATATTTAGGCAACTGACAGATATTAGCAATCGTTGCAGAGTAAAATTATGATTAGAGGGTATTAAAAATTTTCCAAGTAATAAAATGATCGACAATATTGTATTATTTTTTGACAAAATGCTACTCTCAATGTTGCCCTAATCGATTATGAAAAGATCGAAGAAAAAAGCTCAACACGCAGATCTGAGGGCCTGTTTTAACACCTACGATTGAGTTCCTATAACTAGTGGCTATTCGAACATCGTGAAATAGGCCCTTTGTTACACAGTGTGGAAGTTATAATAATTCCGCTACCGCTTGTAAGTTGCTTCCTTAAACGTTTACTACCGAGTTTCAAAGAACTGAATCATTGGTATTCTTACTGCAGCACAGCGTAGAGTTACCTCGATACTTCGATGTTATTGGCTAATTAATATGGCGCGAATACCTAGCTTTCGTAATTAAGCCACCAGTCACCAGTGCCAAGTGCAGAAAATGGAAAGTTTCATACTTGAATATTAAGCTATTTTTGCATAAATAGGTGCAGTTTTTAATTTATGACTCCTAGCGATAATTCCTGTTGTTTTGAATAAGACATTTTTAAAATAACAAATAAAAATGTAAGGCTGTTTTAATAACATAAATAGCTACATATACTTCAACTACTAAACGATAACTTTTTTTTTATTAATTGTCATCACCACGAAATTAAATTGTAGGTACTATCGGCAATACTTAAGCATGCTTAGTTTAGAAAATATTTCTGCGGAAGCGCAGCTAGTGACAGACCACACCCCTTCCTGGTTTCGCCCATTTAGAAACAATATGCATTTATGTGAGTACAGGGCGTGTAACAAAAAATAACAACAAACATTAGCAAAAAAACAAACGTGCATCCTATTGGTTAAAACGCATGCAATCCTTTGCATGCGTTTTGACCTATAGGATGCAAGTTATAAATAAATAAATATTTAGATTATTAGATTTAAATAAATAAATAATAAATAAATGCATCGGCCGCGGGGCGATCGAGTCGTACGTAAGCCGTGCTATATCTGTGATTCGCCGTAAATCGCCTTAAAGGTGAGCATGCGGAAGTTTGGCAAATAGTACATAATATTTTAAACAAAGCAAATTTCTAATAAAGTACGTAAAAAGATTGCATTTCTGACGCTCTAATATACATGTGCAAAGATAAATTTAAATTCGCAAAAAAAAAACCGTTGCATTCTATCCCCACCCCAGTTATGCCTTGTTATCAATGAAAGAGGAAATAAAAGAGGCGGGACTTAGGCAGGTACAGATTATTCCGATGCGTCAGAAAATCGCGAACTGGACTCAAGGAAAACAAACAAAATAAATATCGTTCGAAACAGGAAGTAAATATGAGACTTCAATAAATTGTTTAATAATATCAATGGCCAGTGTCCAGTCCACTTAACATTCCATTTGTATCTGATGTTAAATCTGATAATACGTTGACTTATTCTGGTAAACAAACATAAAATATTTTATTTATAAGTGGTTTATAAAAACTTTCTGGGAATGGTTGCTAACCTCTTCTGCTCGGTGGTTGCCAATCAGGAACTTCGTAAAATGTTGTCGCGATATGGGTAGAATTTTTTAAAAGGAATGTTTCATATTTTACTTGCAAGACGTGCTGATGCAGAAGATGTGCATTTCTGAAGTATCAACAGACACTATTTGGTTCTACCATCATTCATCATTCTCCTGCCCTTATCCCAATTTATGTATTTTTCTTCCAAACTTCTCATTGGTTTCTACTAAGGGTTTCTACCAATTTTGCTAACTTCATACTAACGAATATAGTTTCAAAATGAGAACACTTTGAAACCACTGGTCCGATCAAGGAAAACCTTTTTTTGATGCGTTATTATTAGACAATAAAAAGGTGCATTATAATTATAAGAGTAAGAAATAGCGATCAGAAAAAAAGTATGGTAAATATTTTTGAAGTAGTACTTTTGCCCTTATTTTCATGACATTTCGTTTGTACTATCCGCCTAACGCAATTTGTTAAATAAATAACAATATAATTTGTTAATTAATATTATTATTTGTTAATTAATATTATTATTATTATTTGTTATTTGTTTGTTAATATAATTTGTTAATTTCACGCAATTATGACACTTAATGAGAATATTATAAAAATTATAAAAGGTTACAAAACAAAGTGACATAATAATCTGTTCTGTCAATGGCGACCTCGATTTTTGATTAGTCGTTAGATTTATAACTTATAGAATGTTGTGTTAGTAACAGATAGGTATCAATTTGTTACACGATGTATTTTAAAGAAATTCTTAGACCTATTTTCTAAATAGTCTGGTAGATAAGTATCGAAAATTGGTCGCGAAGGCTCCCGCATACAGGCGCGACGCGACTCTAGTAGGTACAACAATTTCTATAAAAAGTTCATGGAAATTGTTCTACCAGAATCATCGCGTCGTGCCTGTCTGCGGGAGCCTTATTAAGCTAGGCCGCCTGGATGATCGCAATCGGAATGTTGGGTTATAAAAGTAGGTTCAATGCTTTATTTTTCAACTAACGAACGGTCCATGCTTCGCACCGTTTTTAAGACTTGACAAAACATGAAGGTTTATTTGTTACATATAAGTTAATATTAATGATTATACATTTATATGTATAATCATTAATATTATACCTTATACCTTATAACTTATACCTATAGGTATAAGTTAATATTATTATATATTATTTATTTATACTTATAGGTTTATACCTTCCGGAATAAATTCTCTAAATTATAGTGAAAACCGCATCAAAATCCGTTGCGTAGTTTAGAAGAACAACGCGGCCACACAGACAGACATGAAAAGCGAATTTATTTTATAATAAGTATAGATGTAAAATGAGACAGATAAATTATGTCTCAAAGACGTGTTATTATACCATTCAAATTATCAGTACATAATACACTGACATTACAAAGACTGAAGTGTCTATGTTAGTCTGTTTGCTGTTGTTAAATTGCTAACTAATTTGAATGATTAGTTAGTATTATAGGCAGACAAGTAAATCAAAATTCGAATAATGTAAAACATTATTTAAAGGGCAGTTTTTCCAGAAAATCATTAGGATGTTGTTGCTTCAGGAGTCATCTATATTCATATGTTTTTTGTAGAATTTGTCATAAAAAAAAAATTAAAAACCCTGGAGTTGTTGTTGTGTGTGTTGGAGTGCGTGATAGAGTTGGGTGACTTATCTGTAGAATATATCAACTACTTCTGCTCTATATTTTCGGTGCATCCTCTCGTCTCTACAATACCTTTATCAACATTGTTCGATTGTTTGCCCCGCTTCCTCATCGCATGATGATCTCATGTGTAAGGGCTATAAAGAGTCTAAAACAAACATGTGAATCATAACTGTAAACAATTTATAGACCAATCTTGTCCTTTGATCTTCATAAATTCAGTTCTTATTGGGTTGTATTTAAACGCACATCAAAATTACCAATTTTTTCTAACAGAATACGTACATCAAAAATAATGTTTGCAAAAAATTTGCATGTCTACATAAATTAAACGTAACGTCAGGTCGCCGGAGCCCCGATGCGGGGCTCCGAATTTCTGCCTGCAAGGTTTAAAGGAACCTAACCAAACCGAACCTCGGGGTGCCCAATAATTATAATTTGTACAAGTTGTGATATTCAATTAGTTAACTAGTAGTGCAATAATAAGTTTATTAGATGCGATCGTCTATTGCTTACACATTTACTCGTTTTTTTTTTTTGAGCGCACGAGTCGATCGTCGAGAGTCGAGCAAATCTGTAGGCATCCCTAACATAATGTCGATTACAACCCCATCCAGCTGGTATCCCTTTTCAAAATGCCTTACTCCACAAAACTGAAACTCCATAAGCAAGCCTAAACAATTTCCCATGCTATTCGCGTCACTAATGATGCGCAACGTCTCGGTCGGCGCAAGCGCAGAGCTCGTGTCAATCAGTTTAACGGTAGATTTCACTCATTTTAGCATAGCCGTGGTAATTGCTGGCGCAAGCAGTCCCTTAGGTCATGTGTTGCCTCATTTCTGAAGCTACAGGTGAATAATTAGACAGTGGGTTGGGTAATATACAATATCTAGTTTGTTGTGTCTGAAAAGTTGCAATGTGAAATTTGAAACTGATCATTGCTACAGTGAACAACTAACACAGAGACAACTAACTTTTCATAATGGTTCTATGAAAATGAAAAGTTAGATGTTATTAATAAACAGTTAATTGCCAAAATACATATAATCTCTAGATACAATTTGTTGCTAGACTAAAACAAAAAGTACACTAATCAACACTTTCCACACCAACATGCACACCCCTACATCACCCCCCCCCCCCCCACACACACACACACAAAACACTGTGCGCATTCCTTATTCAAATAATTGTTTGTACTTATTGTTAAAAACCTTTGGCATGCTTTCAAAATTATCTATAGTTTATTCTCTCTCTTTTATATTTAGGTACACATAATTATTTGTTACTGTCCCGCTACACAACAAAAGCCTCTTCTCATACACAGAAGTAAAGACTATTGATCACCGCACTTGGTCACTCTGTGTCGAAGATTTGAGAAGTTTAAGTAGGTACTGTTAGTCAAACTCAGACTCAAAGCATTTATTTCAAATAAACCAATTACAGGCACTTTTGAATCAACAGCCGCGCCCTCGCGCATCTAGCCGCCGTAGGAGACGCCCTGGGCGGCGGGAATCGATTGCCGATTCCCGGCCACCATAGGCGCGGGCTTGCGGACGACGAGTAATGGGCAGCTCGCCGTCCGGTAAGGACCAGGCCCGGGTCGACGGCGCGTTGTGTTCCACGCGCGCCTCAAAGAGATGTCAGCAGTGACGGGGTCAATTGGGCCGATGCCGCCGGGGTCGCGGGTAGTTCGAAAGAGGTACCGTGGCCCTGGCACGGGCAGGTGAAGGAGCATGGGTGGGTTTTAGTCAATAAAAGTCTGACACGCCCTCCCGCTCTGCCCAGAGCGGGAGAAGTCATTTGATGATTTCCCATCCACAAAAAAAAAAAAAAAAAAAAAAAAAGGTACACATAAAGAGTATAATTAAGTTAAACCCATAATATCCTAACCTAACTAAAACTATTATAAAACTAAAATATGGCGTCGAAAAATTCCTCCGCATCGATGTCGACTGTAAAGTAAGTACTCAAGAGACTGGCGGCATTGCCACGTTGCGTTGTATGGCAATGCTAAGCCGACGTTCGCACGGACGTAAAAATATCGCGGCGGGATTTTATCGCGCTCTGGATTTTCAACTCTCGGTGTTGAGCCGAGCTTCGAGAATCCAACCTAATAACAACAGAGTACATCCCAGCGCGTCGAACAAAACACACTGTTGGATTTTCAACTCTCGGCGCTAAGCAGAGCGTTGAAAATCCAGTGCGCGAAAAAAAATCGCCGCGATATTTTTACGTCCGTGCGATCGTCGGCTAAGCCTCTGGCCAAGATAAAAGCCAGGCCTTGGGTCGCGGGAATTATCAAATTTCTCTCAATCATGTATAGTCAATGTAAACTGGAAGAGCGGTACCATCTAATACAAGCAAATATTTGCTTAAGTTGATGAAATAAACATTTTTTTTTTAAACATTTTCTCACAGCACTGGCGGACTAAGGGAGGGGGGGTGTTTGAGGTGGCAGGTGTGGACCGCCATGGGCACCGGTCCTGCCGGGGGCCCCCAAAACTAAGGAAAAGGCAGTTTGCAGTTGGGGGCCCCCTACGCATGTAAACGTGGGGTGCTAAAACTTTCTAGATCGCTTCGCTCGCTCTTACAACCTA
Source organism: Cosmia pyralina (assembly GCA_946251885.1). Lineage (NCBI taxonomy): Eukaryota > Metazoa > Arthropoda > Insecta > Lepidoptera > Noctuidae > Cosmia > Cosmia pyralina. Next base: position 2,979,725 of record OX276354.1, read on the forward strand.
CATCTTTTTTTTCCCAGACTAATCTGCATAAGTCGACAAAGTAACTTCTATTTATGTACGAATAGTAAAGTAAATAGTTTATTGTGAGGAAATGTTTTTAACAAACAAAATTATTGTGGTGGAATTATTTTAAGTAAGTTCCTTGGGCCACGAAAGACTAACAAACTATCTAAATCCTTAGCCAATGATTACTTATGAATGAGAAGCTATTAAAACCAATATCGAGGTAACATACAAATATGCGTATTTTGAAACCACTATTTTAATGGTTGAAACTATCACACTTGCAAGATAGCACTTTATATTTATGGGCGATATTTAAAGTAATGTATATCTACTGGAACGACTTCCCGTTCCAATAAGGGTTGGCACACATGACCGACTTTTCATCATAACTGTCAATGACTAAACGTATTGGTATCGATATAATTTAATCACGCATTCAATTTGACATAACTGTCACAGCCTATAAAAAAAAACAGTTACACCTTTAACACAAAAAGCCACAGACTAAACAAATCAGTTGGTCAATGGTAGTTTAACTTAACAAAACTCAAAAGATGACAAGATACAGTTTCAAAATTATTCTATTGTATTTTAGACACAAAAAGTGCTAATAATAAGAAGCATTGAGTAAAACAATTTGTTTACAAATTCTAATGAATTTCTTTCTTTCTCGTTGCGCGGGCGCAACCTCTTCACAGATCATTGACTGCGAAATCCATCAATGAGTTTCTGTATTTGAAATCTTTGATGAAACGCTGCACGACCAGCAGGGTTATCGCGGAACTAAATAAATTGCTTTGTACGTATTTCGCAAGAAATACATTTTTGTCTGTGCAATCTGGAGTAAATTTTAAACTCCATGTTTTGATATTTAGGCCCAACCCGTCCGTGCTTCAGAAAACTGGCTGTCATGCGTAGATCTTTGACAGTCGTTATGGGTCGTCACCCGCGGCCTCGCCCGCGTGGTATGTCGATAAAAAGTATGTCATATGTCCTTTTCCAGGTCATGGTCTACCCATTTGACAAATTTCATCCAAATCCGTTCAGCCGTTTTAGCGTGAAAGCGAACAAACAAAAAAACTCACTAACGCATTTATAATAATATTAGTTAGGATTTTAAATTAAAATATATTTTAAGCTAAAATAGATATGTACACATCTTAGATCATGTTTTCATATCGTAACTTTATTTATTTTCTTTGACATTGTCAACCCTGCAATGATTCACCGCTAGTAAAACAACCCATCGAGCCTTTTAAACTGACCCCTTTGAACGAAGCCATTGTTTCGAGTTCTTTAAGTAATCTTTACAAATAGCAGCAACTAATTACCTAAGACACCAGTAACACAAGTGATTGATGTTGTAATTAAAAGTAAGATGACTATAATATAAGCGCTGCACTTTCTTTTTTTAGCGGTAGTGTAACGATGCTAAGATTAGATATGATTTCGTAATTATGTTAGACTAGCTGCGCCCGCGGTTTCACCGGCGTAGACCGCGATAAAAAGTAGCCTATGTGTTAATCCAGGGTATAAGCTATCTACATACCAAATTTCATCCAAATCGGTCCAGCCACACACACAAACACACTCACAAACTTTCGCCTTTATAATATTAGCATGATTTTCCGGACTATAATTTTTTTTATTGGTGTACAGAATTTGCAGTCTAATAAGAAGTGGGGTTTTGGAGAACTTGCTATTACAAGAGATAATTATAATTGAGATACTAGGGATGATGCCTGGGTAAAAAAAAAATCTATTTAGTTTGCCAGATAATAAAAATAATAGACGTATTTTTTGCTTGACTTAGAAAAAACGCATTAAAGTTGGGGAGTGGGGGCTCGCTACGTCACAACTATAACAAACTACGTATGAAGGAGGAGTCTTTGAAGGAGTGACGTCATGCCACATTTTAACTAGTCAATATGTCGCCGTAATCTTTTGATTACATACGTAAAAAATACGAGTCCAATATTTTTAGGGTTCCGTACCTCAAAAGGAAAAAACGGAACCCTTATAGGATCGTTCGTCTGTTTGTCTGTCTGTCCGACTGTCACAGCTATTTTGCTCCGAATCTAATAGACCCATTAGGTAAGTTGTTTGGTACACATATGAATTTCTGTGACCCAAACACGGACCTGTAACGTAAATAAACGAATTTTGGATATGATTTAAGAAAATTTAAAAAAAATGTTTTGCAAACTGTACCGTGTGACATATGAAATAAAAGGGCTTACTGTGTCTCAAATCAATTTTTTTTTATAATTTTGAAATAAATCATTTTAAAGTTATTTAAGAAAATAGACGAAAATTTACCATTCCCCTTATCTCCAAAACTACTGAGCTTATTTTTTTTTTAATACAGGAAATAGTTCTAACACATATAGATTACAGGAAAACTTATAAAAAGCCTTTTATCTTAAAATAACATGGTAAATCTCTGAATATTGTGCGTACAAACTTACATTTGCAGTTGAAATGTATGGGAGAACATATTTTTCAACATCAATGTTAAATTTGTTCTTGTTAAATTATTCTGTATGGTTGTCTCATTTATGCAATAAAGATTATGTTTATGTTTTTTTTTGGGATAAATTAATCCAAAGTACGGAACCCTCATTACGAATTTGGCCGGTTTATTTTTCCAATTCTACAAGAGGGACAAAAATATTTTATTCATCATCATTATTATTATATAATTGTATGGTGTAATGTAAGGTACACAAGCATGTCCTATCTATCCAGCTTGTTTCTACGAGTATACACCCTGTGAATGTAGAGTATTGTCCCTGATAGCCAACTGTGTAGATATATAAAGATGTTTCAATGAGTTTTAACAGTATTTTGGCAGTGCAAACGCAGTTTAGAACGATTTTAAAGCATACATTATTGTACGTTCAAAACCGTCTCAACTGCGTTTCAAATCGTTTCTACTTGACATTATATTACTGTATTAAAAATTCAGTGGTACGCGGTAGAGCTGCGGTCAACACCTTGTGCGTCTGCTAAGAGACATAACATGAGCATCGTCATTATTTTCCTCACTTTTATCTTACGACTGAGACAGCTAATCGTTTGGAAAAAGTGATGAATAATGAAACGTTAAGACTCTCAATGTTTTCATTCATCTAAACACATCCAGAAAAACCAATACTCGGAACATCCACCACAAACCTCAATAAAAATACCGTTCATCGCACAACCAGCCAACAGTCGTCCATAATATAAATCACTAGGTTCACAACGGATACGGAAGAGTCGAGACTCCGAGAGGATATCCACATTTCTTTATAAAAATGTACCGCGAGTGTAACGCCCTGACATGTAACAAGTGGTACTGGTCCAACTTGATCTACTGGTATGGAACGGATGCTGTGGCTACCTGCGCTACTGAGTGATATCATGCTGTTGATAATGACACCTACACAGTATGTAATCTTTAGTTGTAAAGCAGTTCTGTAACCACTTAAGTTATAAAATATCTTTGGAAAAGACGACCGCTCATCTCTGGAGGATGTAGGATGTACAGGATTTTTTTTTAGAAAATTTAACCCAACCCAATCCAACCCTTCGGCATAAAGGGAATAAAGGCGAAGGCGTGATGTTGTGTATGTTTAACTACCTCCATTAACAAAGGCAAAGACGTGTTGAACTTTTCTAATGTTCCAGAATTAAAAGATCACGCGTAGCATGACCGCTTGTATCTCTACGAAGAATAAACGCATCTATTCACAGAAGTCTAAATAATAGTGCCTTATTATTTAGATTTCTGTGCATCTCTTTCTATACAAAGTGACATTTCATTTCTCTGTTTTTGATGTCGCACCGTAGAAATCCTTCCACAATCTGTCATTTTGTCTTTCGTTTCTAACGATCTTTATCTAGGTCCTTTTTTATGTAGACTATATTTCGGATGAAACTGTCAAAATCACACTGACAACTGACAATTGTCTACTAATACTTTTCGCCCGTCGAGTAGATAGTTTTCTACTATCTTTGTAGATAACTATCTACTCGACGGCCGAACAGTATACAAAATCATGATTTTACAGGAGAGCGTTTTGAACGCAAAACTGTGATAATTAATAGAAGAACAAAGCTATCTTCTTGTATTTTACATCATTCAGTTAACAGGGCATTACCAAGGAAATGGTTAAGGCCAATATTACTGTAACATATTTTTCCCCCAAAATACGGTTGTTCGTCATTTGTGAAAAATTGGTGTAATTGTCTTTATATACGTGACTTAATATTATTAAAAATTGAAAACCCGGAAAAAAAAATCCTGTCTGTGTGTGAACAGAGTCGAATTATATAAAAAAGCATATTTCTTTCTCTTTCTACTTTGCTACCGTCGTACTGTCTTCAAGGAAACGTCATTTTGTCTATTATACCGTCGACAAAATCCCTTTCTATGGCGGTCATACTAAGCGTGCTGGTAAGAACTCTTTTTCTTTCTTTAAATATAACATCACGTGACAAGTTTGCCGAAAGTTTTATCTTAGGAAGAGGTTTTTAGAGGTTTTCCTTTTGACTTTAATTTTACTAATTATTATCATCATCTTCCTGCCCTTATCCCATATTACTTGGGGTCGGCGTAACACGTTTTCTTCTTCCATTCTCCCCTGTCAACCGTCACGCTATCATTCACTCCCTTCTCTTTCATATCATTCCTCACACAATCCATTCATATTTCATTTTACTCATGATTCATCAATAATGAGTTATTCATCGATTTTAGTGAGAAGGATCGGAAAATGAACATACTACATAATTCCGATCCCTCTCACTTCTAGATTGCCGACAGATTTAAATAATTTGCATATTTATGCGTCCAATATAATTAATAACAGAACAGATTCCTTGGATGTGTTTCACAAGGCGTGAGTTTGGAACGCGGTTCGCAAGGAGTTTCGCAATCAGCGCGCACCGGCTGCTGCGCCGGCGCACCGCTTTCACACGTCGCTACAGCCGCGTTCGATGTTTAAGAATATTGAGTTTTTTTTTTATATACGTAAGAAGGAAGCTGAGGAAGTAGATTCATCTCTGGTAACACGAGGTAAACAAGAATAGCTCATGCGGCTGTTTTAGGTAGGTTGTATAAATAAGGCAGCCAGGCTGGTCATTATTGTCACAGTATAATAAAGCTACAGTAGTTTATCTGAGCAGTGATCTTGAATTAATTACCTACGTCAGCTCGGTAGATAAATACGCGTAACTGTGTAACTCGAACTGTTTTCTACTGGTATATACTGAGATTTCGAAGTGCGTTGTTTCGGCCGTTTTCTATGAAGTTAAACTACTGTAACATTGTTATACCACAGTCATGACATTCTTCGATAATAACACATTATTATCGAAGAATGTCATGACTCATCGTTTTATAAAAAGAGACACAGTTACTATTATGCAATATTATTAGGAAGTATGATTAAAACTTTATGAAACTAGATGGCCACTGGTCATAGGTACAAAGTACTACGGGGTCGCGGCAGGCCACAATTGAGATGGCGCGCGGGAGAGCGGGACGAACAGGGGGCCTAGACAAAATCCCTTTTCTGTAAGCGTTAACGCCAACGGACAGATCAAATTGTATGGAGTGACAGCAACAGTCATGTGACATCTCTGATGCTAATGTGAACTCCATACAATTTGATCTTTCCGTTGGCGTTAACGCTTTCAGAAAGGGGATTTTGTCAAGGCCCCCAAATTCTCTCGCTCGCGAACGATGGAAGGAGTGGACGGATACCTTTGCTCAGGAGCGGGTCAGCACAGGTTAGCAAAAGAAAACCATAGTCAGCCATAGGGACTGCCGACAGAAAACCTACCTACCGAAAATCGCTCAACGCGCCAAAAGAAATTTCACTTCAAAAAAAGTCATCCAGAAGAATCTATAAATTCAATAAGTGACCTACATACAATTACACACACATCATAACCATTCCCTTCATTCTTCTCTCCATCCCTCTAAAAAGAATTATTCGCCCGCGTGGATGTCGGAAAATATCCCACGGGAAAGTACTACCGGGAATTCCTTCCTTATTCCTTGTCTACATTATAAAGGTAATCTCTGTGCAAAATTTCAGCTTTCTAGGTGCAAGGGTTTGGGCTGGGCGTTGATGAGTCAGCCAATCAGTCAGTCAGTCAGGACTTCTCTTTTTATTTATATAGATAGAAGATTTCGTCTTGAATCGAGATATTATCATTGTGAAACCAGTAGAGCCTATCTCTAATCTTAATTATGGGCTTATTGGAGCGGAGTGGACCGCAGCCGGATTACTGGCAACCATTTTGTAGCTATTAAATCTAATAAAGTTAAAAAGAAAAAAAAAATCCTGCCAAGTGCGTGTCGGACGACACGAAGGGTTCCGTAGTTGAAAAGAATTTGTCCCAAAAACAAACTTAACATTGTAGTTGAAAAACAATACGTTCTCCCTTCGATATACGTCACGGTCAATTCCCCAACTGCAAATGTAAGTTTGTTTATCTTCACTAAACATGTGCTTTGAGATCTTACTTCTTGCCAAATTTCATGATTCTAGGTCAACGGGAAGTACCCTATAGGTTTTGAGTTGTTTGCGAGTATTAAAATAATGTGTAATGTGTATGCATGCATAAATGGCCGTGTTTTTTTATGGGCAACGAAGTGATCCTATAAGGGTTCGGTTTTTTTGTTTTGATATACGGAATCCTAAAAAGGTGCTAAGAGCAAAAGAAAGTGATTTACGCAAAAGTGAATAAAATCTTTGTTATTTCTGTTTTTTGTTGCTGTATTTCTATGGCTGATGTAATTGAGTTATGATTCTGTTTTATTATTATTAATAAGGTTTATTTTTATTATTTAAGAATTTTGAGGTGAGCTAAGACCCAAAAAAAATTTATTTAAATATTTTACATAATGGAAGGTAAGAGCTCGTGGCTAAGTAATAACAGCCGCACGGGTCGATCCATCAGGTTAAGCTACGCTTGCCGGGGCTGGTCCGTGGATGCGTGACTATCTTTACATACCGAGACTCCTCCGTGCCTCGGAAAGCACGTTAAGCCGTTGGTCTCGGCTGTCATTCGTGGATCTTTGACAGTCGTTACGGGTCGTCGGAAGCCCGAAATTCTGACAACCAGTCTTACCAAGAGGTATCGTATTACCCAGTTACTGGGTTGTGGAGGCCAGATAGGCAGTTGCTCCATGTAAAATACTGGTAATCAGCTGCATCCGGTTAGACTGGAAGCCCACCCCAACATACACACATCAAAAGTGTCTAGGGATCAACATATATTTTTGCAATAACTTTTCTCCTGATTGATATTAATTAAAATTTTCTTTATGGATTCATCAAATAAAGTGTTTTCGTTTGTCACAGTAACGATAAACCAAGTCACCTTTGCATTAATAAAGAAATTTGCCATTTTCCTAATAAAGGGATTTTTGACATTTGAACCACTAACATTAAAGTTCGAAAAAAAGACTGAAATAACAGTTTTCCTTAAAATTTTATTGGGTAACTTAAACAATTAATAATCCGTGTTTCTACCGCGAACACTAACAACACAAGAACATCGGTTTGGCATACTCAAAATGAGTTCATCCAAATCACGCTGTGGAATGGCCGCCCATGTTCGTTGCAACAACAAAAAAAGGTCTTCTTGCGACTGGATACCCTCCATATTCGGCAGAGCTCTTCTCTGTAGCATATCCCATGCATGCTCAATCGGGTTCAAGTCTGGCGACTGAGCAGGCCAGGGCAGGACATTGATGTTAGCTGCGGCGAGAGTCTGTCTTACAACTCTTGCGGTGTGCGGTCGTGCATTATCATGCATTAACTGAAATAAGGGACCGATTTGCACTTGTAGAGGAACGATGACGTCTGATACAATCGTCTCAGCATAAATTTGAGCGTTGAGGTTGCCTCTGATCCAAATCAACTCAGTTCTTCCGCCGATCCAAATACCCGCCCATACCATGATGGTTCCACCACTATAAGGATGGACTTCCTGGCAGGATTTTAATCGCTGTTGGCGTCCAGGGGTTCTCCAGTGTCGTATACGTCTTGTATCCGGTCTCATACCAAAACGAAACTCATCAGAAAAGCACACGAAACGCCATTGTTCTTCTGCCCAATTTCTGTGTTTAAGAGCCCATTGATATCGAATCCTACGATTGTGCATTGCTATAGGTGGTACCCGTAGCGGTCTTCGGGAATGAAGGTTCACTTCATGCAAGCGGTTTCTGACTGTTTGGTCGCTAATTAAGTTCCCTGAAGAGTGATGAAGCCTCACGGCTAACATCATGGCGGTTATAGTTGGAGCTCTTCGAGTTAAGATTTGAATGTATCGGTCTTGTCTCCGTGTGGTGCAGCGATACCGTCCTCCATGGCGCTCAGCCACGGTACCAGTGCTTCGGTAACGTGTCCAAAGTCGACTGATAACACTCTGACTTGTATTCAGAGCTAAAGCCACAGTACGTTGCCGGGAACCAGCTTCTATCATTCCCACGGCTCTGAGCATTTCTTCCCTGCTTAAATGACGTCGCCGCTCCATAATAACGTTGGTTTTAATCAGTAGTAGGGAAACAGTAGCACTAATAATGTCTTCAATGCGTTGTATGTTTTTATAGGGAAAATATTGACAGCTGATTTTCATCTTTTACTCGAATTTGATTCACAGTTCCTGATTCAAATTATGAAATGCACCAAAAAGGATCCATATAAATTTATAAAATCATAAATTTATTACAAAGCCACATCTCAATCTCAAGAAATCCGCATAAAAATGCTTGATCCCTAGACACTTTTGATGTGTGTAGTTGGGAAAAGGCTAGGCAGATGATGATGATTTAGGTACTTACATAATGTAAGGATGAGCATAAATTAATGGCTAAGTTGACAAAAGAGACAATACAATACGTGCCACGAAAGATGAGATTTGTCACACCACGTAGCAAACCAAGTCCGCCAATATTTGCGCAGTAGATTATAATTCTCTGATTCTGATTATATTCTGATTTATAGGTCTCTTTAGCAGTATGAGGTCTGAGACGGGAACGGACCGGGCGTCATCGGGGCGGCGGAAAGAGCGCGGGAGGCGCGGTACTGCGCTCGTCAAGTCTCATCTTTCGTGGCACGCATTGTACCTAAAATCCTGTAGACTGAGAAACACCTTTGAATTTTCTTTTCAAGATAGCGCAATCTTTTACTATTCATAAACGTGAAATTGAGCGGTACGTATTTATCCCGGATGATTGAATGCAATGATATTATTAATTGAATGTGTACTCACGACTACACATCAAGCTATTAATTTCCAGTTTACACTGACCTCTCATTGTAAGGAAATCCTATACAATGCGAGATCAGCTTATACTGGAAATGTATAGCTTATAGCTTGATCTGTAGTAAGAAACCACCACAGCTACTTTTGAATAACTAAAACTATTCGCAAATGAATCTGTCTATTTAATCTACAAATATTACGAAGTATTACTTACATAACTATACATTAGAAACTTTCTTTTTAACAATGACTCTGGCATGGCCTTGGGCGTCTTTTTAAAAGCTCAGACATTACAAAAATGGTTATCTAAATAGCCTTACGTAAGTACAGATGTACAATGTTTGGTATGTAATGCTAATATTTAATTTTAACAACGAGTGTCTGTTTATTTATACTTATTCTGGCTTCTGAGGAGCTCGTGGCTAAGTAATAACAGCCGCACGGGTCGATCCATCAGGTAAAGCTACGCTTGCCGGGGTCGGTCAGTGGATGGATGACCATATTTACATACTGACACTCCTCCGTGCCTCGGAAAGCACGTTAAGCCGTTGGTCCCGGCTGTCATTCGTGATCTTTGACAATCGTTACGGGTCGTCAGTAGCCCGAAAGGCTGACAACTAGTCTTGCCAAGGGGTATCGTATTTCCCTGTTAATGGGTTGTGGAGGTCAGATAGGCAGTCGCTCCATGTAAAATACTGGTATTCAGCTGCATCCGGTTACACTGGAAGCCGACCCCCCCAACATAGTTGGGAAAAGGCTAGGCAAATTGATTCTGGCTTCTGCGCGTGACTTCGTCCGCGTGAAATTTCTTGTCCCTCCGATTCACCCCGTCGCATCGCATCGCCTGCCCGCGCTATTACTTCGTTTTCACTTAGCGTTCTTGACTTTGTTTCCTTTTGCTCGGCTCCTAAGGGTCCTAGCGTAATGTTAAATAGCCTATAGCCTTCCTCAAGAATTGGGCTATCAAATGCAAAAATATTTTTTCAAATCGTAATGGTAGTTCCAGAGATTAGCGCGTTCAAACAAACAAACTCTTCAGCTTTGTTATTAGTACTTATACAGATTTAAAACATGTTCATGTTCTAGAAAACGGCACCCTAATTGCGTAACACATTATCTATCGGAGTTGGTTTCAATTTGAAACAAATTGCTAATCCATTGCTTCATATGTTCGAAAAATTTGTTTGCTCGACAACGTAAATAACGCAATGAATGTTGTCGAACTGTCAAAATGAAACCAACTCCGATTGGTAATGTGTTACGCAATTAGGGTGCGGGTCTATAACGATTACGATTAAAGTTGCATTAAACGAGTTTACGGGGGCAAAAAATCGATCTAGCTAGGTCTCATACCTGACAAAAAGTGTTTTCATTTTCATCAGAGCAGAGCTCGGTCGCCCAGGTACTAAAGAATAAATTTAAACCTTTTGAAACGTTACCTGAAAATTGTACGTAAGCAAAAAAGTGTTGACGTTACCTATCTTAGATTATTGAACTACTTAGTAAATATTCTGATTATCTGTACTGTTTCCTTTTGCTTGTTTGTTCCAGATTCAAATAATGTGCAGATTTATGTTTTTCTTTTTTACTACAGCTATATTTTTATAACAGTTCGTTATTAATTACAATATTTAAATATTTGGAAGTCACATAACTTATTCACATGTCGAAAATAAAACAATAACAACATACAATTTAAAAGCGTAACAATTGTATGATATAGTGTAACAAAACGATTCCCATTCAATTTGTTTTCACAAATATACGATGCTATCTATTCGATTCTTTATTCGACTTTCTCTAACTCGATTGATATTTGCATAACACTTGATGCACTTATAAATGTATGATGGAATCAATTTAGGATTCTTTTGTTAGCAATTTTATGTTATCCGTTCACGTTCTTTAATTTCGATGCGTTTTTAATACTTTTTGGTTAGATTGAATGTTGACAGTTTTTATATCAGCAACAGTACCTATGATGAATAAAACCAGCACCCTAATTGTGTACCACACTATCGATCGGAATCTGAATCATTTTGAAGCAAATCCATTGCTTCATATGTTCGAAAGATTTGTCTTCTCAACACCGTAAGTAACGCAAAGAATGTTGTTGAACTGTCGAAACGAAACCGATTCCGATTGATGGTGTGGTACGCAATTAGGGTGCAAAAGTACTTAACTAAAAACAATTCAACGTTCAGCATAGCAATAATATCCTCATGAATGAAAAAATCGAAGTACTTCATTGAATTTGACAGCAGAAAAAGTCTTCTTAAATTGAAAAGTGCTACCTTGAACTTTTAACAAAAGTTAATTTCATTTTTCTTAATAAATAACCGGAAATATCTTCATAGCTATTAAACATACTGAATAAGTTTTATTATGACATTAAAAATCAATATTTAAGTACATCATTATAATAAGTAGGTATACCAATTATTATTTTTTATTTGATGTCACATAAAAATCCGAATACCTGCTTGAGCTCATCTTCTGATTTTGCAATCCGTCGACTGGTTTAAATAATGTCAAAGTTGACATTTTAAACACGCACCGGTTCGACCTTGCAAAAGGCCATAATACCTATTAACATACTGACTTGACATTTCGTTTTGGATTTTAATATTTAATAGTAAGGTCGCTTTTCCTTTCTTTGATGATGAAGTGTTACTTATTTATAAATTCCTTGCCAGTTTAAATTTTTTGAATTTATCCGTGTCTATGATAAGAATGTCACTCCTCTAAATTTAGTCGATTTTGGATTGTCTTTTTAATTTAAAAGTGGAATGTGCATGGTCGTTACAAACTTTAATTTTTATTACCAGCCTTTTACTACTAATATTAATTAGGGTTTTAAAGGTCATGGTGACAAAGTAGAAGAATATTGCTTGTCAAACGAGATTTTTAAACATTCTGTACGTGTTGGCACGAGCAAATGTGATGTTGTGATTTGTGATGTTTCGGGGGCCTGCCCCGAAACATCCGCCAAAACAGAAATATGTTCAGACGCCAGCACATCAAGCTACTACAATCTGTCAAATTAGTTTAATAGATCTTTATCGCTAAAGCATTAGGTTCAAGGTTGATTGGGAAAATTGGACAGTTTCGAGTGGCTTGACCTGCTGGCGTCTCTACAACAATAAAGATGTTTTATACAAAAAAAGTTTTTAATCCTAAATTAACCTATCTTTCTTTCTTGTCTTTCTTTTTAAATCAAGTATTCCTGTTAGGACTCATAAAACGAAGGTAAATATTTAAATATGCTTATAGGCACTGTGAGTGGGTTCATCTCATCAAAAGCACGAGTCTTTGACCAAGTACAGTTATGTGACATTCTGAAAGAAATGTCAACTCATAAAGTTACACATCTTATTACAAATCATACCTACTACTTACATACTACAATAGTAACAATTTAATAGTACTACAACTCCAAAACCTAAGCCCACAAGCTTGTAACTCCGACGGACAACTAAAATGTCAGGAGTGAGAGCACTGCACGACTTTGACATTAAACTAACAGATATTTTTAATAGTCTATGCGCGTAATATGCCACTCTAGCGGTTTGAAGCATGCAGTTTATGTTCTTAGCTGTAAATATACAGGTGTTATGGATGATGTTATTGCATGGTTCATCACTTTGTACGTGGTGTGAGATCTATACCAAGAAAATATTTTTTTATTATTAACGTTGTTCCATCACTATTAAGTAATAATAAAAAAATATTTTCTTGGTAAAGAACTCACACCACGTATAATATTAGGTAAAATGACTCCACGGACCCGATTCACACCGCGCTCGTGTGAGCGGATAAGGTGATATGTATTTTTACTCGATTACGGCAAAGCAAAACGAGAGTAAATAGATAACCTATGATGGTATATAAGACGAAAACTTTATAATATTAAGAAATTCCAAATTCATTCACGATCATAGGCTAATAATTTGCCTTCCATGCTCTATAAGTAAACTGGCATATTTCTTTCACTTATTGTAAAATTAAGAAATGTAAAACTGATTATTCTTTCAAAATATCTTACTTATATGTACATACTCACAAAGTATTACGGTTAAACGCTACTGACGCATACGAAGGTCTTCTGATTCGAGTTAAGCAATGGATATCACATTCCGTTATTGGTAAAACCTAACTTACGAGTCATGGTTTTACCCAATAACTGCCTAGTTCATACATTTTTGAAATGGACAACTACATAATATAAACTCACGCCGTCTTCCCATTGGGGTAGGCAGAAACTACAGAACGCCACCTGCTACGATCATCATTTATCCATCTGGATGAACAACAAATGGACAACTATTTGAACATGCATATCAGGCTGCAATAAAATCAGCAGTCAGTTCCTCTTGAACCACCTCGCAGACTGGCTAATAATTATGTTCACCATGACACGAGTTAAATATTATTCTAAAGGATCCCGCAGACGGACACGACACGACGGCGCAGCGCGACTCTGATGGAACAATTTTTATGGAAACTTCATTCTACCGGAGTCGCATCGCGCCTCTCTGCCTTTACATAGGTTACCTAGCCCTAGACTAGTCTATCCCTTTTGAAACGAAAGAAGTTCGCGAAGTACACAGATTTAACAAGTAACTTAAGGTAAGTATAGATGCAAACTAGCGCCACCATTGAGAAAAAATCATAAGTCTGGAGATATGGAACATTTTGAAATTTCTTATGCTCACATTTTTAGTTAGATGAGGTAGAATTTTTTGTATAAAAAAAAAATCTATACTAAACCTCCTAGGTTCGAAGCCTTAGCAGTTAACGCCAGAACTTCGATTTTTTATGATTTTTTTCTCATTGGAGCGCTAGTTGGCAGTACTACTCGCCTTAATATACTAGCTACAATTAGCGATACCTACCAGTAATTCCACAATGAGTGTGGTTGTACCCTATAATCTGGACAGGCAGGTAGGCGGGCCGAGGTTCGCGGTTTTGCACCATCGAGTTACCTAGGCTAGTACCCACTGAGAACTGTAGGTTCTTGTGCAGACACCAGCACATGAAGCTACTACAATCTGTCAAATTTCTTGAATAGATTTTCATCTTTTTCGCTAAAGCATCAGGTTCAAGGTTGATTGGGAAAATTTTACAGTTTCGGGTGGCTTGACCTGCTGGCGTCTGTACTTAACTTTTTACGATGCACTTGTAATATAGAATATTATACTCGTATATAATATTATATAGATAATTATATAATTATCTATATAATATTATGTATATAATATATGTATAATTACCAACTAAGTACACATTATGGTAAAGCAATAAAGATAATGAGTATTGAGAACAAATATTCCTGCCATAAGACATTAATTAAACAAGGCTCTACTTGAAAGCTGTTGTGATACCCAATTAGGTAGTACTGTAGAGGTTTGTTGCATTGGTCAACCTTAGTATGTTACAGGCTGACATTCTATCATTCAAACATCGAATTACTTTTGAAAACAAGTGGAACTAGCTTCTGTTCAATGGTGGAGACAGATTCTAGCTGGGGCTTCGATAGGAGTGTCATATATTTTAAGTTGTAACAGTAATCTATGTAAATAAAAAGAGAAGTCCGGACTGACTGACTACTGACTGACTGACTCATCAACGCCCAGCCCAAACCCTTGAACCTAGAAAGCTGACATTTTGCACAGAGGTTCCCTTTATAATATAGACAAGGAATAAGGAAGAATTACCCGGTAGCACGTTCCCGTGGAATATTTTTCGACATCCACGCGGGCAAAGCCGCGCGGGAAGTGCTAGTTATAATATGCCCTCTCCCCTCGGACCTCTCTCTACCTCTTTAATTTATAGTATAGCTATCCTCCTGTGAGGTTCGAATCCTATCTAACAACTAATTTGAATTATGTCACAGGGTTATAATAAAATCAGGGTTCTAAGTGATTAAAACTCTCATATTATTCGCAATAGCTTTAATTTTATCAATTTGACTATATCCATTGCGTGCATAAGCCGTCAAAAAGACAATTTTCTCCAAGCAATGGATACTGATGAAATGTTATAAGTAAAAAAATTATTTCACAATGTTTTTAGAAGTTTCTCTCGTATCAAAACGGTCAAATTACTGTCGCTGTTGCTAACATAAACTAATCATAATAATAAATAAATAACGTACACTTACACTCGTCCGTGTGAAAGTGTATTTACACTCATATCTCACGAGAGCAGATTATATTGTAGAAAATGGACGAATCATTACGGAGCGCTCACTTCCTTAGTTTCTTTATATTTTGTTATTTTTGTTGTGTTAGGTAACTGTCATAGCTGACGTCCTCGAGAAGTATGCAAGGTTGCATTGTTATGTCTATTTGACTCTATTAAAAGTTCAGTGTTCTTAGCGCAGTACGTCGATTCTGTAAAATTCAAACAACTCGCATCTCACTCGTGAAATTGATGCTTTTTATTTGACACTTTGAAGCGGGTTCGAGTGCGAAGTGAGCGTCGAAGTGACGGGGGAGTTACTGAATGCCACTACTTACGTCATCTCATACTTTATCTGTCAAAATCTTATGGTCAATTAAGTTCAACTCGCTGACACGCTCGCAAGGGTAGCGCTAGTGTAAATTCAAATTATCAACCGAGTTTTTAGAATGCCAATCAAGAAACTCACAGCGGATTCAGATTCGAAGTTTATAATGAGGTCTTACAGAAACAGGCAGCAGCACGAGCTAAAAAAAAAATTTACTTTTTTTTAAACTTCAAGAATATACAAGTCAATGATATATTGACTCATCGGCATGATTAAGTTACTTATTTAATGAGGGTTCATAACTTAGCCAGTTTAGGTCAACTAAGGTGATCCACAATCCGCTGTCCAACCATGCTCCGTTTTGTGTTTCCTTTTTAAACAGGCACTACGACAAAAAACCGGTCAAGAGCGAGTCGGAATCGCGCACCGAGGGTTCCGTTCCGATTTCTGAAAAAGTGTGCTATTTAGAGACATCGATTTATTTTTCCTATAATCTTTACATAAACTTCTATCACAGAATAATTACAGATTTTTCTCTATGCAAACTTCGGAGATAAGGGACGGACGGAATTTTTTTTTTATATTTTTATCAAAAGAAAAAGAAAAAAAATGTTTGAGAATGTGCAAACAATGCTCTTTCATATGAAATTACTTCACATACTCGTTTGCCCTAGTAGCCCCACTTCGAATTTTTAAGATCTTTTTAAGGTCTTAAAAATTTGTTTGTTCAGTCCCAGTTGCAAAAAAAATATACTTATAAATTTCTTCTAAAACTGTTCCAAATTTCAAGTTGATAGTATTACTAGTTCTTGAGATATCCAGCTGTGACAGACGGACAGTCAGACTGAGTCGCACCATAAGGGTTCCGTTTTACCATTTTGGTACGGAACCCTAATAAGATGCGCGGAACACAGTTGGTGCGCGGAAATACTTAGTAAATACCCAGCTTTAGATTTTCCGGCATAAGATTTCACCACAACAGAGCATATTAATATCATTCAAAATTCCAATAAATCAATTTACAATTTCTATTTACCGAACGTTCTAGGCCGAGGAGCCAATTAATATTTGTCTAATTTACACAGCAATAAGCGAAGGAAATGAACTAGAATATAAATAAGCACGTAACCTTTGGTCACGCATCGGCGCGCGCGCAGTCTTATAGCTTGTTGGATAATAGCTGTGCTTTTACTGTTACTAACTAATATGGCTGAAAGAGAAACCTATTGGTAGCAATTTATGAATTACTTCTGCAGAGGTTAGAGATTTAGTTCTGGTTTCCGAAAGCTTCTTCAATTCAATATATTTGAAATATCACGTAGGTACGTATTAATTTTTTATCATGCACTAGCTTTTGCCCGCGGCTTCGCTCGCGTTAATTTAGAATTTGACAATCAATTCGGGTTGTACTCTGCTTGTAATAATTCAATCATGATTCGAAAGACACGTGGCGCCATCTATTATCATAAGAACGTTATTGTTGTTTTCCTCGGGAACAGTACTTTTTTTCGGGATGAAAGGTACCCTGTCCGTTTCTGTACACCTGACAACGTATATGCAAAATTTCATGATGATCGGTTCAGTGTTTTAGACGTGAAAAGGTAACAAACAAACTTACTTTCGCATTTATAATATTAAGTTAGGATAACAGTTTTTTTTTTAAACATCCCTGTATGCGTTTGTGGTTTTGGTCTCAGCAGGAAAACGATGCGGGAGCAAGCGACGTATGTAGGTACTGTCTGTGTGAGGAGCAGCTCGTCCTGAGGTCGACACCCGTAGCCTTCAGTAGCAATGTTCCAATTATAAGCGAAGTTCTGTCGTTTTTAGTGAATTAATAAATGAATGCCTGCGTTCCTGCATAATACCACAGTCGGGTAGAGAGAGAGACGAGAGCCCGAGCTGCATACGTAGTTCGCCGAACTTCGTTTGCAGCTCGGGCTTCGTCGGACGACTGTGTGAGTATAGACTGTGATAATACTACTTGATAGCAAGTACACTGATACACTGATTGATGCATTCTTACAGATTATTTAAAATGAATGAATCCTCATGTAGTAAGTAGAGTGAAATACCCATCTATATAGATAAAAAGAGAAGTTTTGACTGACTGACCTATTTGGCTTTTTTTACCGGACTACGGCAAAGCCAAAAGGAAGGGTTATGATTTTAGCTGTCTTTGTATGTATGTATGTATTTACGTGTGTTCCACCGTAGTGCCTAAATTACTGAATCGATTTTAATGAATGAGGTATCAATAGATTCATAATAATGATCCGGGTGACATAGGCTATATAAATTTGCCCTAAATTTAATATGGTGGACTTTACACGTAAATTTCTGACCACGAAAAAAATTAAATTGAGATAATAATGGCATGTTTGGTGTCAAAAGAAAGGTCTTGACGAGCACATTACAAATATGTATATATGTCATATTGCTTAAATAAATGTTTAAATTGTTAAAAATAAATACAAGTGGAGGTAAATAATATTAATTTACCTAATTGGTGACAGACCGACCGCGGCGAGTGTGATTTTTCAATAGTCGGGTTTTAGTTTTTGAACTTACTTTTTATTTTTTTCAAAAAGTTCATAAAAAGAGAAAAGTTGGAAAAGTTGACGGAAAAGTTGAAAAATTCGGGAAAACTGAAAGTAGTTACATTTTGAATTTTTATGGGAATTTTGTATGAATTATTGGGACAGAACAACGTCTGTCGGGTCAGCTAGTTGGAAATATATATAAAAGCTGAAATTTTGCACAGAGGTTCCCTTTATAATGTAGACAAGGAATAAGGATGGATTTCTCGGTAGTACGTTCCCGTAGGATATTTTCCGACAACCACGCGGGCGAAGCCACGGACAAAAGCTAGTATTTAATATTAATGTTACTTTTTACACGCAGTATCTACAAACACGCACAAATATGAAAATTACAGAAGTCGATTATGTAGAGGTACACACAATCAATGAATAACTAACAGAAATAAATTACACAAACGTAATGTAACATGATTTTCCCTGAATCATGGCTGCAATTACAGGCAGTAATCTTACCCTACGGTAAGACCTCAAGTCAGACCCTATTCTTAAGCAAGCCAGCCAACTCTCTTTTTATTAATACAAGATTTACACTGTCTGTGGTCCACACAACGTCAACGGGAAGTCAACGAGACACGAGATTATTAGAACTGAACGTGACGTCCCATTGACGGACGTGCGAAATGTACGTATCACAACTTCGGCGCCGTCATCTCATTCTCGTTGACGAAACGTTGACGTGGCGGTGGACGAACTTCCTAATACTTAACCAAGAAAGATAAAACTAGTAACGTTGCAAGCAACAATTCCCATAAACCAATATTATAATCGAAATAGTTCCGAATCCCGATTCGATAACGATAGTTTCGAATTTCGATTAATCTGCCTGTTGGTCTGATCGTGTTCGTACATTTCAACATCTTACCACAGTAGATACTCACTTAATAACTATAAGTGTAATAAATTCCGAGTTAGAGAGGCAGTTCAGTTAACTTGGTGATCGGACTGTAGGCTAGGGACATTCTAGACTTAGATATTATGGCTGTATTCGACAGATTATTTGATTTATATGGGGACTTTGTTTTGTAGGTTTAAAATGAATTAATAGAACATCTTTCTTGAAACTCAAATAGAAACTATACATGGTGTTAAAGAAATTACGTGCCATAGCTTAGGGGTAGGTTCCAGGAAAGGAACCCAGGAAAATTAAAAAATAAATTTTTAAAAATTCAAAAATTGTGACGGAACCTGGTTTTAATTCTGTATAACAGAATTTATTAAGTAAATATTATCGAATTTGTTCTTATTCTAATTCAAAGAACTGCGCAACCCATCATCATCTGCCTAGTCTTTTCCCAACTATGTTGGGGTCGGCTTCCAGTATAACCGGAAACAGCTGAATACCAGTATTTTACATGGAGCGACTGCCTATCTGACCTCCACAACCTTTGGGTAATATGCTTCTGACGACCCGTAACGACTGTCAAAGTTCTACGAATGACAGCCGGGACCAACGGCGTAACGTGCTTTCCGAAGCACGGAGGAGTCTCGGTATGTAAGGATGGTCACCCACCGATCGACCGTGGCAAGCGTAGCTTAACCTGATCGATCGACCCGTACGGCTGTATTACTTAGCTACGAGCCGCAAGAACTGCCCATGCAGCATAATTATAATGTATGATGATCATGTCTTTGATGATGATGAGGAGCTCGTGGCAAAGTAATAACAGCCGCACGGGTCGATCTAGCAGTAACTAGCTTAACAGCTACGCTTGCCGGGGTTGGTCCGTGGATGGGTGACCATCTTTACATACCGAGACTCCTCCGTGCCTCGGAAAGCACGTTAAACTGTTGATCCCGGCTGTCATTCGTGGATCTTTGACAGTCCTTACGGGTCGTCAGAAGCCCAAAAGTCTGACAACCAGTCTTAGCAAGGGGTATCTATTACCCAGTCACTGATGGATTGTGGAGGTCAGATAGGCAGTCGCTCCATGTAAAATACTGGTATTCAGCAGCATTCGGTTAGACTGGAAGCCGACCCCAACATAGTTGGGAAAAGGCTAGGCAGATTGATTGATGTTGAAGCTTTTACTTTTGTAATGAACATATTTTGATCTAGTCTCATGATTGTAGATTAATAGATTTTGAATGCAGATCAAAACAAGATGTCATCGAAGATATTAATAAAATGGCAACAATGATCACGAATCGTATTCTCGATTCAATATGGAGATGCGTAAACTTTTTCTCAGCGAAATATCTTGACTATTACGATACGCACACATTTGCATACAGCGAAGATATTTCCAATTGTCACGCAATTTTAACCCACAAAATATGTGGGACAGTGTACAAATAATATTTAAAAAACATGTGAATATAACATTTAACACTTAATACTAAAGTCTAAAATCGCGTGAGTGTTTGAGATTGTCAAATATTACGCGATTCATGCAATGTTTGAATGGGTGAAGTGGCGGTAATGAATTTGGCAACGCCTGGTAAGTGGTAAGCTCACGCTATAATCCTAGGCTATAAGAGTTTTAAAATCGTTTAACAAATTAATAGAATCATTCAATTTGCTTGGGGAAAGTCGTTTTTAATTACATTTTTCCGTCCGTCTGCAGGAGCTAGATCAAGATGTATGAAATTCTGAAGGAATGATCCAGGCTGACAGATTTAAAAAATGTCTATAAGTAAACGGTCAATAGAATTGAATATTCTTTATTATGCACACCATTAAAATTACAGAATCAATGTTGAAATTAAAAAAATAATAATAAATTAATTATTATTATTTGTTGTTGGTCTAAAGCAAAACTTTTTAATTCTGATCAAATTTTTGTTAACATCCTAAACTTATTTTAACAACATTTTCCTCGCTCAATTTTCCAAGTTCAGGTACATTTTTCTTCTTATAACTAAGTAGGTGCCATTAAATACAAACACGCAAAATATTTAAATTCTAATCTCGCAAATCAACTTTCATTCTCCCTGTCGAGACATCAACAAGGAACCTATTCTAGAAATCACTCGACAATGCCGCCGTTTAGCAAAAATGCTGGCGAAAAGTGAAAGAATAAGTAATCGATTGAGACTCCAATCACGTTGCACTTTCTCGCACATCTGCGTAGAATGTATAGCGATATGAGAGTATAGGTACCCTGAGGTTAGTGCTATAGTTTCTAATTGTGACTGTATTGGGCATGAGATGACTGTGTAATCGTGTAATGTATCTGGCTATAGTCTCTAACCTTACCAACCATTTATGTTAATTTTTAACCGACTTCAAAAAAAGGAGGAGGTTCTCAATTCGCCGGAACCTTTTTTTTTTTTTTTATGTATGTTCCCCGATTACTCGAAGATGGCTGGACCGATTTGGATTTTTTTTTATTTTGTTCGAGAGTGTATCACAGTTGGTCCCATATAAAATTAATTAACTTTGCTTCGGTAGTTTTTGAGTTAGCTTCAATAATACGTATTTTTTTCCCTACTTTTATATGGATGATGTTCTAGTTTGTTTTGCAGGTAGTGAGTGGTATTTGAATTTGTGTGGGGTAGGTACACAACTAAAAAGTGAAAAATAAAAACTTTTTTACAAAAAAATACAACCGACTTCCAAAAACAACACTACAAAGTGAAAAATAACTTTAATTTCGGCAGTCGGTGTCTAGTTAAATGTATTTTAGTTTTTTGCCCCCGACTTCCGAAATTAAAGTTATTTTTCACTTTGTAGTGTTGTTTTTGGAAGTCGGTTGTATTTTTTTGTAAAAAAGTTTTTTTACATACGTGTACAGTACAGGTGTACCCACATTTCACCAGTAATATTTTAAGTTCAATAGGGGGCTAGCCTTTTGCCATCAACCAGGCACAAACGAATTTTCTGATGGGAAAACCTAATACAATTTCCTTGAATTATTGTAGCAGCGTTTTTAACTTCAAATCATAAGTCAGTTACATTTAACTTCAAGAAACTTATCTTAATTACAAGTTAGTCTTCGAAAGAGAAAAACTGACATTCAGAATAGAATAGAATAGTTCTTTATTTGCACAGAAAGAGGTACAAGCATACAAACAGCTTAAGCTATAATAATAAAGACTCCTTCAAAATATATTATTAACTACAATATTAATAATAAGTATATTAATAACAGAAAAGTGATGAATATATGTGTTGATGGATGGAGAGGCAGAGGAAGGTCAAAGAAAAGATGGATGGATTGTGTTAGGAATGATATGAAAGAGAAGGGAGTGAATGATAGCGTGACGGTTGACAGGGGAGAATGGAAGAAGAAAACGTGTTGCGCCGACCCCAAGTAATATGGGATAAGGGCAGGAAGATGATGATTAATAACAGAAAAGCTTATTGCCAATTAAAGGGTCCCCGAGACGATCAATTGCAATTGTAATTTTTTATGTGATTGATACACAGTGATGCGCAAATTTATTTTCTACCAAATGCAATTGAAGCGATAGACAATATTACTACAATAGAAATTTATGGTAATTGATAAATTGCAATTAGTCGTTTCGGGGACCCTTAAGAGCCATAGGTATACTAAGAGCCTTATTATTTATTTATTTAGTATCTCCAACAAAAGATGTAGAGACAACAGCACAGCAGGTTATACCAATTTCTCCAAATTATTTTAAACCTTAAAATGTTCACAGTTAAGGTCAAAATCGAATGATAAAATTTGACAGTTATGTAGTAACTTGAACTGCTGCTGTGTGTACAGTGGGCTGCATCAATTAGGTATCCCAGTTGTATTACAATTTTAATACAACTGGGGTACCCAATTAACTGACCGCTGTACATAATACATGACATATAATAAAGGGAAACATCGTTAGATATTATAGTAATACCTTATCATAAAGGTGACATACCTTTCAATACTACATCTCATTCACAAATACAGAAGACAGAACCTTCACAATATCTCACAAAGCTCACAATCACGAAGAATGTAAGGCCGCAATTGTTTTGATTACCTTCTCCATGAATCGAGATAACATCGACACTTATTTAATACGTTTTCCTATTGTACACGCGAAAACCAACCTTGTGTTATACTAGCAATGTATACAGCATAGGATAATTATCGTTTATAGCAGTTAAATTTAAAAATATGCCTATTCTATGTTTGTTTTTCGTGAGAATGACCTCTATGTTAGTTTTTTGTTAGGAACCACTGACCCGTGTAGTATTTTTACTTTTAGTTTTAAGTTATTAGCTTGTTACCCATTCATTGTTTTTTCACAATGCCATAGAGACGCCCTTCTAAGAGGTAAGTGGCTCTAAACTTGAGGCCTAATTGCATGGCCCTTCTGTGTGAAACTGTTAACTATAGACAAACATTTATATAAATAAAAATAGATGTCCTGACTGACTGACTGACTGACTCATCAACGCGCCCAGGTTCCCCCCTTATATAATATAGACAAGGAATAAGGAAAAACGGGAACAAAATTCCCGTGGGATATTTTCCGACATTCACGTGGGTGAAGCCGCGCGGGAAGTGCTAGTATATTATAACTAGCTTCAATCCGCGGCTTCGTCCGCGTGAAATTTCTTGTTCCCTCATCCCACGCCGTCGCATCGCATCGCCCGCCCGCGCTATTACTTCGTTTTTGCTCTGAGTTCTTTCTGACTTTTTTTTTTTTTGTGCGGCTCCTAAGTATCCTATCGTGGTGCCAAATAGCCTTCCCTCCTTCCTTGCCTTCCTCAAAGACAAAAAGAAAAAAGCTTCAAGAATGTTTTGTTGTGATTTGTTCAAAAATATCATTGGCTGCGTTTCTGGTTCTGATTGATCTGGGCTGGTTTCTGAGTGACTTCGCCTTTCTTGGACTATGGATATTCGCATTGCAGTTTATCTCGGCTACACGAACAATACCTATAACTCACATCTCAGACCACTCTGATTTTGCCTGGTTTCCAACGGAGATCCAACGTTCTATAAACTGGGGCATAGCAAATAAATCATTTGGGATACTGTCGTTACATTTCACATCGTCGACATCCCGTCTAAAAATACACTCATCTAGTCCACTGGTTATGTCGATAAAAATGTACAACAAACTACCAGAGGTACTCAGAAATGAGAAAAAAATTGCTATTTTTACAAATAAATTAAAGAAAATATTACTAAATAAATGTATTATTCATGAATATTTAATTGACAAATCCATAGAACTGACATATTAATATAAATGAATAATACAATTTTTAGATTAAATTAATAATTAATAAAATGTTACCATAGCTTTTACTTAGAATAAGTTAGTTTTGCATGTATAATAAGTCCTCTTCCTTCAAACTTTCTTTTGCTGTGCCCGACAGGGTCCACGATTGTTACAACATATTATGTCTACTTACCACCAAATAATATACATTGTGCAATGCAATAAATGATTGAGTATTGAGTATTGAGCATTTGAGTGAAATTCAATCGTTTTTGAGTGAAATTCAATCTGTTGGAAGACAGTGCATTACTCTGCGATCGACAGTGTGTTCATTTCTGGGCCAAGCTTGTACGAGACCTTTATTATTTACTAGCTTTGCCCGCAGCTTCGCCCGCGTGGACGTCGGAAAATATCCCACGGGAACGTACCGCCGGGAAATCCTTCCTTATTCCTTGTCTACATAAGTGAACCTCTGTGCAAAATTTCAGCTTTCTAGGTTCAAGTGTTTGGGCTGGACGTTGATGAGTCAGTCAGTCAGGATTTCTCTTTTAATTTATATAAATGATAGATGATGATGATTATTTAACCAAGCGTTCTAGGAGATTTCTTTTGCCCTTTGCCGTTTCTATTATTCGAAAATTTATTTAACCTCAACAATAATTGCTGGCAACTACACTTTACTTCAATAATATTATACTATAACAAGGATAAAGAACGGAAATAAAATCATTAGGGGTTAGAAATTTGCACTATAATCGCTTCCTGCGACTGATCTAAACTAAATAACGTAATTCGCGTAATAATTATTTTTCATAACAAGCAAAATCAGCTTAAATCATGTTTGTTTTTCTCCAAGTGTATTTCTGTTCATCAAGGCTCTATATAAATATGTTACCTACTAGCTGAGCCGCCAGACGTTGTCCTGTCAAAATTTCAATTTCTTTTTTTTTATAAAATACAAAAAAAAAATCAAATCGGTCAAGCCGTTCTTAAGTCATGGCGTGACCAAGGGTAATATGGATTAGTTTTTATAATTATATAGTTAGATTAATAATAAAGCTTAAGTGTTTGTTTGTTTTTTGTTTGTATGTTTGAACGCGTTAATCTCTGGAACTACCAGTCGGATTTGAAACATTCTTTTTGCATTTGATAGCCCAATATTTTAAAAAAGCTATATGCTATTTAACATCACGCTACGACCCAAAGGAGCCGAGCAAAAAGAAAAAAAGTCAGAAAGAACGCTAAGTGAAAATGAAGTAATTGCGCAGGCGGGCGATGCTATGTGAGGGGGTGGGACGTGGAAACAAGAAATTTCACGCTGACGAAGTCGCGGATAGAAGCTAGTATTCTAAAAGGGCATACAATAACGGCACTTTAATACCTGTCCGAAAGGAAAATACATTTTTTCAGGCACATACACTGATTGTAAAGTAAGGAAAATTAATTATTTAGTAAATTGACTACTTAACTACTTAAATTATCCATATATTCGAATAAGGCTGTCATTCTTTGACAGTTCTTTGAAATGGAATTGATGTAGTGTGTCAATAGAGATGATGCCTGGGTAAAATAAAGAAATTCTATTTAGTCTGTCAGTCAATAAAAAATATTAGACACGTATTTTTTGCTTTATCATATTAATAAAAAATAATTTAGATAATACGCATTAAAGTTGGAGGGGGCTGACTACGTTACTTCTACGAATAAAATCTAGCTAGCCGTGACGTCATGGCATATTTTAACTCAATGTATCGCCGTAATCTTTTGATTACGTAAAAAAAGAAAAAATACGTGTCCAATATTTTCTAATATATACATGATGGAGAAAAGAAAAATTTTCGTGACTGTACATAACACGTGTCTCTGTAGATACAAGTAAATTCTTTTGTGAGTGCTTAAAATTACTCAATCGATTGTCAATCAAACATAGCATTGTTTGCACACCATACAATTTACAATCACTTAAAATAACGTAAGTCGACATTCATTTATAATCTCTTTCCGTCTTGAAACTAAGTTTCTTGTTACCCACGGCTACACATCTAGCTATACATTTCCAGTTTACACTGACCTCTCATTGTAAGAAAAACCCTATACAATGCGAGATCAGCTTATACTGGAAATGTATAGCTTGATCTATTATAGCCGGGCGTACAACTTGCAATATCTGAGACCTAAAAAACCTAAAAATCGAGTCAACAAAACCTTTTGACGCTTATTATACTGAAATCTTGAAAATTAATTCCTCTAGAATAATTTACCAGTCTACATCAATGAGGATTTTCTGAAATGACATTCACTAGGTGGCAGCACTAAGACCTGACTGACTGACTGAGTGGCTAACTGTCCGGGCACCTGTCAAGTGTCAGAGCACCTATTTATTAAGTCGTAGTTAAACAATGAAACGAATGATGAACGTCATCATATATTTTATATTCATTGTCGAAATGGAAGACCTCTTGTCAAAGTGGTGCCAACTGGTGGTGGCAATTTTCATCAAAACCCTCGCTAAGTATAAATATTTTTAGAATTCCGTACCAAAATGGTCAAAAAGAGGGTTCCTTTTTGGATGGTGCGACTCAGCCTATCTCGTCTGTCCGTCTGTCACAGCTGGATATCTCAAGAACTACTGATGCTATCAACTTGAAATTTGGAACTGTTTTAGATGACGTTTGCATTACTATTTTGCAAATAAGATTTTTTTTTTGCAACAAGGTCTTAAAAATTCTAAGTGGGGCTACTAGAGCATGTTATCATATGAAAAAGCGCTGTTTGCACATTCTCAAAGTTTTTTTCTTTTTTTTAGGCCGCATAGTTTTTGACTTTTGATGAAAAATGTAAAAAAATACCGTTCCTGAACCCCCGTATCTCCGAAGTTTGCATAGAAAAAAATCTGAAATTATTCTATGTGATAGAAGTTTATGTAAAGATTACAGGAAAAATAAAAGGATGTCTCTCAGTGCGCGACTCCGACTCGGTCTTGACCGGTTTTTTTTGTAAAAACGGGGGGCTAGACTTCGATTACCGTTAAATCATATTTTGTTATACATTAAGTCGGTTCAAGTTCTAAGTATTAAACTAACAGTGAAACTCCAAACTCAAGTGACAAGTCAAAACATCTAAGTAGTACGGGTATGCAAGACAGGCTTGTACAACATACTTGCTCGCTAGTACTTGCAGGTCAGAGGTGATAGCAAGCGAAAGTCCGATGCTTGCATGCTCGCTTGATTCGAAAAGTGGTCACGGCAAAATCCTTTTCTCTACAAAGCAATTAACTCACACAAAACATCCTTAATACTTATTACATAAGCTACGAGTACATAATCGACAATTCGCTTCGAGTAATCCGGCCTCGTATTCCGGTAAAGCAAATAATTACGATATCCCTTGAGGAAATATTGATAGAAAGCCGAATGTTTGGGCTCATTAGCTAACACTAATTACGAGTACAACGTAACATCGAATGTTGCCACATTAGTACGAGCACGTATGAGTTAGAATCGGTAAGAAACGAGTGGGCGAGGATCGGTGGGTAAAGGAATTGTAGATGAACAATGATGGTAAGGAATACCTATTGAATATAGTCATTTTATTCTAGGTACATCGTCTTCACATTAATTTATAATTCATGTAAGTCAATCAATCTGCCTAGCGGTTTCCCAACTATGTTGGGGTCGGCTTCCAGTCTAACCGGATGCAGCTGAATACCAGTATTTTACATGGAGCGACTGCCTATCTGACCTCCACAACCCAGTAACTGGGTAATACGATACCCCTTGGTAAGACTGGTTGTCACTTGTCAGACTTTCGGGCTTCTGACGACCCGTAACGACTGTCAAAGATCTACGAATGACAGCCGGGACCAATAGCTTAACGTTCTTTCCGAGGCACGGAGGAGTCTCGGTATTTAAAGATGGTCACCCATCCACGGACCAACCCCGGCAAGCGTAGCTTAACCTAATGGATCTACCTGTACGTCTGTTACTACTTAGCCACGAGTTCCTCTAATTCATGTAAGTGTACAAAATAATAGAAAACATTTTAAAAGAGTAACTAATAAATAGCTTGTCCATTCTTCTATACGAATCTACCTTTTGAAGGGCGCCTAAAATAATTCTATTGTCTTTTAAATTTTTACGTTCAAAAATGGTCTACTTGAAATAAAAAATAAAGAAAGAAAGTTTGTTTTAGTCGAGGTTTTGAAATGATTTTTTATTTATTTCCTATAACTTTTAACCTCATTATTCATAAAAAAAACTAAAACGCTCAATAGACCTACATTAGATAAAAAAGTGTTTTGTCAATTTCTTTCAAATTACGATTTGAGTTTGAAAGAAGAAGACAAAACACTTCTATAACTAAAACAGGTTTATAGAGCGTTTTAGTTTTTTATGAATTAGGGGGTTAGTATCTAAAGTGAGCAGGCACTCATAAAATAATGAAGTATGACGGGGGAAATCGTTAGATGTTATCACATTCCTGACAAATACACATAATAAACAACTTGATAACTTCGAATTTTACAACACCACATCCAAAACGACAACGGTGACGAAAACGTCGCCGGATCTAATCCACGACAAGACTTTAAAGTTCAGAGCGCGTGGTTATTTGAATGGTCACAAAACGGAAAATTCAACGATCAACGATTTCCTTTTTCTAGCCAATCAACCATATTTCCTAAGATCTATAACTACCATGATCATAAAACCGATGATAATCCTCCATTTCCTTACAGTCTAAAGATTTCGCTAAGTTCTCACGGTTGCCAGCGGTTGCTAAAGACAACCAGCCAGCACCCGTGGTTCATGGTTGCGCAACCATGATTAACGGAATTAGTGCAATTAGTGGTCCTTAACGTCATTAAGATGGTTTTCTAATCAATTTTTATGGATTGTTTTTAATTATGCCTAGATAGCATGAAGTTCTTCTAACGCGATGCAATTTTTGCGATTTGTTTTATTGTTTTTAGGGTTCCGTACCTCAAAAGGAAAATAATTGAACCCTTATAGGACCACTTCGCTGTCCATGTGTCCGTCAGTCTGTCAAGACCCTTTTTCTCAGGAACGCGTGGAGGTATCAAGGTGAAATTAATATCAAATGCGTAGGTCTATGGTCCCTTGATGGAGCTCTAAAAAAATCAAGCTTCTAAGTCAACGTAGTAAAAAAATACGGCCATTTATGGGAAATTTTGATACTCGCAAGTAAATCAAAAGCTATATAAGGGGTCCTTCCCGTTGACCTAAAATCATGAAATTTGGCAAGGTCTCTCAGCACAAGTAGAGAAAAAAGTCAGAAAATCGTTCATTTGTAATTTTATCGCATAAAATATTTTTTTAGGGATTTCTAGTTTTTCAACTACAATGTTAAGTTTGTTTTTGGTTTAAATTACACACATACAAAATTGGCAAACACATAAAACACGATCGTTAATTAAACCAACTTCGGGAAAAAACTTGAAAAAAAAATAAGGAGCTACTATCAGTAAAACCAGTCCTTATAAAGGCGACTCAAGGAAGACGACTGCTGACAATCATATCCAATATACCTACCACTGTTCCTATATACGTGGCTTATATGTGCTAAACAAGTTTTACATCTTAAAACACCAGTATTCTTAAGGCGAGTAGTACCGCCAACTAGCGCCACCATTGAGAAAAAATTATAATTCTGGAGATATGGAACATGAAATTGAAATTACCTATGCTCACATTTTTAGTCAGGTGAGGTAGGTCAGGTGAGGGCAAAAAAAAATAACACTAAACCTCCTAGGTTGGAAGCCTCAGCAGTTAATGCCAAAAACCGCAAAATCCTTCTGATCTGACTAAAAATGTGACCATCAGAATTTAAAATATTCCATAATATCTCCAGAGTCCAGACTTATGATTTTTTTTTTTTCTCAATGGTGGCGCTTGTTGGCAGCACTACTCGCCTTAATTATTGTGAAGGCAGGTGCCTTTTTAATTTTAATTTAATTTCATGTTCTTCCTTTAATTAATATCTGTAGAGATAAACGTTAACGTTGAGTGTAATCTTTTTACCTATATATTTTTTAAGGTTCCGTACCAAATGGGTGCCAACGGGACCCTATTACTAAGGTTCCGCTGTCCGTCCGTCCGTCACAGGACTATATCTTTTAAACCGTAATAGGTAGACGCTGGATGGACCAATGACCTGAAGAAAGTGGCTGGGACAGACTGGATGCGGAAGGCGGAGGACAGGGTGTTGTGGCGCAACCTTGGAGAGGCCTATGTCCAGCAGTGGACTGTGATTGGCTGAGTTGATGAGGTAGACGCTTGAAATTTCCACAGATTGTGTACTACCTACTATGGCCGATATAACAACAAATAATAAAATAAAATAAAGTTAACAATTATAGGGGGTGTGTGTTAAATATTGAGCAATATAATAAAGAGCAGTGGTGGCCCAGCGGTAACGGTCCCAACTTACGAGTTGTAGGTCGTGGGTTCGAACCCCAACAGGCGCTTTACTTTGTGTAAATTAATTTCATCACCACTGCTCTCAAAACGGTGAAGGAAAACATTGTGAGGAAACCGGCATGTCCTAGAACCAAAAATTCGAAGATCTGTGACATCTACCAACCCTCACTGGGCCCGCGTGGTGGATTACAGCCCACTCCCTCTCGCAGAAAGAAGAGGCCTGTGTCCCAGCAGTGGGAACGCTATAGGCTGATTACGTATGTGTTAAATATTGTACCGTGGTACGGAACACTTCGTGTGCGAGACCGAGTCGCACTTGGCCGCTTTTTTGCTACATGACATGACCTATCACGAAAATAAGATAGCTTCTTGTAATTTGCTTTAATATGCATCCTTTAATTGACATACCCGGTCTAGCTTGTTAAAAGCTGTTTCATTTGTGTCGAGTATTAAAACTAGTGCTTTTAAATAGCAAGAATTACACACACCAAATATTTACATAAATTTGCTTTACGAGTATTATAGAACAAATCAGCAATTTGGCACTCACGGAAAAATATATCTCGTTATACCAAAAACGGAACCCTTAATGGATCACTTTGCTGTCTGTCAGTCTGTCATGACCCTTTTTCTCCGGAACGCGTGGAGGTATCAAGTTGAAATTAATATCAAATACGTAAGTATAAAGTTCCTTAGAGCTCTAAAAAATCAAGCTTCTAAGTAAACGCAATAAAAAAATACGGCCAATTATGCGACATATTCTGATACTCGCAAATAAATCAAAACCTATAGGGTACTTCCCGTCGACCTAGAATCATGAAATTTGGCAAGAAGCAAGGTCTCACATAGTAAAGGAAAGAGTCCAAAAATATAGTTTTATCACTTAAAAAAACATTTTTTGGTGAATGACTATGAATTGAATTATGGGAGAAACTGTTTTTCAACTACAATGTTAAGTTTGATTTTGGGATAATATGTAAATTCGTTTCGACTACCTACGGAACCCTTCACTGTGCGTGGTCTGACATGCACTTAGTTTTTATTGAATGACACGTAATTCTAGATATCTAGCATAGCTGTCAAAACGATTAACAGGCTTCCAATTTAAATTAACACCTAAAATAAGCATGAAAACAATGCCTAGCCTTTTCCCAACTAATTGGGGTCGGCTTCCAGTCTAACCAGATGCAGCTGAATACCAGTACTTTACATGGAGCGACTGCCTATCTGACCTCCACAACCCAGTAGCTGGGTAATACGATACCCCTTGGTAAGACTGGTTGTCAGACTTTCGGGCTTCTGACGACCCGTAACGACTGTCAAAGATCCACGAATGACAGCCGGGACCAACGGCTTCACGTGATTTCCGAGGCACGGAGGAGTCTCGGTATGTAAAGATGGTCACCCATCCACTGACCAACCCCGGCAAGCGTAGCTTAACCTGATGGATCGACCCGTGCGGCTGCTATAACTTAGCCACGAGCTCCTCTAAAATAAGCATGAAAACATCCTCTCCATTTACACGACAGTGTTTTTATGTGTTTAACAATTTTTCGTTATTAATTTGACATTCTGCCAGGATGCATGTCTGACTCATAGAGTTATAAAACGCATCGTAATCTGTTGTATATACCTATTATGTTTGTACCTATGTATATAATTTTATACAAAAAGCTCTGAATCAGCTTCATAGACGTTTGGCAAGCGGATCTCTCAGTGACGTAAGTTGTTTGTTGAACTTTAGCGTGCTGATGTCAAATAGGTCTTTTATTGTATTGTAAAACGTGTTATTTTAGTTCTAACAATCATTTCTATGAATACTTACAAAAATATGACGGAGGTGTTGCCGGTACAAAAGAAGAACATCCCAAATGCCTTTTTTTTGTTCTTAAATATGGCAATGTATGCTGATATTTATATGTATATTTTTTTCATTTTTTTTTTTGGACGCCATAATTTAATTTTTTTTAATAGTTTTAGTTATGTTAGTATATAATTTTGTTATTTTTAGGTTATGTTTATAATAATAAATATGGCTTAAATGTGTACTAAATTGACACAGTCTTCCACTTACACATTCCACAATATCTATCCAGTAATCATCAAACACCTTTTGTCATCATCACTGCTTACACCAATCAGCAATATCGATATCTTATCTACAGTATATTAATAATTACTCGTTGACATTGCCTGCCCAGGCGCACCCTTGAGGCCAACCGCTGTGTAACCCTTTACTGTAATGTAAACCTGTTCTATCAACACATGCACAGTTTATTAAGATGGAGTCTGATCATATTACCACCCTCTGTTATTAATGTACAGTATTTGTAAATAATTAATAGGCAATCCTACTAATCATCACACATTATAAAGGCGAAAGTTTGTGAGTGTGTGTGTTTGTTACTTCTTCACGCTCAAACTACCGGACCGATTTGGATGATATTTGGTATGTAGATAACTTATACCCTGGATTAACACATAGGCTACTTTTTATCCCGGTCTACGCGGGGGAAACCGCGGGGCGCAGCTAGTAATATTATAAATGTGAAAGTTTGTGAAGATGTTTGGATGTTTGTTACTTAATCACGCAAAACCGGCTGAATGGATTTGGATGAAATTTGGCATACAGAAAATTTATAACCTGGATTAACACATAGGATACTTTTTATCCCGGTAGTAGGTTCCCGTGGGATAATTTCCGACATTCACGCGAACGAAGTACTTAATAAGCGATCCTTATCGTGCCGAATATCTTCAAATTTTTGGTTCTAGGACATGTCGGTTTCCTCACGATGTTTTCCTTCACCATTTTGAGAGCTGTGGTGATGAAATAATTTACACAAAATAAAGTGCCTGCTTGGGACTGAACCCACGACCTACAACTCGTAATAGTTAAGAGCGTTGGCTCCGTATGGCATTTTCATACAAACTTTCAAGTCCTTTTTTATCGAAATGAATGAACCGATTTTAATGTAACTGTATACACATAAGCAGGATACATAGGTCTAAATAGTTAGTTAAGAACATTTTCGAAAACTAGTGTTGCAGCTAAATTCGACCGATTTTAAATATTCCATAGAAACGGAGATTTCCAATTATCTTTTTTAAATAAGACGTTTCGAAAATGTTCCTAACTAACTCTTTAGACCTATGTATCCTGCTTATGCGTATGAAGTTTCATTAAAATCGGTTCATTCATTTTGATAAAAAAAGAACTTGAAAGATTGTATGAAATACCGTACGGAGCCAACGCTCTTAAGTTTAAAGTGTTTAAAAGCGGCTAAAAGTTAAGTATGAGTAGTGGTGGTCCAGTAATAGTTAAGTCTACTACTGGGCCACCACTGCTCACACGCCGCTTTTAAATATTTTAATAACAGAGTGCTAATTAAGCGGTTGGTTGGTGGTTTGTGTAAGTTTATAACATGACGAAAATAGAATTATAACGTTTGCCAACTAAATATTTTGCAATCAGAAACACTGCGTTACACTCATGTTCCTTACTCAGTCAATCAAACAAGTCAGTCTGTCGCGTCCACTGGGAGTCCAAGTATAAATTATACAGGGTATAGGGGGTCATTGTACTCATAATTATGAACAGCTTTTACTATGGGACCAAACTTGAAATCGCGAAAAAAAAACAGCTGTTCCCTACATTTTGACATTTAGGGAACAGCAAAAAAATTTTTTCGTGATTTCAGGTTTGGTCCCATAGTAAAAGTTGGTCATAATGATGAGTACAAATACGACCGCTTAAAAGGAAAACTGTGTTTTCACATACGCTTAGAAATTAAAATATAAACGATATTCTAGAGAAAGGCCTTACCTCTGACACAATATAATAACTGAGTCACATACAATAAATACACATAAAAACACATCACAAGCCAACAAAGAACTTCATACACATCAAGCAAGATTGACAAGTGTAACGCTATCCTAATTTGTTTTTAAATAAAACACGATCAATAAGTATAATAAGCCACAGTGTAAAAAACCTCGTTATGATACAAGTCGTGCACACGTTATGTCTGCACTAGTTTTTATGAACCATTTTTAGGGTTCCGTACCCAAAGTGCAAAACGGGGGTCCCGTTTTGCACTTATTACTAAGACTCCGCTGTCTGTCCGACCGTCTGTCACCAGGCTGTATAATTCGGCAGTTGAAATTTTCACAGATGATGTATTATTTCTGTTGCCACTATAACAACAAAATAAATATTTAAGAGGGCTCCCATACAACAAACGTGATTTTTTTGCCGTTTTTATAGATAATGGTACGGGACCTTTCGTGCGCTAGTCCGACTCGCACTTGGCCGGTTTTTTACTCTGTTGGCGTCTAACGAATTTGATTGACCTACTGATGTATTTAATTGAGGTACCATGAAATTTAATCGTATGTGGTTGATTGTATTGTGGAATTAGAAGAATATCAAGGTAGTTTAGGACAAATGACGCATCTAACAAGCTTTTGGAGGAAAATTCTGTTTGTATCTTTTGTCCGCAGCTTCACCCATGTGGAAGTCGGATATTATCTCACGGGAGCGTACTACCAGGATAAAAAGTACTCATCCTATGTCCTAATCCAGGTCATGGTCTACCCATGTGCCAAATTTCATCCAATTCCATTCAGTCGTTTTAGCGTGAAAGCGTAACAAACAAACTCAGTAACGCATTTATAATATTAGTTAGAATGTTAAACCAAAATTAAGTTTTATTTTTGCCATTTCAATATTTTTATCAATACATGAATAGTTTACATGCACACGTATACGTAAACTCACGCTTTGTTCTCATGGGAGTAGGCAGAAACTAAAGAACTCCACCAGCTACGATCGTAACGAATACTTCTTTTGCTTAAATGAATAGCTTTTTCATAACATATTCGTTGACCCAACATCAAAAGTTCGAAATTTTCAATTCAAAATCGAATACAAACATGATTTTCTCTTCACGATTGAGTCATAACCAGCAAATAACCCACCTACAGCAATACTCAACTTACTAAACTTATATAACTCATCTTAACACGTAATAAAAAGTATAAAAAACACAAAATAAGACATACTAATAAAAAAATATTTGAATAGCACCTTTTTGGTGAGCGCGTTGAACTCTTTTGTATGACACGACGATACGGGCTATGAATGGGTGTGTACTTACTTGCTTCTGTGAAAATTTGAAAACTCTCACCCAACAAGTTTTAACGTAAAAAGCGAAAGTTTTTATCGAAGACTCCATACTCTATTCTGTTTTATTACGGTTATGACCTTGAGTAATCGATTGCGTAGGAAATTGATAAGTTTATTTTCGCTTTTAAGGGCACGGTAGCAGTATTGCATTGTGAAATCAATATTATAGTTTACAAATTGAATAAAAATTTTCTGTAATTTTAATTGAGTCATGCAACGATCTTTTTTAAATATCACTAACTAAGTGTTTGGCACGTCACGAGTAGCGATAATTAAACCTGTCAGTTGCACAATTTCTAGTAACTAATACTTAAGGAAATACATCGATAAAATTGTATTTTTTAAATTCCTATAAAACCTAATGTACTAAATTTTATACCGGTCTACGTGGGTGAAACCGCGGGGCGCAGTTAGTAACACAATAATTAACAATCAGTATTGATGTTAACATCAAGCTCTATTTAAAAAAAAAACTAAGCTAAGAGTGGATTCACGTTAAGAGTTCTGCTAAACCATTGGAATGTCGCACAAATATATCATTACTGTAAGTATTATCTGTTGAGAAGAGCCGGAATAGCGGCGCGACGGGGAATGTGCGCCCGCGCAGCCAAGGACGTTTCACCAGTACTCGTGCGCAGACCGCGCGGAATTGTACGTTATGTGGTTGCAATCAAATATAAAATATGTGGTCGTTGAAGTCATTCTTATATAAATATAGTTATTGTGGTTTTAATAGATAACATACTGGGCATGAGGATTAGGCAAGCCGTTAGGTGATAGCTTCTTTAGCAATTGTTTCAATTATAATCATAATGATCATAATAATAATCAGCCTATAATGTTGCCACTGCCGGGACACAGGCCTCCTCTATGTAAGAGGGAGTGGGCCGTAATCCACCACGCGGGCCCAGTGCGGGTTGGTAGATGTCACATGTCTTCGAATTTTTGTTCTAGGACATGCCGATCTCCTCATGATGTGTTCCTTCACCGTTTTGAGAGCAGTGGTGATGAAAATATTTACATTGAACTAAAGCGCCTGTCTGGATCCAAACACGGTTTCAGTGGTCTGGCTTACTTGAGTACAGTCAGCAGAAATATGTAGGTAAGATTGAAAAACAAACCTTTACCAAGAAACAAGTAGTGTAGTGGTTTATTAAAAAATAACATCTAAATATAGCAGGTCAAGCATTTCCTGATTCCTACGTGTATTTGGAAAAAAACAATTTAAGATTAATAATAGGCCTAGCCTAAGTATTAAGCCGTTGGTCCCGACTGTCATTCATGGATCTTTGACAGACGTTACGGGTCGTCAGTAGCCCGAAAGTCTAGTCAATCTGCCTAGCCTTTTCCCAACTATGTCGGGGTCGGCTTCCAGTCTAACCGGATACAGCTGAATACCAGTATTTTACATGGAGCGACTGCCTATCTGACCTCCACAATCCATTAACTGGGTAATACGATACCCCTTGGTAAGACTGGTTGTCAGATTATCGGGCTACCCCTCCGTATTTCGGAAAGCAAGTTAAGCCGTTGGTCCCGGCTGTCATTCGTAGATCTTTGACAGTCGTTACAGGACGTCAGAAGCCCGAAAGTCTGACAACCAGTCTCACCAAAGGGGTATCGTGTTACCCAGTTACGGGGTTGTGGAGGTCAGATGGTCAGTCGCTCCATGTAAAATACTGGTATTCAGATGCATCTGGTTAGACTGGAAGCCGACCCCAACATAGTTGGGAATAGGCTAGGCAAATTAAATAGGCCTAGCCTATTATCATTTTGTGGACTGAACACGCAATATCCATATGCCTGCTGATCTATGATGAAGTTAATTTGACCTTTTTTCTATAGCCATAAAAAGGAGACCTAAAAAATCACAGGTCAAGTTGTTAATAAAACACTTCCTGGTTTCTATGAGTAAATATATGATTTTTGTAAGATTATAATTTGCCTAAGCATTTATTATTTCTAGAAATCGTGTCACGCGCCACCCATAAACTCCATAATTAAGGCAATTCAGTAATTTTTTCCTTAATCACTAAACCTTAAAACAGGTAGTGTCCTCATTAGTATCCACTAAACCAGTTCCCTAATCCATGTTAACAACTTGATAATAACGTCGTCTGACCTTCACCACAATTAGAAGAACCAGGTCTTAACGTCGCCGTCGTGGTATTGATTAAAATACTCGTACAAAGCAGGTGTTCTTGATTTTATTCATATTTAAAATTATAATAAGTACAGTACAACATAGATTTGAAAATTTGCATTCATTCATTTCAATTTTACGAATGTATTTGGTTATATGACTTCCCAAGTTATTGCGTTTATGTAAAGATCATTTTTGCCTAAAGCAGTAATAAAGAATAGTGATTTTGAAGGTTCACTCAGTTCGGATCGTGATCGGTTTTACGAATTTTGCCGATGCAACATCTAAGTTGTGTCGTACTGTACCTAGGTTTTTTATGTATAGGCCCTTTGGCCTAATTTATAAGTTGCCAGTAATTAGTAGAGAGTGAATCTATGGTTTACAATTGTAGGACTCGTGTAAACTAGTAGTTCTGCGAATACTAGACCTCGCGATCACAATTTTTTTGCAACAATTAATATAAAAATTAATTAATAAAACGGGATACTTATCACTTTTTTTCATCAGATCTTCACCAAAATTTTAGGAGACCAACTTAAAGTACTTTTCAAATAAAAAAAAATCATCGAAATCAGATCTATCTCATAAGACGGAGCTATATCTAGTAGCCCCCTTTATGCCCATTTTTGGAGGAAGTATCCCTACAATCAAAAATCCCCGACGACAAAAAATTGTATAAAGTCGCAAAACCTGTATACTAAGTTTCGTCTAGATCGGTTGTAAAATACTACCAGCACCCTAATTGCGTAACACATTATCAATCGAAGTTGGTTTCATTTTGTCAGTTCAACAACATTCATTGCGTTATCTACGTTGTCGAGCAGACAAATTTTTCGAACATATGAAGCAATGGATTAGCAATTTGTTTCAAAATGAAACCAACTCCGATCGATAATGTGTTACGCAATTAGGGTGCTGTAGAGGACAGACTAAAAACAAAAAACTGACAAACGAAAGCAAATTTTGCTAGACTTGAACCAGAACACAGAATAAATAATAATACTATGACCAGAGACACTTCACTCGCTTCGGTCAACTACTAGTTTAGTAATAATACGTCTAATTTTAGCTACCATATTAGCCCACCAGTAATTTTAGTAGGTAACAATGGAATGGCTAGACTTAGTAACCAAGGGTGCCTATCTATGGCACCTATAGTAAAGTAGGTCTAGTATGTGACTATAAACTAGAAAACTAAAACAGACTAAGGTCATCAAGTCGAATAATAAAACCCTAACCGCAGTCATGCACTAAAGACTATACTACAAATACGTGTATCTATTACTTACAGGTACTTTAGAAGTCTATAGGTTGATGGAAGCCGGGAAATCCAACACAATTCGTTCCTAATAATAATTTTGTGTCGTTGATGTCATCTACAAAATAATACAGAACAAAATATAACATCATTCTGTGAATATTAATTGTAGTATTTTAACAGAAATACATAATATTTCACGAATTGTCAAGGATGATCTTTATTAACATTTTAAGCAAAAAAAAAATGTTTTATTTCTTTAGATAAAGCTATTAAAAATACCAGTCATATTTAACTTTACATAATTTATTATTAATGTGAATTCAATTGTGGTCTCCAAAAGGATTTTTATTGAATTTATTTTTAGGCACAGAATCAAAGATTTGCCTGTTTAATCTATGAATTTTTTAAATTATAATTTAAATATTATTAACTAAGATTAAATGTAAAGTTTTCCAATAAAATAAATTGGCTGCAACAACAATGGCCGAAACTTAAAACCGTACTAAAACTGCCGAAAGGTCACAGGTTCAAATTCTATGACCTATTGTGGCATAACATTTGGAGGCTTAGCAACAGAGCTTAGAACTTGAAAGTCAGGTTTAAAGGTTAGTATTCAATAAACTATTTATCTTTACATTAATATAATGGCATTCTCGTAAAGACATGTAGGTTGTTACACAAGTTATGCTAAAAATGAGAGAATTCTTGTCGTGCAAAATGTTGTTTCCAGTGATTTATTTATTTATTTATTTATTTTATTTATTTATTTATGTGTGAATGGCTTAACCCAAAGATGGTCTTTTGTCGATTATTTCAATAATAGCTACACCAAAATAAGAACGTAGTACAGCACGATAACTTTCAAAGGTTTTTCATCGTTTATTTTCGGAAAAACCGAACTTTGCCGAATTAAATATGACTGGTCAAATAATGTCAGGGCCACACCAACGTCAACGTCAATGCGCATCATCGCTATAAACATCGCGGTAATTATTCCGATAATTATCGCTATAAATTGAGTGGCCGTCAATCGGCAATGTCAAATTATCGCGATAAGTAGTGGCTACACCTACGGCCTACGTCCTTCATCGCGATAATCAACGGCATATCCCGTTGGTGTGGCCCCGACATAAGGGTGTGACGGAATCAGTGCGTCAATTTATAATAAATAAATAAGGTGGGAATATAAATCAATTTCTATTGGTTGATAGTCACATGGTGTGTTAGATCATTAAGTTCCCTTCAAAATGGTTGAGCTAATCGGTGCTGATCCATGCGTCATGTTCGTGAACGGGCGCCGTCAGTTGGGACTGGCCGTCTCTTAGCTGCCATGGCTTATTTTTAATTTTAATATTTAATTTAGT
Source organism: Cosmia pyralina (assembly GCA_946251885.1). Lineage (NCBI taxonomy): Eukaryota > Metazoa > Arthropoda > Insecta > Lepidoptera > Noctuidae > Cosmia > Cosmia pyralina. The sequence goes on from OX276354.1 coordinate 3,020,634, forward strand.
TGTTTTAGTTTTTATCTTTTTATTATGGGCGCTTTTTAACGTGCACGTCTTTCTACATTGTTCTCACATGTATATTTTCAACATGAACGATGTAACCAATATTTTGTAAAAATATTATGATTTAATAGAGTGTCCGTGGAGTTTCTTGCCCGTTCTTCTCCATAGGGATCTACTACGCTTTGGAATGGGCAACTAGCTTCATCTTTCTGACTGACCGACCCATTGACAATTCAAAAGTGCCTGTAATTGGTTTATTTGAAATAAATGCTTTGAGTTTGAGTTTTGAGTTTGAGTTTGAACATTTTATTCGCTATATTTCGGTTTTTTCGAAGATAAACGATGAAACTTTTGAACATTGTCGTACTGGACTTCGTACTTAAGTGTTGTGTTTTAATTACTTAATTTTGCTTAATTTAATTACTTGGTATTAATTTATTATCCTTTAAAGTTCATGAGCACATTCGCAAGATGGCAGTATTATCACAACGGTAATGTTTTCCCATTGTTTGTCTATTTGTTTTAGTATATTCGTGCATTTGTGTATATTTGTGCTTATATTTATTTATAATTAGGTATATATTATTATATTTATAATTTGTAATAGATATTTAAATAAATATTTATTCCTTAACTTTTCATAATTGCACCTGCCACTGTTTGTCTCTGCATCACTCAAAGGTTAACTGGTAGAAAATGCCTATGGCCACAGCCATGGCATTAAGTCCGCCTCTGTACATCTGTGCTTGAAGTATTAAATAAATAAATAATTTTAATATTTTTTCACATATTTATATCCTAGTCTTAGCATTTAATTGGAAGATATACAACAATAACCATGCAATACAATAACTAATTTAAATGATTATTACATTGATCAATTAAAACCATTTTCGTTTTCGTTAAATAATGAGAATTTTACAGGAACAACACCTTTTTTTTTTTTGGATAGGAAATCTTCAAATGACTTCTCCCGCTCTGGGCGGAGCGGGAGGGCGTGTCAGACTTTTACTGACTAAAACCTACCCTTGTTCCTTCAGTTGCCTGTGCCAGGGCCACGGTATCTCTTTCGAACAATCCGCGACCCCGGCGGCAGAGGAACAACACCTGGAATCATGTTCTCAATACTAGATAATTTAGTGTTTTCGCTTATAGTTATATTAAGGATGGTCCTCCGAAAAATACGGCGAAACTAAGTCCATCTTTTACAGTAACTGTAGTATCTTTTTGAAAGGAAAATACACAGTAATCTACAATACATAAGAAGTGTTTTCATTTGTCCTGAAATCTATTTTAGTTTATGGAATTAAAGAAAGAAAAAACATTTTTTTCTCGTTTTTACCATATTACTCCTACAATTTTCATTACAAGTGTTCATAAATGTTCTCTACAAAATAACCAAGGAATTATTTCATGTCATTACTTTTTTAGTCCATCAATAGATTTTTTGTAAATAGATAACTGCTTCATATTTTGCAATAAATTACCAGCGTTGTCATCGTGCTTCTCTTTCTTTTCTATGCAGTCTGACAGTGGGGATCCGTAGTAGCCACGAAATTCAAATTTTCTTACGTTTTTTGCAGTTTGCAGGTCAGTGTCAGGTTGTATCTTGATTAAAATATGATTAGCGACAATAACAAATATGAATTTACATAAATATAACCATAAGAATTATCAATACATCTCTCTAAGTTAGCATTGTTCTCTTTAAGTTTGATTTTGGAAATCATGACATTTTGGAACAAATAAATAAAACTTTTTTACAGAAAAATACAACCGACTTCCAAAAACAACACTACAAAGTGAAAAATAACTTTAATTTCGGAAGTCGGTGTCTAGTTAAATGTATTTTCGTTTTTTGCCACCGACTTCCGAAATTAAAGTTATTTTTCACTTTGTAGTATTGTTTTTGGAAGTCGGTTGTATTTTTTTGTAAAAAAGTGTTTATTTTTCACTTTTTAGTTGTGTACCTACCCCACACAAATTGTAATACCACTATCTGCAAAACAAACTAGAACATCATCCATATAAACGTGAGGAAAAAATACGTATTATTGAAGCTAACTCAAAAACTATCGAAGCAAAGTTAATCAATTTTATATGGGACCAACTGTGATGTATACCCTCTTGAATAAATAAAAAACAATCCAAATGGGTCCAGCCATCTTCGAGTAATCGGGGAACATACATAAAAAAAAAAAATAAAAAAAAAAAAAAATAATTTTTGGTTCCGACGAATTGAGAACCTCCTCCTTTTTGAAATCGGTTAAAAATTAATAAATAAATTATTTCTTTATTTCAAAAAGTGACAGCTTTGCAAATCTAACTTAGAAAGATGTATTGATGATTCTTATGGTTAAAATTATGTAAATACATATTTGTTATAGCTGCGAATCATATTCTTATCAACATACAGCCTGATACTGACCCGCAAATTGCAAAAATCGGAAGAAAACTTGAATTACGAGGGCTACTCCTGCGCAATCACCTTAAACTTTGATAATAAAGCATTTAGAGCCTGAAATAAGTCTTACATCGAAAGTGGAGCAGTAGTTTTCTCTTCAATCCGTAAAAGCTTCAACATGGAGATTGAAGATAAATCGGATTTAGAATTAAAATGATAATTGGTTTGCAATAGAATCTCGAGTCCGAGTGACTTCGCATTACGTAAAGTATGTCGAAACCTGTATCTCCTGGTTAACATTCCGAACGCTCGCACTGGTATAATAAGTTACTCGGTACGGTAGGTCGGTTATTTTATAATAAATCCTTAAATACAGTTAAACCAGAAAAGGTCGCTTCGGTAATCTTCGTGTTTCCGAATTATTACGAACGCCGCGCCAGAAAGTAACACCCCACAAAGAAAAACTTTACAGTTTTGTACTGTCACTCTTTGGCTTAGGTATATCCCCAAAGACTGAAAATATCAGCAAAGTTTGAGAAGAACAGCTTTTCTCACTTTTTGATTTTTATTTTATTTGAATTTTTCTGATAATTTTTTGTCTCTAGCTCATTTATAATCATGGCCGGTAATCATTTTAAGACAAAAGCCTTCGTATAAGAAACCCTGTAAAAACATTCCAGTTTCAACCTAAAAAAACAGGATTTTCAGTTGAGCTTTCCAATGAAATTTTTCAGAATCAAGCCTGTATATCATGTTGAGATAAATAAAGATTTATGATGATGATTTTATGATTAATAAAGACTCTTTCCCCTATCCGGGAGTTACGAGATCAGCAAGAAAGTTTTATAAACCTGATCATTACTTAGATCCATTAACGACTACTTATTATAACATATTTACGTGATGTAAGCACTTACTCAGCTGTAGTTGGCTAATTAAGAACCATTTTAATTGAGTTTATGTAGACATTAGCTTTTTATAATTTTATTTTGCGTAACTTCTACGAAATCTACGTAAAATTGACTACTTTTAAAAAAAAAAAGCGATGTCTTGTCTTGACTTCAACACAACACACGAACGTCACATTCTCATGTGACGTCTACGAGTTGATATCATCTTGATACATTTTCATCTGATGAAACCTATATTGGACTATCATCACTCTTCTGCCTTTACCCTAATTTTTGGGGTATTCGAAACACGAATTTTTTTCGGTATAGACTGCCATAATATTTCCAAAACCACCACGTTTTGCATTAGGCTGGTGAGGCAGCTAACTTTGCCAATTATTTCCTTCAATCTGGCAATAATAAATATCCTGAATGTAGCAAATACCAATGAATGCGAAACCTTATTTGTTGCTGGAAAAACATGGTAGGTAAGAAAACTTGACAACAAAAATGATTTTATTTGTAGTCGAGTTTTCTTAATTTTATTTTAAATTTAAATATTATAAAATTAATTCTGCGTCAAGAGAACGTGTTGCTGGTAAGGTCATAATCGAGACGCAGGCTTATAAATAGTATTTTAAGGCATACTTGACATAAAGGGGAGGAGCTCGTGGCCAAGTAATAACAGCCGCACGGGTCGATCCATCAGGTTAAGCTACGCTTGCCGGGGTTGGTCCGAGGATGGATGACCATCTTTACATACCGATACTCCACCGTGCCTCGGAAAGCACGTTAAGCCGTTGGTCCCGGCTGTCATTCGTGGATCTTTGACAGTCGTTACGGGTCGTCAGAAGCCCGAAAGTCTGACACCCAGTCTTATACCAAGGGATATCGTATTACCCAGTTACTGGGTTGTGGAGGTGAGATAGGCAGTCGCTCCATGTAAAATACTGGTATTCAGCTGCATCCGGTTAGACTGGAAGCCGACCCCAACATAGTTGGGAAAAGGCTAGGCAGATTGACTTGACGTAAAAGGGAAATATTGGCTTTTTGATGTCAAATAAAGGAAAATTTTATTTCAGTTTTTAAGTTACTACTAGATACAGGTAGAATTTTTAGACAAGAAAACAGTGCAAAATTCCAAAAGACCTACAAGACTTAATAACCAAATTATTTCCTAACCGCGCATAATCAAACAGAGAAATCCACTGAGAAATCGCAAAACAAATCAAGTGAAATTCCATAGTCGAGTTTACTCGATTCTACGATTGTATAGCGATTAAATTATTAACCAGTTTGTTACCCAACTAAGCCGGACTCAGATGAATTCCTCGCCTTTCGTAAAAGTGACCAATTTGACGATTACGTATGACTTATGGAAATAAAAGCATATTATGCGGTTACGAAACTCGACTAACGCACATTAATTAGGCTGTATCACATTAATACTGGCTTTCTTGCATGTAATTTAAAAAAGAAAAGTTTAAGCCATGCTTATTTATTTTTTTATTGGCCATTTATAAAAACTGTTCTTTCTTTCAACTTAAAAATAGAACTTACCATTTTAAATATCGTATATAACCAACTCGTCCTGTCAAAGTTCCCCATCCTTATAAAACGTAAGTACACAAAGAATCTATCGATTGTACTTTTAAAACACTACTGTTATTCACATTATTCACAACATCACATGCGAACTAGATCCAATGCACATTAATAAAAATACTATATTGACACTGGCCGTGAACACGCGATTTAAAAAAAAGTTAAGAAAAGTCGCGTTCGAAATTCAAGTTTTGGCGGGAAGCGTTCACTCGCGCGGGCTGCGCGCCACAGACTGCCAACATGGCCGCCGATTTTTTTGACGGTTCACACGAGTCGATTCACTTTCTACGACCTTACGGCGTATGCGACTCATAATTAAGCATAAAGATTTACGTAACACGCCGATGTAACCCATGTCAAATTTGATTTCCGCGAATATTTCAGTTTTAGGACACCTCTCTGTCAGTGCGCCAAAAAATTTGAGGTTTTTGGCGCTTATTTCCTCAGTTTGTAAAAATTGAGTGTACTTAGTTAAACATTAAGAACGGCTTAAGCTTCCTATCAATTAGTTATCACGCGTTTAACCTATTGAGTGGATATTTGAAGTTAACAATCGAATATTCCATGATCAGAAACGTAGGTAAGTTGGAAAAATTATAAAGCTATGGATTGCGTCTGTACAATGTGTTTTTATCCATTAACACCATTGATTTCCACCATAAATTCTTTATTAAACTGTCTACAATCTTCCATGCTCTATTTGCCACCTTGATTTAAATAACTGTCTCAGAAGCGAATACATTTGTCACATAGGTACTCTTATATTGTAACAAGTTCTCGACCTTATAATCAATAAGTATGGATCCGGTTCACCTAACCTTCAGCCTAGATCGAATACTGACTTAGTGAACTGTACGTTGCAATCCAAAACGGACCTTTATAATTGTTCAATAAATAAAAACGTTGATTGTACCCGTAAAAGACGAGCTTTGGAAAATTGACAGATGATTTTTTACCTAAATATACCATTAAGTTTTACTGACGTACCTACGGCGTACTTTTATTGCTTTTATCCAAAGCTGACAAATCAACGTTTTGATGCTCGGTAACTTCTTCAATGATTGATTCTACGCAAGTAATTAATGACCCGTTACTATTATAGCATAAGAACCAATATCACCTTTTTCTTACAAACCAACAGCTATAACAGAAGGATAGCGATTGGAATAGAAAAAAAAAAATAGTAGGTACAGCAATTTTAAGCGGGCTGTCGCATTTTGACACCTCTCTCGCTCAAACGGGACCAAATTTTCAAGAATGTTAAATTAAAAGATGCTTTTTAAAAAATGTAATCAATTAGCGGACTAGTAAATAATATTAATTTAATAGGTAGGTAGGTACTTATTAAAAACACATTTTTATTGTGGCATTTATTTAACTCATCTCAAAAACAGATAATACTTTTTGAGCCGAGTTTACTAGATAACACAATAGAAATGTGTTTTTAAAATTAGGTACCTATTAAATTAATAATATTTGCCCTTGGCATACGAGGGCTGTCGCTTTTATCACCCTTGGGGGCAACACTGAGAAACACAGTGATAGATAACATCTTTTTGGGAACAGCCATCCACCGAGTGGACTAGACGACTAGACAAGCGAAATGCATTTTGATATGTCGTGAATGTTCCTTCTTTACAAAAAATCCAAATTATCGATTGGCCCCAGCCAATTAAAGTGATTTATTTATTTAGCAGCCGTGATTAATTGCGATAAGACATGTCTAATCGTCATACGAAGTTAAATCAAGTAAAAATCACTACGAAAAAAGACGATTAAATAACACAAGAGTTAATGTAATTTAGTAGTGGCTATTGCTTTTCTTTTTCCGGTATTCAATAATAAAAAAAGTAAAAAAGCTTTACTCATTCCTTACAGTTACAACTATGTGGTTTTTACACATAAAGTATAAGAAAAAAAATTTAAGTACCTACTTAAGTTAGTGTGTAATAAAAATATAAAATCTTAACGTCATATTTGATAAAGTATCCTCCTCATTTCTTATGTTTCCCCTTTGTAAGGACCGCCTCCGCTCTTCCACATGGGCAATAATTGCGTATTGTTTTTTTTATGTATGTTCCCCGATTACTCGAAGGTGGCTGGACCGATTTGGATTATTTTTTTTTTTTTTTGTTTGAAAGGGTATACTTCCCAGGTGGTCCCATGATCATCAAGTCAGGATCTGATGATGGGATCCTGGAGAAATAGAGAGAACTCTTCCAATTTTATAGGCACACTTGAAGCGATTTGGATAGTTTTTGGAAGAGTACTTTCTTGGAGTGGTCCCATTTCAATTTGGTGAAAATCTGATGAAGAACTTCTGAGATAGGCAACGGAACTCCTCAATAAATGATAGCAAATGGACTGGGATTGCTGAAATCTCATGTCTGTTTGTTGTTCACACCAGTTCATAACATAACATCACGCCAGTATACGCTGTGAAGGGGTAAGCCATAGAAATATAAAAAACAGGAGAAGTGGCATATGGGCGTGTTTGTGTCCACGCGTTATGCGCACGCTGTGCCTTTACTCGCCAAATGGCCGTCTCCGCGAACTAGTACGCTTTCGACCGTGGTCACGATAAATTATAAAAATGCCGTGTTCTTCAGTGGTTTCCTGCAAAAACCGAAGTGATATTAAAAACTTCGTATCTCACGGAATCCCTTACCATATGTAATTAAAAGTATTTTACTGTATTTATCTTTAAAATCATAAAAAACAACAAATCGTAAAATATTTCTTGCTTTTACTACGTTATTTTTGTTTTCAAATATCGCAGCGGCTGTACTATTTTTGCAGCAAATACATTGCTCCTTAACCACTACCTTAAGTATGTCGCTAAGCGACTGGACAAGCAATGTAAAAATAACAAAACGATACTTTATTTACGCGGAGCGTCGCATAGTACAGCCGCTGTGTCTTGCGGCGAGACAGTGATGAGGTTAAGATCCACTAAAGTAGGCTATCGATAATAATGTCGATTGCCCAGCGAATATTATATTGCTATTACAGTTTATTTTTCAATTTGTCAACCGTTTTAGCCCGGTTGGAACACTTGAAAAGATGACGTTTAAGTACGGTTGGAAAACCTTTGAGAATGTAAAATAATCTTTTTTACTGTTTTTGATTATTTTACCTAGTTGAGAAATGCATAACCAACGGTCGTAAAGTAAGTTTATTAATGTTTAGGTGGAGTGTTTTAGGGTTTAAATTATCGCATCTTCGTGCTATTTCCTTACTTTTTTTTGGTTTTGGTATTTTACTTCCGCTTAAGTCTTTAACTATGCACCACAAGATTCGAATGCGTTGTAGTAATCGGTATGGTTCAGATAAAATATTAGTGATTTTTGCTTAAAATAAGTCAACATATTCATGCTATTTATTTGTTATGCATGAGTATGGCATGTGTTTGTTTTCATATATTTAACTATTTCTTAACTAAGGGTTTTTTTTTAATAACAAAAGCCTATTCGCCTGTTGCCTGCTACCTGCTTACTCATCGTGAGGTTAAGAAGTATAGACCGCGCGGAACTAGTTGATCGCGCCTTAGGTATGTGAGCGGTGGGATGGAGGAGCGGGGGCGCATTACTCAGTACGTGCGTTGCGAACCGCCGCCTCACCCCTGTCTCAGCGGCCAACTAGTTCCTATAGACTATATAGACTATAGCTTAAGATACTTATTATGTAAATGATAAATAAGTTCATAAAGTACCTTTTTAGCTTCCCAAAAGATACAAATACAAAAAAATAATGGATTGATGCCACAGGAAGGCCACCTAACTGGTTCCCAACAAAATGTAGCACCATATGCTCAATTCACTTTAAGGCAGAAATGTTCCAGCCTCTAAAGAAAACTCGCAGGCTTTTTGAATGGGCAATCCCAAAATTAAGAGTACGTCAAGTACTGAACAAATACCTCCACTTTACAGGTCAGTGAGTAAACACATCATAACAGGGTTCAACAATTCCTATGGTTTCACAGCCTAAACCAACTTAACCGGATTGTTTTAATTTATTGATTCGTGTTTTTTTTTTTAATATACATTTTTTTTTAATTTAAAATATATAATACTTTCTGGACATATCATTTTTTATTTTATTTTCAGGACCCCAAATTTTTCTTGTACAGTAATAAATGGAAGTATCGATAACTTTCCGATTTAGTCAATCACTAGCGTATATGTAAAATAAATTGCTTTTTGCACAACACAATAATAGCGCCAGATGTTTTTGTGTGAGTAAGTTGTACGGTGCATGGTAAATGCACGCTGTGTGTGACGAGTTAAGGTTTATAATTGATTGTGTAGTATGTTCTGATTTATGAATTGCAAGTGTGTGCGCGACTTTGTATCTATTGCTTTTATTGAACTACATGTGTAGTAGTGGCGCGGTGGTGGGGCCAACCTAGCGACATCGGGTTCTGATACATTTTCAACTACCGGGCATATCTCCTTCTTTCATATATCTATGGGGTAAGCACATGTGAACCACTACAAAGTGAAAAATAACTTTAATTTCGGAAGTCGGTGGCAAAAACGAAAATACATTTAATCAGACACCGACTTCCGAAATTAAAGTTATTTTTCACTTTGTAGTGTTGTTTTTGGAAGTCGGTTGTATTTTTTTGTAAAAAAGTTTTTTCTAATAATAGTAGAAGCACGATTTGAAGCTCATCAAAATAACATAAACAAATAACATAAAATGGCATTCATGTAAAAGTAAGCTCTCAAATGAGAAGAGATCGATCAAATGATATGGGCGTTCTTTATTCCTATTCCTTCGTAAAGTAAATAAGTATTTTTAATAACTTTGACTAGTTTTTTCCTAAGCTGCGCCAGTCTGGCCTGCAGACTGACTGCATTCCTGACTTTTCGTTGAACCGGTCACGCGTGATCTAGGACATGTGTTGAAGGCTTGTGTGACGGAGAAGGGCAGCTAACAGTGACAGACGTATATTTTTAAAAGAAATAATAATAATAATCGTTTATTAACCAAATAATGTTTTACATTTCCTTAAAAGTAATACAAAAATAAACTACTCCTTAAAATAAAGTTAGGAATTAAGGAAACATAATTTTAATAAATTAACTTGTGGACTCCACACTAGGTCAAGCCTGTCTCGTGGAGTCCTAGACAGTTTTAGACAATCTGAATATTCAGGGTCGATACTGTATTTGAATTTTAAATTTATTTATTAGGTATATATTGTTTTGAAAATTTAACGTAAGACAAAATAAAAATAAAAGACTTGAAAAAATTAAATTAAATCGTAACAACAACTATGTTTGAAATAGGATGCATCTTAAATGTAGGTGAGTACTTATTATTCACAATTTTGCAAGGGTGCGTCCAAGAGAATGTTACAGTACTTGTATGTAAGGGTTTGGGAGGCAGTGTGAGAGTGAAGGTATGAGTGAGGAAGTGAGTGGGTTAAAAGTAATAAATAGCTATTTAGCTCGTGTGTGATTTTAGCCTGCTCATGAGCTAATTGGGTTTCCTGTGTGGCTGCGGGTCTTTTTTGAGTAGGAAGTCATGTTTCTTTAATGCATAATGGTATTTTATTACAGTCACAGAACCTATTGTGTTGGTTTTTGAGGGTTCCGTAACTCAAAAGGAAAAAACGGAGTCCTTCTTGTTATCCGTCTATCTCTGTCTATCAGTCTGTCAAGACCCTTTTTCTCAGAAACGCGCAGAGGTATCAAGTTGAAATTAATATTAAATACGTAGGTAAGTCTATGGTCCCATGAAGCTCTAAAAAAATCAGGCTTCTAAGTCAACGTAGTAAAAAAAAAAATACGGCCATTTGTGCGACATATTTTGATACTCGCAAGTAAATCAAAACCTATAGGGTACTTCCCGATGTCCTGGAATCTTGAAATATGGCAAGAAGCAAGGTCTTGCAGCACAAGTAAAGGAAAAAGTCCGAAAATCGTTAATTTGTAATTTTATCGCATATTTTTTTTTTTGGGATTTCAAGTTTTTCTACTGCAATGTTAGCTTTAACTACGGAACCCTTCATTGTGCGTGGTCCGACACGCGCTTGGCCGGTTTTTTTTTTATATCACGAGCGTCGTGACTGCGCATTAGTGCAGATTCTTGACTAAGGTCTTTTCTTAGGATATCTAAACATACATTTTTCAAAAGAAGTCCTCAATTCACACCGCACACAACATACTTATCACAAACACCACATACCTTTCATTTAACACTCACCCATATACTCATTCACCCTACAATCACACATTAAAAACCAATCCCAAAGAATTTTTGTCCTGTATTTTTTTTTTTGTCTTGTTTGTTTTTTATTTTATTAACTAAATCTAAATTATCTAAATTCTCTCTTTGCATGGAACATTTATTCCATTCTGTATCTGGAGAAGGGCGTTGTTAGCTGCGCTGCAGTTTATACTTTTGCAGCTATCATCGTTTTACTTGTTGTACTGTATTTTGTTATTGTTCCAAAATAAACTGCTTTTATATATTTTTTTTTTAATTCGCCGCGTATTCAGCAGTGGACATCTTTGGGCTGTACCTACCTAGGGTTGCCACTCGTACTGTAAAATAGAGTATCGTCGTCTGTTTTTTGTGCAACGCAAAAATATTATTCGTCCCAAAAAAAGGTGGCAACCATAGCTACACCTGTGACTCCATAATAATCACCTGAGGGATTTTTGACCTTCCCTAGCTATACAAAGTGTAACCATAAATAACGCACAACCTCTTAAGGGGCCATTGTACTCATCATTACTATGGGACCAAACCCGAAATCGTGAAAAAAAAAACAGTTCTTCCCTACATTTATGTTCGCATAACTCGTCAAAATGTAGGGAACAGCCGATTTTTTTTTCGCGATTTCGGGTTTGGTCCCATAGTAAAAGTTGTTCATAATGATGAGTACAATGACCCTTTAAGAGGTTATGGTGGCCCAGTGGTTACGGCCGTAACTTACGAGTAGGTTCGAACCCTGACAGACGCTTTACTTTGTGTAAATTATTTCATCACCACTGCTCTCAAAACGGTGAAGGAAAACATCGTGAGGAAACCGGTCCTAGAACCAAAAATTCGAAGACATGTGACATCTACCAACCCGCACTGGGCCCGCGTGGTGGATTGCGGCCGATTCCTTCTCAGGCCTCTGTCCCAGCAGTGGGAACTAGCTGATTATTCTAAATGTAACGCCCGTAAACACTACCATATTTTATTATCTTTCGAAAAACAGTTACAACACAAGTCTTGAAAAGGAAATTTCTCCGGATCCTTTTTTTTTTGTAATTTCATTGACAAATAAACTTTCCTTGGGCGTCGTATTCCGCACACGGCGCGGCGCAGGCGCAAAGCAAAGAGAATTGCCGCAGTATCGGACAGAGCAGAAGGCCATCTCATAACAATGGACTATTTGGAACTTGAAACCTAGTGTCTCAGTGTGTTTAGTTTTTAAAACCTCACATACTCTTAACCTTGAACAGCTGTTTGCATCCTGCGCTGTGTTTATCTTTCCGATTTCGAACTATAGTGGAGTCTTGGAAAACCCTACTCTTCCTTCCCAGGTATCAAGTTGAATACCTAGCATCATGTATGTGAAAGAAGTTAAGTGGCGGTGCTTGGGCGAGGCATACCGAAGTCCTGGACGTCTTTCGGCTGAAATGATGATGATGACATGTATGTAAAAACTGCCTACTTATCATTACTTTTCGATTTTATATGAATTACTGTCTGTGTTACTGACTTACGTATTACCACAGGTATTAGGTAGGTAGAAGAACGTTTAAAAAAAAACCCGGTCGAGAGCGAGTCGGACTCGCGCACCGAGGGTCCCGTTTCAATTTCTGAAAAAGTGTGCTACTTAGAGACATCGTTTTATTTTTCCTGTAATCCTTACATTTAAAACTTCTTCTTTCTTTTTTTTTCTTTTCTTTCTTTTTCTATCACATATTGATACCCCACATGTCCTAGTAGCCCCACTTCGACTTTTTAAGATGTCATTTTATCAGTCCCTGTTGCAAAAAAAAAAAACTTTTTTATTTGCAAAATAGTTGGGCGGGCAAACGTCATCTAAAACTGTTCCAAATTTCAAATTGATATAGCATTATTAGTTCTTGAGATATCCAGCTGTGACAGACGGACAGACAGACAAACAGAATGAGTCGCACCATAAATTTTCGTACGGAACCCTAACTAGGAAAACTGGACTCAAGGTCTGAAACATCCAAAACGCAGTGAGTAGCAAGGCAATGGCGGCCTTAGGGTGTGGCGAGCAGGGCAACCGCCCAGGGCCTCGCTCCTGCAGGGGCCTCGCGCAACAACCCAATTAGAAAGAGTTGACATTTAAAACTTTATTTTATACTTAGGTACTTAATTAGTATAATAAGTTTGATATACTTAACTATTAATATGAACGATGTTATTTTATAATATGGACGATACCAAATTAACGATCAGAGATTGTAAGACTACCTAGGGAAAACTGAAATGTTTATCCATGTGTTTATTCAAATGAAGGAATGACGACGTTATCTCCGTGTCTTTACCTATGAAATTGCCGTTTTGTATGAAAAAATTTAAACGAATTTTTTTCATGCATTTTTTATTTGTATTAATCGAAGTAATCATCCATGTAATCAATGCATCTTTGCCAACGCAGTGGCAGTTTATTGATGCCCTTCTTAAAGAAATCAGCTGGACGGGAGGCAACGAATTCTTCAAAGGCATTTTGTACTGCCTCTCGGGTATTATATTTTTCCCGCCAAGAAGTTATCCAAATCCTGGAAAAAGTAGTAGTCTGTAGGCGCAAGGTCTGGTGAGTAGGGCGGATGACGGAGAGCTTCCAACCCCAGTTCTTGCAACTTGGAGACCGTCTGCTGTGCAATATGAGGTCGCGCGTTGTCGTGCAGGAGCAGCGGAGACGAGCGACTGACCAATGCTGGTTGGAGATGTGCCAGCTTCTCCATCATTGTGTTCAGTTCTTCACAGTACACATCTGAAGTAATGCTCACCCCGTTTGGTAAGAAGCTGTGATGAATCACACCGGCGCTAGACCACCAAACAGTGACCATCACTTTTCTAGGGGTAAGTTTTCGTTTAGGGCATTGTTTAGGTGCTGAACCAGGGTCCAACCAACTTGCTGAGCGCTTGCGGTTATCAAACAGAATCCATTTTTCATCGCAGGTAACAATGCGGTTCAAAATTCCTTCATTTGTGTGTCTGTTGAGCAGTGCAAGGCACGTCTCGACGCGTACTTCGCGCTGGCGATCATTGAGTTCGTGGGGCACCCATTTGTCAAGCTTTTTTACCTTGCCAATTTGACGCAAATGGACCAATATTGTTTTGACGCTAACGTCGAAAGCGGCTGCTAATTCAGCCGTAGATTGTGTATCATCAGCTTCCACAATCGCCTTTAATTCGTCATTGTCGACCAAAGTCTTCGGACGACCGCGAGGTTCATTTTTCAGGTCGAAATTTCCAGAACGGAAGCGAGCAAACCAATATCAAGTGGTGCGTTGGTTTGTAGTGTTAGCTCCGTAAACGTCGTTGATGTTGCGTGCCGCTTGTGCCGCGTTGCTGCCACGACGGTACTCATATTCCATAATTACGCGAATTTTTAACGTATCCATGATGACGAAAAAGATTGAAATGCGATGAAAATGTAACACTAATCAATAAACAAATGACTACTTTTGGAAAAAAAAATCCATGTTTTTAAAATAAAATTAATTTGAAATTAGAATTCTTAGCCAAACAAAAATTATTTTGATTTGAAATGGCCAGTACTGCAGAACGGCAATTTAATAGGTAAAGACCTAATATATACCTACCGTCATGGTTATTTTGACTCTAGGACAAAACTTTGGCCCAGATCGAGACAAATGTTTGAACTGCCCGCCGCGCGCCGTGTCGCAATCGGGACGGAGGGCACCATCTGCTGTTTTATCCTTTTCCCAACTATGTTGGGGTCAGCAACATAAATGTAAATTGATTTATAATGATTTGATTATATCCTTTTTTCCTAAAATACCTTAGAGACTAGTAGATCTTTAAATTTTACTTCTGTTCCGATTTTAATTAAATGTCTTACTCAATAATTAAGATTTAAAAAACTGAAGTGTTAATCGACTTTTGTTGCTGACTGTACCACCAGTCGGATTTGAATCATTCTTTTTGCATTTGACAGCCCAATTCTTGAGGTAGGCTATAGGCTATTTAACATCACGCTAGGGTCCTTATGGACCAAGCAAAAAGAAAAAAAAACGGAAAAAACGCTAAGCGAAAACGAAGGAATAGCGCGGGCAGACAAGAAATTTCACGCGGATGAAGTCGCGGGCAGAAGCGCTAATTACATAATAAGTACTTATTTGTAGTACTTACCTATACTTTCATTCTGTGTATCTTCTGTGCTAACCGTCTCTATGGCTTCGCCATGTTTGTCTCGACGTCCGTGACGAGACTGCTGATCATATGAAATTCTGAACAAGTCAGTGAACTCCGCAACATAATGTCATTATGAAATCACTGATTGATTTCGAAAAATCTTTAGATGCATTGTTTTCGTTAAATAAATCACAAATTATTGTGTACATACCTATTTATTTCAACTAACTAATAAGGGCCCAGGCCGGACACACAGTCCGCTGGCAATCCGCCGGCAGGCGGTCATTCATAAAAACTGTTTTTGAGAGTGTAATGTGTGAGGCCCTTAAAGAAAATATGAGTACCTTATTAGGTACCTACTCATTTTTTTTTTCTTTACCTATTGGTAGGGAAAATTACGTTGACAAAGATTTAATTAAAATTATCTTCAGGTAATTTACAGTAGATTACATTAGTTACTTACCTAATAAGACAACGTCAGGATGTTCAAGAATGCATCTCTGACAGCTGAAATCACCACAGCATTGATCGATCTGAAGGTGCCTGCAGACTTTTGACGACCAATAAGATAAGTCAGATTCTTACAGATTTGCTCGATTTTATCGATCTTTACTGTCACCTGTATTCGATCGATAAATTAATAATTAAAATCAAGAGCCACTTGTTGATTTCTCGACCGGCAAAAACAATCCACAGTGGCGCTGGCGATCGACTTGCTTACACATTTATGTACAGAGAGCAACACATCGAGCTACCCCAATCTGTCAAATTTATTTGATAGATTTTCAACTTTATTACAAAGAAATAAGGTTAATATTCAATTGGGAAAATTTGACAGATTGGGGTAACTTGTTGCGCTAGCCTCTACCTAAGTAC
Source organism: Cosmia pyralina (assembly GCA_946251885.1). Lineage (NCBI taxonomy): Eukaryota > Metazoa > Arthropoda > Insecta > Lepidoptera > Noctuidae > Cosmia > Cosmia pyralina. Next base: position 3,036,771 of record OX276354.1, read on the forward strand.
TACGATTATGTTTGACCACACGTGTCGATTGTACAAAAATCAAACAAATCTGCTGTACCTTGATACGTAGGTACTGACAAAATCTTGTGTTTACATAATCTTTTAAGGAACCCCTCCCTAACTACTTCAAGGACATTTGAGCTGCAGCTTCCTTCTAAAGCTGCTAATTAGTTACAACAAAGTCTGGCCCATAATCGTCCACTGCTGGAGAACGTAAACCCATATAGCAATGTGGTGGGGAGCTGTGGGTACTGGACATTTTACTTAGGTAGGTATGCCCGGTTTCCGAGGTTTTCAAACGGAGTTTATCCATAACGGATTTAATTTTATAGTGATTAAGTATTAATTCGATATCGTGTTTCTGAACACCTCGTTAAGGCATAATTTCGCTTTTATGCTCGACTTTTAAAAAAGTCGAGTGAATTATCGAGGATTTATTTGAGGACCTCAAAATCCGAGCTTATGGAAGGAATTCGCTTAAGGGGGCAGCGCCAGGACAGCCCGCGAAGTTCAAATTTTCTTACGTTTTTTGCAATTTGTAAGTCAGTCTTAGGTTATATGTTGATTAAAGTATGATTCGCTACCGTAACAAATGTGTATTTACAGAATTATAATCATTAGAATCAGTAATACAACTCCATAAGTTAGTACAAACCTCAAATGTCAAGGTTTCATGAAATAGTCATTCAACAGGATTACCTGGTCTTAAACAGTTGTATTGATGACTTTAATGATTATAATTCTGTAAATACCTTGTTATGGTCGCGACTCAAATTTTGATCAACATAAAACCTAATACTGACTTGCAAATTGCAAAAAAGGTAAGAAATTTTTAATTTTGCGGGCTACCCTGGCGCTTTCGCCTTAAATAGGTAATTTTGTCGAATCAATAGCTAGAAATAGTTTAAACACCGTTTAAGAATTTTAAGACAGTTGACCTAAGTACATTATTCGTGAGATTTCACCCAGGTTGTCATATTTGTTTTGGTCGGCTACATTATTTTAAGCTAAACCTTCACAAGCGGGTAGGTACACAAATTAATATTCTGATTTCTTCAAATACCTACACAAGTTTATTTTCCATCAGCTCGGCATAATGTCCGGCAGACCGGACGTTGTCGGCACTTCAAACAAAAAGCCTGCGACGGAAACGGATATTATAGCTATTATTACAAACATTGCAATTGACTTTCAAGACACGTGTTGTTTGAATTTTGCATAAATATGGAAGTAAAATAAAATTTATAATTCACACATATTATGAATAATTTGTTTGATTCCCTATGTGAAAGCCGTTCACCAATATTTTTGGCAGGTGTGGTATTTTCCGCGGGTCCAGGGCCCCAGAGGTAATTAAAGAACATCGTGTGGTTTATTAGTCAGTAAGATTAAAACCGACACCTCCACCCGCTCCAACGTGAAGAGTATCCATGAGGATTTCCACGCGAGTGTAGGGTGTGCTCTGTGTGCAGGTCAGCTTGACAGAGAAACTAGATGTATTGGCCTCCCATGGGTCGTAAGGGAAAGCGTACAATAAAAGATAAAATAGACCATATCAATATCAATATTAATCATTTACTGTTTCTTTGCTTTCGAATTTTACTTCAATTGGTGTAGTCAACACCATCTCTTGATAAAGCGGTAAACTACATGTTTAACCTAAGTGTTGCTAATACAAATAATAATTGACGATAAACTGATCTTACGCTAGATTTAGTTATCATTCTAGGAATACAATAGCTATTTAATCAATATAACGGATTTATCCATATTATAAAAATATTTGTTAGGATAAAATAAATGGAATAAAAAAAACCATGAACGTATTTCAAAAGTAGCAACTTTAAAAAAACAAGTGTCAAATGAGATATCGCAGATTGCGGACGGCTGTTCATTAATTTTTTATTAAAAATATGAAAATAAACGAAACATTCTAAACCAATTTACATTTTACAATAACATTCCGATTAATCTTTAGTGAAATGGTGTGAGAAACGATTTATACCTGTGAAGTAGGACGAGGAAACCTGCAAAATGGCAAAGTGAGTGAAAAAATTGATTCTGTTTAGATTCTAAGTTGATTATTGGCTAATAGGTAACTCAATACAAAAGTGTCGCCTACGCGATGTTGCGGTTGATTAGACACGGCTGATGAAATCTCCGATTACCGAATGTGTTAAGCTTTCAATAATATTATGGGAACCCATCTTATGTCTATGTTTTCATAAGTAGGCGATGTTTCTCGTCTGCTTAGCTTGTACTAGGATGTCGCAATGATATTTAGTTGGGGTCAAGGAGATATAAAACCGTTTTGGATTATAGTTTATTAGTAAATTTGATTTAATTAAAAACCTGTCACTCATTAACACGGTCTGTAGTGTTACCAAATCTTTTCAGTATGTACCTATTAAAAGCAACGATAATGACTATGATACATAGAAAATAAGTAAATTATTTTATAACCACATCTACTAAGTTTATTAAAATATTTTTGACAACCAAACTAATATTGTAAAAAAAGGGAGTTGAAAACTGTCCAAAATAATAGTTCACCTACCCATGCAACTAAAGATCTGGTTTGTTAAAAGGCCTTGTTACAAATATCAGTCCAGCTACACTAGACTTTATCTCAAGTGCCACTAGTGCTAGGTTTCCTACATAACATAAAGTACAAAAACCTAGTCCATCAAATATTGTAGTAAGTAAAGCCATAATGTTATTATTCATATTATAAATGCCAAAGCAACTCCGTCTCTGTCTACCTGTCTGTTACCTTGGCTCCACTGTACTTAATAACCTGCTCACGAGAAGCATCAATATTTTTTCTGCGTGTAGATTATCATCATGTAGAACACTTTTGTAGAATGACACACCACAGAAGAAATTAAACTTTCACAAAATTCAACTCATTTATGCAATAAAATTGACATTTACCTCCACGGAACAAATTTTACATAGGGTGACACAATGGGTGGTCTTATTGCTAAATGCAATCTTTTACAGATAACCTTTGGGTGGATTAAGGGGAGGAGAGAACACTGTAGGTAGTCAGTGGTCACAGGTACCCCATGACCCAGTTTAGGCTGAGTAGGCAAAAGCTAGTATCTTATATTATATTCTTCTCCACAGGGAAATGATGATAGTGTTTGTGTACGACACACTGTGTTGTACCGCTGAGGAGGACGACCCCATCAATGCGGTGTTGTACTTCCATCCGGGATGGGTGTCTGACACACAGAGGCATGCGCTTGCGGGACAGGTTGGTGCAAACTTTTTTTTGTTAAATTATTTAATACCACATTTGAATTGTCTGGGTTGGTTGGTTAGAAAAAGTTAAATGGAATACTTTTTAAAGGCTTCAAATAAAGTGAAGCTATTTTCCCATATCAGATAAAAATATTAATTTCATCCTTGACCTCAAAATACTATCTTTTTCATATTTATTATATTTTATTTTTATATCAGTATCCATTTCACAGATTAAGTCGACAAAATCACAAAATAATGAATAAGATTATTATTTTTAAGTAACCTGTGTCCTGTGATAATGTTAGTGCTAATAAATTTGACATTTCATATAACTAAGTACAGAGGCGCTGGCCTCTGTACCTACTTAGTTATATGAAATGTGCTGTCAAAATTTCCCAATTGAATATGAACCTTATTCCTTTGTGGTAAAGTTGAAAATCTATCAAAGAAATTTGACAGATTGGGGTAGCTTAATGTGCTGGCCTCTGTACCTACGTACTATGTGGTTGACAATACAATCTATTAGTAGAAATAAATGAATGAAGGAATAATTTAGAAAAAAAAAATATATAATTATTATTATTTTAAAAATAAATTATTTAAACAAAATAAATATTTCATGTCAATAAGTCATACTTAGAGACATTAAAATTAAAATGTTTTTAAAAGGACAAAGCAAGCAAGCACTTCGAATCTAACACAATTTAGTTTTTTTTTTTTGGTAGAGAATGCATTGTATGTTGAAAGATCTAAAGTTTGATCTAACATTAGGGTGCCATGAGTTCACAGACAGTACTTCTATACTTACTTATTAAAAAAATAAAGTCGCTTTTCGAGTCTGTCTGTATGACCGAGTTGTTCTTCTAAACTACGCAACGGATTTTGATGCGGTTTTCACTATCATTTAGAGAATTTATTCCAGAAGGTTTATATGTAGGTATAATACATTTATATTTAACTTGTATATAATACCTTCATGTTTTGTCAAGTCGTAAAAACTGTGCGAAGCAGGACCGGGTCGCTAGTACTTTATAATAGAGTAAGTTAAATTGCAATTTCATCTATTCTTTCTTTCAAATTAGAATAGAATAAATTTTACTGCACAATAAGGAACTGTTTACGTATAATCGTATAAAACAGAAAATAGATGGTGTTACTTTGGAATTTTTTCTAACTAAAAAATTACAAGTCATGTTTCGGTTTTAGTGCAGCAGTAGACAATATAGTCAAATAACACATATGCAAAATCCAAATGATTTAAACATATACATTTGCTTTTATAGGGATTTTAAAAACACAAAATGATCACCTTAAACCAGTTGGCTGCGACATGATTGTGAATGTATCTACACCATACAAATTACATATCAATATATAACTAGATTTGCAAGTATTAAAATCAGATCAGAAAGTGGTGTTTCTAATAGTATCTTCTCAAGTTACAATTGCCTTACTTCCTATCCTCTTCACATAATCCTTCAAGGACGGCGTGCGCCGAAGCCGGCTAAGCTCTGGCTAGCAATGCAACAATATGGCCCTTAATTGGTTTACCAATTTACTTGGGAATGCCAGAGAATTAGTAAGGAAGTGCAAACTCAAATGCGCGGATTATTTGCGAACAAAACTGTTGTTCTTTTTATTGCGAAAGCACGGAAGCAATAACAACGAGACCGCAACATAATTAAAGTGATAGAAAATGTATTTAATTCATCCATAAACTTAAATAAAAATCAATTGCCGAATGTATGTTATATGCGCATCATTTCAGAATGGATGCACCGTTCTAATTCTTTTTTTGTTGTGTTTGTAACTATCAGGACACGGTTTGTATGAAAGAAAATTTTGACAGATTGACATTTAGTTGTTCAGTTTCTTATGTCGCGGCCACACCACCGTCAACGTCAATGCCCATTATCGCCATAAACATCGCGTTAATTATACCGGTAATTCAAATCAATCTGCTGAGCCTTTTCCCAACTATGTTGGGGTCGGCTTCCAGTCTAACCGGATGCAGCTGAATACCAGGATTTTACATGAAGCGACTGCCTATCTGACCTCCACAACCCATTAACTGGGTAAAACTGGTTGTCAGACTATCGGGCTTCTGACGATCCGTAACGAATGTCAAAGATCCACGATTGACAGCCGGGACCAATGGCTTAACGTGCTTTCCGAGGCACGGAGTCTCGATACGTAAAGATTGTCAGCCATCCACGGACCGACCCCGGCAAGATAAATTAACCTGATAGATCGACCGGTGCGGCTGTTATTACTTAGCCACGAGGTCCTCCTAATTATACCGATAATTATCGCGATAAATTGAGTGGCTACCCTTGAACGCCGCTACCCGAGTTATTGCCACGTCAATCGGCATCGTGAATACTGTTGTCAAATTACCGCGATAAGTTGCGGCTACACCTACGGCCTATGCCCATCATCGCGATAATCAACGGCATATCCCGTTGGTGTGGCCCCGACATTACAATAAGCTCGAATAAGCTGCTTCTGCTGTGTATGTTTTATCTGTTAAATCCGAAAAAAATTTTTTTTGTTTTGTGAAAAAGTACAAAACAGTTGTAGAATGTTATATTATTATAGGTAAGTATCTGCTATTTTTAAAAATATCAGCAATAAGTAGTAGTTTATAGGAATAGTGTGTTATCGTTGTGAAATTATTTAATTGTCGTTTATTTTCATTACATGGTCGCCTGTGGCTAAGTAATATGTAGCAGCCGCACGAGTCAATTGATCAGGTTAAGCTACGCTTGAAGCGGTTGGTCCAAGACCCCTCCGTGCCTCGGAAAGCATATTAAGCCGTTGGTCCCGGCTGTCATTCGTGGATCTTTGACAGTCGTTACGGGTCGTCAGAAGCCCGAAAATCTGTTAACCAAGGGGTACCGTATTACCCAGTAACTGGGTTGAGGAGGTCAGATAGGCAGTCGCTCCATGTAAAATACTGGTATTCAGCTACATCCGGTTAGACTGGAAGCCGACCCCAACATAGTTGGGAAAAGGCTAGGCAGATTGATTGATTTTGGTCGTACTGTAAAGGGAAGATGTCGTCTCATTTTCTTCATTAGTACCTAGTTACCTAAGTACACCCGTGCGAAGCCGGGGCGGGCAGCTAGTCTTACATAAATTCGTTGATCAAAAAAATACCAATTCAATAAGAACGTCGAGTGCTGCGTCTCCGTCTGTCTTGAAACATCCGCACGTAACAGAATGGGGATGATGTCTGGGTAAAAAAAAGAAATTCTAATTAGTCCGTCAGTCCGATAATAAAGAAATATTAGACACGTATTTTTTGCATACCTATATTATTTTTTATCATAATAGTAAAAGAGGCTCGCTCCGTCACAACCAAGTATAACAAACTACTTACGTAAAAAATCTAGCAAGGAGTGACGTTATGCCACATTTTAATTCAATGTATCGCCGTAATCTTTCGATTACTTATGTATTTTCATAATCATTATAACCATAAAAAACATCTCTCTAATTAGATTTGCCCCGAATTCATTTGATTTCCGAAATCAGACAAATCCGGGGGAAATCTAACTTACATAGATGTATTGATGATTTTTGTGATTAAAATTATATAAATACTTGCATATTTATCTTATTGTCGCGAATCAAATATTGATCTAGACAAAAATTTCATAAAACCCTATTGAAGTGGATTGCCAAAGGGCATTTCGGGAATCAGCCTTTGAAACAACCGGCCCTTAGTAGGTATCCTAATATTTACCTAATTAAATTATACAAGAATTAAGTAAGTAGGTAAATCAATTAAGCACTTCAATGTCACGTCCGTAGCTCACAAACCCGCTTACCAAGACCAGAATGCAACGCTTTATAATAACCACCCAACTCCAACTGATTAGAAAGTGTATTTTGACATAATCGACTGATTATGTCAAAATACACTTTCTTGTGGAATTTGCAACCTGTTCAGAACACATCAGATATGTGAGCGAGCATAATTCCAAAACTGGTTTTGTCTGTTTAATATGTAGGCAGAGTAGGTACCATAGAAATATTAATAATTATAAAAAACAAATCTGTCTATTCTTCTTTCATATATCTATGGTATCAAGAGTATTCTATTCTATGGTAGGTACAGTCAGCGTCAATAATATCGGGACGAACAGACTGTTCAAAATGATCTAAACAACTCAATCAATCTACCTAGCCTTTTCCCAACTATGTTGGGGTCGGCTTCCAGTCTAACCGGATGCAGCTGAATACCAGTATTTTACATGGAGCGACTGCCTATCTGACCTCCACAACCCAGTAACTGGGTAATACGATACCCCTTGGTAAGACTGGCTGTCAGACTATCGGGCTTCTCTGACGACCCGTAACGACTGTCAAAGATCCACGAATGACAGCCGGGACCAACTGCTCAACGTGCTTTCCGAGGCACGGAGGAGTCTCGGCATGTAAAGATGGTTACCTACCCACGGACCAACCCCGGCAAGCGTAGCTTAACCTAATGGATCGACCCTTGCAGCTGTTATTACTTAGCCACGAGCTCCTCTAATAATCTAAATCTAATGATCTAAACAACTATGAAAATGAAATATTAACTACATACACAAGGAATGTTTCAGAATGAAGACAGGTACACCTCAACTGTCATTCTGACAAGAACTTTATCCAATTGAGATAAAGTTTAAATTTCTTAGCCGTTGAGATCATTTTGAACAGTCTGTTCGTCCCGATATTTTTGACGCTGACTGACTGAGAGAAAAACCTATCTATCTATGGTTTTAACATTTTTAATCTAAGACAGATAAAACAAAAGAACACAAACGAACAAAAAAATCGTAAGCACAGATAGAATTACACAACGTGTCGTTTTGCACCCTCGTCAAATTTAAGGGTGTGGTCTAGACAAACAAACCGAACAACTTTCTCCATGGAACCAACATCGTAATCGCGAAAAAATTATCAGTCGTCGTAATTTGCGTCGAGTAGGTATTGAAGTTTTCTAAGGCACAGTTGAAAATTTCTTCGCGATTACGGTGTTGGTCCCATGGAGAAAGTTGTTCGGTTTGATGTTCCGTATCACACCCTGAAATTTGACGAGGATGCAAAACGACCCGTTGTATTATCTATCACCAGTACCTAGTGGATCTGTCTTTTACTGACAGATTATTGCGTTCGGCCGTTAGTCTAATTAGACCAAAATTCAATTAGTAGGTAGCAGCAGCGATTGTAATTTCGTAAAGTGTGTCTGTCTTGGATACTTCTAGCTAGACACTTTATAGTCTAGTCTAGTGTAAAGTACTGTACGCACGGCTACAGATCAAGCTATACATTTCCAGTATAAGCTGATCTCGCATTGTATAGGATTTCCTCACAATGAGAGGTCAGTGTAAACTGGAAGCATATAGCTTGATGTGTAGCCGTGGGTACAGTCTAGTGTTTACGATGTAGGTATGAAGTGTAGACGATGTATTAGGTTGGGGAAAAAGTCTTTTCGCATTATAGTATGTATGAACTTAAAATAAAATCTCTTTGGCTATACTATTTGTATCTGGCTGGTTTTGGTACCATTGAAAGTTTAAACTTTATAGAACATAATTCCAAATTCAAATTAGGAAAATGTGTGATTTTCATTTGTTTTTCGTACTGTCAAGATGAGTGAATCTAAAGAAAGAAATTCGATACATTTTAAAATTTTACTACAAAAAAGGTAAAAATGCAACGCAAGCCGCGAAAAAAATTTGCGATGTTTATGGACCCAGTGCAGTGTCTGTGAGACTAGCACAAATTTGGTTTAAGCGTTTTCAATCCGGAAATTTTGATGTCAAAAATGCACGTCGCTCTGGTCGCCCTATTACGGATAAAATGGAAGCCATTTTTGAAAAAGTGGAGCAATATCGGCATATCAGTAGTTACGACGTAGCTGAAGAACTGGGAATTGACCACAAGACAGTTTTGGCGCATTTGAAAAAAACTGGGTACACAAAAAAGCTCGATATTTGGTTACCTCACGAGCTCACTGAAAGAAACCTAATGAACCGTGTACACATTTGTGATTCTTTATTACGACGTAATGAAACCGAACCATTTTTGAAGAAGCAGATAACTGGTGATGAAAAGTGGATCACGTACGACAAGTACGTGCGAAAAAGGTCGTGGTCAAAGGCCGGTCAGGCTTCACAGACTGTGGCGAAACCCGGATTAACTCGCAACAAGGTGATGCTGTGTGTGTGGTGGGATTGGAAGGGCATTATTCATTATGAGCTGTTACCACCAGGCAGGATCATCGATTCTGAACTCTACTGCGAACAACTGATGAGATTAAAGCAAGAAGTTGAGAGAAAGCGGCCGGAATTAATCAACAGAAGAAGTGTGGTTTTTCATCATGATAACGCTAGACCTCACACATCTTTAGACACTCAGAAAAAATTAAGAGAGTTTGGCTGGGAGGTGTTAATGCATCCGCCGTATAGTCCTGACCTTGCACCTTCAGATTTCCACCTGTTTCGGTCTCTTCAGAATTCTTTAGGCAGTGTCAAATTAAAATCACGAGAGGACTGCCAAAACCACTTGTCGCGGTATTTTGATCAGAAGTCCCAAAATTTCTATAGCAATGAGATCATGTCCCTACCTACAACATGGCAAAAAGTTATCGAACAAAATGGTACCTATATACTTTAGATAAATGTAAATAATGTATAGTAAAAAATGTTTTGAATTTTCTTAAAAAATGCGAAGAAACTTTTTCCCCAACCTATTATATGAGATCTGACAACGTTGTGGGCTTCGTGGCTAAGTAATAACTAACAGCCGCACGGGTCGATCGATCAGGTTAAGCTACGCTTGCAGCGGTTGGTCCGAGGATGGGTGACCATCTTTAGATACCTACATACGAGACCCCTCTGTGCCTCGGAAAACACGGCTGACATTCGTAGATCTTTGACAGTCGTTACGGGTCGTCAGAAGTCCGAAAGTCTGGTAACGTCTTAACAAGGGGTATCGTATTACCCAGTAACTGGGTTGTGGAGGTTAGATAGGCAGTCGCTCCATGTAAAATACCTACTAGTATTCAGCTGCATCCGGTTAGACTGGAAGCCGACAACAACATAGTTGGGGAAAGGCTAGGCAGATGTTATGGTGTAGACGACTATTAATTATCTAAACGCCACAAATATATTCACAAGGTCTTACAGGAGCATTTTCGAAGAAATGCCTTTCCGCCACATAACTTGACGCATCTTCTTCACTCTTTTCTAGTCCTGTAGTAAAGACTTGGGAGAATCACAAAAAGCAGCACAGCCATACCTGGAAATTTATTATTCTCTTACCCAGAAGGTCAGTACAGACTAAGCGTAAAAATCCTCGCGGAATTTACTGACTCTATCAGAGTACCAGCGCTGCGACACTTATTTTTAATGTCGTAGCATCATGCTGAGATGGGGGGCCTTTTGGCCTCGTACAGGACTTTCAGCTTTTTTTTTTGTTTTCTAACTTTTATTATTATGTTTTTAGTTTAGTTGGTGATCTTACTGTGTGGGTCACAATCAAAGAGAATTAAACCACTTGAGAGCTGATAGACCGATTTCGTTTCGCAGAGATGACTGTGTCGATATTTGAATACAATTTCCTACTTTAGGCTATGGTAATAAGGTCCTATTTTCAATAGAGAAAGAAAGAAAGAAAACGTATTTATTGTGACCAATGAGGTTTTATAGTCAATCAATCTGCCTAGCCTTTTCCCAACTATGTTGGGGTCGGCTTCCAGTCTAACCGGATGCAGCTGAATATCATTATTTTACATGGAGCGACTGCCTATCTGACCTCCACAACCCATTAACTGGGTAATACGATACCCCTTGGTAAGACTGATTGTCAGACTTTCGGGCTTCTGACGACCCGTAACGACTGCCAAAGATCCACGAATGACAGACAGGTTTTATAGTCATTGGTCACAATAAATACGTTTTCTTTCTTTCTTTCTCTATTGAAAATAGGACCTTATTACCATAGCCTAAAGTAGGAAATTGTATTCAAATATCGACACAGTCATCTCTGCGCTAGACGACTGACAATTTTATACTTTAGGCTATGGGTAAGGTCCTATTATCAATGGAGCCAGTAAATTCCGCGAGGATTTTTCCGCTTGGTCTGAACTGACTCTTATTTCAGTTTATTTGGGAGTTGGAACACTAAACTACAAAACTTAAAATGCTTTCTTGCGGATGAAAACGCATAAATATGTGAGTAGTTTTACTGCACCTCGGCTGCCCCCTAAACATTTAAATGAATGTGCATTTTCTAATTCACGGAAATACACGTGCATTCTTATGTTTGTCAATGTGTTCGAAATGTCGAATTATTGATCGAATCCTATAAAGGTAAGCGTAAGGTCAAATAAGCAAGCTTATTTATAGATTAGACGGCGTCAACGGTTTGTTTTTATGTTTACTAGGAAAATAACATGTTGGCCAATTTATCTCTAATGTCTCGATTGCCGGAAGCGCGGATCTACGCAAGCGAGACACAATGGTTATTTAATTGTTTTTGTAATTACGGCGTTCAACCGGGTTAACCCCTCACTGATCTCTCCTGTAGGTATCTTAAGTACAGTTAACATAAACACGACTTTTGCTTTAGTGACTAGCGAAGTATTTGGGTACAGTGAACTGAAATTCATTAGAAACATTTCAAGTACGAAAATCTCCCCACTGCTGCTACGAAATAAAGGCGTTATCAGGTTACAATGAACGTGCGGTTGACTGTACGTACACTGATGTGCTTGTCTGTCCCGAATTCTCAATGAATATTTAATTGACTTTGCGAACTTAAACAAGAAATACTCAATACGTCGCTCAAACTCTATTTCAATGTGTTTATCAAGAAGTACCTACAGTCCTGCCGGCGAGAGAATGCGTTCTTTCCACAACGAATATGTGTTTTGCGAATTTGATCCTATTACGAGGAGCTCGTGGCTAAGTAATAACTGCCGTACGGGTCGATCCATGGCCTATGGCATTAAGTCCGCCTCTGTACATTTGTGTGCTTGAAGTATTAAATAAATAAATAAAATCCATCAGGTAAAGCTACGCTTGCCGGGATTGGTCCGTGGATGGGTGACCATCTTTACATACCGAGACTCCTCCGTGCCTCGGAAAGCACGTTATGCTATTGGTTCCGGTTGTCATTCGTGGATCTTTGACAGTCATTACGGGTCGTCAGAAGCCCGAAAGTCTGACAACCAGTCTTACCAAGGGGTATCGTATTACCCAGTAATTGGGTTGTGGAGGTCAGATAGGCAGTCGCTCCATATAAAATACTGGTATTCAGCTGCATTCGGTTAGACTGGAAGCCGACCCCAACATAGTTGGGAAAAGGCGAAGCAGATTGATTGATTTTACTACTAGAAATTGTCCAACTGACAGGTGTCGGGAACGCATTCTCTTGTCGGCCGGACTGTAGGAAAAATAATTGACTTGACAGATCATAACCTAATCAATCTTGATACAATCTCCTTAGTTTTCGTCAAGCAACTAATCTGTAGAAGTGCTTGGTCGTCAATTTCTAAAATATTACATTTTTCAACAGGTCGTGGGCGCAGCACACTGCATCAAAACGTTGTTCTGCCAGCCAGTCGCCATCACGCTGCAGAGCGGAAAGTTCATCATCAGGGAATATGGCAGATACATATTGGTAAGTACGAGATAAAATTATACTGCTATCAGTATGCTATAGCTGCAGCGTGGATTTTTGAGACGAGGCAATAACTTTTTTAGTTTCAAGAAGACGAAGAATAATATGTATTTGCTTAAAAACATGGTATAAAAAGATGGATGGAAAATACAAAAAATAACAAGAGCATATGTTTTTGCTTAACAGCGATAAGCGTACAAATTTCCACAAGCAAATTATAACATTTATTGTCAAAGAAGTCTTTGACACTTTATAAACTATGACTACTCCATTCATGCAATTTATTTTTAAATAATCTCTTAATTAAGGTCTTGAGATTACTTGGTATCTTATTTTATATACGTACACACAGATATACCACTTTTATTATATGTAGCTAGTCTCGGAAGGATATCAAGTACAGGCCTGTGGGGGTCACGTCGGTTACGAGGATATAAATCATCTACATTACTAAATAATTCCTTAAGCTTCATCACAAACATACATGCTTCGTATAGACACAGTGGCTCAAAAATCGTGGATCAAACAAAACATGGCGATAGTTGGGATTATTTGCAGTATTTTTTTATTTTTTTTTTAATATTGGTAAAAATAATTTGAAAAAATGTTTTTGTATTTATTTGAATGGTTAGTTAGTTAGTCATTTAATTTAGTACCTAGTGTAAATAGTGTTAACTTGTATATTATTTGTAAAAAAATAAAGTACCTAAATGTGCAAAAAAAAAAAAATAAGTAGGTAAGTAGGTAACAATAAAAATATATCAAAAAAAGTGCCAATACTCATAATAGTACCCACTATCATAAAAGCACTTTTGTAGTGATGATAATTAACTTTTTGTATTGTCTCCTATCTTGATTGTATAAATTAAACGCAGAGATGAAGAGGTAAAACTTTGTGTCTTTATTTTAAGGTCCTTTAACACTATACATAGATTATATACACACGACTACAATTGACCCGATCTAGGAGAGTACAAGTTGCGATTCCCCGAACGAAACGGCGACTTGTACAATAAACCTAATATGCCGCGTAGGCGATAATGCAACATTGTGTCACTACAAACTAAACACCGTTTATTGTTTTACTCATAGCCTTTAAGGAGATCAAGTTAGGGCTCTGCCCCAGAGATATTTTTTAATGCAAATAACCCCAACTATCGCCCTGTTTCGTTTGGTCCACGATTTTTGACCCACCCTATAAAGAGAGAAGAAAACGTTCGTGGTCGCTTAGTTTTTAAGTTTTTATGCCCTGGTGAGGGCTTAATTTATTGAGGCACCCACAGGAAAGTCCAGTCCAGTTATGCAGCCGCCAACCTCCTATGTTGACCTTCGAGATGCCATTCCCAAAAAAACTAAACCTAACTGTATTCACAGATTTTTTAAAATCGAGTCGGCTAGACAATCGACATTTCTCGCGTTTTATTTTTATGGCTGTCATTTTTGGGGAGTCTTTGACAGTCGTTACGGGTCGTCAGAAGCCCGAAAGTCTTGACAACCAGTCTTACCAAGGGGTATCGAATTACCCAGTTAATGGCTTGTGGAGGCCAGATAGGCAGTCGCTCTATGTAAAATACTGGTGTTAAGCTGCATTCGGTTAGGCTGGAAACCTTTTTTTTTTTTTTTTTTTTTTTGTTGCCGGGGTGGAAAATCCTGGGTGAGCGGAGGGGTCTGTCAGACTCTTACTGACTAAAAACCACCCCGGTGTTCCCTTCCCACACCTGGACCGGGGATCATGGGAACTTGGGCGCCTTCCACGATCCCCGGCTAGTGCCGGCCCGCATTTGCGGGCCTCCTCAGGCCTGCGAGGGGAGTGAGGTGCAGGACTCCCCCCGCAACGTCCAATAGGGGCGCGCGCGGAACACTACGCGCCGCCGCCTCGGGTCCAGCTGGATGGGGGCCGGCGGACGTCCCCGAGTCCACCGTCCCTCCGAACCCGTTTACGGGGGCTGGAAGAGGGCGTTGTCCGCCCTCCGCCGACGCCCGGGCCGCCTTCTGCGGGTCGGGAGAGTCGTCTCGATCTCCCTCTCCCTTTCCGCAGCCTCCTTCCGCGAAATGACGGTTTCACAGAAGGAGATCACCGCATCCCACGACTCGGCGCTCCCGACCATCGAACGAGCGACGGCCGGCAGCGACAGGTCGGCTCCGACCTCTGCCACGAGGGCACGGCGCGGCCCCTCCCATGCGGCACACTCTGCCATTGTATGCCACGCCGTGTCCTACCCCAACATAGTTAGGAAAAGAGTAGGCAGATCGATTGGTGTCAATCGATGCAGTTTCGTACAGAGAAAAGACACAAATCGTTAGAATCTTTCCGAAACGATTCTAAACACCACTTTCCAGTTTCCACTATAGCTGCGCCCCGCGGTTTCACCCTAATATGATATGACGTAGGCTACTTTTTATCCGGGTCTACGCACCCGGATAAAAAGTAGTAAAGTAAAGTAAGTAAGTAAGTAAAAAAAGTAAAGTAGCCTACGTCATATCTTGGGTATAAGCTATCTACATACCAAATTTCATCCAAATCGGTCCAGCCGTTTGAGCGTGTAAAAGTAACAAACATACAAAAACACACAAACTTTCACCATTATAATATTAGTGTGATGATTCCATCTCCTCCAGGCAATAGGCAGCGACAGGAACATCCCAGACTGGGTACTCAAGAACCGCGCGAACCTCCTCACCTCCATGATCAAGGTGTACCACGGTGACCTTCAAGTCCTGGCTGGTCAGATGGAAGACCAGCGACGACTGTCGGAGAAGCTGTACCAAGTCTTCGAGACTTATTTACCGGTGCTGCAGTATGGATGCCATATCTTTCAGAGGGTGCCGATGTTGACTTTGCCGAAGGTGAGAATTTTGTGCAAGATTTAATACAAAGCCGTGTACCCACCCGCCGTGTTGCCGTGTAGCCTAAGTGTTGTCACTTTGGCATTTATAGCAGAGAAAATAAAGGGCCTGTTTCTCCACCTACGATTAAGTTCCTATTAACTTACTTGGCAGATAATTTCATACAATATCTGTTCCATTTTTGAATTTATTCGGTGAGTAGTGGCTATTCGGACATCGTGAAATAGGCCCTAAGTTTGAACTACAAATTCACATTTTGGTCTAGTGATACCTACTCAGCAAATAATCCACATATTTTTCTTCTGTCTGACCATTGTCCCATGTTACCTACTGCGGGTCAACGCAAAATGTTTCCCCTATCATTCTTAAGAAGGCAGTCGATTTTTAGTCACTTCTCTCGCTCACATGGGGCCAAATTTATGAAAAGATGCTTTTTTAAAAAACAATATCAATTTGCGATCTAGTAAATACTTAATATTCATTGAATGGTACCTAATTTTAAAAACTATTTCCATTTTGTTATATAATAAACTCAGCTCTAAAAGTAATATCAGTTTTTGAGATGAGTTAAATAAATGCCACAATAAAAATGTGTTTTTAATAATTACCTATTAAATTAATATTATTTACTAGTTCGCTAATTGATTACATTTTTCAAAAAAGCATCGTTTCAATTAACATTTTTTTTTTAAATTTGGTCCCGTATGAGCGAGAGAGGTGACAAAATGCGACAGCTCTCGTAAGTCACCCGTCACGCTGTCATTCACTCCCTTTTCATTCTTATCCTTATTAACAAACCCGTCTAATGGCCAATTCCTGCAATTAACAGACCGTTATTGGTTAAAATTACTACTCTTGTACCTTTAAATAAATAAATAAATAAATAATAAATATGTTTGGACATATCACACAACGCCATCTAGCCCCAAGCTAAGCAACCTAATGCTTGTGTTATGGTAACGAGATGCCTGATAAACTACTTATATACATTTTTTTTTTTTTGTAAATACATACATATTATAGATAGAAAAACACCCAGACTCGGAACAAATACTTGTAGGTCGTACAAATATTTGTTCCGTGCGGGAATCGAACCCGCGACATGCTGCGCAGCAGTCAATCGCTCAACCACTGCGCCAACCGTGTCGTCAAAACCTTTACCAATATGAAGCAAAGACCAGTGGCGTAACTATACCGTTCGAGGCCCGTGGCAAATTCATCGGATGCCCCCCCAATATAAAGAAGCTGAACCAACAGTAATAGTATTTTTTATTTTATAATACTTATGTAGGTAAGACAAAACTATTTTTTTTACTAAATGTGTAATAATAAGTGTTGGGAGTTGGGATTCTCCTCTGACCGGGGGCCCCTTCCGGCTGGGGGCCCGTGGCATTTTGCCGACTTGCCACCCTGTAGTTACGCCACTGGCAAAGACCTCACAGCTTTGCATAGTAGACTCTCCAATATGGAAGCAGCTATCACAGGTAAAATTAGCTTAGGAATCGTATTTGTATGCCTAACCTCACTTAAGTTTAGCAATAAAAAATGCTACCATTGGTAAGCAAAACTCAAAAGAGGAGTTCGGGCTTAAGTAATAACAGTCACACGGGGCGATGCTACGCTTGCCGGGGTTGACCGTGGACGGGTGACCATCTTTACATACCGAGACTCCTCTGTGCCTCGGAAAGTACGTTAAGTCGTTGGTGCCGGCTATAATTCGTGGATCTTTGACAGTCGTTACGGGTTGTCAGAAGCCCGAAAGTCTGGTCTTATCAAGGGGTATCGTATTACCCAATACCCCAACATAGTTGGGAAAAGGCTAGGCAGATTGCATTGGTAAGCAAAACGATTCGTTTTTTTTATAGGTACCGAGCTTATGTAATCAAATCCCGTTGATTCGTCACCTACTAGGTATCCTTTATATCATCCTTGATATTATAGTAGATAGTATAAGGTGTAGTTACTGCTTGAAGTGTGTTTACTAAGCGCTTATCATTGGTGGTGCAAATATTATGAATGGTAACAGCAACTGAAGTGAGTGCCACTGCCCTGTCGCAATATCTAATGTGGTAGCGAGAAATATGTAGTGTATACGAAGTAAAGTTATGAATATAAAATGTAAAAAGTTTTATTTATTTATTATTCCCAACACAACTAACATTACAGGTTGCCCCAAATCGGTAGCGTGGTCTCAAATAATAAGTAAAGCTACAATAAGTTAAGTATAGCATAACAAATGTAAAGTAATCTTTGTGAACTCATTCAGAGAACAGTAAAATAAATCTACCCTTTCCGCGATTTCGTTAAGTATATGCAAGGCGCGCGTCAAAGGTGCTTTACCCAGCAGGTTGGTCAGGCCGCGACGCACCGCCAGTAACCGCGGTCTCCGACGACGCCGCGACGCGTAGTTATCAGGCACGTTCAGACACACATCCTTTAGCACACCCGGGTTAGAGATCTTACCACGCAGTAACTCAAAAATATACGTAACACAAGTGCTAAATCCCTTCTTGTTTCCAGCTTGTTGTACCCAACCATACCTAACACAAATAGGGTTGGGTACATCAATGGATAGAAAGGATAGACTCCGTATAGTTTCATATACAGGTACCGTGTGAATTTATTCTGTATGCGCTCCAACATTAGGACATATTTGGTTTCATGTGGAGCCCATACAGCCGCATTGAACTCTAATTGTGTTCTTACGAGTGCGTTATACAGAGCGGCTATAGCTTTTATATTCCTAAAGCCTACTGCCCTACGAAGTATGAAACCTAAGCTTCTATAAGATTTCTTGCAAACCGATGTAATGTGTTCACGAAATGTCAGTTCAGTATCAAGATGCACCCCCAAGTCACGGACACCATCCCTACGATCCATTACCGAGTCATTCAGTTCATATCCATGACGTATCGGATTTGTCATCGTACCAAAAATTATGACTGAACATTTTTGTGCATTGAACAATAGTTTATTTTGTAATCTGAGACAGTCCGCCTCTGTTTGAACAGCCATTAGTAATTTCAGATCGTCTGCGAATAACAAACAGGTGGCATCCCTGACAACATCAGGCAGATCATTTACCATAATAATAAATTGTAATGGACCTAAATTAGTTCCCTGACTAACTCCCGATCTAGTAAAATAAGGCTCAGATTTAAATCCCGCATAATCCACAAACTGCCGTCTATCTCTCAGGTAGTCAGCAAAGTAAAAAAAAAGTAAAAGCAAAGTTATAGAATATAAGTATTTAAATTTATTTTTTAATGTTTTTATCTACTAACACTAGTTTCATAAGTTTTACTGTACTAATATTCTATGGATTCTGTCTAGTCTGAAATAAAAAGTTTTTGTTTTATTTTTTTTTGTAAAATGCTATAAGCAGAATGCTAAATCAATCAATTTTACATACTTACTTAGTTATTCAACGATTTGAGGTGCAACTCCCGTATTTTTAATAACAACGTTCGCAATCTCATCTCAATCTTAATCTATCAAAAATTGTATAGCGTTTACCTACATTTTTGACATTTGATTGTCGCTGGCATGAGATTGCGACTTGAATTTGAACGTTTTTAGATACGAGAATTGGTATTCAGTTTACATCTGACGCGTGACCAAGCGTTTTTCAAAAGATTAGAGACGCTCCTAGTTCGGCTGAGAATGAAATTCGCTCGAGACAATATCCACACAAAAAATTAGTAGGGGGGTGACTTAACCTAATGTCAATTATAAGCCATTCCCACGCTAGTCCTGGTCTGCTAGAATACCTTCCTGACAAATAATGTTGAGGCCCCCAGGAACTGAAAACTGGATCTCAAGCATTCATAGGTTCCAAATATAACATAACATCTTTGTTTTACATTTCTTTTTTTATTATTCTTATATTTATTGGTGACTGGGCCTGCTCTTGACCTCGATCACGCCTGATGGAAAGCGATGGATGAGGTCTATGATGGAATGAGCGTGCCCAGAAGGTGCCTAAGTTCATTCTTGCAAAAAATTCTCATCTGCTTTCAAGACGGGATTTTTTCAGAATTTCGCCAGTATGTTTAAGTCTCATGTAATAGGGGGCGAGCCTATTGCCATCAACCGAGCACAAATCCAGACTCCGGGCTGCTACTGAGAAATATGATTTGAAAAATATTTTTTGTTTATTTCAGAGTGCAACATCAGTTTACATGGAGTCGATGCAAATACTTGAACATTGTAGGAAAAGTAAAGGTGTATTGGGCGGCGTTATATTATACAATAATAAGTAAGTCTTTTATACTTCACTTACAAGATGTCTATAGTGATTCATTTTGCTTTGATTCTGTAAATCCCTTTGATTTCTGCTGTTTGTGATACAATGATTTTTTTTTCATTAGTACATACACCAACGAGGCACTGTTTTTTCTGGAATATTCTATTTTTACTTGGAAAATTGCTTTTGTGAACCGTAAATGTGTTTTTTCTCAAATAAAAAATATATTATTAATTAATTATGATTAAATCGGTAACGTCCATAATTATATTGTTATAGTATAGCGCGTTTAAACGCATGTTTTGCGAGTTTACCTGACATGACATGCCTGTGTTCTATCCACGATATGCAAGTTATGCAACGACAGTGTGTCTGTCAGCGTGTGCGCATGACAAATACACACATCAACACATCATAATACAAAAACGTTCAAGTCGAACTGAGTCAGGACAACAGTTAAATAAGTTAAAAATCACCTACAGTAAAGTTTAAGAAATCCAGGCATTAACATCAGGTACCTATTACTCCTTTCCAGAATAATCTCCACACAGTTACCACCCGGTCTGACCTCCTACCTTACAGTGGTAGACCCCTACAGGATAAAGTCACCAGCCGAGACCCTGGACACAGAGACACCCTTGCCTTTAGGTGCTCAACTCCTGGTGGTCTACGTGGGAAAGAAGTTATATGAGAATCTAAAGAGGCAGGTGGATAAGATACAGGAGTTCCAGCATAATGGGGAGGAGATGGTCGCGAAGTTTAAAAAGGTCGGTTATTTTTATTACACCCGAAAAAGGCAACTTCTTCGTTGTTAAAATTTTTACTTGTTTGTGAGATTAAATGTAATCACATCACTATATGGGCATTATGGGGTTATGGAGGCACTGAGTTTGAGTCGCATTGCTCTTATCAATGTTTTAGTTGTTTTTATGACTATTCATTGATAACGGCGGCGGCGCAGCGCACTCGTCTGTTACCATTTTTATGACTGCACGCCGTGTATTTTTAACTCGAATATATTCCACCAGTTTCATTTTATAGACTTTTATGATAATAGGGATGATGAATAAAAAAAATTTTTTTGTTCGTCAGGTAGATTATTAAAAAATATTGGACACGTATTTTTTCTTTTTTTTTTTTTACGTAATCAAAAGATTACGGCGATACATTGAATTAAAATATGGCATGACGTCCCGCCTAACTAGATTTTATACGTAGAAGTGACGTAGCGAGCCTCCATTCCCCAACTTTAATGCGTGTTATCCAAGTATTTTTTTTATTATTATGATAAAGCTAAAAATACGTGTCTAATATTTTTTTATTTTCTGACTGACGGACTAAATAGAATTTCTTTTTTTTTACACAGGCATCATCCCTATTAGGACGCTTCTCGTAATCTTAGTATTAAAAATATTCTCTTCACAGAACCAAGAAGCCGAACGCGAAAAACAACGCGAATTCCCCCAAACTGGAATGAAGCGAGACAAGTCTCTTCTCTTCACCGCCGTCCCCGAAGAGGACCACACCATGATATCACCCCCTAGCCGGGAGGAACGGAACCCTGACGAGGAACGGGAGAGGAAACCACCTTCAATGCCAGATGTTGTGCCATTCACGAATAAACCAAGACAACGACCAACAAAACTATCACTGAGTTTCAAGACACAGTTATCATTAGACGAAGAAGCACAAGAAAATGATAAAGTCTTTACTGGACAAACAAGCGTTTGCTCAACACCTATGTTGGAATATAAGCGGCTACATGGCAATATGCTCTCCATCTGCCAGATACCTGAAAGTCAACAAGACAACGACAAATCAGACTTAGAACCAGATGTCCTCAAAAACATAGAAAATTGTAACAAAATTAACATTGAAAACGAAAAACGGGACAATAAAATGGTGCTTGACATCAACTGTATTGCCGATCATTATATCAATAAACCTGAACCAATCAGAAAGCTGGCCAGTGTCACAGACCTACAAGAGACTATTAAGAAATTATCGAATCGTGCGACTTCGAAATTCAAGTTGAAACGGTCGAAAGTGTCCCTAAATGATGATACGCCGTCCCCTGAACATACTCCTAAGAATCCTAGCACTATGACCATAAACGATCCGTTATTCCCCGTCTTTAGGAACGACGGTGTTGCCATATCAGAGTCCCTATTTAACCAGTACTTAGAACAACACTATTCGAAAATGAAAAACGATTCGAACGACAATATGTTCACATTTAACATGAAACTATGTGAACAAGAAAAATTCGATGATTTTGATTCAGAATTGAATCGGTCTCCTCAAAGAACACCGAAAAAGATAGCAAAAGATTCGACGAAGGCGTTGGCAACGGATCAGTCGCGGAGGAAATCTTTATCTTTACCTTTGAAGTCTTTGAATGAGAGTACGGACTCTCAGATAGGTAAGACTGAACTTATTTCCTTTAACCCTTCGTATGGCCGGGAACGTAACTGCCGACGGCTTTTTAATTGTTTCTGTAATACGAACGTTCAAAGATGTGATGGGTAAATAAAAGATATTCTAAACTCATAATTTTAAGTAACTACAACCGATTATGTGGTCAAAGGCCGCAGGCATAGTTTGACTGCTACCGCTGTACCGCAAGTATATGACGGGGACAGGCCGTGCAGGCCGCTCATTGGTCAACTCTCACGGCATCCCGCCGCTCATTCGTCATGCTTCACGACGTCCCGCCCCCCGCGGTAAAGCGGTAGCGGTCAAACTATGTATCTATAGTGAAATTACTTGAAATTATGAGATAAACATTAGCCGGTACTCATTTCGGCTGTGAAGTATTTCCAATTCATTTCTTTTAACTTTGTATATGACCTGTGTTAAAATTTTTATATGTAATAAAGCATAATTATTATGATAATTTATAACCAGGTTCAGAGTCTGAAGCGACAAGTTTCAAGAAGAAGTTGACTGGGGTGCAACTAACCCCTCTGATGGAGAAACTCAGTCATTTGGCGTTCTCTGACAAATCTAGTGGGTATAGCAGTAGGGTAATGACGCCACTGGAGCTCAGGGAGTTCCTGACGCCCGCCGCTGAGAGGCAGATCACGTTTACTGATAGGTATGTATACTTTACTAAAGCTTATGTGTATTATGTTCTGGCGTAGAAAAAGAATCTATAGTTCGCAAAGTTAAACTAAAGAGGCGTATATGCCCCGACCCTTTAAGCTAAAGAGCTTTACTTCCATACTAAGCATTTTTAGGGTTCCGTACTTCAACAGGAAGAAACGAAACCCTTATAGGATCACTTCATTGTCCGTCTGCTAGTCTGTCAAGACCTATTTTCTCAGGAACGCGTGGAGGTATCAAGTTGAAATTAATATCAAATACGTAGGTCTATGGTCCCTTGGAGTTCTAAAAAATCAAGCTTCCAAGTCAACGATATACAAAAATACGCCCATTTATGCGACATATTTTGACACTCGCAAGTAAATCAAAACCTATAGGGTACTTCCTGTTGTCCTAGAATCATGACATTTGGCAAGAAGCATGGTCTCACAGCTCAAAAAAAGGAAAATGTCCGAAAATTGTTAATTTGTAAGTAATAATAACTCATAAAATATATTTTTTTGGGATTAAGCACAATGTTAAGTTTTTTTTGGGTTAAATTCTTTTCAACTACGGAACCCTTCATTATGCGTGGTCCGGCACGCACATGGCCGGTTTTTTTTCTATGGTTTACCTTTAATCGAATGTGTTTTGTGTGCACTGTGCCAATAGCCGGTCGGTCGACCAATCAAATTGCAGATAGAAGTTATGTGATGCTCATAAACTACAAAAGTTATGCGTCAATTTTTTTTAAAACTACACAATTTGTCAACTTACATTTCAGGCCAAAAACTCAGCGTCAAGACTCGGAAAGCGACGACGATTCGGACAGCGATTTGGATCTACTACCAGAGTATAGCAAGCACGCCGTCAAGTGTGCGCTGTTTGTGAGTGGACTGCATAATATGGCGCTATTGGCGCTTATTGACACCGAGGCGGCTAATAATGTTGATACTATTAATAGTTTGGTAAGTTTTATAGTTACCGCTTAAGAGAGCTGTCGCATTTTGTCACCTCTCTCGCTCACACAGAACCAATTCCACTACGTGGTCGACACGTAGTGGAAACTCGTTAGTCAGCGGAAAAGTCTCTGTCTTACTCAAGTATCTTCGTGTGGTGACGAAGATGATGATTGGATGACAGGGGCTGATGTTCCAGATTAACAGCGTATGGATAACCTTTGTCCAGCAGTGGAACGCTATAAGCAGATGAAGATGTCTATCTAGGACTATGATAATTCTGATCATTTGCCAAGTGTTAAGCCTCTGGATCTCTAACAGCTTAATATCATAACATATTATACGTCTACTCAACTACTTAGTCATGGGCCGAATCTACCAACATGTGGGTCCCAGAAAACGTCAGACGACATCTAGGCAGATCCAGGAGAAGATGGCGAGACGAGCTTGATGCTTACTGACAGGATTGGTTCACACCAGCTCAAGACAGAGAAGAGTGGACAGGAGAAAGGGAGGCATTTATCCTGCAGGGACAACACAGGCTATAAATAAATAAATTGAATAATCTGTAACTCCTTCAAAAACGATTTCTTATTTTTTCAGTGGGAAACCTCACTAAACGCCCTAGGTCCTATAGAACAGAAGTGCATGGAGCCTCTCGCAGCAGT
Source organism: Cosmia pyralina (assembly GCA_946251885.1). Classification (NCBI taxonomy): domain Eukaryota; kingdom Metazoa; phylum Arthropoda; class Insecta; order Lepidoptera; family Noctuidae; genus Cosmia; species Cosmia pyralina. The sequence continues at coordinate 3,061,505 of OX276354.1, forward strand.
CGGGGAGGCGACAGACTACAGCTATCTAACGCTGGATCCAGACTGGGGCACCGTGCGCAAGGGTGGGCCATGGGCCGCGCTCGATATAGCCACCATGGGCCTCATACATAACGACTTCGCTGAAGATCCGGAAATGTCGGAGTTTATATTGAGGTAATATTTTGTTTCACCATGCGATTGTCCTAGCAGGATGGTTATGTGTTTGTTGCAATCTTTTTTGAGGGAAAATAGCTATTATCTTGTTACTTTTAAGAGCGAAAAGTTACGTCTTCCTGTTGTGATAATTGTTTTCATTCTTCAGAAAGTTAAAAATTGTGGTCTGTGCTGCTGTTGCTTAGCAACTGGCAATGTTTTTTTCTGACTTAGGGCCACTTGCACCATAAATCGTTAAATACGTTTAGCGCTTAACTTCGTTTAAAACATCGTTCTATTTCTCATTCGCTGGAAGAATGTTTTAAATTCGTTTAGTGCTAAATATATTTAGTGATCTGTAGTGCACGCGGGCCTTAAATGAGAAACAACATTTTCACGCCTAATCAATAGTGGGACTTCTATTACTGAACGGCGACGTGCAGGAATCGACCAATCACATTGGTTAAAATCCTCATCGCGTCTCGTCCGTGATTGGAAGATTCCTGCACGACTCCGCTCCGCTCCGCCCAGCTCCGCGTCAGTGGAAACGCACCCTAAAAGAGGGTACGCACAAGTCCGTAATGAAAGTGACCTATTTTCTTACCTTTTCATAACAATATGCATTATATTTGTTACAGGAGCGACGAAAGCGTAGTAGTAGGTTCAGTATGCGGCGGAGCACAGGTATACTACCAAGAGAAAGGAGCCCGAGGGGCCGGGCCTCCGCCCCCCTCCGACGTACTGGCAGTCGCTCCATTGCGCGCACGCAGACGACTGCACCGCGACCACGCCACGCTACTCTTGTAGGTAACTTAACCCCGGGAGAAGAGCTAACATCCACAGGTAAACCAGCATTCTCAAGTGCAGTCAACCCTGGATCTTCATTTATGTATAGCAGTATACTCACAAATTCAGAGAATTGCATGACGGAGAGCTGAAAGCCACCAGGTCATTAGGGTGACTTCGTATCTGGCGTTGAATGACGTCACGTTGATGCGGCGTTTACGTCGAGTTAGCGCTGCGTCTACCGTACATCTACACTCGATTCAAAGGATGTTATTCTAAAGATACGCCAATAATGACAATGCAAGAAGCAGTGTTTGGCGTATGTGGTCGAAAAATGCCAGTGCGATTACCACCTAATTGAAAATGTTATTGTATGGGATCGTTTGTAATTAAGCCATTGAAAGAACATAGATGTTGTATAGATTGAACAGGTTGGTATATTGTATGTTTGTTAGGTTTCGGCAAGTGTTGTATTACGTGCTTGAAGGATATTGACAGAAACTATAGCTATGTTATGTGGGTATTTGAACGAAAATGAAAGCATTATTTAATAATTACCTGAAGTAAAACTTTAATCACTGAATAAAATCTTTAGACACTTAAAATCGTAGCTTGAAAGTGCTATGCACACTGAAAACCGGTTTACTTATCTGTTTATTAATCTAAAAATATTTGCAACAAGTGTTGCATTAGATGCATTGTATTTGTAGCCATTTTAGAATTCTCCAAACAATAATCACATATCTAATATACTTAGGAAGCCAGCAACATAAGTACCTACATAATAACCAAATACTCTTAGTACCTATACCAAATACTGATCCATTTATGAAGCCCTTGAGTCACATTTATCATTTTGTTATACTTACAAATAGTTGAGATTCCAGAAAAATTCAACATAAGTTTGTTATTAGCGCTTATGTAATAAGTATTTATATTATTTCGTGATATTCTGATATTGAATTTTATCACAAGCAATAGTTTTTAGATTTATATATTCAAAGGGTAAGCTGACAAAAAACATTCCATTGTTCCAATAATAATCGTATGAGGAGTATACCACATTTGCATAGTCGAGTAGAGTAGGTATGAAAAATCCGCAACAATGGCGTTCGATAAACGGCCAAACATACCTACTTGAAAACGGAACTTGTCTGTTTTATGAATGCAGCAAGCAAAAGGGAACATTTTTTATGCCATTTCGTTTATAATGCTTAAAATCCAAAATTAGATGACTATACAATAATAAAGTACTTAGTTATCCTAATCTCGATTATGTAAATGCGATTCACGCCCCATACAGGGGACTTTCAATCAATGAAGTACGGTTAGTGACCAACTATAATTGGAATATGATGCCTTAAAACATTGGCGAAAGACTAAGGGCCGGTGGTTTCAAACGGTTGGAGGGCGGGTTGTTTCACGTCCACGCACGCGTATACGTCAAAAATGGCGCTAACTATCGTCAAATCAAAAAAAAGCGTCGTTTCAGACGATCGGGTTTTTTTTGCAGTGGAACAACGCTTTGTATTTAACGAACGTTAAACATCTTACGTCATTTTTTGACGACGTGTGTTACGTTAACTAATCGGCCCTTAGGGACGAACTACACATTATCAGCTCAATTCAGCGTTTCTCCATAGAAAACCACCAGTTTTGTATGGAGATCCGTACGCATCCGTCTTTCCGCAGCCGAACGAATGCGTACGCATCTCGTACAAAACGGGTGTTTTCTATTTACAAAAGCTGAATTGAGCTTGATTGTGTAAGTTAGTCCCTAGGTCTTTTGCCATTGTTTTAAGGCATCATGTTCCAAGTCATTTAGGGCCGTTAAATAAGAATGTTACCCACGTAAACGACTGCTTGTAAATATTGCCAAATTGTTGTTTAGATGTAAGAATTTAGTCGGAAGTTTTTTTATGAGTGTCACACGGCATCTGTATTATGAAGTATTCAATATCATTTTATACAAAGACGCATATGAAAATAAGAAAACACTTAAAGAGCAGCTTTTTCAAAGTGCTGTTGTGCACCAATACATATAATATTGTGCCAGAATACTTAGTGCCATTTTGTTAGCCTTTAGAAATAGTAAGCCGAATTTGATGTTATTATTAGATTATTTTGTTATTTTTAGCGTGACTGTTTGTATGATCCTATCGGAGTTCAAACACAAATACAAAATCCAATAACTCGCCATTTATACCTTACGTGATCTCGCGACGTACAACTTCTACTTCAAAAATAATAATTAGTTTAATACGTATTCATTCCCCATTGCACGCCACTTGTAACATTACTGACGAATGTGGGTGGTACGCTTGGCTACAGATGAAGCTATACATTTCCAATATACGCTGAACTCGCATTGTATAGGATTTCCTCACAATGAGAGGTCATCGTAAACTGGAAATGTATAGCTTGATGTGTAGCCGTGTGTACATCTAAGGCCACCTTTTGGGGAAAAATATCAGCGTAGCGTTAAAATCTGTTCAGTGTTCATCAAAACATATTTGTCTATACTGATGGGAACATACCAACTTTGTTGTAACGGGTTTAAAATCCACTAGTTAAGTAGGTCCATCTATAACAAATATAAATAATATGTAATACATACCTTCCTAGCTATTATATTTCTTGCAGTAGTGTAGTAACTGCATCGTAGTTTAATCGTTTCCAGCTCATTTCTATTCTTGCCACTAGAAAATAAGTTATTCGGCCAACTCTAGATTAATGTTGCTATAGAAAACGGTGTTGCCAATTTAATATTTATTTTCATAGACAGCTGAAAAACTAATCCTTCCAGAAATTATCTTGTAGTTTTGACTTTGCTAGGATGCCGCTGCAGACTGTTGGTTTTACACGATAAGGCCCCTTTCGGGTAGATTGAAACTTATCCCGAGTAATTAGGGTTTTCTGAAATGACGTTCACTAGGTGGCAGCACTAAGACGTCAGGTATGTCAAGTGTTAAAGCGCCTATATTTTCTTTAGACATGACTGATGTTGAACGAATGAGAAGTGTGACTGACACTGGCATGGCCACCATCAGGGATTTTAATAATAGTCGAAATTTGCCGACAAATTCTTCAAAAGTTATAAGGGTTCATAGGTGGCCGATCTGGAGAGCATCTCTCCAGCTTGGCCACATCTATATCTCAAAAACTAGGCCACCTAGCGCTAGATCTTGGACCTTACTTAAAAATTGAACTCATTATATCTTCTAAACTAAGACCCGACTAAATCTGTGACTTGGCGTAAAATTGCGATTAAATTTGGGAGAAAACAGATCTTCGCTAGGTGACCTAGTTTTTGAGTTTTAATTGTGGCCAAACTGGGGAGATGCTCTCCAGATCGGCCACCTATGAACCCTTATAACTTTTGAACCAGTGACCGACAAATTCTGATATTTGGCGGCAAATTTCGAGTAATTTTTTGTGTTATCAAAATTAAAATCCCTGATGGTAGCCATGCCAGTGTCAGTCACACAATGATGAACGTCATCATATATTTTATAATCATTGTCGGTTGAGTGGCGCCAACTAGTGTTGTGAATTTTCTTGAAAACCCTCATCAACGGATAGTTATTATGAACACTAAAGAAAAGCTGGCTGCTGTATTGAAACTTGTATTTTCTATACATTTTATATTGTGTAGTTTGGTACTGTGACCAAACTATTCGTCGAGTATTTTCAGCTTAGCTCTAGGTATCTATTGTTGTAATGTTGCTTGCCAAGTACCTAAAGTGTACTCTTATTTTAGCAGTATTATATTTATGTATGCATTCCAGATGTTTAAAGCAACTTTGATTTGAAGCAGTATAACAGTGCTAACATATAAAATGAGACTAGGTACACTAGTTGAACAATTTGATTGGTCATCAGTGTATTCTGAAAGTGATCTTTGTGTGCAATGGCACACTTTTGGGATGCCGGCACGGAATCGAAGAAAATGCTATTCTAATACTGTCTCGAGGTGCACTAATTGACAAAAAACGATCTCGGTTTCCTAACTTATATTTAAAATTGTTCACAGCTTCAAATCAAACGTTGCAATATTTGATCACATTCCACGTCCCGTAGCTTTAAGTAACACAATTCCGCCATAATTGAAATCGCGTCCAATGCAAAATAATGCTAAACAAATAATCATACTTTGCCATGAATTGTTTTTAATGTTATTTGTATATTTTACGAGTATTTAAGTTTATTAGCAGTTAGCGTAGTCGCCATGGTGAGTGCCAACACGACACAATGTGGTATATTTATAATAATAATTAATTATACATAAATAATTGTTAAGAATTTTAATAAAAATCTGATAGTGAGAATTTTGTTAATATTATTTCACTAAGATACCCTTTAATTCTAGTACTACTTTGCATAAAAACTGTACTTAAGTTAGTTTTTGCTACTTTCTACAATAACAATTAATGACTTAAAATACGCACTTGGCACCAAGAAGAAACTGGTCACTGTGGCTGAATCGACTGCCTAGTATGATTATATACCCTATTTTGAACAACTACAATAATAAAAACATGTATTTATTAGTTTTTAAGGGACTGTCATACCTAGTAGATGAATCCTATGGTTATGCTATTACATCAAGAGCCAATGTAGGTATTTACAGTTTTTATGCAACATGGTCTTACTATTTAAAACTAACTAAATGCCATCAATATTACATAATATCAATTAACTAATAAAATTATATTAAACAAATCATAATAAAGATAAAAGCAAGGTATACATATACAAGCATACAGTCTGTCGGTCTGTCAGTACGTAACGACGCTGGCGTTGGATCCGGGAATGAATACTGTTGTATGGTGAGATAGATCACTCCACTTTTTGATTAGCCAAACTGGATTCTTTCAAATTGTCGTTTCTCAAGAACTATTGGGTATTTTGTCCAGAGATTGAGCTTTCTCCCAAAAGTAAGCATTTAGAAGAATAAATTGATGGTTATATAATAAAACATGCTTTGGTATTATTTATTACCTATTTACCTGCTTGCACTCAATAATTTAATATGATAAGCATTTTGTTGCTATCACTTTCCTGTTTGTGCACTTAATCCTGCGCAAACCTAACATCGATATTGCGGGATCAGTACATTGAACAGTCCTAGACCCCACGCAGCGCCGGTCGAGAGAAAAGAAAGGATACAACGGATAGAGAAGGTGGGACGAACCAAAGTGAATGAAGAAGAACCATAGTGACATTACAAAACTATTGTTTATTAACAAGTCGTACAACACAACGCTACTCTAATAACGTGAGAGGCCAGACTCGATACAACCGAATACATAATAATACATAATATGTAACTGGCAACACGAGAAATGCAAGGTCACGTCGCCACAACGCTAGAATGTATGTACGGTAGTCGGAAGATAAAGAATATGATCTATGCGCGCGACTTCTCTCTTCAATGTCTTCGTAAAGCTTGGGCTTCCTACTTAGCGGCTAACTCGATCATATTCTTTGCGCTTCGACAAGCCGGTGCCGTCGGCTGCGACACGGCACGGCACACGGACGCCCGGCGGCCGTCCGGTCCCGATTCCGGCGAGCGCCATTTCGAAAGGACTTTTCAATCAAACATTTTCAAAACTTCAACACAGTTAGTTTCAAGGAACTTCATCCTTTACTTCTTGTTTCAATACCTTTTCAAACAAACAAAATCAATATTAGACTTAGTGTTAAATCTTTATTAAGAGCTAGTTTTACATCCTAGAGGCAACTATGCCCGCGCGGGCGTTACACGCTAACTTATGCTAGACCCTTTCATCACATTACAATTAACACAAAGGAGCTTCTCTCTTGGGGCCGCGCGGCCGGCGCACGCCTGGCTGCGGCCCGCCTGTCACAGAATGTTCACAAACGTTATCATTACGGCTACACTACACCGGCCGTACACTATATAAATGCATAGGAGCCGGGTCGACACATAGTTGGGATCTGTTGTTGTATCAAAATGCTATGCTATGTCTGAAGTTGAACTCAGCATCACGCACTTACTAATAACGACCTGCAAAGTCAAAGAGGGGAGTAACTATGTGTTATACCAGAACATTATGATGCTAAGGTGTGAGGTGGCAACATAATATCTATCAATTTATTCTAGTTGATCAAATGACTAAATCACATCACATAATTTTGTTTGCTTACACAAGGTATTACCCGCGGGCGATAACAATGGCAGAGCCGTCGTGAAAGATGACGCGAGTTTGCGACGCTCCTGGCCAGTTGGCAAGCCCCAATCTAAATTGTAATCTAATTCTGGTCGCGCGCGGATAGTACCGGTAAATCCTCAACATGCAGGATATTTTATAGAATAAATTGATAGAAAACAGATATAGCAGACAACATTTAGAAACTTATACCTAATTAAACTAAAACAAAGATTCTAAGACAGACCCCACTTCATACAATCACATACATTATATACAGGAGTTTTGTAGCAAGATACCAATTTTTATGGAAGAGCATTGTTTGGGCATGCCCATTCTTTGGTATATGAAATGAATAAGTACAATTTTCTCATAGCTATTGCAAGGTTTTAACCTCATACACAAATCTATTTCAAAAATTCAAAGTTTTTGTAGTCAATTGAAATTAAAATTAATCTGAAAACTACTTCACTGACCCAAGTTGACCTATTATAACATAAAGAACGAATAATGACTTTGTGTCAAAAATAAAATAATATGTGTAATATACATTATTTTGTACAATTTTGCTTGAGCTTCAATCCTCATACATATTCTCACATCGAAGGGATTAATAAGCTATTTACTGCACATTTAGCAAGTCAATCAAACAGGGCTACTGAAACTATATTAAAGAACAAATATCTTCTATTTTGGACTCGACATTAGGTTCAACATCTGTAAAAACCCATAACATTCACCTATTTACCCGACAGCCCCTGAAGGAGGGTAAAGTTTTCTAGTTCCTATCTAGCTAATTGACTATTTACATAGTACTTTACTATATTAATTTTACTATACAACCAATAAAAGGTAAGAAGAAGGGATTTAGAAACACTTGCAGCAATTTGTGCAGATAGAAACCAATGTAGTGTGAAAAGTGAAATCAAGACTCTCGTGACCTATACACCATTTACAATAAGATAAGACATTTAAACAAACCTTTTTTGCAGTCCGTTCGACCGATTTTGACTTCTATTGCGTTGGTGACATGACAAATGGCAGCTGCAGTAACCAGTTGGTTTTGTAACAACTTTTTTTGCCTTTAATTCCACCCTTAAGCCTACGGAATAGAAGTCAAAATCGGTTGAACCGACTGTAAAAAAAGGTTCGTTTGTATATCTAATCTTATTGTAAATGGAATATAGTCATATTTTGACAAAAAAAAAAACAATCGTACTGTAAGGTTTCAAAATTTTGTCAACCAACACCGAAAAATAAAAATGAGATGTCCAAAAGGTATATATAGACTACAATTCAACTAGCCTAACTTGCTAGTAATGTCTGTTTGAGTAGCCCTGCACTGCATTTACGGTGACCCAAAGAATTGGTTTACCAGCAACATGGTCCTTTACACTTCATAGAATAAGAGCTATTTTAGCTTGCAAACTAGAAATATCGAAATGACGTCTGTAACCTTGTTGGCACTTTATTTGTACTAGCAACTAGTAATTTAGTCAAGTTTCTATACTACATTTACAATAACAGACAATACAACCCTTTTTTAGCAAGGAAATGTGTATCCTTGCAGCAGGGATTCAATATATTGCTTTTATGAACCCTAATGGTCAATTAAGATGAGCTTCTTGAAGACATGGTTCTAAAAGGTATTTTTGTTTGGATGAGTTGTGTTGTCGAATGTGAAAAATAATAGTAGTCATTATGCAGCAAACGCGAAAACATTAAAAATTCCTTCCCAAAAGATGTTGTAGCCAGCAAATTACTTAGCACTGGACTAAATTACAAGTACTAGAGTTTATCTATTTGAGTAGTTCCTGGCAAACCAGTCGTCTGGGTTGGTAAAGGAGCGGACAACGGCAGTCTACCGCTCCTGGTGGTAATAGGACTTACGCGGCGAGTAGGAGCGCTCGCGCTCATAGCGGCGCCGGCGGTAGTGCGGCGAGGGCGAGCGGTGCCGGTAGCCGCGGTGGTAGTAGTCACGCTCGCGGTAGCCGCCGCCGCCGCCGCCGCCGCCGCCCGAGCGGTAGTAGTAATCGCTGCTGGCGGAAATTCTATGTTATTAGGGAAAGTGTAGCGTGTTAGGACGCGTTGTTTACATCGAGGCCCAGAAGAGCAAATCTCGTACTTAGAAAATGTTCAAATTGTCAAAAAAAAAACGCAAAAATCAAAAATTTTGGTTAATTAGAGGTTTTTTTTTTGACAGATTGAGACTTAACACAGTCCAGTGCGCCGGCAGGCGTTCATTCATAAAAACTGTCAAAAACAATTTTTATGAATGACCGCCTGCCGGTGGACTGCCGGCGGACTATAAATTTGCCCTCAATGGGGCACTTGCGTAACACACAGTAGGAATCGGTTTCATTTTGACAGGTTCAACAACATTCATTGCGTTATTTACGTTATGGAATGACCAGATTTTTCGAACATATGAAGCAATGGATTAGCAATTTCAAAATCGTTCATTCGATTGATGTGTTACGCAATTAGGGTGCTGGTTAGCTATGAAACTAAGCAACTAAAGCGAATACAATAAGGTTTTCCATAATACCTCGTCATTTCAATGTTCAGAATGTATCAAAAGCAAAGAATTAAAAAAATTAAAAGTGTTATACGAGCACTTCAAATATGTCTAACAAAAATGTGTAAATACAGGATAGCATACAGTGCTCATTGAATGTGGTGACTAGGCTTGGGCTACAATCTTAATTAGTCAGCAAAAAGGAAAATTATATACAGTATGAAACTGGCACCATGTGAAAGAATTTAATCTGCTAGCAATACTAGTCCACAGAAGTATAGCAAAATTAAATGTTAAATTAAAAACCGTAAATTAAAAAAGTTAATTTTTCAAACAAAATAAATATCAAAATAAATTCTGTAAAAGTAATCACTCTGTTTAGACAACCGAGCTGGCCACCTGCGGTGCACCACAGTGCCCATTCCATTGTTCACCAAACAGGGATTTTTTGTTTGTACACATGTTCAAGGATTCAAGTTCATTGACTCATAGACCTAGTGATCGAATCTACAGTGTTCAAATTTACTCAAAATTAAAACTCTACTTTTTGACCTAAATACTGGACTGATTTTGTTAATTTTTTGTACATCGTCAGCAAAGGTGATATCAAGTATGTGGTTGGATTTATTGCATATATGTGAGCTCCATACTGTATAATGTCGTAAACAATACTCACTCTCTGTCACGGCCACCACCACGCCTGTCGTATCCATTGTCACCACCTCTGCTTACGCTGTAAATTAAATACATATGATTACAAGTAATTCACTAGTTAGTAGTTGGTAGTAGTGGTTTTACTAGTAATTTACTTTATATTTCTTCAGCATGAACATAATGAATTATTGTACAAACAGGCCTTAAATAAATCGCCAAAGCTTGAGGACAATTTACTCTAAATCCGTTTGTAGTATTATGATCTACCAACATCTAGGAGTCACCCGTAAAATCTTTATTATGCGTGAATTTCTATGTTGGATGTGAGTTTATAACCTTATTGTGACCTTGCAACAACAATGTAGATGATTGATAATGGGTTCATTGTAATAAATCACAACTGAAATAGAGTTGAAAATAAGAGAGACAGAGATATAAGAGTGAGATATCTCCCTGTGACGTTTGTTTGCATATGAAGAGTACTACAGGAAAAGAAGGGACTCATCAACATATTTCGTAAAATCAAACTATGCCATTTGATTCGTTATAAGCGGGCCTTTCATTTGGTTTATTCAGAACAGTATAAAAAAGCCCATTGTAAAGATAAATCAACAACTACTACAACTACTAAAACAATCACATTGCAGCTCAAACTTGACTTCAAGGTGAACATTGCATGCAAAACCGGTAAAGAAGGTTCACACACTAGATAATGTGATATATAAAATTAATAAGTATAAGTACATATTTTTGACACAAGATTAAAATTACATGTTGAACATTTAATTAGCCATTATAGGTATCTGAATACTTTTTTTGTTATTGAGCTCCTTCCTTTTCTGTGCCTATCATGATATGCTGTTTTCGACTCTATTTCAGTTGTGATTTAGTTAACTATCAATGCATCCATCAATGAAAACTGCTTGAGCATTTTACTGATCAGTGAACATTTTGGTCATGTGTATCTGATGCGGAATGACAGGATAATTTGACACGAAAAGTATTTGACAGGTCTACATCTACAACAGTGCCCCCCAAGCAGGATAAATTACGAGAATCGTAATCCGTTCAAAAATAAATTAACGTAAATTGTATCCCATCACTTTTACTCTACATTAGGATACGCAATACTTTCTTGTCTTGGAATTTTATACCATAACATTTCATTTTAATCGTATTGTACTCTACTAATCCAGATGCAGCTGAATACCAGTATTTTACATGGAGCAACTATCTGATCTCCACAACCCAATTACTGGGTAATACGATACCCCTTGATAAGACTGGTTGTCAGACTTTCGGGCTTCTGACGACCCGTAAAGACTGTCAAAGATCCACGAATGACAGCCGGCTTAACGTGCTTTTCGAGGCACGGTATGTAAAGATGGTCACCCATCCACGGACCGACCCCGGCAAATAGATCGACCCGTGCGGCTGTTCTTACTTAGCCACGAGCTCCTACTCAATCTCTGGCTGTTGATCAAGACAGACAGACAGCTAGAGTTACTCAATACTCAATCATTTATTGCATTCCACAATGTACATTCTTAGGTGGTAAGTAAACATTTGTTGTAACAATCGTGGACCCCGTCGGGCACAGCAAAAGAAAAGTTTGAAGGAATTAAGGGCTGATTGTTCAATAGGTTGATAACTTTTACCTGAAGAATAAATGTCAGTTTGACATATTTTCCATATAAAATCTGTCAAACCGCCATATTTATTCCTCTGATAAAAATTATCTGGATTGTAATCTAGATTATTTATGTTGTCCTTAACCTTTGTCCTCGTTTTTTTTTAGCAACTAACAACTAGATCTACCACAAAGTACAAAGTCAACGGCCCGCCTCTCTGCGCTGCTGTCCAAACGTGACACTGGCATAGTCGACATCGGCTCAATTGCCAACAAAAAAAAAAAAATTATCGAGTATTGAACAATCAGCCCTAACTTATTAAATCTCTATGGAAATTACGTATGTGGGGTTTCCATGGAGATTTAGTTTATTGATTGACGATAACGGCAGGATAATTTGACACGAAAAGTATTTGACAGGTCTACATCTACAACAGCGCCCCCAAGCGGGATAAATTGCGAGAATTGCTGCCTTTATTTCATTTTTATTGCCACCGGCTTTCAAAACTAAAATTATTTTTCACTATTTTTGCTTGTCTACTCACGTAGGTTTTCCCATATAGATGCCGGGTGTGGGTGTGTGCGCTCGCTGCGTGATAGAGTAATCGACGCGGATGCGACGTCCATCGATTTCCATGCCGGTACACTCATTCTTAGCCACTTTGGCGTCCTCCTGGTTCTCGAAGTATACGAAGCAGAAGCCTCGGGAACGACCGGTCTGTAATGAGCTTTAGTCTTAAGGCCTATTTCACCGCCTTCAGTTCAGTTCCGATTAAATTATTCGGCAGATAACTTCAAACAAATTCCTTTCCATTTTGGAATATTAGTGTTGTTGTTGTTGTTGTTTATTCAGACGTGGTGGACCAGGCCCTGGGCATGTATCACACTAGTATTATAAAGGCGAAAGTTTGTGAGTGTGTATGTTTGTTAAATCTTCACGCTCAAACGTCTGGACCAATTAGGATGAAATTTGGTATGTAGATAGTTTATACCCTGGATTAACACATAAGGTACTTTTTATCCCGGTCTACGCGGCTGAAACCGCGGGGCGCAGCTAGTTTGTGATAAGATCTATTTTTGAAAGCTTTGTAAATTACGTGCAACTCTTGACGCGCCTCAAAACGGAAAGCACAACACGACGGGCGCCAAACAAAGTTGCTGAATGTTGACCATTAACGTGCATTGTGATTTCCACAAGTGCCTTGTGTTATTGTGTACATTGCTAAAGTAAACCTCGATTTGTTATTCTTTGGGATTCGTCAGCACTAATATTACAGCTGTTTGCTTGCTTCAGAAGCCAGATTAACATGAATATTGTTGCTACCTGTACAATGCATGGTCACGTTTTTAAACTCCCCAGAAGAAAGAAACTCATAGTAAACCCCAATTATATTATAAGTAAAAAGAGGTAGATAGGTCATACACGCTCCGCAAGTGGCACGTCAAAACCTGACTAATTAGCCACATTTTCGTCGTCTTTTACTTATAAAATCATTGGTAAAACCCCAGGAAAAAACAGATAGTATCAGAACTCACCTTAGCATCAATGACGACTTGCACTTTATCCACTGGTCCATATTTGGAGAAGATGTGGTTGATTTGCTGTTCAGTGGTGTATAAGCTGAGTCCGAACACGCCGAGGCATCTAGACGGCGTGGGATTCTCCTGTTGACGGTACATGGGGTCTATTTTCTTGTAGGCGAGTCTCACTCTTTATAATGCTCAGAAAAGCTACAAAAGATATCGAGTTTTGTTTGTTCTTTTGCTTTTCTTTGTTGAGTAGAAAGTCCAGTATTTTACTGTGGTACTCAAAAGTATCGAACTGATACTGGGTCGATAGATTTAAAGAGACATTTGTTAAAAAAAAAACTATTTAAATTATTCAAGAGCAAGACAATTCATCAAAGATTAACACAGACACAAGAAATTTTAAAGGGAATACTGAAATGTAATACAAAAATTAATGTGCTGGTTTATACTGAATTTAATCGAACAATTGAGCTGAGGCCATTATTATTTTCTTATCAAATCACCTCTTTGCGAGAAAAACGTGACATTTCGGAAAAGGTGTTTTTTATTATTAATAATTTGATAATTGAATATTCGATTGTAGATTTTTTTTTGTGTATTTTAAAAAGTTTATTAGATAACTCATTTAATTAGAAAAACACATTAATTAACTTGTCATAATTTTTTTAATGTTTACAGCTTCCTGTAAAATTGCATTTTTCGAGATAGCATGTTTTTCTCGCAAAGATGCAAAATATTGATAAAGGTGCATTTTGTTTCAGTTAAGTCGCCTTTTACAACCAAATTCAGATAACATTTAGCACCATGACTCCAAATAGCTCAAAAACAGCATGCATTAATGTAAAAAAAAAACTTAAAAGTACTTAAAACTATTCTTACAACTAAAGTTTTGCATTCAATGCAAAATATGCAATTGGCTTTTTGGGGGACTATTAAGTGATCATATCACAGCCAATTGCTGCTTGTTTACGACAATTTGTCGGTCTAGTCGCCTTTTACGATTGTCACACAGCAAACAGTTGTGCTTGCTACTGACATTTTTCTTTGTTACTTCAGTACACAATGGCCTTTGTTTGTACTATTCTTGTAAGTCCATTTTTAGGGCTTTGAACTTGAGAACAGGCCCCAAATAGCTGTAGCATGTTCATAAGCTACAAACATCGACCACTGTGTACAAGCCTTTATTATAGCATGCGGGGACAACTTAAAACTACAAGGAGTAATATAAAAAAAAGGTATTCACATAAACATCACTCCTCACCCTGTCGCCCATGTGCCGGCGGCGGGACGACATGGGACTGTGGCTGTGAGAGCGTCGATAGGAGCCCCGCGGCGAGTACGAGCGGCTGCGGGAACGCGAGTACCGGGACGAGCGGTACCCGCGCCGCGCAGAGCCCGACCGCGACCGCGACCTGGAGGCCGACCTAGCGTCAGCAGGAACGCTCAAGTTAACATGCAAGAACACACAAAGCGGAGGAAGCTAAGCTGCTTTTTGGTGACTGTGTATTGGATGTTGACATTTTTTTTGGCTGTAGAGCCTTTGGGCATGGGACAATAAATAGAAACAGATTGATAAGAGCTGCACTATCAATAATATCAATCAATCAACTCTGTCTGCCTATAAAAGTCTACTACTAGACACAGGCCTCTCCTCAATTAAACCTATTGCAGTCCATTGCTTGATATATACCTCTCCTAAAGTACAGTATATTGATTGATTGCAAACATTGAAATAGGACACACAAAGAGAAATTGTTCAATATTATTTTGAAATGTCAAAATCCAATATGTATTTAATTTCGAGTTTTATTACAATTAGAATATAGTTTCAAGAAGATCATTCTGGAACATTCTATGACATCATGTTGTAGGGTAGGGGTCAACCAAAAAGCCTATTGATGTTAGCAAACAAAGACAGTTGTCATGGTTTCCTGCGCACAATATTATTGATCACACATCTATAAACATATTGTTTGTATAACTATAGATAGTTTTTAAGTAATTGGACACACCATTTGTATGATTGGTGATGATAAGTGTGAACAATATTATTGTGACTAGGAAACATCGAGGAATGCGTTGTTAGTAGCCATGCGTATAAGATGCTGGGGTTAGACACACACAACAGATAACCTATTATTATTCTAACTTGTATTTTAAAGCTCTTGTGTGAGCACAACAGGATATTGGTGTTAATAAACTGATTGTAAGTACAAGGCTACTTCTGAGTTTCAATATAATCTATTTATTCCACTTTATGTTATTAATTTACTTGAAAATAGCATGAAATGTGAGTTATTTGAACAAAGAAATGTTACTGAAAGTTATGGATCAAATGCTGATTATTTGTCAAACAATCAACTAATTTGACGTCTGTTTACCTTGACCATTTCCTAATATTGGAGGCCTCATTAGTCATTTTATTAGAATGTTATTATTACTATAGTGTTCATTAGTGTTTCGGGCTGTTCATCATGTTTGAAACCTAATTATAATGTTGAATGTGGGATGTAAGTAAAAATAATTACTCAGAAAACTACTAACTCAAATGAAATTACAAGTTAGTAGGAAACTGGTATTTGAGAACAAACATATTCCAGCTATGTAAATAATAATGAAATGCTATGTTATTTACTACTTTCTTATCACCCCGCGCGCCGTCCCCGTTCCCCCCAAACATACAACATTATTGATAAAACTGTTGCTACGATGTTTTTGTTGCTATCGAACAAACTAAGCAATTATTAAAAACAGATGCCTATCGACTAACAGATTAGTATTCGGAATCGTCACTAGAATATGAGCAAGGTCGTACACTCTCGCATAAAATAATGACTACAGAATTTGCACTTCCCGAGACGCATGTTAACTATGTTTGAGTTTAACGATACACACCATTGCGCAACACACGCGAGCGTTACCCTTGAGATCGAGGTTATGATGTATTTGTTGGTAAAACAACTTACAATGTCAAATTGCCAAATACTCATTAACTTTAAGTTAGTAACAAACAAGCTTCCACAACCAACATTTATTAACAGCAGACTTACGGGCTCCTATATTTTCTGCTCGATGCTTTTGGCGGGGGCGGCGTCCTAGACCGGCTTCGGCTGTGGCCCCGCGACATTGCGACGGGCTTCGGTGCCGGCTCTCGAGACCCGTTACGAGTCCTCGAGCGACTCCTCTGAAATCACCCAAGCGATATTATCGTCATTAAATATAGAACGATCCGCCGACAAAATAAAACACACGCGGCGGGAATGCGAGACGGACGTGACAAACTACGGTTAATAATAGTACCTCTCGATCCGACATTTTATCCGACGTGATGGATCCGATGAATAAAAAGAAGATAAAACGTATTCAAACTATTTTTGATGCGTAAATTTCGAATAAAATTTCGCGAGCACACCTCAATCGCGTACAGCAAGAAACGAAAAACAAAATGGCGTGAGTTAGTGTTGTCATGGTAGGATGCTCAGTTGCAAGAGGAACTAATCAGTTTTAGTAGATTTTGTGGGGGCCACACTGATTAGTAGTTTCCGAACGCGATTCGACGACGTCAAATTTCTAAACGAACAATAGACTGTCAAATCGCATTTATATCCACATCACATTAGCGGAATGTGGCGTGATTAGCTCAATATTTAAATTTCATTTAGTATTTGCATAAATATGACTGATAACGAAGTACAAAATGATCCCTCAGGGGAACAGCCTCTAGAGAAGACTGCTAAACAACTAGAGAAAGAAGCAAAAAAGGCTGCAAAATTGGATAAACTGAAAGCTAAATTGGATAAAAAGAGCGCTTCGCCAGCTGTGCCGAAAGATAAACCTGAGGTAAGTTTTTCAGCCCTACAGTTACACTAACAGTAGGTCTACAACAATACCCTTTAGCTGTTATGCTCCGATTATTGCAAAAAAATTGTTTATGAATGAGTTTTATTGTGCTTTTGTTGTCGCGAAATTCTTAGGTTAATCACTTGAAACCTGGCATCGGCAAGTGAAAGTAATGCCGCAATATTGTTAGTCACATTGCATCAGTCTAATTGTCTTTCAACACAATGGTCTATGATCTGTATTACACGAAATGAGATCACTTTGATTATATAGCAATTTAAAAAAAAAATCTGAATTTGACTTTTTTATTAGGTAAATGTTAAAATATGCCCATTCAGACTTATTCTATTTCATGAAACAAGATGAAAAAATTATGTTGTTTCAGTAATTAAAATATGCAATAATAATTCATTTATTAATCCAAATATTCCTATTGGAATGGTTGGGCAGTAATTTATACTCATAATAAATGATGTATTTTATCTTTATTATCCTAAAGCGTTAGATAAAAACAGACAGGAATTGCTTTATTATATAAATGTATCAGACTAGTAAACTTAAATATGAATTTAACAAAATCAAGTCCGTTTCATCGTAATATAATAAAAACCCAACCTATTCTACTGTGCCCCATAATCCTTTCCAAAAATCTATTTTTACATTCAAAATCTAGGTTATTCTTAAAAGTGGCTAACAACCAAAATTGTTTTCCCTTCAGAAAAAGGTGAAGGAAACAAAAGAGAGTGCTGTATACACAGCGGAAACAGCACCGGGTGATAAGAAGGACATAACGGGTGCTATGCCTGATGCATACAGCCCGCTGTATGTGGAGGCTGCGTGGTACGCCTGGTGGGAGAAACAGGGCTTCTTTAAACCTGAATATGGAGTGAGTATGAACTAGTTTATTTAAAACAAAAAAATTAGCATGATATTTCTGAATTCGTCTTTTATTTCTCTTTCAATACCAAAATTATTTTTAAAAAAATATACGAAAAATTAAATTGATTGAAATATATTTTAACAGTGGGTATATGATACATAATTATATATAGTCGCACGATGCGCAACCTGTTACCACAGATTGTGTACATGATTCTAGACCCCCCTGTGTTGAAATTTTTCTTTGGTTATTAAACAAGTGTGTCGATGTCCCTGCTGCCACCCTGTACAGATATCATTTATATTATGCCTGGAAGTGACATTCATAGAAGTAGACAGTAAAACAAAACAAAAGACCTCTCTTCAGAAAATAATTTATAAAAAAAAAAAAAAAAAAGTTTATTGCATATTAAAAAACGTACACGGAAATGAGCTCTTGACTTCCAAACTAAGTAGGACTTGTATTATGGAAGTCAAGGCACTCTCTCATTATATATGCTTAATGAATACAATAAAAGTAAGGGATGCATGCAGCAAACAAAAAAAAAAAAAAAATATTAAAATACCAAAAGAAAAATAACCAAAAAATAAAAAAGTAGGTAGGTATAACAAAATTAAGTTCTACAACTACCTGCGGAGTGTAGTATTGTCAAAATGTGAGTCAGTGTGATGAATGATAAGTGAGATTAGTGTTATGTGGTGTTACGAGTGGTGTGTTCGTGTGCTATGTGATATGTAGTTAATAAGTGTTAAGTATGTTCTGTACGCGGCGAGTTTCGTGGGGTGTGTCATAATATGAGGCGTTTTGTACAGATGAGTATGCGTGAGAGTCTGTGGTTTGGAATGTGTATGTGTATGTACAATAGTCAAGGTGGCTTAAGTAATTTTTCAACTTCTTCATAATTTAAGCTCATTAACCATTCGGTCATACATGTCTTGACATTAGATTTAGTAAGTTGGAAGATTTGGAGCATTTTATGACTAACATTGTACAAAAGAATGGATGTGACATTATAATGTCTCCGCGCTAATGCAGTGTTGTGCTTATGAGAACGAAGAATGTTTGTTACATGACGTCTATTGGAGATGAGTTCATCGTACTTAGATGAGTGCTTACGCAGCACCGCATGCAGGAAATAGAGTTTTCTAACTGACAGAAATTTTGAATTTACTAACATACTACTTCAAGCACCAACGGGATAAATCTCCAAGCTATTTCAAATATATACATCAGTTAAATATCTGCTAGTGTGTCTTATTAAATAATAATAATAACAATCCTTTCTAACTGAATTTCTATTTACAGAGGAAATCCGTCCTAGAACCAAATCCAAAAGGCAAGTTTGTGATGGTGATCCCTCCTCCCAATGTGACGGGTACTCTCCATCTTGGTCATGCACTCACTAATGCTGTTGAAGATGCACTCACGAGGTGGCACAGGTAATTGTAAATTCTAAAATTCTAAAGTAATTAAATAGCTGTTTTAAACTATAAGAAATACAGGGTCAAATTAAATTAGATACATGACATCCGATATTTAATTTTCAAGTGACTACACTAACTGCTGTTGATGACCCCACAAAAAAAAAACACTGTAGTCCGTATTCATTTCTTTTTAGTTTTATCATGGGATATAGATGCCCATCACATCTGCGGAGTTTCGCTAGCTAATTTAATTTGACCCTGTAGAGCTCAATTTATAGTAAACACAATTATTTTGTTCAACAAAGCAGTATTGCTAACCTGCCACCAAGCAGCATTGCCAATCTGATTGGTAGGGTATGAACTAAAGTAAGTAGGTTTAGTGATGATATAGAAACTGATGTTAGGCCCGTATTACAGAACGTCACTAATACTCAAGCATTACTTTAATCTAGATTCAAGCCATTTGATTGGTTTAAACTAGTTTTAAGTAATGCCTGAGTATTGAGTGACATTCTGTAATACGGGACTTAGTGTAGCCAAAGGGTTTGGTATTGTTAATATATAAAAAAATACATTGTTTGGCCACAAATAGTGTATAACAGCCGCAGGGGTCGATCAACCATGTTAAGATACGCTTGCTGCCGTTGGTCCGTAGAATGGATAACCATCTTTATATACCGAGACTCCTCCGTGCCTCGGAAAGCACGTTAAGCCGTTGGTCCCGGCTGTCATTCGTGGATCTTTGACAGTCGTTACGGGTCGTCAGAACGCCGGAAGTTTGACAACCACTCTTACCAAGGGTTATCGTATTACCCAGCTGGTTTGTGGAGGTCAGATAGGCAGTCGCTCCATGTAAAATACTGGTATTTAGCTGCATTCGGTTAGACTGGAAGTCGACCCCAACATAGTTGGAAAAAGGCTAGGCAGATTGATTGTTTGACCACAAATACCTACTTCAAAAATGTTGAAGAAATTAATAATGTTGCATTCATCTAATTATTATACTTGCTGCTATCAGATAAACGCAACCTGTAATAATTTCTGTAAGTCATAAATTGATTTAACCATTCACTGAACAGAATGAATGGTAAAAAAAAAACTTTTTTTGTTGTTTTAATTATTTTTAGGGTTCCATACCTCAAAAGGAAAAATGGAACCGTTATAGGATCACTTCGTTGTCCGTCTGTCTGTCTTATCTGTCTGACCTAGAATCATGAAATTTGGCAAGAAGCAAGCTCTCATAGCACAAGTAAAGGAAAAAGTCCAAAAATTGTTAATTTGTAATTTTATTACATAAAAAAAAAAAAAAATTTGGGGATTACAATGTTTTTTAGTATAAATTCTTTTCAACTACGGAACCCTTCATTGTGCGTGGTCCTACACGCACTTGGCCGGTTTTTTTTTAATTAATTTGTTTATCCACTCAATCGACAGGATGAATGGTAAAACCACCCTCTGGAACCCAGGCTGCGACCACGCCGGCATCGCCACGCAAGTGGTCGTGGAGAAAAAACTGTGGAGAGAGCAGAAGAAGACTAGGCACGACCTGGGCCGAGAGGAGTTCATCAAGAAAGTGTGGGAGTGGAAGGAACAGTTAGTACACCTCTCAAATATCCAAATCTCATTTACAAACCAGCCCGTAACAAGTATCTAGGACGAAAGACAGTAACGACTCGTAGCTGGACTGATCGCAGCTCGCTGGTGACAGGACTATTTAGTTTCTACAGCCGCTATACAGTCAACTGCATGTCTGATAAGTTAACAATTATTATTTAAAATGTCTTTGACATATCTCGGGACCCTGGGGTCCCGGATCTTTAGAAGCCATACGAGGGGCCGAAGCCAACTCGCAGAGGCCCGTTAGACGTTTGTAATTATTGAGGCATTATATTTTTTTAAGGTCGAAATCATTATTTTAATTCAGAAATAAAATGTAATGTGCATAAATAACAACTTATACATAATCTATCTATCTAATATATAAAAATTAATTGCTGTTCGTTAGTCTTACTAAAACTAAAAAACGGCTTGACCAATTTGTTTTTTTTTTTTGTTGTTTGCTCTAATATTGGTTTAAAAGAGAGGAAAAAATTGTAATAAAAAGAAATTAAAATTTTGACAGGCGGGTCAGCTAGTTAATTAATAAAAATAACTAAAATATGGCGTCGAAAAATTCATCCGCATCGCTGTGGACTAGTAATGTACCCAGAAGACTGGCGGCATTGCCACATTGTATGGCAATACTTTGCCTCTGGCCAAGGTAAAAGCCAGCCCTTGGGAAGTGTCTACCAGCTGTTTCGAGATTTCCTTAAAGACATTTGAGCACTCGAAACCCACGGCCCGAGGATTTCAACCCCAAACGGCTCTACATTTTAATTACCGATAAGGTTATGTTAATATTATACTTAAGCCGCTTGAGCTTTTCCGCTCAGATAACAATTTGACATTGATAAAGTCTTTATATGCATTATGAAAATGGCTCTTACTGCTATGGGCGGTAAGGGCCGTTTTCGTAATGCAAGTGTAGTACTGTAAAGGTTTCATACTATGGTCAACCCTGGTGAAGTCTTATTCTAGCTAGGGCAGTGATAGGAGTGCGTTATACAGGGTGTCCCGTAATTAATAGATAACCTCTTAAGGAGTCATTGTACTCATCATTATGAACATCTTTTACTATAGGACCAAACATGAAATAGCGAAAAAAAAATCAACTGTTCCCTACATTTATTTTCGCATAACTCGTCAAAATGTAGGGAACTGCTGATTTTTTTTTCGTGATTTCAGGTTTGGTCCCATAGTAAAAGTTGTTCATAATGATGAGTACAATGACCCCGTAAGAGGTTATCCATTAATTACGGGACACCCTGTATATTAAGTTGAAACTGAGGATTAGAAAATATAATTATCCGTCTTTTCTTCCCTACCTATTTAATTTATAGTGTAGCTATCCCCCTGTGAGATTCAAGTACTCACAGTACTGACATGCGGTTGACCGTATCTATCATTAGTAAACGAATCTTGAATTCTAAACGGAAACCATATGGAAATTAAAACTGAGACAAAAAGATATCATGTTTAAATTTGGATGTATACAATGTCAAACAGTGGAGTAATACCCTCCCGAAATTTGTATGGAAAAATATCGACTAGTGCAACCTTAAAGCTGTATTTCATCTATCACCAAACTTACTCTCAAGTCCTAAACCCACGTTTCTCTTCTCAGAAAAGGCGTCCGCATATACGAACAGCTTCGCTCGCTCGGCTCATCCTACGACTGGTCTCGCGTCCGTTTCACAATGGACCCGTCAATGTGCCGCGCAGTCAATGAGGCGTTCATTCGTCTACACGATGCTGGCGACATCTACCGGGCCAATAGACTCGTGAACTGGTCTTGTACGCTCAAAAGCGCGATATCTGATATTGAGGTGGATAAAGTTGAGCTTACTGGAAGGACGCTGTTGAGTATACCTGGCTATGCTCAAAAGGTGAGTTATTATTTACTTACTGTATACTAAGTAAATTGAGGAGCTCGTGGCTAAGTAATAACAGCCGCATGGGTCGATCCATCAGGTTAAGCTACGCTTGCCGGGGTTGGTCCGTGGATGGGTGACCATCTTTACATACCGAGACTCCTCCGTGCCTCGGAAAGCACGTTAAGCCGTTGGTCCCGGCTGTCATTCGTGGATCTTTGACAGTCGTTACGGGTCGTCAGAAGCCCGAAAGTCTGACAACCAGTCTTACCAAGGGGTATCGTATCACCCAGCTACTGGGTTGTGGAGGTCAGATAGGCAGTCGCTCCATGTAAAATAATGGTATTCAGCTGCATCCGGTTAGACTGGAAGCCGACCCCAACATAGTTGGGAAAAGGCTAGGCAGATTGATTTATACTAAGTAAATTAAATATGTTTTAGAAATTGCAATATTTATACGTTCTGTGTTCCTGTCATTATGTTCTATGTAAGACCTCGCTTTATTTCTCTAGATTTCACTAGCTATTGAAACGATCTAATGTTACATAGATAAATAGACCTTAATTGACATCTAAGTGACATTCAACCTTAAGGTATTGAATCAATTCCGAGGTCAACTATACAGGGTCAAATTAAATTAGCTAGCAGAACTCCTCAGATGTGATGGATATTGATGTCTAATTACACAATAAAGTAAAAATAAATTAATTTGATTATTTTTTTTTGGGTCATCAACCGCAGTGCAGTTGAAATATCAGTTTAAAAAATCAGTTTTGTTTTTGTGTAAACTTCACAGATGTGATGGGTAATGAGTGATAGTTATTATCTGAACACGATAAGGTAAAATAAAAAAAAAAAACGAATTTTTCAACTCATACCTACTTCAAGTAACAACACTACCAGCGGCCATTGACCCCAAAAAAAATCATGAAATCTTTATTTTTTTATTTTATCGTGTTTACCTATGACGTCTGCGGAGTTTCGCTAGCTAATTTATTTTTTTCCTCTGAGCCCTGAGACAAGATTCACAACCAACTTTGACCTTAGGTACTAAGTAAAGTGAGCGTCGCATACAAATCATCATTCTCCTGCCCTTATCCCAATTTATTTGTGATCGGCGCAACATTTCTTTTTATTCCATACTTCTCTATTAGTCGTCATCTCGGTAGTCACCCCCTTTCTAGCCATGTCATCTTCCACACAGTCCATCCATCGTTTCTTTGGTCTTCCCCTAATCGTATAGCCATCCACATTCATACTAAAAACATTCCTGACGACATTTGCCTCATTCCTCCGCATCACATGCCCATACCACGACAACCGATTTCCACACAACTTTTCAGTCACCAGTGTCACTTTCATACTTCCTCTTATATACTCATTTCTTACCTATTCCTGTGGCGGCATCTACATCGCCACATACGAACTACGTTACTACGCGTCACACTGACGTCACGCAATCCTGCATCGCGCAATCAGAATTTACCGCGCAACTAGCATATATACAACGTCCCGACATCAACCGTCGGGCAGTTGCCCACCAGACACGACACCCGTCTGGTCGGAGGATCCTCCCTTTTCAATGGAGGATGAGTGAACTTTACACCCTGTTGCTCATGCCTCTATACTGGTGACCCCCCGAACATGAACGTCAGCGCAGCCTTCGTGCAACTCCTTCAGCGTGACGTCATCAGCATCACTTCCTCAAGCTTTCGAGCGGCGAGTCACACAGCCAGCCAGCACCCACGGCTTCAACGGGTATCCTGACCACCAGCATGCAGCGAACGCGCATTCCTGGTCATCAACCTCAGCCTCATCAGCAAACTTGGCACAGCACACTGCACTCTCGGCCGGTCCACAAGAAGAGCCCTACCTCTCCTGGTCGACACCAGCAGTCAGCCTCAACCCAGCGCTGTACGCTCTGACTCACTGGAGCATAACGCAGCGCCATCACCCCGACTCACTGGGGAATCACTGCAGACAGTTCCGACTCACCGTGAACTATGCGGCACCCGGTTCCGACTCACTGAAACCACAACTGGCACTGGCAAGCATCGCAAGATACACGACTCAGCCCACTATCGACCTCCGGTCTCAGGAGGGGAGTGATGTGGCGGCATCTACATCGCCACATACGAACTACGTTACTACGCGTCACACTGACGTCACGCAATCCTGCATCGCGCAATCAGAGTTTACCGCGCAACTAGCATATATACAACGTCCCGACATCAACCGTCGGGCAGTTGCCCACCAGACACGACACCCGTCTGGTCGGAGGATCCTCCCTTTTCAATGGAGGATGAGTGAACTTTACACCCTGTTCCTCATGCCTCCATATTCCATCCATTCGCGTAACACCACACATCCCTCTTAGCATTCTCATCTTAGCTGTTCATTCCTTCCTTTTGTGGCTCAACATTCTGATCCATACAAGACAGCAGGTCTAACCATTGTTTTATAAATCTTCCCTCTTAATTTTAAGGGGAACGCGGGAGTCTCAGATTGTTTCTGTGACCTGCCGCCATTTTATCCACCCAGTATCAATTCTGCGTCACATACGAATGTGAACAGTATTCGTATAACTGTCAAATTCATATTCGAATTTCGAAACCCTTGCTCACATTAATTCGCGCCTAATATTAACATTACAGGCATTAGAATAAGGTTTGTAATTGTATGGCACGCTTACTTAGTGAAGTTATGTTGCCTCTAATGTTGTGACACATTGTTTTAGGTGGAATTCGGCGTGTTAGTCTACTTCGCGTATAAGACGGAGGACACAAATGAGGAGGTCATAGTAGCGACCACTCGTATAGAGACAATGCTTGCTGACGTGGCGGTGGCCGTGAATCCTAATGATACAAGGTATTTACATATTAAGGCGTGGCATTAGCTCAATATTCACAAAAATTGGTTTCTTGGATTCTCGAGTATGACGTAATGCAATGAAACTATCCGACCCAAAAAATACAGTGGAAAGAGAAGGGTTTAATGAAAAATTTTAATCGAATAGAATAGTAAGAAATAATTTCATATTCCCAATAAAAGATTTGGTAGTTGCTCCATAAAACTAAACTTTGGCGTCGAACATCTCTGTATTTTTAGCGATGACGACATTCTTTTTTTTTTTAGCATTTTTTTAAAAACTTTAACCGGACAATTATTTAATTTATTGTGTATTTTCTGAATAATCTAAAGAAAACCCGAAAAATAAATGCACATTCGCAGCTTAGTCACATCTCGGCAACACAAATATTATTTTCAAATTTCAACCTTATTTCAAGCCAGCTAATGGTGACAATAGATTACGCGGTTGTGTGCCGTTTAAAATCGTAGTTAGTCCGCGCCTTAAACTATTGCTTACTGTACGTACAATTACAGTACAGTAAGTTAAATTATGTTATGACATGCACAAATACACTATACAAATAACCCTGTGGTTATTTGTAATATTATGTCGGAAATCCAATAAGGGGATATGTTAGAGTCATAAGTAGTTGTGGCCCAGTGGTAACTGCCCTGACTTACGTGTCGTAGGTCGTAGGTTCGAACCCAGACGCGAGCTTTACTTTGTGTAATTTTATTTCATTACCACTGCTCACGAAACGGTGAAGGAAAACAATAGTGTCGTACTCCTTAATGTATCGGAGGAAGGCAACACAGGGGTGTTGCCTTCCTGTCTGGCCCTGGCCGGAGAATGGTTTCACCGGCTGTAAGCAACAACGACGCACGTGTTTTGGGTGCCACTGCGTAAGGACTCTGGCCCATCTGTCCCGATGCTTCCTACACACATTGCCCGCCTAAACCCAATCCCTTAATTTGCCATGCTTCGTTTTACTTGATCGTATAAAAACTATTTTCTGTTTGTCAGGTACAAGCACCTTGTGGGTAAGCACGTGGTACATCCGTTCGTCGACCGAAAGCTGCCGATCATTGCCGACGATTACGTCGACATTAACTTCGGAACCGGTTCGTATCCCACCAATAAGTCATCTGCCTAGCCTTTTCCCAACTGTGGTGGGGTCGGCTTCCAGTCTAACCGGATGCAGCTGAATACCAGTATTTTACATGGAACGACTGCCTATATGACCTCCACTACCCAGTTACTGGGTAACATGATACCCTTTGGTAAGACTGGTTGTCAGACTTTCGGGCTTCTGACGACCCGTAACGACTGTCAAAGATCTACGAATGACAGCCGAGACCAACGGCTTAACGTGCTTTCCGAGGCACGGAGGAGTCTTGGTGTGTAAAGATGGTCACCTATCCACAGACCAGCCGCGCCAAGCGTAGCTTAACCAGATGGATCGACCCGTGCGGCTGTTATTACTTAGCCACGAGCTCCTCAATACGTGTCAAATAGTTATTTTTGAACAATCTAAATAACGGACAAAAAAAATTTGTGTTCATCCCTATTATAATGATTATAACCTTCAATGATTACGTAAAAAAAGAACAAACACGTGTCCAATAGATATTTTTTAATAACTTAGGCTCACTTTCACCACACATCACTTACCTTAGTCTTCATCCCTATAACAATGACTATAATCATCATATAACTTTCGCGGGCTACCGTAGTAAAGAAAAAAAAAAAGAAACCCCCCCCCCCCCCCCGTTAATATGGTTTAGGCTTTTCAAGTGTGTAAACTCTTATTTTCTAACAGGTGCTGTAAAGATTTCGACAGCGCACGACCTGAACGACTACGAGCTGGCCAAGCGTCACAATCTGCCGTACATCAACATTCTAGATGACGAGGGCAAGATGCTGCCCAACTGCGGAGCATTCGCTGTAAGTTCTTTATGCTAAATATCCTGAAATACTATTTTTACTTAAGAAGCCTGTCGCATTTATTTAACTCATCTCAAAAACAGATCATAATATTTATTGAGCTGAGTTTATTAGATAACACAATAGAAAAGTGTTTTTAATAATTACCTATTAAGAGCGTTGATCGCGCGCGGGCTGGCAATATCGCATTTCTTTAAGTTGTTCGTGATTATTTCATTAAATTTAAATCAAAGGACAGGAAAAAATCACGAAAAAACTCTAGAAATGCGACGTTGCCAGCCCGCGAGTGATCAACGCTCTTAAATTCATTTATTATGTATTAAGTCGGCAATTCATAATATTTTTGAAAAAAGTATCGTTTCTACAAGAATTAATTCATTTTATGGTCTACAATCTTTGTTTCTTTATATGGTACCAAAGCGTAGCTACAAAACCTATTACACCGGTCGATTTACTTAATTGTAGGTACACATTAATAAGGAGATAAATTATCGATAGTCAAATGAATTATTGTCGATGTATACCTACATCATTTTGAGGCTGACTTGACTATACTCCTCCGCCGAATCCTTCGGGGTATAAGACGTCATATAATGTTATATTATGTACAGGGTATGAAACGTTATGACGTCCGGCGCAGTATCATCAAGGCGCTGGAGACTCCCAAGTTGTACAAGGAGACGAAGGAACACGCCATGGTGGTGCCGTTGTGCAGCCGCTCCAAGGATGTGGTGGAACCCATGCTTAAGCCGCAGTGGTGAGTACCACGTACTGTCTATCGCACGTCAGTAGCAACCATTAAACTACAAAAATGGCCTTTACTGCTACGACATAAAGGCGCTGACGTTGTCAAATTATTACCATGGACGTGAGGGTTGCCAACCATACTGTTAAAAACAGTATACTGTTTTTCACTCTAAAATACGATACAGGGTCATATTAAATTAGCTAGCGAAACTCCGCAGACGTAATGGGTTGATGGGGTCAACGACCGCTAGGACTGTTGTTACTTGAAGTATAATAGTTTTTTTTTGTTTTATCGTGCTTAGATATCGGTACCCATCATGTCTGTGAAGTTTACACAAAAAAAAAAAAAACCAGATTTTTTTAAACTGATATTTCAACTACACTGCGGTTAATGACCACAAGAAAAGTCATTAAATTAATTTATTTTATGCTTTATCATGTTTAGATATTGATACTATTTGATACTCATCACCTAGCTGGTCTCGCGTGGTGGATTACCCCGTTCCCTCTCATCGAGAGATTATAAACCTTATCGTGAATGTCTTATTTGATTTTTGCTTTGTAAACGAGTTCGCACAACTTTGCACTTCGTGACACTGTAAATAAGATGTACTGTTCAATGACACCCGAAAATCCTTGACTTAGTCTGCGCAGAGCCTTACATTTCTTCTATAAATCTCAGGTACATAAAATGCGACAAAATGGCGGCCGAAGCCATCAAGGCTGTTAAAACCGGCGAGCTGAAGATTATCCCGGATGTGCACGAGAAGACCTGGTACCATTGGATGGAGGGCATCCGTGATTGGTGCATATCCCGGCAACTGTGGTGGGGACACCGGATACCGGCGTACAGGGTTACACTGCCTGAACCAGAGGTAAGATGATAGTCATAAAGCACAAGAATAGAACAAAAACATTATAAATACGGTGACCATCTTTACATACCATTTACCAATACCCCTCCGTGCCTCGGAAAGCACGTTAAGCCGTTGGTCCCGGCTGTCATTCGTGGATCTTTGACAGTCGGTTACGGGTCGTCAGAAGCCCGAAAGTCTAACAGCCAGTCTTACCAAGGGGTATCGTATTACCCAGTTACTGGGTTGTGGAGGTCAGATAGGCGGTCGTTCCATGTAAAATACTGATATTCAGCTGCATCCGGTTAGACTGGATGCCGACGTCAACATAGTTGGGAAAAGGCTAGTCAGATGATGATTATTTGTAAATAGTTTCAGAGTAACAGAAAATAAAATGTGTCATGGTGTTTGGTGATAGAAATGGTAGGACTTTTTCAGGCAGGTCGATAACTTTTCAGAGATAAACCTTGAAACCAACCAACTTTAGAAGCTTTAAGGTACTACAACCGGAAAGAAACAAGAAATTCGAAGGGACATAACACGCCGACAATGTTTTAGTGACGTCACCAAACATACTAAATCAATAACTAAACTCCTTCATCTGTCAACTTCCTTGAACCACCAAGGAGTTCTGCGACGCGGAAGGTCCCGGCCGCAGTAAGACGACGCCGCGCCGGCGGCACACGCGCTCCGGGCGCAAGAAGCCGCACCGCATCCGCGCGCGGCGCCAGGCTGACGCCGCGCCGGCTGGCAGCGGTACAGCTGTATGTCGCTGCGTGGACACATTCGGTACGGTTACACCAAAACCGAACCATCGGCCGAATTCGTATCGGAACTATTCGGACGGGCCGTCCTGTATACCTATACTGCTGCCGTTGTCCGGCGTTACCGGTCTTGACTGAGTAGTCTGACTGTGCAGCGTATACCTATTGTTAGAATGAGAGCGCGTTTTATAAAAATGGAGGATTTCTAAGAGCTTTAGACTGACAGCAAATCTAAACGAGTTCGGATTCGACGGTTAATCGGTTTTTGTCGGCGTCGTCGGACGATGTCGGTAGTAGTAGTGTACGCGCTCTCATTCCATTACATACGTTTGTTTCGATCGGCCGACAACGCCCGAGCATACTTCGCCTGATGACGGATTTGGTGTAACCGTACCGATGGAGTCCGTCTCACGAATGAAGTCCCGCGGCAATAAGAGGAACAAATTATTATTATACAAGTTAGCAACATTCCTACAACAACTCTCCTACCTGAGACACCTCTGTTGCCCGCGGCTTCGCCCGCGTGGATGTCATACTTGCCTATTGGAATAGGATTTTGTTCACAATTTCATACGTTCTATTTTTTTGTGCTTGGGACCCTAATCTTTTTCTAAAATAAAAGTACTAGTTACTCCTTATAACATCAGCTATCAGCCAGTGAAAGTCCCGTCAAAATCGATCTAGTCGTTTCGGATATTAGCCGGAACAAATAGACAGACAGACAATTGTTTTTTTTTTTGTCAGTACCGTACCTATAATATACTTTCAGATGCATTTAGTAAATACCTGTTATTTTGACATTAAAGTCAAAGTCAAATTTCAAATAGGCACAAAAAAGGCACTTTTGAACGTCAAAATAAACACTACAAACAGACATTTCAATTTTATTTATTTGTATAGATTGTGTATTTAGTTTCTTTTTTTTTTTGCCTGTAATATGATGTTGAGATAAAATTGTGAACAAAATCCGATTCAAATAGGGAAGTATTGACATCCACGCGGGTGAAGCTGCGAGCAACAGATAGCAAATAAATAAAGATTTATGATTCCATCGCATGCCTGCAGCGCCACGACTGCGGGACTTCTTTCGTGAGACTTGACTCCACGCGTGGATGTAGTGGCTTTATGGTACATTTGCATGGCGTGTTGTGGCCTACCGTTTAATGTTTTATTATTTTTTAGATCGCCGCAATTTTTTCGGAGCTAAAATGTGCTGTAGTAACAAAGTACTGCTATAATATTTTTTAAAGTTTTCAATCCATAGTAATATCCAATATGTAATTGTTTCATTCATTCATTACTTACAAAACAAAAATAATTTACGAAGGGCCTGTTTCACCACCTACTATTAAGTCCAGGGGCCGTATTATGAACAAATTAATGCCATCATTTTTCCAGTGCTAGAGAGAGACGGAGCTATACATGACCTATATCACCATCCCTTTTTCGCAAAGGAATCATGATGGCGTTAATACTTCATAATAAGGACCCAGATTAACTTACTTGGCAGATAGTTTCATACAAATTCTATTCCATTTTTTAATTTATCCGCTAAGTGAAATAGGGCCTAAATGTCATGCTTCGTTGTGATAATAACAATAATAAATTTTAAATGTCAAATGGCCCATTTCAAAATTGGGAAATAACAAATTAAACATCCACATAAAAATTCGATGATATCACATCAGCAATATTAGCATAAAACAATTGAATCCCAGGAATCATTAATGCCTTGGAAAGCACGTTAAGCCGCTGTTCCCCGCTGTCATTCGTGGATCTTTGACAGTCGTTACGGGTCGTCAGAAGCCCGAGAGTCTGACAACCAGTTCTACCAAGGGGTATCGTATTACCTGGTAACTGGGTTGTGGAGGTCAGATAGGCAGTCGCTCCATGTAAAATACTGGTAGGCACCTATTCAGCTGAATCCGGTTAAACTGGAAGCCGACCCCAAAATAGTTAGGAAAAAGGCTAGGCAAATTGATTGAATCACTAAACTAAATCTCTTGTTTTATGGTATGCTAGCATGGAGTTCTGTAACAGTGCTGGTTTTAATTTAGTTTTTTTTTTTTCGTTTTATGTATATTTTTATTGAAACTTTTATTTTACTTTATGCTGGATTTTTTGTATTTATTCAGGTGTCAGTTAAACCTGACACTAATAAGGGAGTGTGATACTCATGAAAATGAATAAGTTTGACACTGGGACTGTACCTGAAATATGACAAAAATTATCTGCTGCTGCAAAGAGTACCTACGCAATGATAATTTATGGAACAGCTGCTTTTTTTTCGTGACTACTGCCTTTGTGTATGTCTGTCGGAACCAACTAGCTTATTTAGAAGCCGTTTAGTTTACAGTCTAGCCTTTGGATGTAGCCTCAGATCATAAAAAACACAGGAGAAGGAGGCGCAAGGCGGCGTGGCGCTGGCGAACGCATCTGGCCGCAAAGCGCCATGATGCCAGTTCCAATCATTAGTCAAATGTCAACTTGCGACGTCTTCGCTGCTTACGATTTTTGACAACATGCCGCGTTGTTCAGTGATTGTTTGCAAAAATAAGCATAAACTAAAGTGTATATTGAGAGAACAGCTGTATTGTGAATTACATGAAAGATAGCATCTCATTTCACACGTTAGTACTAAAATATTATTGTTTTTCTTATTAAATTCATTAAAACATTACTTAGTTATACTAGAAACACGAGGACGTACCAAAAGCAATTGTTTTCATTAGCAACAAAAACGATTGCTTGCTTAGTACAAATTGATCAATGAATCGGCTGGTCTAATAGCGCAATGGATAAGTGTTCTATAATATGTGGGAGTAGCGCTCGCCGGCCGCTGCTGGGGCACCACTCGCTCGGCTCGCGCGTGGTTGTTCACAGTTCTGACCTAGCCTGACCCATTTGGTCGGGGTGCCCCGGCTTAGTTACTGCGACCAATTCGGCTCGCACGTGGTTGGTCGCAGTTCCAACCTAACCTACAATTGAATATCATTCAGGACGCTAGTTGAACGGCGCCGTTTAGTGAAAAGGCTAAGCTGATAACTGATAAAGCTAGTTGGCTGCGACATGTCCATTGTTTAACCTAACCCACTGTAATCGACCATTATAAACGTTCTGTGGTAATTAATTCATAATTAATTTCGCATGTGAAAATATATATTTTTCAAGAAGATCCATAGTCAAGCTTGCGTAAACTACTCACATATACCACATTGACTTATTATATCACATTGACTGCACATGGTTCCAATACCACTAAACCATAAACTAAAAGCCCCTATCTTCTTCCAGACCAAAGACCAAGAACTCTGGATATCCGCTCACACGGAAGAGGAGGCTCGCACCAAAGCGGCCGCTAAGTTCAACGTGCCTGCCACTGACATACAGTTAGTGAGGGATGATGATGTACTCGACACCTGGTTCTCGTCCGGGCTGTTCACTTTCTCTATATTTGGATGGCCAGATCAGACTGAGGATTTACAGGTGGGTGGTAAAAGATATAAAAAAGAAATAATTCTGTCTAAATCCTAACTTATATTATAAATGGGAAAGTGAGTCTGTTTGTTTGTTACGCTTTCACGCTAAAACGGCTGAACGGATGTTATCAGTTCCGTAAAATCTGATAGATATAATCTTTCCAACTATTTATTTTATTTTTTACATAAGCACGCCTATGTAGTTAGAAAGAAAGAAAAAAAATATTCTGCACATACAAAACGCACATTACAAAAAACAAGACGTCAGGTACACACATGCAAAGCAGGCAGAAGCCTCGTATTCAAGCAGTCAAGTTGGCAATAAATTTTGTCCATTGCTTATGTCAGAGCCAGAGACCAAAGACAATTTACATTGCCTCTGTGTTACGCCACTGGCAAATGATAACAAACAATCAAAACAAAAAGCCGAATTGCACAGCCAACCATAGACGAAAAAATGCAGTACTTCATGGACGCTGTTTTTCTTTACATTTTTCTTTAAAATATAATAATCAATGTGTTAAATCGATTAAAACTTCTTCATAAATAGTGTCGATTGTTATAAGAAATCGAATCGTTAACGCATGGGACATCACTAATTGACTACTCTAGCTGTGTAAAAGTTAAATAAATGGTTGGATAGATTATAGTTCAAATATGTCCTATAATAACTGGTAATTTCGACAGGCGTTCTATCCCGGTACACTACTAGAGACAGGACACGATATTCTGTTCTTCTGGGTCGCAAGGATGGTGTTCTTTGGACAGCGGTTACTTGGGAAACTGCCTTTCAAGTAAGTATAAATTCAACCTAATGATGGTGTCAATAAAGTTCAAATTTGGTTACAGTAAATTGTATGTTTCTAGAATGTTAGCAGAGTTTAAAGTCAGTCAATATAAAAATAAACTTGCATCATACGGCGCGAATATGATTTTTTGTCTATATTTTTATAAAAACAGTGTTAAAAAATTCTGAAAAAATATACGAGGTGCATTCAATAAGTACCTAGCCTCATCGCCAGAGGGCGCTGTAGTTTCAAAAGAGTTTTACCACAGTGTAGCACATTCTTTTTTAATTCTTTTTTCAAATTTTCATTCCAATCCCTTCATTTGTTTTAATTTGACAACTTATGGAAGCGAACGTGTCGATCGGTTTTACAAAAATGGAAAAAGAGCAATATCGTTCGGTGATTCGATTTCTATTTTTGGAAGGGAAAACGCGCATCGAAATCAAAGAGCGCTTGGATGCTGTGTACGGTGACTCTTCTCCATCGATGGCCACCGTCAAGAATTGGTTCAACGAGTTTGCACGTGGCCGTACGTCGGTTTTTGATGAACCACGTCCAGGTGCACCGAAAACAGCTGCTACGGAGGAAAACATTAAAAAAATCCATGATCTCGTATTGGCAGATCGCCGATTGAAGGTTTGGGAGCTAGCTGAGACTGTAGGCATTTCAGAAGGAACAGTGCATCATATTCTTCACGAGGAACTCGGCATGAGAAAGCTGTCGGAGTGATGGGTGCCGCGTTTACTCACACCAGAAAACAAGCGCAACCGTGAGACCACATCGGAGACGTGTTTGGCGCTGTTTAAGCGGAATCCAGCGGAGTTTTTGCGTCGTTTTGTGACCGTCGATGAAACCTGGATCCACTGGTACACACCAGAGACCAAGGAGCAATCAAAACAATGGATCCAGACCGGGGAACGTGCTCCAAAGAAGGCGAAAACTGTAAAATCGGCCGGAAAAGTTATGGCCACCGTTTTCTGGGATTCACAAGGTGTGATCTACATCGATTACCTCGAGAAGGGTAAAACAATTACAGGGCTTTACTATGCCGATTTATTGGGCCGATTCGACGCCGAATTAAAGAAAAAACGACCCCATCTGGCGAAGAAAAAAAGTGCTGTTTCACCACGACAACGCACCGGTTCACACGTCTGCCGTTGCCATGGCCAAATTGGTCGAATTACGCTACGAATTGCTGCCCCATCCACCGTATTCTCCAGATTTGGCCCCTTGTGACTTCTTTCTGTTTCCTAATCTGAAAAAATCACTCGCCGGGAATAGATATGGATCGAATGAGGAGGTCATCGCCGCCACGGAGGCCTATTTTGCAGAGTTTGACAAAAACTATTTTTCGGACGGGTTAAAAAAGTTGGAGCATCGCTGGGCTAAGTGTATCGAACTAAAAGGAGACTATGTTGAAAAATAAATTGCCACTTTTCCAAAATTTTCGTTTACTTTTTGTAGGCTAAGTATTTATTGAATGACCCTCGTATATCTTATTTAAGGATAACAGGATTAGATTCACTTTGCTGGATAGAAAAAGATCCCAAAGTTACCCTTTTTCGTGATGTTTAATCAATGTCATAGCTACGACTTGTTTTTCTTATTACAAACTTTTATTTAACGTGCAATGTTTGTTTGTTTTTTTTTTATATAAATGAAAAGGTAGTAACATTTTTTTATTTCTGATTTTTTCTTAATAAAATTATTAAAATAATTACTATGTTTAAAAACGTACCAAATGCTCGAGGCAACCACTCGCGAGGCTACGCAACTCGAGCGCCGGATCATAGCGCCTTAAGTAGATGACTTCCAAAGTACCTACCTAATCCTTTCATTAATTCCTTCACGAAAACATGGAAGATTTTTAAACGTCAAATATAACTGCATCTATCTCCCACAGAGAAATCTACCTCCACCCAATGGTCCGTGACGCGCACGGCCGTAAGATGTCCAAATCCCTGGGCAATGTCATCGACCCCGTGGACGTAGTGAAAGGTGTCACGCTGGAAACTCTTCACGAACAGCTGGAGGAGTCCAACATAGACCCTAAGGAGGTGGAGAAAGCCAAACAGGGACAGAAACAGGACTATCCGAATGGGATTCCAGAGTGTGGGACTGATGCGCTCAGGTAGGTGTCTTGATGTCTTGTTAACGACAGATATACGAGGTGTATCTGTTCATACACGAAATCTCTTAAGGGTTCATTGTACTCATCATTATGAACAACTTTTACTATGGGACCAAACCTGAAATCGCGAAAAAATCAGCTGTTCGGTACTGCTATCTAATAGGTCTTTACCTATGAAATTGCCGTTTTGTAAGAAAAAATTTAAACGAATTTTTTTCATGCATTTTTTATTTGTATTAATCGAAGTAATCACCCATGCAATCAATGCATCTTTGCCAACGCAGTGGCAGTTTATTGATGCCCTTCTTAAAGAAATCAGCTGGACGGGAGGCAACAAATTCTTCAAAGGCATTTTGTACTGCCTCTCGGGTATTGAATTTTTTTCCCGCCAAGAAGTTATCCAAATTCTGGAAAAAGTAGTAGTCTGTAGGCGCAAGGTCTGGTGAGTAGGGCGGATGACGGAGAGCTTCCAACCCCAGTTCTTGCAACTTGGAGACCGTCTGCTGTGCAGTATGAGGTCGCGCGTTGTCGTGCAGGAGCAGCGGAGACGAGCGATTGACCAATGCTGGTTGGATATGTGCCAGCTTCTCCATCATTGTGTTCAGTTCTTCACAGTACACATCTGAAGTAATGCTCACCCCGTTTGGTAAGAAGCTGTGATGAATCACACCGGCGCTAGACCACCAAACAGTGACCATCACTTTTATAGGGGTAAGTTTTCGTTTAGGGCATTGTTTAGGCGCTGAACCAGGATCCAACCAACTTGCTGAGCGCTTGCGGTTATCAAACAGAATCCATTTTTCATCGCAGGTAACAATGCGGTTCAAAATTCCTTCATTTGTGTGTCTGTTGAGCAGTGCAAGGCACGTCTCGACGCATACTTCGCGCTGGCGATCATTGAGTTCGTGGGGCACCCATTTGTCAAGCTTTTTTACCTTGCCAATTTGACGCAAATGGACTAATATTGTTTTGACGCTAACGTCGAAAGCTGCTGCTAATTCAGCCGTAGATTGTGTATCATCAGCTTCCACAATCGCCTTTAATTCGTCATTGTCGACCAAAGTCTTCGGACGACCGCAAGGTTCATTTTTCAGGTCGAAATTTCCAGAACGGAAGCGAGCAAACCAATAACAAGTGGTGCGTTGGTTTGTAGTGTTAGCTCCGTAAACGTCGTTGATGTTGCGTGCCGCTTGTGCCGCGTTGCTGCCACGACGGTACTCATATTCCATAATTACTCGAATTTTTAACGTATCCATGATGACGAAAAAGATTGAAATGCGATGAAAATGTAACACTAATCAATAAACAAATGACTACTTTTGGAAAAAAAATCCATGTTTTTAAAATAAAATTAATTTGAAATTAGAATTCTTAGCCAAACAAAAATTATTTTGATTTGAAATGGCCAGTACTGCAGAACGGCAATTTCATAGATAAAGACCTAATATATCAAATTCGTCAAAATGCAGCAGCAGCAGCAGTTGATTTATTTGACAATTACCACCACGTTTATGACAAATCTTTCACAGTTCGATTATGGAATGCCTTGCCCGTGTCGATAAAAATTTCAAAAGTTGACAAAGATTGAACACTCCTTGTGTTCAATCTTTGTCAACTTTTGAAATTTTGGTAAAAAAAAACACTTTCTCTCTCTTTAAACATCATCATTACATGTATATAGTTCCTTGCTTTTGTTCCATGTTTATTATTGTATAAGTATAGATATCCCCATGGGCACTTTGTGGCTCCATTGTGCCGTATAAGAGCGATGCCTCATTAGTGCGTTGCGTTGCGTCGTCGCAACGGATCAACGCATTGTATACCACGCCTGCGTTGCGACGACGCACGATGTCGCAGCGCAAGAGGACGACGCGCGCACCTCAGCTTCCAAAACATTGGAAGACACTGTTCGTGTTCGTCGTCGCACCGGAACTCCGACAGCGCAGCGCATCACCCTCCGTCGATCCGTTGAAACGTCGTGTGCGACGACGCAACACTTTAATGTGGCATGCCATATAAATGTATGGAAAACAACGCAGCGTCGACGCTGCTACAACGCAACGCAACGCACTAATGAGGCAGAGCCCAGTAGTAATATTATTATAATAGTATATATGTTGATATCGAGTGGATGAACGTATGTACAGTAGGCGCGCGATCTGAGTGCAGTTCTGAGGAATGCGCTAGTGATGTGACCTAATTAGCGACAATGAACGGAGTTCGATATTTTTCTTTGACACCTTAAAAGTGGACGTTAAAACTGATTGTATCTGTTAGTATTTTAACACATTTTATTTATTATATTTGAGCTAGATATTTTTATTACAAGCTATGGTATAAAAAAAAGAAAATATCATGCATATATTCCCTACTTTAAGAAAACTGTGGGAAAGCCGGAAATCTTAATCAAAAAAGTTTATTATTGTAAACTATCATCACTGTCATCGCCGACCTCAATGACAAATCGGTCTACGGTATCTTCCATTAATCCATCCCTTTGAGTAAAACGCTATCGATAAGCGCGCGAGCGAGAGACATCAAACTCAGCACAGCACTAAACTACAGGCGGCCGCGGCGAGGTGTCGACGGGCGGGGGGAGTTGCACCCGCCCCGCTCCTCATACCTCGACTGCACTCAGATCGCGCGCCTACTGTATGTAGATATATCAGATAGTGTTTATTAGTACTTAGTAGGTATCCGAAACTCGGTCATTGCCCCTTTTACGTTCACTACTTACCTACCTTATATCATGACATTTCAACTAGTTTTAACTATCAGGTTCGCTCTGTGCGCCATGACTCAAGGCCGCGACCTGAACCTGGATATCCTGCGAGTGCAGGGCTACCGTTTCTTCTGCAATAAGTTATGGAACGCCACCAAGTTCGCGCTGATGTATTTCCCTAAGGATACCGTGTATGAGGTCAGTATAGAGCGTTAGAGAGAGATAGTAGAGTTTCTTACTGCTCTCTCGGTCTCTTCTTC
The DNA here is from genome assembly GCA_946251885.1 of Cosmia pyralina. Classification (NCBI taxonomy): domain Eukaryota; kingdom Metazoa; phylum Arthropoda; class Insecta; order Lepidoptera; family Noctuidae; genus Cosmia; species Cosmia pyralina. The sequence goes on from OX276354.1 coordinate 3,101,082, forward strand.
TCTGATTTATTTGGAATACTTTGGTTTTCTATCTGGGATTCTGGATATTGCTTTTGCTTGTTTTCTGAAATCCTATTGCTTGACAGAGTCTGATCCATATTTTCTTTATTAATCCTAAACTTAAAACAAACAAAATACATTATTTTTCCCTACCCATAGTTTAATCACTTAGGCGCCCACTTGCATCACAAATCACTAATGCCCGCGCGGTTTCTGAAGAATTCTTAAACGGAGTTTACACTCTCAATAGCTTTCTCAATTGATTCGACAAAATTATCTATTTAAGCGAATTCCTTCCTTATGGTTTTGAGGTCCTCGGATAAACACTCGGTAGTAATTCGCTCGACATGTAATCTAAATTCTTCCTCAAAAAAGTGTTCAGAAATACGATATCGAACTAATAATCACTATTGAATGGATAAACTTCATTTAAAAGCCTCAGAAACCGAGCATAAAAGCATGTAACGCTAAACGCATTTAAAACATCACTCCTGTCTCTGACATCTTCAAACCATTACAGAAATAGAACGATGTTTTAAATTCGTTTAGAGCTAAATGCATTTAGTGATTTGTGGTGCAAGTGGGCCTTTAAATCTTAAATTTGTTCATACTGATTTATTTATTTATTAATCTTTGGGCATAATATGTACAATGGCAGAATTAATGCCCTAGGCATTCTCTATCAGTCAACCAAGGTTGGTGGAGAGACAATATGCCTGATTAACGTTTATCATTGTATCCAGGTGCACACACCCACCCTACCTTCGGACCTGGCCCCAATGGACCGCTGGATGCTCTCCCGACTGTCCCTCGCCGTGAACAAAGTGAACGCCGGATTCTCGTCCTACGACTTCCCGTCTGCCACCACGCACTCCTACAACCTGTGGCTCTATGACCTCTGTGATGTGTATCTGGTAAGTTTGTACTGAGATAAGTCTGGTAAGTTTAAAATGCCTCATTGGTCTAGTACAAGCGATACTGTAGTGCTATTCTGTAAACATCTCACCGTGATAACTCAGGTGAAGTGAGCGTGAAGTGAGCCGTCATTCCACCTAATGCTAGAGGTTGACACTATTGACAGCTCACTTTAAGATCACTTCACTCATGTTTTCACGGTGAGATATTTACAGAATTGCACCGCTGCTGAGCATGAGGTACTGAGTTCGATTCCCAGGTCGGGGAAAGTGTTGGGTTTTGTCATCTATAATTTTTCATTAGCAGCCCGGAGTATGGATTTGTGCCCGGGTGATGGCAATAGTCTCTAGCCTAGATGTTCTAGCCTTTCGGAGATTACATGCGTGATGTTATGATATGTGTTTATACTCTCAGTCTGAATAAGTAATCCTTGTTCTTTTTAGGGTTCCGTTCCCAAAGGGTAAAACGGGATCCTATTACTAAGACTCTGCTGTCCGTCCGTCTGTCTGTCCGTCTGTAACCAAGCTGTATCTCATGAACCGTGATAGTTAGACAGTTGAAATTAACACAGATGATGTATTTCTGTTGCCGCTATAACAACAAATACTAAAAAACAGAATAAAATAAATATTTAAGGGGGCTCCCATATAACAAACGTGATTTTTTTGCTCGATATTGATAACGGCAACAGGTAGACGCTTGAAATATTCACAGAATATTTAGTTATATATTCACTTTAAAAATAAATAATTAAATTAAAATAAAACAAATATTTAAGGGGGGCTCCCATACAACTAACGTGATTTTTTTGCCGTTTTTGTAGATAATGGTACGGAACCCTTCGTGCGCGGGTCCGACTCGCACTTGGCCGGTTTTTTTTTTTTAGAACAATTTTTACAAATTGCACCAAAACTTTTTATTTTTTTTTTTTATATTTTCGCAACATAACACTGAAGGCACTGAACTCTATTAAAAAAAAAAACGATGGAGTTGAACTTAAAAATTAACTTTCTGCAGGTACGGTCAGCAACAGAAGTCGGTTATCACTGCTACTTTTTGACATCATCTAAATTAACACAAAATGATTCGATAAACTGCTTTTTTTTTCGTTTAACTGTTAAGAGTTAACGTTCTTAAAATTTTAAGTACTTCTGTTCCGATTTGAATTAAATAGTAATTAAGATTAAAAAACTGCAAGTGTTAATCGACTTTTGTTGCAGACTGTACAAGTGTACACTATACTTTTTCTTTCACCAATTTGTCGGTTTTTGTGTAAATTATTTACATTTTGTCTTTCTTTCTAGGAATACCTCAAACCAGTGTTCGCATCCGGCTCCGAAGCCGAACAAGCGGCTGCCCGTCGCACTCTCTACACGACCCTAGAGTTTGGACTCAAGCTGCTGAGCCCCTTCATGCCGTTCGTGACTGAGGAACTGTTCCAGCGCCTGCCCAAGAAGGACACCAGCTGTCCGTCCATCTGTGTAGCTAGCTATCCTACTGTGAGTCACTTGTGTCATATTAACGTTAGAGTACTCTCCTGCTGAGCCCCTTCATGCCGTTCGTGACAGAGGAGCTGTTCCAGCGCCTGCCCTGGTAGGATGCCTACAAGCCATTTATAGCACTATCCCCTTGAATCAGTACACCTTTGAATCTTCTAAAATCTAATTTCCTTCTTTCTTTTCCTAGGACGCTGACACCCCCTGGCGTTCAGAAGACCTAGAATCTGACGTGGACACAGTTCTCAAGATGGTGCATCTAATAAGGTCTACCCGCTCGGAGTACAACGTGACCAACAAGCAGAAGACCACGGCCCATCTCATCATTGCCGAAGACTTGAAGGTACAATAGAGAAAAATTTTATCTTTGTTACTTGAGAGTGTAATCTTCAGCTATGCGGGTTGTAATTTTAATCACCGTTTACCTCTTAAGGAGTGAATATACTCATCATTAGGAACAACTTTTACTATGGAAATAAGCTGTGAAAAAAAAAATCTGCTGTTCCCTACATTTATGTTCGCATAACTCGTCAAAATGTAGAGAACAGCAGATTTTTTTTCGCAAATTTAGGATTGGTGTCGTAGTAAAAGTGTTCATAGTGATGAGTACAATGACCCCTTATAAGTGGTTAACGGTGATTAAAATTACACCCTATATCTTTTTTATAATGTCTAAACATAAAAAACCAAATGTATTTAAAGTTTAATTGAGAATCTCAGAAAAGTATCAAGTTTTGGAACAACAAACTCATTGTCATACACGACAAAGTTCAAATTGCATTACCAAAGTTTAGGACATTTTTATAACTCAAAAATCAACTTTGACTACATAACGCTTAAGTTTATTGTTGAGTAACAATTATCTAAGATTCTGAATTTAATAACTAAGTTTCGCAAATTAATCAAATTTGACCCTGTAATGACTATAAAATATCCTCGTGTGTTTCTATAGGTGGAAACCCTGAAGAGTTTGTTCAGGAGTGTGCATTCGCTAGCCAATAGTGAGCTGTCGGATGAAAAGCCTCCAATTGGATGCTCCATACTGACGGTGTCGGATAAGATTGAAGTGCATCTTGTTTTGAAGGTATGTAAAGAAACAGGACAGGTAGAGGTGAATACTTCGTGCACATTTCGACAGTTATCTTCAAGTCTCATGTATTCGTAGGCAACACTACTGCCATTAACAAAACCTTCGGATGCATGCGCGTGGAAGGGCTAGGCACCGGTTTTGAAATACCGGTTAATATTGTTCGTGAAACCGTTATAATTCCGTTCATCGATTAACCGGTTAATCACAAAAATGGTTTCGTTTAGACCTAATTTTGGTTATCGGTTATTACAGCGAATAGAATTTTAAAACTCGCGCTAACCGATACTATGACCTGAATAAACCGGTTGTACGCCTGCTGCGTCGCCACCGATTGTCACATTCTCACGCGCTTACTTGTTTATGTTTTCTTTCATCGCTAGCCGCAGAGAGAATTGGGTTCGCGTCTTTCTTACACCTGCCGACCGAGTATAAGAAAGATGGCGAAGTAGGAAAAATTCGCTTATGCCGTCGAAACTCAAATTAACCGGTAAATTTCGCTCAACAGAATCGTATTCTTAAAACAACGGTTTCTCCCACTAACCGGTTTCCGAGCCCTGTGTAGAAGTTAAAATTCTGTACGGATTCACGACTTTGCCTTCATACCAGTCTCTCTATCGACCATAGAAGTCAAAATAAGGATCAACTGAATCTCTGTGGTCGCCTTTTCATCGACGGTCGATTTGTTACCGATAACAAAAAATCTAATTTTCTATCTAGCGTTGCCAGACCGCAAAATTCATCCTACCATGTCAAAAAGTTAACAAATTCATTCCATTTTCACAGGGCCTAATCGACCCCCAAAAAGAAATAACAAAACTAGAAAAGAAGAAAGAAACCCTGTCTCAAACGATTACCAAGCTACAACAAGCGATGGCCGCCGACGACTACAAAACGAAAGTACCCGCCGAAGTACAGCAGACCAACTCCGAGAAACTTACGCAGTCGCAGGGAGAGATCGCGAGGTTACAGGCGGCTATGGAAACCTTGAAACTCATGTAGGAAAACCAAAACGTCACCTAGAGTATTATACACAGTGCTGATTATTATTCTGCGGCTGTTTAAAGTAATGTCAAAGTGACAAAAGGACTTTGAAGTTTATTTGACAGATCGGAAAAGAGATGGAGCTAAACAAGATGTATAGCGCCATCTCTTTTTCGCCCTGTCACAAATGTACGGCTGCCAGTAACAACACCATGAAGGTTTAATATTGCCAATCGCATTGTTTTTTTTTTTTTTTTTTCAAAAATACAGTGTATGTGATGGATGTTGTTGGATTGGCGAAATGAAAGCGATTACATTTGAGATGAGTGCGATCAAACTATTTAAGTATTTAGAAATATTTCCAAGAATATAATAAAATGGAAAGCAAGTCAGGATGGTAGAAGCACTGTTGTATGAACTGATTCAATAACAGAACAGTTAGTAGGCCTACCTCGTGGTCGTGAGTCTCTTGTCTACCGAATAAGTCGCAATTTTTTTATACCAACAATAGATTTATTTAAATATTAGAAGTCAAAGTTTAGAACCTTCCAGTAATTGCCATTTAACTGCCAGTAAGGATCAGTACCAGCCTTGTACACACAGCAGCAGGTCAAGTTATTACAAACTGTCAAATTTTCTTATTCGATTTTTTAAGGATTAAAATCATTTGGAGAAATTTGTCAGTTTAGCATAACATGATGTACTGTTGTCTGTACCTTTTGTCGATTAAAATTGCTTTTTGTCTGTGCCTACCCATTGTCTTAAGAAAATTCTAGAAATGTTACCTTGAGTCAAGTGACACCAATTTGTGGTATTGTTCTAAGTGAAATGAAATCTTCTATTTATTTATTGCAATAAACTATGCTTAAATAAATGTGTATTTTTTATTTAACCTCAAACCCCGCTGGAAGACCGGTTCTTCTATATAATCGGTCTATGGTACATAAGGTCCCATTAAAATAGATGGACAATTTTTCACAGGATGTTCTACGCATGAATATGAATAACTTTCACTATGGGACTAACTCGGAAATCGCGAAAAAAAAATCTGCTGTTCAGTACATTTATATACACCAAACTCGTCAAAATGTAGGGAGCAGCTGATTTTTTTTTTTCACGATTTCATGTTTGGTCCCATAGTAAAAGTTGTTCATATTCATGGGTAGAACAGCCTGTTAAAATTTGTCTATCTATTTTAATAGAACCTTGTATATCTTCGCTTGACGGCACGGGCGGCGAGTGGTACAAATGACCCTGAGAGTCCAATGCCAGTTGAAGTTATAAGATATCGTGTACGGTCTATAGCACGTCAGTTGAAACATGTGAACTACAAAAGCAAGAAAGAAATACTTTAAAAACCGCCCTTACTGCTACGAGATAAAGACGCAATCAACGTCAAATTAAGATATATTATACGTGCTGCTTTTTTATTGGCTCCCTAGCCAGCCAGCCAGCAGCTATCGTGTCAGCCAGCTCCCTAGCTGCCACGATAGTGCTGTACCTACTCATTATTATGAACAACTTTTACTATGGGACCAAAACTAATCGCGAAAAAATAATGCTGTTCCCTACCTTTTGACGAGTTATGCGAACATAAATGTAGGGAGCACCTGAATTTTTTCACGATTTCTGATTTGGTCCCATATTACAAGCTATACAGAATGATGAGTAGTGGTGGTGGCTCCGAGCCAAAAAAAAAGCAGCCTGTATATAATATGTGGTTGACCGCCAAGCCATCGCTTAGGTCTAGGAAAAATAATGTACCTATTTTTTTTTTATTTTAGATTTATTTTTGAGGATTGTTTAACAACTATCACTGCGTAATAGGGTGGATCGATCTTGTATGAAAAAAAATAAAAATCATGTTAAGCTATAATGATTCAAAACCCTCTAATCTAGCAGTTTTCAAAACCATAATATTTTTAAAGTAGAACGTCTAGAAATACTGCCCCAAGCCAGTTCAAGTTTGAGGAAAATTGAGATTTCGTGACAATTTTTTCAATTTCTGAACGATCACAATGACTGCCATTTTCGTGAAAATACTGACGTTTCAAAATTTCGTTTCGGTTACAGAACTCTATTAATTTAAGCATTTGCGTGTGCCGTCTTTTTCTATCATATGAAAAACGTAATTAGCTATCCTGTTGTCAATTTGAAAAGTAGTAAATTGTTACATTCAAATTGTGCTGGAACACAGCTTCCAATTATTTATTTGTTTGCTGTTGTTTATCATTGCAAGAAAATACAATATTTCCAGAAGAAAAGCCTTTGTAAATTTTAATTTACTGACTTTATTGCACTTGGCAAAAAACAAGTACCTACCTTACTTATAAAAAGATGGAGTTCCCTACACTTGGTGAACACTGCCAGTACCAGAATTGTAACCAAACCGATTTCCTACCTCTTCAATGCAAATGTGGCAAGGTATGCTGCCGGGAACATTTCAACGAACATTGCTTGTCCGGGGAATGCGAGTTGGCGCCAAAACCCAAAGAAGTTAACCTCAAAAATGATGACCAGATATTCAGGTGTTCAGAAAAAGGATGTAGGAAAGGAAACCTGCACGAAATGTTGTGTTCGAAGTGTAATAAACATTATTGTATTGAACATAGGTTCCACCCGTAAGTGTTAACAGCTTCTGAATACTTTTATTTTTTACTAGCTGCGCCTCGCGTGTTCACCCGCGTAGACCGGGATTAAAAGTAGCCTATGTGTTAATCCAGGGTATAAGCTATCTACATACCAAATTTCATCCAAATCGGTCCAGTCGTTTGAGCGTGAAGAAGTAACAAACATACAAACACACACAAACTTTCATCTATAGAATGTGTGATTACAATAAGTACATATTTTTTACAATTTAAGTAATTGTATTGGGTTCATAGTTTTATTATTAGGTACTTAGGTTCAGTATTATATTGTATTTTCAGCACTTGTCCAGAAATAGATGATGAAACAATGGCGGCAAAGATAGAACAGTTTGAAGCTCCAAGGATACAGTTTAGAGAAGCTAACAAACATTTACAAAAAAAGGTAAATAACTACTTGTATACTACTTGTGTACTTGATGATTAGTAAAATAATAATTTTACTTTCTTAAGTTTTTCTTTCTACATTTAAACGTCTTGTATCCCAGTCCTAGTACTTACTGAAATTCTAAAACTACGAAAGGCAATACTTTAACTCACGCCTCCTTCCCATGGGGGTAGGCAGAAACTACAGAATGTCACCTGCTCGATCCTTACACACTCCTCTTGCCTCGTTTACGTTCATACATGTACACGCCGGTTGCGAGTACTACGCACCTGACGTTTATGAAGAACATTTAGATAGATAGATAGATAGAAGAAAGATAGATATTCCATCTTCTACTTATTACAGATCACTGAAAACATCCGCAAGGCTCTCCAATCATCAGCAAAAGTGAAGACAGCTTCAAAAATACACCTCATGAGAATAAAACAAAAAGCAATTGGCCCTAAAACCATATCACCTTCTGACAGAGTATACTTCGCCATTAAAAAACCTTTAAACATGGACCCCAAACCAATCAGAATCATCCAAGAAGAGGATAATATCACAAAGTTTGAATCTGTAACTTTAGATCCAGATTTAAAAGATACTGTGCCTGTATTTATCAGTTCTAAATGGAGTTTGGGTCGTTCCATAGATAGTATTTGTGACTCTTGTAATATAAAGAATGATAACAACAAAGTTAGTTCTGTAAAGCTTAGATTATTCAGGCAATTGGACTCTTACTGCATAAGTCCCATAAAGATGGATGCTGAAGTATCAGAGCTGATGAAAACAGAGGTTTTATTGGAAGGAGATAAATTGGTTGTGGAATATATTGATAGTAATGTGTTGAGTGAGTTAGAAGAACATGCTCAGTTGTTTTTAAGTTGATGAGAATGTAAATAAATGTATTTAGATTGATTTTTGAGTTTTAAATTGTTTGTCCTATTCTTTCTGGCACATTTGATCTTATTGGTATATTCCTGCGATTTTGCCAATAGACAAGCGAAAATTATAAGTTTTGGTGAAACCGGAAGTCGGCTGACCATATGGACCAAGCACGAGTCCTGCGAGCTTGAGGCTGGTGGAAAAGAAAACAAAGTAACTGGTGAGTCCTCATTTTGATCCTAGCAATATCAAGTCCACATCTCTAAACAATTATAGACTTAAGGGGATGCATTGATAATTTTGTGTTTTTAAAATTCCTATAAAATCAAATGTATTTTATATGGTTAAATCATTTGGATGTTTCATATATTATTTGACTACATTGTCTACTGCTTTAGTAAAACAAAAAATTTTTTCGCTGGAAAAAATTCCAAAGTAGCACCGTCTGTTTTCTGTTTTATACGATTGTACGTAAATAATTCCTTAGTGCAGTAAAATTTGCTTTAAATCGAAGGTATTTAAACTTACTAAGATAAATATTTATTTAAGTTTAACATTTGGTCATAAATCTACATTTAAACGAGGCGCGTTTAAGTTCCGGTGCGCGTGTGTCTTCTGTCTCGCGCGTCAAACTAACAGCCATAACAGTATTCAGTTTTTATTTTGAATTGTGTTTTTGTGTTTAATATGGGTCAATGACCTGAAATAAATGTTTTTTTTTTTTTTTTTTTATAACGCTATTTCACTTACACACCGAGCTAAACCACGCTTCGATATATCCTATTAACACTATCAAATCCATATCTGAACAAAGGATTCTTCCAAATGCCTTGATTCTGTGCTCCTGCATGTAGGTAGTTAACTAAGGCTACTCTTTTCTTTAGGAGCCAGGTTTTACTTGCCCAAATTCAGTTTTAATAATAGAAGGAAAGAACACCAATAAAAAGACAAAATTAAAAATAAATAACCGTATAATAATGTCAATATAATCTAAATTACAACTATACAATTAAAGCGTTACTTCACTACTGTCTTTGCACTGTGAATACTGTGACTGGCTTCTCTGGTACGTAACGGAGTCTACAAGGGGCATGAGCTGCGCGGGCGCTGATTGGTTGGTGTGCGCGGTGGGAGGGGGTGTTGCCGCCAGTTTATACTTCTCCACCAACCAATTACAGTGTCCCGTTCGCGCGATCAAAGTGATGAAGTCTCGTCGGTACTGTTTCGTTAGTATCGCGTATAGGAACGGGTTTGCACAAGCGTTTAGAGGGTAGAAGAATACTAGAAGCACTTTCCCGTGACTAACGTCGACTAGAGGAACGCCTGCTAGCGCTGTGATGCCGAAAAAGGCTACTGGCGCCCAGCAGAGCAAGTCTGTTCCGATGAGCAGCGCCATTTTGTTCGCAATCCGTCTTTCAGCCGCTGCGGCCGCCCCCCTCCCTCCATAACTCTCCCCTCCCCCCAAAGACCTGTATATCTGTACGTAGCACACTACAATAGTGACCCACGCGAGCGCGCTCACCATGAATATCGCTCCCTGGTACACAGCATCTCCCACATCCTTGCTTTCAACCGGCAAACATATTGAGGTAGACGAGTAGTCTGACACGCCGACCAGCGGCAAGCCAGCCATCAAAAAGGAGTACAACCAACCGCCCATCATAATTTTGGCCGCGGCTGACAAAGAGATCCTTCTTTCTAAGTAAATTGCATACGTTATCGCGAACCAGCGCTCCAACGTGACTATAGTTAGGGTAATGACTGATAGCTGTCCAGAAAATACTGATAGGAATCCAGCGATCTTGCAGCCGACGCCGTACTGCCAATCGTAGGCGTAGTTGAAGAACTCTCCGTAAGACCTGAGATCTACCACTGCTAACATGAAGAGGTACAGTCCTGTGCAGAGGTCAGAGAAAGCGAGGTGGCACATAAGGAACCTCGGGACGGTAATCTCCGTGTGGTTGGTTAGTAAGACGAGAAGAACGGCAACGTTGCCTACGACAGCGGCTGTGATGACGAACCACACGCTTGCGCGGAGCCATGACCAGCCCATCACGTCTTCGCAAGGGTTGAGCGCGTCTGGTGCGGGCGTGCATTCCACTTTTCTTGGACTGGAAAAAAAGAGGTGAATTAACAGTTTGTCTTTGTGCAGTTTTTTTTTAATCTGGGTAATCTGATAATAGTGTACATATACCTACTTAATGAAGATGTTTACACAACACCTAAAGGACCCAATAGGTGCCCTTGAGGGGCGCCGAGTCAAAATGCCTTCCATACGAAAGTCAAACGTCAAAAATCGAGTTTAATATGGCACAAGCAGTCTTAGGTTCGAGTACCAAGTTTGTCCCTAACACAATTTATACCAGAAGTTTAAAATATTGGAATAAGCCCTGATAAAAGGCCAAAACCGATTCTCAAGTTTCCAATACCCACCTAATACTAAAATTCCCGCACTTCGCCGATACGGTCGCGAACCCGACCCCCAGACTGTTGTTAACGGGATCATGGAACTCCCCCTGGTCGTCCTCGTCCTCCCAGCTCCCGGAGTCGGAGAAATATTCGTCCATCATGTTCGCGTCGTATTCCTCGCTCGTGGTGGCTGTTGATACGTCGTCTTCCATGGAGTCTCTGTAGAGAAGATTTTGTGGTTACTAGATCTGTTTTTAACCCCCGAGGCAAAAACGACGGGGTGTTATAAGTTTGACGTGTCTGTGTGTGTAAATGTGTATGTGTCTGTCTGTGGCATCGTAGCTCCCAAACGGATGATCCGATTTTAATGCGGTTTTTTTGTTTGAAAGGTATATCAGTCGAGAGTGTTCTTAGCTATGTTTGATGGAAATCGGTTCAGGTCTTCAAGGTCATCAGGTCGTTTGTTAGGTGTGATAGGAATGTTACACGCTCAGTTTGCTTGCAAGAAAATGTGGGATCTGACATTTCAAACACTAATGTCTTCTGGAACCATTGAGCTGGTCTGCTGTTAGGGCTCGAAGATAGGAGACGTAACCCTGGACTGCCTTTTAGTAAACCCATCGAGTTTGGGCTCGTTGGATTTGTCTTAACTAGTTCTCTTTATGTTTCTAATTGACGAGGACCTGATGCTGGAATTGGGATGTGGTTTTTTGCTTTTTATAGGGTTTAGCATTTTTAACCTTTAGTCATAATAATTGCGTACCTACTTTTTTTTGGTCGGGGGTTTTTTTTGGAGACTTTATCGTTGAGTGTTTGGGAATATAATCTATCTTTCTGAAAATGTTGATAGCATTTGGTGGTTTTTATAGCATCAAAGGTTGCTGTTGTCCATAGTTATCCACTATAACGTTAATTGCTCGTGGAAGAACACTCTTCACCTGGTCATAAAGCTACTTTGTTTGGTCTGAATTCCAGCATTCTTGATATTTTATTTTATTATTAATTAGATAAGTAAAAGTTGTGAGTTGTGCGACATATTTTTTTTTGTAAAAGCGGTCCTAACAATGCATGATTTTGGTCTTACGTAGTGATGTTCGAGTTGTTCTGGGGTGGGAAGATCTTGATCGGCTCCAACGATCTCCGCTTGCGGAACCGCGGAGTCCTGTGCTGACCGCCGTTCGCGCATTTCTGAACAAAATGTGGAATGTCAAAGTAGCTGAAACTAAAGTAGGTATTTTTTTTTTCTAGAAGTCTATATAATTCAGGCAAGATATCAAAACGCAAACGCCTATTTTTTAATCTCTGATCAAATGTTAAAGCTCTTGAACAACTTGTGATAAGCTGTTGCAGCTATCGTAGGATTTGGAAATGGATTACTTTTGCACATAATATTTACTTAGTATTACGTCTTTACTCATATCTATGGGTAAATGTGCTAGTTACAAAAATGTAAACCAAAATGCTACAGGATTACACTAAGTACCTAGTTGTATTTTTACCGACTTCAAAAAAGGAGATTCTCAATACGTCCGTTTTTTATTTTTTTATAGTTATCTATCCGGGCATATCTTCCAATTTTCCAATGAACCAATTTTAATCATTCTTTTTTCATTTGGTACAGGAAGCTTGCATGGTGGTCCCATTATAAATTTTATTTAGGGACTTTGCTTGAGTAGTTTTAGAGTTAGCTTTAAAAAATCCACTTTGTGTAACATGTTGATGATGTTATAAAACTTCCTGTAACTGTTGTTTACATAGCAAGTAGTGGTACTTATAAGAATTGGTATGGGGTAGGTAGGTAACTAAAAAGTGAAAAATAAAAAACTTTTTTCAAAATAAGAAAAAAAAAACTAACTTTCAAAAAGAACACTACTTACAATGTGATCAATAACTTTAATTTCGGAAGTCAAAGAAGAAGAAGAAGATACAGTACCAAAGACACCGACTTCCGAAATTAAAATAATTTTTCACTTTGTAGTGTTTTTTTGGAAGTCAGTTGTTTTTTTCGATTCAGCTAATTTTCGTTACGTTTACGTCGCGCGTTCATGCTAGGGTCTCTGGGTTGTCTTACCGCTTGCATGAGAGCTACTTGTGTCTCGTAGAGCTTGTGTCGCGTGGGGTTGTGTCGCTCGGGGAAGCGGAAGGCACAGCAGTGGAAGTGGTGCGTCAAGTACGCTCTCTGGAGACTCTGGTGGAAACATAGAGTAGATTTCAGTAGATGACGTACTTTTTGTTATAAACACTTTTATAAAGGTCGAAGCACAGAGTACATTTTTACATAGGGTACGAATAGGTAGTACTTTTGTTTACTTTTTTATGTTGTCTGTCAATGTCTATAAAAAGCGATTGTATTATTTTCTCTTTTCTCTGTTATTTTTGCTAAATAAAGTTGTTTACTCGTTTACATTGTAAATTCGCTATTATCTTGCACTTGGGCCCTATAAAAGACCATTACATCTTTAATTTTGTTTCAATGCATTGTGTAACCATTCTTATCTCTATTCGATAAGATTCACTTTAGAATCCGTTATAACATTTGAACATTAATAATATGCTGAAGCTTAAAGCTATAATTTGGGTCTAAGTTTTGGGCAATCAGCCAATTTTAGACAGACTTTATTAGGCTTAAATCATGAATGCGTAAGTCTTTAAGGCGCGGACTGACTACGATTTTAAACGGCGCACAACGGCATAACCTATTGTCACCATTAGCTGACTTGAAATAAGGTTGAAAATTGAAAATAATATTTGTGTTGCCGAGATGTGAGTAAGCTGCGAATATGCATTTATTTTCCGGGTTTTCTTTAAATTATTCAGAATATACACAATAAATTAAATAATTGTCCGGTTAAAGTTTAAAAAAAATGCTAATTCTCTTAATTTTTAAAAAAAAAAGAATGTCGGTATCGCTGAAAATACAGAGATGATCGAGGCCAAAGTTTATTTTTGTGGAGCAACTTCCAAATTTTTTATTGGGAATATCAAACTATTTTTTACTATTCTATTCGGTTAACATTTTTCTTTAAACCCTTCTCTGTCCATTGTATTTTTTTGCCTCGGATAGTTTCATTGCGTTACGTCATACTCGACAATCCACGAAACCAATTTTTGCGAATATTGAGCTAATACCGCGACTTAAATGAAGTAAGATATGGCAGTGGTTGTTCGTAAGTTTTTTTCTGCTGTAAGAAATTAGTTCGTAACTCACCTGAAATTCATAAATCGATGGGATGTATTTCAAGGAAGGTGTCTTCTCTATCCTAAGTGTTTCTAAGTTCTGCAGGCCCGCGGTTGGCAGGGAGGTAATAGCGGTGTTACTTAAATCTCTGAAACAATGGATTACCTTTCCAATATTCTTGCTTCTACTCCATCTCAATTGCCTAGCCTTTTCCCAACTATGTTGGGGTCGGCTTCCAGTCTAACCGGATGCAGCTGAATACCAGTATTTTACATGGAGCAACTGACTATCTGATCTCCACAACCCAATTACTGGGTAATACGATACCCCTTGATAAGACTGGTTGTCAGACTTTCGGGCTTCTGACGACCCGTAAAGACTGTCAAAGCTCCACGAATGACAGCCGGGACCAAAGGCTTAACGTGCTTTTCGAGGCACGGTATGTCTCGGTATGTAAAGATGGTTCACCCATCCACGGACCGACCCCGGCAAATGGATCGACCCGTGCGGCTGTTCTTACTTAGCCACGAGCTCCTTCTACTCAATCTCTGGCTGTTGATCAAGAAGGACAGACAGCTAGAGTTACTCAATACTCAATACTCAATCATTTATTGCATTCCACAATGTATTTCTTAGGTGGTAAGTAGACATAATATGTTGTGAAAATCGTGGACCCTGTCGGGCACAGCAAAAGAAAGTTTGAAGGAAGAGGACTTATTATACATGCAAAACTAACTTATTCTAAGTAAAAGCTATGGTAACATTTTATTAATTATTAATTTAATCTAAAATTTTTATTATCCATTTATATTAATATGTCAGTTCTATGGATTTGTCAATTAAATATTCATGAATACTATAATAACATTTACTCAGTAATAATTCCTTTAATTTATTTGTAAAAATAGCTATTTTTTTTCTCATTTCTGAGTACCTCTGGTAGTTTGTTGTACATTTTTTCGACATAACCAGTGGACTAGATGAGTGTATTTTTAGCCGGGATGTCGCGTCGGTAGGTTTAATCGTGTTTTGTGTTTTATCTCGTTTTGTATGTCTTCTCATTTAGTGTAAAAGTCTTGGTGTGTGTGTGTGCGAATTTAAAGATTTCCAGTATGTATATGGAAGGAAGAGTCAGAATGTTAAGTTTTATGAAATGGGGTTTGCAGCTATCCGTTTGCTTTAAATTACCTAACTAAAATCCGAAGTAACTTTTTTTGAGTTGTGAAGCGCCGGTGCGTCTGTGCTATTTCCCCACATTATTACGCCGTAGCTAAGCCATGCATGAGCATAGGCATAGTAGGTGACCAGAGCAGTTTGCAAGTTTGTGGTATTTTTATTTCACGAAAAGCGTATAAAAATTTGGAAAGTTTGGATTTTATTTTCTGTACATGTGCTTTCCAATTGATATTTAAATCTATAGTTAAGCCTAATAGTGGGAATTCATTTACTGATTCTATTTTGTTATTATTAAAAGAAAAAATTACATGAAGCGGATTTTTTTGGTGGGGGTGAAAAGTTATTAATTTAGTTTTAGCAAAATTGATTTCACAAATTATGTTTGTTCATCCAGGTGATTGTTTTGGTAAATATATTATTAAGGGTATTATTTAAATGTACGTTATCATGACAGGGAGTAAGAATGGAAATATCGTCCACAAACAAAACGCATGGTCCGGATTCCTTTATGGTTTTTGGCAGATCATTGATGTAAATGAGAAAAAGAAAACATCCAACAACGCTCCCTTGGGGTATTGAGGCGTTTACTGCCTTGTCGAATCAGAAGTTTTGGAGTTCATTCTTTTTATTGTCGAAGAATTCTATTTCTACTAATTGCGCTCGGTTTTCTAGGTAAGATTGGAACCATTCATGGGTATGCCTTGCCGCGGATTCCCACTCCGTAGAGCTTATTTGATAATATCCCATATTGCACTTTATCATAGGCTTTGGTCATGTCAAGCAGTATACCAATTGCGTATTGTTTAGTATTTATTATATTTAGTGCTTCCTGTATAAATTTGTAAACTGCTAAAGACGTGGATTTATTTCTACGAAAGCCATTTTGACTTTCGTCGAATATTTTATATTTCTCACAGGTGTATACACATTGCTTTTTCAAAAATCTTTGAAAGTTGATCGGTAGTAGGTGGTCTAAATCGCAGAACAGAAACAGATAAAAAGGTTTATCTGTTATGTGGTCTAAATGGATGTTCTTCTGATAAAATCCATATAATTTTCTTTCTTCTGTGTATTTCGAAAGTTCCGATTATTCTTTTAGGCGGTTACCATCCCATGCACCCTACTCTGAATAGCGATAGGTATAGGAACTTGTAGAGATGAACCATTCTAAAAATGAACGCCTCTCCACAAAACGTGATTATTTCAATGTGTGAGAGGAAATACTTATTGCAACACTTTACTTGTGTGCGTGCGGCGATTTTACTGTTATCGTGGACTCGTCGCCGCACTTGGAGGTCAACTAATCGTGCGATCAGTCCAGCTAACAACATTATACGGCGGGGAGCATGCGCTTTATATGAAACGACACGTTCGCTCTGTCGCGCGTTTGTGTCATTTATACACTAGTTGGCCGACAAATCCGGCTGTTTGACGTTTGGGTAAGTCGGGTAGGTACCGTTTGCATAAAAAAATCAGTGTTATTTTTATGTATGTTTGTGATGTTAGTCTGTAAGGTATTTATTTAGTTTAGTTTGACCGTACTCGTCGGTGACTGAGCAACCAATGACAAAGACCAATTATGTGAATTGTGTCTACACACTTCTTTGCATGTGAGCGCAACCGCTGTGAAGGGGCGTTCAGTTATAGAATGGTTTATCTCTACCACAGAATAGAGAAAAGAGGTCTAATATCTCCTCTTTTATCTGTTGTGTGATCTCTACCTACCTAATAGTGATATGAGAAACTTACAATTGTCTAAGGAGCAGGTTTGACGCGAAGGCATTTTCATCTATATGTTTTAGCTTTGTGTTTCCTCTGAAACTCCTGAAAAAAAAACAATATCGTCAATAACAAACCCTTTTGATCTTTTGGTAAATGCTGTTATTTATATTGGGACCCGAATGGGTGGAGATATTTATCTAGAACAAATATTTCAACTTACAGTTTAGAAATCTGTGCATTTTTGAACGCAAACGCAGGCACCTCTTCAAGCAAGTTGTAGTTCAGGGACCTGTAGACAAAAAGTTTAAAAACTCTTAGACTGTAGATAGATACTACTGCCTTCACAGTGTACTGTGGCAATGAGCCAAAATATTATAATACGCGTAACAAACAGCACCCTAATTGAGCAACACACTATCAATCGGAATCGGTTTCATTTTGACAGTTCAACAACATTCATTGCGTTATTTGCGTTGTAGATCAGACAAATTTTTCGAACATATGAAGCAATGGAATAGCAATTAGCAATTTGCTTCAAAATGATTCAGATTCCGATTGATAGTGTATTACGTAATCAGGGTGCTGCTTTTTTTGATTGTTGACAATAGGAAATATGAAATTGGTATAAAAACCAACAAATTATATACTTACGGAAACTTAAAAACCTAAGATTCTATATAGTAACAGTAACTTATCGGATATGTTCAGAGTAAAGAAGTACACACTGCTTTATTATGGGCTAGGGAGCTGCCACGATGATAGTGTTGTACAGTCAGCAACAAAAGTCGATTAACACTTGCAGTTTTTTAATATTAATTACTAAGCGAAATATTTAATTCAAATCGGAACAGAAGAACTTAACATTTTAAGAACATTAACTTGTTAACAGCCTAAACGAAAAAAAAGCAGTTTATCGAATCATTTTGTGTTACTTAATTAAGTAGCAGTGTTAACCGACTTCTGTTGCTGACCGTACTAATCATATGAACAACTTTTACTATGGGACCAAACCTGAAATCGTGAAAAAAAATCTGCTGTTCCCTATATTCGCATAAACTCGTCAAAATGTAGGGAACATTTTTTTTCGCATTTTCAGGTTTTTTTGTTTTTTGGTTTGATCCCAGAGTAAAAGTTGTTCATAATGATGAAAAGCAGCATCTAAGAATGTACAATGTCCTAACCGACTTTTCTTTTCCGCGATAAGTACCTACGTAGTTGCTGCCCCAATAAAGATAATAATTTTCACTTATGGTTGCAATTACTTGAGCAAACTAAATAAGACTAAGTAGATTAGAGATAGCGCAGGATAAGCATCTAGCTATTTGCGAAGATACTCCATGAGCTAATATTGAAATTGTCGAGTTTATGACAGAAAATAGTTTGTTGTCTAGCCGCACTAGGGAAAGACTGAATCTCACGTAAGAAAAGTTTTATTTTTCCTATCAGGGAACAGTACTTTTTTTCGAGAACAACGTATAAGCATTTCAGGATGAACGGTTCAGTGGTTTATGAGTGAAAAGGTAACAAACAAATAAACAAACTTTCGCGTTTATAATATTAGTTAGGATTTTTGTAAATGGTGGAAAGTTTGGTGTCTATCTATTCATTAGTTACTGCGAAAGTTCCTATAAGGGTCTACGAAACACTGTTCTCCTCGCATAAGGAGCATCGGTACAACAAGCTTAGGTAGACTAAAACATGGCAAACTAGCTGTTCGTACCCGGTGTTGCCCGGATCAATTTCATATCTGTAATCTCCAGTGCTTTAGGCTGTGTGTTGTCTGTTTTCATACAAAGATACCATCCCAATTTCCGACTTTTCCGGTAATTAAAAAAAAAAAACTGTCATACAAACTTTGTCCTGACAAATTACAAACACAACAAAAAAATATTACTTCGCCAAATGTACATTCGGCAATAGATATTTATTTATACAGGCTGTAAGTGTAAATAGTGGCACTATTTTAAGGGGTCATTGTGCTCATCATTATGAACAACTTTTTCTATGGAAACCAACCTGAAATCGCGAAAAAAAAATTAGCTGTTACCTACATTTTGACGAATTATGGGAACATAAATGTACTGAGCAGCAGATTTTTACTTACACCCTGTATAGAAAAGGTGTAAAACCAAAGGAACGAAATAAAATAGCACATGTTGTGTATGTACCTAGGGACTTACACTTGATCGGCGCGCACGCGCAGTGCGTGCGGTGACAGTCGCTTTATGTGGTTGCCTTCCAAGTCTCTGTCAAAGAAAGAAGAAAGTAGAGGCACAGATAGTATAATACTACGGTAGGGGTAAGAAAATACGAAACGAGAAAATAAACAACATCAATTGAGTGTGATCTCGCCGAGCGAGAACACTGCTCAATCCACCTTCCTCAAATGCTACTGAAGAACATCCCATAAAGAACGTTCAAAATTAAGAGGATACATCGATGCGTGTAATTTTGCTCAGTGTGTAAGTGAAATGGCGTTATTATGGCTGTCTAGTTTGACGCGCGAGATAGAACTCTCACGCGCACCTAAACGCGCTTCGTTTAAACGTAGATTTATGACAAAATGCTATACTTAAATAAATTTTAAGCTTAGTAAGTCCTTAACATATTTAATTACCTTCGATTTAAAGCACTTTTTACTGCACGATAAGAAAATGTTTACGTATAATCGTATAAAACAGAAAATAGACGGAGCTACTTTGGATTTTTCTCTATTGAAATTTTTTTATAAGTACCTAATCATGTTTCGGTTTTAGTACAGAAGTAGACAATATAGTCAAATAACACAAAGAAAAAATTCTAATTAATTCTCTGATTTAACCATACACAAGTACCTATCCTATCTCGAGCGCATGCTAAAGCCTGGTTTCCACCACGAGCGGAGCGGACCCATTAAGGACTCCGTTTAACTCGCAAGAGTAAACTGCATACTTGTATTTCCACCAACAAATAGTCCAATAGTATGCAGTTTACTCTTGCGAGTTAAACGGAGTCCTTAATGGGTCCGCTCCGCTCGTGGTGGAAACCGGGCTTAAAGTCTCTAGATAAGGAGAGCCGAAAGTGTGGTCTTCACATGAACGCTGAAAAAACATGCCTGTTAACTCAAACTCAAAACTCAAACTCAAACTCAAAGCATTTATTTCAATTAAACCAATTACAGGCACTTTTGAATTGTCAAGGGGTCGGTCAGTCAGAAAGATGAAGCTAGGCGCCCATTCCAAAGCATAGTAGGTACCTATGGAGAAGAACGGGCAAGAAACTCCACGGACACTCTTTTAAATCAAGATATGGTTACAAAATAATGGTTACATCATTCATGTTGAAATTTCATATGTGAGAACGATGCAGAACGTTAAAAGCGTCCTTAAAAAAAAACAATTCAAATATTTAAATTAAATTAAAATAAACCCTGACCGCTAAGGTATGCCCAGCCTTCACTGACAGCGCTTATTCACGAACCTGACGCATGGATTGGCTAAATGATCCAACACGCGCCACCATCAGCGAGACATTAGTGTGAGCGTCACACACTCTCAGTCGCCAGGGCACATTCAAGTCAAACAAAGACGTACCCAGTAAATGGTAGCTTTAGAGTATGTACATAGTACCTACTCACACATGTGCTATGCCACCAACAGCACAAGAGTACCAACGGTGATACGAAGCATGCCAATCGCGTACGTGGATCGCGTGCTGTTTACCTTGGGCAAAGCATTTCATTTAGCAGACCGACAGAAAATGAAGTAGATCGCAGAATAAATAGTGCATGGAGAAGATATTGGTCGTTGAAAGAAGTGTTTAAATCACGCATCCCGATTCGCTTGAAAAAGAAAGCTATGGACACCATTATATACAAGGTTGATATGAGCGAGAGGCATTAAATTAAACCACATATACTATAGATGCATAGTGTTAACTCGGAACTATTAAAAAAAAGTTTAGAAGAAAAATAATAAAAAACTTTTTTCCAACAAATAAAATAGCTTAATGATCTAATTAAAATGTAAACATCCTTTGTAGACATTTCCACTGACGTGCGTAACAAAACGGCAACGTCGCGTCAAAAATTCTACCTACGCCTAGCTATCTAGGGTCATACACCTTTAAACGACAGAATTTTCAACAACATACTTAGTCAGCTGCTAGGGCAGATACGTCTTGTTTCAACAAAGAAAAAACTAAAAAATAATCCTGTGACTAAACTATTGCTTCTATTTATCTGATTTTTAGTAAAGAGGCTGAAAATGGTACAAAGTATATGTGGTTTAATTTAATGCCTCTCGCTCATATCAACCTTGTATAAACCTACTCTACTCTACGGTTGTCAAAGTTGGACACTAACAAAGGCAGTTACAAACAAACTTCAAGCCTTCCAACGAGCAATGGAGAGGAGTATGTTAGGAATTAAATTCCGAGATCGTAAAAGAAACAAAACACTGCATGCACTAAAATAATAGATGTTGTGGAATTGCAAGTTGAAATGGCGATGGGCTGGACATGTAGCTAGAGCCACAGATGGACGCTGAGTGAGAGGGTCCTCCATTGGTACCCTCGCGATGCACCACGCTCTCGTGGTAGACCCAGGCGCCGGTGGTGCGACGATATTGTGGCCGTGACCGGCCCCACCTGGACTAGAATAGCCCAAGACAGAGAGGTATGGCGAAAGATGGAGGAGGCCTTCGCCCTTAAATGGGCACCCAATACATACGAGTAATATTAATTGAACAAGAGATTATTTATTTTATTTTATTCAATCTAATTAATTTATTTATTTAAAAATCTATTTTTATTTACCTAATTGTTGTTAAAATGCATGTTTAAACTAGAATGAATTATTGATATACAAATTAATATTTTTATATAATGAATTTTTTAATGTCATTTTTTTTTTGGGAAAAAGGCTTAATTAATTAATTATTAATTAAATACCTTTATACATTTGGTTTTATAGGATTTTTTAAAACACAAAATTTATGAATGGTATCCCCTTAATCTGCTAACCGGTGAATCGGGGGTGTCCAACTATCCTACCCAATTTTGTAAGGCAAATATACGCATGTGTGGTTACTGCCTCTCATGAGTCGTGAAGTCTACAGTAATTCTTCTTTACCCGAAGAGCCGACTGTTATATTTCTGGGGGTAGAAGGGTATAGGACATATACTCACATAGCTTGCAGATAGGGGAGCGAGTTGTTATCCTTCTTGTTGTCGTGTACATGACTCAGGTTGGGCACTTCCACCAACCCAGACGTCGTGATGATGCTGAGAATTTAACATGTAGGTACAGGGTGTAAGTGTAAACAGTGGCAATCTTTTAAGGGGTCATTGTACTTATCATTATGAACAACTTTTACTATGGGACCAAACCTGAAATCGCGAAAAAAAATCAGCTGTTCAGTACATTTATGTTCGCATAATTCGTCAAAATGTAGGAAACAGCTGTTTATATTTTCGCGATTTCAGGTTTGGTCCTATAGTAAAAGTTGTTCATAATGATGAGTACAATGACCCCTTAAAATATTGCCACTGTTTACACTTACACCATACAGACAATGGTTTATTAGGAAATTAAAATATGTCTGTCCTAATCACGTTTCCTGCACTCAAAATATTTTTTTTTTCGTAATGTTTTTGTAACCCATTCAATTTCCATGAGTAGGTAGTGGGTAGGTACCTAGTGACTCAGTTAGTCAGTTACTGGCTGGGTTAATAACTTAATAATGAATAAAAAACTGAAAGATAATGATGTTTCAAAAAAAAAAAAAATTAATGAAAAAATCAAATCAAAAAAAAGTTGAGAGGTGTCAAGGGACACCCGGATGGAACGAAGTTCCTTTCGATTAATTAGTGAAGGAATTGATTTTTTTTTTTTAAGTTATAATAATATTTTTTTTATTATTAACAAATATAATGTAATATAAACTTAATAAGAGAGAGAGAGAGAGACAGACAGAGAAACATGCGCACGTCGCACAGCTTACAATAGCTTACTATAGCAAAAAGTGTCGTTACAACTTTTCGTGAGAATTTTTTCCGTCTAGCCCCCTTTCACAACGCGCGATAAGGAACTTCGTTCCAAAAATCAAATCAATGATGATGAATCAAATTAGTTTAAGGACTATCAATACGAGTATACTGAAAGCCCTTGAACTGGGCCGCTATCATGCAGTTAGCCAGCCCTACCTATTGCAGATTCAATCATTCATAAAATCATAAGCGATCAACAATCTGTATACCATATTTAATTAATTATTATGTAGCACATACATGTCAATAATGCTAGTGGTATGACTCATGGCTTGTTATTAATAAGAACAAAACAATAATAAAATTAAATACATACGTACAATGTGCGCAGCTCGGGCAGCGACGGTAATGGCGCCACTCGGTGAAGCCGCGGTGCTTGCGTTATAAACCTGGAGAAATGGAGCAATATACTATAATCTAGGAAAAATAGAAGGAAGAGACTGAAATAGAACGGACTAGGTGAAGATGGAGATACAGCTGACAACAGTTTCGACGACCTAGCTAGACTTACCTACACTGTTTGTTTATTGTTTGTTCACCTCATCGGGAACGGGACGTCAACGAGAAAACAGAGGGACAATTCCCGTATTTTTAACATTCGCAATCTCATCTCAGCTCAGTCTTAATCTGTCAAAAATTGAATAGCGTTTACCTACATTTTTGACATTTGTTTGTCGCTGGCGTGAGATTGCGACTTGAATTTGAACGTTTTTGGTAGGTACGAGAATTGGCTTTCTGGGGGATTAGGGACAAAATCTCTTTTCTGTAAGCGTTAACGCCAACGGAAAGTTCAAATTGTATGGAATTGACAGCAGCTTCTTTCTTAAATCTATGGCGCCGAAGTAACGACAGTACCTTTACTATGGCCGAATAATCTCGTTTCTCGTTGACGTCCCGTTTCCGGTGCGGTGGACAAACAGTCTTACAGGAACTTTTGGGTATACGGTCGCAGATTGTCACCTCCTCCCAGAATTTCCAAATACTTAGCAGAAGGCGAATCATAACGAGGGTGAAATATCAAAAGTACATAACATTATCGTATCACACTGCATATCTCTACGATTGGATTTTATATTACCTATCTCCTCAGGATGAACATAGGAAATTACGAAGAAGCTTGCGTGTTCTAAACCTACACTGAATCTACCATCTAGGTAAAACTTAGTCTTTTTTTTTGCGACCTCTTTTATACTTACGTAGGTACTTCAACTTTTCTAGCATAACTATTATTTGTATGTTTGCCAACGTTTGGGTGCAGCATACTCTGTTCCTGCGTCATAAAAGTTTTAAACCGTGTGGGTGGTTGTTTGCGTTTCACGCCCAAGTCCCAACGTAACTACGACACTACGGGTCAGGTTTCTTGTCCTTTGCCAAGAGACACACACTTCTTTAATAATTATTAAATAATAATAATTCTTTATTTCACCAAAAAAGCCCATAACAATAACCTTATGACTAACATTTATTATGGCTTAATACAAAGGTCAATATTTAAATACTCTCATTCCTAAACTAGGTTCTTGAGCTAGACCACCACCTCTTAAAGCAGTATTATTTTAATCTTACATGAGTTGAAAGAGATGGAGCTAGACGTCCTGTATAGCTCCATCTCTTTCTCACACTGAAGTAACATTAAAATAATACTGCTTTAAGAAGTGGTGGTTGGCCCCCAGTTTCTGTGACTCAGGAGTCAGTCAGTCAGTCTTTAGGCCTCCCATACGAGACGCACCAAACGTAGCTCGTCTATTGTTATGGTATAGATCTATCTACAGGGTTATTGGTAAAACACCAACAACCTCTTAAGGGGTCTTTGTACTCATCATTATGAACAACTTTTACTATGGGAACAAACCTGAAATCGCGAAAAAAAATCAGCTGTTTAGTACACATTTATCTAAATAAAACTCGTCAAAATGTTGCCCAACATTTTGACGAGTTTGATATAGATAAACGTACTGAACAGCTGATTTTTTTTGGGCTCCTCATTTAAATAGTTTATCAATCAATCATGTTTATTGTGGATCATAGGTACAGAAATAGATACAGATGTACCTAATTACAGTGATGTTGATCAGCTATGTCCCGCCCTTTGGGCATACAATACAAATTATTCAAATTTTTAACATTGTGTCACATTATTATATAAGAATTTAACATTATTATTTTAATAAATTAGGGGTTGAACTTTTCATGTAGTACCTACCTATTCATTATTTTATTGTATAGTTTTATTTCGGCCCTGACCAACAATAGGCTAACTAAAGCTTCAGCACAAACCCATTACAAAACGGAAAATTACCGTTCAAAATCTATCTTCGGAGAAATTTCAATAATGTTACAAGATGTAATAAGATCGTAATGTTCACACAGCTACAAACTGTAAAATTTTCTCATTCGATTTTGAACATAACCGTAACATTTTAAAGTTTAAAATCATTTGGAGAAATTTGACATTTTGGTATAACCTGATGTGCTGTTGTCTGTACCATAAACTCAGAAATAAATTTATTATCTATATATTATACCCACTAATAATAAAGCTGAAGAGTTTGTTTGCATGTTTGAACGCGCTAATCTCTGAAACCACAAGTCAGATTTGAAAAATTCTTTTTGCATTTGATATAGAAAGAAAGAAAGAAAGAAAATACGTTTATTTGCGGTAAACATGACGCAAAGGACAACAAAATAAAATAAACAAAGTAAAAAGCAAGTTTTGGGGAAAATATGCGTCACATCTACGTCATATCATATCCCAATTCTTGAGGAAAGCTATTTAAAATCACGCTAGGAACTTTAGGAGTCGAGCAAAAAAGAAAAGTCTGAAAGAACGCTAGGCAAAAATTAAGTAGGTAATAGCGCGGGCAGGCGATGCGATGCAATGGGGCGGGTCGGGGAGCAAGATATTTCACGCAGGCAAGAAGTTAGTCAATCAATCAATCAACTCAGCCAATCACAGTCCACTGCTGGACATAGGCCTCTCCAAGGTTGCGCCACAACACCCTGTCCTCCACCTTCCGCATCCAGTCTGCCCCAGCCACTTTCTTCAGGTCATCGGTCCATCTAGCTAGGGGGCGTCCCACACTACGCTTACCGATACGCCGTCTCCACTCTAGGACTCGTCTGCTCCACCGGCCATCGGTCCTTCGACAAACATGGCCAGCCCACTGCCACTTCAGTTTGCTTACTTTGAAAGCTATGTCAGTTACTCCGGTTCTTTTCCGGATAACTTCATTCCTGATTTTATCCTTCAAAGAAACTCCGAGCATAGCCCGCTCCATAGCGCGCTGAGCGACCTTGAATTTGTGGACCAGCCCGACCGTCAGTGTCCACGTTTCAGCACCGTATGTCATAACGGGCAGGACGCACTGGTTGAAAACCTTAGTCTTCAAACATTGCGGGATAGGTGACATAAAGACTTGACGAAGTTTTACAAACGCTGCCCAACCCAACCGGATCCTTCTGTCGGCTTCTTTCTCAAAGTTGTGTCTACCGAGCTGGATGACTTGCCCTAGGTAGACATACTCCTTCACAACTTCAAGAAGTTGTGAAGGAGTATGTAAGAAGCTAGTTGGTATTATTATATTAATAAAGTGTTATGTGTTATATACTCACAAAGATTTAAGATTAGGCATCTTAGTCAGATCTTCGACGGCGATGTGGTCCAGTTTCGGCGCATCCATTATTGATCTGGAACCAAAATATACGCTCGTAAAACGTGTTTCTATGTCAAATTGAGATTGGGGTAACAGGTGCGTGTATTAACAAAGAGATCAGTGATAACGATAAGATTAAGTAGGTACATGAAATATTTTTGTAAGTATCTAACATTAGCGTCAAGACGTCAATCTCTCAAGTCACTCAGTTGACGGCGAAGAGCCTCTCCAAAAGTAATACTGGAATTAACGTGTTCAAGTGACAAGCACGATAAAGATCAGTGCCGGATTAAGCCCGTAGCAATTCTATATAGAGGCTTTGGTTTGCTATAGGATAAATAGTAAATTTTCTTATTATTTACTTGAAACTGTAAATTATTTTTCGTGTAGAAATAAGTTAAAATTTTAAAATATCGTTGAGATTTTGATACCAACATCTATCCATTAGCCGGTTGTCTGCTGTAGTGATAGGTACCTATACCTATCTTTATTTAATTTATTTATTTATTTTATTTAATACTTCAAGCACACAAATGTACAGAGGCGGACTTAATGTCATGGGCATTTTCTACCAGTCAACCTTTGGGTGATGCAGAGACAAACAGTGGCAGGTGCAATGATGAAAAATTAAGGAATAAATATTTATTCAAATATAAAGATACTCATATACCTATTACAAACTATAAATATAATAATGTATATCTAATTATATATAAATATAAGCACAAATAAATATACATTAATACATGAATAAACTAAAACAAATAAGACAAACAATGAGAAAAACATTACCGTTGTGATGATACTGCCAACTTCTTGCGAATGTGCTCACTAACTTTAACTTTTTAAAGATCAATCAACTTTAAAAAAAAAAAAAAAAATCGTTAAATCGTTTTTTAAGTTTAATCAGGATGGTAACCAACCGATTATCCTGATTTCCTGAGGGAGCGCATTCCACAGAGAGATGGACTGAATGAAGAAAGAAGAGTGAATGAAGTCTGTACGGTGAGTGGGACATAGAAGAAGACGATTGTGAGATGAACGTAGATTTCTATTGTGGTTGGCGCAAATATACTGAAAGTGGGGAGCTAGATAATTTAATAAGTTTTTTTTATAGATCCTATAATTTGTAAAAAAAAAAATACGTTCGGGCAGGGGTGGGTCTGGGTGCGCAGGGCCCATAGAAATATAAAAACAGGAGAAGTGGCAAGGGGGCGTGTTTGTGTCTGCGCGTCATGATCGGTATGATCATTTCATAATCAAATGGCCGTCTCTCTTCTTTCTTATATCTATGGCGGGGTCCGTAGCAATTGCTACTCTTGCTACGTGGTTACTGATAAAGATCCAATCTAAGAAAAAAGATAATTATGTACAATAATTCGACCCCTGTCATACATGATATTCTAGATCAGGGTTCGAGATCTCATTGATGTAACGTCTATAATGAAATTTGGAAAATAAATTACTATTACTATAGTATGGACTTGCACAGAATAGAAAACTACAATACATAAAGGGGACGAATGTTACCGACGCTGAAAGTGATAATTCGTCCTAGGGCAATAGGGATGCATTTCCACTGACGTGGAGCTGGGCGGAGCGAAGAAGAGCAGTGAAAAGTGGCAAGTGTTTCCACTGAAACGGAGCGGAGCGGAGTGGAGATTTCGAGCACTATGATTGGTCGGACCGCCCTGCTCGACTCCGTTCTGACCGGCTCGGGGCCGCGTATTCATATATTTTATTTGAAAGTCCGCTCCGCTCCACTTGTTTTCACTGACGCGGAGTAGAGATTTCGAGGTCTGTGATTGGTCAATTGACGGTCCGCTCCTCTCCACTCCGCTCAGCTCTGCGTCAGTTGAAACGTTCCCTTATGCCCCTATCTTAGCATACTAATAACGCATACGGGAGGGGGCTCGTGGCATAATAATAACAGCAGTACTGGTCGATCTTCAAGGTTAAGCAACGCTTGCCGAGGTCGGTCCGTGGATGGGTGACCAACCAATACATACCGAAACCACTCCGAGCTTCGGAAAGCACGTTAAGCTGTTGGTCTCGGCCGTTATTTGTAGATCTTTGACAGTCGTTAGTCGTTATGGGTAATCAGAAGCCCCAAAGTCTGAAAATCCAGTTTTCCAAGGGGTATCATGTTACCTGGTCCGGGGCTTTTATCGGATTTTAATTTTTCTATGCGGTTTATAATTTCAGGTTCGGCGAATGGTTTTATCTCTATGTTGGTCTGTGAGTTTAGGGCTTATCTGCATAGAGTACTTTTTCACTTGTCTGGTTTCCTGTAGTAATCTGTAGCAATTTTTATAATATCTGCTCTTGTTTGTGTTTTATTGTCGTTTTTATTTGAGTTTAGTTTTTTGGAATCCAAGTTTTTTCTTTATTTATTTCTTTGTTAGCTTTTTTGTGCTTCCTTTTGCTATGAGAGTTTCTCAATTATTTTCATTCTGTGTGTCGTATAATAATTTTTAATACTCTTGTTTGTTGTTTTATCAGTACTGTTAGTTGGTGTTTTTCTTCCTTCGATAATTTCTTCTTGTTTTGTAATTCATGACGTTTGCAAATTAGTTTTTTTGATTCATTACTTATAATTTCATATTTTTGACTTGTAACCTTTGACTGCACTTCCTTCATGCTATGAGTTATTGCTTGATGTATTTTTTCATGGTAGGTTTCAACAGGATCATCATTGTTTAGGTTTTGAATTTTTTCTTGTAGAATTTTTATAAAATGTTTCTGTTCTTCTTCCGATTTCATCATCGCTGAGGCCTTGTTGAAATTTATTAGTTTTTTTCTTGTATTTTTCAAAGCTATTGTTGCTCGTCTCGTAATAATCAGTGGTCGCTAGAATAGGTTATGTTGTTTAGGACTTCTACATTTTCGAGTTGCTTTGGTTTGTTGGATAGAATGAAGTCGATTTCATATTTTGTTCTTTTATCAGGGATACCCAGGTCCGCTTCCTATCACGCTTCATTTTATACTGGGTGTTAGTTATCGTAAGTTTATTTTCTAGTGCAAATTTGATGAGTCTATCGCCCCGTTCGTTTCTTTTTCCAAATCCAAATTTAGCCATGATTAGGTTTTTGGTGGGATTCCTTTGACCTATTTTTGAGTTGAAATCGCCGATGATAATTAAGTTACTTCCTACGTATGATGGAGCTTCTCGTATTTTGTCATAAAAACATTAAATCTTCCTCTGGGGCTTCCGCCGTTGGCGCGTATACTTGGATTATTGACAATTCATATTTTTCAAACTTTAATTTCAAAAGACACACTCTATCAGATATCCCAATAAAGGAATCAATGTTGCGTTTTATTTATTTCTTGATGACATAGCCTACTCCATATCTCCCAGGTCTTTCCCCAATGTAACTAGAAGACGTGATCCTCATCTTTAATAGTCGAGTTACCCACTCTGCGTATGTCTGAAAGTCCAATTATATCGTGTTTTATATTTTCAATAGCATGTTTTCGTTGTAACATTCTTTCTGTCGACGATAGTGTCCTCACATTGTAAGTGCATATGTATAATTTACTATTCTCTATGTTATTAATCAATGGAGGGTTTTGGTCATACTTTCCCCGGGTGACCGGCCTTGTGGGGACACGAGGGGTCGCTATTTCCTATTTTGTGTTGCTATCTTCAACGTTGGATTGAGTAGGTATTTCTAATTCTTTTGGTTTTTGAGTAAGATAATGCATCATATTGGTTTTATTTTTCTTTATAGGTTGTTTTTTGTTTTTATTTTTATTACATTCTTCTACGGGTTTATTTGTCTCTGGGGGGGATTCTGATAGAATTCTCTTGTTTGATTTTCTATTTTCACCAATTATTATTATTTTATCATATTTCAAGAAAGTTTTTTTCCCTGTTTGTTTCCTTTCTTAAGCTGTCCTTGAAGTTCTTTTCGCATAGAAAAATTAAAATCCGATAAAAGCCCCGGACCAGACAATCTATCAAACGAAATGCTTCAACTATCCAAATACGTTCTGGCATCACCACTGACATATCTGTTCAACAAAATCTTATGAGAAGAAATAGTCGAAATCATGGGTACTTTCAGACATAATACTCTTGTATAAGAAAGGTGATCCAGCCGACGTAGGAAATTACCGACCAATTAGCCTATGCCAATATTATATAAGTTGTTCGCCTCATGTCTGGAAAATAGAATAAAGGAAGATATAGAAAAACACCAACCAATAGAACAAGCAGGCTTTCGTAAAGGATTCAGTACAGTGGACCATATACATGCCATAAAACAAATAATAGATAAATATGAAGAGTTGAATGCACCTCTATACTTGGGATTTGTCGATTACAAAAAGGCATTTGTTTCGATTTTCCATCAAAGCATATGGGACGCTCTTTTAGCTATAGAGCTCCCACACACTTACACTAACATTATCAAAGACATTTACAGTAAAAGCAGAAGCAGAGTCAAACTGGATAGACCTGGTGATACTATAAAAATAGGAAGACGAGTAAGGCAGGGGGACCCGCTATCTCCTAAACTTTTTATTAATGTCCTACAGCACATAATGTCAAACCTTGATTGATACCGAAAAGGCATTCTCATAGATGGTAAACATTTCAGCCACTTAAGGTTTGCAGACGACATTGTTTTAGTATCTGAATCTGCTTAACAACTAGAAAAAATGTTAAACGACCTCCATACAGTAAGTTTAAAAGTTGGTTTAAAAATGAACACCCTGAAAACAAAAATACTAACAAACAGGACAAAACAAGAAATAAGACTAAACAACGAATCATTATAATACGTAGATAATTAATAATTAATGTAATTTTAATCACCATCAACCTCTTAAGGGGTCATTGTACTCATCAGTATGAACAACTTTTATTATGGGACCAAACCTGAAATCGCAAAAAAAAAAACTGCTGTTCCCTACATTTATGTTCGCATAACTCGTCAAAATGTAGGGAGCAACTGATTTTTTTTTCGCGATTTCTGTTTGGTCCATTAATAAAAATTGTTCATAATGATGAGTACAATGTCCTCTTATGAGGTTAATGGTGATTAAAATTACACCCAGTATACAGGGTGTCCCGTAAATAATGGATCAAACGTAACGGGTAGGTAGCTTACCTAATTTCCAACAACTAATTTGAATATTAAAAAAAAAAACCGTTACAGTAACCAGGATATTAATTTTTTTTCGAATTTTACGATTTTGTCTTCCAGAATTAAGCTTTTTTAATGCTGTCGCTGCAAATGATGACATTTTTAGGTATGATTTTTATTTAACATTTCTGAATAGCTTACTAATGTTATAAGATACCATTTTTTTGAATACCGTTTTATTTGCCTTAGAAAAAAAATCTTGAGTTGAAAAGTTTTTTCTTTACGATGTTAGGACCAAAATTGAAAAAATTCTCCTGTAAAAAAAATGTATGACACCGAAAACCACCATTATTTTAAAAACTTGTACATTTAATAAGGTTTGCAAATTGGTGTAAAACTTACGTCTAGTCTTTATCGTTACAAAGATATTGCTATGAATGTGATGAAGACAGAAAATAAATTAAATTGGTACTATTCCATTTTTTCATTTTCGTAATGGCTTATGCTTGAATGCTTGTAATCGAAGCAGGTAGTTAAGCGGCTAGCATATTCCGACCCGATGACGTCATCTGTCCGGAATTTGGGACCGCTACCTGTGGCGGAGTTGCACCTCAGTCAGCGTGAAGGGGATAGATAGCGCCGCTTTTGTATTTTTGGTAAATTGGTATGAAGTTGTACATTCTAGTCCTTGTCGTTACAAAGATAATTGCTATGAATCTGAGAGGTGCTCCAAATCAACG
Organism: Cosmia pyralina; assembly: GCA_946251885.1. NCBI lineage: Eukaryota > Metazoa > Arthropoda > Insecta > Lepidoptera > Noctuidae > Cosmia > Cosmia pyralina. Next base: position 3,133,465 of record OX276354.1, read on the forward strand.
TTAATAAAAAAAATAAAAAAGTGTGTACATTTAAACTTTTTCTTTAAAATGTGTAACTGTAGTATTTCAGAGGCAATGTTCATTGAATTATTGAGGCGTATGAAAAGAATTAGGAGGCCGTACTAAAAAAAACAGTTAGTTCAAATAAATCGTTTTATTTGGTTTTTACAATAAATGTTCGAATTGCCTTCCCTCTACAAGAATGCAAAGTCTGCATCTCCTAATAAAGGAAGCTCTTATCCGACGGACAAAACGGCTTTGGTTTATTTCTGATACAGCAGATTGGATGCGCTGTCGTAATTCTTCTTCCGACGTTATTGGATTCTTGTAGACCCTGTCTTTTAAACATCCCCAGTAAAAAAAATCTAGGGGATTTAAATCCGGAGATCGCGGAGGCCACAAAATTGGTCCTAATCGGCCGATCCATCTGTCCGGATAACTTTCATCAAGGTGCGCCCTTACTGCCGTCGCATAGTGAGCGGGGCACCCATCATTTTGCAACCACATTGCTTGCCGTACGTCTTCTGGAACGTTTTCTAATAACCTTGGCAACTCATTCCTTAAAAAATGGAGATAATATTCGGCGTTTAGAGTAGCTGGTAGTTCAAAGGGCCCTATTATTTGCCCATTGATTATTCCCGCCCATAAATTTATTTTAAATTGATGTTGGCTCCTGTCCTCTCGCATCAAATATGGGTTTATCAGCTGCCAACTGTGCAAATTATGCAAATTTAAATATCCATCTCGGCGGCATGAAGACTCGTCACTCCATAAAATCTTGTTAAAAAACTGCGGGTCCGCCCGAATCATTCTAAGCATCCTTTGGCAAAATTCTATTCTTGGCTGGTAATCACGCGACGTCAGCGTTTGAACACGTTGCACGTGATATGGGTGCAATCGGCACCGTTGTAGCACTCGATGCACCGTCGATCTAGAAATTCCTACGCGTCGCGCTATGACGCGAACGGAGACTGACGGATCTTCCTCGATTTCTCGAAGAATGACTTCGTCATTAACTTGTCGCGGTCGTCCTTCACGGGTACCACCAACTCCGGTGCCAAGAATTCTTCCCTCAAGAAGCGCGTTATGCACTCTAATAAAGACGCGATAATCGGGATAACGAACCAGGTTCGGGTATCTTTCACGGTACAATCTTGCAGCCGCCCTGGCATTACCTCTTGCTTCTCCGTAGATAAAATGCATTTCGGCGTACTGCCGTGGCGTGTACTCATATCGAGGCATTGGGCTGAATAAGGTTTCAGCGCTACTGCACACACGTACAAGCACACACAAACGAATGTTTTCGGAGTCCGTAGGATCGCCAAGTCGTTTGTCCAATACGCAAAGAGTTCCAAATCGATAGGCAAAGCAAAGTCCAAAAACACAGCACAAGTCAAATTTTACAGAAGAAAACACCGAGCCACTGACCGGGAGCGAAAGTTGTCTGACGTAGCAACTCGGAGAGACTAGTTACAACTAAACTAATAAAATCAAGCAACAATGAAGCCTGTACGAGTGAAGGGCGCAGGAAAGAACAAAAGAACCTGCGCAACTTCATACCGATTTAACCGATTTACCAAAAAGCGGCGCTATCTATCCCTTTCACACTGACTGAGGTGCAACTCCGCCACAGGTAGCGGTCCCAAATTCCGGACAGATGACGTCATCGGGTCGGAATTATGCTATCCGCTTAACTACCTGCTTCGATTACAAGCATTCAAGCATAAGCCATTACGAAAAGGAAAAAATGGAATAGTACCAATTTAATTTATTTTCTGTCTTCTTCATCACATTCATAGCAATATCTTTGTAACGATAAGGACTAGACGTAAGTTTTATACCAATTTGCAAACCTTATTAAATGTACAAGTTTTTAAAATAATGGTGGTCTTCGGTGTCATACATTTTTTTTACAGGAGAATTTTTTCAATTTTGGTCCTAACATCGTAAAGAAAAAACTTTTCAACTCAAGATTTTTTTTCTAAGGCAAATAAAACGGTATTCAAAAAAAAATGGTATCTTATAACATTAGTAAGCTATTCAGAAATGTTAAATAAAAATCATACCTAAAAATGTCATCATTTGCAGCGACAGCATTAAAAAAGCTTAATTCTGGAAGACAAAATCGTAAAATTCGAAAAAAAATTAATATCCTGGTTACTGTAACGGTTTTTTTTTTAATATTCAAATTAGTTGTTGGAAATTAGGTAAGCTACCTACCCGTTACGTTTGATCCATTATTTACGGGACACCCTGTATATCTCGGCAAACATTTATCTTTCAACAAAAATAGAAACATAGAAGAAGTTAAGCGAAGAATTAACATAGCTTGGAGTAAATTTTGGAATTACAAGGAAATAATGAAATCACGCTTACCTGTAAAACTTAAAGCTAATGTTATGAACTCTTGCCAGTAGGCAAGACCTACTGGCAAGAGTTCATAACTTTAGCTGTTGTTCTGCTGCTTTAGCTGTTGTTCCCATAATGATCCCATAATAATGTAATGGCACAGTTAAAAATAAAATACAAATTTGCCAAAGGGTCATGGAAAGGAGCATCTTAAACATCAGACTAAGAGACAAACAACGAAACACAGCAATCAGAAATAAGACACAAGTCATAGATTCAACACGCTCAAGCACTGAAATGGAGATGGGCGGGCCATCTGGCGCGATCAGAAGATGACAGGTGGACCCTTCGAACAACCGCTTGGAAAGGCCCACACGGTAAGAGAAGAGGCAGACCAGCAGAGCGTTGGCACGACGAGATAGTGGAATTGGCTGGCAAATCATGGCTTGAGAAAGCAAAAACCAGAAAAAATTGGAAATTACTGGAGGAGGCCTAACCCGTCGAGGGGTCCATAATTAAAAATTATTAAATACTTTATTTAATTGACTTCATTTATTGTAATTAAGGAATAATTAAAGGCTTTTTATGTTTTATTTATTATTATCGTGTTACCCAGGGACTGCCAATCGGACCTTCACAACCCGGTTAGGGTTTGGAGCTCAGATAGGCTGTGGCTCCATGTAAAATACTGGTATTCAGCTGAATCCGGTTACACTGGAAGTCGACCCCAACATAGTTGGGAAAAGGCAGGCAGATGATGACGGGAAGAAAGAAAACTATCAAAACAAGCATAAGTTAGGATGTCGGTAGTATGTATGTATATGAACATAAGATGGATGATGTATTGATAAGGATGAAACAGATAGGGTCCAAGTTACTTACAGATGCTCAACCCGATGCAGATGATAGCCGGCGGCATGGATGGCCTTAGCCGTGAGCCTTGTGATGTTGGTCTGATGAAGCACCACCGAGACGCTCTCGCTCATCACATGGCATGCTGCTTCTCGGCTGCCTGTAACAATGAGATTATTGAGCCATTAGTTGATGAAGTGAAAGTATTAGAAGTAAATGAACGGTGATGAACGGTGATGATGATGAATGATGATGAGTTTAACTTAGTGAGGCAGTAAACTTCAAAACAGGAACAGGAACTCCAGTGGCCAGTGGCTCTATTCTGTAAATCCGCTGACAGACTTGAGCATTCACTTGTAAAGAGCATTCTAGCGAATGTTAAAATAAACAGGAGCGTTTTAGCGAGCATTATAACATAGCATTCATGAGCGTTTCTCCAAGATAAAAAAAAAACCGGCGAAGTGCGTGTCGGACTACGCACAATGAAGGGTTCCGTAGTTGGGATGAATTTATCCCAAGAACAAACTTAACACTGTAGTTGAAAAACATGGTCTCCCATACATTCCAACTGCAAATGTAAGTTGGTTGACTGCAATCTGCCTAGCCTTTTCCCAACTATGTTGGGGTCGGCTTCCAGTCTAACCGGATGTAGCTGAATACCATTATTTTACATGGAGCGACTGCCTATCTGACCTCCACAACCCATTAACTGGGTAATACGATACCCCTTGGTAAGACTGATTGTCAGACTGTCGGGCTTCTGACGACCCGTAACGATTGTCAAAGATCCACGAATGACAGCCGGGACCAACGGTTGACTATTACTCGTAAACTTGAAAAGCCTACTTAGCTGTGATAGTTTTCCTTTTAACTTCGTTATATACTCGTATATTAGTACCGTGAGTTTTTTCACCTATCCAAAACTAACCGTTTAGCTGGCAGTGGGGAGGGACACTTGACTCTAACAAAAATTAGCACTTTAAAGCTTAATATTTCAGAAACGGATCCCTAAATCGAAAAATTGTTTCAACAAACTCACAATATTTTGGTAAGACCCATCCAACAACACCCCACACCATGGGGACGAGAAAAAAAAACATCCCCACTTTACGTGTACAGAAGGTACACGTAAAGTGGGGATGTTTAGGTAAAAAAAATGTTTTTCATGATTTTATTTTACCACTGTCGGCGTACTCGTATAAACATGCCAAATTATAGCTTTCTAGTACTAAGAGTCTCTGAACTAAGCTGCGGACGGACAGTCGGACGGACATAGCGAAACTATAAGGGTTCCTCGTTGACTACGGAACCCTAAACAAAAAAAAATCATTGAACAAGAGTCCAAATAAAGATTTTTAATAGTTAGGGTTACACAAAAGACAATTGGGGGATGGGGGTTAGGTGTTTCGAAAGCTTTGATAAAGTTCCGACGAAAATTTGCCAAGCAGTAAGCAATCAAAGTAGTCAGCAGACTCAACGAAGAGTAAGGATGCCGCCTACACTTCATCTTTAGCCCAAAAATTCAATCAAATTATTCCCAGTTTCGGCAAATTGAAAATCTTAATCAAACATTTCATGAGTCACACCATACGTAATTGTCTGTTTATTTGTCCATGCATCCATAGAAATACGGCGTAGGTGTTGACCAAGGACTGGTATGTGACTTGGTCAATAGCAAATTACATAGAACTAAGGTAATTAAATTGGAGATGTGATATTGGTGTATTTTTCAACAAATAACCATTGTATATTGTTATTATATTGTTATTTATGCTAGTGTTTTCTGTAATGTTACACTCATCATCATCATCCCCAGCCTGACTTCACCCACAGCTGGGCTTAAGCCTCTCTTTTCTTGTGCCAATCCCCACGCTCGCCCACGCGATGCCAACAATGTCGTCCGCTCATCTCGCCGCCGGACGACAGACATCTCATCTTCCAGGCCTTGGATGCCGCTCTGTCACAGCCTTACTCCACCTGTCATCACTGCGCCTTGCCAGGTGTCCTGCCCAACACCATTTGAGTTCCATAATATGCTTTCCGATATCGAAGACCTGCGTACGTCTTCGGATCTCGACGTTTGGAACTGATGTTACTGCGTGTAGCATTTTCAGCTTGATGATTTTTGTAATACAAGGTCAAATTACATTTAGTAGCGACCGCTTTGATATTTAACTGACGAAAAAAGGAGGAGGTTCTTTTATTTAGATTTCTGTGATGACCACGCATAACTTTTCACACCAGTATTAGCTGTGGTACTAGTCCGTTTTGAAAGATTCTTATTTTATTCGGAAGTACCTCGAAGTTGTCCCTATGTAAAAATTAACTTTGCTTCGGTAGTTCTTGAGTTAGCTTCAATAATACGTATTTTTCCCACTTTTTAACCGACGAAACAAAAGGAGGAGGTTCTCAAGTCGACACGTAAGTATATTTTTAATGTGGATAATGTTCTAATTTCTTTTGCAGGTAGTGAGTGGTATTCGAATTTGCTTGTTTGATACTCCCTGGCCGTGCCACAGTGGAAAATTAAAAAAACATGTTTGTAGATAAATTGTACCATTTATGTACTATACGGGATGAGTAATAAAATGAAGTTTTGGTGGCGCGGCCAGGGATCATACTCCCTGGCCGCGCCACCAAAACTTCATTATATTTCAATATTCTTTGTGGTACAATTTTTTTCATTAATACCATATAGTAGCTAGATGGTACAATTTATCTACAAACATGTTTTTTTTCATTTTCCACAGTGGCGCGGCCAGGGAGTATCACACATTTATTTGTTTGGGGTAGTACCACCAGTAAAGAGTGAAAAATAAAACCTTTTTTACAAAAAAAAAAAAAAAAACAACCGACTTGCAAAAAAAACAAGTTGTAATGTTTTTTTGTAAGTCGGTTGTTTTTTTTTTTTTGTAATAAAGTATTTATAATGGTACCAAAGGTTTTTAAGAAAGGAGGTTACGTTATTTTATATAGCGAAGTAGTGAATTATTGTAATAATTTTTCTTTGTAACGTTTTCGTCTAGGAATGCAATGTTTATTATCTATCCCACCGTATGCTTTGGTGTTCTAGAGATTTAATTTATGATCATTTCAACAATGATTTTATAATACGTACGTATTTGCATTTCAAAGTATAGTATTTTATTTCAGCCTTTGCTTTTAACTTCTGCATTAAAATTCATAAAAACATGGTGTTTTTGCTATGTAGTTGTGAATGGTACACACAGCAGCAGGTTAAGTTACCACAAACTGTCAAATTTTCTCAATCGATTTTGAACTTTATCGTCAAAATTTTATGGTTTCATTTGGAGAAATTTGACAGTTTGGTATAACCTGATGTGCTGTTCTCTGTACCTACCTATGTTCACAATGTTTTATTGTGTGTAGGAATGTAGGTGCCACGTGGGGCTTGTGATCGCAAGCACTATTGTAGAGCATGAGGTCTTGGGTTCGGTCCCGGGTCGGGCAAACGTGTTATTGGGTTATTCTATCCAGAATTTCTCAGCAGCAACCTGGATTTGTGCCCTGTTGATGGTAATAGGCGATGTTTTCCTTCACCGTTTTGAGAACAGTGGTGATGAAATAATTTACACAAAGTAAAGTGTCTGTCTAATTAGGTTCGAATCCACGACCTACAACTCGTAAGATGCAGCCGTCAATGGGCTACCACTGCTCACATAACTTAAATTACTAAAGATAAATTTTGAACTTTTTGTGTTATTTATGTTACTTACCTAAAAATGAAGAACTACCTATCTTTAAACTATACTGAATCAGAGTACAGGCATCATGACTTTATCTAAAGAATGTGTAGAGAAGTTGATAGCTAAATGTTCAAAATTTAAATTATCAGAATCTAGTACACTTTGACAACCTGTTTCAGTGTCAAACACACAGTTTCAGTCCGAGAGTTGATGGATATTTCTAATCCATAGCTTCATAAGGTTTAATAAATTCGTCTGCTCAACAACGTAAGCTACAAGTCCCCACTTGCTCAGTAACCAGCAGCGCCCTATGCCTAGGTTCGAGTCCCACTATGGGACGCCATTAGCTGTGCTACTTAAATTATAACACGGCGAGAGGGCCCTCTGGCTCCGCCGGTTGCGAAAAGGTCCGTACAAAAAAAAAAAAACTTCGTGGCTGAACTGTCAAGATTAAAGAAAATGTGGTCAGCTGTCATGTGTGTCGCAATTATCCCGCCGATTAAACTGAAGCAGGTCCCTGTCTGCTTTTTAATAGGAGTAAGTGAACTTCAATTGCGAGATATTTGAACTCACCAGTTACAGGAACCAAACTTCAAACTCATGACCTCCTTGCCAGTTCGTCGCTCTAATTATACGCTTTTCAGCAATACAGTTCAGTACATACTCCTTTCAAAATAACATTCGGAATCGAATTTTAAAAAACTTAGTACCTAGTGGAGCTGCAAATTCCCTCATCATCATAAGCCTATCTACAGCAGTCCCCTGCTGGACAAGGGCTCTCCTATTGCACGCCATTCAGCTCGATTCTAACTAATACCAGCCGCCCTGCAAAGATTGTCGCTCCACCTAGCCTGAGGGCGTCCTATCCTACGTTTGCCGATTCGCGGTCTGCACTCAAGAACTCGTTTACCCCAACGGTCATCAGTTCGACGGCTAATATGGCCGACCCATTGTCACTTCAGCTTGCTTATTCTATGAGCTATGTCGACATCTTTGGTTCTCTGCCGGATCACCTCGTTCCGGAGTCGATCCCTCAGAGAGACTCCAAGCAAATTTATGGACCAGCCGTACCGCGAGTCTCCTGTACGTTTTGGCTCCGTAAGCCAACAGGCAGGACCCACTGATTGAAGATCGTCTTAAGGAAATTCCGCAAATTCCCTATCTCATTTAATTTACTCTTTATAATTCGCACTGAAAGTAGATGCTGACAAGCTGGCAATGTTCTTGATAGACATGTTATGCCATCATTAGTCACCACAACTCATTCTTTCATTCACCCTCCAGTCTGCAGAAAAACTAACAAAGTGTCGAAAATGCTGATTAATTTTCATTTATGCGAACGATTCGCACGTAACACGACACGTACAGGAAATTCGTTCCGAAATAGCGATTTGTGGGCCGTTTGAGAGATGCCAGACATCTAGTATTTCGTACTGAATTAAACACGGTGTGTACATGCCGCATAGTTTACGATAGACCAACTGTCTTGTAATTACTGTTCGCTTTTACTATCGATTATGTACTGAGGAGAAGATAAATCGTTGATTTTGTTATTATTTACGTGAAAAGTGTGTTACGGGGTTTAAATTGTGTTTGTTTTGATGAGTAAGATCAGAGTAATAAAGGGAGTGTATGTTGTATTGTAATTTACGTCTTTCTAAACGCAGTTCTATTTTTTTTTCAAGGTTGGCACAACTTACATTTATGCAACCCTCCTGCGAATTAAGTTTTTGATTTCATCCCATTGACTGCATTCATTATTCATCAAAATCAAAAAGGTTTATTTCATTATTACACGTTACATCATAGAAAACAGTTGGAGAAACAGTTGGGATTCTTGTACACTCTTGTTCTTGTGTTCTTCTTGTTGTGTGTAATCGGAATCGGTTTAATTTTGACAGTTCAACATCATTCATTGCGATATTTACGTTGTCGAGCAGAGAAATTTTAGAATTATATGTATAAAGCAATGGATTAGCAAAGTGCTTCAAAATGATTCAGATTCTGATTAATAGTGTGTTAAGCAATGGTGCTGTTTGCCTAGATATGATTCAGTTTCTGTATTCGGGTCCTATTATCAGAATACCAGCGCTGTGGTGTTTATTTTTTAAATATCGCAGCATTGTCAGCATAATGCTGCGATAGGAGCCTTTTTGGCTCCAGAAAGGAGCCGTTTTGGTCTCGCACTTCGCACAGGTTTTTTTATTTTTTTTTGTGTCTCCCTTGTTTGACCGAAAGGAATTTGGCCAATTTTCACTTCAAAAAAAAATTTTCGCTAAATTTCATTTGCCAAATTATTACTTAGCAAAAAATCTATTCACAAAAAATTGTAACGCAAACTTAATGTTTGGCAAATGAACGTTTAAACTATAACTTGTTTACCAACTAGTACTTTTAACATTTTTTATTTAGTCAAAAATTTCAGTTGGAATAACAGTTTTTATGCGAAATCAAATAAGCAAAGTACTTATTTAGTATCGTCAGTTTTCAATTCACCCTTTCCTATTCAGTCAAATGCTTCAATGACAAAAATGTGAACTACTAAGTGGGTAGGAGGTAAATCATAAATGGCGCTCAATGTGTGCTCTTTTTTTTCTATATAGGTAATGTAGTCGTTCCTGGCACTCACCGGAAGCTACCGCGGCACCGCTCGCTTCGCTCGCTCGGCTCGTGCGTAGGAGGTCACAGTTTTTACCTAACCTAACCTAACCATTTTTTTTTTAAATAAGTAATTAACCTAATCTAAATAATTCAGTTCCGGGTAACCTACTAAAAACAATCTCTTTTTCTATTAATGCAAGTCGTTTCTGGCACTCGCCGGCCGCTACCGCGGGACCGCTCGCTTCGCTCACTTCGCTCGCTCGGCTCGTGCGTAGGAGGTCACAGTTTTAACCTAACCTAACCTACCCATTTTTTTTAAAGAAGAAATTAACCTAATATAAATTGTTGAGTTCCGGATAACCTACTATCGGGCCTCTGGCTTCAGGCGCTACCGTCACCCAACACAGGCACTATGCTGGGCGATACCATATTCCGGCTCGCTACATGCTTGCGTCTAGGTGCTCCTTGCGGGGTTCCACATCGCTGTCAATGCGGTGAAGGAGTCGACTGCCTCGGACACCATGGCCTATCCTGCAGCAAAAGTGCTGGTCGGATGGCACGGCACGCCAGCATTAACGACATCATCCGTCGGGCTCTTGTGCCGCCGGGGTGCCAGCTATTTTAGAACCCAATGGCTTGGCGCGCGATGATGGGAAGAGACCAGATGGAATGACCATAATACCTTGGATTTTGGGTAGGCCTTTGGTGTGGGATGCAACCTGTGTCGACACCCTCACGCCATCCCATCTTCCTAGTACGGCGGGCTGTGCCGGGGCGGCTGCTGCAAGAGCAGAACACCTCAAACGGCGCAAATATAACAACCTTTTTGGGAACTATATGTTTGAGCCGTTTGGGGTTGAAACACTAGGGCCTTGGGGTCCGAGTGCTCATCGAGTTTTTCGGGACATCGCCAAGCGGTTGGTCGACTCTACATGGGACCAGAGGGCTGGCCTATTTTTAGCCCAAAGAATTAGCATTGCCATCCAACGTGGCAATGCTGCCAGCCTTTTGGGCACTTTTCCCATTGACAGCGATGTGGACGAATTTTTTGATGCCCTATGAGCTCTTCCCCTTTTTATTTTTTATTATATACTTGTACATAATATATATAAATATTTTAGTGTTAGCTTGTACATTGTAATTAAGGTAAATAATTATGTCATCTATGGTTATAATAAAAATAAATATACTAAATATTTTGAACCTACTAAAAACAATATCGCTTCGCTCGCTCGGCTCGTGCGTAGGAGGTCACAGTTTTAACCTAACCTAACCTAACCATTTTTTTTTTAAATAATTAATTAACCTAATCTAAATAATTCAGTTCCGGGTAACCTACTAAAAACAATCTCTTTTTTTCTATTAATGCAAGTCATTTCTGGCACTCGCCGGCCGCTGCCGCGGGACCGCTCGCTTCGCTCGCTCGGCTCGTGCGTAGGAGGTCACAGTTTTAACCTAACCTAACCTACCCATTTTTTTTTAAAGAAGAAATTAACCTAATCTAAATTGTTGTGTTCCGGATAACCTACTAAACAACAATATTTTTTTTTCTATTAATGCAAGTCGTGTCTGGCACTCACCGGCCGCTACCGCGGCACCGCTCGCTTCGCTCGCTCGGCTCTTGCATAGGAGGTCACAGTTTTAACCTATCCTAACCTAACCATTTTTTTTTTAAATAATTAACCTACTCTAATTACTTCCATAAATAAACAAATATCAAGTAACCATAAATTTGACTTGTTTCAGACAAATTCAAGCACAAAAACTTACAAAGAAGTACGCAAAAGACATCAAATTTAACCAGCAAGTCAAATGTCTAAAAATCTTATTTATGCCTTAATATTTTTTGTCATAACAAATCATTTCACCAAACGTTTATTGTCTGAAGATTGTTTGCTGTAATAAATCATTTGATTAAATACCAAATTCCATAATGACAATATAATTGGTAATATTTTGCCAAGTAAAAATTTGACCAAATGAAAATATGCGTACTAAAATCATTCCAAATATTGCAATGGTATAAAAAAGGTTGCTAAAATTTGTTTGGGTAATGAAATTTTGTCAAAATCTTTTCGGCAAAACGGCAGGCACCCGCCCTTTGCACTTGGTGCAGACCGGACGCTTTCAAACACGAAGTTTCCCGAGGGACATTAAGAAAATAGTTGTACTGTACCTACCTGTCCTAGAACAGAGCATTGTTCCAATTTATTCCCGGAAGGAATTACTTATCTAGTAAAGTTTTTGAAAGGAAATAAGTTCCAAAGGATTTTTGCAAGACGCAAACAGTTAGCCGATGACGTAAAAATATCTCGTTGGGATTTTATCGCGCACTGGATATTCAACTCTCGGTGTTGACCCGAGCTTCGAGAATCCAACCTAATAACAACAGAGTGCATCCCAGCCCGTCGAAAAAACACACTGTTGGATTTTCAACTCTCGGCGCTAAGCAGAGCGTTGAAAATCCAGTGCGCGAAAAAAAATCGCCGCGATATTTTTACGTCCGTGCGTACGTCGGCTTATACTTAACTATACAGAAACACACACACACACACACACAAATGTTAGGTACAGAAATAGGCCACATCATAGCTGCTTTAGCTAGTTAGTTTAGTATATTATATTGTAATCTGATTAGGTAGGTACTGTGCTCGTCTAACAACTATTGCTTTATGTTCAAATCTTAGGCGAGGACGCTGGCACCCTAAACACAAGTTAAATCTTACTTTGGGTGCCAGAGTTCATCGAAAACACTCTTTTCCATTGTTGAAACGTTGCATAGTTTTAAGATAAGTGTTAGTGTACAACTGAAGTTAATAAAATTATTTATTTTATTTATTTTTTTATCGGAGTTGGTATACTATCCAATAATTACATCTATTTCAGATTTGGGTCCTTGAAACTTTGACTGTATACTTTTAATTATCCGTGTTGTGTTTGTTTACAACACCGCCAATTATATCTCTGCTTGCCTCGTCAGGAATTATACGCGCGATGTATTTACAAATATTATTCAATGTTGTTCCGCAGATGAAAGGAATATTTCATGATTCAGTTTCAGCTGATTCCAATTGCGTGTTAGCTGTTTTAGTGTAAACAATCCGTCTTGTTTGTGAATTATTTCATTTAACAAACATTTAAATGCAGCTTTGTTTAATAAAGGATTTATAAAATCGTGCAAGTGCGTAAAGTTGATGCATGTCTTAAAGCTTTATTCTGTTTATTTGTGATGAAAAAAATCCATGGTAATAAACGATCAAAAAAGTGAGTTCCGAACCTTAAAAACCGGTCAAGAGCGAGTCGGAGTCGCGCACCGAGGGTTCCGTTCCGATTTCTGAAAAAGTGTGCTATTTAGAGACATCGTTTTATTTTTCTGTAATCTTTACATGAACTTCTATCATATAGATCATCATTTCAGATTTTTCTCTATGCAAACTTCGGAGACAAGGGGGGAAAGGTATTTTTATTTACATTTATCATCAAAAGTCGAATATTATGCGGCCTAAAAAAAAGAAAAAAATATGTTTGAGAATGTGCGAACAGCGCTCTTTCATATGATACCCCACATGCCTTTAGCTCCACCAGCCTATCTAGGTATGTATCCTATCCTTATAAGTAGGTATGGATAAACCCTACAGTCTATGCACATAGCGAGTTCATGGCGAGTTGTAGGCCTACCATCTTTACGCACGGCCACAGATCAAGCCATACATTTCCATTATAAGCTGATCTCGCATTGTATAAGATTTCCTTACAGTGAGAGGTCAGTGTAAACAGGAAATATACAGGGTGTCCCGTAAATAAAGGATAACCTTTTAAGAGGTTGTTGTACTCATCATTATAAACAACTTTTACTTTAGGACATACCTGAAATCGCGAAAAAAATCTGCTGTTCCTTACACTTAGACGAGTTACGCGAACATAAATGTAGGGAACAACTGATTTTTTTTTCGTGATTTCATGTTTGGTCCCATAGTAAAAGTTGTTCATAATGATGAGTACAATGACCCCTTAAGAGGTTATCCATTATTTACGGGACACCCTGTATAGTATGATGCATAGCCATGTGTACCAAACCTTAGTCGTAGACCCTTTCTAATATGCCTGTTATGTTTTTAAGCTATCATCTGCCTAGCCTTTTCCTAACTATGTTGAGGTCGGCTTCCAGTCGCACCGGATGCTGAATACCAGTATTTTACATGGAGCGACTGCCTATTTATTTATTTATTTATTTTAAATAGAACGGCCGAAACCAATTACACTATTTAAATATAATTACTTACACTACATAATATATAGTTTGTTTAACACAGTCATGCATTCTTCTCACAAAAATTCAAACACTCTGACAGAATCATCTTCCATTCAGTCACAAACACATCAAAATCTGTGTTTGAGTTCAGGAGAGCGTTAACAGCGTCTAATGTCCGAGGAATAGGTGACTTGGAGCGTGCAACAGTACGACAAGTTGGAACAGCCAGTAAGCGGTGTTTTCTGCTACGGCAATAATTGTTTGGGACAAATAGATTGCAGATTTCATTATGGAGATCAGGAACATCAATAATCCCCCTAAGAATTTTAAATATTACAGTCATCTGATCGCGTGACCGTCTTACTTCAAGAGAATTGAAACTTAAGCAACCCAACAGGAATTTAGTGGGATACAAGAGAGGATAATACCCGTACAAGTGCTTGTAAAGGTATCTAAGGAAAGCTTTTTGAACTTTTTCTAAAGCTAACGCATACTGCTTCTCAAAAGGATTCCATACGCACGCACTAGACTCAAGTTTGCTACGGACCAATGCCTCGTAAACAAGCCTGATAACGTGAGGGTTGTGGAAGTCACGACAGTTTCTTAAGACAAAGCCAAGGCGCCTGAAGGACTCCTTAGCAGTGGATGTGATGTGGTCGTGAAAAGTGAGCTTACGGTCGAATACGACTCCCAGGTCTTTCATGGAATCAGTTCTTGTAATTGTATCTCCATTCATTTTGTATAGAAAGACAATCTATCCTATCTGACCTTACGATACCTTTCGGTAAGACTGATGGTTGTTATACTTTCGGGCTTTTGCATAATGTCCCGTAACGACTGTCAAAGATCTACGAATGAATGCAATGGGACCAACAGCTAATCGTGCTTTCCCAGGCACGGAGGGGTCTTAGTAAGTATGTAAAGATGGTCACTCATCCACGGACCAGCCTTAACCTGATCGATGGACCCGTACGGCTGTTATTACTTAGCCACAAGCCCCTCTTGTTTTTAAACCAATTCCATCACATTTCTTAAGAATTGGCAGAGCAGTTTATTTCTTAACAAACAAAATATTAGTATGAATGACATACGATACTGCGTGCATCTGCTGCAGTGTGAAGATCAAAGCTGTATGTAGGTTTGTGGGTCATCCTTAAAACAGTTTTGACAAAATTAGCACGGTGCATTGAGCACGGTTGGGTTGGTTGAGTACCGTGATGACGTGTTGAACGTCATTTAGGATCACTCTGATGCATTTCTCAAAAATTTGCAGCAAGCTTTTGCACTCAAAACTCAAACTCAAAGCATTTATTTCAAACTAGCTGACCAGACAGACGTTGTCCTGTCCAAATTTCAATAATTCATACAAAATTCCCATAGAAAATGTACTTTCAGTTTTCCGAAATTTTCCAATTTTCCCGGCAACTTTTCCAATTTTTCTCTTCTTAAGACCCTTTCTCTTGAATCACTATCTAATGTTGAAAACTGCATTACTCGTAAAATCCGTTGAGTAGGTAGTGTAAAAGATCTAAGATTCTAAGCGAACAGACAGCGGAAGCGACTTCATTTTATACTATGTAAAGATAAACTATTTACAGGCACTTTTGAATTGTCAAGGAGTCGCGGCCGGTCTTCAGAAAAATGAAGCTAGTTGCAAATTCTGGCCTATTTCTATGGAGAAGAAACGAGCAAGAAACTCGACGGACAATCTTAAAAGAGTGTCCGTGGAGTTTCTTGTGGGTGGGGGTTTGTGGCTAAGTAATAACAGCGCAAGGGTCGATCGATCAGGTTAAGCTAAGCTTGCCGTGGTTGGTCCGTGGATGGGTAACCATCTTTACATGCCGAGATTCCTCCATGCCTCGGAAAGCACGTTAAGCCATTAACGACGAAACGCTTCAGCAATTCGTCTAATGCCGCGGTCCCAAGGCCTGTCACGGCCGGTGCCCAGCATTCCCACCATAGAAATATAAAAAATATAAAAAACTTTCATATATCTATGATTCCCACGGATCATCCCATACATTTGATCAGACGGGCGACGACAGGCCACCGTAGACCGACTGTTCCCACGGCCTGTCGGCCTAGCGCGCTCTGGCCTGTGAGAAAGCGGGCCGTTGGATCGCGGCATAATAAGGCTCCTAAAATAGGCGCGACTCGCGTCGCGTATCGCGCCTGTTTGTAGGAGCCTTAATTTTCACGCCACATTCACAGCGTCAGCGTGTTTGTACCCTTGGTTACTACATGTAAAGCGGTCGTCACTTCGTGAGATAAAATACTTGTGAAGGGAATGGTAATCGCCGGCCACTTCAATCTTTTAATTTCTATTAATGATCATGTCATTCACGTTTAGGAACATTCGTTTATCACTCTGCGGCGTATCTTATCAGTATTACCGCTGTACAAACAAGCCGGCTGTGTGGCCTGTTAGCTCGGCAAACTGTTAGTACAGCAAGGATTAACACGTACTTGCGTCTTTTTGACGATGCCCGCCTCATTCATCATCAGGCTTGTTCACGAGATCAGATACTGGGATCAGTAGGTTTAAAAAAAACCGGCCAATTGCGTGTCGGACTTCGCACATTTAGGGTTCCGTGCCAAATCTGATTTATCAATATATTTGTATTTGTTAGTAAACTATACGTATTAATATAAACATTATCACCCAACTTCATATGTCAATGGGAAGTTAAAAAATTCTTCGGAACATGTAAAAAAAGCTGACTTTGGTGGCTTCTCATTCCTTTTTTTTTTCTATATTTTTTAAAACAAAAATAAAGTATTTATCTACTCAACGAGCTCTAAACAACGATACGCCATTCGATGGGGTAGGTCCAATTTTTTTTTCGCGCCACCCTTTAGCTGTATGTGAGCCCACGTACAAAACATTTATAAATAATTTTTGACAATTTATATGACTTAGGGTCAACAAGATGCACCTGTGAAAATTTGAAGTCTGTAGCTCTAACCACTTGGCTGTAAAACATGTGTGACAGACGACTGACGGACGGACACGTGAGCGACAGCAATAGGGCTCCTTTTGGACCCTTCGGGGTACGTAACCGTAAAAAGAGGAGTTGGGCAAATAAAATTTCTTTCTTTCATTTTTTGAATTTTTGTAGAGCGCGCGTCGTCTTGTCTGTCACTTTTTACACACGGCTACATATGTACGTATCAAGCTATACATTTCCAGTGTAAGCTAACCTCTCATTCTACGCAAATCCTATACAATTCGAGATGGAGTTGTTGTAATGGAGTTTGCTGCGCCACTTCTCCTTCCCAGCTAAAGCACTAGGAAGTGGTGAAGGGCGGGCGTTTTGTGGAGACTGTCTTATGTTATTTTGACGTTCGGAAAATGTTGATTCTCAGATAATTTGAATAAATGACTTTTGATTTGATTTGATTTTGATCAGCTTACACTGGAAATGGCTTTATATGTATGTAGCCTAAGCTTTGTGTACCTATAAGACATAGGGCCAGTTTTTCAAACGAAAATGACCGCAAAATTTATGTAAAAAAGCAAATTATTTACCTAGCCTATAATGTTCCCCACTGCTGGGACACAGGCCTCCTCTCGCTGAGAGGGAGTGGGCTGTAATCCACCACGCGGGCCTAGTGCGTGTTGGTAGATGTCACATGTCTTCGAATTTTTGGTTCTAGGACATACCGGTTTCCTCACGATGTTTTTCTTAACCGAATTAATTATTTACTTACAAACAAAGACCCGACTGCTTTTCAGTTATGTGTTTTTGCAGTCGGGTTCTTGTTTATTTAAATAAATTGCTTTTTTTCGTTTTTTTTTTATTACTTACACAGGGTCTGATTTTTGGGATTTTTCAAAAATAATAATAAAAACTTGACATAAAAAATCTTGCAGGACAAAGAATTATTTTTGGGGCCTGAGAAGATAGCACCCCTCCTATTATATCCTATTTTCATTTCGCAAACGATGCGCCAAACACCCTCTATAGCCTATGTCACTCCCAGAATTAACTAAGACGAATCTAACGACACCTTACAAGTTATAATTCTTGCGCTCTAGCATGGTGCGAGTGACCGAGTGACATTTGACGCCCTTTTCACTTTTGAACGTTATCGCGATTTACAATCATGATTTAATATTTTAGCTGCACCCTAAATATCATAATCGTAAAATACGGGTTCAATAATAACTGTAGTAAATTAAATAAATCATCCTGCCAAAATGTTATTATCTACAAATAAAATCAAATTTAAAGAAAAATGAAGCAAAGTGATAGGCGTGTAACGTAACGCCATAGACATGTTTAGTGACGAGATGTATTGCTGTTATGGGTTTTTATCGATAGTCGATATTTTTTTTATAGAAAAAGAAGTTTACCGTATGTATTTTAAAATTTTGGTTAGACATATACAGGGTGTCCAAGAACCTGGCGTCCAACTGGATTCCCACGATGCCCCAAGTTCTAACAGTACTCAGAAAAATATTTTAAAAAATCCACCCCATGTACTTACAGAATTATACTGATTTCAAAAAAAAAGGGGAAATGAGCACCCTGTGACATACTTTTGAATGCTGTGACTGCTAATGCTGATAATTTCGATATTTCTTGGAGGTTTTGTAATCTAGGGTATTGCTGTGTCTAAATAGAATGTAAAAATAAAGTACTTATTGTACCATTTTAAAATAAAATATTATTTTAACTAAAGGTGATATGGAAAACTATTGAATTTCGCAACTTTGACCGACTGTAGTGTAAAAAAAATGTACCAAAATAGTATGGCAAGTGACGTCAAATTTTGACGCGTTTATTCCTCTTTTTAAAAAGGTATAATACTTACACATTAATTTGAAAAAAAAAAATTTGATAATATTTTTACTCAACAACCCAATTTTTACGAAGTGCCTACCTACTAACGGTAACTGTCGGACCCTTTCTTATCTTAGAAACTGTTATGTTACTACTATTATTTACTTCGGTTCCAAGAGTGAGCAAGAAGGAAATACACACAGGTAGATGGGTTCCCAGTAGAATAAAAGCAAAGAATGTTAGTTTAAAGATATTTTATTACAATAAATGTTCAAAATGTTGACCACCCGCGGCAATACAAGCTCTCACTCTCCTTAAAAAGGACCGCTTTATGTTTCGCGAGTAACTTTTTTGACGTATCACCTGCACTGCTTGTGTTATCTTCTCACGAAGGTCAGCGATGTCATTAATGGGCTTCGCATAAACGAGCTCCTTCATAGTTCCCCAGAAAAAAAATCCAGCGGATTTAAGTCAGGTGAGCGGGCTGGCCACGGGATTGTTCCTGATCGCCCAATCCACCTGTTCGGGTATTGCTCGTCCAAAAACTCTCTAACGGATACGCGAAAATGTGCTGGACAGCCGTCGTGTTGGAACCACATATCTGGTGGGGTCTCTTCTAGTAAGTTTGGCAAATCATTTTGAAGAAAATTTAAATATGATTCGCCAGTCAAATTCTCGGGCATCTCAAATGGACCAATAATATTCCCACAGAGAATACCGGTCCACATGTTCACTTTGAACCGGTACTGGGATCTATCTTCTCGCATCAAGTGCGGATTTTCCACATGCCACTCGTGCAAGTTGTGTAGGTTCATGTAGCCATCCTTCTTAAATGTTGATTCATCTGACCACAAAATTTTGTCGATAAAGTTTTCGTCTTCTCGATGTTTTTGCAGGATTGTTTCACAAAACGCGACTCGGCTCGGATAGTCTCGAGGTAAAAGACTTTGCACTCGCTGTACGTGGTACGGATGATATTCTTCTTTTTGGAGAATACTGTGTGCTGTGCTCTTCGGTATCCCCGTATCAGCTTCTATTCCTCGCACAGAGATGCTTGGATTTGCCGACACCGCCTCTAAAACTTCATCGCGTATGAAGTCATTTACGGGTCGTCCTTCACCAGCTACTTGATTGGGGAACCGCCCGTCACATAGTGATCTGTGCACATTAATGAAAACTCGATGGTCGGGATATCGCGTAGCCCTCGGATACCTTTCTCTGTAAAGTCTCGCTGCAGCTCGTCCATTACCTCTACATTCTCCATAAATGTAGTGCATATTTGCGTATTCTTGCGGAGTGTAGGTCGCCATGGTAGCACACACAAAACACAAACTGTCCAAACACAGGCAAAGGTCGTCGTAAAGAGTTCGTTTCAAAGTCCAGAGCACAAAGAGTAATCGAGTCCAATAAACAAAGCTTTAAATCGTAGTACGTGATCAATGGTAACAATAAGAGAGAGGTGCGTAGTAACGGCAGGAGGCAGTGACGCGTACTGACCGTACTGTTATCCTAAATAGCACGATCCCAGATAGCGTCACTATCTATCTCACTCGCACCTCTAACCTTTTTCTCCCTCACTCTTACCTGAATAATGGGGTACCATAAAGAAGAACCAGCAAATCGCAAAGATAGTTTCTGTCTTGCTCCCTCCTGTTGTAATAACGAATCACTATGGTGAGATGCATGCACATACCGTCCCTTACGGTCTAACCTGTTTTTTGAGAGGCCTGTTGTTATTTTTATGAGCATACAATAGTAATTCTTTAGAGGTTAGATTCAATTCGTCGTAAATTTTTCTTTCTAAGAATTCTGTTAGACATCGTAAAAATTGGGTTGTTGAGTAAAAATATTATCAAAAAATTTTTTTTTCAAATTAATGTGTAAGTATTATACCTTTTTAAAAAGAGGAATAAACGCGTCAAAATTTGACGTCACTTGCCATACTATTTTGGTACATTTTTTTTACACTACAGTCGGTCAAAGTTGCGAAATTCAATAGTTTTCCATATCACCTTTAGTTAAAATAATATTTTATTTTAAAATGGTACAATAAGTACATTATTTTTACATTCTATTTAGACACAGCAATACCCTAGATTACAAAACCTCCAAGAAATATCGAAATTATCAGCATTAGCAGTCACAGCATTCAAAAGTATGTCACAGGGTGCTCATTTCCCCTTTTTTTTTGAAATCAGTATAATTCTGTAAGTACATGGGGTGGATTTTTTAAAATATTTTTCTGAGTACTGTTAGAACTTGGGGCATCGTGGGAATCCAGTTGGACGCCAGGTTCTTGGACACCCTGTATAGAGTTAAATTAGACGAAAAAATTATACCATGAAACTTTTTTTTTTTTTTTAAATAAATATCGGTAGTGCTTTGAATGTGATTTTTTAACGTTTTGTATTAAATACACATTTTAAAATAAATTTCATAATACTAAGATATATCACAGACATTTTTAAAATTATTAGGAGAACGAGATTTTTGCTGTAAGAATCGTTATCGATAAAATTGAATTGTGCATATTGTCACTGACCTAGTCATGTCATACTGACATGTGTCACCCGCACCACGCTAGAGCGCAAAAACTATAAAATCCATCAAGCCCTTTATGCTACAGAGCGTGCCAAAGAAATAGTCATACTTACAAACATATTCTCGAAAAAACATTAACCTCCTTCTGTCTGGGGCAGTCGGGTAAAATTTGTCAAGAGTTTAAACTGCTGTGATTGGTTGAATAATTTATCAACAGCCAATTGCAGCAGTTTACGCGTGCTTGTCAATTGTTTGCCACAATTTTCGTTAGAAAAACTGGCCCATATCTACCTACTCGTGTTAAAAGTCAATGTGACAATATTAACGCCCGTGTTATGGGTATAAACCAGCCTTTTAGGAAACGGAATCCATTCTTTAATATACATCTCGTATTGGTTTATAGAATTAATAATGATAAGAGATGAAAGGCGTATAGTTTCTCCTGCTGGCAGCTATCTGAATGTACCTATTTATCGTTCGCTTCAATTTGAAACTGTAATGAAACGGTCACGGAGATCTAAGTGACACTGTCAATTTGCGATCACGACTTTATGTCAGTGTAAGTACACAATGATATGTTACAAGTGTTGCAAAGTAGTTATACACTGCTGTACAGGATAAAATAACATAAAATAATACAATAGTCTATTTATTCTGGTTCATGCGCTAAGTAATAAATAACCAATCACAGGACAGAGGTCTATCTCTAGATAGACCAATTTGTGTATCGAGTAAAATGGAAAGTATCGATTTTTTTTCGCGCACTGTATTTTCATCACTCTGCTTGGCGCCGAGAGTTAAAAATCCAACAGTGTGTTTTCACGACGCGCTGGGATGCATTCCGTTGTTGTTAGGTTGGATTCTCAATGCTCGGCTCAACACCGAGAGTTGAAAATCCAGTGCGCGATAAAATCCCGCCGCGATATTTTTACGTCCGTGTGTACGTCGGCTAAGTACGAAAATTCTCGGTATCGTGATCGTAACCATAGTATCGAGTATACTCAACTTTACTACTCAAAATTACTCAAGTAGTTATCGATTCTTTTCCTGTATCCCTAAATTGTCGCGCTCAAACACTGCATATTGCAAATACTGCATATTGTCGCTCATTTTTCTTCTAATTCCATTTTATTTTCTGTCCCGCATATACCGTGGATCCCGCATGTGTAACCCCGCATTACTGATCCTGCAAAAATAGGACGGGATCACGCCTATGCGGGATCACGCGTATGTGGAATTGGACTCCGTAGGCAGGAGTAATATCTAGGTAACACTCTATTTTAATTATCTTTCTTTCCCGAATCGTCCTAAAAACACTAGCACGTGTGTATTATGTATCTGTAAATAAAACAACATAGTTGCAAGTGCGATGCACTGACACCCTTCAACATGACATCTGCACACGCGAATCAGCTATCTTAGTAGGTACCTAGGTACTTACGTACTCTCAAGTAATCTTTCTATCAATCTTTACGATGCACTGTTAAGTAAACAATTTGTCGTAAATTAATTGAAAAGTATCGCACCTGGTAGGTATTTTTTGCCTCTAAAATGTATTTATTTATTTATATTGGTTCACCAACAAATGCAAAAATGTATATGTGACGGCGCGTCTAAAGGTTATACGACGCAGTTGATTTTAGAACGATCATGACAGCTGTCAACTTGACGTAATCCCAAGTACTAAGTTGGCGGCCTCTCGTTTTAGTTTTGGGCGCAAAACTAATTGAGGTAGATTTAAAGAAAAGCCGGTTGGATTGATAATTGAGATTGTGATGTTACTAATGGTGGTGATTACCCTGGCAGTGCAGTGAAGTAAAGGATTTGCGCACGCGCTTACGTACTTGGGAGAACGTCGTTTACATTCAGAATATCATTGACTTTCATTTACTTACCATCTCCTCGTCCGCAAACCCACGTAATATTATGACCTCTTCTGATAAAATCAGAAGAGGTCATATATCAGAGGTCAGATATTGCGTGGGTTTCTTTAAATCTACCTCAATTAGTTTTGCGCCCAAAAGTGTCAACGAGAGGCCGCCAACTTAGTACTTGGGATTACGTCAAGTTGACAGCTGTCATGATCGTTCTAAAATCAACTGCGTCGTAAAACCTTTAGACGCGCCGTCATATGCAACAGTGCAACAATCACTTACAGGTAAACTCCGCATGCATAAGTTGAACAAAATATTATAATATTATTCTAGTTTTTAAATTACTTATCTAAAGGTCTAAATCATTACTCTAACAATTCAATTCAATTCATAACACATTTCCTTTGAGTGAGATAAAGAAAGGTTTATCTATTGAGGAAGATTCTTATGAAAATTGGCCTTCAATTTGCCCAAACAAAAATCAGAAGTATAATAAATAGAATATTTTAGCCCCCTATTATACAGGGCTTAAATATAACTTGCGAAATGTGGGTGTACTACACCCACACACACCACACCTCACCCCACAACCCCGTTTTGTGTGGGGGTACACCTCTGCCCTAACCCTTCAAGATTTACAGGTGTGATGGTGGTGGTTTTATGGTGTTTAGCAAGGTACCTAGTTACACAAAATCGACCTCTTCCACAAATTATCGGGTACCTACGTGTAAAAGAAAAATAAAAGTCAAAGTCATATCATTGATTTCAAAAGGCAGTATCGTATCGAGAGAAAAATGGGCAAGAAACTACATCAGTTTGGCATCGTTCAAGGTTCCATCGTTTATTTTCGGTTCGGAAAACCCGAAATATCTATAAGTATGAAAAAAGAAATTAGAACATCGTCCACATAAAAAGTGGGAAAAAAATACGTAAGTATTATTAAGTTAACTCAAAAACTACCCAAGCAAAGTTTTTTACATGAGATCAACTTCCAGGTATAAAAAATACGTGTCGACTTGAAAACCTCCTCTGTTTTCGTCGGTAAATAAAAAGAGAAGTCCTTACCTCCTCGTCATTTTGACAGCAACACCCAGCCCAAACCCTTGAACCTAGAAAGCTGAAATGCACAGAGGTTCCCTTTCTAATGTAGACAAGGAATAAGGAGGGATTTCCCGGTAGTACGTTCCCGTGGGATCATAGAAATCTTATATCTATGCGTGGGATATTAACCGACATCCACGCGGGTGAAGCTACTAACAAAAACTAGTACCGAATGTGACTATCGATTGATTGTGATTTATATTCCCACCTAAATTATTATATTGACGCACTAAATTCCTTCACTCCCTTATTGGACCAATCACATTTAATTCGGCAAAGTTCGGTTTTTCCGAAAATAATATGTAAACGATGGAACGTTCCATCGCTTATTTTGTACATTGTCAAACTCTTTTGAAATATTTTACAATATTTTGTATATACTTACATTAATTGGTCCCGGAAAACCGATAACTAGGTAGGTATATGTACTTCTACAGCTGAAACCTTCAGGAAGCTTCCACAAATTATAGCAGTTCGAGTAACAACACAGATTTACCAAAACCGTTACAAAACAAGTTTGGAGAAATTCCACGTAAGAAAGTCTCAAGGCTAAGGTCATTTTAACAGAATACTTTAGCTAATTAAGTGTAGATAAGAGCCTACTTAGCACATAGGTAGGTACATACCTACAGCTCACTGAAAATCAATATTTATTTACGCTCGAGTAACAAACAGGGGAGCATGCAATTAAGAAAATTGAAACACGCGGCAAGCTGTTTTTAATTGAATTAATAAAATAGCAAATTGTTATTGGCAGACAACATGACATAATGTAGCTTTTATAAGCACTAACAACTTTGTAGCTATAATTGAAGATCAGAGACTATATCGTAGCTTTTCAGCCTTCATATTAGGTCTTTACCTATGAAATTGCCGTTCTGCAGTACTGGCCATTTCAAATCAAAATAATTTTTGTTTGGCTAAGAATTCTAATTTTAAATTAATTTTATTTTAAAAACATGGATTTTTTTTTTCCAAAAGTAGTCATTTGTTTATTGATTAGTGTTACATTTTCATTGCTTTTCAATCTTTTTCGTCATCATGGATACGTTAAAAATTCGAGTAATTATGGAATATGAGTACCGTCGTGGCAGCAACGCGGCACAAGCGGCACGCAACATCAACGACGTTTACGGAGCTAACACTACAAACCAACGCACCAATTGTTATTGGTTTGCTCGCTTCCGTTCTGGGAATTTCGACCTGAAAAATAAACCTCGCGGTCGTCCGAAGACTTTGGTTGACAATGACGAATTAAAGGCGATTGTGGAAGCTGATGATACACAATCTACGGCTGAATTAGCAGCAGCTTTCGACGTTAGCGTCAAAACAATATTGGTCCATTTGCGTCAAATTGGCAAGGTAAAAAAGCTTGACAAATGGGTGCCCCACGAACTCAATGATCGCCAGCGCGAAGTACGCGTCGAGACGTGCCTTGCACTGCTCAACAGACACACAAATGAAGGAATTTTGAACCGCATTGTTACCTGCGATGAAAAATGGATTCTGTTTGATAACCGCAAGTGCTCAGCAAGTTGGTTGGATCCTGGTTCAGCACCTAAACAATGCCCTAAACGAAAACTTACCCCTAGAAAAGTGATGGTCACTGGTTGGTGGTCTAGCACCGGTGTGATTCATCACAGCTTCTTACCAAACGGGGTGAGCATTACTTCAGATGTGTACTGTGAAGAACTGAATACAATGATGGAGAAGCTGGCACATCTCCAACCAGCATTGGTCAATCGCTCGTCTCCGCTGCTCCTGCACGACAACGCGCGACCTCATACTGCACAGCAGACGGTCTCCAAGTTGCAAGAACTGGGGTTGGAAGCTCTCCGTCATCCGCCCTACTCACCAGACCTTGCGCCTACAGACTACTACTTTTTCCAGAATTTGGATAACTTCTTGGCGGGAAAAAAATTCAATACCCGAGAGGCAGTACAAAATGCCTTTGAAGAATTTGTTTTTTTCCAAAATTTCCAGCTGATTTCTTTAAGAAGGGCATCAATAAACTGCCACTGCGTTGGCAAAGATGCATTGATTGCATGGGTGATTACTTCGATTAATACAAATAAAAAATGCATGAAAAAAATTCGTTTAAATTTTTTCATACAAAACGGCAATTTCATAGGTAAAGACCTATTATATAGAACATGATTTAAATTAAACTGTTTATGGAATTTTTAAAGGATTCGTGCATAGATATAAGAAAGAAGTTTTTGTTTTTTATATTTCTATGGATTCGTGCTAACAAAACAACTTGTAGAGTTCTTTGGTTCCCTGCCAAAATTCAAAACACTCTTGCGCAGTAATTTAAACAGACATCTCTACGGTCAAAACTACGTAATGATATTTGTGTCAGTCAATTATTTTTTATCTTTTTAGACCTTTTGACTTACCTGCCTGAGTCGAAGCTGTTTTGTTTTGTTTTTGAATTCATATTTTTTAAATTTTATGTAATTTTTAGATGTTGCTCTAAATAAATATGTGAATGGAGTGTATTCCTGTAATTGATTTATACATTAGAGCTTATACCTATAAAATGTATTATTTTAAATATATTAATTGTAGAAAAATACAAATATATCGGGACAAATCATTGCAAGAAAAGGTTTTAATGTTTACCTAAGTAGGTACATGTTTTAGCCATGGCGAGAAGTAATTAGCACAAGATTGGCAGGCCAATAATTAATAAAGTTGAAAAGTTTGATTTTTTGTTTGTAGGCGATAATCTCTGGAACTACGAGTACCAGTCGGATTTGAAAAATTATTTTTGAAGGTTATGCTAAACTACTCGTATTAAATGAGCAATATTAATTGTATAAATGTAATCACGTTCTCGAAAACGGCTCTAAAAATTTCGATGAACGTTGCAATATGGGGTTTTCGGGAACGAAATCTGGGAAAATTAGTTTTCTTTATTTTCACCCGAGCAGAGCTCGATCGAAAAAGAACACTAAGCGAAAACGAAGTAATAGCGCTGGAGGGAAACCATAATGCCCCTCTCTATATTTCATCATGATTGCGCTTTGAGGAATAATTTAGTTATAGGTACGCTTAGCTGGTTGCGCTTTGAGGAAAAATTTAGTTGCGCTTAGATGGTTGCGCTTTGAGTAACAATTTAGTTGCGTTTAGATGGTTGCGCTTAAAAACAGTTGCGCTTTGAGGAATACCTCGTTTATTAGTATATTGTAGACTCTTACGACTTCTACGCGAACAAAGTCGCGGGCAGAAGCTAGTACTTACCTTATAATAAACAACATTGCTGTCTTTATTTCTCAGAACTCACGGAAAAACCTTGTAGATACATTTGCAAGTAAACATTTTTAATGCAACTCAGATTAATCAGATTTACAATGACTTAGATTATTAAATTAATTTAAACAGGAATGACATAAACATTATATAGATACGCGTATAATAACAGGTTTTATTAATTTAATGCAAGAATTTAACGTAAACGACTCTACATAAGTTCACTCATGGCAAATAGATTAGTTTAAAACAATATTTTCTGATGGTAGCATTGAGTAATTAATTAAGTAATATAGGTAGGTAGTAGTATATACTACTAAAAACTACTATATAGTAGTTTTTGAAATGTGTAGTTTGATAAAGATAAGACCATTTTTTAAATAGTTATAATTATAAGTTAAAACAATAAGACATACCTACCTAAAAATTCTATAAAAGTACGTTTATTGAGCAATTTGTTATCGAAAGACTTTTATTGGTTACCATATGCCACTCCAAATTCTAAATTCAAAACTAGGGCTAGTACTTTTTTTTTTATCACAAACACAACGGTACGTAATAAAATAAAAATCCTATATTTAAGCCGCATTCCACTGCGATGAGTCGGATTATCTCGATGTTATTGACTTTCCGAGTTTGAAAGACAATCGATAAACACTCGTAGCCACTTTATGCTAAAGATAATAACAATTGAAATCTGCTGCACTGTGGAAAATTCCTGTATTTATGAGATCGGTATCGTTATTTGATCGATAAGGAATTACACACGTTATTATATTAAAAACAAGCAATCAAGTCATAATTTTCATTTTTTCTTATCGTTCAACACACATGTACCTACTTAAAATAAATCTGAATATTTATAGAGTGCATTATTTATATCTGTCTGTAAAGTTCCATTTCTTGACCGTCCCGTAGTAGGTAATAAGTACCTAGAACTAAAACAAAGTAACATAATTATGTACGAAGGCAATAAAATAAGTCTAATAAGATGTATCTGGTATAGCTCTACGTAATAATAATAACAGCCGCACAGTAAAATTAATAAAATTAGCATACATATAATTAAAATCTCGATTACCTATGATTGTAAATGTAATTTGGTCAATCCCTAGCATCCGTGGGATGACACTGACAGCTCACTCCACGCAAGTTTTCACGGTGAGATTTTTACAGAATCGACCAGCAGGTCCATTTGTCGCGGTTGCTCAGTGGATGTGTGCCCACCTTTACATACCAAGACATCTCCGTGCCTCGGAAAGCACGTTAAGCCGTTGGTCCCGGCTGTCATTCGCGGATCTTTGATAGTCGTTACGGGTCGTCAGAAGCCCGAGTCTGACAACCAGTCTTACCAAGGAGTAATATCGTGTTACCCAGTAAATGGATTGTGGAGGACAGATAGGCAGTCGCTCCATGTAGAATACTGGTAATCAGCTGCATCCGGCGGTTAGACTGGAAGCCGACCCCAACATCGTTGGGAAAAGACTGATGAAGATGAGCTCTACGAAATTAAACTCAAATTCAAATTCAAATTCATTTATTTCGTGAACACAGGGTACATACAGAAGGTGTTATAATAAATAAGATCCGAGCTGTGTCCCGCCAAAAGGCATACAAAATATAAAAGGCATTATAAAAAATCAAAAGTCGGATAATCACTAAAAATTTAATGTAATAGTTATGTAATGTAACTCAGGTAATCAAGTAATTATAGTTGGCAATTGGCAATTAAATACTCATCATCTGCCTAGCCTTTTCCCAACTATGTTGGGGTCGGCTTCCAGTCTAACCGGATGCAGCTGAATACCAGTATTTTACATGGAGCGACTGCCTATCTGACCTCCACAACCCAGTTACTGGGTAATACGATACCCCTTGGTAAGACTGGTTGTCAGACTTTCGGGCTTCTGACGACCCGTAACGACTGTCAAAGATCCTCGAATGACAGCCGGGACCAACGGCTTAACGTGCTTTCCGAGGCACGGAGGAGTCTCGGTATGTAAAGAATGGTCACCCATCCACTGACCAACCCCGGCAAGCGTAGCTTAACCTGATGGATCGACCCGTGCGGCTGTTATTACTTAGCCACGAGCTCCTCTTGGCAATTAAATATTGGCAATTAAATACTACCTACTTCAATAGTCTCTATAATAACAAGTTCCTAGAAAGATAGACATGCACAAAAACAAATGACTATGACACCCCAAATGTCAAAGCACTGAAGGGCTGTCGTATTTTATGAGCTCTCTCGCTCACAGGGAACCAAATTTTTAAGAATGAATTTGAATATTTTTTTTAAGCATGTTAAAATGAAAATATGCTTTTTTGAAAAATTTAATCCATTGGCGAACTAATAAAATAATATAAAAATAGATAGTTATTAAAAACACATTTCTATTGTGTTATCTAATAAACTCATTGCTCATTCACTAGCACTTCCTGCGCGGCTTCACCCGCGTGGATGTCGGAAAATATCCCACGAGAACGTATTACTGGAATTCTTTCCTTATGCCTTGTCTACATTATAAGGAGAACCTCTGTGCAAAATTTCAGCTTTTTAGGTCCAAGGGCTGGCAAGGGCTGGGCGTTGATGAGTCAGTCAATCAGTCAGTCGGGACTTCGCGTTTTATGTTTATGTCCAAATCTATATGCATAAAAAGAGAAGTCCTGACTGACTGTACTAAATATTTTGTAATCCAATCGGAATTAATACACACTACCCTAAGAATATGTTTGATAATTGATATACTTAAAAAATATTTTGGTACTTCGAATGTATGAACTAACGCATGATCCAGGCGAAATGGTATCATAGCATTGATATGGCCAAACGGATCATATAGAAATAAAAAAAAAAATATTTTTAAAATTCTTTATGCTCTACAGTAGGTAGTTAGGAATCCAACAAAATAACTAAATTCAAATTGAAGTGTGGGCAGGTGACAAAACTATAATCAAACAATTCATGCAGTGGCCAAGGTTTTCCCAATGTCATAGCGGAGGTAAGCAAATAAACGACCTAAGTTCAGTAAGCCAACGTTTTTTTTAAAGGAGGCAATTTCATCACTGCTAAGTGGTAAGATGTATGGACAGACCAGGGAGTGCCGGTCTAGCGTTTAGAGCCACACACGTGGCAGCTCTTATATTGCACCTTAAAGCAAATTAAATGAAGTACCGTACCTAATTAACGGCCTACACTACCTCAAATTGTCATAATCCTCCGTTATATCGAAAATACTGCAGCATTAATTTTGAAATCAATACCTATGTGGTAAAGTTGAGGATTAATTTTAAGTACTATGTTTGACGAAAACACGATTTCATAAAATTTTCTCGTTAGAAAAAAATTACAAAGTTACTTCCAAACTCTGCTCTTAATAAGCGCATGAAAAACAACTTAATAGGTAAGTTTATTTAAGTACACAATATATTCCCTACCTACGTTTGCCGGGGTTGGTCCGTGGATGAATGACCATCTTTACCAAGATTCCTCCACGAATGACAGCCAGCTGCTAAACCGACTGTCATTCTTTGCTCTTTGACAGTCATTACGGGCCGTCAGAAGCGCGAAAGTCGGCGAAAGTCTGACAACCAGTCTTTATTAATTACCTAGTAACTGGGTTGTGTGTGGAGGTCAGATAGGCAGTCGCTCCATGTGAAGTACTGGTATTCAGCTGCATCCTGTTAGACTGAAAGCCGACCTCAACATGGTTGGGAAAAGGCTAAACAGATAGATAGATGTACACAAAAATAATTCCCTACCTACGTCCATAATTCCATATTCAAAATCAAAATCAAAATATTTTATTTCACATAAACCTACATGGGCACTTATGAAACGTCAGAAGCTATGTGCAGGGTTCCAAATTGGTCGTTTCCTATGGAGAAGAACCGGCAAGAAACTCCATGTTTACTCTTCTACAAATAATTGGCTTTTATTAATATTATAAATGCGAAAGCAACTCTTATGTCTGTTACCTTTTACTCCTAAACGGCTAATCGGGTTTCGATGTTTCATTTATGTAGACCATGACCTGAGCTAGGACATAGGATACTTATTATCCCGGTTGTACTACGTACGTAGTAGTACGTTGCCGTGGGGTAATAAATTATCTACTTCCACGTGGGCGAACCGCGGGCACAAGCTAGTTGGTACCTACTAATAGGTCTTTACCTATGAAATTGCCGTTTTGTATGAAAAAATTTAAACGAATTTTTTTCATGCATTTTTATTTGTATTAATCGAAGTAATCACCCATGCAATCAATGCATCTTTGCCAACGCAGTGGCAGTTTATTGATGCCCTTCTTAAAGAAATCAGCTGGACGGGAGGCAACCAATTCTTCAAAGGCATTTTGTACTGCCTCTCGGGTATTGAATTTTTTTCCCGCCAAGAAGTTATCCAAATTCTGGAAAAAGTAGTAGTCTGTAGGCACAAGGTCTGGTCAGTAGGGCGGATGACGGAGAGCTTCCAACCCCAGTTCTTGCAACTTGGAGACCGTCTGCTGTGCAGTATGAGGTCGCGCGTTGTCGTGCAGGAGCAGCGGAGACGAGCGATTGACCAATGCTGGTTGGAGATGTGCCAGCTTCTCCATCATTGTGTTCAGTTCTTCACAGTACACATCTGAAGTAATGCTCACCCCGTTTGGTAAGAAGCTGTGATGAATCACACCGGCGCTAGACCACCAAACAGTGACCAGCACTTTTCTAGGGGTAAGTTTTCGTTTAGGGCATTGTTTAGGTGCTGAACCCACACACACGGTAAGAGGTCGTTACAGTATATAATACCTTACCTAATTAATCAACTACCGATGTCATTGAGGGACAAAATAACTTATAAAAACATAAAGTACAAACTAAAGCAACATTTCTTACAAAATATTAATATATCATATAATAATTGAATGAAAATAAATGTTATAACTGAATACAAAAAGTTAGATAGTAAAAAAAAAAGAAACATAATACTTAAGTTAGTTACTTAATTTAGTTTAGTTACTTAAGTTATACTCCTATATTTTGGTTTGTCAAGATATTGTTAACAATATCTTGACAAACCAAAATATAGGAAAATTAACTATTACTTACTAAAAACATACTTTTAGGAACAACCTGTATCAATCGAAATCACATTCCTCCACCACTTTTTGTTTTAAAGACGGTCAGTTCGGTCACCGATGTTCGCTCGTTTGTTAGTATTAGATAAATGTTTCACTTAATACCCTCATTTTTATTTTAGTTGTTGTTTCATTTTAACTATGATTATAAGTTGGTTTTAGTTATCTAAATTGTATGGTCGATGATTTTGGTGCACGGTAAAACTCTAATGAGTTTATGTTTGCGCCAACATAAAGATGTATAAGATGTAAGTGTACTACTGAATAAATAAATAAATAAATAATAATAATAACCAGGATCCAACCAACTTGCTGAGCGCTTGCGGTTATCAAACAGAATCCATTTTTCATCGCAGGTAACAATGCGGTTCAAAATTCCTTCATTTGTGTGTCTGTTGAGCAGTGCAAGGCACGTCTTGACGCGTACTTCGCGCTGGCGATCATTGAGTTCGTGGGGCACCCATTTGTCAAGCTTTTTTACCTTGCCAATTTGACGCAAATGGACCAATATTGTTTTGACGCTAACGTCGAAAGCTGCTGCTAATTCAGCCGTAGATTGTGTATCATCAGCTTCCACAATCGCCTTTAATTCGTCATTGTCGACCAAAGTCTTCGGACGACCGCGAGGTTCATTTTTCAGGTCGAAATTTCCAGAACGGAAGCGAGCTAACCAATAACAAGTGGTGCGTTGGTTTGCAGTGTTAGCTCCGTAAACGTCGTTGATGTTGCGTGCCGCTCTTGTGCCGCGTTGCTGCCACGACGGTAGGTAAGGTCAATGGAGGCTATTGCAACTAAAAAAAATATGTTGAAACTTTAACCTTTGCCAAAAATGACAATTTGGCTATATGGAATAATCTATTAAATCTATATGATAAAGCATATAACTGAGATTTTTTTTGACTTAAAGTAATGTGAAAAAGCTGTAAGATTTATTTAAAATCTTATTAAATAACCCATTCGGGCAGAAAAAGTCACATTAACCCCATGTTGGGGTAAATGCAACTATCTGAACTAACTCATTGGTTTTCGTAGCATAAATGTTCACAATCGGAGCACATGTCACCCAGTGTGAAATTTACGCAAAAATGTTCTCCGACTTGAACCAGTAGAGTCCAGATCAGACTAAAATTATGTTTTGTATTTTTAGGGGCTAATGTGACTATTTTCTATAGGATTAGTGTTGTGTAGAAGTAAAAAATATCGATAAATTGTAAAATGTGTAGGTAATCGATAATTATGGGTACCGTAAAATAAAACTACGATTCGTTTTTAATTTATATTTGCAATCAATAATGTTTAAGTTTACTTTCACTTTAGACTAAATCAGTGGCACAAATTTATCACATTTTCATGAGATCCTAAAAAAATTCTTTAGGGGGATGCGCTGTGGTAGCCAGCGAAATTCATTTCTTTTTGGGTTTTTTGCAATTCGCAGGTCCGTGTCAGGTTGTATCTTGATCAAAATATGATACGCGGCAATAAAACATAATGTAGGTATTTATATAATTTTAACCATAGAAGATCGAATCTAGATTATAGATACGTTCGGGTTTCTCGGCCAGGTCTAATTCATTTAAGGCATTTTCCAATAAATCAAAGTATTCATATACGGTGAATGGGTTGCAAGCTTTCCTTCTAGCTATTTCGACTGATTGTGGTTTTTTTAATGATAGATTATTTCTTTTGCAAAAGCGATGAAACCAATCATGTCCAAGAATGTCTTAAATGGAGTTATCCACCCGTTTCTTTCAACGTATT
The DNA here is from genome assembly GCA_946251885.1 of Cosmia pyralina. NCBI lineage: Eukaryota > Metazoa > Arthropoda > Insecta > Lepidoptera > Noctuidae > Cosmia > Cosmia pyralina. The sequence continues at coordinate 3,167,659 of OX276354.1, forward strand.
CTGATACCAATGTTATAACTTCCTTTTTACTTAGAGGAAAGCCATACTTTTCTAAAGTATGCAGATACGAAGCCATCTTTCGCTCGATATCAATTGAAAATACTGTCTTCATTCCAGCATTCACCTGTTTCTGTAAATGTGAAATTATAGTAGATCTCGGAATATTAAATTTTTTTGCTGCCTCGTAACTATTTAACGTTTTGTTTTTAACCAAATCGAGTGCCTCGAGAAGATTTTCTTTTGAGTAGCTCTTTTCTTTTTTCCTAATATACTTTCGGACCATCTAAAACAAGTCAAATATCAAATCAGTTCAAAGCGTATAAGATAGTTTAGGTAGGTATTGCAATTTAAATGTAATTTCTACACGCGTGAATTGAATGCATTTGGTTGGGGCCTTAAGTAAACCGCGTAAATAAATGTGTTACTTAATTTATCTAACCACACTATTTACAACTTGAAAGGAAAATATATTTAATTTTTGTGTGAAATTGTAATAAAACAAAATAATTGCAAGTATTACATTTATTTACGTAATTTACCCCAGGCCCCAATTGCATTCAGTTCGTGTATGTTCTGGATTGTACTGTAAGTATATCGATTTGCAATTATCGATATTCGACATCACTAGCATATTTGTTTTTGACACAAACACGAAAGGGCTATTGTAACTAAAAAAAACTAGACACAATCGCCCCGCAACGCGCTAAATTGAGGCTAATGTAACTATTGCGTTATCTTACGAAATATAAGATATAACGTCATAAAAATAAATGTAAATAGTACATACCTTTACTTTTTCTTCGTTTTTGCATAAAACCTTGCTTAAAATGCACGAAAAGTATTTTTTTTTTGTCAAAAGATAATGAGGCGCTCGCTCACAACCACGTGTTCAAAATGGCGACTAACAAGAAAGCTCTGTCAGTAAAACAGTTTCAATCTCTGTGACGCCATCTGTTTATTATTGGGTTAAGCTATGTTTTTTCTCCATGCTAATAGATGGCAGTGTATTTAAAAAACATTAGAATGGAAGATATCGCTAGTGGTTGCTTTCGCCCCATAGTTGCAAAAGCCTCCATTGACCTTACTCATATTCCATAATTACTCGAATTTTTAACGTATCCATGATGACGAAAAAGATTGAAATGCGATGAAAATGTAACACTAATCAATAAACAAATGACTACTTTTGGAAAAAAAAATCCACGTTTTTAAAATAAAATTAATTTGAAATTAGAATTCTTAGCCAAACAAAAAATATTTTGATTTGAAATGGCCAGTACTGCAGAACGGCAATTTCATAGGTAAAGACCTAATATATTGTAAATGTTTATAGTTATATTTATACAGACTTACATATACACAGGTTTACATCATATTTATCTCTCCCTCACACTCATACAAACACTCATAGGTACAGAAATAGGCCACATCATAGCTGCTTTGGCTAGTTAGTTTAGTATATTAACTATATTGTAATTTGATTAGGTACTGTGCTCGTCTTACAACTATTGCTTTATATTCAAATCTTAGGCGAGGACGCTGGCACCCTAAACACAAGTTAAATCTTACTTTGGGTGCCAGAGTTCATCGAAAACACTCTTTTCCATTGTTGTAACGTTGCATAGTTTTAAGATAAGTGTTATTGTACTACTGAAGTTAATAAAATATATATATTTTTTTTTACTACATACATGTTTAGTTTCAGGGTACGCACGGCTACTGATCAAGCTATACATTTCCAGTATAAGCTGATCTCGCATTGTATAGGATTTCCCTACAATGAGAGGTCACTGTAAACTGGAAATGTATAGCTTGATATGTAGCCGTGTGTACAGGAGACTTACACTTGATGTTTCCACTAACCAGCTATGACCTTAAACTGTCTGATGCACTATATTGACGTTCTACAGACGATGCACTCTGGATTGCACTGAAGCACCTTGTATCTATAGTTGTTTCTATTTAAGATAGCCCATGAATTGCTTTATCATTTGGATTACGTAAGTTACCGGCCAAACCGGATTTCAGGCCAAATTAGTTTGTCCTGGGCTAAATCGTGGTAGCGGCCGGCTAGCGCTACTTCCAAAGGATAGGCTGGTAACTGCGATATTATCACGCATAAGATAAACTGGTTTAGCCTAGGACAAACTAGTTTGGCCTGAAATCGGGTTTGGCCGTAGACATTTGAGTTAGTTCCTGTACATAATTATGGGATTTTATGTAAGTATGTTTCCTTGAGTCCTTACACGGTTAAAGCGGAAGCCAGGAAGGCCTCTGAGATCTTTTGGCGCGCGGCCCAAATCGGAACTACCACCGCCATCTTGTTTTTTTCAATACATTTTACAAAACAATTTCAAAAATGTTTACCAACAGCTCCCTAATGACAACGTCATCCGAGCGCCAAAAGATCCTTGTAGCTGTGCGCACCCTTGACTAATCAGGTCACAATGGATCTTCGTGACTCTCATGTTAGTCATAAACTTGACAAAATCTACTATCATAACAACCGACTAAAAATAAACTCGATTACCTATCTTAGTCTTTACATAACAAACAAGATAATGCATAATACATTTTTATGAGGCTAGAAGTGCCTTATTTGTTAAGACAGAAATATATTTTTACAAAAACCACATGGTAACAAACCCGAGATAATAATAAATCCATATATGTATGAAGGTAATCCACTTATGGTGAACTCGCTAAAATCATCGATGAGTTTACAAACAAAACTTTTTGGTCAAACAAGAGGGATATACCTATATGAAAAAATTGACGCATATTATTTGGGCCCATATCATTGTGTGATTAGGTATGTTTACTTGAATTGTTATTACCTTTACTGTATTTACAAGGAAAGCTAGCTAGCTAGTATCAATTTGAAGAAAAAATAATATCCAAGTCAAGCACCATATCCAAGGCCATATTAGCTCTAGTACCGATGACTTATGGCTAGATGTGTTCTTGAGTGGAGACCACGAATCGTCAAACGTAAGGTAAGGACGCCATCAAGCTAAGTGGAGCGACGATCTTCGCAGGATGGCTGGTAGCAGCTGGATTAGAGTTGCCGAGAATCGAGTTGAATGCTGTGCAATAGGAGAGGCCTATGTCCAGCAGTGGACTGATGTAGGTTGATGATGATTAAGGAAGGCCCGCACTAAACGTTAAAGTAAGATACGTCCCTAATATTAACTCACCAGCACCCTAATTGCGTAACACATTATCAATCGAAGTTGGTTTCATTTTGACAGTTCAATAACATTCATTGTGTTATTTACGTTGTCGAGCAGACAAATTTTTCGAACATATGAAGCAATGGATTAGCAATTTGTTTCAAAATGATTCAAACTCCGATTGATAATGTGTTACGCAATTAGGGTGCAGGACACGCTCGATATTATATAATTAAAATTTTTTTGATCAAAAAAGGCTCTGATCATGTCAGAGGAACGCTCTTAGGGCAGGAGTGGGTTTTAGCCGGTAAGAGCCCGGCACTGCCCAGACTGGCTCATTAGTGAGGCAGTCTGGGCGTCCATGAGGATTTCCCACTTCTGCCAAAACAAAAGGAAAAAAAATAACTCATCTGAAAAGTGGAGAAAATATTTCAGCGAGTGGTGACGAACTTAGAATGCCATTAGAGCTTTGAGGTTAGATTCGTAACAGAGCTTCAACCATTTTAATTAACATTCAATGTGGTCACAGCAAGCATTCGTCAATTACTATAATGATTATTAGGTATATTTGTGAACATACAACAGATTGCGTCATTAAACAAATTGATTACATGCGCCTTGATATTTGCATAATTATAGAATCCGTCTCCAAGAGTACTAAAACTCAGCAAAACAATCTGCACATTAATATTTATTAAGTATGTTATGTGCTTCCGTCATGGCATGCCATTTGCAAAATCGATGCTCTAAGGCCATAATTTTAACGGTTATTTATTATGTATAAGTTCTCATTGTATTATAAAGTTTATGTGTTTACTATACGTGGCATGGATACCACGTAGCGAACATCCATTAGAGCCTACTGAATGAAAACAAACAGTGAAAAATCGACGGTATCCAAATAGTTCACTTTAAGTTAAATTCAATACCAATGAGTATTCTATTGATGCTACTTACTTCGATTTACTTTTATACGAGTACCTACTTTCGGTCAAACTCGGAGATTTTAGGGATATTTTGCAAGTAAGCTGTGGTTCCACTGGGGTCGATAGCTCTTGACCCCCTGTATTTTTACCCGACTACGGCAAAGCCAAAAAGAAGGATTATGATTTTAGCAGTTTATGTATGTATGTGTGTGTATGTATATAAGTATGTTTTTACGTGTGTCCCACCGTAGCGCCTAAATTATTGAACAGATTTTAATGAATGAGGTATCAATAGATTCGTAATAATGGTCCGGTGACATAAGCTTTAAAAATTCTCCCTAAATTTAATATGGTGGACTTTACACGTAAATTTCTGACCACGAAAAAAAATTTATTGAGATAATAATGACATGTTTGGTTTTTGTAGAAAGGTCTTGACGAGCAAATTACAAATATGTAAATATGTTATATTGTTTAAGTAAATAAATATGTTTAAATTGTAAAAAATATGTAAAAGTGGAGGTAAATAATATAAAGTTTAATTGGTTACAGACCGACCGGCGAGCGTGATTTTTCAGTAGTCAGGTTTTAGTTTTTGTACTTAATATTCATTATTTCATGGATAGACAATGAGTTTGGCATGTTGAGTTGACGACGTTTGCCCTGATCCAAATAAATATTGTAACTAGCGATCTCCCCACGCCCCCACACAGATGCAAAAGACTTGTCATTTAACATTGAGATTTCTGTGCTTTATTTCTAAAGATAGATACTTAGATAAAACATTTATTTAGTGCATACAAAAGACATAGCACAACATACAAAAGTACAACTAGATGAATATAAAAACAAGGTGCCAATAAAAAAAGAAACGAAAATCGAAAAAAAAAACTTATACCTTAATAAAGAAAACGTAAATTTTATTTTTTTTTCTAATGTAGAAAATCCTTTATATTCAAAACATAACCTAAAAATAACAAAATTATAATATACTAACATAACTAAAACTAAACTAGCATAAAAAAAAAAAAAAATTATTATTAAATGAAATATTACATACCAAACCTCTCGGTACCTCGAGAAGCACGTTAAGCCGTTAATTAATATGAGAGTTTATGCCGTCCGAGGTAGTAGCAGGGTTGTCTGACATTTAATTACGGGTAACTTTCGCCACTCGAAGAAGTTATTTCTTTGAACCCTATTTCTATAAGCACGAAATCTGAAATAGGCACCGGTGACTGATATACTGCGTGGAAGTCAGTTGTCTTAGTACGGGCATGTGAAGCGGAGGAAAATTTTGAGTATGAATGTGGATGGCTATGTCAGTAGAGGAAGACCAAAGAAACGAAGTGAAAATCCTGGACTGTGTAAAAGATGTTATGGCTAGTAATGTGGTGACTACCGAGATGACGACTAATAGAGAAGTGTGGAAGAAGGAATAATTTGCGATCCCTATCCCAAATTATTCCTTCTTCCACACTTCTCTTCGTCGTCTTTCTATCTTATCCCTATAAGATAGAAAGAAAGAAAAATATTTTATTTGGGACACGCACAGGAAATACAGTTAAGAAGGAGCATAAATAAAAGTAACAAAATAAACATTTGAAAAAACTGGCCAAGTGCGTGTCGGACCACGCACAATGAAGGGTTCCGTAGTTGGGATGAATTTATCTTAAGAACAAACTTAACATTGTAGTTGAAAAACATGTTCTCCCATACATTCCAACTGTAAATGTAAGTTTGTACTCACAATATTGATAGATTTGCCATGTTATTTTAAGACCACAGACTTCTTATAGGTTTTCCTGTAATCTACAGGTAAAGATCTATTTTCTGTATTTTTTTTTAATTTTAGGCTCAGTAGTTTCGGAGATAAGGGGGGAAGGAATGGTCAATTTTCGTCTATTTTCTTAAATAACTTTAAAACAATTTATTTTAAAAATTTTAGGCTCAGTAGTTTCGGAGATAGGGGGGAATGGTCAATTTTCGTCTATTTTCTTAAATAACTTTTAAAAACTTTATTTTAAAATTATAAAAAAAATATATTTGAGACCCTCATAGTAAGCCCTTTCATTTGATATGCCACATGGTGTAGTTTGCAAAACTTTTTTTAAAAATTTTCTTATTTGCCCCCCAAAAGTGACCTCTATATTCAAATTTAATTTATTTACTTTACCCGTCCGTGTTTGGGTCACAGAAATTCATATGTGTAACAAATTTCATCTTAATCGGTCCATTAGATTCGGAGCAAACTGGCTGTGACAGACGGACAGACAGACAGACAGACGGACAGACAGAGACACGAGTGATCCTATAAGGGTTCTGTTTTTTCCTTTTGGTATATTTGCGGTAGGTACACATGACGTAATAAAGAAAGAACCAAACACAAAAAGAACACGTTGGGGGAAGAGAATGATGACGATGCTATGATTTCTATAAGCATGAATACAAGAAAAGCCTCATAGCACCGCGTCGCAGTAAACACGTTCAGTCCAATCTAGTCTCTATATCTACTAATAAATTATACTCCAAATACCAGAAACATTTAGCTGTGTTTATAGACGATCAACGAAAAAGTGCGTCCGGCAGTAAAACCCGTTTTATTCAGAGATATTCATAAACTAGTACCGTCTGCATAATAAATTAACGTAAATACGTTCATTTGATGCGCATGAATATTTTATTATCATACGGCTGCTTATTCTGCTGTCTGTAGGCGGGTAGGGGGGCTCAATAAGTATTATTGTAGCTCAGATAATTCCAATAAGAGTTATATTAGCCTGATTATTTTGTAGTACAGCTACATACGTAAAATGGATAAAGGTATTCTGGACGCTTAGGCCATCCGAATGTCTCTCTTTCACAACATCACCTAGCCTAGCCTTGTCCAAACTATGTTGGGGTCGGCTTCCAGTCTAACCGGATGCAGCTGAATACCAGTATTTTACCAAACGGATGTTGCGGATATTCGCATCCGCATCCGCAATTGCGGAGCTTCCGCATTTAGACCTCCGCATCCGCTTTGATCAATGCGGAGCTCATGCGGATGCAGAAGTGGGTAAAAAAGGGTGCATATAAGTAGTCATACACATAGTCAGAATCAACAAAATGGAAATTATATTAATCATTTAAATCATCAATTTAGCTCTAGATCGTCACATTTTCACGAAATGGTTTTATATCCATCAAACACATAATTATATGTAATTTCGAGAGTTAAGTAGATTAGATACATAGAGATAAAGAGATAAAGGAGAGGATAGAGGGAGGGAGATAGAGGTAGAGTAGATTAGTTGAGGTAGGTAGGTTAGGTAGTAGATTTTGATTTATTGAAATTATTATAATTTAGTAATTATTTTATTATAGAATAGAATAGAATAATTATGATCAACATACATCAACAAACAGCGCTGCAATTTACAAAATACGTAAGAAATTTTTTATTTCGCCTTTCCGCCTTGACGGATCAAGATCCGAATCCGCTTACGCATCCGCAGATGTTAAAAAATCTGTATCCGCAACATCTCTACTAAATACCCAGGGTGTGCTGGACCTTTTCATGTATTGTCATTCGTGAAAGCTGTTTTAGCGCACTTTCTTAGATTGTTTATCTATCAAACTTGACCTGACGACCTTGATAAAATCGCTAACTATCCGCTAGTGTGTGTCAGCTTTATCTGACTGACTCATCAGTTTCTAGCAAACTGTCTGCCGTGAAGACACGCAACTTTCCTAATCGCCTATCGCGCCGCAACTATCCGCTAGTGTGTGTCAGCTTTATTTGACTGACTCATTAGTTTCTAGCAAACTGTCTGCCGTGAAGACACGCAACTTTCCTAATCGCCTACCGCGCCGCAACTATCCGCTAGTGTGTGTCAGCTTTATTTGACTGACTCATTAGTTTCTAGCAAACTGTCTGCCGTGAAGACACGCAACTTTCCTAATCGCCTATCGCGCCGCAACTATCCGCTAGTGTGTGTCAGCTTTATTTGACTGACTCATTAGTTTCTAGCAAACTGTCTGCCGTGAAGACACGTAACTTTCCTAATCGCCTATCGCGCCGCAACTATCCGCTAGTGTGTGTCAGCTTTATTTGACTGACTCATTAGTTTCTAGCAAACTGTCTGCCGTGAAGACACGCAACTTTCCTAATCGCCTATCGCGCCGCAACTATCCGCTAGTATGTGTCAGCTTTATTTGACTGACTCATTAGTTTTTAGCAAACTGTCTGCCGTGAAGACACGCAACTTTCCTAATCGCCTATCGCGCCGCAACTATCCGCTAGTGTGTGTCAGCTTTATTTGACTGACTCATTAGTTTCTAGCAAACTGTCTGCCGTGAAGACACGCAACTTTCCTAATCGCCTATCGCGCCGCAACTATCCGCTAGTGTGTGTCAGCTTTATTTGACTGACTCATTAGTTTCTAGCAAACTGTCTGCCGTGAAGACACGCAACTTTCCTAATCGCCTATCGCGCCGCAACTATCCGCTAGTGTGTGTCAGCTTTATTTGACTGACTCATTAGTTTTTAGCAAACTGTCTGCCGTGAAGACACGCAACTTTCCTAATCGCCTATCGCGCCGCAACTATCCGCTAGTGTGTGTCAGCTTTATTTGACTGACTCATTAGTTTCTAGCAAACTGTCTGCCGTGAAGACACGCAACTTTCCTAATCGCCTATCGCGCCGCAACTATCCGCTAGTGTGTGTCAGCTTTATTTGACTGACTCATTAGTTTCTAGCAAACTGTCTGCCGTGAAGACACGCAACTTTCCTAATCGCCTATCGCGCCGCAACTATCCGCTAGTGTGTGTCAGCTTTATTTGACTGACTCATTAGTTTCTAGCAAACTGTCTGCCGTGAAGACACGTAACTTTCCTAATCGCCTATCGCGCCGCAACTATCCGCTAGTGTGTGTCAGCTTTATTTGACTGACTCATTAGTTTTTAGCAAACTGTCTGCCGTGAAGACACGTAATTTTCCTAATCGCCTATCGCGCCGCAACTATCCGCTAGTGTGTGTCAGCTTTATTTGACTGACTCATTAGTTTCTAGCAAACTGTCTGCCGTGAAGACACGCAACTTTCCTAATCGCCTATCGCGCCGCAACTATCCGCTAGTGTGTGTCAGCTTTATTTGACTGACTCATTAGTTTCTAGCAAACTGTCTGCCGTGAAGACACGCAACTTTCCTAATCGCCTATCGCGCCGCAACTATCCGCTAGTGTGTGTCAGCTTTATTTGACTGACTCATTAGTTTCTAGCAAACTGTCTGCCGTGAAGACACGCAACTTTCCTAATCGCCTATCGCGCCGCAACTATCCGCTAGTGTGTGTCAGCTTTATTTGACTGACTCATTAGTTTCTAGCAAACTGTCTGCCGTGAAGACACGCAACTTTCCTAATCGCCTATCGCGCCGCAACTATCCGCTAGTGTGTGTCAGCTTTATTTGACTGACTCATTAGTTTCTAGCAAACTGTCTGCCGTGAAGACACGCAACTTTCCTAATCGCCTATCGCGCCGCAACTATCCGCTAGTGTGTGTCAGCTTTATTTGACTGACTCATTAGTTTCTAGCAAACTGTCTGCCGTGAAGACACGCAACTTTCCTAATCGCCTATCGCGCCGCAACTATCCGCTAGTGTGTGTCAGCTTTATTTGACTGACTCATTAGTTTCTAGCAAACTGTCTGCCGTGAAGACACGCAACTTTCCTAATCGCCTATCGCGCCGCAACTATCCGCTAGTGTGTGTCAGCTTTATTTGACTGACTCATTAGTTTCTAGCAAACTGTCTGCCGTGAAGACACGCAACTTTCCTAATCGCCTATCGCGCCGCAACTATCCGCTAGTGTGTGTCAGCTTTATTTGACTGACTCATTAGTTTCTAGCAAACTGTCTGCCGTGAAGACACGCAACTTTCCTAATCGCCTATCGCGCCGCAACTATCCGCTAGTGTGTGTCAGCTTTATTTGACTGACTCATTAGTTTCTAGCAAACTGTCTGCCGTGAAGACACGCAACTTTCCTAATCGCCTATCGCGCCGCAACTATCCGCTAGTGTGTGTCAGCTTTATTTGACTGACTCATTAGTTTCTAGCAAACTGTCTGCCGTGAAGACGCGCAACTTTTCTAATCGCCTATCGCGCCGCAACTATCCGCTAGTGTGTGTCAGCTTTATTTGACTGACTCATCAGTTTCTAGCAAACTGTCTGCCGTGAAGACACGTAACTTTCCTAATCGCCTATCGCGCCGCAACTATCAGAAGACAGAAAATGAATGAATTGAAAGTGGTCTAAGTCTAAAATGTGTCTTTTCATTTTCACGACGTAAAATTATATATTTTTTTCAGAAAAACCTAAATGGCTATTTACGGGCTTTTAATTTATAAAAGCTGTAAATTATGTATGCATGTGATTAACAGCTGTCAATTATGTAAACAACTTTCTATTTTCTGTAGGTAAGTAAGTTTTCTTTCATCTCGTAGCACAGTCGTAGCACTGTCGTAGCCACCTGCTACGGGCCGGATAGCCCGAATCCAGCTACTCGAAAACAGTACAGATATTCTCGTGACTATTTTCCTACTGTTTTTGTTAGTTTTATTTGAAACGGATTTAATAACTCGAAACTATGACGTCCGAGCATTATTTTTGTATACTGAGGAACTACGATATCTGATAAGGGTATTTTAGCTGCTTTAAAGTATTTGTGACATAGATAAGTCTTAGCTGACGTAGCGTTGGACTATATTTTTGTTATCGAAATAACAGTTTCAGTTAAGTATGTCAATGCGACTGAAAGTAATTTGTTGTGACGTATTTTTATAGTGACGTCATTCGTAATAAAGCGGTAAGTGATCGTCAGTGGGTGGTCGGTACTTTGCAGGTAAATAGCTCACATTATGTCTTATTATACACTTCTGGACACATCTTTTGGCCCACCTTGTATTTTCAGTTTCGTTTGGTCCTAGCTAAAATTTTATATTAGGTCGAGCAAAAAGTTTTTATGCAGTTTTGAACCTGGCACATTCACAATTTCATTCAATAGTCTTTTTTTGAATTTCGAACACAGAATTTAAAGAAACAAAAGACAATTTGGAGCCTGTTTGTTGATATCAAACAATCGAATACTAAGAAAACTTGGTTTTATTGGTTTACTTGGATTTAATTCTTGAAAAAGTGATTGATATCTTTGGTTTTGCAACAAACATTACTTATTCTTAACATTAAGGTGAGGTTCTATCAATAATCTATGGATACTTCACCTGAAGTCGCCGCCCAAGCTGTGGCACTTATTCAGGCCGGACACAGCCAAAGAAACGTGAGTGCTCAACTTAATTTAAGTCGATCTGCGGTCCGAAATGTTTATCGGAGGTACCTAGAGACTGGCGGCTTTATTCGTCGCCAAGGAAGGCCACGATCTCGGGTCACGACTGAAAGGCAGGATCGATTCATCGTGACGACCAGCTTGAGAAATCGTCACCTTACCTCCATTGAGATACAAAACCAACTTCGCGACTTCCACGGAGTATCTGTGAGCGCTCGAACTGTTCGGAGAAGGTTAAAAGAACGCGATATGGTACCACACAAGCCAGCTAATGGCCCCAAACTAACACGAGCCCACCGAACAGCGCGCCTTCATTTCGCACGCAGTCAATTAAATTGGACACAGCAAGATTGGAGCCGTGTACTCTTTTCTGATGAGTCTAAAATTGTGTTACATGGCAATGATGGAAGGAAGAAGGTCTACCGACGTAAGGGAGAGCGTTTCGCACAATGCTGCTTTGAAGAGAGGGTTGCTTATGGCGGTGGCTCATGGACTGTCTGGGGCGGTATATCCGCGAGCGGCAAAACTCAACTTGAGGTTGTTACAGGACCACGGCTGCCAACATTAAATGCTGAAAGGTACATTCGTGAGTGCTTAGAACCTCACGTGATACCATACGCGGACTATGTGGGCCCAAATTTCCTTTTTATGCATGATAATGCAAGAGCCCACGCGGCCGGCATCGTCAGGGAATATCTTCGGGATGTGAACATCACAGTTATGGACTGGCCAGCCAGAAGCCCAGACATGAACCCCATTGAGCACATGTGGGACGAGCTAAAAAGACGTGTTAGGGCTCGTCAGCCAGTTGCCCAGACGATGCAGGAGTTGAAAACTGCCATAGAAGAGGAATGGGAGATGATCCCTCAAAATTTCATAGAGCGGTTGATAAACTCTATGCCTAATCGTATGAGAGCTGTGCTAGATGCCCATGGAGGCAACACGCGTTATTAAATTAAACCTTTATTTGATAAAACATGTTTTTTATTCAAAAATCAATTGCCTTTAACAAGGCGCATATCCGACTTGTTAGGCGTAGCTCCATGTCGTATTGTATTCTGAATTCAAATTTAAAACAATACGATCGAAAAAGATGGTAAAATGTATCAGGTTTAAAACTGCATCAACAGTTTTTGTTCAATCTAGCAATCATATTTCGGTAGGGGCCATCGAAACCTAAACTCTAAGGTGGGCCAATAGATGTGTCCAGAAGTGTATATAGCTTGTTCTGAATTGGGCTACACGATTACTGACAAATTCATGCACTGACTTGACAGGTCCACTCAATCTTTGCGGTTATTTCTTCAAAAGACCATTTCAGTCACCAACAAACCAAAAACACACACAGATCACACTTCTGTTAAACATAAAGAAAATGAAACTAAACTAAAACTAGAAAACTAAAACTAAAACTAGATTATAGTAAAGATTTACCTAAAGTTATCTAATAAATTATAAATTGTAAGCCTACTGCAGCGTCATTCAAACCAATTTATTCGTGTTTTATTATGTGATACTTCCTGCGGCTGAACACTGATTTCCAAAATACAAACATAAGCTTAGTTTGGGAATCAGTAACAGTACCTTTTGTGGAATACATAAATACGATGCATATGTTAGATAATAACTGGCGACAATAAATAATTTTTATTTATTTTATTTATTAATCTACATGGTCTTCACATGATCTGACCAAGATTATGTCTGGATTGAGACCGTTGATCTATAATTGTGTTTAATTTTAAGCCTACCAACTATTTACCAACATTATGGAATGCAATAAAGAATTGTGAATTGAATTGAATATTGTGACTGTAACCTCATAGTTTGTTTCGGCCTTTCTTCTCAGAGTAGTCAGATAGGAAAAGCCGACCTCATCTAGTTTAAAAAAAAAATATTGACGTGTAAAAGTGTTTGTAAAAAACTACTTACAGAAATAATACGCAATAAACAGGTATATTACGCTTTGTGTCAATCGATCATTACATATTGCATTACCTCATGGGGAGGAGCGGCTAAAACAGTTTTGCTACCATTGGAGCGCGCTCAAAGAGCTGTATTGAAAGTATCCACATTCCGGCCTATCCTATTCCCGACCCAACTTTTATATCAATCTTGCAATGTTCTGACAGTGTGGCAGTTATTTATTATGAATACTTTATTAAAACAGCACTCTAAATTGCCTTACAATAGAGTTGTCACTGATAAAAGACGTAAAGACATCTGTATGGATATTTATAGATTAAGGCATTCTTTTATGTATAGATTTTTTATATTCTTAGGACCATTTCTTTATAATAAAGTAAACGCAATTTTGTCTATGTCTGCATTAAACACGGTACATTGCAAAAATGTAATTAAAACTTGGTTACAAAAATTGTCTTATGATGACACAGAAAAGTTACTGGTTGTTTTAAGTTAAATATTATTTTTAATTCAATGTTTTCATTTCATTAGTCTGTTATGTTATTCATTATTTATGTATTATCATCAATCTTAGGAAATATTTTTGTAAACTAATTTGCACTTATGATACCCGAGATACAGGTTTATCCTAGTTCAGGTTAAGCCCATTATTATATACCTACCATTTTAGTTTAAGCCTTAATATTTTAAATATACATTATTTAAATGAATGAGTAAATAAATAAAAAATAAAAATATCATTTTTATTATTTATGTGTTGACTAATTTTTAAAATGGCGTCTGTCTTTAGATATAGGTATCATAATCACAAATCACGTCGTATCATAAATAGTATAGTGCCTACTAATTTGTTATTGTTTAAGGTTCTAAACTGCTTACACCTCATATCACTAAATATACGTTTAGCGCTAAACTTACCTATTTAAAATTCAAATTCAAATATTTTAATTCAGATAAAAAAAAACCATTTATAATGTTATTAGTAGTATAACTTAGCCTAATCTAATGTTAGTATTAATAAATTAAACTAATAAAACTCCACAACAACAACAACAATTTAAAACATCGTTCTGTTGCTGTCAATCGTTTTAAAATGACAGAGACAGAGCGATGTTTTAAATTCGTTTAGCGTTATTGTGGACCTGCCTTAATGATTATTTTAATTAAAAATTGAGTAGATAGATAAGTACTATAGAGGTTTCTTTAATCTGACATGGTACGAGTATGTAACCTCAGCGAATCTATTATAATTACATGGTGACTGGTAATTAGTGACCGATACTTAAACACAACAAACCACTTCTACTACGGGACCAAACCTGAAATCGCGGGAAAAAAATCAGCTGCCCCATTGTGTCCCATACATTCATGTTCGCATAACTCGTCAAAATGTAGGGAGCGGCTGATTTTTTTTCGCGATTTCAGGTTTGGTCCCATAGTAAAAATTGTTTGTTATCATGAGCACAATCATGTGTTTTAAGTATCGGTCACTAATTACCAGTCACCCTATAGACGAAGCAAACATTTAATTTAGATTAAGAATAGAAAAAAGAATTGGGTTTAAGTTTAGCTGACAAGCGGGTGTCGTGACATAAATATGTAGATAATAAATAATGAAACGTGAATTGATTCCGTAGTTTTAAACACAAATTAAGTGTTTCATTGTAGTACCTCTCCTACAGTATCTACATCTGCTTTAAAGAATACACAGGTTGACACAAGAAGTGAAAAGCTATAGTTATGTAGGTAGGCACTTGATGGACTTCGCAATTGATGAAGGAAAACGGAAAACTAATTAAAACAATAAAATTTAAATGATCGTACATTAAAAAAAGAATTAAACCACAGAGTAACTAAATTAACATCCGGCTTTATTATCTTTTATCATGCTACGTGAGTTAACCTGAGCCATATCCGAATTCCGATGTGTCATTGAAATAAATTAGTCACTACGTATGAAAGTTATTTATACCTATAATTTTGCGCTATTCACGAAAGTCTTGCACAATTTGTTAATTTGGTGGATTTTACCAACATTTCGATAATTTCAGGTATACTTAGCCTACGTTCGCACGGACGTAAAAATATCGCGGCGAGATTTTATCGCGCATTAGATTTTCAACTCTCGTTGTTAAGCCGAGCGTTGAGAATCCAACTTAACAAGAACAGAGTGCATTCTAGTGCATCGAAAAACACAGTTGGATTTTCAACTCTCGGTGCTAAGCAGAGCGTTGAAAATCCAGTGCGCAAAATAAAATCGCCGCGATATTTTTACGTCTGAGCGAACGTCGACTTAGTATTTCACTCACGAAGCGATACGCACTTGACTTGTGTTTACCAAGTGTATGAATACGCTGCGAATGTGTGCGTGAAGATGAGTAGTGTCAGCACATAACACTCACGTATACACACACACACACACACTTCCGACTTCGCCATTGTCTCGGACGGTACTGAGAGCTCCTGCGCTTACACCACACACATTCATATCATGTTTGTACTCTCGGTAAACACAAGTAAAGCGCGTGTCGCTTTGTGAGATATAAATACTATAGGTACTTAGATTTCCACACACACTTGACACACCTCACACACATCGCACACCCAACCGACCCACATCAATGTATTAATTCTGTTTAATTCATGACCGAGTGAGCGTGTTTGAAGTTATAAAAATTATACCTACTTTATGGAAATGGGAATAAAGCACGGAACACGCGCTCGAGAAAAATATATTAGTCTAGTTATTAAAGAAATTATGTAACATAAGAAACTAAAAATGAAAATGTTTTTTGTAAGTTGTACACACGGCTACACATCTATGCATAAACGGTTTACATTGTTGTTGTTGTTTTTTTTTTGTCGTTTTTTTTTGTTGTTTTTTTTTTTATGACCGTACCGTAAGGGCGGGTTACTTTGACTCTAGGGCATAACTTTGGCCCAAATCGAGACAACTGTATAAACTGCCCGAAGTGTCACGACCACACAACCGAACGTCGTATGTCCTTCGGTAACTATTAGATGGTGATATAGACGCGTACTTGTGGAACCTTGTGTGGATTTAATGACAGTAAACAACTGTCTCGATTTGGGCCAAAGTTATGCCCTAGAGTAAAGTAACCCGCACTTACTGTATTTAATTTTAATTTGATATAATTTGATGTAATTTTGATTTTATTTTAATTTGTTAAGATTTTGATTTAATTTTTTTAATTTAGATTTAATTTATTTTACTGTATTTGTTTGTATATTGTTTGTTGTAATTGTGTAAATAATGAAAATAATAATGAGTCTATGTTACTTGATACTGAATAAATAATATATATAATATATTGACCTGTCATTATAAGGTATTCTA
This sequence comes from Cosmia pyralina, assembly GCA_946251885.1. NCBI lineage: Eukaryota > Metazoa > Arthropoda > Insecta > Lepidoptera > Noctuidae > Cosmia > Cosmia pyralina. Next base: position 3,184,360 of record OX276354.1, read on the forward strand.
TACAAATGCTAGATCAGCTTTTGCTGGAAATGTATGGCTTGTTCTGTAGCCGTGCGTACAAACAGCCAAAGCTATGGAAGAGCGGAGTCTCCTAACACAGGCGTACGCTTAAAAGGAGGCTCCAATCATTAACTAATCTAAACTAGTTGGTACAGAAATAAACATTTTCTATTCGTATTTTTTTTTTAATATAGATATTATATCCGGTTTCAGAAAGAACAACCGGCACAATTGGCTGACAAATAAACTGCTGTGATTGGCTGACGGAAATAACACAACCATTGAAATTACTTGACATTATTTTGACAATCCGTCAGCTCGTGTTGATTGGTCTTGCAAAAGTGGGGTCTAAGTGAACAGCAAACCATTACAATCTTTGTAACCAATACTGTTGAATTGCATCTAAATTTAAATTTACAATACATGTCATACACATACTGTGAACTATTTTATTCCAGACTAGCTGTGCCCCGCGACTTCGTTCGCGTGGAAGTCGTAAGTTACACAATAAACTAAAATAACAGCCTCATTTTAATCAAACTCCCTCGTCCCCCGACCCGCCGCGTGGAAGTCGTAAGTTACACAATATACTAAAATAACAGCCTCATTTTAATCAAACTCCCTCGTCCCCCGACCCGCCGCGTTGCATCGCCCGCCCGCGCTATTTGTTCACAATTACATGGGTTTTGAATTTTTTGTGCGGAATCCTAATTATTTTTCTAAAATAAAAGTAGCCTAAGTTACTCTTTATTACATCAGCTATCTGCCAGTGAAAGTCCCGTCAAAATCTGTCCAGCCATTTCGGAGATTAGCCGGAACAAATAAACAGACAGACAAACAGACAGAACGACCGTATAGACAGACAGACAGACAAAAAATTAAAAAATCGTATTTTTGTTATACCTAAGTACCGTATATACTTTCATATACATTTAGTAAAAAGCTGCTATTTTGACATTACAAAACAGATACTTCAATTTCATATTTATTTGTGTAGACTTGTTTATGCCCATGACTTCCGTCTGCGTGGAAGTCAATTAGGCATACCATAAAATATACTCTATGGCACTCGGCAATAGTGTATCACTGAAGTAATTTTTGTTATCGGATCAATACAACAATCAACAACAATCAATCAATCAACAATCAAATCAAAAATACAATCAATACAATCTGTGTTTTATGTTTTTTTATAATTTTAAGGTGTATTTATGTTTTTTATAATTTTAAGGTGTATTTATTTATTTTTTTGCTGTAATGCCAATTAAACGCATTTTTCTTTCTTTCTTTCTTTCTTTCAATACTTCCTGAGATTTTTATTTGTCCCATTGCAACATCCCGCCATCTACGTCTGGACCTGCCGCGATGTCTGGGTCGTACCTAAGTTAAGCCCATTGATCGTCTGACATGCGCAGATGTGTCCAGCCCATAGAAATATCTATGGTCCAGCCCAATTCCATCAGCTTTCCGAGTGACATCAGTTATTTTAGTTATGGAACGTATTGTTGTATTCAAAAATACTCCGTACCAAAGCTCTCTGGCAAACTCTGAGCGTGGATCTCTGCTGAATTGTCAAAGTCCATGTTTGAGAACCATACGTGAGGATGGGAAGAATAGACATTCATGTTGATGAGTCTTCTCTTGAGGGATAGAGGAAATCGCCCTTCATTAGATCTTTCATGGCCCAATAGCTCTTCCAGGCATTCTCGGTGTGTCTTGTAACTTGTTTTGTTTTGTCTTGCCTGGGAAGAAACTATTTGACCAAGACAAAGACACTTAACGACATATTCAAAACCTCTTTATAATATTAGTTCAGATAACTATAAAATGTTCATCGTCATATTCGCAAAACTCACGTAGAACTACTTAATTTCTACTACGATTATCAACAAGACCGTTAAACCAAATCACAAATAAAATTGTAACCGTCATGCCATTTAATATCATTATTAATCATTACTATATCAGGCACAGATAACAATTTATTCATCCACTGTTTGTAAAGACTTTAGTTAAATTCTATTTTCGGTTATCGATACATTTATCGAGTATATCGATGGGTTATCGGTGTTGATAACCAATTTTTAGGTATTTACAAGCATCCGCATGCAATGTGTAAGTACTTCGGTTGCCACTCAATATAATAATTGTTAATTGCATTATGCAGTGATCCTGGAGGATTTTGTAGTGGAATTATTTTTATTTCTGTATCTAATCTTAAATCATGCGATGCGTGAAAAATCTCGCATTGTATGATTTAATAAGATTACAAAAATTGCTACCCGTAAAATGTATAAAATCTCTTGCTGATAATTGATGCTTACTAATCCAAAGGATAGAGGCAGGGATGATTCTGAATATGTAAAGATATTTTAGGAGTTAACCGTTATGAATTCTACTTTAATATACATTAAAACAACATGACCAAAAACAACAACAACTTGTTTAAAAAAAAACTTTTTCAAAAACAAAAAACAACCGACTCCCAAAAAAAACACTAAAAGTGATAAATAACTTTAATTTCGGAAGTCGGTGTCTTTGGTTTTTTTTTTTAGTTTAATTTTTTGCCACCGACTACCGAAATTAAAGTTATTTAACACTTTTAGTGTTTTTTTTGGGAGTCGGTTGTTTTTTTTTTTTTTTTGTAAAAAGTTTTTATTTTTCACTTTTTAGTGGTGTCTACCCCACACATCGAACACCACTCTGCAAAATAAATTAGAGCATCATTCACATAGTTTATGTGGGAATTATACGTATTAAATTATTGAAGCTAACTCAAAAGCCACTCATCAGAACTTGAAGAAATTAATATGCGACCATCTCAAATAAAAAACTTTGCAAAAAGGCAAATAATATACGTCGCGCTAAGCCGTGTCAGAAGTTTGGAAGGCGTAGTTTTATGTTGACGGAGATAAGGAGGCTACGAAATCTGACTTCTGACAATCAAGGCTACAAATAACATACAACTCAAGTAGCGCAATTTGAAGCGGCATATAATTATGATTAAAATCATTTTTATCCAAAGTGCACCTCATGACAATTCCAATAAGCCCAAACACGGCTAGAGTACATTGTTTTGTTACTGAGTTCCGGTGCCTACCTTCCGGCTTCTTCGTCAGATCAGTTCGATGGTACCATTTTCATCAGAACCATTTATTTAAAGCTTCGTCATAATCGCTTCACTATCTTAATCGAGATATCTTATCGCCACCCGTGAAATACCGCGAAATATCGTCGAGAAGTACCCGTGGCCATCTGTGGTCTTCTTCATCAGTCCCATTTCACCAGATGCTACTTTCTAAATGTAAATGCTTGATTTGTTGATGAAAATACCAGAATCGTTATATGTATGCCTATAATTTTTGAGGAGTTCCCTCAATTCCTCATGAATCCCATCATCAGAACTGGATTTTGATAAAAATGGGACCAATCTGGAAGTATATCCTTTCAAACAATAAAAGAATTTTCCAAATCGGTTCATAAATGACGGAGTTCTGAGGTAACAAATATAAAAAACAAAAAAAAAATACAACCGAATTGAGAACCTCCTCCTTTTTTTGAAGTCGGTTGAAAAAGAGACATAAGTAGATAAAAAAAGAAAAGAAAGAAAGTTATAAACCTATCAAAGCATAGCAAAGAATTTACGAATTCCCGGTACCCGGTTTTTTCGGTACCCGTGATTGTTAATACCACAGAACAAATAAAGAGTGTTCTGTTCTGTGGTTAATACAGATGGCGTGATTGTGAAAGGTTACACTGTCCCGGTGCAACAGGGTTACTTTAACAGAAAGGCTAACTTTGACAGATTATGGGGCTACTTAATAACAGCGAGCCAAAACATTGTTTAAACGTGTGCGGAGCAAATTGTAAATGTGACTTCCAGTTCTACTATGTACCATTTTGTCGACTGGATTTGTTGCATCACTTGCAAAAATTGGATGTGTGGCATGTGACAAAGGCTCAACCAATCGGTCAATATTTTTTTATCAAAATAATGATCTTGTAATTTAGATCTTTGACATAAATTGCATTTTAATGCCTTGTCAAAGAAATCCCACATTCGGGATAACTTGAACATACTTATTTTTTTTTTAATAATAGGTCTTTACCTATGAAATTGCCGTTTTGTATGAAAAAATTTAAACGAATTTTTTTCATGCATTTTTTATTTGTATTAATCGAAGTAATCACCCATGCAATCAATGCATCTTTGCCAACGCAGTGGCAGTTTATTGATGCCCTTCTTAAAGAAATCAGCTGGACGGGAGGCAACAAATTCTTCAAAGGCATTTTGTACTGCCTCTCGGGTATTGAATTTTTTTCCCGCCAAGAAGTTATCCAAATTCTGGAAAAAGTAGTAGTCTATAGGCGCAAGGTCTGGTGAGTAGGGCGGATGACAGAGAGCTTCCAACCCCAGTTCTTGCAACTTGGAGACCGTCTGCTGTGCAGTATGAGGTTGCGCGTTGTCGTGCAGGAGCAGCGGAGACGAGCGATTGACCAATGCTGGTTGGAGATGTGCCAGCTTCTCCATCATTGTGATCAGTTCTTCACAGTACACATCTGAAGTAATGCTCACCCCGTTTGGTAAGAAGCTGTGATGACTCACACCGGCGCTAGACCACCAAACAGTGACCAACACTTTTCTAGGGGTAAGTTTTCGTTTAGGGCATTGTTTAGGTGCTGAACCAGGATCCAACCAACTTGCTGAGCGCTTGCGGTTATCAAACAGAATCCATTTTTCATCGCAGGTAACAATGCGGTTCAAAATTCCTTCATTTGTGTGTCTGTTGAGCAGTGCACGGCACGTCTTTACGCGTACTTCGCGCTGGCGATCATTGAGTTCGTGGGGCACCCATTTGTCAAGCTTTTTTACCTTGCCAATTTGACGCAAATGGACCAATATTTTTTTGACGCTAACGTCGAAAGCTGCTGCTAATTCAGCCGTAGATTGTGTATCATCAGCTTCCACAATCGCCTTTAATTCGTCATTGTCGACCAAAGTCTTCGGACGACCGCGAGGTTCATTTTTCAGGTCGAAATTTCCAGAACGGAAGCGAGCAAACCAATAACAAGTGGTGCATTGGTTTGTAGTGTTAGCTCCGTAAACGTCGTTGATGTTGCGTGCCGCTTGTGCCGCGTTGCTGCCACGACGGTACTCATATTCCATAATTACTCGAATTTTTAACGTATCCATGATGACGAAAAAGATTGAAATGCGATGAAAATGTAACACTAATCAATAAACAAATGACTACTCTTGGAAAAAAAATCCATGTTTTTAAAATAAAATTAATTTGAAATTAGAATTCTTAGCCAAACAAAAATTATTTTGATTTGAAATGGCCAGTACTGCAGAACGGCAATTTCATAGGTAAAGACCTAATATATAAAATTGTGGGGTCTTGTGGGGCTTGATATTGGTATGAGTTTGATAGCCAAAGGACACATTGTTCTGTTGGAGCAAAAAGATCATTAATCTTGGGTGTAAAAAAAAAACTACCTAAAAACTAAGTAATTAATATCGTCAAACAGGGCTACCGTTTGATGTATTATATTTACCATTGTATTCATATGAGAAAACATTACATAATGTCGTTATTGTTTTGCACATTCTGAACCTTGTTGACTTCGCAAAATAAAATAACATATTTTCCAGAGTAGAACAATGGACCGTCACTGAGGGAGGCCTAGAAAACACTGGCGTGGTAACTTGAGATTGGCCGGATGGCCTGAGATGGCAACGTACAGGAAAGAGTGTACAAAGCTATCGGAGAACCTTCGCCTAACAGAGGGAAATACAGATTGAATACAAAGAAAATTACGAAAGACAGCTTTCTAAGCCGACGTTCGCACGGACGTAATAATATCGCGGCGGAATTTTATCGCGCACCGGATTTTCAACTCTCGCTCTTGAGCCGAGCGTTGAGAATCCAACTTAACAACAGCAGAGTGCATTCTAGCACGTCGAAAAAACACACTTGGAGTTGAAAAACCAGTGCACGAAATAAAATCGCCGCGATATTTTTACATCCGTGCGAACGTCGACGAAAAAAACTAGCTAGACGTTTTTATAGGACGGATATTAAGAGGCTCGCTTAGATTATAATCAACGTAAATTGTCTAGATATTAAACTGCCTCTATAAACGAACATACCTACTATAATGCGACACGTGACAGGTCATTAGACCACAAGTAGGTACGAAGGTACCTACGACGAGCTCAGCGGGCGGCAAATTGTAAGGCAACGCAATTTGCACGCACACCCGAATACAACGTGGTCAGAGATATTATCATTTTATTGTAGGTACTTGGTGTTAGTGTGGTTGTTTGTTTATGTTCTAGAAAAATAACAAGTATGTCTGGAACTATATAAGCTTAGAAAGTTGAAATTTCATGTAGGTTAGGAAACAGAAGGATTTCTCTAATGCTGGGGTACGTTATAATGGTTAGTACTATTATTTACTCTGTGGCTGGGGCTACATTAGCGCGCGTATATTCGTGTCGCATTGGCGCGATAAAAACATCGTGTACGCGGGGTATGCGATGTGCTGCAGACATCATTCGCCTGTGGCGGAATCTACATTGCCACATAAAAACGTAGCGCCACCCCGACTCACTGGGGTATCGCCGCAGACAGTTCCGACCATAGAAATATAAAAAAATTCTTTCATATATCTATGGTTCCGACTCACCGTGAACTATGCGGCACCCGGTTGCGACTCACTGGAACCACAACTGGCACTGGCAAGCATCGCAAGATACACGATTCAGCCCACTATCGACCTCCGGTCTCCGGAGGGGAGTGATGTGGCGGAATCTACATCGCCACATACAAACTACGCGTCACACTGACGTCACGAAATCCTGCATCGCGCAATCAGAGTTTACCGCGCAACTAGCATATATACAACGTCCCGACATCAACCGTCGACACCAGATAACACCCGTCTGGTCGGAGGATCCTCCCTTTTCTATGGAGGATGAATGAACTTTACACCCTGTTCCTCATGTCTCTAAACGCCTGTTGTGCGGCCGACGTAGGTGATGATAATTCTTGCGTAGTACAATGGAGGAAGAAGTAGTGGCGTTGTATTGTATCTCGGTAAATTATTATTTGTTATTATTGTACGAGTATAATTTGCAAAATATGAAAAAGAGAAGTCTGTTTCGTTCAAAATCTGGATCTGGATTACAAACTGAAGGGACGAAGTGTAGCCACGCAAGCGAACATTATCCTTTGATGTACGCCAGTTTACCGACAGTGCCGCGAGAAGCATTCGTCATCGCCCGAATACTACGCGATGCGACGAACTGCTCGGCCACACTTGACGCGATAACGTGAATATTCGCCGTATCCCGCTAATGTAGCCCCAGCATAAAACAAATAAAATATCACAACGAATCAGCCATCTAAAAGATAAATCTTTGATGGTTTTGGTCATCATTAGGCCCACTTACACCGCAACTCACGAAATGCATTGAACGCTAAACGAGTTTAAATCATCGTTCTATTTCTGTCAATCTTTTGAAGATGACATAAACGGAAAGATGTTTTAAATTCGTTTAGCGCTAAACATATTATTACTTACTTTTAGTGGTTCGTGCTGCAAGCGGGCCTTAATTACGTAGGTAGGTATCTTGGAGGCTTGCGGCTAAAGGCTAAGACGTGACTAAGCTGTGCTTGCCGCGGTTGGTTCCTGGATGGGTGACCATCTTTACATACCTAGTCCCCTCCGTGCCTCGGATAGCACGCTAAGCCGTTGGTCCCGGCTGTCATTCGTAGATCTTTGACAGTCGTCGTTACGGGTCGTCAGAAGCCCGACTGACAACCAGTTCTACTACCAAGGAGTATCGTATTACCCAGTCACTGGATTGTGGAGGTCAGTTAGACAATCGCTCCATATAAAATACTGGTATTCAGCTGCATCTAGTTAGACTGGAAGCCGACCCCAACATAATTGGCAAAAGGCTAGGCAGACAAGAAAACTTATTTTCAAAACAAAACGGTGCAATTAATAACGGACCATCAAAATGGGAGTTCTCGTAATGAGTGACGATAAAGTTACGAGGAGGGCGTCAATTGTACCTACGTAATCAATCATTGCATTATTTATTGAGCATAGATTAGCAGTTATGGATGTGGACCATTGTGTGGAAAATGTAAACATATCGATGACAAATAGACACACTAGAACGTGCCATGTGTCACATACTGTGAAGCCTCAAGCTTCACCGTAGTAGATCAACTGAACTATCAAATAATACAAGAGGGACTCTTAACAGGGGCTGAAGCCCTTTGAATTTAAGCTCAGAATAAATTATAAAGGACTCCTACCAGGTCTTGCCAACCAGGATTGTTTTTCTTGACAGAAGATATTCCATATTTGAATGATTGAATGTCAGCCAGCATTATATCAACGAGGCTTGATCATAGCATCAATCCTTACAATACCTATCTCAATCACAGACCTGTGTACTGTGACCATCCTCCAGAGGGGGCAGAGCATATTGGTAGAGGTTACGGTAGATGAGGTAAAATCTAGACGGAATAGTGATACGTACATATGGTGGTAGCCCTACATTTAAAGGGGGACTGGTAATTAGTGACCGATACTTAAACACATGATTGTACTCATAATAACCAACAACTTTTACTATGGGACCAAACCTGAAATCGCGAAAAAAAATCAGCTGTTCCCTAAGCTCGGACTTTTAATTAGCTGCAGTAAAATTACACTTCTTAACTGTCATTTCGTTAAAAAAAACACTCGTTCTTTACGAATACAACAATACCGCATGAAATGAAGAGACGTTCTTACACTTTTTGAGGAATTTACTACAATAAGGTAAATGCCCTTTTTTTCGAAGATATCATACATTAGACGGTAACTATTGATTAGTTACTACAGATACACCTCCTAATGATATGACATGAAAAAAACTTTTTTACAAAAAAAAAAAACAACCGACTTCCAAAAAAATACCTACTACAAAGTGAAAAATAACTTTGATTTCGGAAGTCGGTGTCTTTGGATCTGTATTTTAGCTTTTTGCCACCGACTACCGAAATTAAAGTTATTTTTCACTTTGTAGTATTTTTTTTGGAAGTCGGTTGCTTTTTTTTTGGTAAAAAGTTTTCAGTGGGTCAGTCTGTAATTCATCTAAGTTACAATAGCCTAATGTCAACTGCTCATCACCTTTTACAAAATATTGCTTTTCCCGATACAAGGACGTTAATTGTTGAGGAGTTCTCCCAGTAAGGAACCAGGAGAACTGGAACTGATGGTGAAGTCACCATCAGCTCCATTTCAACATATGTATTGTAACGAGCATAAATTGTTTAGCAATAATCGAATCGCAACCCGTGAAATACGTATTATTGAGTAGTTCCGATGACCATCTCTGGTCTTCCTCATCAGTTCCACTTCACTAAATGGTGCTTTCCGGGAACAAATGCACGAGTTACTATAAAAAATACCCAAATCGCTATAGGTGTGCCAATAAAATATGAAGGTTCCCCTCGATTTATCTGGGATGCCATCATGAGATCCTGGTTTCCTTATCATGGTACCACCCCTGGGATATCTCCTTTCCAACAAAAAAAGAATCATACAAATCGGTTCATAAACGACGAAGTTATCCGCGAACACACATAATATACGGTCAAATTGAGTAACCTCCTTTTTTTGAAGTCGGTTAAAAAACTAAGTGTCGACTTTACGACACAGTCTAAAGATACAATAATGTATTGATCACGACTTATCTGCTAGCAATTCACGGCCGTTTGCAAAACCTGTCAATGTGTAGATTTTGTGATGATTGGAACCTTTTACTTCGGTCATTCCACGGTTTTGTTTTTGTTTGACTAACACACACCCGGCCCACACATAGGTACATTTGTCAAAATTGAGGTGACTCTAGCCCACGGCCGGCCAACCCTAGAACCTTGACCTACGAAAATCTGGCTCAAAATCATCAAGGTGCAGAATTGGCTTTGCTACCAATTTAATGTCTTAAATCTTGAGTTTATTGAGAAAATAAATTTAATAAAATACTACAACTAACCTGGTGTGTATGTACCTACATGAAATAATACAATTTATTAATGAAGTAAATTTTAAATTAAATCAATATACATGCATAGAAATTATGAATGTCGATGGCTATAAGAGTAGGGGAAGCCCAAAGAAACGATGGATGGACTGTGTGAAAGATGACATGGCAAGAAAGGGGGTGACTACCGAGATGACGAATAATAGAGAAGTATGGAAAAAAGGACATGTTGCGCCGATCCCAAATAGATTGGGATAAGGGCAGGAGAATGATGAGAAATTATGACCTCATCCTCTTTACCTCATCTGACTAAAAATGTGAGCTTAGAAAATTTCAAAATGTTCCATATCTTATGATTTTTTTTCTCAATGGTAGCGCTAGTTGGCGGCACTACTCGCCTTAATGAAATAATCACGAAAAATCTCTAGAAATGCGACGTTGCCAGCCCGCGCGCGATCCCATGTAATAGGAGGCGAGCCTATACCAATACCATCAACCGGGCACAAATCCGGAATCCAGAACCCTAATTGCGTAACGCATTATCAATCGGAGTTGGTTTCATTTTGACAGTTCAATAACATTCATTGCGTTATTTACGTTGTCGAGCAGACCAATTTTTCGAACATACAGTATGGAATTGGCATCTTGGCAATAATTGAAAGCTCAAGTAATATTACTCCATAGAAGTATAGAAAAATTAAATAATAAATAAAAAACCGAAAATTAAAAAAGTTAAATTTTCAAACAAAATAAATATCAAAATAAATTCACTTAAAGTAAACACTCTGTTTAGACAACGTACCTTGACCCCAGGAGCGAAGAGTGGCAACGGTGCACGCGGGCGGCATGGCGGCTTTTTTGTCGGCGCCGGCACTTTGATTCGTTTGACAATGTGCGACGAAAATAAAATCCACTAAGTTCATTTGTACCGCCACGTGTTTATTTCGCGATAACTGAACTGAACTAAATACTTCAATATTACACATTAGTTCCAAAAAGAATAAACTTAAATTTTCTCATTTTCAAAGTGTCCACCACGTTTTTGAATGCACAAGTTACATCGCCGCACAATGTTATCCCGAAGCCTGCTCAGCAAATTTCGTTCAGGATCCAGAGCCATGGTTTTTAATTTGTCAAAGGGTTCTGCTCGAAATGTTCTAAGACTCGGTGTTCAAAAGAGGATGGAACGTGACGCGGAGCAACTCCTTCATGTGCTGATTTTCCCTGATCCTTTGGACAGCTCCCAGGATTGTCCGGACACTAGTAGGGCAGACGCGAGTTGCGTGAAAAATGCTGTTGTCTTGGCATTTTGTTAAAAAGACACACGCGAACACAAAAGTCAAGTGTCAATTTCACCTTAAAAAATGTATACAAAAAACTTAAAAACACAATTTACACACATACAGAGTCAAATAACTAATAAACTAATAAGTGTCCATTCCACTGATAAAAAATTAAACTAACTAAGCACTAAATTTACTGGTATTTGCTAATCACGTTTTGAAGCAATGCGCGCAAGTAGACGAAATCTCTGCGAAACACACACTATCCCGGAAGACTATCGGTGAACTGACAAAGCGGAACGCAACTTCTAAGATGGCGAAAAAATATTATAATGTAGGGCACATGGTGCAATTATCGTAATTAACGCTTATCGATAACTTTTTACACATAATTACTTTCTACCGAAACAAGGCATTAGAAAACAAGTATCTTTGTGTAATTTAAATATTTATTTTTAACAATTAAAAATATTAATTGGACATTAAAAATACGATTGAACAGTTTACGAAACTACCGTTAAGTTGGTGACTTCCTGAGTAATCCTGAGTATCATTCGGGTCTGTCGATCCACCGGGAGCCGGTCTGTAACTAACTATGTAACATGCGAAAACAATTCATAAATTGTTGTTGTTTACTTTATGCATTTTATCTCTAAATCTACTTAATAATATTTAATAAGAACACACTTAAACAAAAATGCTGTTTAGCTTTAAATACTCAGGGCATAGTGGTTTTTAGAATTATGACAATAATTCTTAAAACACCATAGCACCACCTAAGTATTTAAAGCTAAACAGCTTTTATGATTATCTATCTTTATTCCTTTTAACAGAAGCTAATAGTCGATAACAGGTGTGCTTCCCTACGTGGCGCGAGCGCACCCCGCACCCGCGCGCCCCCCGCAATATTATTTCGCTGAATCGCCTTTGAAGAAAGCCGCGTGGCTTGTGCCGCTCTGTGTAAAGAAGCCGCCAAAAGACACCGCTGCCGATGTACACCCGCAGGAAATGTTGGCGCGTCCCAGTGATGGATTATGTTTGTGAAAACAAAACAAAGTTTCGACCATGGCAGGCCAAGGAAGTTGTTCAATAGGAAATTCCAAGTACTAGTATACCGAAAAAAAAACCACATTAACATTAAATTTCATAGTCAGTCTGTACTGGTCTTGTGTCTGTGAGAGGTAGTGGGCCGTACCGTCACAGTATTAATCGAATGTGGGTGTCGTCGGGCGGCGCGGTCCGCGGCTGCGTCTCCCGTACACGCTTAGTTTTGCGCACGCACTCAAACGTTGAATTAGTTTTTTTTACATTAAATTCCAGCCTGTCGTGCAGGTGTACCGATTTTACATTTCGGCAAATAAGTAGAATAGGTACGTAACAGCGTCGTGATAGTTTGCACTGAGTGGCAACGTCGCATTTTAAAGGGTTCATTGAATCATTGACCTAGTGATACAATTCTACAGAGTGTTTAAATTTGTTCAAAATGAAAACTCTACTTTTTGACCTAATTACTGGACCGATTTCGTTCATTTTTTGTATATCGTCAGAAAAGGCGATACCAAGTGTGTCCTAGAAATTATTGCATATAAGCGGTCCCCATACTGTATATGTTCGAAAAATTTATTGGTTCATATTAAGAAGCAATGGATTAGCAATTTGTTTCAAAATGAAACCAACTCCGATCGATAATGTGTTACGCAATTAGGGTGCGGGTTGCTACTGAGAAATTCCAGATAGAAACCCAAAAACACAATATATTTACAGTAAATGGAAAAACCCAATAACACTTTGCCCTACCCGGGAATCCAACCCAGGACCTTATGCTCAGCAGTAGCGCTTACGATCAACTACTTAGGTAATAACATTTTCACGATGTACGAATAGCCACTACTTACCGAATAAATTCAAAAATGGAACAGAATTTGTATGAAATTATCTGCCAATAATAGGAACTTAATCGTAGGTGGTGAAAAGGGCCTGTTTCACCACCTACGATTAGAAGAAGTCGATTTTTCAATCGTCAGATAACTTCTAATTGAGGAATAAATATGGCGGTTTGACATATTTTCTATACAAAAGCTGTCAAAACGTCAAACATATTCTACAAAAAAAGTAAAAAAAAAAAAAATGATAAAAGTAAAAAAAAAAAATAGATAAAAGTTATCTGACGATTGAAAAATCGGCTTTTTAAATACAAAACAAAAGAATAAAACCATATTAGTATATTACCTATTTATCTAGAAAATTTGGTGAAACAAAAGAATAATTTACCATAATATACGGGTCGAAGCCGTGTAGTCTTTAATGTAGCACAAAACCTATTTTGATTGAATGTTTCGGAATAAATACATTTTTTTGATTTTCGGAATACTGATGGATTATCGTACCACGTAGGTACACACCGCATCTACGGTGTCATATTAAATTAGCTAACGAAACTCCACAGATGTGATGGGTCGATATCTAAACACGACAAAATAAAAATGATTTGATAAAAAATTTTTGGGTCAATGACCGCTGGTATTGTTATAAGTTGTAACTTGAAGTGTGAGTTAATAAAAACTGTTTTATCGTGTTGAGATATCGATACTCATCACGTCTGTGAAGTTTGCACAGTAAAATACTGATTTTAAACTGACATTTTAAGTGCACTACTGGCGGTTGATGACCCCAAAAAAATCAAAACTAAATTAATTTAATTTTTGTTGTATCATGTTTAGCTGTGGATTTTCGCTAGCTAATTTACTTTGACCCCGTTTAAATTAACTGTTGACCAGCACCCCAATTCACACACACACACACACACATGCACACTTTCTATCACTTTTGAAGGAAATTCCTAATTCATCGTGGATATTTTTGCAGTGAACCACTTTTCAACCTTTTTTAATTTAAGAGCCCATACCACGCCATACTACCTCAGCTTTTTAAGAAATGAGTGAGATCGAGACTGATTGCGGTGCTGGGCGCCGATAGTTTAGGTAATTGCTTTTTACGGTGAAAATAATAGTAATTTGAAGACCTGCTTTATAGTTAGTTCAGTTAGGATGCAAAGTTTGATGATCTAATTTGAAGTATTTTTTGAATACCAGCGGTTTATTGTTCGGTTTGGCGGTAATTTTAGATTTTTTTTCTGTCGAGAAAATTGTATGGAATCGTGTTTTCGTCAAACACAGTACTTAACATTAATCCTCAACTTTACCATAATTATATTTAATTCAAAATTAATGCTGCAGTATTTTCGACATAACGGAGGATCATGCTAAGCCATTTGAGGTAGTCAATCTGCATAGCCTTTTCCCAACTATGCTGGGGTCGGCTTCCAGTCTAACCGGATGCAGCTGAACACCAGTATTTTACATGGAGCGACTGCCTATCTGACCTCCACAACCCAGTTACCAGGTAATACGACACCCCTTGGTAAGACTGGTTGTCAGACTTTCGGGTTTCCGACGACCCGTAACGACTGTCAAAGATCCACGAATGACAACCGGGACCAATGGCTTAACGTGCTTTTCGAGGCACGGAGGAGTCTCGGTATGTAAAGATGGTCAGCCATCCACGGACAACCCCGGCCAGAGTAGCTTAACCTGATGGATGGCCCGTGTGGCTGTTATTACTTAGCTTGAGGTAGTATAGGATCTTAATTTTAATTTTATTTATTATTGTATAATTCAGCCACAGTTATTCATATTTTTGGTAGTATACTTAAGAACCTTAGCAATAAGGTCGGAAACTGGTTCACCGCGAATGTCCGCGATGGTACAGTCAACAGCAAAAGTAGATGATCAAAATCAGAAATTCAATACTAATCAAAACTGATCACGAATATATGGCAGCTGTACTAGTAGTAAATATTTGGTATAATTTACAATCACATACTTCTGAATCACTTCGACGACGCCACACAGCTCTGACGCGAACTCCGTTCATTAGTATTGAATTTCTGATTTTGATCATCTACTTTTGCTGTTGACTGTACCTAAATAACGTAATGAATATTGTTGAATTGACCAATGTCACCCCGCAGTTTCCTATTTTTCTGTTGTAGAGTTAGCACTAAGTTGCATGATTTTCGGGTTCCGTACTTATAGGAAGGGAAAAAACGGAACCTTTATAGGATCACTTCGTTGTCCGTCTGTCTGTATGTCAGTCTATTGAAGAACTCAAGACCCTTTTCCTCATCAGGAACGCGTGAAATTATCAAGTTGAAACTGCATAATATCAAATACGTAGGTCTATATAGTCCCTTGGAGCTCTAAAAAAATCAAGCGTCTAAGTCAAAGCAATAAGAAAATACCATATTTTGATACTCGCAAGTAAATCAAAACCTAGGTATTGGGTACTTCCCGTTGACCTAGAATCATGAAATTTGGCGAGAAGCAAGGTCTCCCAGCACAAGTAAAGGAAAAAGTCCGATAATCGTTAATTTGTTTTAACACAAAAAAAATATTTCTTGGGATTATAAACTTAAATTTGCAGTTGGAGAACTACAATGTTAAGTTTTTATTTGGAATAAATTATTTTGCACTACGGTTAACCCTTCATTGTGCGTGGTCGGACACACACTTGACCGTTTTTTTTTCATTAATGGCACATTTTAAACTTTCGTTCTATTTATTAACCCGCTCGCGGCCACCGCATTTTCTCAACATCTGATAAACACTCGTACGATGAGTGATGACTGTTTGCAGACCACGCGCGGGTTAACAGATTACTACAGTTTATGTTGTCCTTCAATTAAAACAATCATGTGATTAATGTTGATGTGTAGTGTCGTAAATTAATGCCTATTACCAGGAAGAGTACCTACCTAGGTACCTAGTACCAAACAAACACATCAACACAAACAAACAACAAGGTAATCTTATAAACGTATAGACAAATTAATAAAATTAAAGTGTCTGTTTGTAATGTCAAAATAACAGCTTTTTACTAAATCCATATGAAAGTATATACGGTACTTACTTAAAACAAAAAAACAATTTTAAAATTTTTGTCTGTCTGTCTGTCTATCGGTCGTTCTGTCTGTTTGTCTGTCTGTTTATTTGTTCCGGCTAATCTCCGAAACGGTTGGACTGATTTTGACGGGACTTTAACTGGCACGTAGCTGATGTTATGAGGAGTAACTTAGGCTACTTTTATTTTAGAAAAAGAATTAGGGTTCCGCGCAAAAAAATTAAAACCCATGAAATTGTGAACAAATAGCGCGGGTGGGCAATGGCGATGCAACGCGGCGGGTCGGGGACGAGAGTTTTATTAAAATGTGGCTGTGATTATAGTATATTGTGTACCTTACGACTTCCACGCGAACGAAGTCGCGGAGCACAGCTAGGTAACTATAAATAGGCTTTCAGTATTCGCGAGTTATTTAAACCTATGAGTCTCGCCGCTAAGGGTTCCTAAAATAGCTGTAATCGTCAAATTGCTCATACTATTATTTCGAACATTGAGAATAACAAATGAATGCCTACACTTCCTCGACATTAGTTATCCAGTTATCAAGAATGTTAATGCAGATATAAGAAAGATCATAAAAATGGCTTCCTTGCAAGGGGCCAGCGCAAAGATAACCAAGCAGATACCACAAATGATAACTAATATTACAAGCAAACAGCTGGTGTCGGTACTTCACAAACACCTGATCACGAAGCCAACGCGTGAGTACTCAATTAAATTATAATTGATACATTTACACGGATTCATCGAACAACACGCAAAATTTTGCACAATATTCAGAATGATGCGTAGTATTTTCACACAGGAACAGTAGTGCTATTCTGTAAACATCTCACCGTGATAACTCAGGTGAAGTGAGCGTGAAGTGAGCCGTCATCCCACCTGATGCTACTCACTTTAACTTACTTTTAGCTCACTTTAAGATCACTTCACTCATGTTTTCACGGTGAGATATTTACAGAATAGCACTACAGGACAGGATTATAGTGACCTTATTGGTAGCTGCAACCGGCGTGCGTGTATGATCAGATTTATGAACGTAAACGAGGCAAAAGGAGTATGTAAGGATCGTAGCAGGTGGCGTTCCGTAGTTTCTGCCTACCCCCGTGGGAAGAAGGCGTGAGTTTATGTGTGTGATATGTGTATTTTCAAATAAAAACTTTTTTACAAAAAAATACAACCGACTTCCAAAAACAACACTACAAAGTGAAAAATAACTTTAATTTCGGAAGTCGGTGTCTAGTTAAATGTATTTTCGTTTTTTGCCACCGACTTCCGAAATTAAAGTTATTTTTCACTTTGTAGTGTTGTTTTTGGAAGTCGGTTGTATTTTTTTGTAAAAAAGTTTTTATTTTTCACTTTTTAGTTGTGTACCTAACCCACACAAATTCTAATACCACTATCTGCAAAACAAACTAGAACATCGTCCATATACTCGTAAAAGTGGGGAAAAAATACGTATTACTGAAGCTAACTCAAAAACTACCGCAGTAAAGTTAATCAATTTTATATGGGACCAACGGTGATGTATACCCTCTCGAATAAAACAAAAAAAATCCAAATCGGTCCAGCCATCTTCGAGTAATGGGGGAACATACATAAAAAAAAAAAAAAAAAAAAAAGGTTCCGACGAATTGTGAACCTCCTCCTTTTTGAAGTCGGTTAATTAAATTCTGAGTAACTTGTGCAAATGTGTGTTAGGGGGTTTAGGTAAGCCCTTATGAATAGTGGAGCGTTAATTTCGAATGTTTAAATAAGTGATTGGCATTTGTTAATGGAAAAAAATTGTCACAGTCTGGATTTGTGTCCGATCCAAGTTATAGGCTACCTTTTTGCCAAATTTCATCCAAATCTGTTCAACCTTTTTAGCGTGAAAGCGTAAAAACAAACTCACTTCCGCATTTATAATATTACTAGCTTTTGCCCGCGGCTTCACCCGCGTAGATGTCTGGAATTATCCCACAGGAAAGTATTACCGGGATTAAAAGTATAGGGGCATAAGGAACAGGGTGTAAAGTTCACTCATCCTCCCTTTTCTATGGAGGATGAGTGAACCTTACACCCTGTTCCTCATGTCCCTATACTGGTGAACCCGACGTGATATCTATCCTATGTCCTCCCCAGGATTCCGTCTATCTCCTTACCAAATTTTATCGAAAACCGTCCAATGGTTTAGACGTGAAAACGTATCATAAAGAGAGACAAATATTATAAAGGCGAAAGTAACTCACTTTCGCCTTTATAATATTTAGTTAGGATTAAACATTAACTGGTAACTAGCCAAATGTGGGTGTAGGTAGGTAAGGACCAGCAGTACGATTCTGTATAACCATCTCACCGTGAATACTTAGGTGAAGTGAGCGTGGAGTGAGCTGTCAATAGTGTCAATTCCTAGCAAAAACAAACTCACTTCACCTAAGTTTTCACGGTGAGATTTTTACAGAATCGACCGGCAGGCCCGGGTCGACGGCGCGTTGTGTTCCACGCGCGCCTCAAAGAGATGTCAACAATGATATGGTCCAATAGGGCCGAAGCCGCCGGGGTCGCGGGTAGTTCGAAAGAAATACCGTGGCGCTGGCACGGGCAACTGAAGGAACACGGGTGGGTTTTAGTCAGTAAAAGTCTGACACGCCCTCCCGCTCCACCCAGAGCGGAAGAAGTCATTTGATGATTTCCCATCCACAAAAAAAAGGTAGGTAATGTACGCCTCTGCTTATCCCCTTGAGAATTCAGATGTAACGTTATGATTTGAATTAAAAATCTTTAGTTTCGAAATGAGAAGTTAAGTATCGTTGCCAATGAATGATAATTGCTATTATTGTTGTAATCAAGCCGCATAGCTGGATTGACCGCTTAATTAATCTCTATTGAGCCGTTTAATTAGACTACGTCATAGTTCTTAGAACACAGCATTTGGAACCACTTTATTTGTCCTTGATCCGGAATCTTGGCACTTCCAATATTCCCAATATTATTATGTATTGTTAAGACTCAGATGAGTTGTTGAGGAGCTTGTGGCTAAATAATAACAGCCGCACGGGTCGATCCAAGGTCCCGGCTGTCATTCGTGGATCTTTGACAGTCGTTACGGGTCGTCAGAAGCCCGAAAGTCTGACAACCAGTCTTACCAAGGGGTACTGTATTACCCAGTAACTAGGTTGTGGAGGTCAGATAGGCAGTCGCCCAATGTAAAATGCTGGTATGAAGCTGCATCCGTAGGCAGATTGTTTGTTAAGACGCAGATAAGTGTCAGCGGCCTGTGCATGTTCTGTGCTGAGCTCACGCAACGCGTCGTCGTACGTCAGTAACAGGGTCTCGCCAGTCGATCAAGGAGCGCTGTCCCAAATTAGACGCATTTTAATTTAATAGACACTAGCTTTTGCCCACGGCTTCGCCTGCGTGGATGTACAAAAATATCCCACGGGAACATACTACCAGAAAATCCTTCCTTATTCCTTTCTACATTATAAAGGGAACCTTTGTGCAAAATTTCAGCTTTTTGGGTTCAAGGGTTTGCGCTGGGCGTTGATGAGTCAGTCAGTCAGTACTTTCTTTTTACTTACATATTAAGATAAAACAAAATTTATTATATTAAAAGATAAACAATTAAATTATCTTTATAATGTTAACATGTCATAAAAATATACGCTTGATAGTTTTTGCGTGATTCTCAGTTTTATATCCGTGTTAGACATAATAAGCGTGTTAGAAGTTAATACAAATTGTAATTAAAGTGTGTTAACACTATGTATGTAATATAAACATACTCTAAAATATTCACATACTTAATAAGTTATTAAGAAAATGCTCTAATTTAACATATAGGTATATGTTTTTCCAAATCATTAACACTCCTCCTTCAGACGTGATCTTCAGTTTAAAATCATTAAAAGTCGGTTATCGTCGCCTTAAGAGCGTCTTCAATAACAACGTAACGTTTAAATCTTTTATTTTTACATTGTAATTTTTTACATTTTTATTTAAATTTGTACTTACCTATTAAAAATAAAAAATAGTTTTCAACATGATAATAAAAACTTTACGCAAAAAACTGTCAGTTTAAAAATATAGCACGATTTTTCAGCATGAGTTGACTAACCTGTTACAAAAGAATTGTTACAAAAAAGCTTACCCAGCGAAAGTAGGACAACGGTCCACACAAATAATCTCCAATACATCTCGATCACAGTTAACAAAACACTATTCACGAATCATCCTTTTTTATGTTGTCTAAACATTGTCCTAAATGTTATATTAATCAGTCTTTTTCTTCTAAAACACTACATCTTATTAAAAACACAATAATAACTTCACTATAAAAACATGTCTTACAGTAAATATTACAGAAACATTAATAAACTATATCCAATATTAGTTCAGACCACTTATATTATAACTAAACATTTATCATCAATTTTCTTTGTCGTAATTTATCGGAAGATTGGCACGAAAAACACGCGTGCACTCAACGCCTTCCGAGTTCATACTGATGGCATGGAAAATCTGAACGTACTCACGTACCTAACCTACAAGAGTTTTCTTCAGGCAGTCAATGACCGATTTTTTTTCCGTCGATGTGACATAATTATCAACAGAAACAAAAAAAAAATTCTGTAGTCGTGGCTAAATAATGACAGCCGCACGGGTCGATCGAAGGTTAAGCTACGCTTGCCGCGGTTGGCTCGTGGATGGGTGACCATCCATTACATATCGAGACCACTCCGTGCGTCGGAATTGGTCCCGGCTGTCATTCGTAGATCTTTGACAGTCATTCAAAGATCTACGAATGACAGCCGGGACCAATTCGTCGTTCGTTACGGGTTGTTGGAAGCCCAAAACTCTGATAACCAGTTACCAAGGGGTGGTCACAAAAGATTAATAAAAAAAATTTTTTTTTTCATTAAAAATTTATAAGTTAGCATAATTATGTTTTGTTCTGATTGGGATACTTGATATTGCCAAAAAAGATAACGTATAACGAATACTACTTAGCATTTTTTATTTTATTGGGTTTAACATTTTCCATTTCCAACCGATTGCTGCGCAAGTTCGTTTCTGAAAACTTTTCGCGCTTCATCGCTTGCCCGCTTACACCCAAAACTTTTCTTGCAAGCCGGACCATATACCTACTATTCTACCAATAATTATTGTAATTATCTAACTATTCTAAGCTTTATTTTAAATTATTATATTATATTATGATTTTTAATTATTTAAGATAAATAAAAATTTTAATTTAAGTAAAATTTCGGCCCCCGACCCACCCCGTTGCATCGCATCGCATCGCCGCCCGCGCTGTTACTTCGTAATCGTTTTGCTCGGCTCCTAAGGGTCGTAGCGTGATGTTAAATACCTCAAAACCTTCCTCAAAACTGGGCTATCAAATGCAATAATTTTTCAATTCGATTGGGAGTGGCAGAGATTATTATTAGCGCGTTCAAACAAACAAAAAAACAAATTGTTTAGCTTTTTTTATGTATGTATAGATTTATTTATTTATTATTAGTACTTTAAAGCTTAATATTTCGCAAACGGATGGACGAGAAAAGAATCATCCCCACTTTACGTGTAGGGGAGGCACCATAAATAATTATTTTTCAAGAGTTTATTTTACCAGTTGTTATGTTGATTATTATGTAGGTACCCCATGCCAAATTACAGCTTTCTAGTACTAAGAGTCTCTGAGCTAAGTCAAAATGGTTGAGCTAATTGGTGCTGATCCATGCGTCATGTTCGTGAACGGGCGCCGTCAGTTGGGACTGGTCGTCTCTTAGCTGCCATGGCTTATTTTTAATTTTAATATTTAATTTATTTGTTTTAGTTTTTATCTTTTTATTACGGACCCTTTTTAACGTGCACGTCTTTCTACATTGTTCTCACATGTATATTTTCAACATGAACGATGTAACCAATATTTTGTAAAAATATTATGATTTAAAAGAGTGTCCGTGGAGTTTCTTGCCCGTTCTTCTCCATAGGGATCTACTACGCTTTGGAATGGGCAACTAGCTTCATCTTTCTGACTGACCGACCCGTTGACAATTCAAAAGTGCCTGTAATTGGTTTATTTGAAATAAATGCTTTGAGTTTGAGTTTGAAGTAAGCCGCGGGCAGATAGACAGTAACATGGGGAAACTATAAGCCTTCCTTGTTGACTACGGAACCCTAAAAAGGATATTTTTCAAAAATAAATAGGTAGAATACAAAACTAAACGCTAAATAGCTGCATTTTTCTTGGGTTAACCTAGTGAAATGATCCTGCACCACGAAGGATGCACTTCAACAATAAAGTTAAGTTTCTGGATGATTTAGATGAAACATTGATTGAAAAAAACTTTTTTACAAAAAAATACAACCGACTTCCAAAAACAACACTACAAAGTGAAAAATAACTTTAATTTCGGAAGTCGGTGTCTAGTTAAATGTATTTTCGTTTTTTGCCACCGACTTCCGAAATTAAAGTTATTTTTCACTTTGTAGTGTTGTTTTTGGAAGTCGGTTGTATTTTTTTGTAAAAAAGTTTTTATTTTTCACTTTTTAGTTGTGTACATACCCCACACAAATTCAAATACCACTACCTGCAAAACAAACTAGAACATCATCCATATAAAAGTGGGGAAAAAATACGTATTATTGAAGCTAACTCAAAAACTACCGAAGCAAAGTTAATCAATTTTTTAAGCGACCAACTGTGATGTATACATTCTCGAACAAAACAAAAAAAATCCAAATCGGTCTAGCCATCTTCGAGTAATCGGGGAACATACATAAAAAAAAAATTAAAAAAAAAAAAAGGTTCCGACGAATTGAGAACCTCCTCCTTTTTGAAGTCGGTTAAAAATCCATTACAAACAAGAAAAAGAAAATGTCTAATGGCATCCCTTTATTTTTTTGTAATTCTATGGCCAGTGACTCTTTCTTTCGTAAAAGGTGGGATTAGTTTTCTTAAAATAAAATTAGGGGAAAAATAACTTCCGATTTTGCAAAAATAAAATAAAACTGTAGTATGCAGATAAAACATGCGTTGTCGATTGAAGTATTGAAATAAATATGTAAAGACTACTATACTAGAGCCGTAAATCATAATTGAACTGCTGTATGTACAAACAGTGAGTTTTGGCGTCTCTCCAAACTGTTCGAGTAGATTTATCTTATATTTTTATCGATTGTGTGTCATGAATCTCGGTGGAAGTAAGAAACTGTACGTAGGTCCAGGAAGTTAGATAATTTAAAATATACGCAAGCATCTATACTATAAGTACATGTTTGTGTTTAAAATAAGGTTTACAAGACGTAATTATTTTTTTTAGGGTTCCCTACCTCATAAGTAAAAAAAAAACCGAACCCTTATAGCTTAACTCGTGTGTATGTCTGTCTGTCTGTCCGTCCGTCCGTCAAATTTGCTGTCACAGCCAATTTGCTCCGAAACTAACGACCGATTTAGTTGAAATTTGGTACACATATGAATTTCTGTGACCCAAACACGGACGTGTAACGTAAATAAATTAATTTTGAATATGGGGGTCACTTATGGGGGGAAAATAAGAAAATTTAAATAAAAAGTTTTGAAAACTGTACCGTGTGACATATCAAATGAGAGGGCTTACTGTGAGGGTCTCAAATATATATAATTAATCATTTTAAAATAAACAGTCCTAAAGCTATTAAGTAAACAGGCGAAAATTATTTATTCCTACCTTAAATAATCTTCGAAACTACATAACGTAAATTAAAAAAAAAAATACAGAAAATAGTTCTATTTTTATACATTACTTACAGGAAAATTGATAAGAAGTCTGTGGTCCTATTATAATATGTTAAATCTCTCAATATCGTGCGTACAAACTTACATTTGCAGTTGTAATGTATGGGAGAACATGTTTTTCAACTGGCCACGCACGCACTTGGCCGGTTTTTGTTTTTTTTGTTTTCGGGGGATACCTTCAAAAGGCACCCGGACTTTGGGGATAAGACCGAGGAGCGTGGGATTTTTACCTCACTAAAACCACCCCGGTAGTCACCATCTGATGGAAGGGTATACCTCTCAAAAGACCGTTCTAGAACCCCCTCTGTGCAACGCCTGTCAGGACACATCTCGGGGAGACTGTAAAGCGGTCTCCCCTCCCTACAGGAAATTGGAGTTCTGTTAAATATGTCAAGTTCTATATTCACATATCCACTCTTCTGTGTCATGGTAGGTAGGTATAGCGCAGGAATTAATCAGTAAAGTAAGTTATTAAGTAGTTATTTTTGAGACAATTTTCCCACGTAGGTATTTGGGAAAATTAATTTAGAATTCAGACTTAAATTTTTCATTATTCAGATTTGATGATACATTGATAATATAATATTATATGTATAATCTATGGATAGATAATACAATCTTATTGGTCAGGTCTTGCATTTAAAAACCGACTGGACATTGCTGTCAAAAAAAAAAACTGTAACGCCATTTTATGTTTTTTTTTTCTATGCCACAAAAAACGGCCTTCTATGTGAT
This sequence comes from Cosmia pyralina, assembly GCA_946251885.1. NCBI lineage: Eukaryota > Metazoa > Arthropoda > Insecta > Lepidoptera > Noctuidae > Cosmia > Cosmia pyralina. The sequence continues at coordinate 3,209,156 of OX276354.1, forward strand.
TTGTTCATCAAAACAAACCAGTTTTTACGTCATGTGCATTGCAACCTTTTTACATAGATGTCTATCTCCCTCCATTTTTAGGGTTCCGTAGTCAACAAGGAACAGTTTCGCTATGTCCGCCCGTTTGTCCGTCCGCAGCTTAGCTCTTAGTACTAGAAAGCTATAATTTGGCATGGATGGATATACATATTCATCACGCCAACAAAGTGGTAAAATTAAATCATAAAAAAAAAATTTTTTTCAGGGTACCTTCTGTACACGTAAAGTGGGGATGTTTTTTTTTTCTCTTCTACCCCATGGTGTGGGGTGTTGTTGGATGGGTCTGTCAAAAATATTGCAGGTTTGTGAAAACAAATTTTCGATTTAGGGATCCTTTTCTGAAATATTAAGCTTTAAAGCGCTAATTTTTGTTATAGCCAAGTGTGGGACACTTGACTCTAACAAAAATTAGCACAGGAGTCAAGTGTGTGTCCCCCCCCCCCCCCGCCAGCTAAACGGTTACTTTTGGATGGGTGAAAAAATTCACAGTAGTAGTTCTATGTTAAGGATTTGGTTTCCGCACTTAGTCCTTCAAGCGGACCATTGTGCGTGGGCCATGGCGGCCGTCGGGGGCTAATTCCAACCAGCCCACCTCTCTCCAGAACTTAATCAAATCTCCGGGTTTGTTAAGAACATCTGTGAAAGATCGGGATATTCCGAGAGTTTCTGTTCTAATCTGGGTGACGCCTGTGCATTCAAAAAGCAAATGCGCAACGGTTTCCTCAGCCTCCATGCAGGCCCTGCACAGAGGACTGTCCGTTATTCCTATTGTGTGGAAGGTTTTGTTTAATGAGCAGTGTCCTGTGATGGTCCCCGTCACCAGGCGCAGCCCGTTCCTGTCCAGACGTAATAATCGCCTGATAAGCGTACCATCCAGGGACGGGATGGCCTCCCTGGACTGCCTGCAACCTAGTGTCGAGGACCACCACCTCTCCGCTTGTGTGTGAGTGAACTCCTGTAGCCAGCTGCGTAACTGGTTGAAGGGAACGAGCACGGTAGTAGTATATATAACGAAGTTAAAAGGAAAACTATCACAGCTAAGTAGGCTTTTCAAGTTTACGAGTAATAGTCAAATATTCATGAAACAACAAAAAGCCCTCTTCTTAGTCCGCATTATTGTGCAACTACGGAACCCTATTACTGCGCGTGGCCCGACACGCACTTGGGCGCATTTTTTTCCAAATGGAAAGGCCTAAACCGACTGTTTGTATACAGGTCCACCCAATGGTCCACCACAATCAGTGACGAATTGATAATCACACCTAATTTTCAAAATCTGCAGTTGATTCAACCGAATTCTACACAATTGGAAACAATTAATTATTATTCGGGATGCGGCTCGCGCGTTGTTTATACATACGAGATACCTAAACAACCGTAAGAGTTATCGGGAATAATCTGTAAGATTACAGCGTCGGCATCATCATTACATAGCAAATTTTAAAAAGAAAAACAGCCTATAATATTCCTACTCCTGGGACACAGGCTGTCATCCACCACACGGGCCCAGTGCGGGTTGGTAGATGTCGCATGTCTTCGAATTTTTGGGTCTAGGACATGCCGGTTTCCTCACGATGTTTTCATTCACCGTTTTGAGAGCAATGGTGATGAAATAATTTACATAGGCAAAGTAAAGCGCCTGTCTGGGTTCGAGCCCACGAGCTTTCGTACCTAAGTCGCGGCCGCTAGCTCTGGGCTACCTGGAGCTAGACCACCACCTCTTAAAGCAGTATTATTTTAATCTTACATGAGTGTGGGAAAGAGATGGAGCTAGACGTCCTGTATAGCTCCATCTCTTTCTCACACTGAAGTAACATTAAAATAATACTGCTTTAAGAAGTGGTGGTTGGCCCCCTGCACTGCTCACTGGGCCACCATAGCTTCATTATTGCATGAATTTAGCCTGTTGTAGCTGTTGTAGTAGGTAGGTACCTAAGAAAGAAAGAAAGAAAGAAAATACGTTTATTAAGATATCAAGCCCACACTCAAACGACATCTGCAATAAATGACAACAACATCGAAGGTGAGTTCCCATCTCAGAGATAAAACTAACGTCTCTTATGTACAGTCAACAAAAGAGATATCTAGGCAGGGTATACTAACATATTTGTATGTGAATTGCTTCATGTTCAATTTTATTTAAATTACTTTGTTTTTGCAATACTCCTACATTGTAACACACCAACACAAAATTGTATATTTTCTCGAAATTGAACATGAAGCAATTCACATACAAATATGTTAGTATACCCTGCCTAGATATCTCTTTTGTTGATTGTACCTGCGTGACCTGCTTACACCGACACCCTTCTAATTAGAGCACAGGATCATGGCTTGACGTTAGATTCGGTATGATGGTATGAGGCACTTTCCCGGACGAGCTCCTTTAGAAAGATTTGTAATAACTAGAGTTTTCATAGCTGGATGGTCAGAAGATGTTTAAGCGTTGTTGAACGAGCATTACACATACGTCATCATCTTCCTGCCCTTGTCCCATGTTACGTGGGGTCGGCGCATCACGTTTTCTAATAACAACATAGAGTTTTAATAGCTGGATGGTCAGAACATGTTTAAGCGTTGTTGAACGAGCATAACACATAAGTACCTCATCATCTTCCTGCCCTTGTCCCATGTTAATTGGGGTCGGCGCATCACGTTTTCTAATAACTAGAGTTTTAATAGCTGGATGGTCAGAACATGTTTAAGCGTTGTTGAACGAGCATAACACATAAATACCTCATCATCTTCCTGCCCTTGTCCCATGTTACTTGGGGTCGGCGCATCACGTTTTCTAATAACTAGAGTTTTAATAGCTGCATGGTCAGAACATGTTTAAGCGTTGTTGAACGAGCATAACACATAAGTACCTCATCATCTTCCGGCCCTTGTCCCATGTTACTTGGGGTCGGCGCATCACGTTTTCTATTAACTAGAGTTTTAATAGCTGGATGGTCAGAACATGTTTAAGCATTGATGAACGAGCATTACACATACCTCATTATCTTCCTGCACTTACTCCATGTTACTTGGGGTCGGCGCATCACGTTTTTTTCTCCATTCTCCCCTGTCAAACGTCACGCTATCAATTACAACATAACCGGATGCAGCTGAATACCAGTATTTTATATATAGCGACTGCCTATCTGACCTCCACAATTCAGTTATTGTTACCAGTAATAACATATCCCTTGGTAAGACTGGTTGTCAGACTTTCGGGCTTCTGACGACCCGTAACGACTGTCAAAGATCCACGAATGTCAGCGGGGACCAAACAGCTTAGCGTGCTTTCCGAGGCACGGAGGGGTCTGGGTATGAAAAGATGATCACCCAGCCACGGACCAACCGAGGCAAGTGGACCCGTGCGGCTGTTAATACTTAGCCACAAGCCCTCTACTTCACACACAATTCATGCATTTTGTCTTTGGCCTTCCTCTCCCTCTCCCTCCAATCTAAATTTATATTCATCACTCTTTTAGTCACATGCGTTTCCTACCTCCTCATCATATATACTTTCTTAGTATAAATAATTTATGTTTAGTTAATAGACTCAGCTTAACTCAACTGTCATTAGCGATGCCTCTCATTTATTTTACAACAAACTGTTAAAATTAATTAGTGCCAGATGTTGCGTACCGCGCGCTTTGACTTGTACGAAAAGAATCTAGTGTGACCTTGATTTACCTCGTTCATTGTGTAATTATTGTCTACCCAGGCATCTTATACTTAACTAGTTTTTGCCTGCGGCTTCATCCGCGTGGATGTCGGAAAATATGCCACGGGAACGCACTACCGGGACATCCTTCCTTATTCCTTATCTACATTATAAAGGGAACCTCTGTGCAAAATTACAGCTTTCTAGGATCAAGGGTTTGCGCTGGGCGTTGATGAGTCAGTCAGTCAGGACTTCTCTTTTTATCTATATAGATCTTAAATTCATTAGTTCACTGACAGATAACACAGCATAAACCGATGGTTTGTGCAATCTCTGGCCATGTTGGCCCCAAAACATGGTAAAACCCTGCACTGAAAAATGAATCGTCGAGCTGATTTGCGGAACTCGATAGATTCATCTGCTTATTACTCGATTATGCGACAGCAAAAAGAGGATTATGATTTTTACAAACATTGTTGTGGTCAACCCATTAACTACGATTATTTTAAACAATTTTACGACTGTCCATAACCCTATACATTTTTCGCTCATTCCTTTACCGATATGAGGTCAAATCGCGATGTTCTGGCGCTCTGCCCATCCCATTCATAGACGCACACTGTGAAAAGCTTTATTTTTAGATGGACCACTTGAATAGGTTATATATATTTGCTACCCTTCACACACGTCAGTGGTTATCGAAGTTTGAAATATTATAGCGTAGCGTTAGTGAAGGCCATGTGTATTCGTATCTCGCCCGTAAACTTATATGGGTTAGGCAGAGGTGTACTTGTACACTCACAATTCGCCAGTCCCGGGTGAGCCTATTGCCATCAACCAAGCACAAATCCAGGTTCCAGGTGTTACTGAGAAATACCTTATGAACAACCCAACAACACTGCCCGACTGGGAATCGAACCTAGGACTTCATGCTCAGCCACTGAGTAGTAGCGCTTGCGGTCACTACCAGTCCGACGATGCTAAATGATAAATGATTTTATTTCTTTAAGTACACAAACCTTTGTACAAACACTTTTACACGTCAATCATATTTTTAATAATAACTTACTTAAGTACTATAAAAAAAGTAAAAACCGATTTCAAAAACGTAAAACGAATAAGTTTCATAAAAAAACTTAACAGCTTCTGAAGTCGGTGTCTTCAGTTCATCTTAGGTTGGCATCGAGAAATTTATTTTATTCGTTTTAGGTATTTGAAGTCGCTTTTTACTTTTTTTTTTTAAAGTAAATTTATTTTTCCATTTTTAGCTGAATATACATACAATTAGGTACATAAGCCCAAGACGAACGAAAAGAAAAATCATCAAAATCCACTTAGAAATGCCGAAGATACAGTACATTTATGCATATAACTTCTTACATCAAAATAATTACCTAATGTGTTTCTTATCTACTTACTTCCTGAAACGTAAATTACGTTACTGAAAGAATCATCAAAATTGGTTCATTCGTTTTTGAGAAAATCGCGGACATACAACATACATACATAAATACATACATACGGGTCGAATACAGAATCTCCTTTTTTGAAGTCGGTTAAAAACTAGATGAGGTCGGCGTTTCCTATCTGACTACTCTGAGAAGAAGAAGAGACAATATGTTTTTTTTTTTAATAGCATACATACATGAAAATACCAACGATCTAAGAATGTGTCAGAAGAAATTGTCCTTTGATTTAAATTTAATTAAATAATTACGAAAAACGACGAAATGCGATGTTGCCAGCCCGCGCACGATCAACGCTCCAGTAGAAAGAGCATCCAATCATTATTTTTATCTAGCTGACCCGCCAGACGTTGTGCTGTCTTTAATTTTTTTTTTTCATATTTTTTTTAAACCACCCTAGTAAAGAGGAGAATAAGCCGTTTATGAGTTTTAGCGACACTAACGGACAGCAATTAATTTTAATATATAAGAAAAATAAGATATTTACAAAAGTATGTTATAATAATCAAACATCTGGATTTTTTTTATTTATGTATAAAAACATTATTTAAATTTATTAAAATAGTTAAACAGTATACTGATTTTACGAGAAAATTGTGGTCAAATTACAAATCTAAGCACGCACACAGTCGAACACGTAAAGGCAGAGCCTCCTACAAACAGGCGCGACATTCGGCAACGAGCAGTCTTGTCGCGTGCGATTCGCGTTCCGTATCGCGCCTATATGAAGGAGCCTTAGAGGTCTAGCGTAGTAGCACATAGTAGTACATCTCTCTAAGTTAGCTTTGTTCTTTTTAAGTTTGATTTCGGACATCATGACAATTTGGATCAATCTAACTTAGAAAGATGTATTGATGATTGTTAGTTATTAAAAACAAATAAATATGTAAATACATATTTGTTATAGCCGCGAATCATATTTTTAACCACATACAACCTGATACTGACCTGCAACTGCAAATTGCAAAAAACGGAAGAAAATTTGAATTTCGCGGGCTACTACTGCGCAATCACCATAAATTCATGCAACAATTTTGTATTGATAAGGTAATCTCTAAAGCGAATGTCCGAATAATCTATAGCAATAACAATTACCTAATTAAATTGATTAATAACCAGCTTTTATTGCAAGTATTGTTATCATTATTACAATTTACTGCCTTAATAGTAACAAAGACTTGTTTGTCAAAATGTTATTTGCTGGAATTGATTCATTACTAGCTTTTGCCTGCGGCTTTGCCCGCGGGGCGGTCGGAAATTATCCCAAGGGTACATACGTGCCACTAAAGATGAGACTTGACACACCACGTGGTTTGACTTGCGCAGTAGACGATTTGATAGGTCTCTTTAGCGGTATGAGGTAAAGATGGGAAGGGACCGGGTGACATCGCGCAGCGCGGGAGGCATGGAACGGCGCTCGTCCAGTCTCATCTTTCGTGGCGCGTATTGTATGTAGTACCGGGATAAAAAGTCAATCAATCTGCCTAGCCTTTTCCCAACTATGTTGGGATCGGCTTCCAGTCTAACCGGATACAGCTGAATACCAGTATTTTACATGGAGCGACTGCCTATCTGACCTCCACAACCCAGTAACTGGGTAATACGATACCTCTTGGTAAGACTGGTTGTCAGACTTTTGGGCTTTTGACGACCCGTAACGACTGTCAAAGATCCACGAATGACAGCCGGGACCAACGGCTTAACGTGCTTTCCGAGGCACGAAGGAGTCTCGGTATGTAAAGATGGTCACCCAGCCACTGACCAACCCCGGCAAGCGTAGCTTAACCTGATGGATCGACCTATGTTATAAACTATTCTTTTGCATCCAAATCAGTTCAGCCGTTTGTGCGTGATTGAGTAACAAACATCCATATTATCCAAACACACACATATTAATCAAGTTTATAATGTATTATTATTATACTTACAATATTACTAGATTAGATTCTAAGATTATCGTTATTGAGATAACAAATTTATATAAAGCTATGACGTCATTGGAATTGATATTCATTTCATTAAAATCAAAATAATAATAAAACTCTTTGTTTCAGATACAGAGATTCATAGGTACAAGTAAGTACTTAGGCCCAATTGCATCAAGACAGTGACATCAGTGAGAAACAAACAAAAAGAAAACAAACTCGTCAGCTTTATTATTAGCACATGTATGGTGTAATTTTAATCATCTTTTCCTCTTAATGGGTCATTGTATTCATCATTATGAACAACTTTTACTATGGGACCAAACCTGAAATCACAAAAAAAATCTGCTGAACATAAATGTAGGTACCTAACATAAAAACTGATATTTTTTTGTGATTTCAGGTTTGGTCCCATAGTAAAACTTGTTCACAATGATGAATACAATGACCCCTTTTTTTATTTTATGTGTATGGGAAATCATCAAATGACTTCTCCCGCTCCGGGCAGAGCGGGAGGGCGTGTCAGACTTTTACTAACTAAAACCCACCCATGTTCCTTCAGTTGCCCGTGCCAGGGCCACGGTATCTCTTTCGAACTACCCGCGACCCCGGCGGCATCGGCCCTATTGGACCCCGTCACTGCTGACATCTCTTTGAGGCGCGCGTGGAACACAACGCGCCGTCGACCCGGGCCTGGTCCTTACCGGGCGACGAGTAATGGGCAGCTCCATTACTCGTCGTCCGCAAGCCCGCGCCTACGGTGGCCGGGAATCGGCGATAGATTCCCGCCGCCCAAGGCGTCTCCTTCGGCGGCTAGGGGCGCGAGGGCGCGGCTGTTGCCTCTCCCTCACGCGTTCCGCCTCCTCCTTCGCGGGCATTAATGCTTCGCAGAAGGAGGCGACGGCCTCCCATGCACTCTCGCTCCACACCATGGCCTGGACCAGGTTTGGACGCGAGAGATCGCCGCCGCCGATCGCCTCCGTGAGAACACGGCGGTGCTCCGCCCAAGCCGGGCAAACCTCCACTGTATGCTCCACCGTGTCCTCCGGGCGATCCACACAATGGTGATACCCGGGCGTTTCCTCCCGCCTTATCCGAAACAGGAACCTCCGAAACAACCGTGTCCGGTAAGGGCCTGCGTCAGGCGGAAGGTGAGGACGCCGTGGCGCCTCTCCAACCACTCCTCAAAGAGAGGACTTATTGCCGCAATTGTGGCGTGCCACCCACGTGTACCCCTTGTGTGGTTATCCACGCTGCATGTATATTTATCTGCTATAAGTTCACGACCTTATTACTCAATAAGTACTCAATTCTTTATTGCATTCCTTATGTATTACATAGATGGTATAGCAATAAGTAAAAGATCATTAGGGTATATGGCTTAGGTACCTTATTATATATTATTACCTTGTAGATAGCTTATCTATACCTTATATAGGTACCTACATTATAACAGATACCTATGGCTAGCTTAACTTCTTAAGAGCCCATATTACCTCGGCTTTTTATCTCACTCGCACGATACTACTCGCGGACGGAGTGAGAGCGAGTCTGAGTGCGGTGCTGGGCGCCGATAGTTTAGCTAATTCCTTTTTACGGTGAAAAAAATAATGGTAATTTGAAAAAAATAAAAACGTAAGACCTGCTTTATATTTAGTTCAGTTAGTATGCAAAGTTTAATTATTTAAATTGAAGTATTTTTGAATACCAGCGGTTTATTGTTCGGTTTGGCGGTACCTAACTTTGGATTTTTTTTCTATAGAGAAAATTTTATGGAGTCGTGTTATCGTCAAACATAGTACTCCTCAACTTTACCATAACATTTATTTCAAAATTAATTCTGCAGTATTTTCGACCTAATGGAGTATCATGCCAAGCCATTTGAGGTAGTATATAGGTTCTAGTGATTGCACAATCTCGTAGAGTGTTCTCCTGATTATTTGTGCGGTTTGTTTGCGGCTAGTAATCGAGAATCAATGGCCCTGGCGGCCTCACGCTCTGAAGGACCGTGATTAATTGCCCCTCTGACGCAATCTGAGGCAAACAAACTGTCCGGCGTTGTGTAGGCTTCTTTATATATACTTACCAACTTTTTGGGAATTAATTAAGTGAGGCTACCGTTTCATGTTGATATGGGAAGCTCAGAATGCTTCTAAGTGAAGTATACAGGGTCAAATTAAATTAGCTGACGAAACTCCGCAAACGTGATGCGTATCGGTATCTATATTTATAAACTAGCTATTTACCGCGGCTTCGCCTGCGTGAATGTCAATACTTCTCTATTCGAATCAGATTTTGTTCACAATTTAATGGGTTTTAATTTTTTTGCGCGGAATCCTAAATCTGTTTCTTAAATAAAAGTAGCCTCAGTTACTCCTTATAACATCAGCTATCTGGCAGTTATAGTGCCGTCAAAATCGGTCCAGCCGTTTCGGAGATTAGCCGGAACAAACAGACAGACAGACAAAAATTTAAAAATTGCTTTTTGGTTATTATTACCGTATATACTTACTTTCATATGCACTTAGTAAAAAGCTGTTATTTTGACATTACAAGCAGACACTTCAATTTAATTTATTTGTATTAGAAGATGTATAGATTAATAATGCGTCTAATTTGGGACAGCGCTCCTTGATGAGCGAGTCCTATTACTGGCTGGACGTAGGACGCTTGCGTGAGCTTAGCACAGAACACGCAAGCTAACCTCAAGGCCGTTGGCATAATATAATAATATTTACGTTTTAAAAATCAGAGTCTAATTAAGTCAACACTTTCATGAACACTGAACGAGACACAATAGAAGTTTTATTGTTATGACGTCTAAGTCCGTTTAGTGTACTTGAAAGCGTTAAATAAAACATATAATTTTAAGGCAGCCATTAAAAACAAAGTACAGTCCCCGGCGATAAATATTGCACATCGACCTTTGGAAAGAGACAATCGGATAATTTCGGCTTCGTAGAGCGTTATCTCTGTCGCACGAAATACAAACAGTCCGATATCTATTAGGAGCTGTTAAAACAATTATGATTTGCTTCTTTTGATAATTATTTTTATTCTTTGTATAAAATACACCAAGTTTAGTGTACATAATAAACACCATTATACCTATTGTTAAAATGAGACATTGTAATAAAAATAATAATAATTCTAATCCTCAATTACTTCCATTTCACTATCTGTGCTCACAAAGAGGTCAATATCACTGTCACTGTCAGCCGTATTTATCACTAGTCTATCAGTGTAATTGTCTAAACCGTGTTGAATGCTTCTATATTCATTGTCACGATTGATTGCATGATTGCAAACCTTTTTCCACTCTTCAGCCCCGATCATGTTTACTTTTTCAGTCAATAATGTTTTTACTGTAGTTAAATTCATACCCACATTTCTAGAGGCTACATAGCCAGTTGATCATTTCCTGTTTAATGGTGTTTGAGTTGGGGGGTCTTTCAACATATTTGTTGTGATAGGGTGCGTTGTCGATAACTAGAACAGAATCACTGGGTATATTTGGGATTAATTGATTAACCAGCCATTTTTCGTAGTTATCGTTATTCATTTCATTGTGATAGTCACCGATAGTGTCCGTGGATTTATACGTTAAAAAGGCACCGGGTACAAAGCCCTTTTCATTTCCCGCATGAACTATTATCAAACGTTGACCTTTTGAAATTGGCTTTTTTACTCCTTTTTTCTTATCATCACTCCAAGATTTCCCTTTAGTGTGAGATGTATGTATGTAAGACTCATCCATGTAGACTATATTTTTTCCTGATTCGCGAAATTTGCGGTTTTTATCGAGGTATTCCATTCGTTTGAGACTTACATCGTGCTTTTCCATTAGAACTTTTCGATTATCTTCCATTTTAGTGAACCGAAATCCCATCTCGTGAAGTATTTTTCTCAACGTGTTTTCAGACCCATTTTAATTAATAGCTTCAGATAATTTAGCTTTTAATGATTTTATTGTTGGCAGTTCATTAAATCGTTAGTGAAAATCATACACCATTCTTCGAACAACATCATAATCAAAATCGTCCATATCCAAACGAAATTGCTTTTTTGGTCTCCCTTTTTTTGGAGTGCTGAACTTAATTTCAGTAGAATGTGTTTCAGTACTGACTTCGTTTAATATATTGTTCAAAGTTCTACTTGAAATTCCAGTGGCATTTGCAAGTCGCTCTTGAACCTTCTTAAAATAACAACTTACATTTTCATCTTCATTTTTTTTAAATCTGTCAGCTTCGGTTACAAAATATTTATAAACATTGTAGATAATTTCGCGTGACTGACCTCGTAAAGGTTTCCCTCTTTTTCCTAAAGTACCTACAACTTTAAATTATTTAAATTTGGGGGTGTTAACAACTCTAAATATATATTTTGAACTGCACGCGACCGCACTCTATCGCACTTGAACAACGACTGACAAAACGTCACATAGGTAGTGTGCGACAGAGATAACGCTCTACGAAGCCGAAATTAGCCGATTGTCTCTTTCCAAAGGTCGATGTGCAATATTTATCGCCGGGTACTGTAGGTACCTACAGTTAGTCAAGTATTTAAATAAGGTTCTCCTAAATACAGCGCATACCGTTTCTAACTCATCCACCGTCATGCGGGCCCTATCGTTAAGTTTGTAGTTCGAGCTCCACACTGATTATGAAATGTGTGCGGACATTCTCATAATTATTAAGTACTTACATACCTACTTATAGTATGCTTAATCAAAGAGTATTACAGTACCTACACATGTGCTCAGTGGCGTATTATACCTAAGGCAAACTAGGCACGTGCCTAGGGGCGCGAGGTTACGAGGGGGCGCGTGCACGTAAGTTTATAGACCAAGAAAATAATTAACATAAAATTAAAATATAAAGATTAGTTATTTGTCAATGATTTATTATCTTTATTGTTATTTGTAAGATGTACACACGACTACAAATCAAGCTATACATGTCCAGTTTACACTGACCTCTCATTGTAAGGAAATCCTATACAATGCGAGTTCCGCTTATAATATCTGTAACCGTGCATACTCTCTTAAAATAAATCAGTGGAACTTCACTGATTTTCCAGTGGATCTCACTGGTTGTCCAGTGAACTTTCACTGAGTCAACGAGTGAAATTCACTGGTTGAATTAGTAAATATTCATGGTGGTCAGAACTATCATCTGTTTAGCAGTGAGTTTCAACGGTTTCAACTACTTATGTATGTAACCCATTAATAAACAAGAAAGAAGTTGTTTTTTATTTTTCTATGATGTTAACCTCTTTCAACTTCGCTGAAAATTTTCACCTCATTGCAAAGATAGTTCTAATAATTTTTTTAAATTTTTTAGTTAACCGAAGAAAGTTCAAAATTTTCCAAAAATAAGCTTTTTGTTTTAAATACTCGTATAACATAACTTTTTAAAAATTAACTTATCATAATGTTTATTTTTTTTTTTAATTTTTGTTTTTGAATGTAAGTACCGTTTAATAAAAAAATATAGGATTTTTTTTCTACACAACATATTATTTCATTCGAACCTAAGAGAAAGTGCACGTGTCCTGCTCTATACCTAATTATAGGTAAGTATAGACCAGGACACGTGTACTTACCCTACTAATTATGAGTGTGTTCCTTCTTCATGCAAAATCTACTGAACCGATTGTGATGAAACTTGGTATGTAGATAGCAGGAGACCAAGATTTACGCATTTTATCCCGGAATTTCCCACACGGGTGAAACCGGGGGGCGCAGCTAATTATTATATAAGTACCTACTAGTTAAAATTTATAATATATGGCCGCCAGAGGGGCGCCGATGAGGTGCTTGCCTAGGGCGCTCTCGACATTTAATCCGCCTCTGCATGTGCTTACTTTAGCACTGTGTTTAAAGCTGTGACACACTTGAGCAAGTTAGACAGGGTGGCGGGACATCGACGCGCAAACTGTAACCTGTGCTGTAACCATGAATTCAGCACATGTCTAGACACCCCCTAGCGTAGAAATATTTCATCGGTTATCAAAAAAAAAAACCGGCCATAGGCGTGTCGGAGCACGCGCAATGAAGGATTTCGTAGTTGAAAAGAATTAATCCCAAAAACAAACTTAACATTGTAGTTGAAAAACATGTTTTCCATACATGATATCACGGTGAATTCTCCAATTACAAAAAGTTTGTAATCCCAAAATTTTTTTTTTATGTGATAAGATTACAATTTAACGATTTTCGGAATGTTTCCTTTACTTGAGCTGTAAGACCTGGTCAGGTCTTACAGCTCAAAAAAAAAAAAAAATCCAATTCGAAATTCGGCAGGAAGCACGGTCGATTTCATGATTCTAGGTCAACGGGAAGTACCCCGTAGGTTTTGATTTACTTGCGAGTATCAAAATAAGTCGCTTAAATGGCCGTATTTTTTTATTGCGTTGACTTAGAAGCTTGATTTTTTTAGAGCTCCAAGAGATCGTAAACCTACGTATTTGATTTCAACTTGGTACCTCCACCTGTTCCTGAGAAAAAAGGATCTTGACAGACAGACGGAAAACGAAGTGATCCTATAAGGGTTCCGTTTTTTCCTTTTGAGATACGGAACCCTAAAAATCTGCTGTTTCGTAGAAAAGTGCAATACCTACGCGGTCAATTAATATGTATGGAATAGCTTTTTTTTTTAATATCGATGAAAAATTACAACGCGGTGGAGTTCAAAATCATGATGTGATGAATCCATGATAACAGGTTGCGCAGTTGCCAACCTGTATATTTATATCAATCTTTTTTTTGGGTTACATTTCTAAAGTATCACACGATGCTGTCCTCGTCATATAGGAAAAAGAATCACGTAAATCACCCCAGTAATCACTGAGATATCATAGTGTAAGTACATATCACTATGATAAAATAAATTTATTAAAAAAAATGTAAAAACCGACTTCAAAACCGTAAAATTAATAAAATAACTTTCATAAAAAAGCTTCTGAAATCGGTACCAAGCTAAGGTGCATTGAAGACACCATCTTTAATCAATTTATCTTTCCATTTTTAGTTAAACATACATGCAATTACATAAGCCCAAGACGACCGAAAAGAAAAATAGATATAGTACATTTATGCATATAACTTCGTACATAAGAATAATTACCTAATTTATTATATACTAAAACCTTCCTGAAAGTATGTAGATCACGTTAGTGAAAGAATCATCAAAATTGGTTCATAAGTTTTTGAGAAAATCGCGGACATACCAACATACATACGAGTCAAATACAGAACCTCCTTTTTTGAAGTCGGTTAAAAACTCGTCAAATGCATAACCTCCTCCTTTCTTTGATATCGGTTAAATAAGGCTAAAGAATTTTCACTGCTACGCTTGATACATCCCGGTAAAAACCAAGAAAAGGTTTTTACGGCCTACGCTGCTACGGCGTAGCGCTACGCAGTGCTTTGACGTCATTCAATGATGAAACAATCTTTAAAATAAAAGTTTTACACTGTTTTATTTATCTCCTATTCCTAATACATAACTTTTAAAGATATATTTCTGATGTTTTTCCACAGTGTAGCTGCCAATGTCAGTGCCATCGGCTCTAAAACTGAAGTCACGTCGGGCGATGTGCTAATCATATTGTTTATTCACAAATACAGCACTCGTACATATTTGAATATTTTTATTTTAAGTACAAACAACTGTTTTAAAATTTAACTGAATAATTTTGTCATCAGTAGTTCTATCTTCCATTACGATGGTCACTCGTTATTTGTTGACTAATTATGAAAGTAGTTTGCAACATGTTTGTACAAGGATATCTTATCAAACAATGTCAAACTCACAACTGCCAAAATCTAACATATTTCATGTTAACTGATAGTGAATAGAAATGCTCTATAAAAAATAAAATTTAAAAAAATACCTTTATTTCTGCAGATAAGCGCACCATCTCGCTTGCCGCGTAAATGTAACTATAACCTTTTCCATGTGCCGGGATCCAAAACAAACTTCGGACACTTCGCCGTTTTGCCAAGGCTCTGTAGGCAGTTTAACGGAGTATCGAAGCATAATGATTTGGATATTACATGCAAATTACCAAAGTTTAAAAAAGATGTTAACGTCTTAGTATCCAGATCGTATTTTTTTTTTTTACTTCTATTTTTATTATTTGATTATTATTATTGTTTGATTTTATTTGAATTTAATTTATTTTTATTTGAATTTGTTTAAAATTATTTTGTATTATTTTGTACCCTTATTGTTTTGGTTTTCATTTTGATTCGCTTTCAATGATGACTTTCGTTTATTGTATTTTGATTAATTTTAATGATTCTTGTTCTTATCAAACTTCTTGTACCTACCTAGTTATTAAGTGAATGATGTGGTCGCCTATAATTGGAAGCGCACATTTGTATTGTCCGTTTCTGCGATAAATTAAGTATGTAATTGTGTAGCCTCTGTTGGCGATCCAATAAATAAATAAATTTCAGACCTGGAGTCCATAACTTGTTAGTGGTTAGTAACAGATTGTGCTGAAATGCTATGTTAACACAAAGATCATACATAAAGAAAGAGGTAGCGGAAAAGCTCGGACTACCAGCTGCTAGTTCGACAGAAAGATGGTGGTTTTATTTCGTCCTCAAATAATTGATTTAAAAGTTAAAAGTATCTTCGATCCTGTAAAATAAGTAATACGTGGGCAAGTCGCTCACAATCTTGTACTAATAACAATATTAGTACCTATCTCCCTCGTACTGTCGGGTCACCCACCCGGTGCCGCGGCTGAATCAGCCGCTCTCAAAAAGCGAGCCAAATATGCGGCCTTAGAGCCAAAGTACTATTTTGTCCCACTGGCAGTGGAAACCACTGGTTGCTGGGGGTCCGACGCGATCAAATTTGTGGCGGAGATCGGCCGTCGACTTAGAGGAGGGGCGCTGACCCACGCTCTGGTTCTTTCCTGGTGCAGAGACTAGCCCTGGCAATTCAGCGCGGAAACGCTGCAAGTGTCATGGGCTCCTTTGCGCCGGGAACGTCTAGGGACTGTGGGCTTCTGATGACGTAAAGTTTTTCTTTGTAAACTATACTAACTGTATGATTTTGTGTAATTGTAAGGACTGAAACACTTGTATTAACATAATATGAACTTTTACATATTACCAGAATAAATAAATTTAGTTAGTACCTATTTAATTTAATTTAATTATACTCCTATAACTACCTTTACCCAGTGGCTTTGGATAGGGCAGTCCGCTCTGCCAGCAATCATTTTCAGGATGCCGTTACGAGTGTTACACACACGTTGCAGTATGGAAACCTCTTTTTTTACGCATGATAGCGTGAAAGCCATCCGTGCGAGCTGCAGCAAACATTCCCGACGCACTGCAACGCCGCGGCAACTGCAACAGCATCCTGAAAGCGTTGTTGTATTATTGCGCAAGACGTTGTAGGCTTGGCTCGTATATGACACCCACAGGCCGCTCGAGTAGAATGACTGACATTTGACGTCTGCCGTGCAGCGAGCGTACCTACGGACAAGCATTATTGCTCCTCACCGCCAACACCCTGCGCTCGCGTTCTATGTCGCCATCATCACGTAGGTCACAACATGACCTAGGTACTTAAAACTATTCACTACATTAATTACTACGCCGTTAAGATATACTGGAGGTACACGACGCGGCTGTTGTTCAGATGCCGCAAACACTAAGACCTCACTCTTTTTTGAGTTGTTTTTATGGCCGTGCACCTCCACATACGTCTCGCAGATCGTGAGTAGCTTCCTCAGTCCGCTCATCGATGGACTAAGCATCACCATGTCGTCCGCGTAACTTATGTTATTGACACATGTACTGTATATATGACAGCCGACGTGTGCCGCTCAGCCGCTCGATAAGCTGACCGACGTAAAGGTACTACTACTACTAGATACTTGGACTTTTAATCGCATTTAGTAACTTGACAACAGTTGAAAGTTCCTGACATTAAAAAAAAATGAGGTGAAAAAAAAAAGATTGAAGATGTAATACTGCTTACTCTATTATACTGTGGCAGAAAGAAGTTATGAACAAAAAGACATATTTTACTTTGTTGTTGGTTAAGTGGAATAGTGTGGGTGGTGACAAAATGGATAATATTTTTTTAATTAGAATAACAACATAATTTAAATTTAGAATTGTAAATACAATCAACGGTCTTAAGTGGACTGGCAGCGGAATTTTAATTTTGGCCAGTACGCTAGATCTGCGCATATCTCTGTGTGTGATGTTTGAATGCAGACAGTAACGCGCACACAGTACAACTACGAAAGCGCGTTGTTGGTTGGTCAGATGCATGCGTGGTCAACACTAAATAAAGATACCTACCTAAGTAGTTACTTATATACTTGTTTATTTCTTAATAAATTATATACCACAGTGCTTATTTAAAAGCAATGCTAAAATTCGAAGTGAAATTACAAGCAGTGATGGCAGGTTCGCACCATCCGGTTAGACTGGAAGCCGACCCCAACATAGTTGGGAAAAGGCTAGGCAAATTGATTGGTGGCAGGTACGCAAGAGTGGCTGGCTGTAAACCTCCGTTCGCACGGGCGTAATAAAATCGCGGCGGGATTTTATAGCGCACTGGATTTTCAACGCTCTGCTTAGCGCCGAGAGTGCAAAATCCAACAGTGTTTTTTCGACGCGCTAGAATGTACTCAGTTATTGTTAAGTTGGATTCTCAACGCTTGGCTCAACAACGAGAGTTGAAAATCCAGTGCGCTATAAAATCGCGGTCGAATAAAAACGCCTAGCGCGCTTTTTTCCCACCTTCAACAGTGTGTAAGAACGAGCGTTAAAAAACCACTTCGAATTGATTCTTCGTACAGTGCGGACGTACGATTTGATCCGTAAAATTATTAGCGGTAGCCATTTGTGAGGGCAGGAGACCACAAAAGATTCAAAGAAAATTTTGGATGCATCCCTTTAATAATTAACTTAAAAAAATAATTATTTAAAAGGCCAATTTTTGACGCCGTACGCCGTATTTAAGGAAATATCTAGAATAATATAATATTGAACAATTAAATCGCATGTTTATTTTATTGTATTTTCTCAAATGAAACCCGTTTATTGTTTACTTACTTCGTTTAAGTATAACAAACTCCACCCATATACCTACCTATGCTGAAACTATTTTAGTACCTATATATCATTATTATAGGTAGTAGGTACCTAATATTCGCGTACCTACGCTATCATGACGACCGATAACTAAACCCTTATGCCTTTGTGTTAAAAACGGTTTTTTCGCTGGTGTTCGATGATGGAGGCCTTCGGCATGGAGTGCACGGCGAACTGTGCGCAATGACGTATCAAATTCTTCAGCAAATCGCCTTGTAGGTATGAAACCATTCGTTTCATATTCACCAACCATAGTGGCGGTCTACCACTTCTTACACTGCTCTTAAGACTCCCCTCTTCCTCAAATCTCCTCACACAACGTCTCACAGTATCTCTCTAAAAAAAAGAAATCCTTATTACACATTTTGAAGCGTCACTTATGAGAACAAATAAAATCAAAAAGAACAAAATAACATAGACAAAATCCGGTTTCATTGGATATTTCAGATATATTACACCCATTGTTATGCAAGGCTACAATGTTCGCCCTGGCTTCAATATTTATATTTGCTTGCATTTTCAATAAAAATCTTCAAACTCAACTCCTCTAATATCAATAACACAAACGCTCGTAACTAAGTTCACCAACCAACAACGTCATACCCATTATAACTACAGACAGAAAAATTATTTTGTTTCTAATCTACCCTCAACTTTTATGTGACTAGTTTAAAATGTTCGCTGTCATTTTCTCATTACCATAGTCAGAAAAAAGACTGCGTGCGCTTTTTCTGTTTAGTTCGTGATGATAGAGTGCAATATACGGGTGTGTATGTGTGTGTGAAATAACTAAATAGAAGAAGGTCTCAAGTGCGACGGGTAACGATGCGATAGTTTTTGTGATGCTGGCGTTGGAATTCTGACCGCTACTGTACCTACTTGCCTGATGTGTCGTAAAATATGGAGAACCTTAATAGAAAAGAACATCAATGTAAGTACCATTGTTACCCATGTTTTGTTTGATTTTATTGATATATATATTATATTTTATAATATATATATAGGGTGATAGGGTGACTGGTAATTAGTGACCGATACTTGATTATACTCATGATAACAAACAACTTTAACTATGGGACCAAACCCGAAATCGCGAAAAAAAAATCAGCTGCCCCATACGTTCATGTTGGCTTAACTCGTCAAAATGTAGGGAGCAGCTGATTATTTTTTCGCGATTTCAGGTTTGGTCCCATAGTAAAAGTTGTTTGTTATCATGAGCACAATCATGTGTTTAGGTATCGGTCACTAATTACCAGTCACCCTCTAAATATTATAATTTTTTTTTTATGATATAATTTTTTTATTTAGTGTATTTAAGAATGACTACGTATACGTATCGAACTTCTCCAAACCATCAACAATTTTCAAGGCTTGCTCTTCTTATTCATACTGTACCTATTTGTAAATACAACGATCTAGATCACATAGACTCGTGTTAATAACAACGTGTTATTGAAATGATGTATAATATAAACAGTGGCTTAGTGCCAGAGCATTATAGATGTGAAATATCTCGGTTCGTTTATCGTTTGTACCGTTCCCATAAAATAAGTCAAAGATTCATTAATGTCTGATAAATATAAGATCCTGTATAACGTGTCTTCTTGTTTAAGAATTATCTTTTGAATAGTGAAAAACAAGCAGATAATATTTATTTATACTATAATAACATTTATATAGTAATGTTTTTTTTTTTTAATTTATTTGTAAAAATAGCAATTTTTTTCTCATTTCTGAATACCTCGGGTAGTTTGTTGTACATTTTTAACGACATAACCAGTGGACTGTTGAGTGCATTTTTAGACGGGATGTCGGTAGTTTTAATCTCGTTTTGTGTCGTATAGTAGTATTGTGTAATTATGGCGTGTGTTGGATCATTCGGTTCCCTACAAAATGGTTGAGCTGGATGGTGCTGATCCAAGCGTCATGTTCGTGAACTGGCGCCGTCAGTTGAGACTGCTTATTTTTAATCTTATATTTTGAATTGTATTTTTATTTTTTCTCTTTTACATTGTTCTCACTGTTGATAGTAATAATGTAGGTACCCAGGATTTTGTAATACTTATCTTCATTTAAAAGAGTAGTGTCCGTGGAGTTTCTTAACCGTTCTTCTCCATGGAGATATACGTTTTTTGGAACGGGCAACTATAGCTTGAACTTTATAACTAACTAACCAACTCTTTGACAATTCGTTGGTCTAGATGAACAGGGTATTAACTCAAAAAAGGCGGAGAGCAATTTGAAGTTTTCAAATCAATATATTTCCATTTCTTCTATTGGTTAATCTCACCTATTATATAATTTAAAAACATTCTTTATTGGCAGTGTTCTGTCGCATCATCATGCAACCACGTTCATTAGAAAGATCGCATGTTTTTTAGTAGGACTGTATTTATAAGTCTAAAATCGTATAGCCTGTTCATCCAAATGAATGAATTCAAACGTGCCTAACTGATTTAATTGAAATAAATGCTTTGAGTTTGAGTAACATTAAATGTTGCGAGCTAAAATTTTCGAGCTAGCTTCTCTCGCTCTTACACCCTACATTTTTCTAATTATTCTCGAACTTTTTGCATGAATCAACAAAGTAACCCCTATATTTTTTAACGCTGTTACAAGTTTTTATTAAATAGTATACACATTATTTACATTTAACTGTAAACATAAACTAAAAATAACAAAATTATATACTAACATAACTAAAACTATTAAAAAACTAAAATATGGCGTCGAAAAATTCCTCGGCATCGCTGTCGACTGGTAAACTACCCAAGAGACTGGCGGCATTGCCACGTTGTATGGCAATGCTAAGCCGCTGGCCAAGGAAAAAGCCAGCCCTTGGATCACGGGAAGTGTCAACCAGCCGTTTGGAGATTTCGTTGAACAAACTAAGAGCACTCGGACCCCACGGCCCAAGGGTTTCAACCCCAAACGGCTCGAAAATATAATTACCGATAAGGTTATTATGCTTCCGCCGCTTGAGGTTTTCCGCACCCCTATGTTTTGTATAAAATTGTAAAATTTAACTTAGATACGAGACAGGGTGCAAATATTTTTAAGCCCGCTACGCTCGCTCTTGCGATTTGTAACTTTGTCGATTTGTGCAGAAAGCAGACGCATTCTCTCTTTTCGACAAAGTTTCTCCTATTTTTTTACGAATGCACAAAAGAAAACCTCTAAATATTCTGAGACGGGGTGCTAAAATTGTTTGCCCCTCTCTACTCTCCAAGAGTGGAGAGGGGCGCCGGTTGTGCTAAAATCGGCATCCGAAAGTGGTCACCGCTGCCTAATACATATATACCTACCAGACTCTGTTCCAGCAGCTGAAATAAGTATTCCTATAGAGCTGTTCTCCTACTACATCACCAGTCACGGTTAGCAGTTTCTTAGCTAACAAAGTCTACTAATAAACATTAAGCAATGCTAATGGATTAGAAAATTAATAGACGGTGCCGACCTCCACGCTTACCGGAAAATACATAAAAGACTTTGTGGAAGTCATTAAATTAGGTAGAAACGTAGACGTCACATAGAAGTATTATTTATTATTTATTTTTTATTATTTAAGTAAGTAATTTGCAAAAGTAGGGTATTAATGACGTCACCGAATGAGACTGGAAAACTGGAAAAGCTCATAATTTAATAATTTTTGTCACTTGTCTGTCAATTACTAGCAAACTTAGTAGAACAAACAAATCCGATTCCGCAAACAACTTACAGACAACAAACTTGTCCAAACATGGAGATTGTGACAGCAAATATGTGGCAATAGACAAAGTAGATGAAAATATACAGGTGCCTACATACCAATGCGATTAGTAAAGTAGGTAGGACGTCACGTGGTGTTCCCAGGCGGTCACCCATTCAAGTACTGACCACGCCCGATGTTGCTTAACTTCGGTGATCGGACGAGAACCGGTGTATTCAACGTAGTATGGTCGTTGGCTGCCTAGCCTTTTCCCAACTATGTTGGGGTCAGCTTGCAGTCTAACCAGATGCAGCTGAATACCAGTATTTTACATGGAGCGACTGCCTATCTGACCTCCACAACCCAATTGCTGGGTAACACGAATGTGATAAGGTTTATTGGGGTAATTACGATTAAGGGGTAATTCCGATTGATGACAATTTCTACCAAACGCAGCGGCATTTTACACATATTGGCAACATAATGATTGGACGCCATTATAACGGCCGCCGTCTTTCGCTGTCGCTTCGCTATCTATATAAAATGCCGCAGCTTTTGGCAGAAAATTTATCAGTCGCTATTACCCCACTAACGTAATTACCCCAATAAACTCTACCCCTTGATAAGACGTAAGACGGTTTATCAGACTTTCGAGCTTCTGACAACCCGTAACGACTGTCAAAAATCTACGAATGACAGCCGGGACCAACGGCAACGTGCTTTCCGAGACATGGAGGGTTCTCGTTATGGAAAGATGGTCACCCATCCACGGACCAACCGCGGCAAGAGTTTATTTATTTATTTATTTCCCACCATACAATTATCTTTACCTTTAGTTGTTTAACTTGATCGATCGATCCGTGCGGCTGTTGTTACTGAGCCACACAGGTACCAAGTTCAAATTAATATCAAAGACGCGTAGGTCTACGGTCTCTTGGAGCTCTAAAATATCAAGCTTATAAGTCAACGCAATAAATAAAAAATACGGCAATATATGCGCCTTATTTGATACTCGCAAATAAATCAAAAGTTAAAGGGTTCTTCGATATCCCGTTGACCTAGAATCATGAAATTTGACAAGAAGCAATAAGTCCGAAAATAGTTAATAAAAAAAAAAATTATTAGGTACATACTAACTTACATTTTCTTTTTTTTTTATGTATGTTCCCCGATTACTCGAAGATGGCTGGACCGATTTGGATTTTTTTTGTTTTATTCGAGAGGGTATACATCACAGTTGGTCCCATATAAAATTGATTAACTTTGCTTTGGTAGTTTTTGAGTTAGCTTCAATAATACGTATTTTTTCCCCACTTATATGGATGATGTTCTAGTTTGTTTTGCAGGTAGTGGTATTAGAATTTGTGTGGGGTAGGTACACAACTAAAAAGTGAAAAATAAAAACTTTTTTACAAAAAAATACAACCGACTTCCAAAAACAACACTACAAAGTGAAAAATAACTTTAATTTCGGAAGTCGGTGGCAAAAAACAAAAATACATTTAACACCGACACCGACTTCCGAAATTAAAGTTATTTTTCACTTTGTAGTGTTGTTTTTGGAAGTCGGTTGTATTTTTTTGTAAAAAAGTTTTTATTCAACTACAAAGTTTAAGTTTGCTTCAAAACTCTCCACTTACCTACGAGATTTATATGCTGCTGTATTTTTATGTTTTAAGAACTGCTTGTCATAGGTGCAGGTAGGTTAGGTACCTAACAAGTGTCAATAAGTATCTTGATCTCACCATCCATTACATACCGAGACTCCTCCGTGCCTCGGAAAGCACGTAAAGCCGTTGGTCCCGGCTGTCATTCGTGGATCTTAGACAGTTGTTACGGATCGTAGGAAGCCCGAAAGTATGACAACCAGTCTTACCAAGCGGTGTCGTATTACCCAGTAATAGGGTTGTGGAGGTCAGATAGGCAGTCGCTCCATGTAAAATACTGGTATTCAGCTGCATCCGGTTAGACTGGAAGCCGATCCCAACTTATTTGGGTAAAGGCTAGGCAGATGAAGATGATGACCTCCTCGCGTTCCTGAGAAA
This sequence comes from Cosmia pyralina, assembly GCA_946251885.1. Lineage (NCBI taxonomy): Eukaryota > Metazoa > Arthropoda > Insecta > Lepidoptera > Noctuidae > Cosmia > Cosmia pyralina. The sequence goes on from OX276354.1 coordinate 3,233,105, forward strand.
AAGGGTCTTGACCAGACTGACAGATAGACAGACGGGCGGACGGACAACGAGTGATCCTATAAGGGTTCCGGTTTTTCCTTTTAAGCTGCCTACTACGGAACCCTAAAAATAAACAAAAATTGGCAGTAATAGGAACAGCCGACAGAAGTGAAAACTTTAAACGTAAAAGTAAGCATAGCATGTCGCGGTGACGCGGTGACGCGAGCCCGTAACATTTTCCCCTACCAAAATTCCCTAAACGCGCTTACCTATAGAAGTTTTCACTTCAAAAATGATTTGCAAGAAAACATCATTGTAGCCGGCAATCATAAGCGTCTCGGCCGCATCCGCGCTTATGTAGCTACCGCGGTAGCTATGCTGAAGCTACGCCGTAGCAAAGGAATGCAGTGTAGAGTATTAAAGTGGTTTTGATTGTCCAAGAACTGGTGAAAAATTCTACTATTTCCCTCTTTTATTTATAACCACATTACCGATCAGACACATATTCACATGACCGTCCAATTTGTTTACCTACATGCTTCCAATTTTACTATCGTTGTAAACAAGTACTTATTCTATTAATGGCAGTATATAAATTAACAGTAGCTGTTTTACTCGATTTTATTATCTATCTTCAGTAGCTGTGATGTCATTCATAAAATTTTTAGATTGTAAATCGGTCAGCGGGAACAAACGAATACAAAACCAGCGTAGTTTACGATGCCTAGTGCCATTAAAGAGGCTATTAAAGCTACAATATAACGATTAACGACCCATTAACTTGTTGTTTGAAGCCAGCTCTTCAAAGTTATTGTTACGATGCCGCATTTAAAATTATGTACTTGATACAGAGTTAGGTCTCACCTTAGAGATTACTTACCTACTGCCTCAGAAAACAATCATTTGTATAAATTACTTAGATGGACAACCTCGAGAAAATCTACTTCATGGGTTAGTATGAAATAATGATTTCCTATAGTTACAAAATTCAAAAAAATTCAAAAACATTTATTTCGGATATAAGACTTTATCATGTTAGTATTAGCACTTACAAAAACTATGTTAGTAACTTAGTGGCTCTGACCATAATTAAATCCATGATTCAAATCAAAAATCAAAATTAAAATCAAAATAATTATCAAAAACTAAATTAAAATCAACATCAAAATAAAAAATTAAAATACAAAAGTTTTTTTTAGTAAAATCAAATACACATTAAAAAACAATCAAAATTAAAATCAAATTCAAAAAGAAAATTAAAATCGGACACAACAATAATCAAAACCAAAATTAAATTAACATTACATTCAAAACTAAATCACAATCAAATTAAAATTAGCTCAAAAATTATGTCAACACAAAATTAAATTAGAATTAAAATTAACCCATAACCTATCTTCTACATCAAAATGTCAATTCAAATATCTTTCTTCAGCCCCGGGCCCGCAGGTATGTCTACGGGACCAGTGCATCAGAAAAGGGCAGTCTGGCCTCTCCACAATAACCCTCATGACGCTATTGGAGCTTCCACGTATCCTACGCATTAGGGATGCCCAAAGAGAATTAAACCAGGTTTTATAGTCATTGGGGATGCCGTTCTTTTACGCATAATAGCCTCAAAACTATCTATGCCTGCCTCGGCAAACATGCCCGACGCACTACAAAACCGTGGAAGCCCCAGCAACACCCGAAACCATTATTGTACTGAACACGAAGGGCGCTGTAGGCCCTCTGCGTATATCAGACCCACAGGCTGCAGGTGTAAAACGTCTGACAGTATGCCTTGAACAGCGTAATTTTCACTTCTTTAGTACCTACACCTAGCAAACCTGCGGGCCAGCATATTACATCGGACCGACAACACCCTTCGTTCTCTCTCTACATCCTCGTCATCAAAAAGGTTCTCAGTCAGAATGTGACCAAGGTATCTAAAACGAGACACTCTTAAGTGACACCCCATACAGGTAAACAGGAGGAACTGTCTCCAGTTTTCTAGAACCCGCACGAAACACCACAACCTCACTTTTCCTGACATTATACAGGAGACCATGAGCCGTGGCGTATTCTTCACACACTCCAAGTAACTGTCTGAGCGCATCAATCGAGAGACTCAGCAGCACCATGTCATCAGCATAGCTGATACTATTGATATTTTTACCACCATTATAGCAACCGACACCAGTGCTACCAAGCTCCTCAACCAGCTGATTGATGTATAGACTGAAGAGCGCCGGGGAAGTCAAACCTCCCTGCCTCACACCACACTCCAGTCTATAGGTACTCACCAGATAATGCACCCGACCATCTGACCTGGTTTAACTGGTGGTCGTATCAATACTCGAGGAGGTTAATTAGCTCATGAGGTACGGCTTTCTCCCGCAATTTCGACCAAAGGATCTTGTAGTTATCCAGGTCAAACGCCTTGGAGAGGTCCAGAAAAGCAGCATACACCGGAGTCTTTCTGTCGGTGAATTACGATTTCATTATAATATTTAGAAATTTTCCTACATTTTCCACTGACCTAATATAATGGATAAGGTGCTTGACCCCAAAGAGTAATTGACCCCGTGTACAGGCAGCTCTACGATCATTCTTGAAATTAACGCCATCTAGTGGTGAATAGAAATACTAATTTCAGTGCTGACATCTTGTGGACATAAATAAAATCTTACCATAGACAAAGAGTTACTGTTTTCCCCTACGAATGTTGATTTAGTTAATTTAAAATCATTTCAGAGTTATAAATTATTATTTATGAGGGTATTTTGAGTTATTAGGGGGCTACTTATGAGTAAGGCAAAACATTAGATAAAACATAAAAGTAACAAAATCAAAATGCCCTATTATTTTCATTACCTGCTATTTTGTCTATGCATTGCTCTATTATTTTGCGCCTGCGCTCTTGATGGTCTACGCGACGTACCTAAAATCATTTTGTGGAAAATTTGAAGTTTGTTGTTATTTGTGACAACTTATAATTCATAATTATTTATGAAAGCTCCGTGCTAATTACCATTCCAGGCGCGGGGCAAAATTTCACTGTGGTGGTTAGCCTGGATGCGTTCAGACACTATACTTCGAGCGGTGTACGGTAGCCATCTTGGAATCGAACAAAGCTTCAGATGTGTAGTTTGTCTGTTTATCAATAATTTTTGTGCATTTTCTTGTAAATAGTTTGTATGTTTAGGATATGTACGGAACGTTCGTCCATATGTGTAAATAGCTATGGCTGCGACAAGGAAATTACAAGGTAATTTGTTATGTTATCAGGTTAGAGATTGATTGACCCCAACCGATGTAGGTACGTGTTCTAGAGCATTATTGTCAATTGATGAGACCTCTGGCGTACTGGAGGCAGTGGTGGTGAGCAGAATATGTGAAACGTATGTTTGTTACACGCGTACAGATCGCAACGCGTACAGGTGGTCGGTAAAACTTGACAAACTGCCGCGTTTCTTACGAATATAGTACTACGGACACGATTTTATTGTTATGAACTATCAACATCGACACTGACAGCCTGCCAGTCGATCGTTATCAGGCCTACCTCGGTACCAATAACAAAATTGCAAAACATCGAAGTGTTTTTAAGTGATCCTTTAGTGAAACAGGTTTTTTGCATTAATGCAATAATGTGGTTTGCAGGTGAAATAGACAGGTGTTTAAAAAAGGTAACGGAGGGCGTGGAGACGTTCGATGACATCTGGCAGAAGGTACACAATGCGACGAACAGTAACCAAAAGGAGAAGTATGAGGCGGACCTCAAGAAGGAGATCAAGAAGCTTCAGAGGCTACGGGATCAGATCAAGTCGTGGATCGCCTCCGGGGAGATTAAGGATAAGAGTACACTTTTAGAATATAGGAAACTAATAGAAACAGTGAGTTGATTTATATATAATTACTTAATATAAGATGGTTGATCTAACTTACATTATTACGGGTCTTCGTAACTATCCTAACTAATACTATAAGTACGAAAGTCAGTGTTTGTTTGTTACACTTTCATGCTAAAACAGCTGAACAGATTTGGATGAAATTTGGCACATGGGTAGACCATGACCTGGAATAGGACTTACTTATCATCTTGAATTGCAGACGAAGTCGCAGGCAACAGCCAGTATTTGAATACAAGTTTTCACCCATTATGGATGAACTTTCTGTTATCAATAGCATACTTATTGACATTCAAATGAATGTCAAATAGTTGTATATAAGTAGTCTGTTGCTACATACCAAATATTTGATATTGTTGATATGGTATAATGTATCTTAAAACTGTTAAAACTTTTCTCAAACTTTCTTAGTAGACGTACCATCATACCCATGAATTTCTAAATGTTCTATTTTATGTACCTACTGTCCATCCTGTGTCTCCCTCTGTCAGGAACCTAGCATAAACATTTTTTAAATTTATTTATTAATTCACATTATGATTAACAAGTTTTTTAGGAATATACAACTTAGGGTGAATTCAACCAAACTTTTATACCCAGTATAAGTCTAAATCTTCGAATAAATTTTGAATTTTTGACAGTTTCTCCATACAAAAACTGTCAGTCATCAATTTTATTCCACGGATAAAAGATATCCGACTTTGGTCAAATTAGCCCTTAATAGATGAAAAATTAGGGTAAACTATTTTTCTGTCCAATCCAGAATCATAGGGCACTCGCACTTACCTTGAATAAAAACTGGAAAAAAGACAGAAAATTAGAATAATAAGTGCATCCATACATTCTCTATCTCCTTTTAATTTACATGACTTATGTGAGTTACTCCTTATTCTTTCCCCAACCCATGCTCGCTGTTAAATTATTACTCATTTTTAAAATGATCTATTCTATACATAATCAGGAATGTGACAAAATTATGAACTTGTACACTTGAACATCTAAGTACTCTAAATTCTGTTACTTCTTCATTCTGTAATCATCAATCTGTTTACCAACGGTGTATGTTTTCTTACTGCGCAAGTAGACTTTTATTTATTATTTTCTCCACGAATATGTGGCAACCTGGAAGACCGTTTACTTTTAATCATTTTAAACAAACGGAAAGAAGGCAGTGATGTATGAATTAAAATTTGCTAGAACAGTCACACGGAATGTGTCTTATGTAAAGATCATTCCCCCATGTACTCATACCTGAAGATTGGTTTTTCTGTTAGAAGTACTCAGCTCGCTGCACATGGTTAAATAGCCACGCTCCCACACGGTATGGGAGCATGGTTAGTTTAACCGTGTGCATCTCTTACGCATGCCATATTCCAAGAGATGCTTGTAGCTAAATAACAGCAACATGAACTGATCAATCCTTGATATCAAGCTGCATAAGTCTGAGGATCTTTAGATAACATTTTGCACATTACAACTAAGACCTATTTGCAGCAGAAAGTAAGTTTAACTATTGGTTCCAGATGTCATCCCAACGTTCTAACCTAAAAATGTTTGTTTTTCCCAGTAATTGGTTTGTGGATGTTGGCTAACAGTTGTACCAACTAGGTTGAGTATGAGTGGACTCAAAGTTGGGAAAAGGCTTGGCAAATGTTACATTCTAGACCTGTCATATTTTCCAATATTGTGCTTAGTAAGCTCTGCACTTTAAAAAAATGTGGATCTGGCTAACAGACTACAAATCTCCCTTCCCCCACTTATTTAGGGTTCTACTCTATTTGTCAACTTTCTCTTGGATTTCTTTGGAAGAGTCTATTTTTTTTTCCCTCTTTTATGGTCAATGCCGCTGACTCTTGTCCATAAAATAATGTCTTCACATTATTTTTCTGTTTTTGAGTTAGAAATTATTGTGTGACACCATTTCTATGAGATACAGACATAATAAATGTCATCATCATTCTCCTGCCCTTATCCCAATCTGTTTGGGGTCGGCGCAACATGTCCTTTTTTTCCATACTTCTCTATTATTCGTCATCTCGGTAGTCACCCCCTTTCTAGCCATGTCATCTTTCACACAATCCATCCATCGTTTCTTTGGTCTTCCCCTACTCTTATAGCCATTGACATTCATACTCAAAACTTTCCTCACGACATTTTCCTCACTCCTCCGCATCACATGCCCATACCATGACAGCCGATTTCCGCACAACTTTTCAGTCACCGGTGCCACTTTTAGACTTCCTCTTATGTACTCATTTCTTATTCTATCCATTTGTGTAACACCACACATCCCTCTTAGCATTCTCATCTCAGCTGCATGCAACTGCTTTTCATTTATCCCTTTTGTGGGCCAACATTCTGATCCATACAAGACAGCAGGTCTAACCATTGTTTTATATATCTTCCCCTTAAGTTTAAGGGGAATTTACATAATAAATGTATGATTGAAAAAACAGTTTATCTTTTATCAAAAGTTCATTGAACATGGAGTATGTTCAATGAACTTCAATCAATAACTTTTTTTGCAATATGCCAATTGATTCCGTCTGTGCATCTTCTTGTTTTAATTTGTCATTCTCAATTATTATGACCTAGTGAGTTGAAAACGATATTTAATACAAGATATTAAAACATAGAATATAATTTCCAGAGGACTCCGCTTAGGGCCTATTTCACGATGTCCGAATAGCCACTATTCACCAAATAAATTAAAAAATGGAACAGAATTTGTATGAAATTATCTGCTAAGTAAGTTAATAGGAACTTAAACGTAGGTGGTAAAACAGGCCCTTAGGCCTCTGCCTCGAATTTCGCGGGCAGCGGGGCGGCGGCGGCGCGTCTCGCATTGTCCCGCCCCGCTACCGCGCCGCTGTTTTGGAGGTCCGGTCCATTTGTTTTTACGCATAAAATCCTGCCGCTCCCGCTCCGCCGCCGCTGCCGCCCCGCTGCCCGCAAAATTCGAGGCAGAGGCCTTAGACTTACATAATTATTATAAGTCCAACAAAGTTGATTACAAGTCGGACCAGAATCATATAATTACTTATATAGATTACAGGGTAGGTACTGAAATAACTAAACCAAACGCGCGTGCTTCAAAATATGAAATGTTTACATCAATAAATAATAGCCCTTCTAAATTAATTACCTGTTGAATGTCGTAATTACAGAAACAATTAAAAAGGCATTCTGTCTCGCGTAGATCCGCGTTTCCGGCAATCGAGGCGTTAAATAAACAAGTAACTTTCGATATTTTAAATGAGAAATTATCCAATACGATTTTAAAATTAAGTAATGTAATTATGGAAGACACACCCTCAAGTTTCATAATAATACGCGCGAAGTGATCTATCTTTGCATCAGTGACACAATCCCTTATCATTGCGATAAATTTGCATTTCATAATACTTACGAGTATGAGCAAAGGAATAATCGAAGCAACGCTTTCAATATACGTCCACAGAGGTTTAAAATTATACATCATCTTCCTGGCCATATCTCATATTACTTTGGGTCGGCGCAACACGTTTTCTTCTTCCATTCTCCCCTGTCAACCGTCACGCTATCATTCACTCCCTTCTCATTCATATCATTCCTCACACAATCCATCCATCTTTTCATTGCCCTTTCTCTGCCTCTCCATCCATCGACATGTTTAATTAAAGTTATATAAACTTCATTTATTATTACGTTTTACCTGGCTAGTAGTGTGTGTCTCACAGTCACACTGAAGCTTTATTTGTGTTTCGTGTATGTCCTTATTTATGGCTAAATAATTCTAATTGTTATGAGTACTACGGGCGCAATACAAGCCTAATGCATGCACAGGAACAGCTTTGAATGGAAAAACTGGTCAATTCAGAGTCGGAATTGCGCATTCAGGGATCCTTACTACCAAAACTGAAATAGCTTATCTTCTTTTCTTTCTTTTTTTTGTTTGCCGTGGTAGAAATCATAATAACATCAGACGGCCAAACAGACAGACAGACGGCGTAGGCTTAGTAATAAGATCCCGTTGAGTGGCATCCATTGAGTTTGGTAGCCTTAACAAGAAACTGGAATGTTAAGTTAGGTAACAAATAATCAACATTTTGGAAAGTAGTACCTACCTGATAATACTAAAGAGCCTGCAGATATTCTTATCAAAATAAAGAAGAGTTTGTGCTCTGAAAAAGCTACATACTTACACCATTTTTACTCCTGTCGGCTTTATTTTCCTCAATAGGGCTCTATTCTCCAAAAGGCTTGCCAAAGCCTACAATAATGCAGCATCATGATGCCAATCGATACGGTATCCTGTAAACAATCTCCCATGCATTAGATACATGTCTGACACAGATAAAACTGATTTAAATTCAGAGCCAACATTCGGACGCGAATGCAACAACACTTTAATACTGTTTACGTGTTTTTTTGTTGGCCCCAATATTGGTTAGGCTGAACCTTTTAAAATGTCATCATAATCGTGAATTGATTGATTTGACTGTATTTTTTTTCTTTTTACCTTTCTGGTCTTAGCCTAGCTAAAGATTCATAACTAATTATATTTATTAGGGTCACGCGACGCGACGCTGCTCGCACTTTTTATGATAACAAAGAAATTCCGAACTTATTTACTACAGGCAAAGGTATAATTTTAGTGCAAGCGCGAGCGCATGTCAAAGTACGCCGTGATGCGCCGTGCTACGCAGCGCGTATACCTTATTTTGTAGTAAATAAGTTCGATTTTGTATCGCAATCTTAAAAAGTGCGCGCAGTGTCGCGCCTCGTCTCAGTGAGAATTGACCCATAATAAGGAAAAACAAATGACCAAAGTTACTGATTTGATCTTTATTGAATTAACAAACAAAACAAAAACTTAGGTAGATAATAATGATGTCGAAAACAAGTCTATTTTAATAACACTATTGTGATTCAAAAGGTTAAAGTTCGAATATAATTTCCCGCCATTAATACACGTTGAAGACTTTTTTTTTTCTTTCAAGCCAGGATTATTCGTGTACTCAATGTATTGTTTTCTGCCTAATTCAAATGTTTATTTTTTTATTTCTTGTGTGTTTAAGCATGGAAATAACTGTCGCAACTTTCCAACTCGATGTAAGTTTTGACTTCTCTGCTTATGTCCTAAAGCAGAACATTCACTACATTAAGCTGTATTACTTGTTCTAAATAGTTTAGTCAAGTTAAAAGTTAGCTTAAAAAAATTGCGACAGTGACTGTCGGTAGTGCTCGGGAGCGTGCCACGTGCTAAATACTCGACCCTTGTTGAGCACTTCGGCGTGAGTAAACGACCTCCGAAACCACGCCTAGGGATGTTGCCACTTGAAAGAATAGGCTGCCATGAGCTAGGGCGACAGAATCACAGGGGAGGGGATCAAATTCTGGGATAGTCGACAGAGAAAATTTTGCTGCAAAAATTTAAAGGAATATTTAGATTTTGATTGTCATAATTGGATAACATAACGCAGTGATAATGACTGTTAATATTCTCTCCTAAGCTGTGGATACCCTGCCAGAAGTATAGGTACTTAGCTGGCCGCACACGGGCCATTGGCCACAGCCGAGCTACCAGCTCCAATATTTAAACATTTTTGCATTCTTGCCTACAAAATGTTAAAATACTGGTCCATCAGCCATATCCTGGATATTGGCTGTTGGACCATGTGTAGTTAAGCCCTTGTATAACAAAAAATATCTGGAGCTGGGGTTAGGAGTGAAGAATCAGCTAAAATAGATTAGTTGAGAAGGTGGTAGACTAGGGATTTTCAAACAATTGAATCCAGTTTACACACCACTCATCTCAAAATGTTTTGAGTATTGGGAGACTTCCATCTTCTACCAAAAACATTGACTAGGGTTACCTTGGAGTATTTTACACTTATTTGTGGACACAGATTTTCCATTATCACATATTAAACCTTTTTTGTTATACTTAAATGAGATGAAACACACATGGTTTTTTTTTTGTTCAATAAGATTTTAGTTTTGAAAATGGACAGCTGTTTGAAATAAATTGTCTTTTTATTTCCAGCAAATGGAAAGGTTTAAAGTAGTGGAACGGGAGACGAAAACAAAGGCCTATTCCAAGGAGGGTCTAGGTGCGGCGCAGAAGCTGGACCCCGCGCAGAAAGAGCGGGAGGAGATGTCCACGTGGCTCGTCTCCTCCATTGACACACTTAATTTACAAGTGAGTACCTCAGATACACGGAGGAGTGAACAAATGCAGTGGTTATATGCGGAGGAATGGCGGGAGTCGTGCTGCGCATGTAGGATACGGAAAGCGTATAGTTCACTCTGTAGTTACAAATGTTTCCGTACAAATACATTGATAGATGGCTTATTTTTTCTAAAAACGAATTTCATTTGCCTCAGATTTTTTCACAAGTTATTGTAATGTTTTTTAAACAGTATGAGTTGTAAATAAACATTATATACTTATATAGTATCGGATAAAGTATCGACACAACTGAATGGTCGATACTTTTTCGAATGAAGCTTATATTGCCGCGCCATACTTTAGTTATCCCGCTCGTTTAGTATTTTGTTCATCTCGTGCTTTCCGACTTAGTTTTCCTCTTCGTATTAATATGCGCACACTTCATTTGTTTGCCACTCCGTGTAGATATAGGAGCAATCACTAAGCAAGTGGCATTGCAATGAATATTCTCATAAGTAATGTTAATAATACTTTAAGCTATAATTTTTACTGCCTCCTGCCATCATCGATCGTTCTCTACAAAATTAAGGTTACCGTTATAGACAGATTTTCATGGTTTTAAGATAATTAAATGAAACCTCATGGCAAAATCTGTTTATTGGTTCACCACTTCGTGCCGCAACGGTTCGGTGCCGGCGGCTTGCCGGTAACTCGGTCGTGTGCCGCCGGGCCGCCCAAGTGTCGCGGCGGCGCCGGTGTGCGCGCATCTCGGCGGTGTCGCAACGCGCAGCCGGCGGCACTGGTGTGTAGACTAGAATTAGAGACCTGCCGGAGGATCATCAGAGTGTCTTCACATCGTGTGTCCAGCGCAGACGTTGACGTCACGTTGACGCCGCTTAGACTCTGTGTAAATGCACATGCTGCGCTAGCGTCACGTAGACGTAATTGTGTCAAAAATACGTCGTGTTGACGCGGCGCTAGCGTCGTGTTTGTGCAGCGCCTACGCTGCGTATGCGTTCGACGAATGTCTCCGCCGGACCCACGTCAGATGTGAAGGCACCCTTACTCCGGTATCTGTGTCATTAATGTGGACTTCAGAGTTACCGTTAACATTTCTTCATTGGAAAACACCAGGGAAGGCTAGTGTAGGGTCCATTTGCTTTGGTGTTGATCAGCTACGTTAGGATTGAATGGTCATAATCACCACGCTTTCCAGAGATGGGTAGTATCGGCATGGTACCCACATACATAACACACATTTTTTTATTTAACACAGGTAGTGAAATCCCCATCCTTCATATCAAAATATAGTTTATTAAGGCGAAAGCGCCAGCGCCAGCGATTCGCGGCCGTAACAAGTGTGCATTATCAGAGCTATAATTATTAAAGTCATCAATGCAACTCTTTAGACCAAGAAATCCTATTGAATGACTATTTTATGAAATCTTGACATTTGAGGATTATACTAATTATAGGAGTTGTATTACTGATTCTAATGATTATAATTATGTAAATACATATTTGTTATGGTCGCGAATCATACTTTAATCAATACAACCTAATACTGACTTGCATATTGCAAGAAATGTAAGAATATTTGAACTTCGCGGGCTACACTGGTGCTTCCCCCTTAATTTAGACTACTACCTCATGTGGGAACTCCTACAGTGAAAGAGAGAACCCAGAAATGCTTCCCACAAAATTATTATCATCCCCAAGTCGTTCGTGACCTAGGTCCACCGGCATTGGGTATAATAATCAGACTTGATCGTAGATGGATTTCTCGCCTTCTGTTGTTGGTCATCAGAACATCGTCGATCTTCATTGATCTGCAAAAGGAATCTTAGTGGTTGTGTATGAAATGGCACCCTACTATGGATCCATTCTATGACAATAACTTCCCATGGTCTGTTCTAAAAGTATTTGATAAAAAAATGTAAACAAATTGATCCGAAAACGTACCTTTGGATGCCAGTTAAAAATTGAGTGCTTTAATTTGATTATTTGAATACTTAAACCCGAAATTCTAATTTTAAGTCGCCTTAAAGACTTTTTTCATTTGACAATAGAGGTTAATTTTATAAACACAATAAAATTATCGTCGATAATGTTATTCAAACCATAATTGTGGGAAAACGTGGTGAGATATCAATTTGAAACCTAAATACAGCTGACAGTGTTATTAATACCCTTTATTGAGTGATTGCTGAACAGGGTTTGTTTATACTTTCATCTGATACTTTTGGAATAGACTATACTGTCTTTTACTATGATTACATGCCAGTTGAGTACAGTAGTCCCAAATCTTTTTGGCCTAGTTGAACGTAGGCGCGGGCCGATGCGCAGAATGCGAAATTAAGGTATAGTTAATTTATCTCACGAAAGCGGGTTAGTTATTGCAATTTAAACCTTATGATTAACAACATAAAGGCTTCAAGACACGCCTTCGTGAGATAAATTAAATTTATCAGTTGGAAAAGTACCATGCGTAAGATGGGCAATATGGCGGTCGTGCTCACTTCAGCCCGGCCAAAAAGATTGGGGACTACTGTAACTCGTAGATAGAAGCTATGCGTTGCACTCCACTTCAGTCATACTAATGTTGACTTTCTCCATTCCAGGTTGATCAATTTGAGTCTGAAATAGAGTCACTGTTAGTGGGTAAGAAGAAAAGATTGGACAAGGAGAAACAAGACCGGATGGAGGAACTAAAACTAAAGCTGGAGAAGCACAGGTTCCATATAAAGAAGCTAGAGACGCTGCTGAGAATGCTTGACAACATGTCTGTTGAAGTAGAACAGGTTGGTACTAAAACCTTATTTATTTTAATTGTAGGTCCATATTTTCAGCGATACGCAAGGTGTAACTTAAATAACGCCCAACCTCTGAAGGGGTCACTCATCATTATGAACAACTTTTACTATTGGACCAAACCTGAAATCTTTTTTTTTTCGCGATTTCAGTTTTGGTCCCATAGTAAAAATTGTTCATAATGATGAGTACAATGACCCCTTAGAGGTTGTGCGTTATTTAAATTTCACCTTGTATAAGATAGTTGACCGCTAATAGGAAAGATAATGGAAAAATTATGCTTTCCACATTAATTACTGGTTGCAGTTTCTAATACAACTTATTCACTCATTTTTTCTACTGCCCGTTCTGTTGACAAAATCAGTCACATACGCCGACGCTTGGGGGAGGCCTATATCCAGCAGTAGACGTCTTTTGGCTGAAATGGTGACTATAATGATGATGAAGTCACCTTATATGCCACCAACCGTGTGGGCCCAAAAACGGCGTCAAACGCTCGAGATGCGCCCGCGCTGGTTCGTTAACAAACTGACGCTGTATTTGTACACTTACGTATGAGTGTTGCCATATGATCGATTAATCGCAAAGTCCTATGTATATTTGTTTAATAATTGTCTGAGTCAGACCAGTCGATCTAGGTCAGTAAAACAGTGAACATATTGAGGCAGATCAGTAACGTGATGACTAAGTAATGATAATTCGGTGAATGTATCAATAGACTGAAGTCCGGCTTTTATCCATTTTAATACAGAATTATTTCCATCTGCTCTAGGAAGATCAAGGGTCAGTGACTATAAATACTCAGATTACCCTATATTTTCGTCAGTTCAAGGGTCAGTGACAGTTCAAGGGTCAGTGGCTATGGGTACACAGACTATACTATATTTTCGTCAGTTCAAGGGTCAGTGGCTATGGGTACCAGACTACCCTATATTTTCGTCAGTTCAAGGGTCTATGACTATGGGTACCCAGACTACCCTATATTTTCGTCAGTTCAAGGGTCTATGACTATGTGTACCCAGACTACCCTATATTTTCGTCAGTTCAAGGGTCTATGACTATGGGTACCAGACTACCCTATATTTTCGTCAGTTCAAGGGTCTATGACTATGGGTACCCAGACTACCCTATATTTTCGTCAGTTCAAGGGTCTATGACTATGGGTACCCAGACTACCCTATATTTTCGTCAGTTCAAGGGTCTATGACTATGGGTACCAGACTACCCTATATTTTCGTCAGTTCAAGGGTCTATGACTATGGGTACCCAGACTACCCTATATTTTCGTCAGTTCAAGGGTCTATGACTATGGGTACCCAGACTACCCTATATTTTCGTCAGTTCAAGGGTCTATGACTATGGGTACCAGACTACCCTATATTTTCGTCAGTTCAAGGGTCTATGACTATGGGTACCCAGACTACCCTATATTTTCGTCAGTTCAAGGGTCAATGACTATGGGTACCAGACTACCCTATATTTTCGTCAGTTCAAGGGTCTATGACTATGGGTACCCAGACTACCCTATATTTTCGTCAGTTCAAGGGTCTATGACTATGGGTACCCAGACTACCCTATATTTTCGTCAGTTCAAGGGTCTATGACTATGGGTACCAGACTACCCTATATTTTCGTCAGTTCAAGGGTCTATGACTATGGGTACCCAGACTACCCTATATTTTCGTCAGTTCAAGGGTCTATGACTATGGGTACCCAGACTACCCTATATTTTCGTCAGTTCAAGGGTCTATGACTATGGGTACCAGACTACCCTATATTTTCGTCAGTTCAAGGGTCTATGACTATGGGTACCCAGACTACCCTATATTTTCGTCAGTTCAAGGGTCAATGACTATGGGTACCAGACTACCCTATATTTTCGTCAGTTCAAGGGTCAATGACTATGGGTACCAGACTACCCTATATTTTCGTCAGTTCAAGGGTCTATGACTGGGTACCCAGACTACCCTATATTTTCGTCAGTTCAAGGGTCAATGACTATGGGTACCAGACTACCCTATATTTTCGTCAGTTCAAGGGTCAATGACTATGGGTACCAGACTACCCTATATTTTCGTCAGTTCAAGGGTCTATGACTATGGGTACCCAGACTACCCTAAATTTTCGTCAGTTCAAGGGTCAATGACTATGGGTACCAGACTACCCTATATTTTCGTCAGTTCAAGGGTCTATGACTATGGGTACCCAGACTACCCTATATTTTCGTCAGTTCAAGGGTCAATGACTATGGGTACCAGACTACCCTATATTTTCGTCAGTTCAAGGGTCTATGACTATGGGTACCCAGACTACCCTATATTTTCGTCAGTTCAAGGGTCAATGACTATGGGTACCAGACTACCCTATATTTTCGTCAGTTCAAGGGTCAATGACTATGGGTACCAGACTACCCTATATTTTCGTCAGTTCAAGGGTCAATGACTATGGGTACCAGACTACCCTATATTTTCGTCAGTTCAAGGGTCAATGACTATGGGTACCAGACTACCCTATATTTTCGTCAGTTCAAGGGTCAATGACTATGGATACTCAGACTACCCTATATTTTCGGCAGTTCAGGCGTCAGTGGCTACAGGTACTCTACTACCTTTTTCAGTACGCTCACTACGAGTCTATGGGTCTGTTGAAGACGTAAACTGCCACTGTGAAACATAGCTGTAGCCAGGCTTCAGACATAATGTATTATTAGACGATGTCGAAAATGGGTCCCAAATCGTTTTTGGAACTGAAAGCCCTCTTGATAAATAATCCAACAGTCCCCAAACCAATAGACGGTGTAGGGGACATCGACGCACAAACAATTACCACGAATTCGGTCAAAATGTACGGAACACCAATTTTTTTTTCCTAGTATCATGTGCTGAATTCATGGTAACAGTACGCGCGACAATGTCCCTGCACCCTTTATACTGATACATTATAAAATGTAGTCAGACTGTCCATTACACTCTTCCAATTTACTTGTATATTTATTTATGTGCACCAAAAACCAAAAATTATTGACCAATCTTTCTCAAGTCTAAGCAGGTGTACCTTACATTGCAGATAAAGAGGATAAGGGAAGACGTGGAGTACTACATCGACTCGTCGCAAGAGCCTGGATTTGAGGAGAACGAGTTCATCTATGACGACATCCGAGGACTTGATGACATCGAGCTCAGTGGCGTTGGCCTTCCCTCCTCAGCAACCACCGACAGCAACAACAGTAATGACTCCGCGGGATCTCCTACGAGTATGCTCTCAGGTATGTATACAACCTTATTATCTATGCTAAAGTTAGGGCGTTAAGCTTTACCTTAGTAAAATTCCCTTACCTTGTTAAGGCCCAAGTGTATAAGCCGAAGTAGTGGTTACTTCACTTAAAGCAAATATTTAAAACTAAAATGGGACTGTATGGTGCATGTGTTATACGACCAAAGCAAACGGAAGGAAGTCTGCCTTTGTTTGTTCTCTTCATGTGTTGTATCCTTAGTGATTGGACAGTCAAAAAAAAGGGTTGAGTAAACAGGTAGCTAACTCGCCATTTCCTAATAAAAATGGCGATCATGGTATTCTAAAACGCTTCCTATTCTGACATCCTGTGGGTGTGCGTCCGTACGTGACAAAGCCAAACCCCTGTACAACAAAATGCTTCGTCATTTTAAATGAAAAAACCATGACTAGCGAATTCTTTATGACGCGCAGCATTTGTGTTAAATTCTTTACATGATCTTAAATGGAATGGAACCAATTTTTTTCTCAACTTAGGTTATTGGCGTAACATTCTATGAAGAATCAGTGGTGATTGCAGTATAATATCACACAGCAACATTCGCATGTACGCGAATGTTGCTGCACAAAAGACGCGTGTCTCGAGACTTGGTTTCATTATTGAGTTGAGTCTTGAAAGAGGTCATGCAACCCAAACAACGGTACTTCTCACGCTAGTCGAATGCGAGTCTAATCACTCACTTAGTATAGAGACCAAACGTATCAAATTCCCCAGAAAATACAGCATGCAGTATCTGTAAATATCATAAATAAGTCTTTGTTTATCTAAGGTGTACAACTTTTTTTTTTGCTGACTGGGCCTGCTCTTGACCTCGATCACGCCTGATGGTAAGTGATGGATGAGGTCTATGAAGGAACGAGCGTGCCCAGAAGATGCCTGTTCACTCTTGCTTTGACGGCAGACGCGTTATATGTGGAAGGGAACACAGACGCTGGCAGTTTATTAAAAAAAGTTTGTGTTTTCTTTATTTCCAGGTACAAGTCCAGTTACATCACCAACGTTAGAGGTACACAACCATTCAACAGACTCCATAGACGCCGAAAAGAAGAAAAAAGAAGAGATCATAACAAAAGTGAGTAGTCACACACACAAACACACGTCATACCATTTTACACATAAATATTTATTATAATCATTATCTTTTTAATATACTGCTACGTGGAGTTTTGATGTGGATTTTCCAAATTTATTGCTATGTATGATTAGTTTTGGGTTCTAAAACGAATATTTCGTACTAATTTTCGTAGTCGTATCGTGATTCGAATCTTTTCGATATTATCGTCGATTCGTTACATTAGTTCTCATAAAGTATTACATGTAAAACTGAATGGTTTTTCGTGTAAACTTCAATAGAAAATTATGTTTACATAAATGCCTTGTGGCTTATTTATCTCTCAGGCTGCTTTCTTTAGATGTAGTTTTCCTAACAATAAAGCTTGTCTAAAATCTATTATCTAATGATTATAAATTGTCCCGTAAGATATGCCGATGTCTGTGGCAGGCCTCCAATAGTGGGATGTAATAAAAAGAAAAACAGATTTTTTTGTGGTATAATCCAGTAATAAATTATCTTCGCCTAAAGGCTAATGTTTCAAGTGTCGGACAAGTTTTCTCCAAAGAATAAATACGGCAGTTTGACATAATATTTTATTATTTATCGTCAGACGTTATAATTATTTATTCCTCAGATACAATTAAAAAATCAACCATAAAATGATTGGCCAACTGAATGTTGATTTAATAATGAATTAATGTTCTATTATCATATCTAGAACAACACGGGCGTAACTAAATAACACCAATTTTACAAAAGAGCCGCATGCCGACATAATATTTTGTTATAAATTATAACAAACGTTTATTTTTACCCTTCTGTAAAGATGGTGTGACCACTTACGCCCTTTTTGTTCTAGGTGTGCGATCTGTCTTTTTCACCGACGATTCATACAAACTTGGTAAGTGCTGCTTTTTACGATATTTTTTAAATTTAGAACCTATACATCCCATTTTTGACAGTATTGTACATGCCAAAACTAAAAAGGCATCAAAATAGAATACAAAATATCTTCTTGTTACTAAAACAAGTTAATCCAACAAAAACTAACCTCTGTCCATGGGCAACCGTGATTCTGTAACCAAAAAAAAAGTTGATTCAACAATTAATGTTTTTTCTACCACGAATTTACCATGATTTTCTCCCAAAAATCACTCAAAAGAACCCAAAACCAATCGTGTGTTGACACAAATGGTAAATGATGTTGTGTTGATATTTGCAGCCGGTAAAACCACTGCCACTGCGCGCGGTGAACGCGAGCGCGGTCAGTAACAGCACGTGTAACGTTAGTTCCTTGCTCAATAACTCCGCAGCATCCACCAATAGGTCAGTCCACTGACACCAAGTGTATTTATTACCACCTTTATGTAATTTACCACACATTTTTTTGAGGATTATTTCAATAAGAGCCGTTTTAATTAACTATAAATAAATAAAAATAAGAGTGATGAAAAAGTAGGTTTTAGGAGAAGGGATATTGTTTTGGATGTCTTAATTCATTCCAAGTATAAGTTTTCTGACTAGCTTGGAATCTATAACCTCATGTTCAATAGTCTGGTGAAATAATGAAATAGCAATTACTTTTTAACCGTTTCACCGCCAAAATATATATTGTATTGCTGTGCGTCGAGTAGCGGTGGAAAGGTTGACTGGCAATATCAGAATGTTGTTATTATCATGAAATTTAAATTAAAGAAGTGTGATAGTATAAACATATTTAAAACAAAACTTAAGAAACTTGTAGGTACCCTGTAACGTCAACAACACCCCAGAGGCAAATAATGATCATTATAATTACTTAGATGTAAGGCATTGATGTATAAAATAGGAAGATATGGTACCCTCTAATATCATGTAAATATCTATGGGACTAGATACAAAACACACCCACACAACTACATTTCCCGATGTCGTGCGATCTGCATCAATAACCGGGCTGTAGCGGGAAGGAGATGGCAATAATTGTCACTGTTACGTACCCATAACAACTCTTAATACGCCGCTTGCGCTGCCGCTTGTCTACACTTTTACGAATCATATATTTCTATCCCTTTCTGCAAATGGCGATCTCACCGCGAGCTCGCAGCAATATTGATCAGTTTTAAAGAAAATTGAGTTCGATGTACTTACGAGTGAAAAGTAGTCCCGTGGAACTTATAACTATTTGGTGCTACACAAACGCCAGTTCGATTGTGACTAAGCTCAATTAGACCCGTGGGCCTAATTTATGCGGTCCACGTCGAGGAGCGCGTACCTAATCTTCCTATTCCATCAATAAAAAAATAATCTTTAATGATAGAAAAACGTTTTGACATTGCTTGAAAAAACAATGCAATGATCTAAGTATTTTGTATCTCATTCTAAGTGAACTGTTACTTAAGTTCTTATGAGAACTAAAATATTGTATCTTCATAAAAATAATTATTTTCACAAAAACATTCGCGATAAATACATGAGAACCAGTCATACAAGTTTATGAACTAGTAATATTTATCATTCATTCCATTGTTATATAACAATGTATATTTGTAGCAGTTGCTATGTGACTCATTGTGATGCATTTTATTATCTTTTCATTGAAATAGTCCTCAGCACACTCGAATATGTAGTTATAAGATTTAAAATTCACATAAAAATGAGAATACAAAAAACAAACTTGCTTCAAAGGATTTTTTTTTTGTTCTCATTTCATTGCGCGCATGATTCAAGCTCATTTTAGAATAACTAATATAATTTCTGACTTCAAATTAGACAATTTGTATTATGAAATTGGGTATTTTGGTGCAATAAGCTTAGAAGGTTACAGTTTTCATGAAGTTGTGACTTAAGGCGATAGCGCCAGGATAGCCTGCGAAATTCAAATTTTCCTACGATTTTTTGCAAATTGCAAGTCAGTATTAGGTTTATATATTGATCAAAATAATATGATTCGCGACCGTAACAAGTTTCTATTTATAGAACCATAATAATTAAAGTCATTAATACAACTCTTTAAGGCGAGTAGTGCCGCTAATTAGCGCCACCATTGAGAAAAACAAAGTCTGAAGATATGGAACATTTTGAAATTTCCTATGCTCTCATTTTTTGTCAGATGAGGTAGGTAAGGTGAGGTCAAAAAAATCAACACTAAACCTCCTAGGTTCGAAGCCTTAGCAGTTAACGCCAAATACGGGTTGATTTTTTTGATACAAAAAATTCAACTAAAAATGTGAGCATAGGAAATTTCAAAATGTTCCATAGCTCCAGACTTTAGATTTTTTTCTCAATGGTGACGATAGTTGGCGGCACTACTCGCCTTAAGACCAGGTAATCCTATTGAATGACTCTTTCATGAAATCTTGAGGATTATACTAACTTAACTTGTATTACTGATTCTAATGATTATAATTCTGTAAATACATTATGTATTTGCAGAATTATTATATTATTACGGTCGCGAATCATTTATTTATTTATTTATTTAAAACACATACAACTATCATTACAGGGTTACCCAATACAACAGTTATAGTTATGATAACACAAAGTTTAAATAGTTAGACTTACAATTTTATAATATGCGGCCCTTGTGAATCATAACGTAGCGACCGCGCAGTGGTGCCCTCATCGTTTGTTTGGTTAATTCTATTATTTTAGAATGAAAATGCAGAAAATAACGGAGCACTTTTTCCCGTTTTAACGATTATAATAAAACTTAACAATATAAAGCTACTATTTGTAATAATAATAACGTATAGTCTTGTGGAGCACAATTATTCCGGCTTATTTTCTGCATTTTCATTCTAAAATAAAAGAAATAACCAAACAAACGATGAGGGCGCCACTGCGCGGTCGGTAGCCTCTTAATCAACATACAACCTAACACTGACATGCAAATTGCAAAAAAGAAACGTAAGAAATTTTGAATATCGCGTGCTACTCTGGAGCTTCCCCTTTAAAGAGCAGTAGTGTTTGTGTATTTGTAAATATATTTATTAATAACACGATTGTTTGCACAGCTGTTCACGAAATCACACCAGTAATTACCAAATAGTATAATTTAAGTATATTTTGCAACAAAAAGTGCATACAAGTTGCATTTCTAACTCCGTCGATACAAAATTGCCGCCGAACATTGTAACCTTAAAAGCTTATTGTAAAGAGCAGTTAGCGACATCTCTTCAAATCTCAATGAAATATCTAGCAGACGTATTCGAGACGCGCAGTGCATTCTATATTGATCTCTGCGTTGCAAGCAATAAGTTTCAAAGTCCATTAGTTGCCGGCACGCGATGTGCATACTCATAATTTATACATGTTGTTATTGATTTTATGTGATTCTATTTATAAAAGATAGTGTTAAGTGAAGTATCGGGTACGCACGTTTTGCTTGCTGATAACAGTTTTCTTTGATATTTGACCTTGTATCCGTGTGTTTTGGGGGACGGAAGGATTTTGTGCAGTGTTAGTAAACATGTAGACGTATTTAACGTCAACAAGTGTCGCGTGGTTTCAAGGGCAGTTTAGAGGGGTGGGTGAGTTGTTGCGTTTTCACTTTTTATCAGTCTGGTGTTAAACAAAGCATGTTTTATATTGATGAAGATCTTAATTCTCAAGTGTACACATCAAAATTAGTTGAAATTCGTTTCTGAATTGGATGCAACAAGCGGTTTTAATAATTTCTGCGAATGATATCATTGTTGGTCGCGCGTTTAGTATTACGGACTGTGACATTGAGATAGAAGGGATGTCTCTAGTGGCATGAAGTTCGTCGCCTCGCGATAGTGTGTTCAGTGGTGTGAGTGGTGGTGTATGTGCAGTATAAGCAACAACACGGGCGGACTGTCGGGCGCCAGCACGCCTAGCAAGCAGCCGCCCGCGCCCAGCCCGCCGCACGCGCACGTGGCTCATGCGCACGTGACGCACTCGCCGCACGTCACGCACCACCACGTCCGGCAGCCCAGCTCCAACACCAATACCAGTAACATTAACAATACCGGTGAGTTGCATTTGTTTTATTTACTAATGTTTATCTGTTGAGTGTCTTTTACAATATTATTTAGGTACTGATATTTGTTTGCTAACCAGCGGTTTCTTGGAGCCTATTACGATCGCGCGGGGTAATAGTAACGTAAATTCGAACGATTTTAGGAGGGCTGTCGCATTTTGTCACCTGTCTCGCTCAAACGAGACCAAATTTTCAAGAATTTTAACGACGCTGTTACAAATGGGTAGTAAAAACATTACTTTTTTACACAAAAGTATGTTTATTAAATAAAATGCTTTGCATTCTTAACATGTTTTTTGGCCGAATTGTTGATTGATGTGCATGGTACGATTCTGAACTATAAATATAATTTTTAGATAGGTATAGTTTCTCAATAAAGGTACCGAAGTAAAAATTTTCATTTCAGTACCTTTTTTGAGAAACTGTACCTATCTAAAAATTATATTTATAGTTCAGAATCGTACCATGCACATCAATCAACAATTCGGCCAAAAAACATGTTAAGAATGCAAAGCACTTTATTTAATAAACATACTTTTGTGTAAAAAAGTAATGATTTGGCTACCCATTTGTAACAGCGTCCTTAACTCTTAAAATGTCGATTGCACACCATGTGTACAGATAACAATAGAATTTCAATTGTGTCTGCTAATTAGCGCGCGACGGGTTAAATGAAAAGATGTTTTTTTGAAAAATGTTATCAATTAGCGGACTGGTAAATAATATTAATTTAATAGGTAATTATTAAAAACACATTTTTATTGTGGCATTTATATAACTCGTCTCAAAAACATATTATAATACTTTTTGAGCTAAGTTTATTAGAGAACACAATAGAAATATTACTATTAAATTAATGTTATTTACTAGTTCGCTAATTGATTACATTTTTTCAAAAAAAAACTTCTTTTCATTTAACAATCTTAAAAATTTGGTCCCTCGTGAGCGAGAGAGGTACCTAATAAAATGCGACAGCCCTCATAATATTAAAAATACTCGTTTCGCACCTAATATGTATTTACTTAGTTATAAGACTTTTTCCCTCGTAACATTAAAAATACTCGTTTCGCACCTAATATGTGTTTACTTAGTTATAAGACTTTATTAATATCTATGGGTGATAGTCGTGGTTAATTAATAACAGCCGCACGGGTTGATCCATCAGGTCATGGTGATTGCGCTGCGGTAGCCCACGAATTAATTTTTTTTTGCGTTTTTTGCAATTTGCATGTCAGTGTAAGATTGTATCTTGATCAATTTATGATTCGCGACAATAACAAATATGTATTTACATCATTTTAACCACAAAAGTCATCAATACGTCTTTTTAAGTTAGTTTTCCTCCGGATTGATCTGATTTCGGAAATCGACGAATCCGGAGGAAATTAGGATAGTTGTATTTTTTATAAAAAATCGTTTTAATCGAATTTACGTTATGTTTACGTTTCGACTCGTAATGAGTGAATCAGCTGTGAAACTTCATGTGTGCTCATTTTATCTGTTTGTGTGTATACGCTTAGTACTACTAAACTACTTCTTGGATTTTGATGCGGTTCTCACTATCATTTAGAGAAGAATTTCATGAGGATGGTTTTTATAATACTTTTATATTTTACCTGTAAAAAAAGCAGAATTTAATTTAATTTCGTTTAGGCTTGTAGAAACCGGGTGGTACCCGTGCGTTTATACTTTTAACCAACGTCGGAAACAAAGGGGTGTTATAAGTTTAACTTGTGTATCTGTGTGTCTGTCTGCGCCATCGCAGCTCCCAAACGGCTGTACCAATTTAGATTTTTTTGATTTGTTTGAAAGGTGGCTTTATCGAGAGTGTTCTTAGCTATGATTTAAGAAAATCTGTTCAGCCTTTGAAGTTTATCAGCTCTTTTCTAGTTTATGAATGGATGTGAGCATGTTCTACTAATCTACAGGATTGTTCGAGTCGAAATTTCGTGTTCTGTTACTTCAATTTTATTAGAAGAACATAGTAAAGAAAACACCTTAAAGTGATGCTGCAGCATCACCTGGAATGTGCAGGATACCCAACTCCCTCGGCAATTGACAGCAGAGGTATTGTGATATTGGAATGGTCTTAATTGTTATAGATAGATGGTGATCAGAGTAGCAAAGAGAAATGAGGATAAATTAGTAACTAACTTTACTGTGGGAATAATACGTACAGCGCATGCGAGTACATGCGCAGGTTTAGTCGATCGTAACGTATCGATTAGTAATATATATATATATAAAGTTTAAAAAGCAGGAAATAAAAGTTAAGAGAAAAGTAGTATGTAAGGATCGCAGCAGGTGGCGTTCTGTAGTTTCTGCCATGGGGGTGCCCATGGGAAGAAGGCGTGAGTTTATTTATGCATGTACGTATAAAAGTTAAATTAAAATTTTAAAAACCCCCGAACACAAACAAAAACGTTTAAAATATAAAATGAATTGGCCCTTTAAATGTAATGTAAGTTCTAGGTAATATTTTGATTCAAGCGTCACTCAGCGGGGGACTATTGAATGAAAACGCCAAACAGACGAGGCTTATACCACTGTCTGTACATCATACAGTCGTCCCACGAGAGCCCGATCTGTTTACATAGTTCGCCGAACTTCGTATTCAGCTCGATGCTCGAGCTATGATGACTGTGCTTATACCCAGCAAAATGAATGTATGCTATTGTTTGTGTTGTATTGTTGTGCTATTGTTGTTGTTGTTTGTTGTTGTTGTGTCATCCTCGTCATCATCCACAGCCTGACTTACCCACAGCTGGGCTTATGCCTCTCTTTTCTTGTGCCAATCCCCACGCTCCTGTGCCAGCCTCATCCAGGTTCTACCCGCGATGCCAACAATGTCGTCCGCCCATTTCGCCGCCGGACGACCGACATCTCATCTTCCAGTCCTTGGACGCCACTCTATCACAGCCTTACTCCACCTGTCATCACTGCGCCTTGCCAGGTGTCCTGCCCAACACCATTTGAGTTCCATAACTCGATTTCCGATATCGAAAACCTTCGTACGTCTTCGGATCTCGACGTTTGGAACTCGGTCTATTAGCCTGATTAAACTTTCGCGATTGTACACATTATAAACAAAACTGAGAACGGGTCTTCTCGAGTAGGTACCTGTTTACCTCGTAAAAAGGAATATCGCGAGAAGACCCGTTCTCAATTTTGTTTATAATGTATTAGCCTGATGCCTGAAGCATGGAACGCCCCATGGCTCTCTATGAAACTCAGCCTTTACACAGCCTCCTGCGTGAGTGTCCACGTTCCTGCACCGTACGTCATGGTGGGCAGAAAACACTGGTTGGTTATAGAGGCAGGACTTCAGACAGTGGAATTTCTCAGAATGTCGTCCAGTTTTCTAAATGCGGTCCACCCAAGCTGTATTCTTCTGGATGTTTCTGTTTGTTGATGCTCTTTGCCAAAAGAAAGGATATAACCAACATAGACATACCCGTCAACCATCTCCAACACTTCATTTCCGACTTTAACAGAAAGAAGGATTTGAATTGCTGAAGATGTTTGCCATAATCTTCGTCTTAGCCATATTCATCCTAAGTCCTATCTTGAAAGCATTTTCTGGAGATCATCAACGTTTTTAGTGAAAAGCTTTAGATTGTCTGCAAATCTTAAGTGAGAGGTAGGCACCATTGATGTTAATATAGTTGCCGCCACGAGTCGTGAGCACAAACTCTAATCTTATACCCAACGAATCTTATTTCCTATCACGGCAGGTTGCACACTGGCGGGAACAATGAAATCAATATATTATTATGATCAAGCATATTTAGATACAGATAGAAAACAGAACACAAGAGCACGCTGACGAGGGCAGTTAAATTTAAGGTGGAATTTGTGCTCACGACTCGTGCCGACAATTATACCGCAATAGTCCTAATCTAAACTTTTCACGATGTCTTCTAGGACTACCGTGAAAAGTTTCGGTGTAATGGTGTCGTAGCTTTTGTTGATTTCCCGTTTTCATTAGCCGTCCCCCGCCGCGATGACGCTTGGACCAAAATATTAGCTACAACCAATACATTATCTTTTTTTTACTTTTTAAAGGTTTTTTTTTTTTGTGTCGGGGGTTTTTTAAATTAAGTTTTGATGTGTTGTCAGTTTTGTGTTGTTTTGATGTGTGTTGTTTTGACTACTAACCGTCAACTTTATGTTTATAGTAGCTATGTTAACGGATAATATTTATTTGACTTTTAAATAGTAATAAAATATACAAGTTAACACTATTTACACTAGGTAAAGTAAATTACTAACTAACTAACTATACAAATAAATGCAAAAACAAAAGGACACTCAGGCGTCGAAGTACTCGTCCGCATCGATGTCATCCGGAAATGTGCCCAGAAGACTGGCAGCATTGCCGCATTGAATGGCAATGCTAATTCTTTGGCCAAAGAACGAGCTAGCCCTCTGGTCAAATGAAGTCTCGACCAGTCGGCGAGAAATTTCATTAAAAAGAAGACGCGCACTCGGGCCGCATGACCCGAGCGTTTCGACTACGGCTTTGCTATGGGCTGCCATAGTCACAATATAAATATAGACAGTAGGGAAACTACGAACGGACGTATGAAACGGCACACAACAGACGTGCGTATCGACGAGACCCTTAAGCCACAATAAATATTATACTGAGAGCACCACGACTATCGCTTGGGGCCTCGTCGGTGCGCGCAACTGTGTGAGTGTGCCGTGTAGACCGTTTGTACGTAGTTTCCATATTGTGTATATATTTTTTGTGCCATAGTTTATGACGTTTTGTGTATTTACAACTTGTGAGTTTAAAATTGCAGCTGTGAGTCCGCTGTAAAATATTATACAGGGTGTTTGGTGCATCGTTTGCCAAATTGAATTGGCCGAAAGAAGAGGTCATTTGCTATCGCTTCAGGCTCAAGTACTCATTTTTGGCCACACCGGTTTTTTTATTACAACTTTCTAATTTTTATTTTGAAAAAATCCAAAACTCAGCATTAAAGCTTAAATTAAAAAAAAGTTTTAAGTGTAGTCGTCAAATTTCATTTTTATTTACATATGTACTGTTGTATGGCTCTATCAAATTTAAAATTACTTGCCAGTTACATCTAGTTTTTTTTTAATAAATCACAAAGTTTTTGGAAAAATAAAAAATGAACTTAAAACTCAACTTTAAATAGCTATAAAAAAAAAACTAAAAGCGATCGGGATCTTCGAATTATTTTAAAAAGTTCTCTAGTCTATCCCCTTTCCAACGGTATGTAATGTGTTAAAAAACTCTTTTAATATCTTTAATAATTAGCTAAATGTGTAGTCGAGACACATCAGGCTGATATTGGATATTACGTTTAAAACACTAGTTTTCGCATAAATTACATGCTATTAGTAGATAGATACTGTTATCTCACGTCTTACGTAGTCTCTTATCTCGTTCTTACATAGGGAACTTTCCTCGAAATTGAAAAAAAAATACATTATTACAAAAATAATCATTTATTAATAAGTAATTTAATTACATACTAATCTTACAAGAATTAGAATTTCTGCAAACAGAGTTGCCCTTATATTAGCTGATTTGCCAATTTTCAGTGAAGACAGGTCTTTTGTTTTCCAACATGACGGTTGTCCCGCTCATTGGAGAATAACCGTCAGGGAGTACTTGAATGATGCATTCCCGGACTCATGGATTGGGAGGGATGGCCCTAT
The DNA here is from genome assembly GCA_946251885.1 of Cosmia pyralina. Taxonomy (NCBI): domain Eukaryota; kingdom Metazoa; phylum Arthropoda; class Insecta; order Lepidoptera; family Noctuidae; genus Cosmia; species Cosmia pyralina. The sequence goes on from OX276354.1 coordinate 3,260,969, forward strand.
TCCTTGGCCTCCACGTTCTCCAGACTTAACTCCGTTGGATTTTTACGTCTGGGGACGGGCCAAAGAACTCGTCTACGCCACGGAAGTTGAGACAAGAGATGATTTAGTCCAACGCATTGAGGCGGCTTTCATGACGATCAAAGCAGAAATGCGTTTACGCACCACTACAGTTGAGATAAGACGAAGATGTCGCGCGTGCATACGCAATAGTGGTAGACAGTTTGAACAAGACTTGTAAGATTAGTATGTAATTAAATTACTTATTAATAAATGATTATTTTTGTAATAATGTATTTTTTTTTCAATTTCGAGGAAAGTTCCCTATGTAAGAACGAGATAAGAGACTACGTAAGACGTGAGATAACAGTATCTATCTACTAATAGCATGTAATTTATGCGAAAACTAGTGTTTTAAACGTAATATCCAATATCAGCCTGATGTGTCTCGACTACACATTTAGCTAATTATTAAAGATATTAAAAGAGTTTTTTAACACATTGCATACCGTTGGAAAGGGGATAGACTAGAGAACTTTTTAAAATAATTCGAAGATCCCGATCGCTTTTAGTTTTTTTTTATAGCTATTTAAAGTTGAGTTTTAAGTTCATTTTTTATTTTTCCAAAAACTTTGTGATTTATTAAAAAAAAACTAGATGTAACTGGCAAGTAATTTTAAATTTGATAGAGCCATACAACAGTACATATGTAAATAAAAATGAAATTTGACGACTACACTTAAAACTTTTTTTTAATTTAAGCTTTAATGCTGAGTTTTGGATTTTTTCAAAATAAAAATTAGAAAGTTGTAATAAAAAAACCGGTGTGGCCAAAAATGAGTACTTGAGCCTGAAGCGATAGCAAATGACCTCTTCTTTCGGCCAATTCAATTTGGCAAACGATGCACCAAACACCCTGTATTGTTGAGTTGACACAGTAGTTGGCATAATTTATGATATTTTGCGTTATTCTTCATTTTACTAACAATCAGCAAGGTTGTGCGTGAATCGTGATAGGTATTCACGATTTTGATTATGGACAAAACATTAATTAGGTCTAAAGTTTGCATTTGCAAATATTTATTTTTTATTAGCTTTATGATTCTATTTTCGAAATTATCGTTTATTGTAGGTGCTACTTATAATTATTGAGGTTATTTTGATTTGCTGGTTTTCCGGGTAAATATTAACAAAACAAGATAGCGTAGCTTAAATAACGATATATTTTAGAGGTTAACTAATTATTTAGGAAAAAAACAATTCGGTTATAATGATTATGACTGAAACAAAAGTAACAGTTTATGTTGTGGAAAATATCAAAGTAAAAATGTTACAATTTCCCTGTTATTTCGTGCGTCATTCGCGAACTTTCACTTGTTTATATAAGGACGCTGTTACAAATGGGTAGACAAATCATTACTTTTTTACACAAAAGTAATGATTTGACAAATTTTGAGTTATAAATATAATTTTAAATAGGTAGATTTTCTCAATAAATGTACCGGAATGAAAATTTTTACTTCGGTACCTTTATTGAGAAACTGTACCTATCTAAAATTATATTTATAGTTCAGAATCGTACCTTGCACAATGCACATCTATCAACAATTCGGCCATAAAACTTTTTAAGAATGCAAAGCATTTTATTTAATAAACATACTTTTGTGTAAAAAAGTAATGATTTGACTACCCATTTGTAACAGCGTCCTTAAGGATTTTGCAGAAAATATTAAATTCAGGGAAATAAGAAAGCAACCCTGATACATAGCATAAGCATGATTAGCCTATTATGTTCCCACTGCTGCGACATAGGCCTCCTCTCGGTGAGAGGGAGTGGACCATAACATAATCCACCACGCGGGCCCAGTGCGGGTTGGTAGATGTCACATGTCTTCGAAGTTTTGGTTCTAGGACATGCCGGTTTCCTGACGATATTTATACACAAAGTAAAGTTCCTGCCTGGGTTCGAACTCAGTGCATCGTAAGTCGAGGCCGATACCACTGGGCCACCACTGCTCTCCGACACATGACTGACAATAATGCTTGCCAAAATAATTATTTCGTGTGATTGGGAACCGGAATACAGAAATAGCCCCAAATGCCATCTGTTAATCAAATATTATGCTTCCAAACTTCACCAAATTATATTTACCATACCGAAATAATCGCGATACTTCCTAGCACAATACCATCATTGACATAAATTATCATTCGCTTCTGAAACCGCAAATTCCGGCTGAATCAACAATTATTGAAACCCAACAAGGCAACGCCTCCGTATAACTTCCTCCACGAACGATAACAACACAAACAATCATAGAGTGAGGCATAATTAAAACACACGTTATCATTACAACTAAACGCGATAACGTACGCTTCCATTGTTTACAAAATAAACAATACGTTTATCGACGCGAATGAATGGAACACGGCGACCGACAAACTCATTACGAAAACGATTAATCGTACACTGGCATTCCGCCAATGTTCGTAAAATTTGCTAAAAACTGGCGGTAAGCCAGAGCGATGACATGGCAGAACGTCGGATCAGTCACTAGGCTGTATCGGACGAGACCTGTGCCTAACTTTAGAAATAATTAAGAAAACATAATAACAATGGTTTCCCGCGCGAATGTAGGATAAATATGGACGATGGTAAAGTTAATATTGTCGAGTGTTGTGTGTGCATGGTTTTTTAATAAAGAATTTTGGTGGTGTTTGTGAAGTAATTCGGGTATGTCGAGAACTGCGTAGTTTGCTGTTTTGTGTGGTTTCCGTGAAGTTCAATGGCAGTTACATAATTTTTTTGTTATGGTGGGTTGTGGTTTATGGGTAACGTCTATTGTTCGATTCTTCATGTCTGTATTTATTGTGAAGTGAGCTGGTGAGTGGGTACCTCAACCTACCTACATCAGGTTTTTGTTAAATGTTCTAAGATATACGTTATTTTAAGCACTTTAGATGTTTTATGCCTTTGTTCTCGTGAAAAGAAGGTAATTTTGAAAATGGTTCAAATCATTTAGTTTCAATTTTGACAGTTGTAATGTCAAATCTACTACGTAAACTTGACATTGCATTTCAAACTGTGTAAACGTTCAATAACATGTGTTTGTGTAATCAGTAAATCTGTGTGACGGTAGAATCTTGTAAAGTAAAATATTAAAGGTGTTTCATTAATTTTGTCCAATAACTGATTGACATCATAAATCTTAGCCCGTATTGGCACGTTTACTAAAACTAACAAAATCTAAACTAACTAATCTTGGCTCACTCTTTTCATTGTTTGTGATAGTCGTGCTCTGTTTTATCATGCTATCTCCACATGTGGGTACGTATGTATTTATTTACTTATGATTTTACTTTTTGTTGTAATTATTATTATTTTCTGCTAGTTGCTAGCCACTAGTAGGAAACATTAATTCCGTTTAACCTAAACTAATTTCACCCGTGAGGGTCTGAAGAAATTCGGAACGCTATTCGCTGCGATCCTTACATACCTAAGGCTCGAAACACAGTGGGAGCGGCGGGGATGGCGGTAGCGGATGTGGGAAGGATTCCCGCGGCCGGCGGATTACGCTCTGATACTTTGTTCATAGACAAAAGGAATTATGTGTTTACGACACTCGCTTGCGGAATCCGCCACCCGCGCCGCTCCCGCTGTGTTTGTACATTAAGCGTTTATATATCGCAGATGTTCAGTCGACCGATGCGACAAGGGGACAATTTTTTTTTTTTAATAATTATTCTTTTTATATTTACGCGGCGTTTATAATACCGATGAAGGTACGAACGTTTATAATACCGATGAAGGTAGGAAAATAAAAACTGCTTGTTTATGGAAACTGTGAACAAAGAACAAAGAATTTCTGTTTTAGCATAGATTTTTCTAGATCTCTCTTGAGGCTGGGTATGCATTCAACCATGTTGGAGTCGGCTTTCAGTCTAACCAGATGCAGCTGAATACCAGTATTTTATATGGAGCGACTGCCTATCTGACCTCCACAACCCAGTGACTGGGTAATACGATACCCCTTGGTAAGACTGTTTGTCAGATTTTTGGGCTTCTGACGACCCATAACGACTGTCAAAGATCCACGAATGACGGCCGGGACCAATGGCTTAGCGTGCTTTCCGAGGCACGGAGGAGTCGTTATTTAAAGATGGTCACCCATCCATCCTTCTGAAAAGTAAATGCAAAGAGTAATTAGTACAGTAGTACACAACAAACAAACAAAACAGTGTCTTGCTGTTTTGCATCACAACTGTTTTGAGTGTGCATCACACAAATTATTTGCTGCAGGTATACAGGAATTAAACTGCTTAACCGTTTATTTCTAATTAATCTTGAATGACTCTACTGTATACTAATTATGTATAATATATATCAAATTTATTATATTTACCTTTTGACTCTGAATGCCAATATAGATGTTTTGGAAATTCTGCCAATTGTCCGTCAGGGCCATCCAATTCAAAATTGGGATTGCATGTCTTTTCAGACGATTTCCCTTTTTTAACCGACGAAAAAAAAAGGAGGAGGTTCTCAATTCGACACGTGTTTTTTTTTATGTAGAGGGTATACATCAAAGTCGGTCCCATATAAAATTGATTAACTTTGCTTGGGAAGTTTTTGAGTTAGCTTAAATAATACGTATTTTATCCCCACTTTTATGTGGATGATGTTCTAGTTTGTTTTACTGGTAGTGGTATTAGAATTTGTGTGGGGTAGGTACCACAACTAAAAAGTGAAAAATAAAAACTTTTTTACAAAAAAATACAACCGACTTCCAAAAGCATCACTACAAAGTGAAAAATAACTTAAATTTCGGAACTCGGTGGCATAAAACGAAAATTCATTTAATCAGATGCCGACTTCCGAAATTAAAGTTATTTTTCACTTTGTAGTGTTGTTTTTGGAAGTCGGTTGTATTTTTTTGTAAAAAAGTTTTTTGTTGAAATCCTTTTTTGCAAAGTGGTTAGCACATACATTTCGCTGCTCATGCAGTTTTTATATTGGTAGATGCACCAGTTCTTCATTATCAACTGCTTTTAGCTACTCTCGACAGCTGGAAGATACAAAATAAAAAAGGTTACTTCTAACTATGTTTAACTGTGAATTAATTTAGTCTGATTTAAAGTTAAGAAAACACCCAATTTACACTATCAGCGCAACTAAATAGAGATTATTATACTTGGAATATGGCTTTTGCCAGCGGCTTCGCCTGCATGGATGTCGGAAAATATCCCACGGGAACGTACTACCGGGAATTCCTTCCTTATTCCTTGTCTATATTATAAAGGGAACCTCTGTGCAAAATTTCAGCTTTCTAGGTTCAAGGGTTTGGGCTGGGCGTTGATAAGTCAAGTCAATCAGTCAGTGAGGACTTCTCTTTTTATTTTATTTATATAGATTACCAGTATTTACATATTGGTGTGTTCTCACAGGTAGATAATGTCTTAGATTCTCTGACCCATTTATTTAGAAGTCAACCGACTTAAGACTAAATTAGATTACAATTTAGATTAGGCAAATAGGTATTACCGTAGGCACAAATGTTTTAAAACATTTCTTCATTAGAGTTTCAGCTAATTTTGATTGATGGCTTGAGGGTCGTATTACATAATTTAAATATTCATTTACAATTCTTGTGCTATGAGCACAAGATCACATTTGCAATAGGTAGGTATCACACACACTCACTGGAACTAATCCAGTGGAAACTTGGAAAAAAGCAACTTATTTCCAGTACGTCAGACCTCCATGGTACCGCAAACTTCACATCTTCTGTTCCCTTACCCATGATGGTTCACAAACTTAGAGTCACTGTCTCGTTATTATATAGTAATAATACGCAAAATACGCGCACTGTCGTGGCGTTGCGGATACCAGCCCGTATTACCTATTACCTATATACTAATAATAACAATAAAAGAGTCAATTATCTCGCAACAATCACTTACAATAATGGAGTCAATATCTCGATAAAACTATGTGAGAATTAAACGGAGAAGCAGATCGCCCCTAAGACGAGATGCTCGACTCAACAACGTCAACACAATCACAGAAATTATTCTGATAAGTTGTATTCCCAAATCTTACAGAAAAAGGAAAAACAAACAGAAAAATTACAACACGAAGCGAACCGACGCGTAGGCAGACGTTTGTTTGTTTTTTGTGGTCACGTGGTGGTCATTTCGTAGTGCAATGTTGGTCATCCTGAGATTCTGACGTGCTTTTCTGAATGCGAGCTAGCCAGCTGCTCGCACTGTGTACTCGCATGTCAGTAGCTCGCCTTGCCTTGGCTGTTTAAACAGTGCGATCTGCTGACTAGACAGCTGCTCGCAGTGTGTACTCGCATGTCAGTAGCTCGGCCGCATGTCAGTAGCTCGGCTTGCCTTGGCTGTTTACACAGTGCGAGTTGCTGCACTGCAGCTGCTCGGTAGGGCGACTCGGCCAACTCGCACGAAAACAAAAAATGTTGAAGTTAGTCGGCTGCGAGCTACTATCCAACTCGAAAGTGCGAGTAACTCATATGATACTTCCACACAGTGCGAGTTGCTGCACTGCAGCTACTCGGTAGGTCAACTCGCACACTAGCTCGCACTGTGTAAACTAGCTATAACAAACACTTAACGCCATCTACGCGGAACTAATTTAGCAGCTTTTTTTTCTCCATTAGGGGAAATTAAAGGCAATGTCGCCTTGTCCTTATTTTACTCTCATTAACAGTAATAGGACTCGCCCATCAAGGAGCGCTGTCCAAATTAAACGCATTATTAATTCATTATACATAAAACATAAGGTATATGTTAAAACACGTATACTAAACGATGAATAAAATAAAATAGTCTTTAAAATTGTGAACGTTTCATAAAAATACGCTTGATAGTTTTGCGTGATTCTCAGTTTTTTATCCGCGTCAGACATAACTTTACAAATTAAATACACCATGTAAACATAATCTAAAATGTTCACATATTAAGTTATTAAGAAAATGCTCTAATTTAACATAATATATTTTTTTCCAAATCATTAACACTACTCGTTTAGATGTGATCTTCAGTTTAAAATCATTAAAAGTCGGTTATCGTCGCCTTAACTCGTCGCGCGCTAATTAGCAGACACAATAGAAATTCTATTGTTATCTGTACACATGGTGTGCAATCGACATTTTAGGAGTTAACTACACGCAAATAAATATTATTTCTATTTCACGAAGTTCTAACTTAGCAACCTGAAGCTTGAAAAGTGAAAGAGAAATAATACAAACGAGGTCGTGTGTATCGATCCGTACCGGTCGGCTCTTTAATTTTTAACCGACGAAAAAAAGGAGGAGGTTCTCAATTCGACATACATATACATATGTATATACATTTTATGTATAACCACGCTTAACTTTATACAGTCGTCCGATTTGAAATTTTTTTGGTTTATTTGAGAGGGTAGACCTCAAAGTTGTCCCATATGAAATGTTGCTTGGGTAGTTTTTGAGTTACCTTCAATAATACGTATTTTACCTCACTTTTAAAACTTCAAAGAAACTAGAACATCATCCATATAGGATGATGTTCTAGTTTCTTTTGCAGGTAGTGGTATTAGAATTTGTATGGGGTAGGTACCACAATTAGTAAGTGAAAAATAAAAACTGTTTTACAAAAAAATACAATCGACTTCCAAAAACAACACTACAAAGTGAAAAATAACTTTAATTTTGGAAGTCGGTGGCAAAAACGAAAATACATTTAATCAGACAGTGTTTTGAATTATACATATTTGTTAAGCAATAGGTAAATGAGACTTGCGGTTACAAGCTATTGGTTAGCTGTTAGCTACTAGGTATATGTTTGTAATTAAATGACCGACTGAGCGAAGCGTCTCTGCGTCATGTCTGGCAAATTTTGCTTTCCTCTTTCAGTTTGTTGCTACTCCTCTACATGTCGTATTTTACAACCGATCTGGACGAAACTTGGTATACAGGTTTTACGACTTAATAGGTTTCTTTTTTGTTGTCGGGGTTTTTTTATTGGAGGGGTACTTCCTCCAAAAAGGAGCAAAAAGGGGGCTACTGGATATCTCAGCCTTATGAGATCCGAGTTCGATGGTTCTTTTTTTATTTGAAAGTTAGTAACTTGTAAGTTGTCTCATAAAAATTCGGTGAAGATCTGGTGAGGATCTTCGGCGTGATGAGCAGAATAGCTCCTCAAAATGCAGTAAATTGCTCACTTTTAGATTTCTACCAGTGGAATCGACCTTTTGTTGCAAAAAACTTTGTGCTTGTGAGGTCTACTGTTCGCATAACTAAGTACTAGATATTATAGTACGGGAAATACGGGATGGAGAAACATTCTGGTTTCCTCCTTTAATCCGTGTTTTGGGGCGGAGGTCTGTATCTATCACTAGCTTTTGCCCGCGGCTACGCCCCCGTGGATTTTGGAAAATATCCCACGGGAACGTACTACCGGGTTTAAAAGTACCCTAGATGTTAATCCAGGTAAACAATGTATTAATCCCGTAATACATTGTTTTCATAAGGTGATTGTATTGGTTTACGCGGAGCACGCTAGTAAAGCTCCCAGTCATGTTTTTTTCCGATATCTTCAACAATCATCGTCATATTTCAGCCAATTTACACAAAACTTTAATGAATTATACACTGAATCACTCCGTCCATTGGTGAAAACCGTATGAAAGTAATTAGATAGAGAGATATAGAGAGAGATAGAGTTTATCGTGCTCAGACAGACAGACAGAAGCGGCGGGGGGACTTGTATATTTTGGATCATCATTTTCCTGCCCTTATCCCAATTTATTTGGGGTCGGCGCAAAATGTCTTTTTCTTCCATACTTCTCTATTAATCGTCATTTCGGTAGTCACCCCCCTTTCTAGCCATATCAACTTTCACACAGTCCATCTATCGTTTATTTGGTCTTCCCCTGCTAAAACCAAATATCTATACAAAAACAAAGTAGCTTGTCGTGTCTGTCTATGTGGCCGCCTTATTCTTCTAAACTACATAAATAATATAAGAGTAACCTGCATCTTTTGTAAGCCAATTCAATTTAATATGTTGTGAATATTCGTATCAAGCTGTTGTGATTTCGTTTAACAAATCACAATAGCTAATGCGAGATTTTTCAGCAGATTAAATGTTTAGAATTTTTTGCATCAAAAAAATCAACACTAAATCTCCTAGGTTCGAAGCTGTTAACGCCAAAAACTGCCGTTCTGAGCATAGGAAGTTTCAAAATGTTCCATATTTCCAGACTTGTGAATTTTTTCTCATGGAACATTTTAGGAGTGTAATTAAATTTTAAACCTCTCACTCACCACTCACTTCATATAGGTACGTCATCTGCGGAGAGTCATAGAAGTACATACCTAATGTTCAAAAGACCCCGAAATAAAACTGAATAATTCATCCTTTTGAGTCACGCAAACCATATGCAACTGAATCAACCTAACATTTGTTTGTAAACATCCAATTTACCTTACCGCTCGGTAACCAGTGTACACCTACAGTTATACATATGTACATGTTACGTAAATAGCTATTACATACGTCAGAGAATCCTTGTACGTCGAGTACCGTGAAATTGATTGATAGTGCCGCCCCTTCGTTCGAACGTAGCCGTAGTACTACTGAGTCACATGCCACGTGCGAGCGTGTTTATTTGTTAACAGCGTCACAGCGTGTAGCGTGATCGATAACTGTTCACGTTTTATGATGTTATACTCTTGGAATTATTTCATGCTTTTGCTGTGCTGTGCTGTGTTATGATAACGTGACATGTGACAAGGTGATTGTGTTAAAATTATTTATTTAAATGATATAAAATGATAATTACTCTCTTGCTTTTGCAATTCAATTTATTTGGGGTCAGCTTAAGATGTCTTCTTTTTTCATACTTCTTAAATAATATGTATACGTCATTGATGTATAAAATAGGAAGATTAGGTACGCGCTCCTCGACGTGGACCGCATAAATCAGGCCCACGGGCCTATTTGTCCTTGGTCACAATCGATCTGGCGAATGTATAGCACGTTAAGTAAAATTAACGTAATTGTCTAAAAAAAGCACCAACAATGCCTTCTTGTGTTTTCAAAATGTGCACAAATAGTTCAAAAACCAAAAACAAGTTCCACGGGATTACTTCTCACTCGTAAATACATCAACGTAATTTTCTTTAAAATTCTCCTGATTAATATTGCTACGAGCTCGCGGTGAGATCGCCATTTGCAGAAAGAGATAGAAATAGATGGTTCGTAAGAGTGTGAAGAGACAAGTGGCAGCGCAAGCTGCGTATTAAGAGTTGTTATGGGTACGTAACAGTGACAATTATTGCCATCTCCTTCCCGCTACAGCCCGCGTATTATGTATCTATTATTCTATTTTGGTTGTTGATGAACATCACACGACATCGGGAAATGTAACTGTGTGGGTGTGTTTACGTGTAATTGTTTCTAGTCCCATAAATGTTTACGTGACATTAGCGAGTACCATATCTTCCTATTTTATACATCAATGATGTACGTATAAAAATAAGAGGTTCGTAGCTAAGTAATAACAACTGCACGGGTCGATTGGGTGAGGTCGGGTTAATCGCTTGCGGCGGTCGGTCCGTGGATCGGTGAACATTCTGTACATACCAATACCACTCCGTACCTCGGAAAGCACGTTAAGCCGTTGGTCCCGGCTGTCATTCTTGGATCTTTGATAGTCGTTAAGGGTCGTCAGAAGCCCGAAAGTCTAACAACCAGTCTTTTCAAGCAGTATCGTGTTGTTACCAAGTAAGTGGGTTGTGGAGGTCAGATAGGCAGTCGCTCCATGTAAAATACTGTTATTCAGCTGCATCCGGTTAGACTGGAAGCCGACCCTAGCAGAGTTGGGAAAAGGCTAGGCAGATTGATTGTATAAAAAAATACGAGTTAAAATAGTAAAAAAAAAATAGGTAAAATATTTATATAATAGTTCATATTACGGTAATCATCCATTTGTCATGGTGAAAAGCAGAAACTTTATAACACCGCTTGCTACGATCTACGTTCTTGCTTATTTCGCATACATTCGCCGCGCCGGCCGGTTGTGGTAACTTCACACTTACTGCCATCTCAAATCAATACATAACGAAAAACCTATCACTATAAGACAACCATAATTCATGACACATTAAAAGAAAATACTTACGTGTCCTTATTTCTTTCTGCAGATAACGAACTAGGCAGCCAGTCTGCGGTCAATCTGACGTTCGGTAGGCACGTCGGATTGACTGTACATCGGATCTCCAGCCTGGTTGCCTAGAGTGTTAACAAATGTATGAAATAAAAATAAAAACTTGTCCTGTTGAAAGAATACACGATTTGAAAATATTTCAGGTATTTATGTAAACTGACGTTTTCTTGACGCTGTTTATTCGAAGTGAGCTAAGTAAGTACTGTTTTGTTGCAGAAGTAGTGGAGAATGGTCCGGTGTCGACTACACCCGCGCACACAGCCACGCATCTACCGCCTGCGCCCGCGCAATCAACGCCAGTGAGTACTGCTCTAACTATCTTAACGAAAACACTAACGCTGATAAAGTTATGCCAGAAATAAATCTCCAAAAAGGTATGATGAATCTAAATTTTAAACTTGTACTTAAACTTTTATTAATAAGGGACTTACTAAATGTCTCAGAAGTGCACATAAATGTTGCCTAAAATGTTCTATCTAAGTGGTATTCGAGCTAACTTGTCTTTTTACCCGACTGCCCCAGAAGGAGGGTAGTGTTTTTTTTTTTGGAGAGAGTATGTATATTATGTATGTCTATTTCTTTGGCACGCTCTATAGTCAACGTAATATCAACGGCTTGATGGATTTTAATATATTCAGAGGTGACGTTAAAATCGTCTGTGGGAATGACATAGGCTAAATAATATTTAATTTATATATTGCATCTGCAAACAAAAAAAAAAAAAACGAAAAGCTTGAAATAAAGCCAATTTCTTTCTTACTTTGATATTTGCAATAAAATTCTTCATGCCTGTCAATTAATTTTTACAGAGCGATAAGATTATTTAGCAAAATATATAAGTACTCTTTTTAGGGATCCGTACCAAAATGGTAAAAAGGAACCCTTATGGTGCGACTCAGTCTGTCTGTCTGTCCGTCTGTCACAGCAGGATATCTCAAGAACTACTAATGCTATCAACTTGAAATTTGGGACCGTTTTAGATGACGTTTGCTCAACTACATACATGTATTTTGCAAATAAGCAACAGGGACTGAAAGGGGGTCTTAAAAATTCGAAGTGGGGTTACTAGGCCACGTGGACTATCATATGAAAGAGCGCTGTTTGTAAATTCTCAAACATTTTTATCTTTTTTTTTGGGCCGCATAGTTTTCGACTTTTGATGAAAAATGTAAAAAAAAAAATACCGTTCCCCCCCTTAAATCCGAAGTTTGCCTAAAGAAAAATCTGTAATTATTCTATGTGATAGAAGTTTATGTAAATATTACAGGAAAAATAAAACGGTGTCTCTAAATAGCACACTTTTTCAGAAATCGGAACGGAACCCACGGTGCGCGAGTCCGACTCGCTCTTGACCGGTTCATTTTATGTAGAACTAGATTTATTCTGTGCACTAATAGAGTGTTTCCTTCGACAGACGTCAAAGAGTTCGTCAGTCCCGCTTCTTGGGTCAAGCGCGAGTGCGAGCGAAACAGCGGCGTCGCCGCTCACCATCAACGGACCCAGCCAGCCGCAGCATCACACGCCACAACATGTGGCCAACAAGTACGTACTTATACTCCATGTACAATAAATAACATTAGACATTTAAACAAACCTATTTTACAGTCCATTCAACCGATTTTGACTTTCCGTAGGATGGCATGAAGGACGCTGTTACAAATGGGTAGTCAAATCATTACTATTTTACACAAAAATATGTTTATTAAATAAAATGCTTTGCATTCTTAAAATGTTTTTTGGCCGAATTGTTGATAGATGTGCATTGTGCAAGGTACGATTCTGAACTATAAATATAATTTTTTTAAGAAACGATTTCTCAATAAATGTACCGAAGTGAAAATGTTTACTTCGGTACATGTATTGAGAAAATGTACCTATCTAAAATTATATTTATAGTTCAGAATCGTACCGAGATGACGAATAATAGAGAAGTATGGAAAAAAAGGACATGTTGCGCCGACCCCAAATTGATTGGGATAAGGGCAGGAGGATGATGAATCGTACCATGCACATCTATCAACAATTCGTCCAAAAAACATTTTAAGAATGTAAAGTATTGTATTTAATAAACATACTTTAGTGCAAAGCTCGTGGCTAAGTAAAACAGCCGCACGGGTCGATCTATCAGGTTAAGCTACGCTTGCCGGGGTTGGTCCGTGGATGGGTGACCATCTTTACATACCGAGACTCCTCCGTGCCTCGGAAAGCACGTTAAACCGTTGGTCCCGGCTGTCATTCGTGGATCTTTGACAGTCGTTACGGGTCGTCAGAAGCCCGAAAGTCTGACAGTCAGTCGGCAGTCGAAAGTCAGATAGGCAGTCGCTCCATGTAAAATACTGGTATTCAGCTGCATTCGGTTAGACTGGAAGCCAACCCCAACATAGTTGGGAAAAGTCTAGGCAGATTGAGATTTGTGTAAAAAAGTAATGATTTGCCTACCCATTTGTAACAGCGTCATTAAAGGCAAAAAAGTGGTTACAATACCAACTGTTTACTGCAGCTGCCATTTGTCATGCCGCCAACGCAATAAAAGTCAAAATCAGTTGACAGAGTTGAAAACGGACTGTAATAAAGGTTTGTTTAAATGTCTAATATTATTGTAAATGGAGTATAGAATAATGCTTAAGCCCCCTTGCACCACAGATCACTAAATGCTTTTAAGGTGAATGCGCAATGGTAGCCCGCGAACTTAAAATTTTCTTACGTTTTTTGCAATTTGCAGGTCAGTGTCAGGTTGTATGTTGATCAAAATATGATTCGCGACTACAACAAATACGTAACGTACGTATACGTAATACGTACGTACGTACGTTTACGTAATTATAACCATAAGAATCATCAATACATCTCTCTAAGTTAGATTTATTCTAAAATGTCATGGTTTCGGAAATCGGAACAAATTAGAACAAGTGTTATTGGTAGAGGATTTGAAAAATTATTTTTGCATTTGATAGCCTAATCCTTAAAGAATCTCTATCTCTATTTAACATCACGCTATGGCCCTTAAGAGCCGAGCAAAAAGAAAAAGTAAGCGAAACTAAGCTAAGCGAAAAATGCGAGCGGGCAATGTGATGCGACGCAGTGGGTCGGGGGCGATTTTTCACGCGGGTGAAGTTGAGCGCTAGTACTTTATATTCGTCCTTGTCATACAGGCAAGGCTGTGAAAATGTACCGTTCCCTGAAACTGGGTCGCACAGTGAACCGGTTAGGTTATATTTAGGTCAAGAGTAACAAGGCCACTAGGTCAGTCAGAACAGAGGTCAGACAGAATAGGATCAAGTTCTAGTGCACAGACAATCATACTGGGTTTATAAATGCTTACAATTTTGTAGGTAGTTTATTTGTATGCAAGTTTGGTTTCTGATGGGGTCGGCTGAGATACTAGAGTGCCAGCTTATGAACTGTAACATAGCATAATAAATAACATATTATGTAGATCGTCTTTTCAAATTCAGGTATTGCACTAAAGCATCTTTTATTTATTTGTAATTAAAGATTGATGATTGTTGTTTTTTTTTGTTTTGGTTGTTTGATTGATTGATTGATTGGTTGATGATTGATTGTTTTTTGGTGATTTTTTGATTTTTTAGGTTTTTATTAATGATTAATTAATAAAAATTAGGGATGCATCGATACGCCTTTTTGCCGATACGATACCGATACTCTTATAAAAATATCGGCGATACCGACACCGATGCCGATAAGCTTTTTGAATTTAAATGAAGGTAAAATAAATAAAACACAAATTGGGTTAATTTTTTTTAAATTAATATAAAAATTACTGATTTAGAAAGAATTATTAGTTATTAAAATTAATAATTAAGTTCAATAGTGTTGTTGTGTGTGTGTATAGATTTATTTTATCTGAAATAAACTGATTAATAATAATAGTGTTAGTAATTAAAAATTGTTTAAAAAACAAAGTATTCTTAAGTTTTGCGGAGATAGGCGATTTCGCAAGTTTGTTTGAATGAGACCTGCTGTGGAAAATAGTCTCTCAGATGCGACAGAACTCATTCATTTGGAAACTTTTTTTTAAATTATTATATATATTTTTTTATATGTAAATTTTGCATGCCCATGTGACGGCAGAGCATGTAGTACTTACTCAAATACGTAACATCTATATCATGTTGGCAAAGAAATAAATGATTTGATTTGAAACTAAAGTATTTCTGCGCCATTTTGTTTCAAGTTTGGGTATAAGACGTCATTGTTCGTGCCTCGTTTGCAACGAAATGAGACTAAATAGCACGCGCGTTTACATTACTTTTTTAAAGCGCGAACTTTGAGAATTTCATTATACCGGTAATAAAAATATCGCCGATGCTGATGATCATAATATCGGCAAACCCGAAGTATAGCCGATATATTGGTATCGGATGCACCCATAATAATAACAATAATGGACACTCCATCATCACTGACAGGACTATTGTTGCCAATAAGCCTGATATAGTGGTGGTGGATTGAATAGAGCGGCGCGCAATGATTATTGACATAACAGTCCCACATGACGGGAACCTCGTGAAAGCCGAGAAAGATAAACAAATCAAGTATCTTGACTTGGCTCGCGAGGTTGTCGACATGTGGGATGTGGACTCAGCAATCATTGTGCCGATAGTTGTATCAGCCAATGGTTTAATTGCCAAGAGCCTCAACCAACACCTAAGGAGGCTCTCGTTAGGTGGCTGGATCAAGGGCTTGATTCAGAAAGCAGTACTTCTGAACACGGCCCGCATTGTTAAGAGGTTCCTCTCTCTGGAGCCCTGACCGCCGGTAGCTTGGACCCTGTTCCTGATACCGGTGGGCTACTATTTTTTATATTTTTAAATGTTTTTTATATATTTTTTAAGAAATATTTAAAAATGTATTTGATAAGAAGAAAAATTAATAAACGAAACAATAATGGTGTTTGAAATGAGATATTTTTGTACATTTTTAGGGTTCCGTACCTCAAAAGGAAAAACGGAACCCTTAATGGATCACTTCGTTGTCCGTCTGTCTGTCTGTCAGTCAGTCAAGACCCTTTTTCTCAGGTACGCGTGGAGGTATCAAGTTGAACTTAATATCAAATACTCAGGTCTATGGCCTCTTGAAGTCCTAAAGAACTCCAGCTTCTAAGTCAACGCAATAAAAGCATACGGCCATTTTGCGACATATTTATACTCGCAAGTAAATCAAAACCTACAGGGTACTTCCCGTTATCCTAGAATCATGAATTTTGGCAAGAAGCAAGGTCTCCCAGCACAAGTAAAGGAAAAAGTCTGAAAATTGTTAATTTGTAGTTTTATGACGTAAAAAAAAAATTTCTTGGGATCCATTGTTAAGTTTGTTTTTGGGATAAATTCTTTTCAACTACGGAACCCTTCATTATGTGTGTTCCGACACGCACTTGGCCGGTTTTTGTAGTATTCATATGCTCAGTTAAGTACTGACTGTTTAACATAAGTCCTAAGGTGTCTTGTCATAAATAGTTATGATAACCAGAAGCCAAAAAAAAAACAGAAAAGAGATAAATTAATGAAAATATAACATTTAGAGACACCTGAATTAAATCTATCAAACATTTCTTATATTTAGACAGAGACTCGCAGATGTCTAAATTCGTAGTTTTAGCTAATTCGTCATATAGCCTACAAAGTCTTGGCACACAACACACTCATTTAATCAACATACACCCATACACAGAGCTGCAAATTGCAAAAATCGTAAGAAAATTTAAATTTCGCGGGCTACCTTAGCGCTTCCCCCATAGCATAGCATTTTCGCCTTTTACCGTCGGAAGGGTTATTTAGAGCTGTGATTATCTGTACACCTACATTTCGCCAGTCATTTTTTAATTCCGACTGATATAATTTGCAGTGGTCGTGTAAGCGAAGCATCAAGTACGGCAGCACTCAGCGCAGGCAGCGGCACGCCCGCCAGCGTGGCCGGCGCCGGCACCGCCTCGCTCAAGAGCATGGCGCAGGAGGCCGTGCACAGGGCGGGGCTCGACCAGACGCATCAACAGGTACACACAGTTCTTCTACCAAAGAAATAATAAAGAAAAATTGATTATTCTGCACAAATAAAACAGAAGTTTTGACCTCGCCTGACCTCTGGCTAAACAGCAAAAATATAATATAATACCAGCTTATTATTGTCCCATTGCAGGCCAAGTCCTCTTCTCATAAGGAGAAGGCGAGTATTTATCACCACGGCATAAGTATGACGTCACATATACAAGGTCAAATTAAATTAACTAGCGATACTCCGCAGACGTAATGGGTATCGTTATCTAAACACGACAAAATTAAAATGTTTATTTGTTTGGGTCAACAACTCTGGTATTGTTGTTTGTTACTTGAAGTATCAGTTGAGAAATCAATTTTTTTTTTTCATCATATCGATGAAACTTTACGTTATGTTACAGACGTGATGGTAAGTTTAAACAAAAAAAAAAAACTGATTTTATAAACTAATATTTCAACTACACTGCGGTTGATGACTCCAAAAAAAATTATCAAATTCATTTATTTTTGCTTTATCATGTTGAGATATCGATACCTATCACGTCTGCGTAGTTTCGCTAGCAAATTTAATTTGACCCTGTATAGTGTGATCATACTTTGAAATGATGTCTTGAATAGAATGAGAACAAAACCTAGATTGACACGCGAATTTATGTATATACTAGCTGACCCGACAGACGTTGTCCTGTCGTAGCTATGAATATTCTAATGTAAACGCGCGAAGTTAAAATATTTTGTTAAGTTTTCTGAAATTTTCCAATTTTCTACGAAGTAGTAGAAAACTTTTAAAAAAAGATACATGAATTCGGTAAAGTCATTCTCAAGTTATGGCGTGACCAAGGGAAATGGGGATTCATTTTTATATATACATATAGATAGATTATACTAGCAACAAACATCAGTCTATCCAGATGCAGCTGAATACCAATATTTTACATGGAGCGGCATCCTACACAACCTGTGTAGGTCAGAACCTACACAAGCCAGTTACTGGGTTTAACACGATACCCCCTTACTAAGTAACAATATGAAGTCATAATATTGTTATTGTTTATGTTACAGAACCTAAGACGAGGTGTTCCCCTGGCGCAAGCGCACATTCCTCCGTTATTGGGCGTCGCTCCGCTAGGCCCGCTACCACTTAACTCTGTAAGAACAACTTGATTTATTTGGTTTTACAACTTTATTTACAGAAATATCATCATCATACAGTCGTCCAACGAGAGCTCGAGCTGGTTACGTAGTTCGCCGAAGTTCGTATGCAGCTCGGGCTTCGTCGGACGACTGTGTGTCTGTGAGGCCTCTGCCTCGAATTTCGTGGGCAGTAGGGCGGTGGCGGCGGCGGCGCGTCTCGCATTGTCCCGCCCCGCTACCGCGCCGCTGTTTTCGAGGTCCGGTCCATTTGTTTTTACGCATAAAATCCTGCCGCTCCCGCTCCGCCGCCGCTGTCGCCCCGCTGTCCGCAAAATTCGAGGCAGAGGCCTGACTGTGGAAATATATAGAAGGCTTTCTTGCCTAGAATTAACAGGAGTAAATGTAGTGTACTCACTTTCCACATGACAGTTTTATGAGTCTTAAATCCATATAAAAAGAGACACCAGGACGGACTGGTGGCAAGATATGGATTTAAATATAAAATGCGTTAAAACAAATACAAGAACCATCAAATCAAATCGTTTATTGGCACAATTAGCATATTATAAATTAAGACGTGTTTGGAGCATCCCTTTAAGCAAAAAATGCCTGTATTAAGAGACTCGCAATACTCCAGGACATCAATTTCTGAGAAAACCATATCATTTAGACATCAATTTTGGCCAGGAATAAAACACGTAACTCAATCACAAACTTATTACTTTTATCGTCCACCGCAGTACAGCTTGCACTTCATATAAATATTAGTACCTGGTTGACCAAGCTCTGCTCGGGTGAAAATAGAGAAAACGAATTTTCTCAGATATGAGACCTAGCTAGATCGATTTGTCGGCCCAGTAAACTCCTAAGTACATTGCAACTTTCATCGAAGTTAGAGCCGTTTTCGAGAACGTGATTACAAATATATATTACAGGGTTTCGGTAGAAGATTTGGTGTCTTAATTTTTTGCATTTTAACCTACTACATTGACGTCCTGCAAAGAATACGTCGAATTACAAGTAACCATGTATATAAATATTGCTCATTTAATAGTTTAGGATCTATTGTGGATGTGTGGTGTTACACGAATGGATAGAATATGAAATGAGTACATAAGAGAAAGTTTGAAAGTGGCACCGGTGACTGAAAAGTTGTGCGGAACTCGTCATGGTATGGGCATGTGATGCGGAGGAATGAGGAAAATGTCGTGAGGAATGTTTTGAGTAAGAATGTCGATGGCTATAAGAGTAGGGAAAGACCAATGAAACGATGGATGGAGTATGTAAAAGATGACAAATGACAACTACACTTCTGGACACATCTATTGGCCCACCTTAGAGTTTAGGTTTCGATGGCCCCTACCGAAATATGATTGCTAGATTGAACAAAAACTGTTGATGCAGTTTTAAACCTGATACATTTTACCATCTTTTTCGATCGTATTGTTTTAAATTTGAATTCAGAATACCATACGACATGGAGCTACGCCTAACAAGTCGGATATGCGCCTTGTTAAAGGCAATTGATTTTTGAATAAAAAACATGTTTTATCAAATAAAGGTTTAATTTAATAACGCGTGTTGCCTCCATGGGCATCTACCACAGCTCTCATACGATTAGGCATAGAGTTTATCAACCGCTCTATGAAATTTTGAGGGATCATCTCCCATTCCTCTTCTATGGCAGTTTTCAACTCCTGCATCGTCTGGGCAACTGGCTGACGAGCCCTAACACGTCTTTTTAGCTCGTCCCACATGTGCTCAATGGGGTTCATGTCTGGGCTTCTGGCTGGCCAGTCCATAACTGTGATGTTGACATCCCGAAGATATTCCCTGACGATGCCGGCCGCATGGGCTCTTGCATTATCATGCATAAAAAGGAAATTTGGGCCCACATAGTCCGCGTATGGTATCACGTGAGGTTCTAAGCACTCACGAATGTACCTTTCAGCATTTAATGTTGGCAGCCGTGGTCCTGTAACAACCTCAAGTTGAGTTTTGCCGCTCGCGGATATACCGCCCCAGACAGTCCATGAGCCACCGCCATAAGCAACCCTCTCTTCAAAGCAGCATTGTGCGAAACGCTCTCCCTTACGTCGGTAGACCTTCTTCCTTCCATCATTGCCATGTAACACAATTTTAGACTCATCAGAAAAGAGTACACGGCTCCAATCTTGCTGTGTCCAATTTAAATGACTGCATGCGAAATGAAGGCGCGCTGTTCGGTGGGCTCGCGTTAGTTTGGGGCCATTAGCTGGCTTGTGTGGTACCATATCGCGTTCTTTTAAACTTCTCCGAACAGTTCGAGCGCTCACAGATACTCCGTGGAAGTCGCGAAGTTGGTTTTGTATCTCAATGGAGGTAAGGTGACGATTTCTCAAGCTGGTCGTCACGATGAATCGATCCTGCCTTTCAGTTGTGACCCGAGATCGTGGCTTTCCTTGGCGACGAACAAAGCCGCCAGTCTCTAGGTACCTCCGATAAACATTTCGGACCGCAGATCGACTTAAATTAAGCTGAGCACTCACGTTTCTTTGGCTGTGTCCGGCCTGAATAAGTGCCACAGCTTGGGCGGCGACTTCAGGTGAAGTATCCATAGATTATTGATAGAACCTCACCTTAATGTTAAGAATAAGTAATGTTTGTTGCAAAACCAAAGATATCAATCACTTTTTCAAGAATTAAATCCAAGTAAACCAATAAAACCAAGTTTTCTTAATATTCGATTGTTTGATATCAACAAACAGGCTCCAAATTGTCTTTTGTTTCTTTAAATTCTGTGTTCGAAATTCAAAAAAAGACTATTGAATGAAATTGTGAATGTGCCAGGTTCAAAACTGCATAAAAACTTTTTGCTCGACCTAATATAAAATTTTAGCTAGGACCAAACGAAACTGAAAATACAAGGTGGGCCAAAAGATGTGTCCAGAAGTGTAATAGAGAAGTATGGAAAAAAAGGACATGTTGCGCCGACCCCAAATAGATTGGGATAAGGGCAGGAGGATGATGAATAGTTTAAAATGTATTTTCTTTTGTTTTGATAGTATTATTATTATTTTATTTATTTTTTTACTGTTTGTTTTCTATATTTAGTGAGTTTCGTTTGTTTTTATTTTTTCAAGTCTTCACTGATTTGTTCGTCAATGACAAAACATAGCGCAGCATAATTATAATTATTATATAAGATCTTGTCCTATAACCTATGTTTTACAAATAAATAATTCTAATTCTATTGTGTTCCACAACGGCTGCCTATAATGACGGGCGAAGAGATTACAATGTCAATTTACCCCACCACTCATAGTGGGAGATGCTTTAATCCAATTAGTGACCATCAACGAATAAATTAATCAACTGAAATACTTTGACAAACTAATAAATTCATAATAAGTCTTCTTGACACATCAATTTACTAACATTTATTTATATACAATATTTATTAAAATACTATACGACCTACACCAGGTTTCAGCTACCGTAAGCTAAACCTTAGCCTTATCAAATTAATGATACTGATATGTTTGCAGGAACATCAGCTACAATTCCAAATGTTGGAATCGTCGTTCTACCATATGCCGCACCCGTCCGACTCGGAAAGAACGAGGGTATATCTCCCGAGAAATATATGCCCCACGCCCATATATTACAACCAGGTCAGTAGCAAGTTTTGTTTATTCAATCTCAGAATCTTTATAAATTTAAAGTCGCTTTTCGTATCTGTGTGACCGCGTTTTTCTTTTAAACTACGCAACAGATTATCATGCGGTTTTTACTATAATTTAGAGAATTTACTCTGGAAGGTTTATGTATTTAGAACATTATTATATAATTATATCACCATATGATTGTGAGAGCCGTTAGTTTCTTATCTATCGGTATTAGATTATAAGCTGTCGAAAAATTGTGAAAAATTTTAATATAACCAATAATATATTTTAATAAATTGTGAACTGAGTGAAATGCACTCAGTTCACAATTTTTCGACAGTTAATAATCTAACTGAAATAATACAGACAGATTATAAACTAACGAAGTTCATAATTATACGGTGACCTCTAAATATGCCGTCTTATTGCAAAACAAGGTTCATCTTCAAACCCAGATTTAAACCATGGACCCTTTTTTGAATTTCGAACTTTATTCCGACACATGGACTAAGTTGTCAGTTTTGTATAAAGAACTGTATTTCTATCACAGCTAGGTTCTTTTTATAAAAAACTGGCTCGATGGTTTTTAAACCATGACCGAAGAAAAACCTCGTTTTGTAATAAGACCGATGATGTTTTCTCAAGTCGTTAAAACCGTGCAAAGCAGGGGCGGGTCACAGTAAAGAATAAAGAAACGAAATACATTTTATTCAACACGGCTAATAGGCACAACAAGTAATCTTACACATTCCTTGTATAATACTCCGGCTTATGTCTTTAATAACACTTGATTCCAAAGAAATAACGCGAATATATTTTTTCTGCCAATAACTACGTATTGTTAACACCTATTTTTCCCACGATTATGCAAGGTCTACTATACTCAATTTACAATAAGATTAGACATTTAAACAAACCTTTTTTACGGTCCGTTCAACCAATTTTGACTTCTATTCCGTAGGCCTAAGGATGACATTAAAGGCAAAAAAGTGGTTACAATACCAACTGTTTACTGCAGCTGCCATTAGTCATGCCACCATCGCAATAGAAGTCAAAATCGGTTGAACGGACTGTAAAAAAGGTTTGATTAAATGTCTAATCTTATTGCAAATGGATTATAGATTAGTTACGTAGAAATCTGATGCAATGTATAGTTTGCCTCAAGTAAAAAGAGCGCTCGCCAACCGCACAACCATACAATACCACTTTTACGTAACGTGAACTAATACAACGTATGGTTGTGCGGTTGGCCAGCGCGCTTTTTACGTGACACGAACTATATCTTATCTTTGCTATGATAATTCATAAGCGCATCTTTCTTTATTTTATTTATTAAAACTTTATGCACAAGTAGAAAAATATCTTGCAAAGGCGGATTTAATGCCTGAGACATTTTCTACCAGTCAACCTTGGGGTGATTCAGAGAGAAAACATGGCAGGTGCAACTTAACTTCTTTACTATTCTCAACTCTGACAAAATATTTGAAACATTTAGTTTTATTTTGCATTCAGTTGTCTCAAAACGCGCGTCCACATTTTGTTGATAAAACAAATGCAATTGCTATTCCCGTATATTTAGGAGCGTTCGTATTCTAATCTGTCTCAATCCGTCAAAAAAAACCAATAAGCCTAGGAAAGCACGGACGATTTTCCCCTCAGCGATATTTCATCGCGCACTGGATTTTCAACGCACTGTAAAGCTTCGAGAGTGAAAATCCAACAGTGGATTTTTTTATGACGCGCGGGGTGTGCACTGTTGGATTCTCGAAGCTCGGCTCAACACCGAGGGTTGAAAATCCAGTGCGCTATAAAATCACGCCGTGATATTTTTACGTCCGAGCGAACGTGGGCTTTTTCCTCTATATTTTTGACATATGTAGATTGTCGCTGAGCAGAGATTGCGACCGCTATTTGGAAGTTTTTTAAGGCCTTCTGGCCTAGTGAAAGCTGTCATGTCGTGTAGCAATAGCTAATTCTATTTATATTAACTTTATAACAATGTTTCCAGGTGCTACTCCCGCACTCGGACTCGGTGGAGTTCTTCCAGCGGTTGTCGACGGAGACGCTGTTCTTTGTGTTCTACTACATGGAGGGCACGAAGGCGCAGTACCTGGCCGCTAAGGCGCTCAAGAAGCAGAGTTGGCGCTTCCACACCAAGTACATGATGTGGTTCCAGAGGCATGAGGAGCCCAAGGTCATCAATGAGGAGTATGAACAGGTGAAAGCTCTTGAACTGGTGGAATTATGCTTATTTACAGCTAGCTTCGCACTGTGGTTTCACCTGCATGGAGATTCTCACAAGAACCATTTCTGAATAGTCCACTCGGAAATAGTGTAGCTTATTACATACATACTAGAATAGATAAACAAAATAAACATAAGATGATCTTGTTACTGTTACATACTTGTATAGAAATTACATACCTCTCACCATCTGATTTTACCAAGTAGATACTGCTAATTCGAGTAAAGAGAGGGAGAGAAAAAGAAAGAAAGAGAGAGTATTCAAGTAGTATTGGAAAAAGAACTGTCTATAAATCAAATGAGATGTGTGTTATCAGAACAACTTGTAATGCTGTGTATCGTTGCAGGGCACATATATCTACTTTGACTACGAGAAGTGGGGCCAGCGCAAGAAGGAGGGCTTCACGTTCGAGTATAAGTACTTAGAGGATCGTGACTTGAACTGAGCGTGACAGTGTACAGTAGTGTCGCGCGCCGCTCGCCGCCGGGCTCGTGCCGGAGCCGGGCCGCATCGGGCCGGAGCGAGCCGGCGCCGGGCCGCACCGGGCCGGCCGGCGACTTCATTCCTTGTTGCAGTATTGTACTACAGTGCGTGATGCGTCTGTGATGGAACCTGAGCTAGTGTCGCGAGTGCCGCCGTAGCGCGCGCGCGAGGCTGTGTGCGCCGGAGTACCGACTTGTTACTGATCTGAATACTTCAGCGAGACGTGTGACTCCGTGGATGATATTGAATGACTTGTTGTCTGCTATATATTGTGTTGTGTGTGAGATTAGCCGTAGTGTACACAGTAAGCACGGGAGGCCTATTGCCCGGCAGTGGACACCTGTAGACTTAATACGACTTTGTCAGTACTGCCGACGACACACAGCTCTCGCGGGCGAGGGCTACTCGACCAGTACGCTGCGTACATTAAGTAAATTCTAACTTAAACAATTTAGTGTATTTGAACATATTCTGGCAGTTTTGTAAAATGGAATAATTTGTGAGGACGAGAAGTCAGTTAGTATTGAAGCCGAAGTGTTTGTAAACTGTACACAAGAACGAACAAGCGAAAGATAACGTGAAGATTAGTTTCAGCCATAAAAGGTTGTTAGTAGCGAAACATGTGATATTGTTATAGGAGCCCGGGCCGACCTCGACTACTGGGACAGGAGTCGGCGCGAGCGCCGCGGCAGGCCGCTCGCTGCGCGGAGCGTTCCGTCAGTAGTTATGTCCTGACCGGCGCGCAGCGAGCGACCTAACGCCGACCACCGCCGACACCTAACATGATGTAAATGTAAAATCTCCATTAAGCGGCTAACGCACATTTTAATTGTAGTACTTTTATTGGAGCATTTTTAGGAGCGTATGGCTTTAATATATTATTTAATAAAAATTAGCAGACGTATTGTGCTCGTGAGAGTGCGGACTGGCGAGATTTGTTAAAGGAAAGTCGATTCGAGGACGTCCCGGGTCATTTGTTTTTTAACTTGTGTATAGACATTGGAATAGTTTGAAATTATTTTAAGTGCTAACTCGCGCGCACCACGCTCTTTGTATTTGTGATCTTAATTTTTGTAGACTGATTAGTTTTCTTGTAATTGTGGTCAATACTGAGGAGTGTCAGTGCTCTATGAAACTGATAGTTTCGCGGGGCAGCAAGCGGGCGCGTGGTGCGCGCGGATAGATACCTAAATATAACTACAATAAGGACCTCCAGTGTGATTTCATTAGTTTGCTAAGTAATACACTTTTTCACCTCTAAAATTATGTATATTTTATTAGTTAGTGCATTTAAATTTGAACAAAAGTTAAATTATGTAAGAGCATGCATGTCACACTGCCAATGTATTATATTATTGGATAGTTATACGGTATATATTATAAATTGTACTTATTTATTGTTTGTGATAAATTTATCGTGATGCACCGGCACCGCTTGGTATCGAGGTGAAAGAGTATATTATGGAAGGCAACGTGAACGCGAACGCAATAGTGCTACTGCCAGATGAGTGAGTTCCACCAACCAACACGTCTTGTTTTCCATTGTTCGTCAGACCATAGTGTAATTTTGTATTTAAATATAAATCATAATAGTTGCACACGCGTCGCGCAGCTCAATTAGATGTGCGCTGGGCCGTGTTCGTGTTGGTTGCGACGAGTGGCTAGTCGGCCAGGCGGCCAGGAGGCCTGGCGCGTGGCGCAGTGTTCCAAGAGCGTGTGTAGTATGTTGTTGCGACTGTGAGCGACGCCGCGGCGAGTCCCTAGTTAAGCGGTAATTGCGCGCGATCTCGTTTATTACGTGCGTAATGTTGATAGTTTTCACTTTTGTAAAAAGTCTATCGTGAGAGCAGATGAAGTGGTAAATAATTTAAAAAATTATCTGTACAGTTCTATTTGTATAGAAATAATAAATAACAATTAAAAAAAATTAAAACAACGTTGTGATTTCTTCCTAAACGCTTAGTTTTAAGTGCGTCGGTTTTTACAAGTGCGCGCACGCCGAATTTAGGGCGCGATGCGATTTTCGCATTTCTTTTTTTTTAATTTATTTTTTATTGAATTGAAAGAAATGACTGTTTACTTTTAGAATAAACTGTAAGAAACATTGACAACAATTTGTTTCGTTTGAGGATCGCTCTGATTCCCACCACTTGTATGAACATTATTTGTGCTAAATTTTCCATCCCGATACTGTACAAACCCGTTCGTGTTGGTTCAGGCTCGTGGTTGCTCATCCTGTTGGGAACCACATAAGATAACCGTCAGGTCTAATATTCCCAAAGTAGATTACTGCTGCTATGTAATTGATGAAGCAAAAAGGTTTCACGCCAATTAGCAGACACAATAGATTTTTTATTGTTATATGCACACCAATACTGCCAATGATAATTCATTTTCATAAATGAATGTCGGAAGAATTTAAAAAGCATTTAGTTGCGTGATTACCTAGGCAACCATAGCCAAACGATGAAGGCGTCCGATTACCGAGCGAGAGGAGTGTTCGATTCCCACCTCTTGTACAATACTAATCGACTGGAATGTATTTTTATTAGGGTGTTTTTACAGTAATGTATTTGTACAGTATGAATTTTTTTTATATGTCAGATGCCTCAGGCTAAGTCAACCGACATATAAATAATGCATTCGCGACACCTGCCTCGCGCCATCTGTACTCGCCCTTACACGTGTAAAAAAATTCAATAAAAGGCAGATCTGACTAGTGGCAAAACTGAATACATAATTGTAAAAGTACAGAAGATTCACTCTGCTAAATCATTTAAATAAATAGCGACTCTTGCTACGACACAAAGTGAAATTCAGGTCGAACAGCGTTATTTACCTACAGTTATATTTACCTAGAAGTTGCCTCTCTTTCTATCGCGTTACTCTTATAGTTTCTGACTCGTTAGGGTTGTGTTCTTTTACGATGCGATGAGTGAATATCGGAACTAACGTGCGAGCCGGCCGGTGCGCGGCAGCCCACACTGAATTAGTCCGACAGGTCGAGCCCACCGCGTACTTGAAGCTTCATACCTAAAATGCGGAGTGCGCCTGGTCTGATTAAGGTCAAAACTTCGTTTTGTACAGTCAGTCGCAAAACTCATTTAGATTACAAAAAACTGAAGATTTACACCTCATACACTACTTCTCAAGTAAACAACCTTATTATCACAGACCTACAAAAATCGCGAACTTTGCAGTCTAATATCGCAGTCCCTTGCATATTGGCAATTCAACAATCTTCAGTATACAGGGTGTTTAGAAGTTGGGTGCTAGTTGACACCGTTTTGAGCCATACCTACATGTTTTAGACGAAGTATGTATATTTAGTATGTAGTATTTAGTATGTATATTTTTAACTGCCCAACCAACCAACTTTAACTGGGACAAAAATATAAAAACAATGTACTTCGTGTAAGACATGTATGGCTCATACTGCTCTAAATGGTGTCAACTATCACCCCCCATAAGGCTTTGCACCCAGCTTCCAAACACCCTGTATATTTTGTACTCTTTGCTTACACTCACTCAGTTCCTCGGTGCGATCGTGATCGTGCGTGACCATCCAAATTCATCAACATTCATTGGGTCTGTTCTTGTTTAAGTTGTCGAGTAAACGAATTATACAAACGTGAAGCAATGGATTATAAATCATAAATCCCCTCAAATTGATGGGTTGAGTGAGATGGAATTGTTATCATTGAACGCCTTTATAAAGATAGGTACCCAGTAGAAGACATAGTTAAAAACGAGTTTGTCTGGTTATAGAAGAAAATGGTTTGTTTTCGTGAGTGGCCCCAAGGACAATGAAAGAGAAGAGACAACTCAGATCATCGCCTCCGATACATCCTTGAAACAACGATATCTTTGAAATAAGTAAGTATATTTATTTATACGGAACAAAAACTATAGAAGTTGGATTCAAGCAGTAATAAGTATGATGAAAATGTTGTAAAACATGAACCTAGGCTGGTCCTCTCTAGAGACAAGTTGGTTTGCAACTACTAAGGGCCTTATCACACCGCCGAGAAACCTTTTTAGCTTGACGCATGATGATCGAACCGCGATTCGAGTAGCGCAACAGCATGCGAGTCATGAATATTGAACTACTGCAGTTTCGCGGCGGTGTGACACCCGCCTAAAGCTTTGGTTCCCATAGACATAGAAACAAAGAGATTTAAGGTTAAGTAATATTTAACCGTTGAGGGCGCGTATCGGTGTATCATCTCTATACTCCATTAGGCCTCGTCGCATCCTAATATTAGGTCTTTACCTATGAAATTGCCGTTCTGCAGTACTGGCCATTTCAAATCAAAATAATTTTTGTTTGGCTAAGAATTCTAATTTCAAATTAATTTTATTTTAAAAACATGGATTTTTTTTTCCAAAAGTAGTCATTTGTTTATTGATTAGTGTTACATTTTCATCGCATTTTAATCTTTTTCGTCATCATGGATACGTTAAAAATTCGAGTAATTATGGAATATGAGTACCGTCGTGGCAGCAACGCGGCACAAGCGGCACGCAACATCAACGACGTTTACGGAGCTAACACTACAAACCAACGCACCACTTATTATTGGTTTGCTTGCTTCCGTTCTGGAAATTTCGACCTGAAAAATAAAGCTCGCGGTCGTCCGAAGACTTTGGTCGACAATGACGAATTAAAGGCGATTGTGGAAGCTGATGATACACAATCTACGGCTGAATTAGCAGCAGCTTTCGACGTTAGCGTCAAAACATTATTGGTCCATTTGCGTCAAATTGGCAAGGTAAAAAAGCTTGACAAATGGGTGCCCCACGAACTCAATGATCGCCAGCGCGAAGTACGCGTCGAGACGTGCCTTGCACTGCTCAACAGACACACAAATGAAGGAATTTTGAACCGCATTGTTACTTGCGATGAAAAATGGATTCTGTTTGATAACCGCAAGCGCTCAGCAAGTTGGTTGGATCCTGGTTCAGCACCTAAACAATGCCCTAAACGAAAACTTACCCCTAGAAAAGTGATGGTCACTGTTTGGTGGTCTAGCGCCGGTGTGATTCATCACAGCTTCTTACCAAACGGGGTGAGCATTACTTCAGATGTGTACTGTGAAGAACTGAACACAATGATGGAGAAGCTGGCACATCTCCAACCAGCATTGGTCAATCGCTCGTCTCCGCTGCTCCTGCACGACAACGCGCGACCTCATACTGCACAGCAGACGGTCTCCAAGTTGCAAGAACTGGGGTTGGAAGCTCTCCGTCATCCGCCCTACTCACCAGACCTTGCGCCTACAGACTACTACTTTTTCCAGAATTTGGATAAGTTCTTGGCGGGAAAAAAATTCAATACCCGAGAGGCAGTACAAAATGCCTTTGAAGAATTTGTTCCCTCCCGTCCAGCTGATTTCTTTAAGAAGGGCATCAATAAACTACCACTGCGTTGGCAAAGATGCATTGATTGCATGGGTGATTACTTCGATTAATACAAATAAAAAATGCATGAAAAAAATTCGTTTAAATTTTTTCATACAAAACGGCAATTTCATAGGTAAAGACCTATTATAAAGCGATTGTCGCAAGAATACGCTGTCGTCGTAATCCTAAGTCACTTGTTCGGTGAACCGGAACGCGTGCGCGCCGACCGAGGGTGCCTTCCGGTTTTCCGAACAAAAACGCGAATATCGCGTATTCGCGCGACAATCGCTTTATGATGACGCGTTAGAGCAGTACCAGATGTGCCGAAAGAGATAAATCGTGAACAAAGTGGAAACCCAACATAGACACTGCTTTCTCTAAAAAAAGTAACTGAAAAATATTTTGAACCAGCTTTTCAATAATCGGCAACTAAAATCAGCCGCTTTCTGAAGACCTCAAGCTCATCATCATCTGCCTAGTCTTTTTCCAACTATGTTGGGGTCAGCTTCTAGTCGAACCGGATGCAGCTGAATACCAGTATTTTACATGGACCGACTGCTTGTCTGACTTCCACAACCAAGTTACTGGGTAATACGATACCCCTGGTAAGACTAGTTGTAAGTCTCAGGCTTCTGAGGGCCCGTATATAACGACTGTCAAAGATCCACGAATGACAGCTGGGACCAACAGCTTAACGTGCTTTCCGAGGCACGACCGTACGAATGGTCTTGACCATTTCACCATTGGTCACCCATTCATGGATCGAGCGCAGCAAGCGTAGCTCCTGATCGATCGACCCATACGGCTGTTATTACTCAGCCACAACAAGCTCTTAATGTCTTTGCCTCCCGTATTATTATTTTACTCTTTGGTCTTTGTATAGAAACACAGTACTTTTTTTTATATAGGTATATAGAAAGCATTATATGACCGGACACACGATGACGGCGGCTGTCCAAATGAAATAATGAATTAATGTAAGTAGGTACCTAATCATTAAAATACAAAGCGTTCTTTCTCTCCAATACTGGTGAAAATGACAGATTTTCATTTTCTGTTGCATAAAAAAAAACTATATTTATAATAGGTTGGGGAAAAAGTTTCTTCGCATTTTTTAAGAAAATTCAAAACATTTTTTAATAGACATTATTTACATTTATCTAAAGTATGTAGGTACCATTTTGTTCGATAACTTTTTGCCATCTTGTAGGTAGGGACATGAACTCATTGCTATAGAAATTTTGGGACTTCTGATCTAAATACCGCGACAAGTGGTTTTGGCAGTCCTCTCGTGATGTTAACCTGACACTGCCTAAAAAATTCTGAAGAGACCGAAACAGGTGGAAATCTGAAGGTGTAATGCTGGTCAGGACTATACGGCGGATGCATTAATACCTCCCAGCCATACTCTCTTAATTTTTGCTGAAGATGTGTGAGGTCTAGCGCTATCACGATGAAAAACCACACCCCTTCTGTTGATTAATTCCGGCCGCTTTCTCTCAACTTCTTGCTTTAATCTCATCAGTCATTCGCAGTAGAGTTCAGAATCGATGGTCCTGCCTGGTGGTAACAGCTCATAATGAATAATGCCCTTCCAATCCCACCACACACACAGCATCACCTTGTTGCGAGTTAACCCGGGTTTCGCCACAGTCTGTGAAGCCTGACCGGCCTTTGACCACGACCTTTTTCGCACGTTCTTGTCGTACGTGATCCACTTTTCATTATCAGTTATCAGCTTCTTCAAAAATGGTTCGGTTTCATTACGTCGCAATAAAGAATCACAAATGAGTACATGGTTCATTAGGTTTCTTTCAGTGAGCTCGTGAGGTACCCAAATATCGAGCTTTTTTGTGTACCCAGTTATTTTCAAATGCGCCAAAACTGTTTTGTGGTCAATTCCCAGTTCTTCAGCTACGTCGTAACTACTGATATGCCGATCTTGCTCCACTTTTTCAAAAATGGCATCCATTTTATCCGTAATAGGGCGACCAGAGCGACGTGCATCTTTGACATCAAAATTTCCGGATTGAAAACGCTTAAACCAAATTTGTGCTACTCTCACAGACGCTGCACTGGGTCCATAAACATCGCAAATTTTTTTCGCGGCTTACGTTGCATTTTTACCTTTTTTGTAGTAAAATTTTAAAATCTATCGAATTTCTTTATTAGATTCACTTATCTTGACAGTACGAAAAACAAATGAAAATCACACATTTTCCTAATTTGAATTTGGAATTATGTTCTTTAAAATTTAAACTTTCAATGATACCAAAACTAGCCAGATACAAATAATATAGCCAAAGATATTTTATTTTAAGTTCATACATACTATAATGCGAAAAGACTTTTTCCCCAACCTAATATTTCTTTCTTATTTGCAAAATAGTTGGGCAAACGTCATCTAAAACTGTTCCAAATTTCAAGTTGATAGCATTCTTTCATTCAGTTCTTGAGATATTCAGCTGTGACAGACAGTCGCACCATAAGGGTTCCTTTTTACCATTATGGTACGGAATCCTAAAAATCAACTCTAGATACAAATAGAAGCATGCCAGAAAAGAACAAATAGGGCGTCATGAAGTCGTGGGTCATTACCGTTCTGCTGGTCGTAGAAAGGAGGCATGACGAGGTGGCTGGTCGTCAAGTTTGGAGGAATAATTAAAGTGGGCCTGGGCATTCGGATAACGCCGAATAATATGAATAAAATGTTCCTGATAGGTTCAGATAGGTGGTGGTGGGTGGTTAAACAGGTTCAGGACCTCGCTAAGAAAAAATAAAAAAGCAGTATAAAAATTAAATCATTTATTTATCGTCTCCTCTTCTTGCCGCCATGTTTGATCTTGTTGTTGGGCTTGCCTTTGATGCGTCTGCGCACGCCTGCCGCTTCCTCCGTATCGTCGTCGGAGTCGGCGCCGCGCTTCTTGCCTTTGAAGTTCTTTTTGTCTTCTAGCTCTTTCATTTCCTGTGAAAATGGAAACAAAACTTAAGACCATTATCGAGAATAGGGATGATGCCTGGGTAAATAATAATTCTATTTAGTTCGTCAGTCAGATAATAAAAAAATATTTGATTTATCATATTAATAAATAATGATGATGTATAACACGCATTAAAGTTGGGGAGTGGGCGCACGCTACGTCACTTCTACGTATAAAATCTAGCTAGGCGTGACGTCATGCCATATGACTCAATGTAACGCCGCGCCGTAGTCTTTTACGTAAAAAAAGAAAAAATACGTGTTCAATTTTTTTTTTAAATCTAAAAATTTTAGTCGGCTTCCCTATTATTGGTCTGCCTAGCCTTTTCCCAACTATGTTGATGTCAGCTTCCAGTCTAACCGGATGCAGCTGAATACCAGTATTTTACATGGAGCGACTGCTTATCTGACCTCCAGAACCCATTAACTGGGTAATATGATACGAGTACCCCTTGGTAAGACTGGTTGTCAGACTTTCGGGCTTCTGACGACCCGTAACGACTGTCAAAGATCCACGAATGCCAGCCGGGACCAACGGCTTAACGTGCTTTCCGAGGCACGGAGGAGTCTCGGTATGTAAAGATGGTCACCCATCCACGGCCCGACCCCGGCAACCGTAGCTTAACCTGATGGATCGACCCGTGCGGCTGTTATTACTGAGCCACGAGCTCCTCTAGCCACGATTATTGGTATCATGAATAATATTATTTGAAATAATAAGGTCTGACGTTACTTTTTCTAGCACCTAGTTACTGCGTAATACGATACCCCTTGGTAAGACTGGTTTCAGACAGGCTTCTGACGGCCCGTAACGACTGTCAATGATCCACGAATGACAGCCGCGACCAATAACGTGCTTTCCGAGGCACGGAGGGGTCTTGTTATGTAAACATGGTCACCGATTCTAACCAACCGCGGCAAACGTAGCTTAATGTGAACGATCGACCCGTGCGGCTGTCATTACTTAGCCACGAGCCAAAACATTGAACATCAAAAATAAAACCATATCAAAGTTTTTTGCCCGCTGCTTAGGTAAGTTGTAATAAAATATCTACGTACGATCTTAGTAAGTCTCTGTGCTTCAGAGACTCTCTCCTGCAGCACCATCACCTCGCTCTCCTCCGTCTTGTACATCGGCAGCTGTTTGCCGATCAGCTGCTCGATGCGCTGGTACAGCTCTACGTCGTACTGGAACGATATAATATAGACGATTGTAGTAGACGTAACATGACGACTATATTTCCTAATTTTAACCAATATTTTTATATAAAAGTGTGTCCGTGGAGTTTCTTGCCCGTTCTTCCCCATAAGAACCTACTATACTCCATTTACAATAAGATTAGACATTTAAACAAACCTTTTTTACAGTCCGGTCAACCGATTTTGACTTATATTGCGTTGGCGGCATGACAAATGGCAGCTGCAGTAAACAGTTGGTATTGTAACCACTTTTTTGCCTTTAATGCCATCCCTAAGCCTACAGAATAGAAGTCAAAATCGGTTGAATGGACTGTAAATAAAGGTTTGTTTAAATGTCTAATCTTATTGTAAATGGAGTATAGGTACGCTTTGAAATGGGTAACTATAGTTTGTGTGTTTGTGTGATATGTCCAAACATATTTATTTTTATTTATTTATTTATTTTTCAGACTGACCAATCCCTTGCAATTCAAAAGTGCCTGTATTTTTTTTTTTTTAATAAATGCTTAGTTTATTACTAACTCCGAAATCCACGCACACCTAAATATGACGACTATAAAAGAGGAAATTCAAGCCTCGTCAAAAAAATATCAAAAGCGGCTGGAAAAACATCCGAACGTACTTGCGGCGAGTCTAAACCACGCGCTGCTATTCAAGACGTCTCAAGAGAAAAGACATGCTCTACTTTATAAAATTACTTTACTAATTCAATAACATTTTATAAAATTACTGATCAGTTCAATAAATAGAAACCAGCCAATCAACATACCTGCGACACAAAAGTGATGGCCTTGCCGGCTCGTCCCGCGCGCGCGGTGCGGCCCACGCGGTGTATGTAGTCCTTGCTGTGCAGCGGTATGTCCAGGTTTATCACCACGTCCACGTGCGGGATGTCCAGACCTCTGCAGACAAAAATAAAGGTATAATATAAATCATGGAATAGAAAAATCTCCGTATAGGCACAGATTAATATTATACAGATGGGACACTCCGCAATTTAGGTATGAAGCTACAAGTACGCGGCGGGCTCATCTCACTGGGTCAAGTCAGTGTGGGCTGCCGCGCACCGGCCGGCTCGCACGTTAGTTCGATACTCACTCACGCGCCGCGTCGTAAAAAACAAGCCTAACGAGTTAGACGGTATAAGAGTTACACAATAGAAAGAGAGGCAACTTATAGGTTAATATAATTGTAGGTAATGAAGCATTGTGCGACCTGAATTGCACTTTATTGTATCGTAGCAAGAGTCTTTTTAACCCACTTCAAAAAGGAGGAGGTTCTCAATTCGTCGGAACCTTTTTTTTTTTTTTTACGTATGTTCCCCGATTACTCGAAGATGGCTGGACCGATATGGATTTTTTTTTGTTTTATTCGAGAGGGTCACACACATCACAGTTGGTCCCATATAAAATTGATTAACTTTGCTTTGGTAGTTTTTAGTAGTTTTGGTAGTTTGTTTGGTACTTCGAAAAACAACACTACAAATTAAAAAATAACTTTAATTTTGGAAGTCGGTGGCAAAAAACGAAAATACATTTAACTAGACACCGACTTCCGAAATTAAAGTTATTTTTTAATTTGTAGTGTTGTTTTTGTTTTTTGCCACCGACTTCCGAAATTAAAGTTATTTTTAACCGACTTCAAAAAGGAGGAGGTTCTCAATTCGTTGGAATTCCCCGATTATTCGAAGATGGCTGGACCGATTTGGATTTTTTTTTATTTTATTCGAGAGGGTACACATCACAGTTGGTCCCATATAAAATTGATTAACTTTGCTTTGGTAGTTTTTGAGTTAGCTTCAATAATACGTATTTTTTCCCCATTTTTATATGGATGATGTTCTAGTTTGTTTTGCAGGTAGTGTATTAGAATTTGTGTGGGGTAGGTACACAACTAAAAAGTGGAAAATAAAAACTTTTTTACAAAAAAATACAACCGACTTCCAAAAACAACACTACAAAGTGAAAAATAACTTTAATTTCGGAAGTCGTTGGCAAAAAACGAAAATACATTTAACTAGACACCGACTTCCGAAATTAAAGTTATTTTTTATTTTGTAGTGTTGTTTTTGGAAGTCGGTTGTATTTTTTTTTAAAAAAATTTTTATTATTTAAATGATTTTGCGGAGTGTCCCATCTGTATTAATCTCTGGTATAGGAGAGGAGAAAGTAATTCCTCAGCCCTATCAACAGTTGGGCCTTTGGCATGCCGCCGGAACGTCTTCATTTAATATAATTATATAAACAAAGATAAAGCACTATGCACATTATGGAGAAGGCGCAGCTCGCCATTTCCAGTGATCAACCAAAATTGGATGAGCCGCGTGTGACTAACATTTCCCTCTGTACGGTGTGTATACAGACAAAACTCTTATACAATAAGAGCTAGCAGCTCATACAACTCGATGTGTCGAGAGTGTTGATGATCTTGATTTATTCACCACCAGTGTCACTAGACTAAAACAAAAATACTATGTAACCGCTTTTTCGAAAATCACTGAACCTTCTCATGTTCTATTTTTTCACTCCGAGTTCTTTTACTTCTTACCTGTCTACTGTCTGTTGTTCTATCCTAATTTTGTCAGTGAAAACTTGTAATTGGGCTTCCTTCACTAATGTCGTCCTATCCATAATCTAG
The DNA here is from genome assembly GCA_946251885.1 of Cosmia pyralina. NCBI lineage: Eukaryota > Metazoa > Arthropoda > Insecta > Lepidoptera > Noctuidae > Cosmia > Cosmia pyralina. The sequence continues at coordinate 3,297,942 of OX276354.1, forward strand.
CTGTAAGTTTTCTTAAGTTAATAAAATAAAATTTTTACTTCTTTTATCGTATTGACATGCAAACCACATTAAAACTACAAAATACCAACTCACCTCGACGCAACATCAGTACAAATCAGCACCGATCGGCTTTTATTTTTGAACTTGTTCAGAGCCGCCAGTCGCTTGTTCTGCGACATCTGTCCGTGCAGAGGCACGGCCGCCAGCCCGAGGTTGCGCAGGAGTAGGGCGGTCCGCAATGCGCCTGCGCATGTCGACACGAACACGATGAACGAGTTGCCTGACATCTCATTTAGGATGTGGACTAGGTATACGTCCTGTGGAATGATTTGAAATGTAGAAAATTAAAAAAAATATTCCTTTTTCAGTAAAATAGCAGTATTCCCTTGCTTCTCATTTTCACTGAAATGATTTTTGAAACTGAAATATTGATTGGCTGTTATTGTTCTGGTCAACCAATCAGGCAATCACTAAAATGATGGATAGTACAAATCGCCGGAAGATTTACTAATCTGAGATCAAAGGTAAGATGACTTTAATTAAACAAATGGCAAATAACTGATAGGATTACTTTAAAGTTTTGTCAATTTTCTTGAAATTTTTTTGATAGAATTTTTTTTTGGTCATTTTTAGGGCTCCGTACCCAAAGGCTAAGACAGGACCCTATTACTAAGACTCGGCTGTCCGTCCGTCTGTCTGTCCGTCAGTCACCACCAGGCATCAACCGCCGTCGGGGGTCATGAACCGTGATAGTTAAGACAGTTGAAATTTTCATAGATGATGTATTTCTGTTGCTGCTATAACACCAAAAAATACTAAAAAACAGAATAAAATAAATATTTAAGGCGGCTCCCATACAACAAACGTGATTTTTTTTGGCGTTTTTATAGATAATGGTACGGAAGCATTCGTGCGCGAGTCCGACTCGCACTTGGCCGGCTTTTTTTTATTATTGACTAAGCCTGCTCTTGGTGGTAACAGTGGAGCAGTGGCGGCCCAGTGGTAATAGCTGCGAATTATGGGTTGGGTCGTAGGTTCGAACCCTGACAGACGCTTTACTTTCTGTAAATTATTTCATCACCACTGATCTCAAAACGGTGAAGGAAAACATCGTGAGGAAACCGGCCTACCTAGAAACAAAAATTCGAAGATATGTGACATCTATCAACCCGCACTGGGCCCACATGGTTGATTATGGCCCACTCCCTCTCACAGAGAGGAGGCCTGTGTCCCAGCAGTGGGAACATTATAGGTTGATTATGAATGAGGATGATGCCTGCTCTTGACCTCGATCACGCCTGATGTAAAGCGATGGATGAGGTTGGCAATTGAAAAATTATAAAGTGTTAATGTCAACTGTTCAATTGATCAGTTCTAACAATTATGAAGCATCACCATCATACTATAAAAACACCAGCAGCTATGCTTACCTTATACTTCACAGGTATAAACAGATAGTATTGCAGCAGCTTCTCAACCGTCTGGTATTTAGTAGACACCTCAACCTTCACGGGATCCTGCAAGGAGGCCCGCTGTAGTTTCTGCACCTTCTTGGTCATTGTGGCTGAGAAGAGGTACGTGCGGCGCTCGCGAGGAATCACGCGCAGGATCTTGTCTACTTCCACTTCGAAGTCCATGTTGAGGATACGGTCAGCTTCATCCATCACCTAGGAAAATAAAAGAAATTCGTGAAAATTTGGCTTTGAACATCAAAGGTTATAAAACCACTTACTGCTAGTTATTTAGCTGGGAAGGACAAACTCCCTAGCAACACGTCTGACTGAATGGGGTTAAGTGTCAATTTTTGCTGTCAGAGGCAGCGTGGAGGTGTTGAAGAAAATTATCTGCTCGAGTAACATAATCATTTAGTTTATAGCTTTGAAACTTGATGATCTTATGACTATGTCAGTGAGCAGAGTTCGCATAGCTGAATTTTGGGCCAAATGTATAAGAACTGTTTGCCAATACACTATACTGGTATTTAGCTGCATCCGGTTAGACTGGAAGCCGATTGGCAGATGTTGATGACACTAATAAAGAGACACTTTGAAACTTGGCTTATGCATTCGACTATGGGCTTTGTATGAGATTCATCATCATTCTCCTGCCCTTATCCCAATTTAATTGGGGTCAGCTCAACATGTCCCTTTCTTCCACATTTCTCTATCAGTCGTCATCTCGGTAGTCACCCCCTTCCTAGCCATATCATCTTTCACACAGTCCATCCGTTACCTTGGTCTTCTCCTACTCATATATCCATCCACATTCATTTGACTTTTAACTTTGGGCTTTGTATTTGTGATTAACTTACCAAAAACTTAAGAGCCTTTAGATTGAATCCTTTGGTATTCTCCAGATGGTCCACAAGTCGTCCAGGAGTTGCAATGATGATGTGTGGCTTCTTGGATAGCATGAGGGACTGAGCCACCATATCCATGCCTCCCACTATTACTGCACATTTCACTCCTATGCTGGCACCTAATAGAAAATGTTATTCATACAACACTTGCACACATATTGCAATTTACATAGATCAAATATGGTATAGATCAGGGATGGCGAACCTCTGTCTTCGCTTGCTGTGCTACTGTGGCAAGCGTAGTACTTTCAGTGTCCTCAGTTAATGTGGCCATGACGTGCCAACAATTTTGACTTAGTTACTACAGCACGCTTAGCTAGACCGCCATAGAAACGGGTTTTGTCGATGGAAGAATAGACAAAATGGCAGATAGTAGAAATATTTGTACGCATTCTACGTGTCTAAGAATGGCAATGTGTAGTTTTGTCTGTTCTTCCATCGACAAAACGTCGTCATGCTACGCGTGCTGGAAAAAAACGATTGTCACAATAATACTCTTTATTTGCAACTACAACAAATTAGTGCGACTTCTGCTGTTGCATACTAGATGACTTAGGTACCTAAATTCCTGAAATGATGCCATACCCAAATCATCCCTGGTATAGATTAACACTATCAGAGTATTCCTTATTAGACTTTTTCAGTCTCTTGCAAGTAAACTGCTAACAACACCTAATGTAGTCAGGTAATACTTTCCAAAGAAATCATACAGTTGTAACTTAACAACTGGGGCCAGACCAGACATACAGTTTGCATAATTTATGCAAAAGAGACAGAAATTATATTTAGTGACTTGTCTATTACTCACACTCAGTCTAGCTAAGTAATTTACTTTATTTCATACGATATTGTGACCAATACCCTAAAATTGCATAACACACTATCAACTGAATCATTTTGAAGCCAATTGCTAATCCATCTTGCTTCATATGTTCGAAAAATTTGAGTGCACAACACTACACAATTAACTCTTTGAGTCACACTTTTAGTTAAACTAAGATTAAGATTTTTTTAATTTATTGTCATATTAATTATCATTTCAGTAGCACAGAAAAATAGGGAAAAAAATCTTAGATTTAAGGTTTAAATTCAGACCGTTCACTATAACTTGCCCCTTTTCCGTAATGTTGGCACCATTGCTTTCAAATCAAAATCTGACAACAACAGAACAGCTTGAAAGCAATGGTGCCAACATGACAGCCAAGGGAGAAGTTTTAATGAACGGTCTGTATCCACCAAACCGGAAAGAGTTAATGTGTTTGAACTAAAAAAATAAATAAAATAAAATAAATGTTTATTTCAAAACTTACAATATGTTACATATTTCTTAAGGAATTTCCATTTAAGTAAAAGTTTTTACTTGTGTTAGGAAAATGAACACAATTAGGTTGCTGTTTCACAATTTTGGGATACCCAGTTTACTTAGTTGCCAGATAGTTTTACACATATTTTATAGCTTATCTAGACATGATAGAAGACTTTAAAATACTACAATAACTGCAATACTTATCAAATTAAACCGCTATAGGAAAATTAAACTTACCAAGTGCCTCAAACTGTTCTGATATCTGGAATGCCAATTCTCTTGTGGGCGTCAATACTAACGCAAAGTATCGTTGTGGGTTCTCTAACAGTGCTTGTAAGATTGGAAGGGCAAAGGCACCAGTTTTGCCTGACCCAGTCTCAGCCAGACCAATTATGTCTTTGCTCTGCAATGCCACTGGTATTGATTCCTTTTGGATTTTTGACGGTTTCTTCCATTTTAACTCTTCACAAGCTTCGCATAGTACGTCTATTACTCCCTGAAAATGGAAGTGTGATTTAATAACATAACCTCAATTTAAAACGTTTTTGTCAAAATAAGTTTACAATGCATATCAGAGGGATAGGCGATGAGGATTATTAGTTTAGTTACAACATCACACACAAATCTCGAATATTTTTAGGGTTTGTAGTGTGTTGTAAATAATAACACATGCATGTCGCACTTACCAAATCTTTGAACGTCGTGTTATCGTCTTCTTCAATGTCTTCCACTACAGGTTCTGTTGGTTGTTCTTCTTTTTCTTCAGTCTCCGATTGCTGGCTATCGTCATCACTGCTTTCACTCTCTATATCAGGAGTCATTTTCGTTAATCTTAATAAACTTTGCACGGTACAAACATGTGTATCAATATGCCAAAACGAACTTCTGCGAGCTGGCTGTCACTGTCAAAACAAAAGTGTCAAAAAGAAAGAAATGTAGGTTCATAAACCAGCGAAGAAAGAAGAAGAGAGAGTTATTTTACTTGTAACCCTTTTTCGTAATACATCACTGTATGAATTGGCACTGCCGAACTTTCAATTTTGCTGATCTCAACAACTATATTACGAATTGTTTAAAAAAAAAATATAATACTGAGAGAGAGAATGGTCAATATTGGGTTTTTGAACGAAGCATGTTCGGTGTGTTCGTTCAAATACTCGAGCAAAAGTTATCCAAATGACTCAAAACAAGTTCTGAAACCTTAATTTTTTTTAGTGTGAAATATAGTCAAAATGTGAATAAAATTATACTATAGTACTAGTTATGCTCATTTTAATTAATCCCATAGCAAAAACCTGCAAAAGCAAAATATTCATGACATTTCGATTTAAAAGAAATTGCGAAACGGTGTATTCGAACGCATCAATAAACAGCTAAGCGTCGTGTTTTTGAGGTTATTCGTCAGTTGTTATTATTGTATATTTCCATATATTTCACAAGTAATTCTGGGAAACTGACGATAAATTATGGCAAAGCATCATCCAGATCTCATCTTCTGTAGAAAACAACCTGGTGTGGGTAAGTAGAACCACATTGAATCAGTAATGACAACCGACGTTCAATGTTTGATTTTATGCTATTTGTTTTAGCTATTGGCCGCCTGTGCGAGAAATGTGACGGTAAATGCGTGATATGTGACTCTTACGTACGTCCCTGCACCCTGGTGAGAATATGCGACGAGTGTAACTACGGATCTTATCAGGGTCGATGCGTAATCTGCGGCGGGCCCGGTGTTTCCGACGCTTACTATTGTAAAGAATGCACTATACAGGAAAAAGACGTGAGTAACATTAGGAAATCTTCTACCTACGACCTACCTGATTACTCTTTTGTGCAATAGTTGGCTTGTAGGTAGTGCCTTCAATGTTTCTTGTTGTTATGAAAAGGAATTACGAATTTGGCTACAATCTGCTGATATCGTTAATGTTAAATTAGCTTTGTACCTTGAAAACATAACGTATTTTAAATCTGCTATACCATGCTATTTTCCTATTGGAATATCCCATTTAAAATAAATAAAAGCCCATCATGATGGGAAAAGGCTAGACAGATAATGATTTAAAATAAATACAGTACATCTATTTTCTTTATTCCCTGGCAAACTTTGTGTTTCATCAGACTTTAGCAGCTGTCCTCCCATTTTTAAAATGGGAACATGGAACATGGAGTTAAAAGTACATTAATAGCTCTATATACTTCCAAGTTGATTGAGAGTGTCTGGTCTGCACCAAGTGCAAAGGGCAACTGATAGAAATCCAACAACTGACGAAACACGAAATTTGCCGAGGGACATTAAGAAAATAGTTGTACTGTACAAGCCTGTTGTTGTTGCTGTCCCACTGCAGGGCATAAGCCTCTTCTCACACAGAGAAGGCATGAGCATTGATCATCATCCTTGCTCAAGGTGGATTAGCGATTTCAGAATAGAATAGGTCTTTATTTGCTTCGAATGTAGGTACATAAAAATAAGTTGTTAAACTAAATAGGATCCATGTACATTCTGCCATAGTATAGCATGCAAATTTAATACAAAGTAGAGGTCATTATAGAGATTACACAAAATTATCATTTAAGAAATCCTGCACAGAATAATAACATTTATCTACAAGTAATTCTGTAAAACGTTTTTTGAATTTTTGCAACGGTAAGTTTTTAATTTCGTCAGGTATTTTATTAAAGATTACAGGAGCCATACAAATCACATTTATTTTTAATAAGCTAGTTTTAAATACGCCCGTGCATAATAGATTCTGGTATTGTGATCTCATAGGTGTACTTCGTTTTCTAGTTTCTATTAAAGTTGCAAATAGACATCGATTTGTTATTACAAATATTGCTAATTCTAGGATATAAAGGCATGGGAAGGTTAATAATTTATGTGATTTACATAACTGTCTGTTACTTTAAGACCAAATATAGCTCTCAGGCAGCGCTTCTGAGCTTTGAAAATGCTTTCTCGTTCACTACAGTGACCCCAAACTATTATACCAAATCTTAAGATGGAAATTACTAGACCATGGTAAGCCACTAATATTGTCGGTAAATTTACTTTTTTTGATAGATTATGTAACATAAACGCGGCTGTGCTTAAACATTTACATATATCTTCTGCTTGCGGCTTCCAAGTTAACTGGCTGTCAATTATGATTCCTAAAAATGTTGTACTGATTACTTTCTCTATAGTTTTACCATTGTAGCTTATATCCATATCTCCCGCACTTATTTGTTGGTAAAAGTGCATGAATTTCGTTTTTTGAAGATTAATAGCTAAATTATTATTGTCAAGCCACCTTATTAAACTACTAATTGTATTGTTAATGTCATTTATATATGATTCTTTATGATTATATGACTTATGTTAATATCCCATTTACCTTTAATTTTAATTTCCTTGTTATTTTATACTGTTATTGTTTTGTTACAGAGAGATGGCTGCCCAAAGATTGTGAACTTAGGTAGTTCTAAGACTGATCTGTTCTATGAAAGGAAAAAGTATGGCTTTAGAAGACATTAGTAGTGGAATAGTTAGGATAATTTTATTATTGGTTTGTATGTATTGTAATGTGAAAAGACATTTTTCAAACCTTGAAGTGTATGTGAAAATTAAACTGTATGCTACATAAGTTATCTGTGATTGTCATCATTCAGCTCTATAAAGCATAGTGCAGACCGAAGAGGACCATATAGCAAGTTTTTATGTCATTGAATAATGTACCTTATTTGAGTGTCATAAAGTGCAACCTAGTGTGCTCAAGGATGCCTGAGGAGCCTTTTGATGTCTACATCAATGTTTATTCAACTTTATGGTGCTCAAAATAAAAAGTACTATTCATATCACCATTAAATCCTTTGCTCTGCGGTAATGTTTGGTCTATTGAAGCCCACATAAACATAATTGGTTAACATTTTTTGCAGCATCCAATCTGTCAATGTAAAAAATGTATCTCTATGCCATTTACTTGTACTACATATTGACTGAAACAACAGATTAAATAATTTTGTATAAATAAGAACATCAATAAAACACTTTCACACTCTCTTATTATTTATTTCATATCAACATTTTAATAGTGTTTATATCTCTCTGATTATAAATCTATATTACTACATAGCACTAATATATTTACATGGAAACTTGCTATACACGCTAAAAATAAAAACTACAACTAATTCAATACCAAAATACAATATATTATCTGCTTTTTCATACGTCCCGCTTGCCGGGTACCCGGCGGGTAAGAGTGTGAGCATGTACGTTATCTTTCACACGTACAGTCAGCAACAAAAGTCGATTAACACTTGCAGTTTTTTTATCTTAATTATTAAGCGAAATATTTAATTCCAATCGGAACAGAAGTACTTGCTTAAAATTTTAAGAACATTAACTCCTAACAGTTGTCCGAAAAAAAGCAGTTTACGGAATATTTTTATGTTAATTTAGATGATATCAAAAAGTAGCAGTGTTAACCGACTTCTGTTGCTGACCGTACCGGCGTAATCTGCCCGGCATGGCCATACACTTAGCCACCGGGTACCCGGCAACTGGGACGTGTGAAAAGGCACTATCTGTTCATTAACAATTTTTTATTGTCTACTATACTATTTATTTAGCTTTTAATACTATGTACAAGTACGCTGGATATGGCATACAAATTATTTAATTTTCACATCATATTGGAGTTCATTGCTTAAATTATGCCTAGTGGTAGCAATTTCATTATATTTCCAACAAGCTTTACATGGCTACTCAACAAGTCAAATTCCCCAGTGACCGACTTCAATGCTATCACTACCAATACCTAGAAACTTACTTTGTCCCTGTAAAACACATCACAATAATGTTCAAATTCACACTTACACACCATCTACCAGGTTTAAGGGGATGCGCTAAGGTAGCCCGCGAAATTCAAATTTTCTTGCGTTTTTTGCAATTTGCAGGTCAGTATCAGGTTGTACCTATCTTGATCAAAATACATACAATACCTACATATTTCTTTGTATTTACTTAATTTTAACCATAAAAATCACCAATACGTCTAATTTCCGAAATCAGACCTATCCAGAGGAAATTTAACTTACTGTAGGTACTTCCTGTGCGTGTCCCAAATAAAATATTTTTCTTTCTTTTATTATTGGCGCGAATCATATTTTGATTAAGATACAATCTTACACTGACCTGCAAATTGCATAAACCGCAAGAAAATTTGAATTTCGCGGGCTACCACAGCGCAATCACCCCATGCAATGAACTATAAAAAGTTGAACCCTTGAATCTTCCAGCTTTCATTCATCCTAAGAAAAGGAATCGGAGGTGCAATTAAATTATGGTGAACTGTAGGTAAGTACTTGTTATACTCCCTCCCTCTCAGAGTTCCATTACCATTTAAAAGGGTCACCTCCATTTCGATGGCTTTTTATAACGTTCAATTGTAGGACATTCCAAGTCCTCTATGTTCGGCCTTTGGCCCCTAGCTAGAGCTTCTCGCACTGCCAATACTGGTTGCCGAATTGATTGGGTTGGTCCAAATGTTGGCGTCGTTAGAATTGGCGCCAGAGTATGTTGGCCGCGCCGGGATGATTGGCGAGCGAACACACACACTGCGAAATTAATAAAATAAGTATTATTTATGAAAACTTCTTTGGATGACTTGACTTCATTTAGAAAATAAATCAGCTATTTCCAAACTGTTGATGCATAATTTTTTCATGAATGAGGAAATGCCAGAATTCCATGCGCATTGTCATTTCAGCTTATAGACATGCACTTGGACATAGGACTCCCTAGTACGTCACCAGTCCCCCAAGAATCGCCACAGCGAGGTCTTGCGCAGCACATACGGCGTACGGGTTCCCACAAATTTCCGCGACCTACCATAGGTTATCAGACAACAAATTCTTCTGCGAGTCGCCCCTTATCTGGTCCGGCTAGGTCCTAAGGGAAAATTTTGTCAGGCAGCTGTTCCAAGTCCAACAGTCCGTGAATAAGCCAGCATTGACTGGCAATAATTCAGGCTTTCTCTAAACGTGGGAATGAAAAACACCTAAATTGACTAAATCACACGTGGGATGGTGTAGTGTTGCAAGTAACATTTTAAATTCATTTAAATCATGCTTAGATCAGTAATTACATTTATTTAGAAATAATTATGCAGTTCGGCGTGTTGTGTATCATGCATTTGTACTTAACAGCCTTTAGACTTGTAACTGACCTCCCTTCGTTCTTGCTGGAGTATCAGCTGAATCCAAACAGTGTCCTAGGAACACCATCACAAATAATTAGATATCTAGCCTATCATGCCAAGGTAAAATCTGTTATTTGAATTTGCTTGGAACTTTGAAGTTATATGATAATCTTACTAAAATTCCAATATCAATCTAATTTGTTTCGTATCATCAGTGCATTCCACTGGAGATATTGGCCAAATCTGAGGCTTATGTCGGCCATTGAGTGGTTTGGGTAATACCTTCCATTTTTCAAAAAGGAGGGTAAGTAGGTACCCCTGAAAATACCCTCACAAACAAAAGGTATTCCTACATTTCGGCTTCTTCATATATTTTACGGAAGCATTCCTTAGTGTTACTCCCTCATTTCTCCATACAAAATAGGACTCGAAAGCCCCCAATATCTTGTATATCTACCTATACTCACGCGTTAACATCCTCCAGTTTTTTCAACAGCCTCTCGTTCTCCCTGCTCAGCATCTCCTGGTCTCTCAACAACGTGTCCCTGACTCCGAACAGTTCGCTGTTCTCGGTCCTCAATGCGGAGTTCTCTTCCATGTGCAGTTGTACCAACTCCACCAGTTCTGATTGTGGCAGTTGGTATAACTTGTTTGGTTCTATCTGGGTTGGCGTTCGGCGATGACCTTGGCCTGTGGGAAATAAAAAACATAATAGATATTATGCTCGATATCCTAAAAGAGGAGGGCTTGTGGCTAAGTAATAACAGCCGCACGGGGGGATCGATCAGGTTAAGCTACGCTTGCCGCGGTTGGTCCGTGGATGGGTGACTGTCTTTACATATCAAGACGGCAAGACCCCCTCGTGCCTCGGAAAGAATAGGTATTAATTAAGCCGTTGCTGCTGGCTATTATTCGTGGATCTTTGACAGAGAATCCCGAAAGTCTGACAATCAGTCTTATCAAGGGGTACCGTATTACCCAGTAACTGGGTTGTAGAGGTCAGCTATGCAGTTACTCCATGTAAAATACTGGTATTCAGTTGCATCCAGTTAGACTGGAAGCCGACCCCAACGGAGTTGGGAAAAGGCTAGGCAGATGATGATCCTAAAAGAGAAAGTCAGTCAGTGCTGCATTCCAGTGTTGAGTATGATTTTGGAAGGTAGATTAAATGAGATTTATAGGTGATCATCATTGAGATGTTGCGGGATATAGGCTTCCCCACCACGTTGTGGCTTTGCCACCAAGTCTTGCGCTGCTTGCATCACTACATATCGTTAGTCCACCTTGTGCACCCTACTCACGCTGTGACTTCAATTACGGCTCGGTATTAGCTCAATATTCACAAAAATTGGTTTCTTGGATTGTCGAGTATGACGTAACCAATAGAACAGTAAAAAATAGTTTCATATTCCCAATAAAAAATTTGTAAGTTGCTCCAATAAACTTTGGCGTCCAACATCTCTATATTTTCTGCGATAACGACATTCTTTTTTTTAAGAATTTAATAGAATTTGCAATTTTTTTAAACTTTAACCGGACAATTTTATAAATTATTGTGTATATTCTTAGTAATCTAAAGAAAACCCGGAAAATAAATGCACATTCGCAGCTTAGTCACATCTCGGCAACACAAACATTATTTTAAATTTTCAAACCTTTTTTTTTTTTTTTTTGTGGATGGGAAATCATCAAATGACTTCTCCCGCTCTGGGCAGAGCGGGAGGGCGTGTCAGATTTTTACTGACTAAAACCCACCCATGCTCCTTCAACTGCCCGTGCCAGGGCCACGGTATCTCTTTCGAACTACCCGCGACCCCGGTTTATTTCACAATATATTACGTGATTGTCTGCCGTTTAAAATCGTTGTCAGTCCGCGCCTTAACCAGCTGCCGGTTGAGCTTTCTCTGGGTAGGTAGGTACTGTATCAGAAAAGTTCCTTCAAAATGACAATGTTCTTACTGTAAGCGTCTAAATTGTAATCCGTCTGCACGTGTAGTGCTGTTCTCAGATGCTGGTTCTCTGCTTGCAAAGCTTCCACTTCCCTCTTTAAACTTAATATTAGGGCATCTCTTGCGTCCTGAAAATGGAATGATCAGTACAGTAATTAACAGCGTTTCCAACACTCTACATCACGAGCACACAATGAACAAGTGAAGACGATCTTAGAAATTAATAGAATATCTATAGCAGTCGTTCAGCAGCTAGACAGTTTGACAATTTGGTTTATCCTAAGAATATCGCTATTCATCTTTCGATTGTGGAGGTCGAATGTTCTGATTTCGGCACCAAGCCCACAATTAACTTGGGAAAGAGAGGTGGATCATTGATTATTTGAAGTCAATGTTGTGTGTGCTCACCATTTTGACAATGGGTTTTGTTTTGATCTTCTTGGCTCGCGCTGCGTATCGAAGTGTGTTGATCGTCTCGCTGAGATTTGATCTCGTTGGTGCTATACAGGCGATCTGTAAGTTTTCTCTAGGATTAGAAGTTTAGTTCAACAAGAAATAAAAGTAAGTGTAGTTCTTGTCTTGCGTCTTGGAAATCATATTGAAAACACTACGTGGTAGAACAGTTGGTAGCGGCTTATTTCTAGGGATTGTCTCTTAGCCTCTTACCATGAGCGTAACTCCGTTTCCCGCGAGGCTGTCCGCTAAGAGTTTGGTGAGCTTGCTGTCCCGGTATGGTATGTGGCCTCGTTTCTTGCCATCACTCAGCTGTGCTATGCAGTAACCTGTGCGAAAAACAACCGAGGTTACTTAGAATTATTTGGTGAATTAGGTGGGTAGGAAGAGTTTTCATCATCGCCGCGTCGTCTGGCTAAGCTTTAAAATGGAAAGTAGCAAGATTTAGTAGGTGGGTGTTGGTTACAAACATTTTTTACTTGGAAAGTGAGGGTATGTGGAATGAGACCTGTCATGATTATTCAACATTAGTACCTACCTACGTTCGATTATCACTTACCGAGCACCATAAGACTCCTATTAATATTGTTAGCTTCCTCCAAAGTCTTCCCTGTACTATGCGTCCGCTTGGTCATTTCACTTCCCGCTAAGTCTACGAAGTTGATCTTGCCGTGCGTGGAGCAGACGACGCCGGCATCCTCGCGCAGATCTCGTCGCACGCGCACGCAGAGCAATGTGTGCGAGCGAGACGAGTTAGAGTTCATCGCGTGCGCTCCTACGGCGCGGTTGCGCATGCCTGGTAGAAGAGAAAAGCCGTTAATTCAAACCTCCGGTTCCTGTGTGGTCTGTTGAGAGGTAAACACGCTGCCCAACTTCATGTTAGCCGTTGATTGGTGACTAAAAGAATATCTATTACTTATTAAGTAATTAAATTAAATGTCACTGGTTATGAGATTTTCCATTGAGGTTTCACTGCGAGGGGCTTGTGGCTAAGTAATAACAGCCGCACGGGTCAACGGCTTAACGTGCTTTCCGAGGCCTCCGGTTGGTCTCGGCCGTCATTTATGGATCCTTGACATTCAGAATCCCGAAAGTCTGACAACCAGTCTTACCAAGGGGTATCGTACTACCCAGTATCTGGGTTGTGGTGGTCAGATACGCAGTCGCTCCATGTAAAATACTGGTATTCGGCTGCATCCGTTTAGACTGGAATCCGACCCCAACATAGTTGGGAAAAGGTTGAGCAGATGAAGATGTTTCACTGTAGATAAACATGAATAGCCTTTCAGAAAGTTAGAAGTTTGAAACTGGCGTTATAATGAGTTTTGAAGTTGTTTCTACAATTCTACATTATCAGGGTGTTAGATTAAACGAGGGACATACTTTAACGGAGTGTAGTACTCATGAAAATGATCAACTTTTACCATGGAACTAACCCTGAAATATGAAAAAAAAATCTGCTGTCTCGTACATGTTGATCGCTTAGGTTTTGCACTTTGTACAGACCATCTGATTTTCTTTTTGATATTTCAGGGTTAGTTCCATGGCAAAAGTTGTTCATTTTCATGAGTACTACACTCCGTTAAAGTGTGTCCCTCGTTTAACCTAGCACCCTGTATACCTAATAGAACCCTTCAAACGGAAAGTTCCCCAACCGAGAAGTCTAATAAAATGAAAGAATGTCGAGTACCTAGTCTCTGCAATCCAGGAAAAGTTAGTACTATTTCTTACCTTCTTCTAACACAGCAAATAAGTCGTCAAGTGTTTCACAGTCCACCGTAAACTGATTCTCTACGTAGAAACTCCTGCTGTCCTTAGACCACCGTACTTGTAACGGTTTCCTAGCACTGCCTGGGTTCAGGAGATCTATTACCTGTAACCAAACAACTTTTGTGAAAGAAAATAGTGTGTATGGTCATATAATACACTATATTCTTTGTTACCTAGTACCTACCGACGGAGGAGTGCTAGATGTTTTTCAATTGGATTTAATAAGTTGTCGTGGTAATTTGATCAAGCATTGGGTTTTCCGCAACAGTCTCTACTTAGCTGAGCCAATATTTTTTATTTTTTTTTCCTAACTCGATTTTGGATATTGCCCTCCTGAAGTTCTCTACGAACTTTTAAGCAACGTGGTCGAATTGTTTTATATGGTATCTGAGCTGAGAAATATGATATCCGCTTTTATTAAGGTATCCCAAAGTTTTAAGAGTGTTTTACATACCTTTTCATTGTATATTTCTAAGAAGGATGCCTTTAATATGAAGTGCGACTCCGGTTTTTCGCTGATCAGCCGGAACAGGTAGATAAAGGAACGGACCATCAGACCGTGTTCCGAGTGGAAGGGACTGGCTCCACTCTCCACCTGAAGGAAAATTATGAAGAGTATTAATTTTTTTTATTTTTATTTGTTGTTGTCATTCTCATATGTAATTGCTTGAGCTTTTCTGCGTAAGTTGACAATGTAACTATTTCCGTTTAGCAAATATAAAACAAAACCTAACCTATCCGAAGCGGGTGGTTAAAATTTTCGAGCTAGCTTCGCTCGCTCTTCTCATCCTACCTAATCTACTGTTCTAACACCCACTATTTATCAAAAAGTACTGCGACCGGTTTGCCCGGATCAGCCCCCCGTGCGTCACTGCATATCATAGCATAATAGTGATGTGGAGATGTAGATGTACCATCGCGAACCTTTGCGGTGAACCACTTTTCGACCTTATTAGGTACTAACGCAATAATACAATCAACTTTATTTTCTCACCACAATTTGTATATAAATTACTTTACATCGATCACATTAGACACTGAATACACATAAAGTTGAAAAGTGGTTCACCGGAAAGTTTCGCGATGGTACAACAGCTCATCAGGTCAAAACTCAAACAAACAAAATATCAAACTGGTCAAACTGGCAAATTTCTCCAAATGATTTTAAACTTTAAAATGTTATAAAATGGTTAAGTTCAAAATCGAAAGAGAAAATTTGATAGTTTGTAATAACTTGACCTGCTGCTGTGTGTACTTAACATAACATCACTCCTTAAACTCGGTGAGCCTACTGCCTGCTTCTGAGAAATTCTTGATGGTAAAACCCATTGACGCTTTGTCCGAGCTGGGAATCGAACCCAGGACCTCATGCTCAACAGTAGCGCTTGCGACCACTAGACCAACGGGTACCTCCATAAAAATAGTCCTCGGCACACATGGTGAGAAATCTTGGGCTGCGACCGCTCCTGCATATTATACCTCCGCCTACCGCTTTGCGAAAACAGGCGTAATGTTATTTTGTTTAATAATTTATAATTACTAGCTTTTGCCCGCGGCTTATCCCGCGTGGATGTCGGAAATTATCCCACGGGAACCTACTACCGGGAGAAAAAGAATCCTATGTGTTAATCCAGGTTACAATCTATCTGTGTGCCAAATTTCATCCAAATCCGTTCAGCCGTTTTTGCGTGATTGAGTAACAAACATCTAAACATACAAACTTTCACATATAAAATATTAGTAGGATTTATTTATATAGGTATACCTATTACTTATATACTTTATTACACACCAGAAAACATTGCAAAAAAAATATTAATTTGTCGTACTTAAGTCAACATGTCTTATTAGTAGAGAAGCAACTAGGTATATATTTGCTTCACTACAAATATGACATACAAAGTGTGAAAGAATGTGTTCAGTTACGATGCGACATTATTAACAGATGTCACGGCATCCACACACACGGGGTGTCCAGCTGTCCACAGTTCAGTTGTAACTCGGTCGATACAAGGTTTTTCATGTCTACTTGATGTGAAAATTACTACACGTACACAACGGTAAATTTTATGCGGTAGCCTTTCAAATTAGACGAGCTCTACCTGTAAGCTGATACATTGTTGCATCATTACATTTGCACGTTGCACTGACACAAACAACCTAAACTGCCAGTGTCTGCAGCCCTGGCGAAACCCTTACAAAAGGATTTCGCTTTTCGCGAGTGCCCCAGGAGCATCAAGTATGAAGCCTATGCCAGCAAAGGCGCCGAATAGGGCTGATGATGAGGGTTTCGTGACAGTGCAAAGGAGGAAGCGCTGATCGCGAACGAACAAGAACCTCTGCGGCAAAGCTCCAACGGAGCCCGGAGTGAGCTTGCGTGCCGCAAAGCCGAACACACTGGTGTACATCTCCCGCCTATACCACACCCCTAAGGCGGACGACATCGTGGAGTACGTGCGCTAGAAGACGAGGTAGGTACACGCCGAGGGTGCAGTTACTGGAGTCACGCCGCAACGTCTACTTCAAGGTGTTCGTGGTGCGAGTACCGAATTGTTAACTGTCGGTCGTCATGGAAGAAGACTTTTGGCCGCAGGACGTGGTGTTCCGTCGCTTCCGCGGACTATTACCACAGGACAGCACAAGGAAGCGCTAGTGAAGTGCTATTAACATAGTTTTAAGAGCGTTGGCTCCGTACGGCATTTCATACAAACTTTGAAGTCCTGTTTTATCGAAATGAATGAACCGATTTTTATGAAACTTCATACGCATAAGCAGAATACATGAAAATGTTCTTAACTAAGTTTTTAGACCTACCTATGTAATCTGCTTTATGCGTATGAAGTTTCATTAAAATCGGTTCGGAAAAATTTCGATAAAAAAGGACTTGAAAGTTTGTACGAAATGTTATATATGCTCTTTATGCTATGCTTTGTTTAGGCTATATTTACAAACACAAGTTATGTATCAAAATTTATATACGTTAGTTTGTAAGTATGTGTCTATGGGCCATTGTAGCCTGAAAATAAATGTTTTATTATTATTATGTATAATATTATTAAACTAGATTAGGACACTGGCACAGACTTGCGAACCAATCTGTAGGTATTATGGATTATAACAGGGGCAGTTGAGCAGATTGGAGCATACACCTAATTAATTACTGACGATGGCGATGTTTCATTTGGGTTCATTAATTAATTTAGGTAGGTATAGCCCTCAAAACCTAACACATCTAAATGATTAAACATTTAAGCTCATATAGTTTTGTTATGTACACTTAGGTACCTACCTACACGTGTATTGTTAATTTTAATAACAATTGCTTTGAACCTATTTAGATGCATTACATTTTATGTGCACATCGCGTGACGTCACATGTTACGCGGCGTGATTACGATTTTAATTGTCGCTCGTTTGTGTCAAGCTTATTGTGTGACTATGTAATACTTTGTGTACGATAAAAAGGTACCTATGTAGTTTAAGAATAATAGAGTAAACATAGGAGGCAGTTACGACGCTCAAAAGCGGTACGAAGACAATGGAAATGGGCGTACGAAAACATAACTGACCAGGGGATTTGTGGCTAAGTAATAACAGTCGCTTGGTTCGATCGGTTAGTTTAAGCTACGCTTGTCGCAGTTGGTCCGTGGATGGGTGCCCATCTTTACATTTACCAAGACCCCTCCTTCCGTGCCTCGGAAAGCACGTTAAGTCGTTGGTCCCGGCTGTCATTCGTGGATCTTTGTCAGTCGTTACAGGTAGTCAGAAGCCCGAAAATCTGACAAGTACCTATAGTCATTAACTGGGTTGTGGAGGTCAGTTAGGCAGTCGCTCCATGTAAAATACTGGTATTCAGCTACATCCGGTTAGACAGGAAGCCGATTCCAACATAGTTGGGAAAAGGCTTAGGCCTCGGCCTCGAATTTTGCGGGCAGCGGGGGGGCGGCGGCGGCGCGGCGCGTCTCGCATTGTCCCGCCCCGCTTCCGCGCCGCTGTTTTCGAGGTCCGGTCCATTTGTTTTTACGCATAAAATCCGGCCGCTGCCGCCCCGTGCCCGCAAAATTCGAGGCAGAGGCCTAAGGCAGATGATGATGCCTTGATTTGTGTCCGGTTAATGCATTGTATGTTAGTTTGTGATTGTGTCTCCGGTGGTCTGTGAATTCAAATTCAAATTCAAAACATTTAATTCAGACTTTTGGTCCATAGAGTGTTAGTAGTACATCAAAATGACTTAAAGCTATGTTAGTAATTCACACATACAACAAATAGAAAAAACGCCAGTCAGCCTACAATATGTGCAGACCAATCCAATGCCTCCACATAGGACTATGGATGTAGTCTGCAATTACCCTCAGGTAGCTGTTGGGACTGCCCCTAACCCTTCGCATCAGCGATGCTGCTCTCTTACGTATAATGGCGTGAAAGCCGTCCACTTGAGCCTCAGCAAACATCGCTGATGCACTGCAGTAGCGAGGCAATCCCATCAGCAACCTGAAAGCATTGTTATATTGGACCCGCAAGACACCGAATTAAATTAAATTAAAATTGTGAATAAATAAAATAATTTTGACTAACATTTTACAGCAACCAAAATTGATACCAATTAATTGTTATTTGAATTTTAAATGAAACCAAAATGGACCACATTTCATTTAATTTTAAGTCAAAACAATCGTTTATTTTGCATTAAAAAGCTAAGAAATTGTAATTATCTAAACGTAATTTTGCATGTACATAGTTAATTAGTAGCTGTTTTTTTTTTTATGATGTCCTCAGTTAAATTCAAATAGATTAGATACTGTTAACGATATGCATGTCGCGTGACGTTCGTTACGCCATTGTTTTAGCGTGATTACGTTTACTATTGTCGGTGGTTTGTTGTGTTGCTTTTCTGTGAATTTATAGATAACTTCATTACTTTTTCGGTGAAAAACTTTTCCTCTATATGCATAGAGGAAAAGTTTTAGCTTTTTGTCTCGGGACGTGCTGTTTATACATAACAAATGGCTTGCTAACAAAATCAACAATTTTTGAAACGGAGTTGTCGATAGGTTCAAGGGCTGACGTAATCAATCTGTTTAGCCTTTTCCCAACTATGTTGGGGTCGGCTTCTAGTCTAACCGGATGTAGCTAAATACCAGTATTTTACATGGAGCGACTGCCTATCTGACCTCCACAACCCAGTTACTGGGTAATACGATACCCCTTGGTAAGACTGGTTGTAAGACTTTCGGGCTTCTGATGACCCGTAACGACTATCAAAGATCCACGAATGACAGCCGGGACCAACGGCTTAACGTGCTTTCCGAGGCACGGAGGAGTCTCGGTATGTAAAGAATGGTCACCCATCCACTGACCAACCCCGGTAAGCGTAGCTTAACCTGATGGATCGACCCGTGCGGCTGTTATTACTTAGCCACGAGCTCCTCCGTTTCAAGGTCTGACGTAGTTAAAAATATGCATCTTCGAATACTGCATACTTAATCATACCTATAATATGTTGGTACCCACTCGTGAACCTACCTATGAAGCATCAGCAGAATGTGATGGTACAATCAATAAGTGTGTACTTATCAGAAAGGTGTGGTAAAATTTATGGGTGGGTGTACAGACCATCAAACTGAACAACTTTCTCCATGGGATCAATATCGTAATCGAGGAAAAAATATCAGCTGTACCGTACAAAGCTTCAATTCAATACTTGAGGTACTCAACCCAAATGTATACGAATAAGAATAAGAATAATTTATTATTTAAGAAATTACATTCAATGTATTCAATGTGTGTATGGGACGGCTGTTTTTTTTTTCTCGATTACGATGTTGGTCTCATGGAGAAAGTTGTTCAGTTTGATGGTCTGTACCACACCCTTAAATTTGACCACACCTTTGTGATACACCCTGTGAACAGATACAATGAAACATATCATAACAACACGCCTATTATTCCCCGAGAGGATTAGGCAGAGGTGTAACTTAGTACATTGTACAAAGTACGCAGGAGATATCATGGAGCACAAATGTGTCCATTGACAAGGGTGCTTACTCTCATAATCAGATGGGACGGTAACTACAACCACGTTTCACCAGCCTTTTAACCGCCCGACTTCATAACTTGTCGTACAGCGCCCGGCACAGTGAATCGAACAATCTTTTTGATTTGAAAAAAAAAACTTTTTTACAAAAAAAAAAACAACCGACTTCCAAAAAAATACTACAAAGTGAAAAATGACTTTAATTTCGGAAGTCGGTGTCTTTGGATCTGTATTTTAGTTTTTGCCACCGACTTCCAAAATTAAAGTTATTTTTCACTTTGTAGTATTTTTTTGGAAGTCGGGTTGTTTTTTTTTTTTGTAAAAAAGTTTTTTATTTTTCACTTTTTAGTGGGTCAGTCAGTAATTTATCTAAGTAATGTCAACTGTTCATCACCTTTTATAAAATATTGCTTTTCCCGATACAAGGACGTTAATTGTTGAGGAGTTCTCCAAGTAAGGAACCAGGAGAACTAGAACTGATGGTGAAGTCACCATCAGCTCCTCTTCAAAATATGTATTGTGACGAGCATAAATTGTTTAGCAATAATCAAATCGCAACCCGTGAAATACGTATTATTGAGTAGTTCCGATGGCCATCTGTGGTCTTCCTCATCAGTTCCACTTCACCAAATGGTGCTTTCCGGGAGCAAATGCACGAGTTACTATAAAAAATACCTACCCAAATCGCTATAAAATTTGAAGCCTATAAAATTTGAAGGTTCCCCTCGATTTCTCTGGGATGCCATGATCAAATCCTGGTTTCCTTGTCATGGTACCATCCTTGGGATATCTCCTTTCCATCAAAAAAATAATCATCAAAATCGGTTCCTAAACGACGAAGTTATCCGCGAATACACATAAAAAAAATATTATATATACGATCGAATTGAGTAGCCTCCTTTATTTGAAGTCGGTTAAAAACGAGCTGCGTTTGGTCATAACATACGACCCTGGCGAAATGGACACGAAAATATTTGACGGATTAATTATTATTGTAGGTACAGATGTTCCCCTAGTCATTTATCTTGACTAAGATAATACTTGGAAAATTCTGCTGAAAACGGTTAACATGTTAGGAATTTTGTTTGTAACTACTGAAAATAACTCTATAGTTGTATGTTCGTTGATCTTACTGAATATGTGGGGACATGTTTCACTGTATTTTTACTGGACATTGAGTGGATCGTGGCTATAATAACAGCCGCACGATTCGATCGTCAGGGTTAAGCAACGCTTGCCGAGGTCGGTCCGTGAATGGGTGACCATTCATAAGATACCGAGACTCCTTGGTGCCTCGGACAGCACTCTAAGCAGTTAATCCCGGCTATCATTGAACATACAAAAATTATTGTCAATAAAAACAAACGTCTGCTACTTTGTGGTTATTTGTATTTGGACATTTCGCAGGTATAAACCTGCGATATGGCATAAGACAAAATCAGGTTTTTAATCAAAAACCTAGGATTTTGATCAAGAACCGGTTGACGGAGCCCCGCATCGCGGGGCTCTTATTTCTGTCGCAGGGTTTTTAATTAAAGGAACATAACCTAACCGAACCTCGGGGTGCCCCTGACGTCGACCGTGTTCTTCCGGTTGTTGATGTTAAGCGGTTATAGGGTTATGTTTAAGTCCCATGTAATAAGGAGCGAGCCTATTGCCATCAACCGGGCACAAATCCAGACTGCGGGCTGCTACTGAGAAATTCCTGATGTGAAAACGCAATGATACTACCCGAGCTGGGACGAACCCAGGACCTCATGCTGTGCTTGCGACCACTGTACCAACGAGGTATTAGGATAAGATAAGATACCTATCACATGTACAACATAAAAACATCTCATTTAACTTTTAAAAAGTAGGTGGTAAGTACTCAATCAATCTGCTTATAGCCTTTTCCCAACGATGTTGGGGCCAGCTTCCAGTCTAACCGGATGCAGCTGAATAACAGTATTTTACATGGAGCGACTGCTTATCTGACCTCCATAACCCAGTTACGTACTGGGTAACGAGATACCCCTTGGTAATACTAAAAAGTGTCATCATCATCATCATCTGCGTAGCCTTTTCCCAACTATGTTGGGGTCGGCTTCCAGACTAACCGGACGCAGCTGAATACCAGTATTTTACGTGGAGCGACAGCCTATCTAACCTCCACCACCCTATAACTGGGTAATACGATGCCCCTTGGTAAGACTGGTTGTCAGATTCGGGCTTCTGGCGACCCGTAACGACTGTCAAAGATCCACGAATGACAGCCGGGACCAACGGCTTAACGTGCTTTCCGAGGCACGGATGGGACCCGGTATGTAAAGATGGTCACCCATCCACGGACCAACCCCGGCAAGCGTAGCTTAACCTGATGGATCGACCGTGGTGCTGTTATTATTGTAAAGCTCCTAACACTCAAACTAAGGGACAATTTAAATTGTAATGTAGGTAACTACAAAATTTAACCACACAGCAGCTTATTTTCAAAAATAAATTACAACTACCCTTCACATCACGTGACATTACACATACCTACTACCCGCCGCGCCACGATTCCTGAAACAATAGATGGGCCCGCTTGTCTATGAATCTGTCGCAATCATAACTCATCAATGCACCACACACCTACATATGTATACATCCTCATATGATTATATGTATGAAGCTAGGTATGTATGGACGATCGATAGCCCCACGAGGTCGGAATCGGCTGTCATTCGGAATAGCCGTTATTAACTCCTGTCCAAACTAAACAGTAGAAAGAGGGATGTTTTGCTTGTCATTTTCTGAGTTGTCCCTGATAATGGTTGTGAAAGGGAATTGCCGAGTATTATAAACAAAATATTATTTAAGAGTTGGCTAAACCTAAACACCACGGAAATCTTTATGCTGCGTTTCCACGGCCCGCTTTCTCATGAGCCAGATCGCGCCAGGCCAGGAGACAGGCCGTGGGAACCGTCGCATCCGATGGGACCTGCGCAAGCTGCGGTTGCCGTCCGATATGTCGGCGCCGGCGTGGCCCGAGTGCGTTTCTTCTGCTTGCTTTTTGCTATCAAATGTTGACCACTGAATAAAACCACAGCGACTGCACACGCAGCTATATGCTGCGTATCTGCGTATCTGCGTATCTGCGTCTCTTGACATGTTGGAATAGTGGCCAACAGGCCGCACCAGGCCGACTCACGCCGTGGGAATTCTCGGCATGGGCCGCGACATGCCTCGTCAGGCGTAGCAGCGCTTGGTGCGGCCTATCAGTTAACGGGCTGTGGGACAGTGGGTTTAGAAATCTGCGTGTACACATCATTCTTTGTTGTGTGATATGTCCAAACATATTTATTTATTATTTTATTTATTTATTATTCTTGGATGTTTAATCCAATCATTGTGCAAAGATAACATAACGCCTGCATTCCCCGAAGGATCAGGGAGACAGAGGAGTCAGTACGCCCATATTGCGGCAGTTCTCTTTTAGCCCCATGTAATAGTTGTCGAGCCTAATGCGAACATTACACCAATCCGGACAAATACTCGATCTGGAGATCGTACCCAGGAGCTCGACATTCGCGCTTACGTACGTAGACCAACGAGGAGGTCAAGCCATGTTCAGGTATGATCGATTATTTCTTCTTTATTAAAATGTATCAAAAAACTTAAAACACAAAACTCAGGGACGTAAGCCACAGCAAATATGGAGCAATTTTGATCCTCTAGTTGCAGCAACTAGCTATATTCCTATTTATGTCGCTTTTCATAAAATTTCATGAAGCTACATAGACGCAACGGGGAAGAAAACTGCCAAATTAGTTCCGAGTAGATGGTGCTAAGTGTTTGTTACTTTCATTCAGCTGCCAATGGAGCTCCTTGCCGAAAACTTTGCCGCGAGATGGTGCTAAGCATTTTTTTTTTGACGCCGATTACCGATGGGTCACTTTGTCTTCAAGATGACTTTGACAAGTGACAAACCCACAGCGCTCACTTGCGGCGAAGTTTCCGGTAAAAAACCTCACTGGCAGCAATGACGACATCATTGTCTGGCAGCAAAAGTTGGCAGTTGTTTCAACCAAAATTGCTACATAATATGAGCAGCACCTAAATTCAAATTCAAATATTTTATTTCAGATAAACCCATATAATGTTAGTAGTAGTATAACTTAGCCTAATGTTAGTATTAAATTGAATTAATAATAAAAGTAAACCACACCTGACCACCCCAAAAAAAGCACCCCAGATTCACTCACCAATCCCGGAGGTCCAGTTAAGGTATGGGTCTTCCCACTGCCAGTCTGACCGTAGCAGAAGGCTGTGCAGGAGAATCCTTCCACAGCCATCTCTAACAGCCTCTTGATACCAGAATATTCTAGAACGTCTTCCTGTTTGAGAACAAAATTAAAATCTATAATAGCAGAATTTGGTGAGTGGTGATTCACCGTAGTCAGTGTTGTTATGGATCTCTTTTTGATTTTAACCTCTTGGTTTCCGGCTTTTGATCCTCAATTACTTTTCTAACTGATTTGTATTTTGTTTTTCAAAGTCAAACCTAGGGTTATACCTAGGGTAGGGTATACCTGGGTATACCTACATCTTTTCAGTAGGTACACATGAACATACAGTGATCCTTATAAGTAGTGTGATTATTTTAGGAGCTGTAGATTTGCTAGATTACAAGAGCTGTAGTTTTGCTGTCGTGATGCCGGGTTTTCTAGGACCTTAACATTCTAAAATTACACTGTGTTATAGCAATGCAAAAAGTTACAGGCCTAAGAATAATACGTTTAGGTACCGCAGTGCTATTCTGTATAAATCTCACCGTGAAAACTTAGGTGAAGTGAACGTGGAGTGAGCTGTCAATAGTGTCAATCCCTAGCATCAGGTAGAATGACAACTCACTTCACCTAGGTTTTCACGATGAGATTTGTACAGAATAGCCCTACTGCTTACCTGTGTCGCTTCAGGCTCAAAGACGACGTTGTAGGAGAAGACCTTCGCCTTCTGACTGGGGGTGGTGTTGTGGCAGATCACCTGGCCTTTACCGGGAAACTCCAGCAGTAAGCGCTCCCCACACGAACGCTCCTTCTCGCTGATTGGACGAACTCTACGGAAAATATGAACAGACTGAAGTTATGGCCTTATGTCATTACAAAACGAATTCTAATTTAACCCAAGCTCAAACCTTGGAGCTAGTAATTGTATTGTAAACTTAATTCCGATAATCGTAAAGTTCATAGTACAGACGAACGCCAGCACATCAAGCTACTACAATCTGTCAAATATCTTTAATAGATTTACATCTTTATCGCAGCATTTGGTTCAAGGTTGATTGGGAAAATTTTACAGTTTCGGGTGGCTTGACCTGCTGGCGTCTGTACAAAATTAACAACAACTCGTGTCTAACGTCAGTTTTTGTAATTAGAACTTTGACATTGGCGCCGATTCTCTTGTCACAAATGCCTCTAAACTAGACTAAAAATCACTAAAATTTAGTTTATTCCTGTCAAACGACGATTTCCCATTCTGAAATTGACTAAAGTGACACAACTTAACTATATTTCAGTTTGACAGGACTAAGATTGTACGGAGTTATTAGTTTAGTGAAAATGGCAATTTTGCTATTCTGAATTTGACTGTTTTCACCTAAAATTTTAATTGACAAACTAAATCAGACTATGTTTAATCGCGATTAAAAAGGTGTGGAACAAAATTAGTTGACATGAACTAAAATTCACACCGAGACCTTGACTTCGGATGCAAAAACAGTAGTGTATTTTTTTCTTTTCTTTTGCATATATCTCGAAAACGGTGAGTCCTATCGCAAAAATAATGAAAATTTGGCCCCCCTTTATAAAACTCATAAACCCCTATGACTTAACATGTAGGTACCAAAAAAAAAGGTACCTATATTCCATATAAAACACGTTGAAGCTGCCCTCTCCCTGCGCCCCTCCAGCTCTAAAAGATAATTATTTGACCCGGTAACGACAGCGATGTCGGTGAACAAAATATGACAAGCCTTGTCACATCATAGTGATTTCGTTAGTCCAATTAAAGCCACCGGGTCAAATATACTACAGGCACTATACCACGCGGAGTCACGATTGTCAAACTCGATTTTAGTTGTGTCAAAATTGTTATTAAATTTAGAGGTTTTTTTTTGCAGAATAGCTCTAAGATTCTCATAGCAAAAAGTAAGGGATTTTAGTGATAGTTTAGTTAGTTTAGTTCGGTGTACAACAGAATCGGCACCAATATGTATCGAAAGTGAGTAGATAAAAAACCGGTTTTCCAATAAGTGTAACTTTGTGATTCAAATTCGAACCTGGGAACGAACATTGAAATAAAAAACTTTGGCATGTATAAACAACATAGGTATTATAATTCAAGAATGCAATGGATAACAATTCTCGGTAACGTAATAGAAGAGTGCAATAACAATGTATGTATTCACACGTAAGCAAAACGACAGCCAACGAAATGATAAACAGACTATTAGGTACATGTTTTACAGGCATCGTAATGTAATGATTTAAGAATATGTTGAGAGTATAATTGGGCAAATGTAACAGAATAGTATGCATGTGATTCTTTTTTTCTCTTGGTGTCATCATAACAAATACTGAGGATCCTAATGGGATGACAATTATTTTTATAGCAGAGTGGTTTGCCATGATGACTACCCTTAATTTTATAGGATAAGTTAATTAAGGATGTGTATTTCAAATCGAATACAATGTGTAGGTATTCGCACAATTGAATCGTTGTGAAGTGAAATATTCACATCGTAAGTTGTTTAGTGTCAGACATTTGGGTTTATTTTTTGCTGCTCGATCGTAGGACAATCTGCAGAGTTTTTGTTGTTGGTGCCAGGCCACAATGATGCCAAGACAGGACAGCAAAAAATAAACCACAGGTATACTTATTAATTTTTTTTTTAAAAGGGGGGAGGTATGTAGGGACTACAGGTAGCAGAAATGCTAACAGTGCAAAATGCAATGTTCCCCGCGCATTAGGTTTAGCGACGAGTCGTTTTCCCAGCGCCGCGGTAATAACTTGTGTACTGTGTAACTAATGTAAGAAGCGTCATAGTGCTTAAGATTCATGCTCATCTGAATAGACTTTATTTCGTACACCTGATTTTCATTTATCTCCTTCTCCAACAACGATACTCATAAGGTCCCAACACAGTACTTTAGCCATAATATTATGTATCAAACACATAGAGACAGACGAACGATGATATGAGTTAATTTCATAATAAAATATGTTAGGTAGACGCCAGCAGGTCAAGCCACCCGAAACTGTAAAATTTTCCCAATCAACCTTGAACCTTATGCTTTAGCGATAAAGATGAAAATCTAATAAAGAAATTTGACAGATTGTAGTAGCTTGATGTGCTGGCGTCTCTGTACAGTCCTACCAACTTATCTGTGAACTGAAAGAGGACGCCACCGTCGATGCGTCGGCACAATCGAAGATATTTCACAGATAAGTTGGTAGGAGTGTAGGTACATGTTATTTCATCACAAATTATTAAAGCTATTTTGTTTTTCGATGATTAAGAATTGGTAGGTACTTCGGCAATTGTTTAATTGACGAGATTTTTTGTCAGTGAAAATCTTTAGGTATTTTCATACTTGCTTGCTTAGTTACTAAATAGTTGAATGACTATTTCTGTTCCAAAAACGATTATTAATGACACGAACAAATTGACTCGACTGATGGTGATCACAATCAAATAGATAAGTACATACAAAAACTATAATGATTCGAACATTAAAAGCACACAGCTCAAACTGAAGGAAATTACGACAATATTTATAGACCAGCCAATGATTAACGGCCGAAATCTTGAATCTTAGACAAGTTTTGTACATTAGCTATCGCGTTTGGGAACATCAATCAATCGAGGGCGGAGTCGTCCTTTCAGGTTGAAACCAATGACTTATTATAAATCATTGGTTGAAACTGATTGTGAGAAAAATATTCAAGGACGTCGTTCTATGTACTTTGTTTTGTTTAGTTTTTTATTTTGATGGCGCAGGATCGAGTTGAGTGGAAAATGGAAATGGAGTAAGCCTTTGCCTTTATGTGGGACATCACAGGCTGATGCATCGCATAGCATAGCGTAGTAAAAATGGTAAAAAGGATCTGTCCGCCAGCTGTCACAGCTGGATATTTGAAGAACTACTAATGCTATCAACTTCAAATTTGGAACAGTGTTAGAACGTTTGCCCAACTATTTTGCAAATAAGAAAGAAATATATATTTTTTTTGCAACAGTGTCTGAAAGGTCTTAAAAATTCGAAGTGGGTTACTAGAGCTCGCCCGCGTGGATGTAGGAAAATATCCCACGGGAACGTACCACCGGGAAATCCTTCCGTATTCCTGATCTGCATGATAAAGGGAATCTCTGTGCAAAATTTCAGCAGGTTCAAAGGGCTGGGCGTTGATGAGTCAGTCAGTCAGGATATCTCTTTTTATTTATATACCTAGATAATATATATTTAATATTAGTTTACAATTAGGTATATATTGTTAATAATACTTTACTTACTTCCAATTTGTCATTATTTACGTTATGTTACGTTATATGTTCTTGTTCATAGTCAACTGATGTTAGATACGAGTATTTTGTGAGTCATCATAACTTAAAAGTGCTATTTACAGTTTGGTCTGAAGAAGGCTTTCAACATTATGGCTTGTCCTTTGAAATGAAATTATAATTCAGTACCTAGCTACCAGTCATCTGTTTCTTATTTGAGTTTTTACACAAATTCATTTGTTTCTTGGTCTCTTTGGGACCTCGATGCCAACACTTTCATTTGATGTCCGTATGAAGGTCTTGTAACTAAGTTCTAGTTCTATCTATGTTATTTTCAAGTAAGTAGAGGAATCTAGGTTCTAACCTGGAAAGTCGTATTTTAATATTTTTTTTAATATAAGAATAAAGTGATTAACGAGAAAATTAATGTCAGTGTAAAAAAAAGCGTGGGGTGCTCGATATCAATTGTTGTATTTTTATTTAAGTATCTAAATATTTATTACCAAAATATCTTACTATTTCTAATTCGAAATGCATTTTTTATTTTTGTTTATTTATTTTTTACCAAGATATGTTACTATTTCTATTTAGAATTACTGAGTTAGTGTAAGAATGTCATACAAAGCACCCCACGCTTTTTTTTACAATGACATTAATTTTCTCGTTAATCACTAGGTGAATTCTTATATTGAAAAAATACTTTTTTACATTTTAGTTTAGTTTAATGGTATTAAAGCGAGTTTTTTAGTTTTTTTATATTATAATTTATTTTTATTAAAGCGTGTTTTTTTTAATTTATATTATACTATGATTTATTTATTTTTTTAATTATTATATTGTCATCGGTCCCTGATAAGCGTGAAAAATTTCGAATTAATCTGACCATTTAAAGCGGGTAAAAATCAAGATCAAAGAATCCGTTACATACAGGTGAAGCTAATAAAAGCGTCTCCGCTACAATATGCGTATCATTGTTTCGCTCCACACATTGCCAAGGTGTCATTCGAACGAGTATCGATTTCTTTACAATCAAAGGAGCATGTCAACAACCCAAATACCTACCTACAGGTTGTGTTCGATTAAAAGCATCGATAGATAACACGGCTTTGCTGTTTGACTGGCAATTATTAGCCGATTTATACTTTTTGAATAGTCTCTCTACTATGTAATTATGCATGTACAAGCTTACTTATTTATCAAAACGTTGACAAAGGTGACGCATTAAAAATTATAGAATAACTAGATCGTAATCAAAGCATTGTCATCGGCTCATCGTAATGCATCGACTTATTTGCATGCCAAAATAAGGCGAAAAGTGTCATAGTATCTACAGTATTTTTTAAACGACTTCAAAAAAAGGAGGTTTCTCAATTCGACCGTATATATTTTTTAGTTTTTTTTTATTTATTTTATTTTATTACTTTTAGGAAAGCTTACAGCTAATATATTTCCATATTAAGTACAAAGATGGCCAATCACAAGCTTCCACCAACGATTAAAGTGAGCAACATTAACAAACACGCGAAAACAGCGACGTAAGAAATAACTAAAATTTCACGCTCAAAAAATACAATAAAAAAGTTAAAAAGAAAAAATGGTTATACATCGAAAAAACAATTATTGAATGTTTTTTATGTGTGTTCGCGGATAACTTCGTCGTATAAGAACCGATTTTAATGATTCTTTTTTTGTTGTAAAGAAGATATCCCAAGGGTGGTACCATGATAAGGAAACCGGGATCTGATGATGGCATCCCAGAGAAATCGAGGGGAACCTTCAAATATTATAGGCACACCTATAGCGATTTGAGTATTTTTTATAGTAACTCATGCATTTGCTCCCGGAAAGCACCATTCGGTGAAGTGGAACTGATGAGGAAGACCACAGATGGCCATCGGAACTACTCAATAATTCATATTTCACGGATTGCGATTCGATTATTATTAAGCAATTTATGCTCGTCATAATACATAAGTCAGTGAGTGAGTGAGTCAGTCATCAGTTCCAGTTCTCCTGGTTCCTTACTGGGAGAACTCTTCAACAATTAACGTCCTTGTATCAGGAAAAGCAGTATTTTATAAAAGTTTATGAGCAGTGGACATTAGGCTATTGTAACTTAGATAAATTACAGACTGACTAAAAAGTGAAAAATAAAAAAACTTTTTTACAAAAAAAAAAAAAAAAACAAGTGAAAAATAATTTTAATTTCGGAAGTCGGTGGCAAAAAGCTAAAATACAGATCAAAAGACACTGACTTCCGAAATTAAAATTATTTTTCACTTTGTAGTATTTTTTTTGAAGTCGGTTGTTTTTTTTTGTAAAAAAGTTTTTTTTACTACTTTTGTATCACCGCATTTAAACCAAATAAATGTATGCTTAATATACCATAATAAAATATTTCTAGCTAAGAGCAAGTTCTAAATTGTGTTAAGCACACAGGAAGGAACGTAAGCTTCCGTTTATATTATATATTATATTATCACTTGAAAACTTTCTTCTAACTCAAAAGGAAAACAATTTTAAAATAGTGTAGGTTTCAATAATGTAGCTCCAATTGTTCGACTCACCTTACAACCACGTTGATGTTGTCCTCATCAGCATTGAGCGTGGTGCTGGACCCTCGCGTGCTGATGCGATCCAAACTGCCTGCCCTGCTGCTGCCACTGTAACAATAATACAACTGCTTAGGAGTTAAGATCACCATGATTTCAGGCGAAAGACGTCCACTGGTGGACATTGGCCTCCCTCAAGCCCCGCCACTTCGACCAATTCTGTGCTTCCCGCATCCAGCGGATTCGTGCGGCCTTCACAAGGTCATCGGTCCACCTTGTGGGAGGCCTTCCTATGTTACGTCTTCCGGTACGCGATTACCACTCCGGAATCTTTCGGGCCCATCGGCCATCTGTTCTGCGAGCCCAGTGCCATTTAAGTTTGGCAATTCTTCGAGCTATGTCGGTTACCTTGGTTCTCCTGCGGATCTCTTTATTTCTGACTCGATCACGTAGGGAAACTCCAAGCATAGCCCTCTCCATTGCCTTTGGGTGACTTTTAGCTTAGCCTTCTAATAAGGCCCATTGTGTTTGTGAGCGACCACGTTTCAGTGCTGAAGGTCATCACTGGCAACACGCACTGGACAAAAGATCAAAGGATTTAAGATAAGCAGGGAAAAGTGTACTATACTGATACATGAATTATTTAGAATTTAATTTATATTTACTAGTAATTTAATGTTTAATATTTTTTATTTTACTTTGACATTTAATTTTTTATGGACTTTTTTATTTTATTTTGACATTTAATTTTTTATTGATTATTTTATTTTAATTTGACATTTAATTTTTTATTGATTTTTTTTGACATTTAATTTTGTATTGATTTCTTTATTTAATTTTGATATTTTAATATTACTATAATAATTTCATAATTGTGACTGTCAATTTTTATCCTGTACCTATTTTCATTATTTGCATACCCATGTGATGGTTAAACATGGAGAACTTTATTATTCATTTAAAACAAAACATCAATGTATAATTTAACCCATGTTTGCAAATTAATAAAATGAATGAATGAATGAGTGTTCCGTTCCGACTTCCAAGGCCCAAAAGAAACGCGACTGGGTTTCAGGGATGGCAATGACAGATACATTATGAGTGTTGTTTAATGGGATTATTTGAAAAGGATGGCTGTCAATTAACTGATGCCATCTACGTGGAAAGCGACGTAAGTGGTCATCGCAATGCCCATGGTTAACAATGGGCATTTACGGGATGATTGTGAAATGAGGGGCTTGTGGCTAAGTAATAAAAGCCGCACGGGTCGATTGACCTTGTCGCGATTGGTCCGCGGATGGGTGACCATCTTTAAATACCAAGACCCCTCAGTGCTTCGGAAAGCACATTAAGCCGTTGGTCCCGGCAGTCATTCGTGGATCTTTGTCGATCGTTACGGGTCGTCAGAAACCCGAAATTCTGACAACCAGTCTTACCATTATCGGTATCGTTATTACCCAGTAAATGGGTTGTGGAGGTCAGATAGGCAGTCGCTCCATGTAAAATACTGGTATTCAGCCGCATCCGGTAAGACTGGAAGCCGAACCCAAAATAGTTGGGAAAAGGCTAGGCAGACCTAGAATAAAGATGCTGATGCTAGTGTTGTGGCAGTAGAGGAATACGCGGTCCCTAGCCACCTATTACGGAACGGGAGAAAGAGCTACAGATTGAAATCTACATATACAGGGTTACTTGTAATTTATTCAACGTACCTATTCCTTGAAGGACGTCATAGTAAGGTTAAAATGCAACAAATTAAGCCACAAAATGTTCTACCGAAATTCAATATTACTAGATTTTTATTTATTTTATGAAAAATACAATTCAAAAATCATTAACGGCGCGACTTTACTGGAATTTAAGTTATTATCATAGCTGATTAAAAATTAAATGTTGAAAAATGCCTAAAACTGTGGCAAAGATTATTTTTCGTACTTAATTTATATTTTTCTTACACAAAAATTACAAAAAAAAAATACTGAGTTTTGGTAGAACATGTTAATTTGTTGCATTTTAACCCTACTATGACGTCCTGCAAGGAATACCTACTTCGAATTACAAGTAAGGTATATAAATAAAAATCTATTGCCGAATGTATAATCATATCACTGTATGTACGCATATCACTTCAGAACGGTTGCACCTCTTTGGCTAATTCTTTTTTTGTTGTGTTTGTAACTGTTGTTAGGACAAGGTTTGCATGAAAGAAAATGTTTGAAGAGTTGCCGGGAAAACTGAGAATGCAGTTTCTATGGGAGTTTTGTATGAATTATTTAAATTTTAGCAGGACAACGTTTGTCGGGTCAGCTAGTAAGTATTGATAGTGATACAAACTACTAAGTACCTACTTATCAAGCACACAGGTAGGACAAGCATTTTCGTAAGTATCATTTTGGCTTCCGTTGGGGTAGGTATACCTCATAGACATAAAAAAAGGAGGACTCCGCGCCACGCGTATCGAAAGTGAAGCACCGTACCGATCTATGTGTGCGTGATTTGACAAAGACGCCGCCATGTCACATAATGGCGGTCGGCATGCTATGATGTAAATGTGTGCGTGAGGCGCATGTTTGTACAAACGGTCACATACTGTGCTTCACTTTCGATATGCGTCGCGCGGAGTCAATCTTTTTTTATACGTCTATGGTATACCTATATTTTCTTTTGCTGAAGGAATTTTTCCCACAATACTACGTCTATTTTCAGTAAACAGACAAATAGAACGAATTGTCTGTTATCATAGGAAATTGCTATTTTATGACCAGTAATATGCAGGGGTCGTTTGTTTAAAGTACAGTTGATCTAGATATTAGTGTTTACATAGATCTAATAAATGGTTGAAGGGGCAATTTTCTGTATAAATTGTCATAAAATTCTTTGATGTTAGAATTTGCCCATTTTTTATGCATGAACGGTAATAGTGCTGGTAGAATCGATTAGGTTGTAGACTCGTAGGTAATTTAAAAGATATTGACAAATACGTCGCGTGAATATTTTAGTCGTAGCTACCTACTTATGTATAGAAGGTGCAATAAAAATATCTGCCACGGTTTCAATGGGAGATAGTATTTTGTAAGTACATAGATTATAATAGTGAAGAAATTTCGTACCCCGGAATAGTTAAATCAATTTGAGAAGCTATAGTAATTAAATAAACATTTAGGACTTCATTCTGCATAACGTGGTTCACAAACTACGTGCCATGTGTCGCTTCTCCAATGAAAACAATTGCTACCTATTTCTAACTGTTTTGTGAATGAACACTAATTACAACGGCACGATTTCATACAAATAAATCAATTAAAATTTATACGCACATTTATTGTATGAAAAAATTTATGGCATAAGATCAATAATATAACTTCACTATTGTAATCTATATACACAATACTGTCTCCCATTGCAGCCGTGGCAGATATTTTTATAGCACCTTATATTTTCAAGCAACTGTTTTTGCAGCTTTTATTTAATACTAAAGCCTATTTTGGTTTAAATATTAAATCCAGTTTAACTGGTACAGTCACCCGCGCGTCAAAGGTAAGAAAACTAGTAAAAGCTGGCCTCTTATTCTGTTGAAACTTCCTAGTGGATACGCATACTCTGGCGGCATCTATAACGCTACTTGCGAACTACGTATCAAAGGCCTGACGTCACACAAATCCCAAATCGCGCAAGCAGAGTTTACCGCGCGACTGATGGCTTAAACTTTACTTGTTACTGTTACTTTACTTTACGGTTACTGGGAACATGTCACGTTCCCTTCAAGGGGAGATAGTAGAGGTCATTAGGTATCAAATTACTCATGGGTTACACGCGTCAAAAAATGTAAGTTTAAAGACTAAAACCCGACTCTGAAAACCCACGCTCTAAAAAGTACGAAACAAGAAAATATTTTCATCAGAAATTAGAAAAAGACAGACATATTAAAAATCCGGAGTCACACGTCATGTTAGATCAGATTACGTGTGGCTCCAGATTTTTAATTTGTCTGTCTTTTTCTAATTTCTGATGAATATGTTTGGCTCACATCTGAGGTGTGATTTTAGAAATTGTTCCCAATTATCGGGTGCATGCAAGCAAAGCCGTAACAATATATATATTTTTGAAATGTGCTCATTTTGCCCTTTCATTTTGATACCCAACACGGCATCATTAAAAAAACTTTTTTTTTTAGTTCATGACTTTATGCCCTCTAGAGGGCGCCATATCAATATCAATTTAATGTGAAATCACATAACCTATAACCAGCGGACGATCAAGACGCTTCTAACGATACCTCATTTGTCAAAATATGATAAGTAGTTTAGAAGTTATGAGGGTACAGATGAACATAGATACATACATACATACCGGTCAAAATCATAACCCTCCTTTTTGCTTCGCCGTAGTCGGGTAAAAATCACCCACCATCGAGATTTAAAAAAAAATTCTGGACATGTTTGATTGATTTTTCTTTCCTAATAAATCTAGTTTATTCACTCACTTTTCAACTGTTACACCGCGAAAATGTTTATACCTCGTTGGATAGCTAATAAAGCGTACTTAGATGTTTATGAAATAGTACGTACGCCGATAAAATAGGGATCGTGATATATTTCCAATTACCCTGTATGTAATATCCCGACATGAACCGTCGGGCAGTAAATATCCCAAATTCCCAACAGACAAAAGTTGACATAACACACGTCTGCACCCGTAGCATGACAACATTTTGTCGACGGAAGAACAGACAAAACACGGATTGCCATGCTTAGACGCGTAGAATGCGTAGAAATATTTCTACTAAGTATCTGTCATTTTGTCTATTCTTCCGTTGACAAAACCCATTTTTATGGCGGTCATGCTAAGCGGTCGGATGATCCTCTCTTTTCTAAGGAGGATGAGTGAACTTTACACCCGGTTCCTCATGCCTCTACTATACATTTAGTATGTACAGTCAACAAAAGAGATATCTAGGCAGGGTATACTAACATATTTGTATGTGAATTGCTTCATGTTCAATTTCGTGACAATATACTATTTTGTGTTGGTGTGTTACAATGTAGGAGTATTGCAAAAACAAAGTAATATTATATAAAATTGAACATGAAGCAATTCACATACAAATATGTTAGTATACCCTGCCTAGATATCTCTTTTGTTGACTGTACCTAATAGGCCAGCTCAGTCAAAATGTTATCTATCGATTCTTTAAATATCTCAAATTGACATCAAACATCGGATTTATAAAATGCCATTATGCCAGGTTTTCATCATGTCGAAAAAAATGTGGCATAAAGCAGAACTAGGCTTAGTATCTCGTTTCGACTCAAGTAATAGGTGCGCAATCTCCCACATCCCGATGTAAACTAAACAAGCCGATTCGTTCCTCCGTGAGTAATTTCAGAATTACTTTAGCATTAAACATAATCGCAACCGCATCGAATTTAATACTCAGTAATTTGACCATAACGATAAGGAAATGTATCGTCCAAGTGTTTCCGTTGCGTGGTAATCAGAGGTCTCACGACATCGCCGCCATGATGGATTATGGGTGACTGTTGACTTTAAAAAAGACGTGGGTAGAATTTGTTTATTTTCTTTAAGGGCTTGTTTCACCACCTACGATTTAGTTTCTAAAATAATTTCATACAAATTCTGTTCCATTTTTGAATTTATTCGGTAAGTAGTGGCTATTCGGACATCGTGAAATAGGCCTTTAGAGTAGCAATGTTCGTAGCAATATAACTTATCATCACACCTGTAGGTACTGCCCAATCAATGAAGGGTTAGGTAGAGGTGTACCTAATAGTACCTTCATTCATCCACATTTCGCCAGTTAATCAATAACTCAATAACACTTTGCCCGATCTGAGAATCGAACCCAGGACCTTATGCTTATAGGTAGAGGTATTAGGAACAGGGTGTAAGTTCATTGGTCCTCCTTAAAAAAGGAGGATCCTCCAACCAGACGGTTATTTTGCCTTTTTTTTTTTTTTTTTTTTTGTGGATGGGAAATCATCAAATGACTTCTCCCGCTCTGGGCAGAGCGGGAGGGCGTGTCAGACTTTTACTGACTAAAACCCACCCATGTTCCTTCAGCTGCCCGTGCCAGGGCCACGGTATCTCTTTCGAACTACCCGCGACCCCGGCGGCATCGGCCCAATTGACCCCGTCACTGCTGACATCTCTTTGAGGCGCGCGTGGAACACAACGCGCCGTCGACCCGGGCCTGGTCCTTACCGGACGGCGAGCTGCCCATGACTCGTCGTCCGCAAGCCCGCGCCTACGGTGGCCGGGAATCGGCAATCGATTCCCGCCGCCCAGGGCGTCTCCTACGGCGGCTAGGGGCGCGAGGGCGCGGCTGTTGCCTCTCCCTCACGCGTTCCGCTTCCTCCTTCGCGAGCATTACTGCTTCGCAGAAGGAGGTGACGGCTTCCCATGCACTCTCGCTCCGCACCATGGCCTGGACCAGGTTTGGACGCGAGAGATCGCCGCCGCCGATCGCCTCCGTGAGAACACGGCGGTGCTCCGCCCAAGCCGGGCAGACCTCCACTGTATGCTCCACCGTGTCCTCCGGGCGATCCACACAATGGTGACACCCGGGCGTTTCCTCCCGCCTTATCCGAAACAGGAACCTCCCGAAACAACCGTGTCCGGTGAGGACCTGCGTCAGGCGGAAGGTGAGGACGCCGTGGCGCCTCTCCAACCACTCCTCAAAGAGGGGACTTATCGCCGCAATTGTGGCGTGCCCAGCGCTGGGTTGCGACAATCGCACTCTCCATGTCGCCATGAGATCCCGCCGGAGCTCTGTCCGCTGTACCGTGATTTCTCGCGGCAGCGGAGTTACGCCCCGGCGTTTCACCTCCTCGCGCCACTCCCACACGTGCGCGAGGACTTTTGCCTCCAGATCCCATGGCGGTAATCCGGCAAGGAGGCACGCCGCCTCACAGGAGACCGTGCGGTATCCTCGGACTAGCCGGATGGCCATGACCTTCTGGGACGCGTTCAACCGGCGGGCTGGTCGCAGCCTCAGGGAACGCGCCCACACCGGTGCCCCGTAAAGGGCCATGGACCGCACGACCCCCGCGTAAAGCCTCCGGCAGGAGGCGTTTGGACCCCCCAGATTGGGCAGGAGCCGCTTCAAGGCAGCCCCGGCCCGCTCCAGTCTGGGAGCCAAACGTCGGAAATGCTCCACGAAGTTCCACCGGCTGTCGAGGACGAGTCCCAGGTACTTCATCGTCGACTCGACTCCGATGTGAACCCCTCCTACCGTTATTTGGGAACCCGACGGTGGCGCGTTCCGAGGACCATGAAAACACATGACCTCGGACTTGTGCAGGGCCACCTCGAGTCCCAACTGCCGGATCCTCTCTACGATTGTCGCAACCCCGCGTGTCGCTAGTTCAGCCGCCGCCTGGTGCGACCTCCCCTGCGCCAGGACCAGCGTATCGTCAGCGTAACATACAACGCTGACGCCGCTAGGGAGGTCGGCGCGCAGCACCCAGTCGTACCCGATGTCCCACAGATGTGGCCCCAGGACCGATCCCTGTGGGACACCGCACGACATCTCTCGCCGGTTCCACTCTCCCTGATGACCGGGGTAGATGACGGCCCTGTCCGTCAAATAGAAAATCCTCCTTAGAAAAGGAGGATCCTCCAACCAGACGGTTATTTTGCCTGACGCTTGATGTCGGGATGTTGTTTACATATGCCAGTCGCGCGGTAAACTCTCCTTGCGCGATGCAGGATTTGTGTGACGTCAGGTCTTTGACGCGTAGTTCTCATGTGGCGTTGTAGATCCTCAACAGTAGCTTGCGGCTATTATACCAACGAGGCAGTAGTGATTTATTTTAGGTACTGTTTACAAAACCCAATTCATTAACTTAGTAGCTCTGTATTAATGAATAATAAAATACTTACTTAAAACCACGATCATTATATACACTCCTACCAAAAACAAAAGCAAGGCGTGATTCACATAAAGGCAGGAACACACTGTTCCCAGAAATGCTTTACTGAAAGTAGTTGAATATTCAAATAGTTTTGGGTGTGATTGACAGGTGGTGCGCCATAGACTATTACAGGCTAAATGCCAAGGGCTCTCCTATTGACCGCTGGTTATATTAATGAGGCTTTCGCTCTTTTCACTTTGATTGGGCGTTTCTAAGTAAGTAAGTAGTCGAATAATCGCAGTTTAATGTCGATAAGATTTAAGTTTCTCAATTTTAATTTTCAGTAATAAAAAGTACTCGTTGTTAAATTCGAGGATTCAATCTACTACAATTTCAGTAACTTTGCCGTGAAAACGTACCATAGCTATAGATTTAAGTTGGATCGTTCAAGTCAAGCTCATTGATAAATAGCGAATAGTGGACCTCTCCCTAAAAGCACTCTTCGCGATGTGACCACAGATCGAGGGAAGATTCTGAGCTAGATGTCACGTTCATTAGCTAAAATTGAAGATTTGTATTGAGCTTATACCCAACGCCATGCCCAACTAACACATAGGCGCTAAGACAAGTGTTATAGTAAATCTATTAGAGTGCTAACCAGATCCTAAAGTTATAAATAAGTGTTACGCATTCGGAGTTAGAGCGCGCTATAACTCTACTATACCCCCGAATTGGGCACACTTTTTTATCACCTTAGGTAGTTTAATGGCGGTAAAGTAGAGTTACAAAATGGGCTAAGAGGTATATTAGAGCAATAAAAGAGCTATAATAGCGATAACTGAAACTACAAGGGATACAAACGTGGTAAATGGGCGAAAATTAACTTCTTTAGTGGTATAATAGAGTAAAATATCGTTTACTAACTCTTTGGGTGCTAAGAGGGCTACAAATAGGTGTATACTAACTCCTTGAGCGGTACAGTAGAACTACAATGTCGCGCGAAGTGATAAGAGGGTGGCAAATAGGTGATTATTAACGCTTTAAGCTCTAGTATAGATCCACAAAGGTTATAAAAACGGCCTCAGGTGCTAACATTTTTAACATCTAAGGAATTTTTGTTATTTCATCAACACAATAAACTTCTCGTTTTTTTAAACGATCAGTGCGTATGTTAATATTTGGCGGATCCAAAACGCCGCCATTCGTTTGTGACAGTGAAATTAAAAGTAATCTTTTAGTTTCAACTTACTGGACAAAGAAGTTGACTTTTTACTGCGAAGGTAAGTACACTGTGAATATAAGTGAAGTATATATATTATTAACAAATTATTCAAGCGCCCGATGTCTGTTGTCTATTTACTGAAAAGATATATTTTATTAGATATGGAGTAACCTAAAACTTTTGTATAAATCTAATAAAACGTGGCCTATTCTAGTTTAAGGTATCGTTCTAGTAGTATTAGAACACAATGAAGCAAAATACTTCAAATAAACCGTGTTTTCTTATCTTTTTCTAAACTTAGTCAAGTCAATTTGTAACCTAAACATGGTGCGCAAATGAATTTAGGGATCCGTAGTAACTACGCAAAATCACATCCAAATCGAGTATGTTAGAACAAAACTTGATTTAAAGACCGAAATAAGTTCCGATAGTAATGGCAATAATATTCATAATTTTATCTGTTATCTAAGTAGGTAAATAACTAAGTGTAGAGTGGAGATATTTTTTCTTATGAAATTACGTGACCGTGTAATAAATTAATTACTATATTTTAATTTATATATATTATTGTCAATAATAGCTAAAATTTTAACAAAACAGTACGAACAAAGATTTTTAATCATAATGAAATTATAATATTTACCCTTCAGTGGGATACAACAATGGCTAATTTAAAAAAAAACTATTTTTAATACAATGTCATACCTAAAGGTCATACCTAGTAAATAATTTATTTTTTTATATACCCAGATACATCATATAAACATATAAATCTAATGCAGGACAAGTTAAGGAAATTTAAAAAAATGTTAATAACAGCAAAGCACTTTTGTCCTCGATAGAAAAGCATACGATTGTTAGGGATTTCAGTAAATCAAATTTATCGGGGTAGTAGGTATGACAATGACCGACTCTTTGATAATTCAAAAGTGCCTGTAATTGGTTTAATTGAAAGAAATGCTTTGAGTTTGAGTTTGATACGGGCTTATATGAACCGGGGGAAAATACGACTGGAGCCGCATGCCATGAATACCTATTTATTGTATTTAAGTAAGTAGGTGTTTAATATTCTGTTAAAAAATAACTTAAGTATAATTTAATTTCAGAATGCCGTACAAAATGATATGTGATAAGCCGGAAGAACAAGAACAAATATCTGTTAACAATAATGAAAACAAAGAAAATGTGGCAAGTTCCGGATGCACGGTACAGGATTCAGGAAGTGTCAATAACGAAAAAAATATAGCAGATGCAGCTGCAACTGGTGACGTCGATAAAGAAGCTACCGACCCCTACTCAATCGAAAACGAATAAGAATCTTTATGTTGATGTTTGTTTAATTGTTTTCTTTCTTATATGACAGTTATTTGAATTATGTTTCAACGGACATATATTCGTATTTTGTGATTTTTAAATAACCTATCGCTTGATACTACCTATCTTGATTCATATCATTTATTTTTGTGTTTACTAGACGGCCAGCACACTTATTCTGTTGATTATTTAAAAAAAATTAAATGATCTTTTAAAATATGCCATATTTACCTACCTACTTCAAATATGAATGTTGGCGCCTTGCTACTCTATCTTCTTTTTTGAATATTTTAATCATATTACTATTGTCAATTTCTAAGTAAGGTATTACTGCCAAAAATCAGTAAATATGTTGTAACTATGTTCCTAGACTAGCAGATAAGGAATCGTGAATGAAGGAAGGAAATGATTACCTTAAATCGTATTGCTAAGCTGAATTTCATGATTCTTTATTAGACAAATTTGTTTCTTTATAGGTGATCGTTATAAGTGTCAAATTTTAAGTAAAAGACAAGTTATGAAAATTATGAGTAATAAATAATTCTTCATTTGAATATGATTCATTTAAAGAAAAACTAAGTTGATTTGTTTTGTGATGAGAATAAAAGAAATGTGATTGACATCTTGCGTTTAATTTGGTATTTTAAACTGTGTGAAGTAAAGGAAAAAATCAATCAAATTTCCGGAGTATGCGGAACCTCGATCCGCATTTTTCAAAGTACTTCCTCATGATCGCTTGTAGTTGTAGGACCACTTTCACACAAATAAGGGGTACAGAAGTGGTATTAAGCTCTATTACTCTACCTAAAGTTATACAGAAGTCACATTAAGCACTAGAACTTCTATGATAGCGAAAAATGTTCCTACTGTTTCACTTTAAGTAACATAAGAGAGTTTTGTACCGCTTTAGGCATTTGGTGGTACAAAATAGTTTATGAGCACCATTATCGAACTGGTAGCGGTAATTATTGCTTTTGTGCAACTTTTGGTTCTTGGCGAGAGTTTACTATCGCTTGCATAGCACTTTGGGAGGTTGTAGCCAATGCTTACTTATTATTTAGATCTTATAGTTGTAAGATTCACTTAAACCTATAACACAAGATGCTTTGCCTGTACTGTAGTGTTAAAAATTGCTGCTGTATGTCTTTAACCTTTAAACTCACCCTGATATTGCCCTTGTAACTCTGTGGTATAGCTCTAAGTGAAATATTTTGCTTGTCTACGCTCTTTTGTCGCGAAAAGTGGTAAGTGCTGCTGCTGTAGCGCCTTTATATCTTGTTAAGTTCTAGAACAAGCTCTAATTGACGCCTATGTGTTTATTGGGTGGTTACTTAAGTTAAATATTCTGCAATTATGACTTTAAGGAACTTGACTATTGTTTAGGACCATAGACAATTAGACATTGATGAGAACTCCTTCTGTTATAGGAAATATCCAATGACACTTTCAGCTTTAACTTTCAGATTCCTTTCAGTTTTATTCATATGTCCTTGTCCTAAATATATTTTGGATCGCAGCATACATCGCTATCAGCCGTCATCTCTTGCCCTTTCCAGCCTTTTCAATATTTTTTTCTTTTTCTTCGTCGTTCACTCAATGCCGAGGATCGTGATTCGTGACCACATACGACGCGTCTTAGTAGATTTCAGTACCTATTATTAGTTATTATAAGTAAAAGGAAAATATTATAACAGAATAGACCAGTGGTAACGGCCCGGACGAGCTGTAGGTCGACGGTTCATAACTTCGTACCCCGCAGGCAGGCGCGTTAAATTGTGTAAGTAATTTATTTCATCACTACAGATTCCAAAACTAGTGCAGGAAACATCATGAAGAAACCGGCAGAACATGTCTGCCTAGAACCAAAAAATCGAAGACGTGACATCGACTCATCTGCACTGGGCCCGCGTGGTGGATTACACAGACAGCCCATCTCTCCCACAGAGAGAGGAGGCTTGTGTGCCCGCAGTGAGAACATTATAGGCTGATTATGCTATAACAGGAAGTTCCCCAGATTCTCTTATGTCAATACACCCCTGAGTAGTTCACGGTCAAGGTTGATGATACTCGTGCAACCTGATAGTATCAGCTTTAATAAATTATTCAATCTGACTTGTGTTATGGCGCGTGGTGGCAAGAACGGTACAAATTGATTAATTACGTTCGCCTTCATAAGGTCAGTTAGTATTGTTAACTTGCATCTATTATTTGCGTTAGTGAAACAAACTGATTTGTTAGGAATGAGTCATTAAAGATTGTGGGCGGAGTTTAATAAATTAGGCGTTAGTACCTAGGTAACATAAGTTCATTGGATTATTATAACTTTTAAAGAAAGGTGTTTCGCAATAATAGTGACTCATACTTTTACTATAGTTTGAGGAATGTCAAGGACTGGACGTCTTTTGACTGTTGATGATGTCACTTTTTTAAAGGGTTGAAAACCTGGAATAATTGTGCAACGTTTCGGTAGTAAAGCTAGGCATCACAGACCCATAAGGCATAAGAATTGGTCGAATCCAGATAATATAGCACCTATAATGGGTATAACGGATAATCATGATGGTATGCTGAAGGGAATACAACGATAATTTTGAGTTTTTGAAATTCCTATAAAACCAAATGTATA
Organism: Cosmia pyralina; assembly: GCA_946251885.1. Lineage (NCBI taxonomy): Eukaryota > Metazoa > Arthropoda > Insecta > Lepidoptera > Noctuidae > Cosmia > Cosmia pyralina. The sequence continues at coordinate 3,342,107 of OX276354.1, forward strand.
TGGTTAAATCATTTGGATTTTTCATGTGTTATTTGACTATATCGCCTACTGTGGTACTAAAACCGAAACAAGATTACTTGAAATTTTTTCTATACAAAAAAAAATCCAAAGTAGCGCCGTCTATTTTCTGTTTTATACGATTATACGTAAACAGTTCCATAACGTGCCGTAAAATTTGCTTTAATTCGAAAGTATTTAAATATGTAAAGAACTTACTAAGCTAAAAATTTATTTAAATAAAGCATTTTGTCATAAATCTACAATTAAACGAAGCGCGTTTAGTTCAGGTGCGCGTGAGAGTCTTCTATCTCTCTCGCGTCAAACTAGACAGCCATAACGACATTTCACTTACACACCGAGCTAAACCACTCTTCAATATATCCGTATTACTGCCGTATCGCGGACTGTGGTACCTAGTCCATAGCAACTGTAGGAGTCAAAACATGGCCTCGTATCGTAGTCTTAGACCCTGCGATTACGGATTACGTTGCCATCATTCTTTTCAGTTAAACGTTAAGCATGAATGATGATGGGTTTATTAACAAAAGAAGCTTTAAGAAGATTGTGTGAAAAGTTAACAAAAGAGAAGCAGAAAAAGAAGAAGTGTGAAGAAGAAAAGAATGTGTGAAGTGTGTCATTTCCTTCCCAGCCATATAACAAAGAGTTGAACCCTGAAGATGACGACTAATGTAAGAAAAAGACAAAAGAAATAAGGATACCTAAGGTCAGGGGATGATGAAGCTATGTAACTTTCCTAGCCTTGGACCAAAAAAAAACAGAATATCATGGAAATCAATATCTATTAAGTATGAACTTTTATATTTTGTTGAAAATTCTGTTTTCATGAATGAAAGGAAAGTACGATCATTAGCAGTAACAATTTGGATCAAGGTTTCACGTATCAATACTCCATTAACTTCTGAATGGAAAGAGTGGAGTTATAGTTAGTTTAGAGCCAAGTGTAATTGCTAAAATGCTTACGCCATTTGTGCGGTTTGGATTAAAACGTTTCAAAGTAAATCGTCGAAGTTGTAGGTATGGGAATTTTATTAAAGATAAGTACATCTTGATCTGTTCTGTGGTATCTTGTATGGATCAGAATGTTGGGCCACAAAATGGATGAATGAAATGAATGCTAAGAGGGAGTGTGGTATTACGCGAATAAACCGACAGAATAAGAAATGAGTACATAAGAGGAAGTTTGAAAGTGGCACCGGTGGCTGAAAAGTTATGCGGAAATCGTATGGGCATGTAATGCGGAGGAATGAGGAAAATGTCGTGAGGAAAGTTTTGAGTATGAATGTCGATGGCTATAAGAGTAGGGACAGACCAAAGAAACGATGGATGGAGTATGTGAAAGATGACATGGCTAGAAAGGGGATGACTACCGAGATGACGACTATTAGAGAAGTATGGAAAAAAGGGACATGTTGCGCCGACCCCAAATAGATTGGAATAAGGGCAGAAGAATGATGATGAATATACTATTAAGTATAACAATAACTGAAAAACTTTAAACCAGTAGTGTCAAAGATGGTTTGTTTCGAAGTTTGCGTCCACTGGTCCGCGTCGGCCGAAACGCACGCACGGCACGCAACGGATTTTGGTTTGTAAGAAGAAATGAAAATGAGCGCGGTGCCGATAGTGGACGCAGTGCTATAGGAATTTCAACAAAGCAAACCAAAATCACCTTTACTTCTTAACTTATTGTCACCCTGTCCGTACAAGTTTGTCTGGTAGGTAGGTCAGCTTCGTTTGTCGTTAGTAGTGATTTCTAATCACTACTAACGACAAACGAAGCTGTGAAATGATAAAGTCCTGAAACGTATAATTCTATCTAAGTTTCAGCTACTAAAATAATATAATGTGGCGGAATCTACATCGCTACATACTCGTACGAACTACGCGTCACACTGACGTCACGCAATCCTGCATCGCGCAATCAGGGTTTACCGCGCGATTAGCATGTATACAACGTCCCGACATCAACCGTCGGGCAGTTGCCCACCAGACACAACACCCGTCTGGTCGGAGGATCCTCCCTTTTCTATGGAGGATGAGTGAACTTTACACCCTGTTCCTCATGCCTCTATAATACAAAGCAAGTTACATAAATAAATTGTACAATAACTTGTCATGAATACCTAGAAGTAAAAGTAGGAAAAGTTTTGAACACAGTCAACTGACAGAGAAACCATATTCAGGACGCAAAAGCGTTGTATTCGGTCTATGTGCGGTCTACAAAACACAGACAGTTGTATGCCTTACTTCAAATCATTAAAACTGTTAACATTTCCGGCACTATACATATTGGAAACTGCTCTTTTTGTAAAAAGAAACCCGCATTTATTTATTAAACTATCAGCAATCAAGAAAACTGAATTGCGTGCTCAGTACAAAAATCAATTATGTAACATAAAATGCAAGACTGCTTTGATGTACAAAAGCTTTTTCGGAATTGCTCCTAGAATATATTATATTAGGTCTTTACCTATGAAATTGCCGCTCTGCAGTACTGGCCATTTCAAATCAAAATAATTTTTGTTTGGCTAAGAATTCTAATTTCAAATTAATTTTATTTTAAAAACATGGATTTTTTTTCCAAAAGTAGTCATTTGTTTATTGATTAGTGTTACATATTCATCGCATTTCAATCTTTTTCGTCATCATGGATACGTTAAAAATTCGAGTAATTATGGAATATGAGTACCGTCGTGGCAGCAACGCGGCACAAGCGGCACGCAACATCAACGACGTTTACGGAGCTAACACTACAAACCAACGCACCACTTGTTATTGGTTTGCTCGCTTCCGTTCTGGAAATTTCGACCTGAAAAATGAACCTCGCGGTCGTCCGAAGACTTTGGGCGACAATGACGAATTAAAGGCGATTGTGGAAGCTGATGATACACAATCTACGGCTGAATTAGCAGCAGCTTTCGACGTTAGCGTCAAAACAATATTGGTCCATTTGCGTCAAATTGGCAAGGTAAAAAAGCTTGACAAATGGGTGCCCCACGAACTCAATGATCGCCAGCGCGAAGTACGCGTCGAGACGTGCCTTGCACTGCTCAACAGACACACAAATGAAGGAATTTTGAACTCATTGTTACCTGCGATGAAAAATGGATTCTGTTTGATAACCGCAAGCGTTCAGCAAGTTGGATGGATCCTGGTTCAGCACCTAAACAATGCCCTAAACGAAAACTTACCCCTAGAAAAGTGATGGTCACTGTTTGGTGGTCTAGCGCCGGTGTGATTCATCACAGCTTCTTGCCAAACGGGGTGAGCATTACTTCAGATGTGTACTGTGAAGAACTGAACACAATGATGGAGAAGCTGGCAAATCTCCAACCAGCATGGTCAATCGCTCGTCTCCGCTGCTCCTGCACGACAACGCGCGACCTCATACTGCACAGCAGACAGTCTCCAAGTTGCAAGAACTGGGGTTGGAAGCTCTCCGTCATCCGCCCTACTCACCAGACCTTGCGCCTACAGACTACTACTTTTTCCAGAATTTGGATAACTTCTTGGCGGGAAAAAAATTCAATACCCGAGAGGCAGTACAAAATGCCTTTGAAGAATTTGTTGCCTCCCGTCCAGCTGATTTCTTTAAGAAGGGCTTCAATAAACTTCCACTGCGTTGGCAAAGATGCATTGATTGCATGGGTGATTACTTCGATTAATACAAATAAAAAATGCATGAAACAAATTCGTTTAAATTTTTTCATACAAAACGGCAATTTCATAGGTAAAGACCTATTATAATAACATTCCTAATTCCATAAAAATTATGCCACTGTCAAAATTTAAAATTGCATTGCAGAAACTTCTTCTTGACAAATGCTACTATACGACTACAATAGACGAGTTTTTAAACGATAAAGAGTTATAATAATTATAAATGCTGCATTTAAAAACAAAAATAATAATGTTGACTTATCTGTAATTTTTAATGAATAAACAAATTTCTTTTATTAATGGTATTTTTGAAAATGACAAATGTAATACAATACACGAGTTTTTAAATGATAAGCATTTAATAATAACAATTAAAAAAAAAATTGACCTCTGTAATTTTTTGTGAATGGTAGGACGTTTCTTTTTATTAATGACTTTTTCCTTTTTTATTTGAAGCATATTTACTTTGCATGTTACCATATTTGTATGTCTTAAGACAAAACATAGCGTACTATTTTATATGTAAGACCTATTGTATACTTACCTATGTTTCACAAATAAAGTTTATGATTATGATTATTACGAACACAACTTTTGATTGAAAGTCAAAATGTTAAGGCGAGTAGAGCCGTGAAAACAACCGGTCAAGAGCGAGTCGGACTCGCGCACCGAGAGTTGCGTTCCGATTTCTGAAAAAGTGTGCTATTTCTCTAAATAGCACACTTTTTCTCTCACTTTTTTCTTTTTTTTTCTTTTTTTTTTGTCTACATCGTTTTATTTTTCCTGTAATCTTTACACAAACTTCATCACATAATAATTTCAGATTTTTCTTTATGCAAACTTCGGAGTTAAGGGGGGGAACGGTATTTTTTTTATATTTTTCATCAAAACTCGAAAACTAGGTATGCGGCCTAAAAAAAAGAAAAAATTGTTTGAGAATGTGCAAACAGCGCTCTTTCATATGATAACCCACATGCCCTAGTAGCCCCACTTCGAATTTTTAAGAACCCTTTCGGGACTGAAAGGGTTCATAAAAATTGTTGCAAAAAAAAAATCTTTCTTATTTGCAAAATAGTTGGGCAAGTTGATAGCATCAGTAGTTCTTGAGATATTCAGCTGTGACAAACGGACAGACAGACTGAGTCGCACCATAAGGGTTCCTTTTTACCATTTTGGTACGGAACCCTAATTCATAAGTCAGGATATATGGAACATTTTCAAAATTCCTATGCTCACATTTTTTGTCAGACGAGGTAGAATTTTTTTAGAGGAAAATGTCGTGAGGAATGTTTTGAGTATGAATGTCGATGGCTATACGATTAGGGGAAGACCAAAGAAACGATGGATGGATTGTGTGAAAGATGACATGGCTAGAAAGGGGGTGACTACCGAGATGACGACTAATAGAGAAGTATGGAAAAAAAGGACATGTTGCGCCGACCCCAAATAGATTGGGATAAGGGCAGGAGAATGATGAAATGATGAGGTAGAATTTTTGTATCAAAAAAATCAACACTAAACCTCCTAGGTTCGAAGTTATTAGCTGTTAACGCCAATGAAATTTCAAAATGTTCCATAACTCCGTAACTTATTATTTTTTTTCTCAATGGTGGCGCTGTTGGCAGCTATACTCGCCCTAAGCAAGAAAAGTCAAAGGTGTTTGAAACCACAGACACCAATAAATAATTCAAAGAAAACAATATGTCAGACTGTAAACGTAGGGGTATAATAGAGGTGCTCTTTGATTACTCGTTTCAAAGTGTAAAGCGATTTCTAGGGATGTGGCCACATTGCGTGTTTCACCCTGTGATTCATTACTTTGGGAGCGAAGGAAACTTGCGTACAGCCTAGTTTGTTACTCATGCTTTTAATCTTCGTATTTAGTGGAAAAGAGGAAATTGCGTAGTTTTAGTTGGTTCAAGTTGTTAGTCATTTATGTAGATTTTTCTGACTAATTCTGCGGTAGTGTATAGGGATAATTTAATTTGACGAAGACTCTCAATCAACCTGATTAGCCTTTTCCCAACTATGTTGGGTTCGGTTCGGCTTCTAGTCTAACCTGAATACCAGTATTTTACATGGAGCGACTGCCTATCTGACCTGCACAACCCTGTAACTGGGTAATACGATACCCCTTGGTAAGATTGGTTGCCAGACTTTCGGGCATCTGACGACCCATAATGCCTGTCAAAGATCCACGGATGACAGCCAAGACCAACGGACTAACGTGCTTTCCGAAACATGAAGAAGTCTTGGTAGGTATATAAAGATGATCACCCATCCACGAACCAACCCCGCCTGATGGATCGACCCGTGCGCCTATTGACTCTGAGTTGTGAAAAATGACACGAGTTGTGAAAAGTAAGATGGTGTTGGTGGTGGAAATCTTTTCGAAAATCGATGGCATGACGATAGATATACATTGCCATACAACGTGGCAATGCCGCCAGCCTTTTCGGCACTTTTCCTGTTGACAGCGATGCGGACAAATTTTTTGATGATTCTTTCCTCTACCTTTTTTTTATATATTTGTACATAATTATTAGAGGATGGTCTTAACGTGGTTTGAACCGAATACGAACTTCGGCCGAACATTCAGTGATAATAAAAAGTCTTCTATAGGAATTTTGGATGATTTATTGAAATTTGGACAGGACAACGTCTGTCGGGTCAGCTAAATAAAAAAGAATGGCTATAATAAATATGTTGCTGAGCGTAAAACTCGAGAATCGCTGGACCAATTCGGCTAATTTTTTTTCAAATATTCGTTGAAGTCCAAAGAAGGGTTTTGAAAACTGAAAGTGCATTTTATATGGGATTTTTTGGGCAGGACAGTGTCTGTCGGGTCACTGAGGCCAGCTAGTAATGTAATGAAAGTGATTAAAAATTAACGAGCCATTTATGCGTACTTACTAGGTATTATCTGATGACGTCAGCTTTGTCTAGACCAGTAACTATAATTTACTTAAAAAGTTATAAGTATCACGATTCACGACAGGTGGAGTCACTAGACTTCTTTTCCTTTTCCAAGGCGTGAGCTATGATAATATATTGAGACATTTACCATGTTATTTTAAAATACTGACATCTTACAGGTTTTCCTGTAATTTATAAGTATAGAAATATTTTCTATACTTTTTAATAAATTTTAGGCCCAAATTTTAGGCTCAGTAGATTCGGAGATAGGAGGAATGCTCAATTTTCATCTATTTTCTAAAATAGCTTTAAAATTATTTATTTTAAAATTATGACAAAATATATTTGAGACCCTCAAGTAAGCCCTTTCATTTGATATGTCACAAGTTAAGATTACAAAACTTTTTTTAAATATTTTCTTATTAATTTGCCTCCCACAAGTAAACTCCCCCAATAAAACTCATTTATTTAAGGTATACGTCCGTGTTTGGGTCACAGAAATTCATAAATGAACTAAATTTCAACTTAATCCGTCCAAATTTTTCCAATCCTCCAATTTCTTTGGAGCAAATTGGCTGTCACAGACGGACTCTGACAGACAGACAGACACACGAGTGATCCTATAAGGGTTCCGTTTTTTCTTTCGGATGTACGGAACCCTTATAGGATCACTATCAATACTAAAATTAATCAAATTTAAATTAATAATCTTACCAATAATTAGAAAAGGCGCAGGTTCTTTAAAAACACGGGCTTCTGCTGCTCCCCCTTAACTAACGAGGAGTAAACCAACCAGACATCACCTTTAGGAAACTTCAGTTCATCCGTATATTTGCGTAACTTTAAACCCGAAGTTCCCTTTTGGCAGGTCTAGGTTGTCCCGACAAAAACCCGACTATTGCATGACACGATGATATGACCCTTTTTTAATTTTTTTTAATTTAAGTATTTATTCTTTCTTTTTACTCGTGACTTTGGACATGCCTAATAACTCCTTGATGCTGTAATAGCTTTCCTTAGATTATCTTACCTGCCATTCCTGCTACGACTCCGTATGCTGTCATCATCTCTGCCCCATCCCTTGGTGAGGTTTGGCAGGCCGAGCACACTGCTGCCTTTCGCCATGCCCCCTCCTGGCTGGTCCGTGCTTCGAACTTTGCGTTTTATTGGCTCTTTGTCTGGTGGGGATAAGGAAGAAAATATTCTTATAATGCATATATAATTCTGCTAAGTAGCATAACTGCATTTTCATGTTTTGAAAACTGACTGTAAGTAAGTTTTAAATTCATAGGTAGGTTATTGGGACTCACATTTTGTGCTGCCGGCGAGGGTTTCAGCAGACTTGGATATATTCCTCGACATTGCTGTCGGAGGAGCTCTCATGGGGGTTGCATGACGCTGCTGGTACACCATCTCTGATCGAGGGTGGAACAGTTGGAGATTCTTCAACGCCATAGCTTACAACGACCATTTTCACTTCGAATCAACATTATTTTGAAACGTTTTATTTTATCAGTTACCGCAACGAGAATAACCGTCCGTATTCGATTTTCGAAAAACAAAACACCGCTAAACGATGTAAACAAGAGTCTCTTTTTGATAACATTTTCACATGATGCGGGTAAAGTAACTACTTTGTAGAAAGTTAACAAGCAAGTAAGTAGTACGAAAATATCAAAGCTTTTTAAGCAATATTCATGTTAGTGTATGGACACTAATTGGCATCATAAATAAATAAGTAACACTATCTATTGAGCCTATGACATAAAGTCATAATAATCGATGTTTCCGTCAATGTCGTGTGAACGAAAAGGTGTAAAACTAAATATTAATGATAAAAAACGTAATTAACACTCCACTTAATTTAACTATCTTAATCCGTTATTCAGTTTAAAAGATTAGTAAAATTGTTTTACTAATGGCGCGAACGGAAAAGCGGGAAATATTTTCCACAATATGGCGGACGCAACTGTCACTTGCGCGCGCGAGGCACAGACTGAAGTGTTTTCAGCCAGCCATAGGGGTTGTTTTAATAAAACTTATTCATGGGGTTTGTTATTTAAACGGAGTAGGTAAGTAATGTTTGAAAAATTATACACTTGCGTGCAAAAAAATTGGCTCTCTATTTTGAGAGACAATAGCTCAAAGATGTTAATGTATATTTTAATTGTTTTATATATTGTGTAAAGGCTTATGTAAGATAATGTTTATTTACACAAACCCTATAATTTGATAAAAGCAATATTCTTGATAAGATCGACTCGATTCAGATGTTCTCAGCACTCACTTTTGTTTGAAAAAACTGCGTGACTTTTTGTCAGTAAAGTTGACATGAGCTTAATTTTGTTTATTACTGTTCGTTTATTGATAATTTAACTTGAATTTTAAACCGAATTGAAAAAAACGGAGGTTTTTCATTCGATCTGTATGTTTTTAGGGTTCCGTACCTCAAAAGGAAAAAACGGAACCCTTATAGGATCACTCGTGTGTCTGTCTGTATGTCCGTCTGTCACAGCCAATTTGCTCCGAATCTACATGGACCGATTAAGTTGAAATTTGGTACACATATGAATTTCTGTGACCCGAACACGGACGGGTAAAGTAAATAAATGAATTTTGAATATAGAGGTCACTTTTGGGGGGCAAATAAGAAAATAAAAAAAAGTTTTGGAAACTACACCATGTGGCATGTCAAATGAAAGGGCTTACTGTGAGGGTTTCAAATATATTTTTTTTATAATTTTAAAATAAATTGTTTTAAAGTTATTTAAGAAAACAGACGAAAATTGACCATTCCCCCCCTTTATCTCCGAAACTACGGGGCCTAAAATTTTGAAAAAAATACAGAAAATAGATCTTTACCTGTAGATTACAGGAAAACCTATAAGAAGTCTGTGGTCTTAAAATAACATGGTAAATCTATCAATATTGTGAGTACAAACTTACATTTACAGTTGGAATGTATGGGAGAACATGGTTTTCAACTACAATGTTAAGTTTGTTCTTAAGATTAATTCATCTCAACTACGGAACCCTTCATTGTGCGTGGTCCGACACGCACTTGGCCGTTTTTTAAGTTCGCTCTTTACTCAAAAAGTTGTGAATCATCATCATCTGCCTAGCCTTTTCCCAACTATGTTGGGGTCGGCTTCCAATCTAACCGGATGCAGCTGTCAAAATGTTGTGAATCAGTTTTGATATTTTATTCACTAACTTAATCTAGGAAGGTTTTAGTATACAATATAATTTAGGTTAAGTATTGTTAGACTTGTTGAATTATCTTGTTTCAAATCGAGGAAAATGGGGTGGATCGATTTTGTTGCACGTGTTAGATTTGATATAATATATAATTATAAGCATATATATAGCTACTTCGCAATTAGCAAACCTTAAATGTCAGAATGGTTATTGGTTATTTATTGTGTATGAAAGTATTATGAATATGGTGTGTAAGGGAAGGATTTCATAAAGAAAAGCACAGAAAGACAAGACTAGATATTTATTATTTCAATTAGGCTTGTCAATAATTATTCATCTCTAATGAGAAAGCTATTGTCCGTTCGCAAAACTAGGTCTTCATGGAGAAGAAGGACAAGAAACTCCATGGAAACAGTATTATAGTATTCTATCAACACATTTCTTATATTTCCACAATTTATAGTTATCTCAAACAGTTATTTCTATTACTCAGAATAATAGCAACATAATAACAATATTTAAGGTATAATATGAAATTACGTAACTTACATGACAACTGGTAAATATATTTCACATCACAACGGCACTAGCACTAGCCACTTGAACATCCACTGAGCAACTGCCTCGAGAATGTCATTACAATCCTTTTTATATCCTACCACCCCTTCCATTTATCCCTTCCTATCAAACATCAACTGACAGTATTGTATCAATTGTTTCAAACAACCTGTTATATTAAAATAGCAATATAAATTCTATGATATACTACAGTTACTATCAAATATTATTTAATTATTTATAGTAATAAAATCTGTACGAATTTGACAAGTTAAGAGTGGTATATTTCGTAAACACAATAACTAATCAAATTAGATACTTCTACATTGGTCTCAAGCTTCGTAAATGTGACAGATGTCAATATCCAACGAACAGTTATTCTAATAATCTAAAGGTTGTTTTACAATGATTCGATGATTTTAATCACAACCGAACTAACTTCCGGAATCAAGGTAATCTCAAGTATTATTTTTAAATATCACATAATAATTACATATATCTAACACGGCCATACTGACAAGTACTTCGCTCTCGAAGTACATTAGATACCGTTTTTGTATTTACTAATACTTACTTACTTTTTTGTTTTTAATTTACTTTGGTTTTGTCATTGTCATTGTCATTTTTGTTTTGTTTTGCCAATTGCCTAGACGTGTCAAGTCTCATCTACCCGCTGCCAGTGGGATAAACTTGCACCAAGCAAATGACCGACCAGCGAAAACAGTCATAGTCATAGTCACAGTCAGCTAATTATAATTATCTAATACGGCCAAACTGACAAGTACTTCGCTCTCGAAGTACATTTGTTACCATCTTTCTACAATTGTAATTTACTTTTCTTTTGCCAATTGCCTAGACGTGTCAAGTCCCCTCCACCCGCTGCTAGTGGGATAGACTTGCACCAAGCAAATGACCGACCAGCGGAAACAAATTTTATCGGTTACCTCGTCATGCTGGTCCCTTTCACCCGCTGCTGGTGAGATAGACAAGCACCAAGTAAACGATCGCCCAGCGGTCAATAAACATAAGCCAACTACATAGACATGTTAGACATATTCATCCGCTGTCTGTGAGACGACTCGACACCAAATAGGAGGCTACCAGCGGCATAGTCATAGTCAACTAATTGTAATTATCTAATACGGCCATAGTGTGAAACTTAATCACATCTTACTGTATGCGGCCAAACACCCGCCGTCGGTGAAGCTCAATCACCCGCAGTCAGTGAATGCCAGACAACAGTCAAGACAAGCTCTTTTTGTATTAATTAAATAAGTAATCAAAACAATATACCGCTCGGTCAACCTGACAATATCATTGCAAATTGTATTGATCATCCTTATTACATTTTCTATTAAATAATTGCAAATATTTAATATGGTCACTCTGTTGGTACCTTACTTTTTAGTAAAAGGTTATAATAATAAGCCAAATCAAAATTATCAAGAAGCACAGATCAGTTTCGACAAAAATAGAAGTTTATTTTAACAATACTATTAGTAAGCATTTTGAAAGTGAAAAATAATAAAATAAAGCTGATTATTAATAACCTTCAACCTTGTCATATTTGTTTATCAGCAAGTTATGTGATATTCGCTATTTCTTTCATAATATAAAAATACAATAATGTTTCATTTATTTTACGACATTACCAACTTCAATTTTGTAAAGTTTCCTGCAAAGCCATTTTTTAAATTAATTTGTGATCAACAGAGCAATAATATTAAAAATCTTAAATTAATTTTCCGTGAAAACTTGCATTTTTTTTTGTCGACCATACAATTCTCAGCATGTTTTCATCGTTATGATGAGGGTTGAGTCAACGACCCGCCGTTACCAATGGTTTCCAGCAGAACACGATTGCTCCAACGTTGATCATGAAAATAGCAAAATAGAATTCATTAGAAATATGTCATGTGAGACTGAGCACTATCCCACTTCTGATGTTAGATTTGATACACGCAAGTGTACCTATATAATACCTGCCTGTCTATCCGAAATCATGGTGATGATGGATGATGTATCATAATTCATAACTATTCATCACTTTGTCGCAGTAAGATGGTTGTTGTTGGCTGTTGTTGATGGGGCTCCACTTTACTTTATAACCCGTCGATTTAGTATACTAGTTATTTTTTTTTTGGTATAATATATCCTTTTTAGTGTAATTTAGGGATCCCTGAAATACAGAAACCAAGAAAAAACATTAAAAAAAAAAAACAAAAACCATCGCCGGATCCCGAAGGTTTGACCTTCGGAATCCGGTGGGATGTGGGAGTAATAGGGTGGGGAACACTATGGGACACCTCAAGGACATTAACCTTGACCTCAAGGTCATTGACCTTCGGGTTAAGGTCAAAATTCCAAAAGTCAAGATCCGCGATTCTCAGGAGCAGTAAGATCACAGATAAGATCCGTGATTCTCCTAAGGTTGGTGAATCATTTGGGTTACGTTAGGTTAGGTTAGAACAGTGACCATTAACGCGCGAAGGCGAGCGAGCGAAGCGAGCGTGCCGTGGCAGCGGCCGCCGAGCGCCAGATCCCTTCTATTGTTGGTGAATCTTTTGGGTTTGATGAGGCGGTGAATGACTCTTATAATATTAGACGATGAAAAATTTACCTTGAGCTCGAAAAAAAAAGAAGAAAAATGTCGCTTTTTTACAGTATCAACTTTTTTTTGGGTAGAATAGACGCTTCATACCTCTGAGGTCAAGGACATTTTGAAAGTCAATAACCCTGAGATCAAAATAAGCGATTTTTCTAAGGTCACTGACCTTTAGCTAAAGGTTATTGACCTTGAAGACAAGGTCTATGACCCTGAGGTCAAGGTCAATGTCCTTGAGGTATCCCATGGTGTTCCCCACCCTATTACTCCCACATCCGACCGGGTCCCGAAGGCTTGATTAGGCGATGGTTTTTGGTGAAAAATTTTTTTTTTTTTTTTTCTTCTCAATTTCCGTATTTCAGGGATACCAAAATTACACTAAAAAGGATATATTATATAAAAAAAAATAACTACTATAATAAATCGACGGGTTATAAAGTACAGTGCTTCCGTTGATGGTTGTTGTGGTTGTTATGGTTGGTTGTTGTTGTACCATAATATAGTAATATGAAAACTGTCGGAGTGCCCTAATTTTATTCGAAGTAGCGCTCGCTTAGCTCGCTCGGCTCACACGTAGTTGGTCACAGTTCTAACCTAACCTATTTGGTCGTAGTGCCTTTTAGCTATATGATAGATAGGCATCGCTTTCCTAAAACCATATTACGGTTTATAGCTATATCCCTAGATATGCCTAGGGCCATAATTATATTATTATCACGGCCACAACCATCTTACTGCGACAACTCTGTTGTTGTTGTTGTCTAGTGTTGTTTTATTATCTTTGTGTAAAAGAAAATTGGCCCAGTGGGCAGCATGCACGAGGTCAAGGGTTCAAATCCGGGTAAGTACCGATGTGACTTTTTCAATTCATATACTTAGGTACTTTCTGAGTTTATATTGGGAAGGAAAAACATCGTTAGGAAACCTGTAGTGCTATTCTGTAAACACGATAACTCAGGTGAAGTGAGCGTGAAGTGAGCCGTCGCGTCGTTACACCTGAGGGGCAATTCCCGTATTTTTATAACAACGTTCGCAATCTCATCTCAGTCTCAATCTGTCAAAATTGTATAGAGTTTGCCTACATTTTTGACATTTGATTGTCGCTGGCTGACATTGCGACTTGGAATTTGAACGTTTTTAATTACGAGAATTGGCCCTCTGATGCTAGAGGTTGACACTATTGACAGCTCACTTTAAGATCACTTCATGTTTTCACGGTGAGATATTTACAGAATAGCACTACTGGACTTATAAGTCTGAAATCGCCAACCCGTCTTGAGCAAGCGTGGTGATTAATGCTCGTGCCTTCTCTGTATAAGAAGAGGCGTTTGCCCTGCGGTGGGATAATAATAAGCTGGTATTAAAACTAAATTGAGCTTTTCTGTACCAGTTTTTGGCAACGGTAAAAAGTTATGCGGCATTATCAATTTGAAAATTGCTAGAATTTGAAACGATTTGATTTGATTTTTTTTTTGATGTGATTTTTTTTTTTTTTATTTGTATTTTGTTTATCAAAAAATAGATATCGAACGAGTTTACGTATCTAAAAGAACTTCACGCGATACGACCATCAAGTACCTAGTGTTTTTAAACCATTTTCATAGTGTTTGTTTTGATGTACACACAGCTGCAGGTCAAGTTACTACAAACTGTCAAATTTTCTCATTCGATTTTGAACTTAATCGTCGACGTTTTAAGGTTTAAAATTATTTGGAGAAATTTGTCATTTTGGTAAAACCTGATGTGCTGTTATCTGTACATGTACCATTAGCACATGAACTAGACAACTTTACTGTAATTTGGCATCAACTGTATTTACCTTTCCAGTTTTTATAGATCGATATAAAATTACTTAGTTGCCAGTTTTCAAATAGGTAGGTACTATTTGGTAGAATATTATTCTTATTACGCTTGCCGCGGTCGGTCCGTGGATGGGTGACTATCTTTACATACCGCCATCATACCCCCCTCCATGCCTCGGAAAGCTCGTTAAGCCGTAGGTCCCGGGTTCCCGGCTGTCATTCGTGGATCTTCCAGTGGTCGGCTTCCAGTCTAACCGGATGCAGGTGAATACCTACCAGTATTTTACATCGAGTGACTGCCTATTTAAATACAAGCCAGTTCCTGGGTAATACGATACCCCTTGGTATGACTAGTTGTCAGACTTTCGGGCTTCTGACAACACGTGATGACTGTCAAAGATTCACGAATCACATCCGGAACCAACGGCTTAACGTGCTTTCCGAGGCACAGAGAAGTAAGTACTTATCGCTATGTAAACATGGTCACCCATCCACGGACAACCCCGGCAAGCGTAACTTAACTTGATGGATCGACCTGTGCGGCTGTTATTACTTAAGCACGAGCTGCTCCGCTAAATGATTGAGTAAAACAATAATTAAAATCTAATAATTAATTCAGCAAGTCACCGTCTCTCATTGTTTTACCTACGTGGGCACGTGGTTATGTACCTAATCGTTTTGTCCAACAAACATAATTACTATAATTATTCCGTGGTTTCTACTACATCATTTGACAGAATATTATTATCTACGGCCTTTATTTCGATGTTTCGTAAAAAATATTCTTCACAAATACGGTATTTTACTCATTACGAGAAAAATCAAAAAAATATTAGGAATTTAGATAGCTTAGGCAAAAAGCAGTCGGAAAATGTTAGTTTTAGTTCATAAAATAACAACATAAATTTTAAAATTCATGGATGGACGCAGCTGAATACCAATATTTTACATGGAGCGACTGCCTATCTGACCTCCACAACCCATTAACTAGGTAATACGCGATACCCCTTGGTAAGATTGGTTGTCAGACTTTCGGGCTTCTGACGACCCGTAACGACTGTCAAAGATCCACGAATGACAGCCGGGACCAACGGCTTAACGTGCTTTCCGAGGCACGGAGGAGTCTCGGTATGTAAAGATGGTCACCCATCCACGTTACAGACCGACCCCGGCAAGCGTAGCTTAATCTGGTGGATCAACCCGTGCGGCTGTTATTACTTAGCCACGAGCTCCGCTCTTGTAATCTACAGGTAAAGAACTATTTTCTGTATTTTTTTCAAAATTTTAGGCTCAGTAGTTTCGGAGATAAGGGGGTCAATTTTCGTCTATTTTCTTATTAATTATCTTAAAAACAATTTATTTTTAAATTATAAAAAATAGCCCTTTCATTTGATGTCACACGGTAGGTATTGTTTGCAAAACTTTTTTTTTAATTTTCTTATTTGTCCGCCAAAAGTGACCCCATATTCAAAATTCTTTTATTTACTTTCCCCGTCCGTGTTTGAGTCACAGAAGTTCATATGTGTACCAAATTTCAACTTATTCGGTCCATTACATTCAGAGCAAATTGGCTGTGACAGACCGACAGACAGACAGACAGACACTTGAGTGATCTTTTATGAGTTCCGTTTTTTCCTTTTGAGGTACGGAACTCTAAAAACTGAACTTTGCCGAATTATATGTGACTGGTCGGCAGTGACGGAATTAGTGCATCAATCTATAATAATTTAGGTGGGAATATATATTATTATTGGTCGATAGTCACATTTTATACGCTATATTTCGGTTTTTCGAAGATAAACAATGCAACCTTGTCGTACTGTACCTTAGGGCTACTTACCTATTGCTAACAAATTACGAGAACTAACAAAATTATCGGTAGAAATCGATTTAGTTTTCTGCTGAGTCAACCTCGATGTCTGTCATTTGTCATGCCGCCATCAACGTAATAGAAGTCAAAATCGGTTGAACGGACTGTAAAAAAGGTACGTTGTACAATGTCTCATCTTATTGTGAATTGAACTTGAAGTGAGCTGTCAATCCCTAGATGCGTCAGGTAAGATGATAGTTCAGTTCCAGCTCACTTCACTTAAATTTTCACGGTGTTATTTTTATAGATCGTGGCTAAGTAGGTAGTACCAGTCGGATCGATCCATCAGATTAAGCTACGCTTGCCGGGGATTAATCGTGGATGGGTGACCATCTTTACATATCGAGACTCCTCCGTGCCTCGGAAGATTGGTCCCGGCTGCCATTCGTGGATCTTTGACAGTCGTTACGGGTCGTCAGAAGCCCGAAAGTCTGATAACCAGTCTTACCAAGGGGTGTTGTTACCCAGTAATTTGGTTGTGGAGATCAGATAGGCCGTCGTTCCTTAAAATATACTAGTATTCAGCTGCATCCGGTTAGACTGGAAGCCGACCCCAACATAGTTGGAAAAAGGCTAGGCAGATTGATATATTAGGCCCCATCAAAATAGATGGACAAATTTTCTCAGGGTGTTCTATCCATAAATATGAACAACTTTTACTATGGGACCAAACCTGAAATCGCGAAAAAAAATCAGCTGCTCCCTACATTTCGACGAGTTTGGTGTAGATAAATGTACTGAACAGCTGGTTTTTTTTCGCGATATCAGTTAGTCCCATAGTGAAAGTTGTTCATATTCATACACCCTGTGAAAATTTGTCCATGTATTTTAATGGGACCTTATTTAAAGGATGACTGGTAATTACTGACTGATACTTAAACACATAATTCAGCTGCATCCGGTTAGACTGGAAGCCGACCCTAACATAGTTGGGAAAAGGCTAGGCAGATTGACTTAAACACATAATTGTACTCATAATAACAAACAACTTTTACTAAGGGACCAAACCTGAAATCGCGAATGAAAAATCAGCTGCTCCCTACATTTTTCCGAGTTACGCGAACATAAATGTAGGAAACAGCAGATTTTTTTTTCGCGATTTCAGGTAAATTCCCATAGTAAAAGTTGTTTGTAATCATGAGTACAATCATGTGTTTAAACTATCGGTCACTAATTACCAGTAACCCTATATATTTTTACAGAATACACCGGCTGTTACCAGGGATCCAAGTCGTCGCCATTTCACCCTTCGATGACCGCCTCAAGGTCGATTTATTGTCTGAAATTCAGATTGCTATCCATAGTTACTATTCATACATACTTAAGGCTATAAATCATAAACGTTACGTAGTTGGATCACGTCGAAAATTACAATAAATGGTTCAAATGATTGATTAATTGAAAGTTATTGTTATTATTGGCGCGAAGGTTTCTATCGACTACTTTCACTTTCCTCATACAAAGACAGAAACAGAAATAGGCCACATCATAGTTGAATTATGTAGAAAATATATTATATTATTATTTAAGAATGATATACTTACCTACTGTGCTCGTCTTACAACTACTGCTATTATGTTCAAATCATAGGCGAGGACGCTGTCTGGCACCATAAACACAAGTTAAATCTTACTTTGGGTGCCAGAGTTCATCGAAAACACTATTTTCCCCTTGTTGTAACGCTGCATAGTGTGTAGATAAGTGTTTAAGGCTCCTCCAAACAGGCGCGACACGCGATATAATCGCGCGCGACATAAAGGCACCGCTCGTCGCGCGACACGCGGTGCTTTTGTGTCGCGCGCGATTATATCGCGTATCGCGCCTGTTTGAAGGAGAATTTAAGGTGGAACTTTTCGACATTTTTTCCATACAAATTTTGGGGGGGTATTACTCCATTGTTTGACATTGTGCATCCAAAGTTAAACATTATATCGTTTTGTCTTATTATTAATTTTGTCTGTACGGAAACAGAATAGTGAAATAAAAAGCTATTAAAAAGTTATGAGCCAACAAAGATTCGTTTTTCTCGCTAATTTTAACGCAACTTTGGGCGTAAATAAGTACTAAAAGAAGTGTAACATCTCCAACAAAACAGTTTCACCTTAAGTGTACAATTGAAGTTAATAATTTTATTTTTCAGTACCTAAGTAGTTTATTTGTGTTGGAAAAATCATCCAGTTAAGTTTGGTGGGGTTCGATCGTCAGGTCTGCAAAAGTTTAAGGAATTGGGGTTTTCCAATAGGATTTTTTTAGTAGCAGCTTAGGCTTTGGATGTCGGCTAGTGACAATGTAGCAAAAGACAAATGGAACTAATACAAAACTGCCGAAGTGCCGAAATATATATGTCGGAACATCAGGATTTACTCAGTTTGATTTAGACAGACACACGGCCAGATGATGGGTTTCGTGCAATGAAAACACACTGGGTGCGATACACGGTGTTTAAAATCACAATCTAAGACAATCACTAAGCACAACGAATCGAATACAGTTCCGTGGCGTAGTAACCCCGATGTTGCTCCGATGCGATCCAACACTAGACTGTTCTTCTCGCCATCAGGTTAAAACATCACGACTCTGTAGAAGCGCGCTGTAGGCGTGGGCACCTCACGTGATGTCGCCTATGGCGCGCCTGCGATTCGTTACGCGTCCGTACTATTGACCGGATCCGACTTATAAAGTGTTAAAATTTACTCTAAAAACTTTAAGAGAACTTTAACATCGAAGCGTGGTTTAGCTCGGTGAGTATTATAAAGTGCTCTGTGGCTCGATGTGTAAGTGAAATGGCGTTATGGCTATCTAATTTGATGCGAGAGATAGAAGACTCTCACGCGCACCGGAACTAAACGCGCTTCGTTTAAACGTAATTTATGACAAAATGCTATACTTAAATAAATTTTTATCTTAGTAAGTTCTTAACATATTTAAATACGTTCGATTTAAATCAAATTTTACTGCACAATAAGGACTTGTTTACGTATAATCGTATAAAACAGAAAATAGACATTACATTACAGCAGTAGACAATATATAATAACACATAAGTATTGAAAATCCAAATGATTTAACCTTAAACATTTGGTTTTATAGGAATTTTAAAAACACAAAATTATCGTTGTATCCCCTTAAGTATGTGTACCTACAACTCTTCACAGGTGCGATGTTTTGATGTTATTACTATTTCATACTCAACTAACAAAATTGACACTGCAACACCAACTCCACCATTATCAAAAAAAAACTTCACCCAACTTAGGTACACACGGCTACACATCAAGCTTTACATTTCCAGTTTACATTGACATCTCATTGTAAGGAAATCCTATACAATGCGAGATCATCTTATACTGGAAATGTATAGCTTGATGTGTAGCCGTGCGTACTATCGATCGTCCAAATAATTGCTGGACTTTATTATTGTTTACGTTTTCGTGTACTATTAATTATTCACGATCCTACAGCGGATAGGAGGGTGGCCGGTTGTTGACACCACTGCTCTTTGTCCACTGATTTTAGGTAAAATATTGACCTCTCTGGTATTTGCTTGTTATTTTTTTTGTGGTGTCAGGCGTTTTAATTGTAGTCATGCGTTTTTTTTTAGGGTGAGTGGAATTTCCGGTAGTAGTTTTAGTAGTTATATAGCTTTGTATATTAGGTATGCGTTAGGTGTGCACAGAGAAACATTACAACATTGATGGTGTTTTTTGACGAAAGAAATAGTGATCACACAGATTTTCATAAAAATAAGCTAATTAATTTACTGAAAGTTACAGGCTTTAGAGTTTTAATATACACTAGCTTTTGCCCGCGGCTTCTTCCGAGTGAATGTCGGAAAATATTTCGCGGGAAAGTAGGTAATCCGGGTAATCCTTCCTTAATCCTTGTAATAGGTGAAGTAATATTTCAATCATGATTCGAAAGACACGTGGCGTCATCTATTGTCATAATAACGGTATTGCTGTTTTCCTCGGGAACAGTAGGTACTTTTTTTTGGGATGAACGTTATAACGTGCACATATTTCCACACATTTTATGGACGTGGACGTAGAGGTACACGATAATATCGTCACAATAGAAATTAAAAAAGTCGACCGATACGAGTGTATTGGTCGACTTTAGACTCCTCCTTAAAATACTCATACGATCTTCCCGTAATAATCTGCTGAATTTACTTTTATGTAAGTAGGTTATTTATTTTATTTATTTATTTTAAAAAAACACTACCACCTCCCATCACTGTATGTACTTACACTTACGCTAGAAATTAAATAAACAAAGTAATTTATTCCTAAAGGTACTGCGACAAATTAATGAATTCACTCAATTATATCACCTCTCAACTCTCACCAACATTCGTAGCAACGTCACTATTCCGATTAAAAATAATATCGATTAACCGTCAATCAATTCCGTTGATAATAGCCTTCCGTTTGATTCGTCAAAACAAATTGGCGGCATCTGGGTCACACACTAGTAGTGTTAAGCGCTGATTGAAGTCAAAACATGACCCAATAAACCGGGGTTTTTAGTTCACCACGTCAAAATAGGTCGTACAGCCAATAGCCAGCCAACCTTTTTTCTTTTTTATAAAAGACGTCTGGCAGCAAAGAGGTTGCTAATTTAATTTTAATAAAACTTTTTTACAAAAAAAAAACAACCGACTTCCAAAAAAAAACTACAAATTGAAAAATAACTTTAATTTCGGAAGTCGGTGGCAAAAAGCTAAATACAGATCCAAAGACACCGACTTCCAAAATTAAAGTTATTTTTCACTTTGTAGTATTTTTTTGGAAGTCGGTTGTTTTTTTTTTTTACTTTTTAAAGGGGCAGTCTGTAATTTATCTAAGTTACAATAGCCTAATGTCAATTGCTCATCCCCTTTCACAAAATATTGCTTTTCCCGATAAAAGGACGTTAATTGTTGAGGAGTTCTCCCAGTAAGGAACCAGGAGAACTGGAACTGAAGGTGAAGTCTCCATCAGTTCCACTTCAACATATGTATTGTATGAGCATAAATTGCTTAGCAATAATCGAATCGCAACCCGTGAAATACGTATAATATTATTGAGTAGTTCCGATGGCCATGTGTGGTCTTCCTCATCAGTTCCACTTCACCAAATGGTGCTTTCCGGGAACAAATGCACGAGTTACTATAAAAAATACCCAAATCGCTATAGGTGTGCCTATAAAAAAATTAAGGTTCCCCTCGATTTCTCTGGGATGCCACCCTTGGGATATCTCCTTTCCAACAAAAAAAGGATCATCAAAATCAGTTCATAAACGACGAAGTTATCCGCGAACACATATATAAAAAAAATATATATGTATATATACGGTCGAATTGAGAAACCTCCATTTTTGAAGTCAGTTAAAAAAGAAATTGGCAGTGTTGATTTTATTATTCTGAGGCATACGAATGATGTGCGCGCCTCGAAAGAAGGCCTGCGGAATATTGTGGAACTACATTTTTTGTCAGCAATGTGATGCAATGACATATTACGAGTATGAGGATTAAATAGACAGTAGGGCCGAGTCTATCGGACTGTAAGTGGTGGCGCGGTCTTTAGTTTGTTGTATGAAGATAAAGATAAAGGTAAAGATCAATTTATTTGTTAAAACGTGTAACATGATACATGAATATGCACATATTGATGGAAAAATATTTTTACCAATATGTATAGGTTGTAGGCATGTTATAGGGCGTGTACCTAGGTGTGCTCGCCGTCTAGTTAGGCTTTCAATTGAAATTGGAATCACTCTTACAAGTTATACTTATAATGAAATCGGTTGAAAAAACTAGCATACGCCCGCGGCTTCATCCACGAGTTATTTCGATAAAAAGTAACCTATGTCCTTTTCCAGGTCATGGTCTACCCATGTGCCAAATTTCATCCAAATCCGTTCAGCCGTTTTAGCGTGAAAGCGTCACAAACAAACAAATTTTCCCGTTTTTGCAACATTTTTCATTGATGCTCCGCTCTTATTGGTCGTAGCGTGATGGTATATAGCCTATAAGTAGCCTTTCTCGATAAATGGCAACACTAAAATAATTTTTCAATTGGAAATTCCAATTCAATTCGAATTTTTCGAGTCAAAAGCACAGACTGCAGCCAAGAACCTGGGCATCCTACGCAAGGTGAGGCGATACTTCACATCTAGACAGCTTTTAAGTCTGTACAAAGCACAGATCTATTCCTGTATGGTTCATTGCAGCCACTTATGGGATGGATCAGCAAAATACCATCTTGCTGCAATTGACTTGGTGGAACGCAGGCTTACGAGATGTCGGTGGCTGGCTCATCGGTGTAATGTTGCTTGCCTATCGGTCTTCTAGAGACTGTACTTCAGAGAGTGTGCGCAGGAGCTCCACGAGCTGATCTACCATCGACCTTTTACTACCGGACTACCAGGCGTACGGCAGGGTACCATCCACACTTGGTTGATATCCCAACCAGTCGTACTCAGCGCTTTTCCTCCACATTCATTATGCGCACAGCCCAAGTGTGGAACTCTGCCAGCGTCTGTGTTCCCTTCCACATATAACCTGTCTGCCGTCACAGCAAGAGTGAACAGGAATCTTCTGGGCACGCTCGTTCCTTCATAGACCTCATCCATCACTTACCATCAGGCGTGATCGAGGTCAAGAGCAGGCCCAGTCAGCAAAAAAAAAAGTACTCGGTCTTCATAAAGAACATCGGTCAAATTTCTATAGAAGCTGGACCTGAGTTTTATTTTCAGTGTACAGAAACAAATTATAGTGAGATTTTATTTTTTTATGTAGTAAACACCATCCCGTTTGAAAATAATATCTAAATAGCCAAGATATTTTAATAATGAAAAAAAAAATACTTTTGAGGTTAGAATAAATAAATAAGTCGATTTGATGCTAGGTAGACGACACACAGTTTTTATCCGACAGCGGCGAAGCTAAGCGGTAGTTATCAGTCCGTAAAACAGTCAATGCAAGGTCAAACAACAGAAGGAAATCCAAAACAGTACAGTACGTATCACAATAGTCACACTAACAACAACAACAATGCGAAATTGCGAATGATCGCCGCCGGTTGTCAAATTGACACCCGTGTGATTGACACTGTCAATCAATGGCGCGCGTCGATGACATATTAGGACGTTCCGTTGTACGTAATTGAATAAAATGCTGATACTTACTATGAACCAACATAATTATTTTTATGATAAAAATCCAATACATAATAAAAACAGCACTAGTTGATTTGATACAAAAGTATATAGAATTGAATAATTATAATCTTTGAGTACTAAATCATTTCCTAAGCAAAATGAATCGTCATTAGGTGCGTTCTGAACATGCTATTCTAAATAATTTCCAAATTATGCTATAAACAAAAAAATGTGCATATCTTTTTTTTCTGGCGACTTAAATATCTATTTCTTATGTTTTTTTAAGACCTTAAAAATAATGGATTTTTTCATATATGGGTTTATTTATGTTTTTCTTTTAATTTTTCTAAATTTTTCTAGTTAAAGGTATTTTTTTTTCTTCTCTATATATTTTTATTCTCTATTTGATTGTTTATAAATTTAAAATTGAAGCCTTTATAGAAAACGAAGCATGTTTGGTTAAGTTGTGTACGGTTGTAATTGGACTGAAGTCCAATGAACAGTGAGTGAACCTGAAGGTTCACTCACTGTTTATTGTTAAGGCTCATTCTTTGTTTTTTATTAATCTGTTGTCTATATCTGTACTTAATGAATAAAATAAAATAAAATATATATGGCATATCTGTACACCACCGCCTCGTCGTCAGGTACGGTTTGGCCGTCCTTCTTTGATTGATTCACACGTAACCTGCGTTTTAAGAGCTTAAGTTTAGAGCTGTACTGCTAGTACTTACCTTATTAAGGTGAACCTTACATATAAAATAGTCCCATAGTTTGCCTTGATCCTAACAATTTCTGTGGTGTAAGCAGACTCATCACTGAAAATATTATTATGCTGTGTGCATAATATGGGTTCCCATTAACTTATAATCTTCACGTTACCTTGACCCTACTTTAAACAAGGCTTCCAAAAAATTTTAAAAATTACTGACATCAGAATAACCGGTGAAATTGCACAATCACATGAAATAAGTACCTGCGAAAAAAAATATGCCCATTGACACAAAAAAAGTATGAATCACATCACATAGTTCCAATGTCATCGTTCAGAGGGCGCTGGCCGTCACGCGCATGCGTACAACAGTCGCTTTGGGCGGGAACAACATCTGTCATCCGATCAAAATTGAAAAAAAAACCGCGAATTAGATTGCAAGGCCTTGTTTTGTAATTGGATGTAATTCTACGTTTGGCTATATCAATAACGGTAATTGGCAATAAATATTGCTATACAAGTGGCAGCTGTGGGTACAAATTACGTCTTCATTAGTTGGTTTGCAAAATAAAATAAGTATAAGGGTACATAGTATTGGTGATTAGGGTTTGCGTTCAACCTGCGGGAACGTACTACTGGGAAAAAAGAATCCTATGTATTAATCCAGGTTATAAACTATCTGTAGGGTGCAAATGCAAACACACCCTAACATTAATTGTAGAATGTCAGTCCAACTGTCAGTGAGTGCCAACGGGCTCGAATCAGGAAATAAAAATGCAAGTTGCCCGACCCAAACCGCGTCTAATTGAACACTAAATGACATATTGGTAAGTACAGAAAGCATCATCCGTGCCCTGCATGCTGCTGCTGCATGATTGTCATACTTTCTAATGTAGGTCGCGTATGTAGGTGCAAGCCTACTTATTGCACAACTCATTGCTTACTACATCATTTTAAAAACCATGTATACGTGCACCGTACACTGTGTGCCAAATTTCATCCAAATCCGTTCAGCCGTTTTTGCGTGATTGAGTAACAAACATCCAAACATACTAAATATCATTATATATACTAGCTGTTGCCAACGACTTCGTCTGCGATCTAGGATGTTAACTAGCTTATTTCATGGTCTAGCCATGTACCAAATTACATCCAAATCCGTTCTGCCGTTTTAGCGTGCAAGCGTAAAAAAGAAACAAACTCACTTTCGCATTTATTAGGATATCATAATAGGATCAGTCTACAGAGTTAGCTTCATTTTCGTTAATTAATTTCTGAGCACCCTAATTTCTATACGGAAGCCTGCATTAAGTATATAAATATGTTT
Source organism: Cosmia pyralina (assembly GCA_946251885.1). NCBI lineage: Eukaryota > Metazoa > Arthropoda > Insecta > Lepidoptera > Noctuidae > Cosmia > Cosmia pyralina. Next base: position 3,367,919 of record OX276354.1, read on the forward strand.
ATAAACTGGTTCCTAATTATTTAAAAACTTTTAGATAATAATGTAAGTATGTTTTAGCAACTAATTGGCTTCCGTATCTATGCTTCAGGCCATAAAATCAATGATGAGAACCTTATTGACCTCACAAAACAATTGAATAGCACTTGTTCCGTACTAACCGAATCAATCACGTTTGGATCTTTACATGAAATAATTTGACGATAGAGTGCGTTGGTACGGTTCGTTGGTTGGCTGGCATAGCACCGCAGCAGTCAGCATACTCAGCACAATGACGTGTCAGTTGCGGTTCGGTGCCCGGCAGTCCGGCACTTTTTGATTTACTCGATTTAATTAGTTTGTTTCCATTTGGACACGACTTTTTTGGTGATTTAGGATCGGATACGGTAATATAGCTACATGGTAGTAACTACAGTGAAATCTGGTTAAGTGGGACCTGGATAAGTGAGAAACCTCTATTATTGAGAGTTACAATGAGATCCCGGTTCTTTTTCATTAAATTACCTCTTTTTAACCGACTTCAAAAAGGAGGAGGTTCTCAATTCGTCGGAACCTTTTTTTTTTTTTTTTTTTTTTATATATGTTCCCCGATTACTCGAAGATGGCTGGACCGATTTGTATTTTTTTGGTTTTATTCGAGAGGGTATAATACATCACAGTTGGTCCCATATTAAATTGATTAACGTTGCTTTGGTAGTTTTTAAGTTAGCTTCAATAATACGTATTTTTTCCCCACTTTTATATGGATGATGTTCTAGTTTGTTTTGCAGGTAGTGGTATTAGAGTTTGTGTGGGGTAGGTACACAACTAAAAAGTTAAAAATAAAAACTTTTTTACAAAAAAATACAACCGACTTCCAAAAACAACACTACAAAGTGAAAAATAACTTTAATTTCGGAAGTCGGTGGCAAAAAACGAAAATACATTTAACTAGACACCGACTTCCGAAATTAAAGTTATTTTTCACTTTATAGTGTTGTTTTTGGAAGTCGGTTGTATTTTTTTGTAAAAAAGTTTTTTATTTTGACTTTTTGAACCTGGTTAAATGAGATTTGAATTCTAAGACTTTTTCGATGTTTACCTCTATAATTGAGACTGTAGCTCAATTATCTGTATGTGTGAGACGAATTAATCAGGGTTTAACACTTTTTGACATTTACGGTCTTATTACAAAACGAGGTTTTTCTTCTGTCATGGTTTAAACCATCGAGCCAGTTTTTGTAATATGAACCTAGCTTTGATAGAAATACAGTTCTTTATACAAAACTGACAACTTAGTCCGGTACCAAGTTGTCAGTTTTGTAAAACTGACATCTTAACGTGTCAGAATAAAGCTCAAAATTCAAAAAAGGGTCCATGGTTTAAGCCTGGGTTTGAAGATGAACCTTGTTTTGTAATAAGACGGAATATGTTTACAAACATTTCGCGTCGTCTTTCGCGCATGCTTTGTTTTTCAGTACTATCTCAGGTTTTGACCTAAAAACAAGGGAAGAAAAGTGTACATTCATACCTATAATACGCATCTTTATTAACATTTCCACCTCTAAAAATGGAATAACGGCACATTTTGGCCTCTGTAAATGAGACAACTATAATTTTAAACCTGCTTAATTGGGAAACTGGATTATTGGAAACCCTTAATAATTGGTACATATGTCTTGGTCCCTTCAGATCCCAATTAACCAGGTTTCACTGTACTTACCTAAACCTCTGATATAATGACCTTCTGGTGAAGGCACCCTCAGATCAACAAAAAAGGAAGAGTATAATGATAAATTGATAAGACTGACGATGGACTTACCTGAGTTTTCCACAACTAGTACAAAAGCTGAGGGCACGCTCCTGGCACTTTGTAGATAATCGCTTGGTGATGTTGAATTCCTCTAGTATGGATTCATTCGTTCTAGTGGCGGTCCATCGTATACCTACGAAGTAGCCTCCGCCAACACCACATCTCGAAACCACTAATCTTGCTGCTCACTTGCTCTAGGGTCTGGAGAGGCTTATGATACTGGGTCGGGTGGAAGGAAAACAGCCGTGGAGGAGCTCGTGGCTAAGTAATAACAGCCGCATGGGTCGATCCATCAGGTTCAGCTACGCTTGCCGGGGTTGGTCCGTGGATGGGTGACCATCTTTACATACCGAGACTCTTCCTTGTTTTGGAAAGCACTTTAATCTGTTGGTCCCGGCTGTCATTCGTGGATCTTTGACAGTTGTTACGGGTCTTCAGAAGCCCAAAAGTCTGACAACCAGTCTTACCTAGGGGCGTATCGTATTACCCAGTTACTGGGTTGTGGAGGTCAGATAGACAGTCGCTCCATGTTAAATACTGGTGTTCAGCTGCATCCGGTTAGACTGGAAGCCGACCCCAATTTAATTGGGAAAAGGCTAGGCAGATGGATTGACGGTGGATGGAAAACGCGCTCAAGGCAGAGCAACGGCAAGATGGTCAGACGCGATTAAGAAGGCTGTTGGAGGCAGCATATACACACTACATACATTAACGATACACTCACTTCATATACACTCACCACACTAACAAAATACTCACCACACCAACATACTAAACATTATTGTTATTATTATTTTTTTTGTCTCTTTTTAAATTAAATTTTTTACCTACTTATAAATTTGTCTTTTCCGAATTTGCCATTTTTTATACATATAGGTACCTACTTCTTTTTTTTTTTGGATTTATAGTTTTTGTTTTTTTGTTATGTTTAATAGCTTAAATTTGTCTATTCATTATTTAGAATTGTAGATTATTGTAATGATTACTTTTTACATGTTTTTAACTTATTTAACACGTGCTTTGTTTTTGTTTTTATGTCAACCACTTATAATGGGGATCGCAACTGTTTCTGCTAAACACACGTTATACTGTAACCTATCTAGGAGAACAGTACGACACCCACTAACTAGATTAAGTAACTATGCTTGTGCTTGTGCTTTATATACCGAGCGATCTACACTGCAGAAGACCGCACAGCTTGGAAACGTGTCGGCCCATCGTGCTGCTCGACGAGGTGGGCAAGCTCTTTGAAAGAGTCATTGCAGACCGCCTCGTCGGGTGGCTGGTGCAGGAGGGGCCGGATTTGGCGGAGAGCCAGTTTGGTTTCCGCAGGGGGCGCTCTACGGTGGACGCCATCATGCGCGTGCGAGCCCTCACGACGGGGGATGCTGTGGCCCGGGGTAGGGTCGTCTTGGCGGTGTCTCTAGACATCGCCAACGCCTTCAATACCCTGCCCTGGAGTTGCATCAGGGAGGCACTCCGGTATCACCGGGTGCCAACCTACCTCCGTCGAGTGGTCGAGGCCTATTTGACGGACAGGGCCGTCATCTACCCCGGTCATCAGGGGGAGTGGAACCGGCGAGAGATGTCGTGCGGTGTCCCACAGGGATCGGTCCTGGGGCCACATCTGTGGGACATCGGGTACGACTGGGTGCTGCGCGCCGACCTCCCTAGCGGCGTCAGCGTTGTATGTTACGCAGACGACACGCTGGTCCTGGCGCAGGGGAGGTCGCACCAGGCGGCGGCTGAACTAGCGACACGCGGGGTTGCGACAATCGTAGAGAGGATCCGGCAGTTGGGACTCGAGGTGGCCCTGCACAAGTCCGAGGTCATGTGTTTTCATGGTCCTCGGAACGCGCCACCGTCGGGTTCCCAAATAACGGTAGGAGGGGTTCACATCGGAGTCGAGTCGACGATGAAGTACCTGGGACTCGTCCTCGACAGCCGGTGGAACTTCGTGGAGCATTTCCGACGTTTGACTCCCAGACTGGAGCGGGCCGGGGCTGCCTTGAAGCGGCTCCTGCCCAATCTGGGGGGTCCAAACGCCTCCTGCCGGAGGCTTTACGCGGGGGTCGTGCGGTCCATGGCCCTTTACGGGGCACCGGTGTGGGCGCGTTCCCTGAGGCTGCGACCAGCCCGCCGGTTGAACGCGTCCCAGAAGGTCATGGCCATCCGGCTAGTCCGGGGATACCGCACGGTCTCCTGTGAGGCGGCGTGCCTCCTTGCCGGATTACCGCCATGGGATCTGGAGGCAAAAGTCCTCGCGCACGTGTGGGAGTGGCGCGAGGAGGTGAAACGCCGGGGCGTAACTCCGCTGCCGCGAGAAATCACGGTACAGCGGACAGAGCTCCGGCGGGATCTCATGGCGACATGGAGAGTGCGATTGTCGCAACCCAGCGCTGGGCACGCCACAATTGCGGCGATAAGTCCCCTCTTTGAGGAGTGGTTGGAGAGGCGCCACGGCGTCCTCACCTTCCGCCTGACGCAGGTCCTCACCGGACACGGTTGTTTCGGGAGGTTCCTGTTTCGGATAAGGCGGGAGGAAACGCCCGGGTGTCACCATTGTGTGGATCGCCCGGAGGACACGGTGGAGCATACAGTGGAGGTCTGCCCGGCTTGGGCGGAGCACCGCCGTGTTCTCACGGAGGCGATCGGCGGCGGCGATCTCTCGCGTCCAAACCTGGTCCAGGCCATGGTGCGGAGCGAGAGTGCATGGGAAGCCGTCACCTCCTTCTGCGAAGCAGTAATGCTCGCGAAGGAGGAAGCGGAACGCGTGAGGGAGAGGCAACAGCCGCGCCCTCGCGCCCCTAGCCGCCGTAGGAGACGCCCTGGGCGGCGGGAATCGATTGCCGATTCCCGGCCACCGTAGGCGCGGGCTTGCGGACGACGAGTAATGGGCAGCTCGCCGTCCGGTAAGGACCAGGCCCGGGTCGACGGCGCGTTGTGTTCCACGCGCGCCTCAAAGAGATGTCAGCAGTGACGGGGTCAATTGGGCCGATGCCGCCGGGGTCGCGGGTAGTTCGAAAGAGATACCGTGGCCCTGGCACGGGCAGCGGGACATGGGTGGGTTTTAGTCAGTAAAAGTCTGACACGCCCTCCCGCTCTGCCCAGAGCGGGAGAAGTCATTTGATGATTTCCCATCCACAAAAAAAAAAAAAAAAAAAAAAAAAGCTTGGAAACGTGTCGTATGTGGTCGCGATCCACAGCATTGAGGGAACGATGTAAAAGAAGAAGACTGTAAAATAACTTCACATTAACACATTCTCATCTACAAGAGGTGCAATGGAAACAGATCTACTAGTTTTAGACAATAGCGCTTCCCCTTCCTGCATCAGAACTTGCGCAGATTACAACGACTGCTATTATTTAATTTTGGACACATCCTCCTCAAGATAATCACGTAAAACATATTTTCTCTACCGTAATAAATTAGCTGTAAAGTATTTGTCATGGGGAGTGAATGACACTTGTTGACACGTTCTGCATCGCTGTGCGTAAAATGTCAAAGGACCCCGATGAGACACGGTTCGTTCAGGGCATGGGTTTCTTCCGACAATCAGTGCAGACCATCACAGATGAATTTAAAGGGTGACTGGTAATTAGTGACCGACACTTAAACTCATGATAATAAACAACTTTTATTATGGGACCAAACCGGAAATCGCAAAAAAAAAATCTGCTGGCCCCATAAATTCATGTTCGCATAACTCGTCAAAATGTGGAGAGCAGCTGATTTTATTTTCGCCATTTCAGGTTTGGACCCTTAGTAAAAGTTGATTTTTATCATGAGCACAATCATGTGTTTAAGTATCGGTCACCCTATACAAGGTTGATATGAGCGAGAGGCATTAAATTAAACCACATATACTTTGTATCATTTTCAGGCTCTATATTCAAAATCAGATAAATAGAAGCAATAGTTTAGTCACAGGATTATTTTTTAGTTTTTCTTTGTTGAAACACAATGTATCTGCCATAACAGCTGACTAAGTACCTACGCATACTTATCTAGGGTCATACACCTTAAATCGTCAGAATTTTTGACGCAACGTTGCAGTTTTGTTACGCACGTCAGTGGAAATCTCTACAAAAGATGTTTACATTTTAATTCGATTACTAAGCTATTTTATTAGTTCGAAAAAAGTTTTTTCTTATTTTTCTCCTAAACTTTTTTTTAATAGTTCCGAGTTAACACTATGCATTGGTATATGTGGTTTAATTTAATGCTTCTCGCTCATATCAACCTTGTATAATAGGTCTTTACCTATAAAATTGCCGTTTTGTATGAAAAAATTTAAACAAATTTTTTTCATGCATTTTTTATTTGTATTAATCGAAGTAATCACCCATGCAATCAATGCATCTTTGCCAACGCAGTGGCAGTTTATTGATGCCCTTCTTAAAGAAATCAGCTGGACGGGAGGCAACAAATTCTTCAAAGGCATTTTGTACTGCCTCTCGGGTATTGATTTTTTTTCCCACCAAGAAGTTATCCAAATTCTGGAAAAAGTAGTAGTCTGTAGGCGCAAGGTCTGGTGAGTAGGGCGGATGACGGAGAGCTTCCAACCCCAGTTCTTGCAACTTGGAGACCGTCTGCTGTGCAGTATGAGGTCGCGCGTTGTCGTGCAGGAGCAGCGGAGACGAGCAATTGACCAATGCTGGTTGGAGATGTGCCAGCTTCTCCATCATTGTGTTCAGTTCTTCACAGTACACATCTGAAGTAATGCTCACCCCGTTTGGTAAGAAGCTGTGATGAATCACACCGGCGCTAGACCATCAAATAGTGACCATCACTTTTCTAGGGGTAAATTTTCGTTTAATGCATTGTTTAGGTGCTGAACCAGGATCCAACCAACTTGCTGAGCGCTTGCGGTTATCAAACAGAATCCATTTTTCATCGCAGGTAACAATGCGGTTCAAAATTTCTTCATTTGTGTGTCTGTTGAGCAGTGCAAGGCACGTCTTGACGCGTACTTCGCGCTGGCGATCATTGAGTTCGTGGGGCACCCATTTGTCAAGCTTTTTTACCTTGCCAATTTGACGCAAATGGACCAATATTGTTTTGACGCTAACGTCGAAAGCTGCTGCTAATTCAGCCGTAGATTGTGTATCATCAGCTTCCACAATCGCCTTTAATTCGTCATTGTCGACCAAAGTCTTCGGACGACCGCGAGGTTCATTTTTCAGGTCGAAATTTCCAGAACGGAAGCGAGCAAACCAATAACAAGTGGTGCGTTGGTTTGTAGTGTTACGAGTAGCTCCGTAAACGTCGTTGATGTTGCGTGCCGCTTGTGCCGCGTTGCTGCCACGACGGTACTCATATTCCATAATTACTCGAATTTTAACGTATCCATGATGACGAAAAAGATTGAAATGCGATGAAAATGTAACACTAATCAATAAACAAATGACTACTTTTGGAAAAAAAAATCCATGTTTTTAAAATAAAATTAATTTGAACTTAGAATTCTTAGCCAAACAAAAATTATTTTGATTTGAAATGGCCAGTACTGCAGAACGGCAATTTCATAGGTAAAGACCTATCTAAAAAAATACCTATTAGGTATGTTGAAACTGTTACTCCCCGTCACTTATCCCTAAATGTTCATTAGAAAACTAGCGTCAGACAGCTTGGCGTAGCCGAGAGGCACACACTATTGTTGTTAAAACATTATTCTCTCATTGTTTTTTTGTTGTTGTTGTGTTGTTTGTTTTGTTGGTATTGATACGATTTTCCTCGTCTAGATCGTGATAAAATTATGCCAAACTGCAAGGTTGGCGCAGCAAGCATTCGTAAGAGATTGAAAAGAGTTCTTTGCAAATCAAGAAGTAAGAACATCCTCTTAAGGCGTAAGCGCCAGGGTAGTCCGTGAAATTCAAATTTACTTACATTTTTTGCATTTTGCAGGTCAGTATCAGGTTACCTTAGCGCTTCCACCTTAAAAAGTACAGTTTTTAAAGGCCATGAAGTAAAAATTAGGTCTCTCCGTTTAGCGCATTTCCCCAAATACTCCAGGCTGATCTTAGGTTACCTACCTAATAAAGGTATCAACTAGCTGTTGCCCGCGGCTTCACCCGCGTATATGTCAATTTTTACCTATTTAAATCGTATTTTGTTCACAATATGGCGCGGAGTGGCGTCCCTAATAATAATAAAGTCCCCATTTGCTTAGTAATCAGTAGCGCCCTAAGCCTAGGTTCGAGTCCCACTATGGGACGCCCTTAGCTGTGCTACTTTATTTTTATTACGGCGAGAGGCCCTTCTGGTCCCGCCAATGCCCGGTTAAGCAAGGCTTTCAAGGCTTTCCGGAGTCAATTGCGAAAAGATCCGAATAAAAAAAAACAATGTTATGGTTTTGATTTTTTGCGCGGAACCCGAATTCTATTTCTAAAATAAAATTAGTCTAAGTTACTCCATAAAACATCAGCTATCTACCAGTGAAAGTCCCGTCAAAATCAGTGCAGCTGTTTTGGAGATTAGCCGGAACCAACACACAGACAGACAAAAATTCTAAAAAATATTTAGTAAAAAGCTGTTACTTTAACATATAAAACAGACACTTCAATTTCATTTATTTGCATAGATTTTGTTGATGCTAACAGTGACCCCTGCAGCAATGACAACTACGCAAGTCGTCAATCTATTTTCCGAGTGTGAAGTCAAATCCACACAGCAGGAACATTCGGCGCCATGGATTCAGACATATCCTGCCTGACACATTGTTTTAAGCATGTGCCTAACAATATTATCACTAACATCTGGCCTTTAAACTGAGCCATGGATACAGAGCCCCATGCAAGGCCTTTATCAAATCAAATAATATGGGCTAAATTAAATAAAGATGGTAGGTGGTGATGAGTGGGTGGTAACATTTCGAGCTATCAGAAGCTTCAAAATCTAACCACGTACCTATGGCTTACCTTGGTTGGCGGTCAGAGAACATTTGACTCTGTGAAAAACAAATTTGAATTTGGAACAAGAATCTAGTTTCGAATTTCTGACGAACTTTAACGAACTCTTTGACAACGTAGACAATGCACTTGTAAAAAGTTCATTTGAAATGTATGCTTTGACTGAATTTTCACCAGCGACTTGAACGGAGAGCGAGTTTCAGAATAATTGAATTTTAGAGGGGAGTTGGTTAACATTATTCTAGTAGGTGTCTATGGTATCAACATACCTACTAGTTTATTAAATTTTTTTAGGACTTGATTCCGGATCTTTTAATTAAATAACGCGTAACGAATCCCATTAATTTCGCAAAGGATATTATGCGTGTTCTTGAGTGAGACAATGAAAAAACCAATTGACAAAATCCTCAGAACGAATCTGTTGTTGGTTGTTGCTCAGATTGATTACAATGCTTATTAGCAAATACGTGTTTATTGTTTGGCCCAAGTAGGTACGAAAAATTGAATACCTCTGAAAGTACGTAGGTATCTAATGGAAATCTGTTCGATTTCCACAAATTTCATAAGTACTGGACAGCCTTTTTTTTGGACCTTTTATTAGTTATATTTTGCTATCAACTTTGTTCTAGATTTTTTTTTGGAATTTAGGGAACATTTTTTAAAAAGTTTGGATATAGGTCCAATTTCTGACTAAATTACAAATTAACAACTACATCATCACATACCTAATCTAAACTTGCCAATTTAGGAAGTTAAAATTATAGCTTAGCTGCTCAGCTGAAAGAGATCTTCGACCCCGTTCCATGACCCCATATTTTGGAAAACGAAGTCAAAAAACTCTCGATCAATGGTGCAGGATACATGGGTAGACAGACAACAGTAGCCTTCACAATACCGACCCAGTAGGCCCTAGGCGGATGGCCAAACAAAAACCAACGAGCGCCATAATTATTATAAGCGGGGGACGCATGCGTTGTAGCCAGTCCGCCATAACACGCCCGCGCATCCACCAGCGCATAGACACGAAATATTAAATACCTTTTAGTTTGAAACTTTTTCTTTTTAATAATGTAAAAGTTAAAAAAAAAGTTTTTGTTATTAGAAAAAAGTTTAACTTTTTGTGTTTTTCTAGAAATTAGGAGACGAATGATGAACTTTTTATATTTATAGTTAAGTTTAAAACAAAATGGAACGGCTTGCGATACTGGTAAGTGCAGTTTTATTGTTACAAAAGTATATAATGTCTCTCACAAAGGTGGAATACAGCTGAAACATTTTTTTTGTACACCTTTAAGTCAGCTTTGTGAAGAGAGAATAAATGATATATACTATACTATACTACTATAAAAAGTTAATATAAGTAGTCAGGAGCTTCGCAGTTTCGCCGTAAGAGCTTTTTTACTGTCCCTCGCTCGATTGAGCTTCGTTTTTGCATCTTCTGAATTGAGATCAAGACCTGTTTCCAGTTGAGACGAAAATCTAAAAATAACTGAATTGGGGCAATTATAAAGAGCAATTTCTTCGAAGACGTTATCATTGTTTTTTTTTTGGATAATTTATTATTCGTACCAAGACCATTTCGATATTTCAATGTTTCAAAAAAAACTTAATGAGAATTTTATTCGGGATTCAAAATGCTAAAGTGATTTTTTTTGCTTTTAAATATTTGTATGTTCGTTAGCCATCTAGCCATAGACATTTGGTATGCCTATAGATAATGCTAGATACATAGAGGTAATCCGTTATATCTAATAGTGCTTGTAGGAAAACGGGCATAAAATTAACAGTAAGCGATTAATGTAGAAAAGGCTATAAAGTTCCCTAACTGTAAACTTATGGCTATTGTATTCTTATTATGATGCCGACACCTCGTCTCTAGCTATGCTTATGATGACACCACAGTCCAAACGCTTGTAAACGTTTTTTTTTAGGGTTCCGTACCTCAAAAGGAAAACACGGAACCCTTATAGGATCACTGCGTTGTCCGTCTGTCTGTCAGTCAGCCAAGTCCCTTTTTCTTAGAAACACGTTGAGGTATCAAGTTGAAATTAATATCAAATACGCAGGTCTATGGACCCTTGGAGCACTAAAAAAATCAAGCTTCTAAGTCAAAGCAATAAAAGAGTACGAGCATTTATGCGACATATTATAGTCTGATACTCGCAAGTAAATCAAAACCTATAAGGTACTTCCCGTTGACCTAGAAATTTGGCAAAAAGCAAGGTGTCACAGCACAAGTTAGTAAAGGAAAAAATCCGAAAATCTTTATTTGTAATTTTATTCGAGGTTCGAGTGCGAAGTGAGCGTCGAAGTGACGGGGGAATACCTTACTGAATGCCACTTCTTACGTCATCTCATACTTTATCTGTCAAAATTTTACGGTCAATTTAGTTCAACTCGATGACACGCTCGCAAGGGTAGCGCTAGTGTAAATTCGAATTACCAACCGAGTTTTTAGAATGCCAATCGAGAAACTCACAGCGGATTCAATATTCGAAGTTTAGAATGAGGTCTTACAGAATCACACGGCTGGACAAGCATGATGGTTAGCTATTAATATTCATAGCGATAAAATATATTAGGGCCAAAGGAAAGGGTCAGTGTTAGTGTCAACCTACATACCTAACTTTAACGACTAAGCTAGACCAAGTTGTTTCTCATTGCCCTGGTAATCATTAAGTATCTGGACTCCGGAGTCCTTTTCAATAAAAGGAAATTCACTTTAGCACTTTAGGCGTACAGAGTACTATTTGATTATGGAACCAATGTTCCATAATCAAATAGTACTCTGTACGCCTAAAGTGCTAAAGTGAATTTCTTAGTAGCAGTCCAGGAGTCGTTTCCTATGGCCGCAGTGACGCTCTCATGAAAATGATGACAGCGGCAAAGATTTAAATCGTTAGATTCGCCCTGCCGCGTCAAAAGGTAGTCGCGTTATGTTTCTTTTTTTTATTTACGTAAATCTTATTTTATTTTATTTGATAGGAATAACAAACAGCAGTATATTACACAGTAGGCATACAATATATAGCTTGCAATAAAAGTAACAAATACACTACTCAAGACGTTATCCACAGATTACCATACAGAATAGCTAGCTGTTAGCAGAGCAAGTTAAAAAAGCACTAATAAAACAACTATATATATAATAATTCAACTATATATTAGGGCTATGATCTCTTAAAATAGTCATAATTTCACTCTTAAATACAGCTTGGCTGAGAAACATAATATCAGTAGAGCCAAACTGTTTATTATAGGTGTCAACCAAACGATGTAACGGCGAGCGAACGCCTGAGTTAGTTCGACAAAATGAAGTAGCAAATAGGTGTCTTGAACGAACCTCACGACCGATTACAGTACGAGGGATCAGGTAGCATAGACCATCACCGAGTTGCGGTCCAATGCGATAGAGTGGTCTTACGTGCTAAATCCTTAATCTACATCCTATAAAATTACATACTACATAGATCCTAAATCTTAACCTACATCTAAATAACATATTAGGTTGGGGAAAAAGTCTTTTCGCATTATAGTATGTATGAACTTAAAATAAAATCTCTTTGGCTATACTATTTGTATCTGGCTGGTTTTGGTATTATTGTAAGTTTAAATTTTAAAGAACATAATTCCAAATTCAAATCAGGAAAATGTGTGATTTTCATTTGTTTTTCGTACTGTCAAGATGAGTGAATCTAATGAAGAAATTCGATACATTTTATAATTTTACTACAAAAAAGGTAAAAATGCAACGCAAGCCGCGAAAAAAATTTGTGATCTTTATGGACCCAGTGCAGTGTCTGTGAGAGTAGCACAAATTTGGTTTAAGCGTTTTCAATCCGGAAATTTTGATGTCAAAGATGCACGTCGCTCTGGTCGCCCTATTACGGATAAAATGGATGCCATTTTTGAAAAAGTGGAGCAAGATCGGCATATCAGTAGTTACGACGTAGCTGAAGAACTGGGAATTGACCACAAAATAGTTTTGGCGCATTTGAAAAAAACTGGGTGCACAAAAAAGCTCGATATTTGGGTACCTCACGAGCTCACTGAAAGAAACCTAATGAACCGTGTACTCATTTGTGATTCTTTATTACGACGTAATGAAACCGAACCATTTTTGAAGAAGCTGATAAGTGGTGATGAAAAGTGGATCACGTACGACAAGAACGTGCGAAAAAGGTCGTGGTCAAAGGCCGGTCAGGCTTCACAGACTGTGGCGAAACCCGGGTTAACTCGCAAAAAGGTGATGCTGTGTGTGTGGTGGGATTGGAAGGGCATTATTCATTATGAGCTGTTACCAACAGACAGGACCATCGATTCTGAACTGTACTGCGAACAACTGATGAGATTAAAGCAAGAAGTTGAGAGAAAGCGGCCGGAATTAATCAACAGAAGGGGTGTGGTTTTTCATCATGATAACGCTAGACCTTACACATCTTTAGCCACTCAGCAAAAATTAAGAGAGTTTGGCTGGGAGGTGTTAATGCATCCACCGTATAGTCCTGACCTTGTACCTTCAGATTTCCACCTGTTTCGGTCTCTTCAGAATTCTTTAGGCAGTGTCAGATTAACATCACGAGAGGACTGCCAAAACCACTTGTCGCGGTATTTTGATCAGAAGTTCCAAAATTTCTATAGCAATGAGATCATGTCCCTACCTACAAGATGGCAAAAAGTTATCGAACAAAATGGTACGTACATACTTTAGATAAATGTAAATAATGTATATTAAAAAATGTTTTGAATTTTCTTAAAAAATGCGAAGAAACTTTTTCCCCAACCTATTATTACATATAATGCAGCTTTTGCGAATTCACTCCAGTTGCACAACAATACATCAACCCTCTCGTGAACCTCGTTCACCACACGCATGGCTCTAGTGAGAGGAGTCCTCGCCAGTAAGTTGGTTCTGGCTGCAGGCACAGCAAGCAGACAAATCTGACACATAATGACGCAGTGACTTGACTTGATTGTCATTGAAACGTTATTTAATGTAATGTGTGAGCTCACTCTTCTCAGTACGGACAATTTTCCACGTGATGAGGGCAAATCTGGCGATTTAAATGTTTGGGGGGCGGGGTTAATACTGGTGGAAACCAGTTTTAGGAGCAAGTCACGTATTTTTAAGAACGTTCGTATTTCTCAGTCACAATCTGTCAAAAAACCTCTAATTTATCTACATTTTTTGACAATAATTGTCCTTGAGGATAAGATTTCCCGTATTTTAACAACGTTCGCAATCTCATCTCAGTCTCAATCTGTCAAAAATTGTAGCGTTTACTTCCTACTACTATTTTTCACATTTGATTGTCGCTGGCATGAGATTGCGACTTGAATTTGAACGTTTTTAGGTACCGAGAATTAGGCTCCAGAATTTTTATGTTTTGAAGTATGAGATTATTGGCATTCTGTGACATTGCACCCTGGGGCTTCTGAGTGCACAAAACAACTCAACATATCCCCTTGGGAAATACAAGCGTGGTTTTACGTTACGTTATACTATATTTGAAACATTTTTGAACAAACACCTTGTAATGTCCATGTCATAATTCGTAGGCACACAATGCCAATCTTTTGTCTCCATTAGCCCATGGTCGCGCACAATTATAAACCGATTATTTCAACGGATGTGTTGCTGCGGTTCTGGCTCCTAAACAATGCAAGTGAGCTCTCTGACTAATTCGTTTATATTTGTTTGTATTATATAATTTGTTATAAGTCCCAGTTCCCACGTGTTGGAGACAAGTGGATGTAAATAGCTTCATTGTGTGCGTTTAAGGTCGGAATGTGGAGCGGTTTTAAGATTTTTGTGTAATTGTAGTAATAATTTATTTATTTATGAGCCGTTAGTGCAAAGGTGTCCCACGCAGAACAAAGGTCTCCCTAGTTTTTCCATTTGTACCTCTCTTTTGCAATTAGAGCTCCTTTTGGTAGGAGTCAAGTTAGCTCTACTTGTCACACCATCTCCTGTTGCTCGGAACCTAATTTGTGGGTAATTTCGTCCAATTCTGATGAGAAATGCGGCAGATGTGGCCTGCCCAGTTCCATTTTAATTTGGCGGTTGTGTTGCCTATGTCTGCGATTTGTGTTTTGGAACGAATTATACTGTTTCTTATACTTTTATCCACGAGGAGTTCTAGGCTAAGCAATAACAGCAGGGGTCGATCCATAAGGTTAAGCTACGCTTGCCAGGGTTGGTCCGGGGATGGGTGACCATCTTTACATACCGAGATTCCTCCGTGCCTCGGCAAGCACGTTGGTCCCGTTGGTCCCGGCTGTCATTCGTGTATCTTTGACTGTCGTTACGGGTCGTCAGAAGCCCGAAAGTCTGACAACCAGTCTTACCAAGGGGTATCGTATTTCCCAGTTACTGGGTTGTGGAGGTCGGATAGGCAGTCGCTCCATGTAAAATACTGGTATTCAGCTGCATCCAGTTAGACTGGAAGCCGACCCCAATAAAGTAGGGAAAAGGCTAGGCAGATTAATTTTATACTGTTTCTTATAAGGTCAGTAAGTTTGACTCCAAGAATACTTTGTTCCATACTTCGCGGATTTTTGTGCGAATTGCTGTTGCTGCTTTAAAATATTATCTTCACATGAGCTACATAGCATATTTCAGTCTTGCATCTAGTTGCAGTCTTGTCCTATTGCACAAAAGCATGTGGCAGTAGCACTCAACAAGCATTTTTATACGAAAAGAGTACCTACCTATGACCAATTTAGACACACGGAGAGCATGCTGACAAACAAGCATGCTTTTTAATAGCATGTGTATTTGTGTTTCGGCATGTCCTAGAACCAAAAATTCTAATACATGTGACATCTACCAACCCGCACTGGGCCCGTGTGGTGGATTACAGCCCACCCTCTCACTGAGAGGAGGCCTGTGTCCCAGCAGTGGGAACATTATAGGCTGATTATATGTGTATTTGAGATTGAGCCTACAAGGAAAGCTCATTGACAACCCCGTAGCCCATAGCACTCTAACATGAATTTTTCAGTAGTTGCCTGGTTGATGGCATAGTCTAGCACATTATTATATCACACGGGACATAAATAACTGGTGAAATGTGACTGTGTGTGTGTGTGTGTGTGTACACCTCTCCCTTACCCTTCAGAGAAAACAGGTGATAATGTTATTTTATGTAATCTTTACGGCTCCGTGCCCAAAAGGTCCAAACGGAGCCCTATTGCTGTCACTCACGTGTCAGTCTATCCGTCGTCTGTCACACAAGTTTTACAGCCAAACGGTTGGAGCTATAGTCTTCAAATTTTCACAGTATAGCATCTTGTTGACGCAAAGCCATAAAAATTGGCAAAAAATATTTTTTAAATAATAATAATAATAAAAACGTTTATTTTCTCCACCACATAATGAAACTTACTACAAAATACGAGTACATAATTTGTGTATACAAAAATACATTGATGTTGTGGAGACTGGAGCCTGCACTAGGAATACCTGTGTTACAGGTCTCCAGGCAAATGCAGGTAAAAGTTTTAAGGGGGCCCCGATATAGATAAAGGGGGGCGCGAAAAAAAAAATTGACCTAGGTACCCCATCGAGTGGCGTATCGTTGAGTAGATAAATACAGTATTTTTTGTTTTAAAAAATATTGGAAAACAAAGGAATGAGAAGGCACCAAAGTGCGAGCGATACAGCGCAAAAGAATAGCGTCTCTGATGCGCCGCATACGGGGCAGCCCCAACAGCGTCCTGCAGCTTATTGCAGGGAGAATGGATGTGGATTGCTCCTTAATGCAGCATTGGACAACACTACATCTGCGAGTAATGCGGTCCTGATTCAATGTTTTATTGTTTTGTGTCTATGTCTGTTTCTTGTGTTCGTATTATATTTTTTTAATGTATGGATGGTTACAATAACTGTGATGTACTTTTTTTTTAACTTCCCATTGAACTTGAAAGGTGATAATGTTTATTATTACGAATATTTTACTAACAAATACCAATATATTGATAAATCAGATTTGGTACGGAAACCTAAATGTTCGAAGTCCGACACGCACTTGGCCGGTTTTTTTATGAAGCAAAAATTCACATGAATTATGCAACATAATCTCATATCTAAAAAAACTCAGTAGTCATCTTCCTGTACTAAATTAAGTGAAAACAATACAAAATTAGGTTGTGTCCTTCATGTCGGACCATTTTCTCTTTGTGTACGACCGTGTGTGATACCATACCATTGTTTTTAGAGGTCGTAGGCTCGTTGAGGGCAATTTTATGTTGTTTTTTGCATATAATTAAAGTTTGAACAAACAATGCGTAAGGTTTTGTAGTAAATTAGGTAGCGTCATTGGAATCGTCATCGTATTACGTATCTAGAGATAATCACACTAATGTTACTTCTTCACGCTCAAACGGCTGGACCGATTGGATGAAATTTAGTACGCACGCGCACGGCTACAGATATAGCTATACTTTCCCAGTATAAGCTGATCTCGCATTGTTTTGGATTTCATTACAATGAGAGGTCAGTGTAAACTGGAAATGTATAGCTTGATGTGTAGCCGTGTGTACGTAGATAGCTTATACCCTGGATTAACACATAGGCTTCTTTTTATCCCGGTCTATGCGAGTGAAAGCGCGGGGCGCAGCTAGTTAGTGGATAATAACGGAACTTCCGCCGCCGACGAGGAAGCGACTAGCTAGGTACAGTTCTCGTTATCTAAGTTTGCCGTTCTGAAGTAGACTTTATAAATGACTAGCTTTTGCTCGCGGCTTTGCTCGCGTCAATTTAGAATTTGACTATCAATTCGGGTTTACTCTGCTTGTAATAATAAGGTATAATGAATCACGATTAGAAAGACACGTGGCGCCATCTATCATCATAAGAATGTTATTGTTGATTTCCTCGCGAACAGTACTTTCTTTCGGGATGATAGGTCCGTTTCTGTACACCTGACAACGTAGGTACCTATATGCAATATTTCAGGATGATCGGCTCAGTGGTTTAGGTGTGAAAAGGTAACAAACAAGCAAACAAACTTACTTTCGCATTTATAATATTAGTTAGGATTGCGTAGTAGTTATCTATATGTAACCTACTACTGAAACAGCAGCGCGCCATGCCATGCGCATCGGAAAGCCTGGTTTCAGAGCGACAAACTTACATGACGCGAACTTTATCATCGATTTTCTCACTCGGAGATAGGTACATTAGTTGATCGCTGACTGTTCACTCCGCCCGTGAGTACTCGTTTGTCGCAGCGACAAGAGCTATCAAAGAGAGTACCTACTCGGTCAGCGACGCGCTTGGTACTTACGTCACTAGGTTCCACATGATCTGCGGTCACCACAGGTGGTCACCAAAGGATCATATTGTGGTAATTAGTGACGTAACAAGCCCCCACTCCCCAACTTTAATGCGTTTTATCCAAGTAATTTTTAGGGTTCCATACCTCAAAAGGAAAAAACGGAACCCATAAAGGATCACTTCGTTGTCTGTCTGTCAGTCTATCAAGACCGTTTTTCTCACGAACGCGTGGAGACATCAAGTCGAAATTAATATCAAATACGTAGGTCTATGTTCCCTTGCGAGCTTTAAAAAATCAAGGCTCTAACTCAGTCAACGCAATAAAAAAATACGGCTATTTATGCGACATATTTTGATACTCGCAAGTAAATCAAAACCTATAGGGTACTTCCCCTTGACCTAGCATCATGAAATTTGACATGAAGCAAGGTCTCATAACACAAGTAAAGGAACAAGTCCGAAAATCGTTAATTTGTAATTTAATCGCAAAAAATTTTTTTTTTTGGGATTTCTACTTTTTCAACTACAATGTTAAGTTTGTTCTTGGGATAAATTCATCCCAACTACGGAACCCTTCATTGTGCGTGGTCTGACACGCACTTGCCCGGTATTTTTAATAATAATAATACCACACACACACACACACACACGCACACTTCATGATTGTAATTTTTATTCTTTAAATTTAAATAACTGTGCCTTTTGATATTCTTTGTCGCTACATTTTTAAATCTTCTTCTTATATATAAAATTCTCGTGTCACAATGTTCGTTCCCGTACTCCTCCGAAACGGCTTGACCGATTCTCATGAAATTTTGTGAGCATATTGAGTAGGTCTGAGAATCGGCTAACATCTATTTTTCATACCGCTACTTTTTATCCCGGTCTACGCGGGTGAAACCGCGGGGCGCAGCTAGTAATAACATAATAACTTTTTCATGGAGGATCACTGACTCCCAAGTCACAGGTATAAACCTAGTCTGGGAGCCAGGGGACCTATGTTTGAGACTTCTGTTTACTTTAAATATGTCATGTTTGTAAAAAAGCTGTCTCTTTTTGAAATAAAGAAAGAATTTATTTATTTTTTTTATTTTTTATTTTACCTAAAGCAAAAAATACGTGTCCAACATTTTTTTTTTTATCTGACTGACGGACTAAATAGCATTTCTTTTTTTTTTACACAGGCATCATCCCTATTATTAGTGAAGACCGAAAATGTTTAACCTATATTTAACAAATAAATGTTTTCAATCATTCATTCATTCAAGATGAAATCTTAAAGGGTAGATATTCAGATTATGTTAACATTTCTGGATTCCCTGCAGAATGGTTTTTCCGCGATGATAGAGTGATAAGAGGATGTTAAAATCTCTCACGTAAAAAATTGCTAAAACTAGTTCAAAGCCGGATCTCGATCATAGGTTAAAACATAGTATGTGAAGTGACCTTTAACTTTTTTTCAACTGTGTGAATAACTCATATAATTCTATCTCAAGACAGACAGACAAATTACACAAATCATGATAATATTTACATTAATACAATTACGTCCAGTTTTTCACAATAACTTGTCGACGCGGAAACTGCTGCACAAAAAACGATGAAACAATCCACTCGAACAGTTAACGTAGCGTGATATTGACTGATCTTTATGAGATAATGCCTGATGAGTAGGTAATGCATTATTTATGAGTGTAGTAGCTCTTTGTTCTACTTTTATTTTTTTATGATATTTTTTTTTTTTAATTAGATAATATTATTCGCATGTAGTTAGTGTTATTGACAGTCCTTCCGTAAAAATAGACTTAAGTTGCAGATAGGATGATTTAGGTTATTGGAAGGAGACCAAAAATAATGATGCAGAATAGGTATTACTACGCGGTTTCACCCGCTTAGACCGGGATAAAAAGTAGCCTATGTGTTAATCCAGGGCATTAGCTATCTACATACCAAATTTCATCCAAATCAGTCTAGACGTTTGAGCGTGAAGAAGTAACAAATATACAAACACATTACTCGTACACACTCACAAACTTTTGCCTTTAAAATATTAATGTGATAATTAAATGTATTTTTTCTTCCAGGTCCTATTCGCTTATGTCGTAACCTGCCTCCAATATACCTCAGCAGAAGAAACAGTCTTATCAGAAATCTTAATACCCATCAAAACTGAAGGCACTGAGGCCGACAAACTAAAGCGACAGAGCAGGAGTTACTACGACTATCGATATGGAGCCCCTAGACCTATATACGACAGACTAGAATACGCACGACAAGAGTACGACAGACCACGATGCGGCCGATGCGACGATCGCAGAGACGACAGAGACGATCGCGACGATGACTACGACAGACGCGACAGGTACGACGACGACAGACGCGGACACAAACCAACATCAGGCAGCAGATATGATAACAAAAAGAACTACGACAGCGATGAAGATAGATACTCAGACAGAAAAGGAGGACAAAAGAACGGGACGGAAGATGAGAATGGTGACAATAAAAACTCCTACGACGATAAAGATAGTAGACCCAGTGGCGGCAGCCGAAGAGGGAGTGACAGAGATCGGGACCGAGGTCGAGACAGGGACCGCGACAGAAGACGAGGAGGCGACCGCTATGATGACAGAGATAGATACAGACCAGACTATTACGATAGATTTCTAAGAGAAAGAGATCCCTATAAAGAAAGAGATTACTACGACGATTATAGAGGAAGAAGGCCCTCGTATGATAGATATTACCCTAGCTATGATGATGGGTTGAGCAGATATGATGGGTATGCGGGGGCTAGGAGGCCTGCTTATGATGGATATGACGACGGCTACGGAGGATATGGACCGAGTGCTGGCAGGGGACCGCATGATAGGTGAGTAATTTTTGTTTTTTTTTTTTAATGAATATATTAGAATTGAATAGTGAAGTAGGAAATAAGCAGAAAGGAAAAATAAAAGAGGTTGCTCCCCTATATACTAGAATTTGTTTAATATTCGTACCCAAGATTAAAGATAAACGCAAAACTGATAAACTAAAAACTTGTAGAAATAAAGCCATGATGAAGGAGCTCAAAAGTAAATACGTAATTATTTCATAATCATATTCATAATCATATTCATTGGTTTTGAAATGCAAGATGAGATTTTAATAATATTTGTTACTACTCTCCCCAACAACAATAAATTTTCTAAAAAAAATCGTACTATAATATATCATCTAGGTACAACAGACTAATTCGATATACCTCTTGAATTACTTAATTATGTGACACATTCGAAGTAGATCATAAAACCAACTATAGCAAAGTTCGTTCACACGTAAACTAACAATACAATGTCCGCTACGCTCAAATAATGTCGAACACATCAAATACATGACGCTTTCACCTAAAATTCAAAATGGCAATTCGAATTATGGAATGTAACGGTAAAATTGCAGAGGTTAGGTTATTTTCCCTCCATTGTGGGCGGCCATTGTTGTTTTATTGAACTTGTGATTATAGATTTGAGCTTGTTCAATTATTATTTGTTGGGGTTTCGAACCCTTTGTTAGGCTGTTCGGTTTACTAGAAAATTCGTGCTAATTTAATTTCACGGTTGTGATTGTGACACATATAACTATTTGAACTATTTGGTATATTGGATTCTATGTTGTAGTACCTATGCATGTAATAATAATTTATTTATTTATAAATAAATATATAAATAAATATAAATATGTTTGGACATATCACACAACGCCATCTAGCCCCAAGCTAAGCAACCTAATGCTTGTGTTATGGTAACGAGATGGCTGATAAACTACTTATATACATTTTTTTTTTTTGTAAATACATACATATTATAGATAGAAAAACACCCAGACTCGGAACAAATACTTGTAGGTCGTACAAATATTTGTTCCGTGCGGGAATCGAACCCGCGACATGCTGCGCAGCATTTCGGTACCTACTAATAATACCATGTTTAGTAAAACATTGATCAGGCAGGGGCCATAGTCCTTTCATTGTTTTAGGTAAAACCAGTCCACTTTTGTCACCCAAATCTATAATCCAATATCTTTGTTTCCATATCCTGCAATAGTCCTACACCAACCGGGGGTTGTCCTTGGGTACACTTGCATAGTGCGTACCTACAGGGATAATCGTCGGTTGGTGCCTCATTTCATGGAAAGCTTCTAAACTGGCCTCTGCAAGTTAGCTACGGCCCCTCGTGCGCCATCCAAAGGTCCGGGACCACAGAGTCCCGAGATATGTCAACATATAAAAATAATAATAATGTTTATTTTAGACTCAATAAAATATAGCCCAATTCAGTTATATTCAAGAACTATGTTAAAAAGGCTTTATTGTCTGTATGTGTACCTATGCATTTCATTCGTCCATGCTCTATGGTTGCCTTCACGAATGGCCGTCTCTGTCTATCACTGTAAAGTGTATATTTTAATATTGTGACTAATAGTAATTTATCCATGTTAATCGAACCTAATTATGACGTATATGTGACGTATGTACTCGTATTTGGTGAACAAATAAAGACAGACACATACAAAAATTTGGAATCGTATTTATTTAACTATGTTCCACATGTCAAGCTTCCTAAAAATCGTGGCCGCCTGTTTTTCTTGTCTGCTCATCAAACATGTCTTACTTATCCCCTCACACGAGTTCGGTGTGAAGTAATTTTACCTAATATTGTACGTAGTATGAGTTCTATACCAAGAAAATATTTTTTTATTATTAACGTTCTCATACTACGTACATACATACAATGTATACGTCCCCTGGCCCACAAACTAGGTTTAAATCTGAGACTTGGGAGTCAGTTTTTCTTTATTAAGATAAGTATTTGCCTGCACTATGAGCTATCCGCAAACAAAAAGCATTTCATTCTCACGCTTTACTTACTACAAAAATATAATATACATATTATAACCCACGAACGTAGTTACCGTTAAGTCTTTGACTAGATAATCTCGGGATTCCTCTAATACCGTACAATTATCCAATTTGCAAGACAATCAGATGTTTAGCGGGCTTTGATTAACAGTACACGGGTACTGTTACAAGTTTGTCGACATTCTAGTTGAAGGAATTAAGACTAGGCGCACGCGAAACAACTGTTTTACAGTATTACATGTTCGTACACCTATGAATTGTAATGGTTTCCGGAAAAGAGTTGGGAATTTACAAGTAGGAAAATTATAGCTAGAGGCCTTTGATAACTTCAGCAAAATTGAGAAAACTTGTCTGTTGTTTCAATGTGTCGCAGATTCTCTTCGAGGGACTGATTTTTCTATTCTCTCCTTTTGGTTTTTTTTTTTATTGTTAAAATGCGTTTAATACGTAACAATCTATCTGGTGTTTATATTTATATGGAAGGTAAAAGAGAGAGATTCTGTAAATATCTCGTAATCTCAATAACAATACTGATTCCCAGTCCATATTAGTATCATAATTATGTACTTATTTAAATTTAAAAGTCGATATAGATCTCTGAATGAACATGCACTCACACTGCAGCGGTGCACTGTTTTGTTAACGACGCATGCAGCATGACATTAGATGCAAAAAAGGGGCGCATAGCGTACATTAGGGAACCATGCAGATCGTATGCAATGAATGGATGGTTTCTCCCATTGAGTTCAATTAGTACCTTAGTGGTTTCTTCACATGGTTTTACATTTAGATATGTTACCTATATGTATTTCGGAGTTTAACGTTCCTCGATCATTTTTAGAAAACTTTTCTTGCTGTAAAATCGCTTCAAACCTTTTCCCATAATCTTGGCAGAAACTTCAGAACACCACGTGCTTATACGCTCTTATAGAGCAACGGAAAGCAATTGCTTACAATTGACAGATGTCAATCTTTCCATGCCATTTTTAGTGTTCCGTACCCAAAGGGTAAAACGGGACCCTATTACTAAGACTCCGCTGTCCGTCCGTCTGTCTGCCCGTCTGTCATGAACCGTGATAGTTAGACAGATGAAATTTTCACAGATGATGTATTTCTGTTGCCGCTTTAACAACAAATACTAAAAAACAGAATAAAATTAATAATTACGGGGCTCCCATACAACAAGTCAGTCACCCTGTACACTTGTACTCTTAATTTGCAACGCGGTATTTGTATTTTTTCGCTACCATTTTGTTTTTCCGTTGACTGGTCACGGTTACTGGCTGTTTGTTTCCATTCTGTTCGAATTTTAAACTCAGGTCAAAGCACCTACAAATAAGTATTTTTGTTTTTATCAATCGTCTACTTTTTTGTGGTTTGGGGTCTTTAAATAGAGTAAGTACAATGGGTGCCACGAAAGATGAGACTTGACGAACGCAGTATCGCGGCTCCCGCGCTCTTTCCGCCGCCCCGATGACGCCCGGCCCCTTCCCGTCTCAGACCTCATGCCGCTAAAGAGACCTTTATATCATAATAATAGGTCTTTACCTATGAAATTGCCGTTTTGTATGAAAAAATTTAAACGAATTTTTTTCACGCATTTTTTATTTATATTAATCGAAGTAATCACCCATGCAATCAATGCATCTTTGCCAACGCAGTGGCAGTTTATTGATGCCCTTCTTAAAGAAATCAGCTGGACGGGAGGCAACAAATTCTTCAAAGGCTTTTGTACTGCCTCTCGGGTATTGAATTTTTTTCCCGCCAAGAAGTTATCCAAATTCTGGAAAAAGTAGTAGTCTGTAGGCGCAAGGTCTGGTGAGTAGGGCGGATGACGGAGAGCTTCCAACCCCAGTTCTTGCAACTTGGAGACCGTCTGCTGTGCAGTATGAGGTCGCGCGTTGTCGTGCAGGAGCAGCGGAGACGAGCGATTGACCAATGCTGGTTGGAGATGTGCCAGCTTCTCCATCATTGTGTTCAGTTCTTCACAGTACACATCTGAAGTAATGCTCACCCCGTTTGGTAAGAAGCTGTGATGAATCACACCGGCGCTAGACCACCAAACAGTGACCATCACTTTTCTAGGGCCAGTACTGCAGAACGGCAATTTCATAGGTAAAGACCTAATAATCAGAATCAGAGAATTATAATCTATACTGCGCAAGTCAAACTACGTGGTGTGTCTTTCGTGGCACGCATTGTAACCCTTTTTGCACTCCAATCTAGATTAGACGAAACAAATACTTGTAATCGTAATTAACGGGGGGTTATCCGAATTTTCCTGTTTTCAGAATCTATTTTAAATGGTCAAATTAGTGTATTAAGGCCCTGAAAAAAATATATGCCATAGATACATCCTTGCTTGAGGGAAATTAACGGTTCAAAACACGATCAGTTGTACTTTCCTCGATGAAAAAAAAATCCGAAACATGGTCGATTTCAAAACCATTTTCCGTTTCATTTCCTAATTACAGCATAAAATTATATGAAAATTGCATGTATCATGACTATCATGAGGTAATCGTATTTCGGAGGGAATTTAACGGTTAGATTTTTGAGTTTAATAGATTTTTTTTGAATAAACTCAAAATTAGTCAATTTGGCTAAATCTGCTCGCGATCAGAGTCCTGCGGGACGTCATGGAGGTTGGACCTGTGGCAAAATTTTTAAAAATTCGCTCTCTCTGCAGTTGTTCAAAAAATTCAAATAAAAAGAGGAACACATTAGACATGAAATTGCGACAGCTCAGCAAAAATATCTCGTAATTATATTATAGTTTTAATTCATAATAGCGTTTTCGAAAATGTGATTATTTATATGTGGTATGATGACGTTTAATTGTCAACTTACGATAGTGTTAAGACACATTGCAAATTATTATCGATAAAATTATAGACAAGCGCGAGTAGTTTATAATTTTTTAACGTGGTCCTTTATGAAGAAGTTTTAAAACACATTTTTCTAAGATTTTTTCATCAGATTCATCCATATATAAGATAGTAAGAAGTGTACCAATGAAACAATTAATACTCAATACCAAATCAAATATTTATTCGTCCAAGACACTGTTAACAACTCATTTTATGAATAGATAATTCTCTAAATCTCTTAACTTTCACACCGGTCTGTACAACTTTTCGAATTACCGCGCGTCTCAATATGGCCGACCGCTGAAAAATCAAAATTAGCTTCAGATGGAAGTCAAAACACAAACTATTATTCCACAAATAAAGTGTTATTATATTATTTTTATAGAACAATTAATTTAGATATTTAGCAATATCTAAATTTAAATTAAATTATTTTAAATATTTTCAGACGAAATAAATAGCAAAAGCTTACAGTCGGCCATTCTGAAATAACAGAGTCCTCTCGTTACGTTATGTTTATGACTAACTTATTTATATTATGTTAGATTCATGTTCTAAAACTATGAAACAGTATTATAAAATAAAATGTGTATTCAAAGTAATTTACAAAAAGCGAATCTAAAGCCCAAAACTTTTCTTGACTAATCATCAGATAGTGCAGATTATTAGCAGGTAATCAGTAAAATTTCCAGTAAGTGCATAAGAATGTATCAAAACTTTATAATATAAAGAAAAGGCAAATAATAGCATTAATAACAAAATACATATTTTACTACTTATCATGAATAGAGAAACATTTTACATATATTCAATAATTTTACTTACTAATTAAATTTTTAATAAATATCATTGGTTCGGCCATCTTATTATAGTAATTGTTCCATCAATTAATACAAAACAAAAAAAACAATAAATACAATTTTAATAATCGACCTTAAAACGCTAAAATCCTTGGCCTACGGCCTCCTTGCACAATTCCATAAAATGTAACACACTCATAATTGTCAAACGACTCCATTGTGTGCACATTTTTCCATATCAATTTTCAAATCTAACACACTCATAATTGTCAAACGACTCCATTGTGTGTAGATTTTTCCATATCAATTTTTAAGTTTAATCAAAATCAAAGTCATTAGTCATAATTCCAATTGGAATCCATTTTCAAAATAACCTTTCAAAATAAGGGGAAACATTCATGATTCCGATACATTTTTTTTTCAATTGTCGCTCATTGTCCCAGTACTCTCCACATCTATACCTACGGATTTTTCCAACGGTTCTATTTCCATATTATCAGTACCTTCAATAGTTTCGTTTACATCTACATCCTCCGTTGAGCTTACTCCATCGGAATCAGCTAAGCTTTCTTGAGTAAAGGTCAACCAAGGATGTATCTTATCTAACGCAATTACTGCCTCATATTTTCTATTCTGTTTTCGGGTGAGGGGTGTATCTTGGATAACATACCTATCTCTATCTAGTACTTTGATAATCCTGTATGGACCTTGTAATTTAGCAAGTAACTTTCTCGACTGTCCGCTATTACTACCTACTTCTCTTTCAATTCTTACTAGGTCACCTACTTGATATTTCCTACCAACCTTCCTATTCTTGTCAAATCTTTCCTTTTGTCTTATTTGATCCTCATTTATGTTGGCATTTACCTCTTCTCTTATATTCTCTAATGTTTCTTGTGAACACTCCGTTTCACCCTGGTCGAGCAACGAAGAGACTATTCCGTCACTTTTGGCCCTCAACCTTATACCAAACAGTATTTCAGCTGGCGTTTTACCTGTACCTTTATTAAGAGTTGTATTAAGACCCAGCTGGATTTCTTCTAAATGAGTATCCCACTCATTTTCCTTACAATTGTGATTTTTGACTGCAAGCGAAGCCAATATGGTACGATTATATCGCTCCACTTGGCCATTCGCTCGCGGCGTTGCTACCGCATTTAAAACGTGCCTTATGCCTAGTTTGTTCACAAAATCTTTAAAACTTTTACTTGTAAAAGAAGTTCCTCGATCACTGATTATCCTACTTGGTATACCGAATAAACTAAAATAGTGATTTAAAACTTTGATGGTCGATTTAGTTTTCGTATTTTTGACGGCAAATAAAGTAACGTACTTTGTGTATGCTTCAACAAGTACCAACAAGTAAGTGTTTTTAGATCTACTCCGAATAAATGGACCTAAATGGTCCATGTGTATCGTGTGAAACGGTTTATCAATTTTTGGAACTGGATGGAGCATACCTTGTCTTTTTCCTGGTGGTACTTTGTGATAACTACATTCCAGACATGATTGAACATACTTTTTGGTAAACTTGTTCATTTTGGGAAACCAGTAAAGAGATTTCAACTTGTCCAAAGTTTTATCTAGACCAAAATGACCAAGTTCATCGTGACACTTCTTGAGTAGCTGCCATCTAAATCCCTTAGGGACCAACCATTTCAATTGGCTGTCCACAACCCTATAAACCTTTCCTCCCTTTAAACGATAATTCTGAAAAGTTTCATGGATTTTAGGCGTTTCAGGGTCTTCTAAAATACTTTTAATTCGTTGAACCTCTTCATCAGTACTCTGAATAGTTGTTAACCAGTCTTCTGTTTCTACAACTAAAATATCGAATACAGGCTCAGGTTCATCTGACATAGGGATGGCATTCCTGCTAAGTGCATCCACATGGGTCATACGGTTACCCGGCCTATACTCGATACTACAATCGTACTCCTGGAGTTGAAGCCACCACCTACTTATACGAGGTATCATATCTCTCTTTGACAAAGTAGTACGTAATGCACTACAATCGGTTATAATTGTGAATTTGAGGCCTAAAACGTATACTCTAAACCGTTGCAAAGAAGCTATTACCGCCAGGGTTTCCAATTCAAATGAATGGTACTTCTGCTCTTCGAGGGTAGTTTGCCTACTGTAATACGCTACCGCTCGCCACCTACCTAATTCATCTTCTTGCAGTAATATCCCCGCTATATCCGTTTTGCACGCATCCGTATGAATCTGCGTTTTTGTGCTTACGTTGTACAACGCTAAAATTGGTCTTTTTACTAGCTCTGCCTTTAGAGTGGAAAATGATTTTTCTTGGTCAGGACCCCACTCCCATTTACAATTCTTTTTTAATAATTTTGTCAGTGGATTAGCAATTATAGCAAAACTTTTTACAAAACGCCTAAAAAAACTAGCCAAACCAACAAACTGGCGTATTTCGTGCTGGTTAGTGGGGCACTTAAAATTTTCTACTGCTGCAGTCTTTTTTGAACCCGGCCTGACCCCTTGTTTACTTACTTCGAAACCTAGATAATCTATTTTTTTTGAGAAAAATACACATTTTGATAGTTTTAACGTCAACCCCGCTTCTTTAATAAGTTTAAGTACTGTTTCTAATCGCTCCATTCCTTGCGAAATACTGTGGGCTGGAATAATTATATCATCCATGAATGCAAAAGCTTGGCCTTTGACGTCTTTCAAAATGGTATTAATAGTTTTCTGAAAAACAGACGGTGCGTTGGCCAAACCGAAAGGCATACGGGTGAACTGATACTGACCGTCCGGCGTTACAAAGGCAGTTTTGTCTTGCGACGAAGGGGCTATTGGAATCTGGTAATAGCCTGAGGCCAAATCAAGCGTTATAAAATATTCATAACCACCTAACTGATCTATTTGATCCTCTATCCTAGGCAAAGGGTAGTGTTCCTTGACAGTTTTGGCATTTAAAGCCCGATAGTCAACGCAAAGCCGTTGATCACCTGTCTTCTTCTGCACTAAAATGATGGGGCTTGCATAAGAAGATGTTGACTCAGTAATTATACCTGAATCCAACATGTCCTGAATCATTTCCTTGACTTTATTCCTTTCTGAATAAGCTAGCCTATACGGCCTATACACAACAGGGGTCGCATCTTTTAGCGTTATAGACATTTCAGTTAAATTAGTCAGCCCTA
Organism: Cosmia pyralina; assembly: GCA_946251885.1. Taxonomy (NCBI): domain Eukaryota; kingdom Metazoa; phylum Arthropoda; class Insecta; order Lepidoptera; family Noctuidae; genus Cosmia; species Cosmia pyralina. Next base: position 3,397,634 of record OX276354.1, read on the forward strand.
AATCAGTTAAACTAAACGAAAAACAGTTTTTATACACTTTTAGCAAGGTTTCTAACCGTTGTCTATCTCCAGTACTAAATTCATCACCTATTTTAAGATCGTTTGATATAGAATCACTATCCCTGTTTTGTAACATTCTAACATTTAGGCAATCATCATCATTTAAAATGTAAGCTCTAGTCAATAATTGTCCTTTTTGAAGTTTAATTTCGTTACCATTTAAACTTACTACTAAAATGTGACCTTTTCCTTGCACGATTGTATATAATCCAGGCAAAACTAAATAACAATTATCACCTATTTTCCTTAACGATTCCTTTACATAAAATTTTATGGGCATATCGGTAATCACTTTTACCGGTACCATATTGATAGAGTTAACGTTGACATCAGAGTCTACAACTAAATTAATTTTTTGACAGTTTACTAATTTAGGATTATTTAAAGGAACAGGCTTTTTTTGAAAAACTAAATGTTCGTCTGTCTTTATAATAATTATACCGGCTTGCTCGGTGAAAGTATGCCCCAACAGTACGGCATGTTTAAGTAATTCGTCTGGTACCACTAATACTTCTACGGATGTTGTAATAGCTTGTACTTGTATTTGGACCATTGCTTTACCTATAGGTTCTATGATTGAATTACCAAAGCCTTTTAATGTTGGCAGATTATTTTTACCGTAAGCAGTGTTTAAATTTTTAAAGTCGCTAACTCGAATCAAAGTACTTTGGCTACCGAGATCCACATAACATGACATTGTTTGGCCATTAACTTGAACTGGAAGGACATACTTATCATCTAACTCACCGGTTAACTTAACTTCAGAGACAGCTTTACTGATATCATTATTTTTACCACCATCATTACCGTTTCTGAGAAGCCGTCTACAATTAGCGCTCTGATGTCCAAGTTTCTTACAAATGCTACACGTCAGTAAGGGTTTGTTACACTTAAAGGAGGGGTGACCTACCTCATTACAATTAAAACATTTTATATTGCTACTCGGTTTAGAATTATCATTATTGCTATCAGGGCGCCTTTTTGTAAACGGCTGACGAGATACTCTGTCTCTTACATCCTCTAACTTAATGGACTTAAAATAAGATAGTAATTCTTCAGGTTGAGAGTAATTCGCAGCCTGAGCTCCTAGTCGCATACCCCTGTCTTCTAATCCATATATAAGACAATCCACAGCCCGCTTACCAGTTATATCGCATCGGTTCAGCAAGTTAATTTTGTGATAAAAATAAGTTTCTAACAAATTCAAATTCAAATTCAAAATAATTTATTTTCTCTTCACAAACAAATGAAATGATGAATAAATTAAAACATGCTTAAAAATTATATGACAAAGTTTGTGAGAGACTGGTGTCTGCACTAGGAATACCTGTATAGCAGATCACCAGGGTCCCACCACACGGAATGTTAACATAATTTTATATCGTAAGTGTGAACGAGTTGAGCACAATAATATAAATCATATACTTATAGATACTTAAAAGATAAAAACCAAATCAAAGTAAAATACAAAAAACAAAACAATAACGCGAAAAAGTTTGTGAAATTATTATTTGTGGGGAAATTAGCGGAACAGACTACTTTGGATGAGCAAGTAATTCCTCAGTTGCTATGTAATCTAAGGTAAGGAGCAATTCAACTAAAGTACTCTTACAGGCCTTTTTTGTAAGGTGATAAATCGTGGTAATACGATTAATTTTATTATATAAGTGGGAACCTAGGAATGCATAGAATCTATGAGAGAAGCTCGTTCTTAGACCCTTAGCTGTACTGCAAACACAGTATTTTCTGCGTTTTCCCAAGATAGAGAGGGGATCAAATATTAAGGAGGAGTGCTTCTTGACAACAGTGTAAAGAACAAATAGTTGCCTCACTGACAAGACTTTGAAGTTTTTGTAAAGATCAACAGTAGGATACATGTATGGAAGAGAACACGAACGACGATAATAACGATTCATTATGTCTAACCTTCCGATCCAACATTTCATGCAAAAGTTGGGCATAATTCTGAACTGTGGGAAATGTCTTTGTCAGTTTATCCTTCCACTCCAACCAACTATAACTTAAGGAAGTTAAGCCCTGATACCACACCTTTGCTACTCCAGTCAATTTAGGCAACGCATAATGAAGTTGTTGTGTTTCAGACCATTTATACAAAGCTGCACATTCTTCCACTTTCGTGATCCATAAATCGATAGTTTGTTCTTTATTAGCAGGATCAAATTCTGGTACTGCGTTTGTTGACATACTAAAGTGGTTTTGAGCCTGGGACGCTGACGAAGGCAGCGATTTGATTAACTCCATGACATCATGAATACTAAAACTATGATCATCTACAGTTTTATTTTTAGAGGTCTTATTCATATTAGTTACATCAGTGTTACCATTCAAATGACTATCCATGCTGCTAGCACATGATGACTGACTTACGGTTTCCCGGCGTCTTCGACTCGTCCTGTGGTGACGGGATCCTCGTCTCACCTCGCTACTCCTGTGCTGCCGTCGTCGCCGTCTCGCCCTCCGCGAGTGTGCAGATCGGGAACGCGAGTGCGACCGCGAAGAACGCATTCTTTTTCTCACACGCCGTGTCTGTGACCGACGCCGCTTCCGACGCTCAAGGCTCTTATAAGAACCCGCACGTCTCCGTGGCGTACGGCCTCTTGAACCAACGCGGCTCGAGGAGCTTGAGCTGGTCCGCGCAGGACGCGGGCGCCGCGTACTAGAACAGCTTCTCCTTTGACGCCTGCGCAAACGTCCCGCGCGGCTGCGGCTGAGGCTGCACGACGGCGTACCTCCATCACGCGTTTGAGAAGCCTCTCGATCAGAAGCTTTACGCATTCTCACGTCTTCACGAAGTCTCGACATATTATTTAGATCTGTCCTTATAAACGGCCTAAGTGGGCGTGATTAGAATATTGAGTAATATTCGTGTCAGATCCCACTTCTGAACTATAAGATAGTCAGAAGTGTACCAATGAAACAATTAATACTCAATACCAAATCAAATATTTATTCGTCCAAGACACTGTTAACAACTCATTTTATGAATAGATAATTCTCTAAATCTCTTAACTTTCACACCGGTCTGTACAACTTTTCGAATTACCGCGCGTCTCAATATGGCCGACCGCTGAAAAATCAAAATTAGCTTCAGATGGAAGTCAAAACACAAACTATTATTCCACAAATAAAGTGTTATTATATTATTTTTATAGAACAATTAATTTAGATATTTAGCAATATCTAAATTTAAATTAAATTATTTTAAATATTTTCAGACGAAATAAATAGCAAAAGCTTACACATATATTACTATTTCACTCTCCATCGAACTGTCTTCGCTACTACCATATCTTACATTAATTACACATAATATGTATAAATACAATGTATCCGGTTGTCGGTTGGATACTAATATAATCAACTTTCACTCTGGCAACAACAATGAAAATTAGAAAAAAAGTAAAAATGTGCGGTCGGGGACCACCGTCAGGAATGAAGTTCCTTCTAACGTATGATTTAAAACACAAACACAAAATTGTCACTGCCGCCATCTTGAATTTTCAATTTAACTTCACTACCGGCTTTGGCTCCCTCGAAAACCATGAAAACGACACCCATGAAGTAAAATTCGAAAATTTTCCCCCTCTCCGTCCTCGTCTGTCGTCGTTTTGTCCACTCTCTCTTTATCTCTTTCAAGATATAATAGAAAGAGACAAAGTCGGATGTAGAGGGCATTTAAACGTTTTTTCGTTACGTGATGATTTTCTGCCAGAGAATTTCGTCGAGCTGTTTCAAACAAAAGTGCTATACTAACATGACCTAATGCATGAACACGATAAAAATTGTCGATCGAAAAGATTATTTTCTTGTATCGTTTTAGCTGTGTGAACAAACTTTCAGTTTTGAGTACAAAAAGTCACTGTATACGATAAAATATCGTATTCTATACACTTGAAAAATAGCGCCGTGTGAACGTAGCCTGGTTAGGCGGTAACCGTACCTATCACTCGGTGCCCATGTTCCAAAGCAAGTTAGTCGATGACGTACTTATCGTATGTTTGTTGGTTTGTAACTTTTAACATATTGATATTTGCATTTTTTTTTTAGGCTAATAGTCCTAAGGGATGGCAATCCGACATGAGCGGGGGCCGGGGCCGGTTAAAAAATACACTAAATTAATTTTGATGTCTTAGAATAGTAGATTCGATAAATTATAGCTGTAGCAGTAGGTACGTCCCTTGACAATAAAGTACGGCAATTGTTCCTTCATATGTAGTTGTCAATATTTACTTATCTTTATGAGCAGTGGTCGACATCAAAAACAAAAGAATATGGTTACAGCAGAAGCAAAGCAGTACGACCATTTTTAGCCCGTACTTAATAAAAATCTTATTGTTTTTTTCATTCAGTAGGGGTTAAATAGGGGATGAAAATTCACCATTTATGTCGATGGGAAATACCATCGGGCACACGGCTTGTCTACTTGATAAAATTCTTATATTCACTGACAGACAATCCACAGCCTAAATCGCTGGGCTAGAAGCATGAAATTTTGCAAAAGAGATCTTTTTTAACGAAAAAAATAAATTTCTATTAACATTAACTTTTGAGTGACTTTTTGATACCTAGTAGAACCATTGCAATTTGAAACTTTCACCTTACTACCTCAAAATCATGTTTATCTCTAACTAGCTTCCGCCCGCGACTTCGTTCACAATATACTAAAACAACAGCCATATTTTATAAAACTTTTCTGTACAGTACGTTTGTAGTTGTGGTCTCAGCCGCCAAAATGTACAGAGTCGTCCGTTTGAGAAGCAGCTCGTCCTAAGGTCGAAACCCGCAGCATTCAGTAGCAATTTTCCATTGCTTGCAAAGTTTTTCGTTTTTAATGAATCAATACTCGTAAACGCCTGTTCGTGCCGTTCCTGCATTTAATACATAATGGCACAACACTGATACACTGAGTGATTCTTACAGATTATTCCTGACGAACCCGGCTATCGCTAAAAAATATAACAGTAGATTGTACACACGGGATTTCTCATTAATACTGTCAGCTAACCATTGATATTTATTTTTATTATAACCGTAGATGATATAAAAGGAATAAACTTCATGGATTCTGTGTACGTTCTACGAACTATAAAATAACAGTATAACAAAATGTAAAAAAAGAATCGAAAAAAATATCAACAGTTGAGAATCGAACTTTTAACCACAAGTTTGCAAAGAAGTCGTCGAACCACTAAGCTATTTGCTTGGATGAATGTTGACTAAAATAGCCGCTCTTATGTTATTATTACTCGTATATCACGATAGACATCCTTCCATCCGCTAAGCCTTAGATTTAGCGCGATGATAATCATTTAAAGGTAAAATCTGAAACTATCTGCTATATTCGTTTCCTGCTCCGCCCAGTGAAGCAATGGAATAATTCGCTTTTACATTGTGTTTTATTGTCACCTATATCGTCGTAGTCAACGACAGACACCGACCATCTACATTCTCCTGCCCTTATCCCATTTTTTTTCGGGTCGATACAACTTGTTTTTATCTTCCATACTTCTCTATTACTTAGTTATCATCACGGTAGTCACTCCCTTTCTAGCCATATCATCTTTCACACAGATCATCCATCGTTTCTTTGGTCTTCCCTTACTCGTATAGCCATCCAGATTCATAATCAAAACATTCCAGACGACATTTTCTTCATTCTCCGCATCACATGCCCATAACATTGTAACCGATTTCCACATACACCGACACCGATATCGGCACGATATCTACCGGCGAAGACAGTGCGGGGTGAGAGTAGCGGGCATTCTTTCACTTGAGCAAAATTTTTCGCACTGCCGGCTTCGAGACGTCGATACTTAGTAGTGTGCTTGTTTGTCGAGTCGCGATGGTCATCGATATTCAACAATATCATGGGGCCGGTAATAATTGAACCTATCGCTATCGAATCGTGTTGGTATCGTTATCTGATAATGTGAAAACAAATTCACGACATTTTATGTAATCATCTTAGTTCACTCCACCGTAGACACCATACAATGTAAACCTAAGGAATAAATATCGACCTAAGAAAAACTAATTAAGTTGATCAACTGCAAATATTTTACACTGTGGGCATGGATTTTCTGCGAAATCGTCGGCGGCGCGTCGTAAATAAATACGTCGCGCTGCATTTGGGGGAGGCGGAGGTAGCGTTTCAAAGGCCTACAGGCCCGAACAACCTGACCTTAAGTGACAGTTTCAAGACACACAATGCTCTACTTCCGCCACCGAATTCCAAAATTATTAAAAGGAAAACATTGAATGAAAACCGACATATTGTAGAGTCTAGAACATGTCGGTTTTCACTCAACGTTTTCTATCTAGATTCAGAATAAATAAAAAACCAATACAGTGAAGCACGCACACATTTACACCAAACTACAATTAAACTACACCGCATACTATGATGTAAATGTGTGCGTGAGGCGCTTGTTTGTACAAACGGTCCCAGCATACTTACTGTGCTTCACTTTCGATATGCGTGGCGCGAAATCTTTATTTTTTTTCTAGTCCGTGGTCCGAGCTTAATGTGCTTATTCCATTTAAGCGCGTTCCCATTCCTGGGTTTTCCTTCTGTAATAAAGTTCGATTCTTTGTTAGTTTCAGGCCTTGGGATGAAACCTACCGAGGTCAGGCGGGTTGGGACGCGGGCGGGAGGGGCTACTATTTCGCGTCGGGCAGGCCTGAGGCTGCGCCCGCGGCGGGATGGGGAAGACCTGAGTATTCCAGGTAATGGCTATTCCCTTTTTTTTCTTTAGCCTAGTTATTAGTGACGTCTTATCAAGTTACCGATCCATTTTGCCCAAGGTGACGTTTCGTCATGTTTTTTTCTTTGCTCATAAAACAGTAGGAAACATCTACATCATTCATCCTCAGTCAAGTCTTTTCCCAACCACGAGGAAAATAAAGATAGAGAGATAGAATACTCTGTAATGTGCACAACATAAAAATTACAGAATAGATGTTGATATTTTAAATAGGGTGACACGATGGGCGGTCTTGTCTTATCGCTAAAAGCGATCTTTTACAGACAATCTTTGGATGAATTAAGGGGCGAAGGAGAGCCAATACTGTAGGTAGTCAGTGGTGTACCTTAAACATATACAATATATACATACATATGTACACACTTAACTACTTGCCTACTTTTACTATGAGACCAAACCTGAAATCGCATAAAAAAAATCAGCTGTTCAGTACATTTATCTACATCACACTCGTCAAAATGTAGGGAGCAGCTGATTTTTTTTTCGCGATTTCATGTTTGGTCCCATAGTAAAAGTTTTTCATAATTATGACTAAAATTACCCTTTAAGAGGTTGCTGGTGTTTTACCAATAACCCTGTATACACTTATACAATAATAAACATGAAACAAGAGCAAGGAACTGGTAATGATGATGTTTAAAGAGAGAGGAAGTGTTTTTTATATTACCTTACCTTGCAACAAATGGCAGAAAGTAATTGAAAACGTAAATAAAATCGATATTACCTGGCCAGGTGCACTCCGCATTATAGGTATGAAGCTACAAATACGCGGTGGGCTCGACCTGTCGGACTAATTCAGTGTGGGCTGCCGCGCACCGGCCGGCTCGCACGTTAGTTCGATACTCACTCACGCGCCGCGTCGTAAAAGAACACAACCCTATCGAGTCTGAAGATATAAGAGTTACGCGATAGAAAGAGGCAACTTCTAGGTGACCTGAATTGCACTTTATTGTGTCGTGGCAAGAGTCGCTATTTATTTAAATGATTTAGCAGAGTGAATCTTCTGTCCTTGTACTATAATGTATTCTGTGGTATTACTAAATGGAAGTTTTTCCTATTTTCAGACCACAAGACACCGGTTACCAGAGCGTTGGCTACTCCGGTTACGGTGGCACCTACCGCGACCCATACGCACAAGGCGGCGGTGGTTACGGCCAAGGAGGGGCTAGTTACGGCCAAGGAGGGGCTAGTTACGGCCAAGGAGGGGCTAGTTACGGTCAAGGAGCTGGTTACGGCCAAGGAGCGGCTGGTTATGGCCAAGGAGGGGTTAGCTACGGCCAAGCCGGGTATGGACAAGGATCGGCAGCAGCCGCTTATGGACAGAGTTTTGCTGGATATGGACAAAGCGGTCAGGGCAGCGGATGGCATAGTGTGGGGGAAAGGAGACCTTATAGAGATGAGAGGTGAGAATGGTGATTTTTGTTCCTTTTTTTATTAGAAGAAAATGGAGAGTTTGTGATCTGTGGTTAGAGTGTTAGTGTTAGTTAGAGTGCATGCAAAATTTAACTTATGTTAAGCCAAATGTGGAGGAGCTTGTGGCTAAGTAATAACAGCCACACGGGTCGATCCATCTTTACATACCGAGACTCCTCTGTGCCTCGGAAGGCACGTTAAGCCTTTGGTACCGGCTGTCGTTCGTGGGTCTTTGACAGTCGTTACGGGTCGTCAGAAGCCCGAAAGTCTGACAACCAGTCTTACCAAGGGGTATAAAGGGGTATAGGACCTATAATGTACATCTAACTGGGATCTTTTTTCGGGCAGTCATCAGTCTTGGTCAAAGCCATCTAACATACTTTTATATTTACGTATATCGTCTCCTTTTCAGTGGCGTAAAGAAACTAGACAACCGAGACAACTACAACCAGGATTCGAAGCGCAGTCAGAACAGCTACGAGCAATCTAGCCGCCAACCAGCTAGTTATGGCCAAACGGCCACCTACGGCCAGAGTGGCTATCAGCAAGGCTATGGGCAAAGCAGTAGCACTACGCCTGGGACCAGCTATCTGTTCCAAAGGGAAGATGAACAAGTCACTGTGAAAGTAGATGAGACCACCAAGAAGCCATCTTAGATTTTTTGTGTTCTTTTTTTGAATAAGTATTTCATGGTTGACTTAAGTTTTAATAGAGAGTCGGTAACTAGTTCTATTAGGTATTATGTTTCGGAGAATTTTGATGATTGTGATTGCTTTATTTATCATGGCTCCTTATTTCTTTTTCTCCCTACCTTTGGGTTTAAAAATCCGAAAGAACTGAAGGATATGATTCGGTAGTTGTGCTACCCCATGCATCGGTGCGAGACTTATTTCACGTAAAGTCAGCAACAAAAGTCGATTAACACTTGCAGTTTTTTAATCTTGATTATTAAGCGAAATATTTAATTCAAATCGGAACAGAAGTACTTAAAATTTTAAGAACATTAACTCTTAACAGTTAAACGAATAAAAAGCAGTGTATCGAATCATTTTGTGTTAATTTAGATGATGACAAAAAGTAGCAGTGTTAACCGTTTTCTGTTGCTGACACCTATAATAAGCGCTACGAAAGATGAGACTTGATCGCGCCTCTCGCGCTCTTTTCGCCGCCCCGATGACGCCCGGACCCTTCCCGCGCTCTGACCTCATACCGCTAAAGAAACATTTAGTCGTCGTCTACTGCGCAAGTCAAACCACGTGGTGTGTCAAGTCTCATCTTTAGTGGCACGTATTGTACTACTATCACGAAAGAACGAGATTATCTAGCTTGGGCATCATAGAAGTGTTTTGAATACTACGGTAGATTAATATCCAAGGTATGTTGTGAACAGCAGGCTATACAAGTCCCTCATTAGCGACTGGCGACGAAAGAGAGTCCATGTGTACCTACATACAGGGTGTATCAGAAAGGTGTGCAGCTGAACAACTTTCTCCGTGGGACCAACATCGTAATCGAGAAAAATTTATCAGCCGTCCCATTTGGGTCGAGAAAGTATTGAAGCTTTGTTGTACGGGACAGCTGATAATTTTTCCTCGATTACGATGTTGGTCCCACGGAGAAAGTTTTTCAGTTAGATGGTCTGTACAACACCTTTCTATACCTCTTCTCTTTTAAGAACCTACAACTTAGCACAACTAAAATAGTGCCACGATTCCCCCCAATTAAGTCAGCCATGAAACCTCCACATACGAACCTCCACAATAAAGTATCTTGTGTCAGGTTGTCGCTCTCTGACACCTGTGACATTGACCCACGGCCTGACACAGCTCTAGCGTAAGTGTGTTGTGTTCCCACAGTTAGAGATAATGTTATTTAATTATTGATAATTTGTGAAGTAATAAAGTAATTTAATTATGGGGTTTGTTTTATTTATCTCGTCTCTTGTGCCATCTTCTCTATACGCCTATTTGCTGAAAGTTTTGTAGAGAACAGCACTGCTTTTGAAAGTCTACTCCAGGGTTCATGCAATCCTTGACACACAATCTTGTATAGATTGAAGACGTCATCTCAGGGTGCGGCCCCTTACCGACACCACCCTAAAAGCCTTAACTTATAAAATCCCAATTAATAGACCCTATGTACTATGGGTCAAAGTTCCGCATGATCACCTCAAAGGTGATAATCGCATAGCACGGCTCACGTTCGTAAAATGTTCGTTTGTCACTAGCTGCGCTCTCACAGGAATATTTTCTTAAGTGAGCATGTTTAACTTTTGTCCATAGTACCTACGGTATCTCTTGCTCAAAAAGGTAACATAGGACCAGAAAGAGTTGTCTTTATTATTATGGGTTACTGCATTAAGGATACAAACACACATCCTCTTAAACGTGACAAATATCTAGTCTTACCAAGTTCTACGTCTAACCGAGAATCAAACCCTGAACCTTATGAACTTGTGTCCGTTACGCGTGTATTGACTCTAGCTAGAGTTCTAGTCCAAGCGACTGTCGCGCGATTAGGTACCTACGTGATTGATTACGCGATTGTTTACCTGAAAAATTACATATAACCTACCTACGCGACTTCATTGCATCGTGTACTCGCGCGACGATCGCTAGGTTTATAAGACGCGGCCTTATTGAAAAACAAAATAGTTATATTTGTGCAAGAACGACTGCTACCGCCATCTGTTGAGGAATAGAAAAACTAATCGGTTCGACACTCCACAGATGCAAGGGCATTAACTTGACACTTTAAGATTAAGTTCCTCTAGTGCCTAACAGATGGCGCTGTATAAAACTTGCCAAGTTGCATCTTCAGTTGCAAGGAAATTACTTGACATCCATAAAACATGACACCTATTTTCGTAGACCTCAATTCTTTTGTAAATAAAGAAAAAAACGGAACCCTTAAAGGATCACTTCGTTGTTCGTCTGTCTGTCTGTGTCTGTTGTGTATACGTCTGTCAAGACCCTTTTTCTCAGGAACGCGTGGAGATATCAAGTTGAAATTAATATCAAATACTATAATCTATGGTCCCTTGGAGTTCTAAAAAAATCAAGCTTCTAAGTCAACGCAGTAAAAAAATATGGTCACTTATACGCCATATTTTGATACTCGCAAGTAAATCAAAACCTATAGAGTACCATTGTGCAATAAATAAATAAATAAATATCATGATCATTGTGCAATAAATAAATAACCTACTTACTTCCCGTTGTCCTAAAATAATGAAATTTTGCAAGAAGCAAGGTCTCACAGCACAAATAAAGGAAAAAGTCCGAAAATTGTTAATTTGTCATTTTATCACGTAAAAAAATTTTTTTTGGGATTAGGTACAATGTTAACTTTGATTTTGGGATAAATTCTTTTCAACTACGGAACTCTTCGTTGTGCGTGGTCCGACACGCACCTGGCCAGTTTTTTTTAAGTGAGCGTCATATTAAAATTGAAGAAACTGGGTATAAGTATTAATGTTGGATATTTATTGCGAAACTTGAGTTTCTTGTGTTTCTGTAAATGTTCGAGAAAGCAATAGTTATTTTGTCATTTTCATCAGCTGGAATAGATTTTTTTTACTTCGGATAGACTTTGGAAGTATTATGTTGCGGAGAGAATTCTGAGGAATGTAGATTAATTATCGTTTTTGTTACTTTACAGGATATTTTAGTCTTACTCGGGTTCCATCCTCCGTGTCTTTTAAAAGTCCCAATAGTTTATGCTTTAGTTTATGTCTAAGTCGTTGTTAACATTGAATACACGCTCTATGGAGCGTGTAATTCAAAATGAGTTAAAGATTTATTATTCTTAGATAATTCATTGAAATATGTTAGTAACGTTTTCCGAAAAAGACTTTACTCTTTTTTTAGCGCGCCATTTCCTATAAACAGTATCTTTGTTTTGATTTGGCGGAAAAAGGTTTTCCACTACTGTTTTAGCCTCTTCTCTAATAAAATCAGGCGTCCATATCTGAATCTGATGAAATCATTTTATACAAATATCTATCTATAGGTACCTATATCTGTACGTAAATAATTAGCACTCGACAAAACAACTGAAGATCGAATTGCCGCTTTCCCGCCTTTTTTCCGTTTCTTTTTCTGTGGCATTTTACCCACAGAAAAGATAAATCTCTTTATCTGTTCTGTGATTCTACCAGCCAGTATTTGGCAGTATTCTACGATGGTAAATATTTAGCTCAAATCTATGTAAATTAAATAATAATTTAGTGAAAAGTAAATTATAAGTATAAAGTCATGTTACAAAATTGTTGATAATATTTTTTAATTACAACACCGCGAGATTTACACCGCGATTTAAAGTGGCTGTATAAAAATTTCGGAAATGGCTTGCATATTTTTTAATTTTTTTGACAGCAGGGAAAATCGTTTCCCAGGGACGAAAAGTACCTACTTACTACTTTCATCCCTCTAATCAGGTAACTTCAAACGCTCTTTCCAAGTATTAGAAATGAAAAGAACCGTTCCCTTACATTGCTCTAATTTTTAACCGACTTCAAAAAGGAGGAGGTTCTCAATTCGTCGGAACCTTTTTTTTTTATGTATGTTCCCCGATTACTCGAAGATGGCTGGACCGATTTGGATTTTTTTTTTGTTTTATTCGAGAGGATATACATCACAGTTGGTCCCATATAAAATTGATTAACTTTGCTTCGGTAGTTTTTGAGTTAGCTTCAATAATACGTATTTTTTCCCCACTTTTATATGGATGATGTTCTAGTTTGTTTTGCAGATAGTGGTATTAGAATTTGTGTGGGGTAGGTTACACAACTAAAAAGTGAAAATAAAAACTTTTTTACAAAAAAATACAACCGACTTCGAAAAACAACACTACAAAGTGAAAAATAACTTTAATTTCGGAAGTCGGTGGCAAAAAACGAAAATACATTTAACACCGGCACCGACACCGACTTCCGAAATTAAAGTTATTTTTCACTTTGTAGTGTTGTTTTTGGAAGTCGGTTGTATTTTTTTGTAAAAAAGTTTTAATATTATTAAAAAGATACAATATTGTTTATTTAAGTTTTAAAATAATGTTTGTTTTACTGATCAGGGGTTTATTTACTTTCCTCCTATTCGAAATGAAAAGCAGAGTCTGTGGCAGAGCGTTTACCTCGGGCACAGATAATATAATCCTCGGGTGAAAGACCTATTTATTTAGGTACTCGGACTATTCGCGCACGAGCGTATTAAAATATGAAAATCGCGCTGCACGTAATTATTTATCAAAATATTATCGCAGCACATAATTATTACCTTTTATAGTAAGAATGTGAATTACCTAGGTACTTATTGATTGGTACAATTAACTGTAGATATGATAAAAGGATTATTTTTAATATCAGATAAGTGACCGACGATCGTCCACTTGGCATCGGATTCTTGTAAGGAAAGAGTCTTATTTTTATTATTTATGTTTTTAATCATTATTACCTAATAATTAACTAATTATTAATTTCGGAGTAATTATAGGTAACCGTAAAATAGTGTTTTCTTTGAAAAATGCCGCAATTTTGATTAGAATCGCGAGTGAAATTTAAATAGATTTTTGGCAACTGAATAGTATCTTGAAGCATAAAAAAATTTAAATAATTTATTTGCACATTATGCGATAAAAATAGTCTATTGTTTTGTGCAAATAAATTATTGACAGATTGCGTTTGAATGTTGAAAAAAATTGTTGCAATAATTTCTACCATAATTCTTTTTTTTAAATTTAATTGCTATTTCATTGCCAAAAACAGTTAAAATTATTAATAAAAAAATAATCATAGGTCGTGGTAATTCGGATTCGTTGTAAAATGGCGGACTCTGTGCAAGTGGCGGAACAAGCCGCACCCGAAGGCATGCAAATACTTGTGGAAGACACGCAAGTACACGTGCAAGACACGCAAGTACACGTGCAAGACACGCAAGTGACTGTGCAAGTAACGCCAGAGATCGAGCAAGACTCCGGCGTGCAGCTGAAGAGGGACTTGCTACAAGTTGTGGCTGACAATGAAGAGGCAGTGATGTTGAAGAACATGAATGAGTGAGTTTTTGAATTTATTTGAATACTGAAGAGTGTATATTTGAAATCGTTTTAAATATAGGTAGATAATATATAATATAAGTATAAATTGTTGCAACAATTTCAATTGTGACAAAATTAAATCGTTTGGGAAGGAGGATCTCAAAAGGAGGTACCTCCTTGGTGTATAATTAGGTTAGTAGATACTTAAGTATAGGCATTTATTTAACTTATGTCCCGATAAGTATCCAGATACCTACCCATTGCATATAACTATATATGCAACTACAAATGACAGCAGAAAAAGTTCCGCGACAAAATCAAACATTTCGGTAATCATATCGCACCTATTATAAAATTAATTATAATAAGTAACACTAACTATATCATTAGCTGAAACGTGTCACGTCTCAAATATTTTATTGATTTACCTACACTACACGTCGGCAAATCCTTGAGAATCCGTTTCAAATCATATAATTATGTATTTTATCGATAAAAGACGTTTATTATCATTAATAAAGGTACTTACGTAAGTGATAAAGAATATAGAGTGTGTTATTTACTAGAAAAATGTTTATAGGTAACATTGTCTTATCGTAGCTACCTACTTATAGGTATGTTTCGATTGCCGTATATTGACTATGAATCATCATACTTTGCACAACTTGAATATTTAATTATGTTGCTTCAATAATAAATTTTACTTGATTGTTATCGAAGCTATCTTCTTTCAAGGCCATTTTACAATTTTTGTAATCATCTGTTGGTAACGAAGAATGTGTTTGGTTTCAAATCGATTTCAACATTAGGTCTTGAAAGCATCCACATCGAAATATATATTCCTACTAGTACAACCTATGATCAAACTGCCTCGGAGATTCATCTGATTTTATACGATCTCCCGCTCCTACTCCATACCAAAGACTGATATAATTTAAGTTTAATCTTTAGATCCACTGAAACGGCCAAGTGTGAGTTGCACCACGCACAATGAAGGGTTCCGTTGTTGAAAATAATTTATCCCAAAAACAAACTTAACATTGTAATTGAAAAACATGTTCTACATTCATTGATATTCGTCCCTGTTGGGACCTTATGAGTATCGTGGTTGGAGAAGGAGATAAATGAAAACCAGGTGCACGAAATAAAGTCTATTCAGATGAGCATGAATCTTAAGCACTATGACGCTTCTTATATTAGTTACACAGTACACAAGTTATTACCGCGGCGCTGGGAAAACGACTGGCCGCTAAACCTAATGCGCGGGGAACATTGCATTTTGCACTGTTAGCATTTCTGCTACCTGTAGTCCGTACAGTCACAGTCAATTCTCCAACTGCAAATTTAAGTTGGTTATCCTAATTTTTTTTTATCTGATAAAATTACAAATGAACAATTTACGGACTTTTCCTTTACATGTGCTATGAGACCTTGCTTCTTGCCAAATTTCAACAAAGTCAACGGGAAGTATGTTTTGATTTACTTGCGAGTACCAAAATATGTCGCACAAATGGCTGTATTTTTTTATTGCGTTGACTTAGAAGCTTGATTTTTTTTTAGAGCTCCAAGGGACTATAGACCTACGTATTTGATATTAATTTGAACTTGATACCTCCGCGCCTTCCTGAGAAAAAGGGTCTTGATAGACTGACAGACAGACCGACAGACAGAGAGACGGACAACGAAGTGATCCTATAAGGGTTCCGTTTTTTCCTATTGAGGTGCGGAACCCTAAAAACCACTAATATCTTACTAGACCAAGATTTTGAAAGCTCCATGACCCTACAGTTAAAAGAGAGAGAGAGAGAGAGAGAATACATAAAAACGTAAAATGAATTATCAAGTTCAGAAGTCGACGTTCTTCATAGGCCATTAAATAAAACATTAATCAAAGTAGATTATAAAGAAAAGGATGCTACTTTCAACCTGTAGAATAAACCTGTTGACAATAAACCTTTAGAAACATCTGCAAATAATATCTAGGCAAGATATGTATGATATGATGTAACTGATGTTACAGTTAAATTACGATAAACAGCAAGGCAAGCAATCAGTCGCCACAGAAAATGTTAGCAATTTAAGAATAAGATTAATATTTATTACACACACAAGATTCATGATAGGTACACAAGAGCAGATGTACAAAACAACAAAACACGGATATCTACATAAATCTACACAGATCATGTAACCCTGTCTCCTAAACTAGGTAGTCCTGTATCTTAGGAGACAGTGTTAGGCCATACAGGGCGGCTTGTCATGTAGGTATAGCTGCAGCCAGTGTTTACCGCGAGGGAGGTTAAGTCATACATTTATGTGCCATAATTTATATTAGTTGGTAGACCGTTCGAACTATAATCTAACATCATAATTATACAGAGAAGCATTTTTCTAAATAACATAAGTTTTTTGGCAGCTTCTTATTTGGAAAAACACTAGGGCTGGTCGAAAGGTTCTCCCTTTTTAAGTGGAAGAGGTGATACACTAAGCTGCACATGATTATTTTCAGACATCCACGCGAACGAAGTCGCGGGCACAGCTAGTAGACAGTGAAACAGTCATAAAAAAAGGGTATAGTCCCATCTCGGCACCTATGAATTTATTTATCATGCCCACAAAAAAATCCCAATAAATTCATGGATGGATTAAACCAAATAAAGAATAATAGAGAAGAATAGAGAAGGTTAAAAGAAAGAGATAGGCACTGCATTCAACTAAACAAGAAACCTGTAGACACAGCTGCAATTAATTATACCTTGGCAAGGTCTGACGTATGATATGACGTAACTGAAGTTAAGGAGTAATCACGATAAACAGAAAGGCGCACAGCAATCAGTCGCCACAGCAAATGTTAGTAATTTATATTAATTGAAGACCGCTCGAACTGTAATGTCGGCTCATTGAAGCAGACGCATTACATACGGTTTGTAAATAGAGTGCTGTTTTGGTTATTAATTTATGACAGAGCTAAAAGAAAACAAATGAATTTATTATCGTATTAAAGAACATTTTTTAAGGAACGATTTTTTAATCGTCAAATAACTTATCTACTGAATGAAGGCGGTTTGATATTATTCTTACACAAAAGCTATCAAACCGAAATTTTGATTCCACATACTTATTATAAAAGATTGAAAAATTCCAACTTTCAGTGGCGTCTACAAATTTTTTGATTCTCTTCCAAATCTGTGGATTTCGTTGATTGATGTAGAAATTTTTAGATGTAGGAATCATTGGCGGGAATATTTCAAAAATTTATGTGGCTCAAGGTACGAAGGGTGTCAAGGTACAGCACCTTCCCCTACTGATACAATGTAATACTATTAGCGACCATTTTCTAGTTTTCCTCAATAAACAAACGAGATTTTATTTATTTTGACGAAAAATCTGAACATTTCTCGTTTAAAAAATACAATGAACTATATAATTAACAAAATATGGGCCACGAAGAAGATACCTACTCTTCTCGAAGACGCGACACACGTATTTATTATGCCGCACATGAGTTTTAAAATGAAATGCCTATTTAAAAGTTCCATTGTTTGGTAAAACATCACTTAGTTTGAGAGAACAGCTTATAGCTAACTTAGTTTTAAAGCAGTTTTATGGGAAACCATTAGTGTTAATTGTCTTTGGCTTCAAGAAAACTTTATGTTTCTCATATTCACATGACTGTATGAAGTTTCAATTATTATAAAACAAAACAATTTTTCGTTCAAGCTGCATGCAAACATTTTGTGAAAGGGCAAATTCATAAGATTATCACACGAGAAACATAAATGGACCTAGAATTGAGCCCTGTGGAACGCCCGCTGTTGGCCTTGAAGATGCCATTGATGACAAATATCTGAGAATGAATCTGATTAAGGATCTAGGAAGCTATACTTAGGTACTTAGTGTCTGTCACCTACAAACATAACATACCTACTGCAAAACAAACATGGAATTAAACATTTTGGAATAGCACTAGGAGCTCTGTGCTAGGAGTATTCGTACTCCAATTTCCTCAAATTCTATCCGATTAGTACCGATGAACCGAAAAACCAAACCGAAAAAAAAACCGAACCGAAACTAAAAAAAATAAATTAAGTACTTAAAAAAAACCGAACAAAAAAAAATTAATAAAAAAAACAGTAAAAAACCGTTAAAACCGTTAAAATAATGAACCGTATCTAACCTAAATAGTCATAAGATAATAAATAGTACCTGATAGCTAATGCGCTGGAAAGATAAAAATTGAAGGTATTTACATAATCTTATTAGGTGATTCAACGTTTACAATTAAACACTCATTATTATTGCTACCGACATTCTTTAATTATCTGTTACCTACTAATAATATTGAAACTAATAAATTGGTATTAAAATTTATTCCTAAAATATGCGTGGCCCTGCAAATTAATTTACTCAGTACATTATCAATTATCATTTACTTTACTTACTTACTTAAAATGTACTTTAAAAAAAGTAAAAACCGACTTGAAAACCAAAATCCGGCCAAGTGCGTGTCGGACCACGCACAATGAAGGGTTCCGTAGTTGGGATGAATTATTCCAAGAACAAACTTAACATTGTAGTTGAAAAACATGTTCTTCCGTACATTCCAACTGTAAATGTAAGTTTGCACTCACAATATTGAGAGATTTACCATGTTATTTTAAGACGGCAGACTTCTTGTAGGTTTTTCTGTAATCTACAGTTAAAGATGTATTTTCTATATTTTTTTCAAAGTTTTAGGCTCAGTAGTTTCGGAGATAAGGGGGGGGGGGGGGGAATGGTAAATTTTCGTCTATTTTCTTAAATAACTTTAAAAAAAATTGTTTTAAAATTATAAAAAAAATATATTTGAGACCCTCACAGTAAGTCCTTTCATTTGATATGTAACACGGTATAGTTTGCAAAACTTTTTTTTTTAAATTTTATTATTTGCCCCCCAAAAGTGACCCCCATATTCAAAATTCATTTTCATTCATTCACCTGTCCGTGTTTGGGTCACAGAAATTACAGACAGACAGACAGACAGACAGCCAGCCAGACAGACAGATACACGAGTGATCCTATAAGGGTTCCGTTTTATCTTTTTGAGGTTCGGAACCCTAAAAACGAATAAAATAACTTTCATAAAACACTTCAACAGCTTCTGAATTCGATGTCAAGCTAAAGTGCATAGAAGAATTGATGACACCGACTTCAGAAGCTGTTGAAGTGTTTTATGAAAGTTATTTTATTCGTTTTTGGTTTTGAAGTCGGTTTTTACTTTTTTGAAAGTAAATTTATTTTTTAATTTTTAGTTGAATATGCTCGTACAATTACATAATTAGGTGAGCCCAAGTCGAACGAAAAGAAGAATCATCAAAATCCGTTTAGAAATGCCGGAGATACAGTGCATTTATACATATAACTTCGTACATAACAATAATTACATAATGTAATATATACTGAAACCTTCCTAAAGTGTGTAGATCACGGTAGTGAAATAATCATCAAAATTGGTTCATTACTTTTTGAGAAAATCGCGGAGAAACAAACACACATTCATACATACGTATATATATACATACATATATACATACGGGTCGAATACAGAACCTCCTTTTTTGAACTCGGTTAATAAAATGTTGAATGTCGTCACAATTCTTCAATTTCAAAGAAATGTTGACACATGATGTATTGAACTCAGTGAGGATGTACCGTCATCGGCTTCTAGAAGTCAATCAATCTGCCTAGCCTTTTCCCAACTATGTTGGGGTCGGCTTCCAGTCTAACCGGATGCAGCTGAATACCATTATTTTACATGGAGCGACTGCCTATCTGACCTCCACAACCCATTAACTAGGTAATACGATACCCCTTGGTAAGACTGATTGTCAGACTTTCGGGCTTCTGACGACCCGTAATGACTGTCAAAGATCCACGAATGACAGCCGGGACCAACGGCTTAACGTGCTTTCCGAGGCACGGAGGAGTCTCGATAAGTAAAGATGGTCACCCATCCACGGACCAACCCCGGCAAGCATAGCTTAACCTGATGGATCGACCCGTGCGGCTGTTATTACTTAGCCACGAGCTCCTCTTCGGCTTCTAGAAGTCTCACACATATTAACTCAACCTATCGCAGTCCACTGAGAGTCACATCACCGGGTACTCCATCTCCACCTAACATGCTTATGCTGTCTTCTTCAGGTCGTTTATCCACTTCTACTCCCACACTACGTTTGTAAAATTAAGAGTTAATTATTCCTAAGGCACCTGGCTCAAAGGTTGTGTGTAACTTGGCAGGAGACCTGAGTATATCCAAGCTTTTCCTTTGATTTTCTATCTGCACCTGCACGAATTGAACGGCCATTCTAGGATTTATGCCAGTTAGAAAGTTATAGGTACTGATCACACCAACCCAATGTTTAATATTAAGCCGTGTACGCACGAATAAACAAAACATGGTGAAAATGAACATCGATCACGGTGAAGAAACTCAGGACCCTTTTGAACATTTAGATTTCGATGTTCGTGTTCACCATGGTTCGTTCGTGCGTACACGGAGAGCTAAAGGCTAAAGGATCTTATTAATAAATTGTCATAGTTATTCGCAGAAGGGTATTTTGATATTTGATAAAAAGTAAGTTCAAAAATCTACCCGACTACTGAAAATCACGCTCACCGCGGTCGGTCTGTAACCAATTAAAAATTAATATTATTTACCTCCACTTTTACTTATTTTTAACAATTCAAACATTATTTATTTACTTAAAAAATATGACATACATTTTTGTAATGTGTTGGTCAAGACCTTTCTTTTGATACTAAACATGTCATTATTATCTCAATTTAATTTTTTTTTTCGTGGTCAGAAATTTACGTGTAAAGTCCACCATATTAAATTTAGGGAGAATTTATATAGCCTATGTCACCCGAACCATTATTACGAATCTATTTATACCCCATTAATTAAAATCGGTTCAGTAATTTATTTAATAATTTATGGTGGAACACACGTAAATACATACTTATATACATAGACTGCTAAAATCATCACCCTTCCTTTTGGCTTTACCGTAGTTGGGTAAAAATACAGTTCATTTAGCTATAATCGTTGCATTAATATTAAGTGTCAAACAAACATGACTAGAAATGTAGTCACTTCTGGATAGTTCGTTTCGTAGGTATAGCCAAGGCCTGTGCTTTCATTTGACATTTACAGCCTGATATGGCGGTAGATAGCTTCGATAAATACATTAATACACTAAGCTAAACATACACCTTGCATTATCATAGATCGTGACAACATTTCCTAACTTTTATTTCATTTTTGCAACACAAGTATATCAATAAATTGTTATTTAATTGTTTATTTAATATTAATTAATATACAATATATCAACGATCTCCGACCTCATTGGCTAAATGCCATAATACTAGATGAAATAAAAAAAATAAGTTTACCTTACGGGGTCGCACTTACCAATGTCTACCAACATGTCTGCGGAAGATATAGCCTGTAACACTTACAATAAGAGTGAAATTCCTGTAGCTTCGCTGTATATGTAAAGCAGTAAAGTGTAGTGCTCGGATAGACGATCACAGAATTTGTGTGTCTCACAGTGGTAACTTATGAACTGCTGAAATCTAAAGGCTCCCGAAACGATCAATTGCAATTGTCAATTGTCACATTGATGTACAAATTGATTATCTACCAAATCCAATAGAAGCGATTGTGAATATTACTACAACAGAAATTGATGGCAATTGATCAATCGCAATTGTCAATTTGTACGTCATTAATGTGCAAATTGATCGTCTACCAAGTGCAGTTGAAGCGATTGACAATATTACTACTCGTACAATATAAATTGATGGCAATTGATCAATAGCGATTGATCGTTTCTGGGACCCCTAAGAGGTTTCCACGAATCATCGCTTCTTTTTAAATAATCTCAAATGTTGTGTGTCAATCAAATACTTTACGAGCTGTCTGTTGACAAATGAGATAAAGTTTTCTCTTCAGGCGTTAAGAGGATAAGAGTGATAGGGGAAAGTAATGCTGAGATAAGGCGAAACATTATTTTGCTTAGCTGTTGTCATGTTCCCGTCCATTTTACATAACTGACTGTGAACGCAGTTTGGATAACACCTGCTTGGGATTGTTAAGTAATCGGAGTGCATGTTTTGCCATCTCCTGGGATGTTATTGACATCCTCTTACGCTTGTCTATCAACGTAAATGCTATTGTTAGGTAGGGATTCTTCTGCTTGGCGGAATTAAGATAAGCTGTTGCTACGCTCTTCTTCATTTAAATAACTCTGGATCTTCTCATATCCTCGGAAGCCAGTCTAATGTCTTGTTTTATCATACCCATAGAAGTTGTTCAAAGCATCCAATAATCTAATCAAGTTCTTTTGGTTTATGATTATTTATCATCTGTATAATTAGCTAGTGTCCCATTTAAAACACAATAACAAAAACTGGTTATTTCTATTTTATATTTCTATCACTAGTCCTCTTATCAGTATCTTATTGATTCGTTTATTTTGCTCTTCGTTAAGGTCCATAAGCTAAGGTCCATAGTATCTTCTTCATGGTTCTAAAACTTCTTCAAGTTGGTGTCATTGTACCTTATCAAAAGTAAGACCAGTCTTCAGCGAAGTATCAACTATTTATTTATCTGCCTACACATGTGTGCTTAGCTGGAACACACGGAGTACATTCATTGATGACACAATGTGCGCTCTCACTTGACCGGGCCTCGGCCGCGCCAGTTCAGTTCAGTACCGTGCCAACTCCCGCAGAGTTTCCATGTCAATCGCCGTAACGCTGGCCGTTAGCGACACAAAACTTTTTAAACTTCGAACTCGATCGGATTAAAAATAACAAATTGAGCGGGAAAAGTGACAAGTGAAATTGAAAAAAGAAATATTTTCTGGAGTTTTTAATAATCGCGTGTGGACATCGAAATCTTATTGTGTTGTAGATAAGAAGTGATAAATAAATCGATTGGCACATGTTGGAAGGTGTATTGCAGGTTATATTTCGTGTTGTGATGCACCGTGGGGTGTCGAATGTTTTGGAGTAAGCAAGTTTCGATTTGAGCAAGGTGAGTCGTGCACTTTTTTTGCGGTCATTGACTTAATTTTTTCAAACATCTGATGTGCGGTCGTAAAGTGAGCTGATGATAATTTTGGCTATCGCGAAATGCGATTGTGATTGGGATCATTGCAACATTGGTTACTTTACTCTATCCATTATTATCTTGATTGTTGATAGTAGTGAGTTTTGTTCAAATAATTCATAGGTCAACACTAATAATCTATATAAGTATAAGGACTAATCATGCTTATTTCTCAAATACACTTAAAATTGTCCGTCGCGTCGGTAACTGTGAAAAATATTGTTTTGCTGTTCCTACCTGGCTCAAGTTACCTTCAATAAGCCTTTACATCAGTCAGGTATATTTAATAAGCGTTTAAATCAGTCGGGCAGGTCTAAGGGACCACACGTTGCTGCAGTTTTTATTTATTTATATATACTTTATTGTACACCACAAAAATACATAACAAAAAAAAAAAGACACAAACACTACAAAATATACAATGGGCGGGCTTATCGCTTTCTGCAATCTCTTCCAGGCAACCATAGAATGGACAGTGATTTGCCTGGATATGAAATGGGGCTGTCTTTGGTGCAAATAATTAGTGCCTACTTACAATATTATACTAAAATAGATACATACATAACCTAAATAATAGATACATAAATACATACATACTAAATATAAGCAACGAAAACAAATGAAGACTAAAGATATTTACAGTTACGTTGGTTTTTATCAAATGGTTTTCATTTGCTAAAACCTCAGCATTTGTTTAATGTTTTTCTTCATCTGCTAACGATCTTTCCTAATGAGGGTCACTGTTTACGGAAATGAAGAATGCACTTATCGAAAACAAGGCTTACATTGTCATGCCTCATAAATTTCATTGGCAGGCCTTAGTTGACCACCGTACACCATAACCAGTTTAATTATGGTAGGTATATTTCAGCCAAAGTCTTCACCTCTCTAGATCTCACATTAGGGAAAAGGCTTTTTGTTCTGCAGGTGTGTCGTATGGCATTGCGGATATTCTAGCCTTCCTAATAATAATGACTGTGCAGACATTGTTATACCTTTTGACCTGAATAGATCTTAAATTCATTAGAACCGAACGTTTGGGTTTTCCACCTCAAGCAAGCGATAAGCATGGAATAGGTTAAATCCAAAGTACTGGAATATTTTCAATACCTAGGTAGTCTGACTCATGCCTTATTTCCACTAATTACTGTGATTTGGGTACGCAGTGTACCACTGTACTGTTAAATTCTAAGACGTAAACATGTACCTATTGTTAAACTCTGAGATATATTCAATGTTTTAATTTTTCTCTTCACTGAAAGACTCTTCAAGGAAGAGAAATCATAAATAAAAACTTTTTTTACAAAAAAATACAACCGACTTCCAAAAACAACCCTACAAAGTGAAAAATAACTTTAATTTCGGAAGTCGGTGTCTAGTTAAATGTATTTTCGTTTTTTGCCACCGACTTCCGAAATTAAAGTTATTTTTCACTTTGTAGTGTTGTATTTGGAAGTCGGTTGTATTTTTTTGTAAAAAAGTTTTTATTTTTCACTTTTTAGTTGTGTACCTACCCCACACAAATTCTTATACCACTATCTGCAAAACAAACTAGAACATCATCCATATAAAAGTGGGGCAAAAATACGTATTATTGAAGCTAACTCAAAAACTACCCAAGCAAAGTTTATCAATTTTATATGGGACCAACTGTGATGTATACCCTCTCGAATAAAACAAAAAAAAATCCAAATCGGTCCAGCCATCTTCGAGTAATCGGGGAACATAAAAAAAAGGTTCCGACGAATTGAGAACCTCCTCCTTTTTGAACTCGGTTAATAATAAACCATGTATACAAGACGTTAGATATATCAAACGTTTTAAGTATAAATAACCCAATGACAGTTGCTGCTTCAAAAAAGACAACGATACCAGAACAAGACAAGGCAAAGCGAAGCGATTACCATCGTCGACAGCATAAATTCACTTAGCACGGTGAAACAAAGGTCAAACGCAAAATTATCAATAATAAACAAATAACAGTAGACCGTACGAAAACACCAGATAGAGAAATTTCAACAATACCTATTGAAGAACCATAGCTAGGACATAATAGGAAATAACCATTGGACACAAGACTATAAACTATCTTCAATCACATCCATTGAGCCAGTAATATTACTGGCTCAATGGATGTGATTGAAAATAGTTATACAAACCCATATGGGTTTGTGAATCACCATGTTTGTTCGATAATGTCAATATTATAATTAATGATGTCATTTATGTTCATTCTACGTGCTTCTACGGTGTCATCGTTACTAAGCCAGAGGGCCTAAACCAATGATCTATATTAAATAAAAATATCATTGGCCTAGACAAAGTAACATTCGATTAGCGATGCCGCTAGAAGAAATGCCAAAAAATGTATGGGGTCGACGGCTATCGAAATATCACATGATCATGTCAATGTCACTTTGAAGGGATAGGGTTTAGAAACGTGCCGACTCGCTAGAAATAATTTAAGGCTATTTGGGGGTTCTAGAGGGTCTTCTGAACCCTCCACAACAATTCTTTTTACCGGAGACGCTAATTTTTAAAAAATAAAAAATATTTTTTTTTTACGTTAGGAACGTAAATATGTTTACGTCAAAACCCAAAATAAAATTTGTTGATAAAGTAAATGACCCTAATAATAGTAAAATACTTCAAATTAACTCAAAAGTAACAAAAAATCGTCAAATTACAAGTAAAGTATTAACACTGTAAACAGATTAAATTAGGTCAAAAAACTGGCAGAACCGAGTTAGCCTACCCTGACTGCACGTGGTACTTTTTGCCCTAGGTAAGTACCCCAAAAGTATTTTTTAGAGCCGGTGCGGTGGCGAGGATAGGAGACAGCCCCCGCCGGCTAGGGCTATAACAAAGCACAGCCTGCGCTTTGTTAATTGCTACGCAAGGGCGAAGAGGCTGCAGTACCCGAATCGCAAATTCACAAGAGGTGGGCAAAAAAATCATTAAAAAAAACCATGTAAGTAGGTACACTACGGCCGAAATATCTTAGCGAGTCCAAACTCCGAACTTCGCTTCGCACAGAAGGCTGCGCAGAAACATTTTTTAGGCATCAAATGGTGACAGCCTAGGGGGCGAGTGTAAGTGAGAGAACTTGCGGGAAAGTTCGTAGTGTCTATGTTCAGGACTCGCTAAGATATTTTGGCCGTGGTGTATCTCCGGCGGTGGAGAGCGGGGGTATACTTACCCTCTCCCTCCCTTACCCCCTATCGAGGTGGCAAGTTTCTGAACTTTAACCCCCAAGCTTATTAAATTAAGGTTCATCATCATCTTTGACAGTCATCATGTTCTACCCACTGCTGAGTGTTGACTTCCTCCCTTTTGTACCATGCTTCCCTGATCCGCACCCTAATTACATAAGACGTTATCAATCGGAGTTGGTTTCAATTCAACAACATTCATTGCGTTATTTACGTTGTCGAGCAGACAAATTTTTGGAACATATAAAGCAATAGACAATTTGTTTCAAAATTAAACCAACTCCGATCGATAATGTGTAACGCAATTAGGGTGCTGGTCTGTTATTTCTAAGGTTACTACTGTCTATATAAGACTATCTTCTGCCCGCGATTTCGTCCGCGTGGAATTTCTTGTTCCCCGACCCAACCCGCCGCATCGCGTCGTCGCCCGCGCTATTACTTCGTTTTCGCTTAGTGTTCTTTCTGACTTTTTTTCTTTTTTCTCAGCTCCTAAGGGTCATAACGTGATGTCAAATAGCTTATAGCCTTCGTCAAGAATTGGACTAACAAATGCAAAAATAATTTTTCAAATCCAACTGATAGTTCCAGAGATTAACGCGTTCAAGCAAACAAATAAAAAAACAAAGATTATCTTGAAAAGAATCCTACACGAAAACTGGTAGGATATGAAATTCAGAATGTGAAGACGACATTTTTGGTGCATTAGTCAGAAAGCAGTGTAAAAATAATGATTGTGTGAGCCCGGAAGCTGACTAAATATACTTTGAAGAAGGTTTAACGGACGGACGACAAGTGTGACCAAAAATATTCCAAAATAAACTCTACCACCCTTTAAATTAATACACCAAATCTCAACCATTCATCATTATTATCTATATTATTATCCCCATTTATTTGATATCATAATAGCCCCTTCTTTTCTAGCCATATTATTATCATCTTTCACAGAATCCATAAACCATCCATCGTTTCTTTGGTCTTCTTCTACTCTTATAAGTTTAATAATTTCATATTAAAAACTCTCCTAACAAAATCTCAACATTATTTCAAATATGTAAATTAACAAACATCATTTAGTCCGATGTTCTGAAACACTATACTCCATTTACAATAAGATTAGACATATAAACAAACCTTTTTTACTGACCGTTAAACCGATTTTGACTTCTATTGTGTTGGAGGCATAACAAATGGCAGCTGCAGTAAATAGTTGGTATTGTAACCACTTTTTTGCCTTTAATGCCATCCTGAAGCCTACGGAATAGAAGTCAAAATCGGTTGAACGGACTGTAAAAAAGGTTTGTTTGAATGTCTAGTCTTATTGTAAATGTGTGAGTATAAGTAGTTTTAAAACACTGACCTCTGACCAAATGAAGTTTGCTAAATTCGGCCAACACGACTGAGCGATGCATCGGTGATGAATAGGTTACCGAAAATTTGTTACGCAATTATGTAGCAGATCACAACGCAAGATGCTCTTGCAACCAATAATATATCTCAATTCTTTGGTAATCTTAGCCAACACTAAAATAGTGGCAATATTCTCCTCTTGTTATTTGTATAACCAATGATATGATTTCTATAATCTAATATTGGTGTTTCTAATCCACCAATCAATTTTGATTCACTGTGATGAGCGAGTAACTGACCGTTATACAAATATATACTGGATTCTTTCTAAAATTGCTAATGTGTGTAATCGATGTTACAACTTTCTCCTTTAATTTGATCTGTTTGAATGTGATACTTACAAATATGGAGGTTGGTAAGTAGGCGTCAAAGTATTCTTCTCAATCTCCGAATTTGTAATTGATTTCGTACTGTGAATGATTCTTTAAACACTTGTCCTTGTTTTAATTCAATCTGTTCCTATCATTACCAAATTTTTAGGGTTCCGTACCCAAAGGGTAAAACGGGACCCTATTACTAAGACTCCGTCCGTCTGTCCGTCTGTCACCAGGCTGTATCACATGAAAAAATTTCAACTGTCTAACTATCACGTAGTTAGACAGTTGAAATTTTTACAGATGATGTATTTCTGTTGCCGCTATAACAACAAATACTAAAAAATAAATATTTAAGGTGGCTCCCATACAACAAACATGACTTTTTTGCTGTTTTATCGATAATGGTACGGAATCCTTCGAGCGCGAGTCCGACTCGCATTTGGCCGGTTTTTTACTCAGACTTTGTTACCACTGCTGCCTTTTATTCCACGATGAGTCCTTCACACACAAAATAGTAGACGGATCTATCTGAGGCTATTTCAGCAAGATCATGTAGGTAAATCTGAATTCAATGACATAATATACGGTATCAATAGAAAAGTTCATAATAATATAGCTAGATTCGAATGAAACATAATGGGGTATTATATAGCACGTCTCCACTATCATAAACAATATCTTCGATCAGAAATTCAATACCATAGCCAATAAACATCAACACCTAATTTATAAACATTTTTATCTTGCCCATAACAAAATTGTAAAATCTATTATTTACGACATTTAAAGGCAAAAAGCTATAAAATGCTTAAGTGCCTATGAAACTGCAAACTATTGCATATAAAATGGAACTGCAGTGTTCACGTGGTGCTATGGTAACTGAGATTTGTAATTGCGTTTGCTGTGTGAACTCGGTGACCTCGTGAGATTTGTAGCGGTTCAGTATCTGATTCATTGCGATGCGGATTCAGTAAAGAATGTACTGCATCATCTGCTTTGATCTCAATTGATTAGTAATTAGATCAAAGGAAAAATAATACAAATTTCTTAGTTCTACGAAATATTTTACAATTCTTTTTAGGTTCTGTTATTATGGATCATCTCGATAGACGAATCTCTTAAACATATGAAGATTGTCAATTTTCTTTCAAAATCCTTTATAGCACGAGAGGTCATGACCATTTTTGTCTTATCGTTTTACGACCAAAACCGTGTAAAATCGATAGATCTGGTTATTCTGAATCCAAAAATCCTAATTTCAGAAATTTTCCGCGTCACGTCTGACGTGACCGCATTTTCAAATATGTCAAAAAAAATTAGCAAATTTGTTGCATAGCAATCTATCTGATTTTCAGAATGTAATTCAACGATGGATTTTAGATACCGAAAACACAATTTTCAGAAACCAGTACACACGTACCCTGGAGACCATTGGAGAAAATTAAAAATGAGGCAGAAAAAAAACCCATAGCAACCCGTCTGAAAATCTTGTTTTCAGGTAAACATTGGTCAGTTGATGCGAATAAATAAATTTTCAGAAGAAAGTGTGAGCCTTGAAACCATTCTGTACGTGTCGAAAAATTTTATCGATCGGTAATTTAGCAATCTGTCTGAAAACTGTTAGACATGATGAAAAAGATTGCCCAGATGTAGAAAAAAATTATATCAGACTAATTTAGTGTCGCACCTTAGTAGTCAGACAACTTTTCAGTAGTCAAATTTATTCAAAATTCATGTTGCGGCGTATTTACGTCTATAAGCAACTCTCAAATTCAAGTGGAGCGAGAGATTAGTGTAACAAGCTCCGCACGTAAACCGGGAGACCCCGAAACGTTCTTTTGGTTTTTGGAATTATAGGTGATATTTAAAATTTCTGAAAACAGGTTTTTGGTAACCCAGGTAGATAAGCAAGAGATTTTAAAAAAATTGAACCAGGTTGCTATGAGACAGGTCGGTTAAATTTTTTGACATTTTTGAAAATTCTCTCACGCCACATGTGACACGCAAAATGTCTGAAAACAAACTTTTTCGTAATAAAATTACGACACCTATGTACATATTTTTAATATCAGACATATTGTGATCTGCTTATTTTTTTTTGACATAGCAGAAATGGACTCCCATAAAACTGTGACGTTTCTGACCCACGCTGCCCACTGAGTCGGGTTCAAAATCATCAAAACTATATATTTTATACGGTTTTGGCCATAAAACGATGTGACATGGTTTTGGTCATGGCCTCTCGTGCTATTAAAGGGTGCTGGACATCAAACCTGTGACACTATCTAGGACTGCCTGAAAACTGGAACATGACATATAGGCTAGACACGATGGATTTGGTCTTCCTAATCACATAAGTAAGTTAAGTATGAATCATAATCTTCAACATACCGTACCTAACTCCCCTTAGTGCCTCTACAACAGTCGGTTAAACGTGTCAGTCTAAACCAGTATATCATGTTATTTATCGATAATAAAATAAAGAAAACCTTTGTATCGGATACTTAACAGTTGAGTCAGATATCTATTAGGTACAGACTGTAAGCAAGGGCATTCTGTTCAATGTATATGTTTGGTTAATGTATAGACTAAGTAGGTATTACTCGTAGGTAATAATGCAGAGTATTGTTCTCATTTGAACTTTCATGTACTTTTCAATAACATAATCAGCCTATAATGTTCCCACTGCTGGGACACAGGCCTCCTCTCGGTAAGAGGGAGGGAATTTTTGGTTCTAGAACATGCCGGTTTCCTTACGATGTATCCTTCACCGTTTTGAGAGCAGTGCCCAGTGGTGATGAAATAATGTACACAAAGTAAAGCGCCTGTCTGGGTTCGAACCTATGACCTACAACTCGTAAGTCGCGGCCGTTACCACTGCACTGGGCCATCATGCTCTCAAGCCTTTCCCTGTTTTCAATAAGAGGTCAAAGTCAAAATGGAGTGCGTTACATTGTGATACAAGGGTAGAAAGTTGCACGAGTTTGCAATAACCTACACACCCGTGTATCACACGACGTTTTTCAATACAGTTGTGGGAAATAGTTTAAAACTAATCATAGAATTTAATATGTTTGAGAGTAGTTTTTATCATGGAATAAATTGACCACAATGTTAATATTAGGTCTTTACCTATGAAATTGCCGTTCTGCAGTACTGGCCATTTCAAATCAAAATAATTTTTGTTTGGCTAAGAATTCTAATTTCAAATTAATTTTATTTTAAAAACATGGATTTTTTTTTCCAAAAGTAGTCATTTGTTTATTGATTAGTAGTCATTTATTATTTGTTACATTTTCATCGCATTTCAATCTTTTTCGTCATCATGGATACGTTAAAAATTCGAGTAATTATGGAATATGAGTACCGTCGTGGCAGCAACGCGGCACAAGCGGCACGCAACATCAACGACGTTTACGGAGCTAACACTACAAACCAACGCACCACTTGTTATTGGTTTGCTCGCTTCCGTTCTGGAAATTTCGACCTGAAAAATGAACCTCGCGGTCGTCCGAAGACTTTGGTCGACAATGACGAATTAAAGGCGATTGTGGATGCTGATGATACACAATCTACGGCTGAATTAGCAGCAGCTTTCGACGTTAGCGTCAAAACAATATTGGTCCATTTGCGTCAAATTGGCAAGGTAAAAAAGCTTGACAAATGGGTGCCCCACGAACTCAATGATCGCCAGCGCGAAGTACGCGTCGAGACGTGCCTTGCACTGCTCAACAGACACACAAATGAAGAAATTTTGAACCGCATTGTTACCTGCGATGAAAAATGGATTCTGTTTGATAACCGCAAGCGCTCAGCAAGTTGGTTGGATCCTGGTTCAGCACCTAAACAATGCCCTAAACGAAAACTTACCCCTAGAAAAGTGATGGTCACTGTTTGGTGGTCTAGCGCCGGTGTGATTCATCACAGCTTCTTACCAAACGGGGTGAGCATTACTTCAAATGTGTACTGTGAAGAACTGAACACAATGATGGAGAAGCTGGCACATCTCCAACCAGCATTGGTCAATCGCTCGTCTCCGCTGCTCCTGCACGACAACGCGCGACCTCATACTGCACAGCAGACGGTTTCCAAGTTGCAAGAACTGGGGTTGGAAGCTCTCCGTCATCCGCCCTACTCACCAGACCTTGCGCCTACAGACTACTACTTTTTCCAGAATTTGGATAACTTCTTGGCGGGAAAAAAATTCAATACCCGAGAGGCAGTACAAAATGCCTTTGAAGAATTTGTTGCCTCCCGTCCAGCTGATTTCTTTAAGAAGGGCATCAATAAACTGCCACTGCGTTGGCAAAGATGCATTGATTGCATGGGTGATTACTTCGATTAATACAAATAAAAAATGCATGAAAAAAATTCGTTTAAATTTTTTCATACAAAACGGCAATTTCATATATAAAGACCTATTATTAACAAAAAAAATAATTTATTTATCACACAAAAAATTTAAATTTTCAGGAAATTGGCGCGTTTTTTCAACTGGACATATTTTTTTTACAACGAAAACACAGCCTATTCGATTTTTGACAAATGTTGATGTGAAAATATTTAAATTAAAACTGGTAAATAAATATATTAAACAACCATTTAAAAGACTTTTGACAATTCTGTGCTAAGACGCACTCATTAATTTTTCCTCGTATAAAATCTATGCCGTTTTAATCTATGTATGAAAACTCCTTGCTGCTAAACTTTTTAAATTGACTTATCAATTTAAAACTCAACTGCAAAACTAATGATTGAGCTCGTAAAAAAAAGTCACGAGCGCGTAACAGAAAGATGCCTATGCAAAAGATTTAATTTTCGAATCCTATTTATAGCCTCTGAAAGTACGCCATGTTTAACAACAGTATTGAAAAGTAAATATTTATTACTCCTTATAATATCAGCTATCAGCCAGTGAAAGTCCCGTCAAATAGGTCCTGCCGTTTCGGAGATTAGCCGGAACAAACAGACAGTGAGAAAGACAAAACATTTAATAATTGTTATTTTTTATTTAAGTAATAAAAAAACCGTATATACATTCAGTAAAAAGCTGTTATTTTGTTTATTTGTATGTATGATAGATGTGAATACCCTGCCTGACTACTGTATGTCCCAGTATCTTCCCCTTCAATCTACTCAGCCTATCGCAGTCCACTGCTGGACATACGCCTCTCCCAGGCTGCGCCACAACACCCTGTCCTCCACCTTCCGCATCCAGTCTGTCCCATCCACCTTAAGATTGTCAATCCATCTAGCTGGGGGGCATCACACACTACGCTTACCGATACGCGGTCTCCACTCCAGCACCATAATTGCGTAACACATTATCAATCGGAGTTGGTTTCATTTTGAAGCAAATTGCTAAGCCATTGCTTCATATGTTCGAAAAATTTCTCTGCTCGACAACGTAAATAACGCAATGAATGTAGTTGAACCGTCAAAATGAAACCAACTCCGATTGATAATTTGTTACGCAATTAGGGTGCGGGACTCTGCTACATCGTCTATCGGTCCTTCGACAAACATGTCCAGCCCACTGCCAGTTCAGCTTGCTTACCTACTCTACAAGCTATCTTCTCCTTATGTCACAATAATTATTCTTCGTCACAGTTGCAGCACATTGTATTAGATGGTTTCCTTCGACTAGTTTTCAAACCAGGCGGAAAATCTAGTTTTGATGATATAACCCAACTTTTCTAGCTTTACGCGGAATTTGCCTGTATTTAAAATAATCTCATCATCATCATCAGAGCCTAGCCTTTGCCGGACTATGTTGAGATCGGCTTCCAGCCTCACCGGATGCAACTGAATACCAGTATTTTACATGAAGGGACTGGCTATCTGATCTCCACAACCCAGTTACCGGATAGTACGATACCCCTTAGTAAGACTGGTTGTCAGACGTTCGGGCTTCTGACTGCCCGTAACGACTGTCAAAGGTCTACAAATGACAGCCGACCAACGGTTTAACGTGCTTTAAAAATAATAAAAAATATTTTTTATTTCTTTTTATTTCAGTAAAAACATATATGGTTCACAAAAACAATTTTCCAAGTAAAAATAGAATATTCCAGAAATAAGTGTATCGTTGGTGTAGGTATGTATACCACAGAAAAGTAAATAAATTAAATTATCGGTCCGTGACGAAAACCACGAATTGACAGTTTACACGCTTCGAGTCACTAAACTTTAGCCACTATGGGTAATTAAGATACGAGATGATTATCAACTGATTTATTATCTGTTAGATCTGGCAATAAATTATGTCTAGAACAATAATTATGTTTTTTTAATGATCAATAAATGAGAAATGGCTAGCTAATAGCTTACAGCTATAATGCCGGTTTCTCTCGACAAAATTAATTCATGCGTAGGAATGTCTTGAAGGCGTTATATTATATCTGTAGCAACAAATATCATCATATTCAATGTAATTCGAGTAACGATATTTTTAACCGACTTCAAAAAGGAGGAGGTTCTCAATTCGTTGGAACCTTTTTTAACCGACTTCAAAAAGGAGGAGGTTCTCAATTCGTCGGAACCTTTTTTTTCCCCGATTACTCGAAGATGGCTGGACCGATTTGTATTTTTTTGGTTTTATTCGAGAGGGTACATCACAGTTGGTCCCATATAAAATTGATTAACTTTGCTTTGGTAGTTTTTGAGTTAGCTTCAATAATACGTATTTTTTCCCCACTTTTATATGGATGATGTTCTAGTTTGTTTTGCAGGTAGTGGTATTAGAATTTGTGTGGGGTAGGTACACAACTAAAAAGTGAAAAATAAAAACTTTTTTACAAAAAAGTACAACGGACTTCCAAAAACAACACTACAAAGTGAAAAATAACTTTAATTTCGGAAGTCGGTGGCAAAAAACCAAAATACATTTAACTAGACACCGACTTCCGAAAATAAAGTTATTTTTCACTTTGTAGTGTTGTTTTTGGAAGTCGGTTGTACTTTTTTGTAAAAAAGTTTTAGCAAATTGTTTTGATGTCTCTTTTCAAGCCTTTCTTAGTCTTGAATATGTTTTATAGCTGTACTTCTAATGCCAGATCTTCCCTCCTCATTTTCCAATTTTCTTCTTCCATCGATTGTCTGGTCAGTTTGCGAAATTATATATATTTTTCGCTCTCTTTTTGTGGTGAGTTTTGTCGGGAACTTTAGTAAAGATAGTATAATAGGTAACCCTTACGATAAGTTTCTGGTAACTTTTATTGTTGCAGTTATAAATACAGCCAATTTGCCAATGATTAACTGATATAAAACCTGCAGCAAAGTTGTTTTAAATTAACTCAAAAAGGTAAGTTACAAATGAGTTCAGGATTAGATATTATTTGGTACACTCGAATGCGATTAGGTCCCAATCTTTCCTCGAAACGGTGTGTCGTATTGGGGAATTTCATATGGGCTAAACAATGTAACTAATATAGTTTAACAATATAATTTTAAAGAGTGTCCATGAAGTTTCTTCTCCATAGGAAATTACTCCACTTTGGAATTGGCAACATAGTTTCATGTTTCTGACTGACATTTAAAAAAAAAGAGTCGAGCTTGGTCAACAAGACTAAGGGTGGGTTGCACCAAGGGCTAGGTTATAGTTCCCGTCAAAGTTAAAATGACCATAGAATGACTACCTGCTGTCGCACCGTTATGTCAAATGTAAAACATAAAGTTCGGAGCAGGGACATGACATTCGACGCGTCTGACAGAAGTGACAGATGTTTAACAAAAACTTTAACCAGCGAAGCGTGGGCCGTTAAGGTTACAGTTAAAGTTATGACGTCAGCTAACAAATTGTCAAATGGAACAACCCATGTTTTGTCTAACAGGAGCTTCAAGCGTGGGTTGCACCATCTTACTTTAACTATAACAAAAATCGCACCTTCAGTGCGTTGTGTGCTATTTTTAAAGTAAGATGGTGCAACCCACGCTTAGTCGCTCCGTAAGGCTTTCTTATAATATAATACTCCATTTTATAAATATAATACAGTTCTTATATATGAGTACCTATCTTCTACATATATACCAATCCACACAAGTTTATATAATAGCCTCGCTGTTTCTGACAATGAGAATGCTAGAATACCGACTCGCTTGACAATTCAAAAGTGCCTGTATATGGTTTAAATTAAATAAATGCTATGGTTTAATTTAAATAAATGCACTATTTCTATAATAAAAAATAAGATATATTTTCATAACAATGTGCCTTCATTATGTAGGTGATGTTGCTACATACATAGAAACTGCGACGAAGCACGCAAGTATTCTAAATACTACTATTTACCAACCAACGCTTAATGAATGTATTTAAAAAAAAAACATGCTGCACGTTTCTGTTAATATATTACTCAGGAATTGTATAGAATTTAATTTAATTTGTATGTCTTTTGGTTGTAGAAAATAGACCCTACTTTTGGTTAACTTTGACACCGTGCACACAATTTCATAAAAGCTTAAGGCGAGTAGTGCTGCCAACTAGCGCTGCCATTGAGAAAAAATTAATAAGTCTGTCTGGAGATATGGGACATTTTGAAATTTCCTATGCTCACATTTTTAGTCAGATGATGTTGAAATCTGTGTATCAAAAAAATCAACATTAATCTCTTTGAAGCCTTAGCGGCTAACGCCAAAACCGGCCGTTTTCGTGAGCTTAGGAAATTTAAAAATGTTCCATATCTTCAGACTTATTAATTTTTTCTCAATGGTGGCGCTAGTAGGCAGCACTACTCGCCTTAATACCTACTCATTACTGTATATTATTCGGCTGTACAACATATTTATTTCTTTCGGACAATTATTTGATTTTTACAGAAGCGCCAGAACTTGACTACTGCACTAATTCTGTTAAATAGTGTCAATAAAAAAGCACCCTTGTGTACCTATTCAAGTAGATAATTTCAATAGTTTCAAGACCTTTTTTTTGTTTTCTGCATATTAAGCCTAAACCTGCTGAAAACGTTTTACGATCGTCATTATCATAAAGTACAAAGTCGTAATTATAAAAACAGTATGATTCATTTATTTATTCAGGTGCTACACAATTTATATTGTAATTGCAATGTAATGACCCAAAGGTTAAGTAATCTGGTGATTGCGCTAAAATAGCCCGTAAAATTAAAATTTTCTTGCGTTTTTTGATTTCGGGAATCAGCAAATCCGGAGCAAATCTAACTTACAGAAGTGTATTGATAATTGTTGTGGTTGAAATTATGTAAATCGGTATTTTTTAGTGTCGCGAATCATACTTTTATCAAGATACAATTTTATGCTGACCTGCAAATTGCAAAAAACGCAAGAAAATTTGTTTTGGGCTTAATTTTAAAGTTCAAACCTGTTTTTTTTTATCCTTAAAAATTTATCTTATTTTCTATCTGTAAATTCTTAACTTACCGACATATGGCAAAGTAATCTTATGAATTCGTGAATCGTGAAACCTGCACCCCAATTGTGTAGGTACGACACAATCAATAACCAAAGAAATTTGAAGGAAATAATCTAACCATCATTGTTTCATAATATGTTAGTAAAATTCGACAGCTCGACAACGTACAACGTAAGTAGGTACGTTGTACTGTTAGCGAAATTATTTTAAATGTTTAGTGTAAACAATTGTTGGCTAACCTAAATAAAGAAACATAAATTACGCAATTAATGTTAAATTGTCAAAATTATTGGAATTGTCACTGTAACCAGTTTATCACGCAATTAGGAAAAAGATAGGAATTGTCATTGTAACGGTACCTGTTTGTCACGCAATTAGGCTGCTGGATTTATAATGATTTAGGCACAATCCCCACCACGCTACGAGTAGGAGCAAGCATGGTTTAGCTCGTGCTTTATCTGTACGAAAAGAAATCTGTACCCTGCGGAACATTACAGGCTGATAATATTACCATTATTAAAATATAATAATTTATTTTCCAAAGACAATAGAACAATGGGTAAGGTGAACACCGTGTCAACTGTTAGCCTCACAAATCTTACCCTAGTTTTTGCGTATCGTATAACAAATTAAACAAAATATCGATAAAACATAAACCTGTAGGTAGATGTAGTGCTGATATTTTTAATAAAAAATAAAAATTAAATAAATCATTTATTTGGACCAAACACTTACAAACTTTTCAAACCTGCCTAACTGCAAGACAGTTTGTCGGCAGAATGATTACTTGAACTAAACTTACGAACTAACTTACTTGACTTCATTGATTAATGATTGCTTTAAGTTAAATGGTCTTTACATCTTCATCGCATAGAACAGCAACATCGAGATAAAGCAACGCCTTGCCGAGCTTGGTCCGTGGATGGGTGATCATTCATTAAATACCGAGACACCATCCGTGCCTCGGAAAGCACGTTAAGCTATTGATCTCGGCAGTCATTTGTAGATCTCTGTCACTCGTAACGGGTAGTCAGACTGACAACCAATCTTACCAAAGGACCGTATCGTGTTACCCAGTAACTGGTGTGGTGTGATAGGTAGTATCCATGGTATTTTAAGGGTAGACAGATAATGATACATCTTCATCTTCCATTCATCTTTCTTTTCACTTAGGTACCTCACAAATATTAAACAAAAACATAGACACAGTATTACGATATCCGTCTAAATTGATGGACCGTATAACTTCTGAAAGCCAGCACCCTAACTGCGTGACACTATCAATCGGAATCGATTTAAGTAATTTTGAAAATTCAAAATTTGTCTGTTAAAAAAATTTCGAACTTATGAAGCAATGGATTAGCAATTTGTTTCAAAATGATTCAGATTCTGATTGATAGTGTGGAGACCCAATTAGGTTGCAGTTCCCGAACGTTCAAAAACTATAGTCGCGATCTCAACTCAGCAGATAATTCTCTCAGGTATTTTTGTTGACAGATTGCGAATGGAACTATAATTGAATGCGACGTTATTAAAATAGGGGAATTGCCATTTGCCCTCTGATTTTAAACCGAATGTTTTTTTTTTAAACATACTACGAGTACATGAATGGGTACTCTCCAATCTATATCTATACTAATAATAAAGCTGAAGAGTTTGTTTGTTTATTTGAACGCGCTAATCTCGGGAACTAGCAGTCGGATTTGAAAAACCCTTGTTTACATTTGATAGCCCAGTTCTTGAGGAAGGCTATGAGCTATTTAATATCACGCTAGGACCCATAGGAGCAAAAAGAAAAAAGTCAGAAAGAACGCTAAGCGAAAACAAAGTAAGAGCGCGGACAAGCGAAGCTATGCGAAGGGGGGTTGGGGGACAAGAAATTTAACGTGGACGAAGCCACGGGCAGAAGCTAGTTTGAAAGCTTTGTCCCGCGTACACATCACACATCATTTAAAATTTTTAATCAATCTAATTCCGTCATCATGTGTTTTTTTTTTCCACCACACATACCTAGAGATTACCGCTAAATCACAATCACGAGTATGATAAATAATTGACACCCAAGTTTTTTCCCAGGGCGACACAATCGTGGGAAATACTATAGAATGTATAAAAAACATCGCTTTCCCATACATTTGTAATGTCAGTCTTAAACAAGGAAAGGGAAACAAATGCCCTGTAATTCTTCTCATAGTT
Organism: Cosmia pyralina; assembly: GCA_946251885.1. Taxonomy (NCBI): domain Eukaryota; kingdom Metazoa; phylum Arthropoda; class Insecta; order Lepidoptera; family Noctuidae; genus Cosmia; species Cosmia pyralina. The sequence goes on from OX276354.1 coordinate 3,437,614, forward strand.
CTCCTTGCAATCGTCTTTGTAATATAACTATTTATGTACTTACGTAAGGCAAATCTTGTTTACTAGCTTGAATTATTTAAAACAGGAAAGGCTAATGAGGATTGTTTACTCAGAAACTAAACAATGTCATCTCTGTTAATAGGACTTGACAATAATGTTTTCAGGAAAATCAATCTTCCTGTTTGTTTCATTAAACACCATATTGATGGATGCGCAAAGGTGGCTCGAGAAATTCAAATTGCAGTTGCAATGGGGATTGTCTAAAATTTTTAACCATTACATTTTATTTAATTTTTGATAGAGCATTTTGAGAAACTAATTTGAATATTTTGATGATTGGCTCAATGGTTATTTTTTTATTGAATTTTAAAATATTTTAAATTTTCAAGGTAGGTGACGTCATCAGTGGCACAAAAGATTGTGCCGTTGCCCCACTAGTACATAATTAAAAATTTAAATCTGTCAACACAACGTCATCCATCTCAAATCTGTCAAAGTGCCAATAGATGTCATACGTAATCGAATCCTATCCTAACCTATTTACAACTTATTTTTCGAAATTTTGACCGAAACAGTAGCTTTTAAACGCAAAGTGGTTTTTAAGGTGCAAGACTACGTTAATAATCGAGGCGACGACATTATTGTTCATTTCCCTGAACCACAATGAGCGATACTTTTGTTAAAGCCGACTCGCGCAAGTTTCTGAAATACTTACCTACATCAAAGTGATCTTCGCAACAATACATTCTATAAACCTTGCAATATTCCACGCCTACATCATGACACCACTTTTCTCGCAAATCTTCTCTAATACGAACAAAAATTTTGTTTGGACTATTATTACTATTATTGCTGCAAGATGGAACAAAGCGCTTCCTGTATTCCATAACTCTTCCAATAAAGTAAATGTTGTCGAGTGTTGACATAATGTAATGAGATTTACGAGTATATGAGATTATGAGGCAAGTCGCAGGAATAATAATTGTAAAAACTTTATACTTATGAGGTTATGTTTATATTATAATTTGACACTTGACAGATTGTAGACAATTGTTGCCATTTACTTTTTATTTTTTGAGGCAATGATACAAAACTGTACGGCCAAAGCTGACGTAATTTGAAGGGCAAACAAGGTCAATCGTATTTTATCAAAAAAAAAACAATAAAATATAAATATTTTTCAAGATGAATTAGTCCGTAATGATCAGTAACGCTATTCCTCGAAATGGTTTTTCAATTACAACATATAAAAAAATATGAACAATGCCCATTAGCAGGTCAGGTTGTATCATGCTCAAAACATGATTTCCGAAATCATGACATTTTAGAACAAATCTAACTTAGAGAGATGTATTGATGATTCTTATGGTTATAAACTTAAAATTATGTAAAAACATATTTGCTATTGTCGCGAATCATACATTGAACAATATAATGGGTGATTCATTTGGAGTTACTTTTTCCAAAACTAAAAAAAATACGAATACAACAAATTTATCAGGTAATCTTTATTATAATACAAAAGAACCATTCCTTACATTTACTTTTTAAGGATTATTTCTTTCAAATGTTGTCCGTAACTGCGATTAAGGTGGTCCATTCTGGAGTTTTCGATGACCCGACCGAGCATTTCCAGTGGTATTTGGCAAATAACGCGAGTAATGTTGGCTTCCAGTTGATCAATCGTACGCGGCTTATCCATATAAACTTTGGACTTTACATAACCCCACAGAAAAAAGTCTAAGGGTGTGATATCACAGGATCTAGGCGGCCAACTGACTGGTCCGAAACACGAAATGAACTGTTCACCAAATTTTTCTCGCAACAAAGCCATGGTTTCACGTGCTGTGTGGCGCCGTCTTGTTGGTACCAAAAGTTCTGAAGATCACGGGCTTCAATTTCAGGAAACAAATAGTCCGTTATCATGGTACGATAACGGTCACCATTGACAATCTGTCAATGGTGACCGATAATTACGGACAACATTTGAAAGAAATAATCCTTAAAAAGTAAATGTAAGGAATGGTTCTTTTGTATTATAATAAAGATTACCTGATAAATTTGTTGTATTCGTATTTTTTTTAGTTTTGGAAAAAGTAACTCCAAATGAATCACCCATTACAACCTGATACCTTTGCCTGCAAATTGCAAAAAACCTAGGAACATTTGAATTTCGCAGGCTACCTTTGCGCAATCACCTTAAGTAAATTTTACTACATCATCATCATTCTCCTGCCCTTATCCCAATTTATTTGGAGTCGGCGCAACATTTTTTTTTTTTCTAGTAAATTCTACTACATATCATTATAATCAGCTAAAGATTGCTGTTTCAGAAATCAGCACCCTAATTTCGTAACACATTATCGATCGGAGTTGGTTTCATTTTGAAACAAATTGCTAATCCATTGCTTCATATGTTCGAAAAATTTGTCTGCTCGACAATGTAAATAACGCAATGAATTTTGTTGAACTGTCAAAATGAAACCAACTCCGATTGATAATGTGTTACGCAAATTAGGGTGCAGACATCTGCGGGGCAATTGCGTAGCACACTATCAATCGGAATCGGTTTCATTTTGACAGTTCAACCACTTTCATGTCGTTATTTACGTTGTCGAGCAGACAAATTTTTCGAACATATTATAAATGAAGCAATGGATTAGCAATTTGCACCAAAATAATTCAAATTTCAATTGGTAGTGTGTTCCGCAATTAACGTACAGATCCTTGATCAGTTTTAGTCAATGATCTTTGTAAGTACCCAAACTATATCGATGACTCAATTCTGCCATGTGATTTGCTATGCTATTGACAAACTGTAATCTAAGTAATCTATTTTCTTTAAGCTATCTCGTTGGTATTTTTATCTTAGTGAAATGCCTAAATTCAGGTACGATTGAGATAAGACGCAAGCCTACCAAATAATTTAAGAAATGCTCTTCTGCACTTTCTTACCCAACTGTGGGTACTGGAAGGGTAATGTTTCGTTGACCGTTTTAACTTGTAAAGCAACAAAAGAAAACAATGTCCCAATAAAAGCCATTAGTCATTGACGCAAGCTTATCAAAATGTGTTCACACTTACATACGTTTTAGGTGAAGACATGTGTAAAATTGTAATCATACCAATCTGCTAACCCGTCACGTACTCTTGAAGGATTCGTGACATCATCCTGTAGATGACTCAAGATTGACGAATTTTGAACTGTCAACAAGGATTTAGCGATTAAGACTTGTTTTTCCATATGTGTGGGTAATATAGTACGAACGCTGACGAATGTTGATGAACTAATCTTATATTTGTACGAGTTACTGCATCAACCATTTTATATTTTCAGGTTTATTTTTCATTATGAGCAATAAAAATATTTACAGCGTTTTCATAAATCAAACAGAAAAAGAAATAAAGTAATATACATTTCTAATCTCAATAAACACCGGCTAAAAATAAAGGAATTGTAAATTAAACTTACAATTAGTAAATACTTAGTGGAAAATTAGGTCCTCCAATAATCGTCTTCTACGATGTCTCCTTCTCACCGCTCTGGATTCATTCACTGTTCTTTCTTTGTCCAGGCGGTCTTTCTTTGGAACGCGCTCCCTCTGAACATCAGGATGGCAACCAATCGGTTGTCTTTTAAAGTGATGGCACGTGAGTATATACGTAAGAAGTTGGCAGAAGCATCCCAGCGCTGATTTGCTGGTTTCATTTTCTCCTCTACTGATCGTTGTTTCTGCTCTACCGATCGTTATTTCTCCTTACAAAGTTTATTCCGTTTATATATATTTTATAGTTATTTTCTTGTTATCTATCCTTTATGTTGCACCTGCCATGTCTTCTCTCTGCACCACCCTAAGGTTGACTGGTAGAAAATGCCTCAGGCATTAAGTCCGCCATTGTACGGTATTTTTTTTACTTGTGCATAAAGTTTTAATAAATAAATAAATAAATAAAATTATCTACATACCTACAAACTATATGTAGTTCAAAATAAAGATATGCATTATTTGATAAAGAAGAGGGTTTTATACATATATTCTATCAATATAATAACTAATAAACACTCGTAAAACTACGCATACAAAACTACTGCGGCGGCCCGGTTGCCTATAAATTGAGGACATCCAGGAAATGCAGGCGAATTCATACCGCGCTGGAGACCCTGAAAACATAGACTACCGACTAATTGACAATGGCTTAGTTAAACCTAGACAGACTACCTGGCAATTGTTGTTAGAAGGTCGTTGATCTTACTGTCAATAAATTCGTGGAATTAAAATGAACATTAAAGTTCAGTTACTTATCTGAGGGGCAATTCCCGTATTTTTATAACAACGTTCGCAATCTCATCTCAGTCTCAATCTGTCAAAATTGTATAGAGTTTGCCTACATTTTTGACATTTGATTGTCGCTGGCTGACATTGCGACTTGGAATTTGAACGTTTTTAATTACGAGAATTGGCCCTCTGGTATCAGTAAATTCCAATCAGAAAAGAACGTGATGCATATATGTATACATAAGCATAATCAGTCTATACTTACCTAACATTCCCACTGCTGGGACACAGGTCACACAGGCCTCCTCTCGGTGAGAAGAAGCTGGCTCAGTGCGGGTTGGTGGATGATATATGTCATCAAATTTTTGGTGGACATCCGGTTTCTACCCGAGGTTATCCTTTACCGTTCTGACTATCAAGTAATTAAGGATTAAATTATCATGCTACTTATTGCAGTAGAAGCTATAACCAAAGGTTTGTGAAAAGAAATGGCCTGGTCACTTTTATTTTAATTTCCAAAAGTAATTTTATTGAAGCTGTTTATGGTACGGTCCATATTTGGCAGCGTATAGTTATGGGCTCGTGATGGGCAGTTATGTGGCTTATATCCTTCTGCATTACGTGAGCTTCCGCTATGCAAAGTTCAATCATAATCCGGTGCATTTTATAACGTGACTTATACCGTAACGATTTCTTATGTGCATGTTAAGAAACATTTATTGTGTTGAATACCTACCTGCATTTGTATGGGATAGAAGTCGTCACCTAATGAAAAAGCGTTATGCCCGAAAAAGTCAGTTTCAAGGTCTCAAGTGTCAAAAGTTTTTGTTTTTGTTTTTCTAATACAATAATACTCTGTATTCATTCATAAATTTTTATTTCTCTACTATAAACAAAACTTAATTCAAATATACAAGTTATCACTAAAAACTATGTACAAGTATATAATAATAATAAAAAAAAGGGGAAGAGCTCATAGGGCATCAAAATATTCATCCGCATCGCTGTCAGTGGGAACAGTCATACATAATATATACAGCGAAAGGAACTTCTTTCCAACCGGGTATCCCACGACACCTCCCAACTTTTCTTCATTGTTTCACTCATCGTTCTCTTGTCTTTATCCCAATTTATTTGTGACCGTGCAATATGTCTTCGTCTTCCACACTTATCTATTAGTCGTTATCTCAGTAGTCCCTATCTAGCCATATCATCTTTCACACAGTCCATCCATCGTTACTTTGGTCTTCCCCAACTGATAATCCCCCTGTCTTCCCCTACTTTTATAGCCATGTCCTATCTTATTAAAATCTTCATCATGCAAACTAGTACCATGATATCTTTAGTAAAATTGAACCTTCTAAAATATTCTAGACCGCGTTAGATTAGGAACCTATCTCAAGAACCGGTATTATGAAAGGTTGATATAATCACGACTTTTCTATTAACCGCGTGTAGCCGTGCGATGAATTACAATCATATTATTTGCGTCGAAGGTCTTGGAACCTTCTTGAAGTATTTCCGATTGCGACTAAAAAAAGATGATGAGATGATGAGGATATTTACAGGGAACGGAGGGCGCTGTGCTAACATGATTGCCCGCAGATTCAGGCGTGCCTCTACAGAGGTCAAGCGCACTATATTTAGTGCTTACTGCACTTCGATCAATAGTAGCACTAGTGCTATTATTGATCAAAGTTACTGCACGTCATTTTACTTGAGCTGTCGTGGGCTCAGAAATCATACAACGCCCGTCGCGTTCAATACAATAACTCATTCAGGGTGCTGATGGGGTTGCCTTGACATCAGTGCATCAGGGATGTTTGCTGAAGCTCGCGTGGACTGCTTTTACACTGTGATGCGGAAGCGGTGCGCATCCCTGGTTAGTAGGGTGCGGAGCGGCAACAACAGCATCCTGTCTATGGTAGCCAGCAGGCTAGATTGTGCCTTTGTGAACCACTGCTGCAAGGTATCGGCTGGGCCTGTCACCATGATGATGATGATGTCACAAATTGTTTGTGTTAATGTTTTACTAACATAGTTTTTTAGGTATATTGTTACTAACACAGTGAGTCTTGTTACTTGATAATTAAATTAAATTAAAAAGATGGATTATCGCTAGGTTCTTTTAATGGGTCAAATATTATCATCATTCAATTATTGGTGACATTAACTACAGTCACTTGATAAAAATATATGGGATCTCAATTATAATTATTGGTAATTATCTACATTGTTCTCACATGTATATTTTCAACTTGAACGATGTAACCAATATTTTGTAAAAATATTATGATTTAAAAGAGTGTCCGTGGAGTTTCTTGCCCGTTCTTCTCCATAGGGATCTACTACGCTTTGGAATGGGCAACTAGCTTCATCTTTCTGACTGACCGACCCATTGACAATTCAAAAGTGCCTGTAATTGGTTTATTTGAAATAAATGCTTTGAGTTTGAGTTTGAGTTTGAGTTTGGTTGGACAGGAAGTCGACTCTAATTTTAGACACTGGGACAAGGCTACGATGATTTTAATCATATCCTAGGCATCCGTAGTTGATGTTTTAAGGGAAGTTCCTGATGGAAAGATGACTATACTGATCTAAAAACTTTGAGAGTTAGTCCCAACCTACTATACCCAAAACCTATCCGATTATAATAATTTACTACATATGCTATGCGACATGACTGAGCAAGGACCGCATGACTTTGTTTTCTAAAGGGTACATACCACACCGTCATGTTGATCCGTGTGTCACGATCTTATGCATACGAATAATGAGGTCATGCAGAAGTAAGAAAGCTTCAATATTTATTAGGGAACCGTTTTGTGAATGTAAGTTCCATGCCAAGCTTCACCCATGGAATCCTTTAAACTATCCTACCCCCCCCCCCCCATCCGTCCTCCTTCTTTACTGTTATTCGTTATTTCTTTTTCTTGCATGTTGGATTTTTATTATGACCAATAGGTCAAATGTACACACAGCTACAGCTACACATCAAGCTATACATTTCCAGTTTACACTGACCTCTTATTGTAAGGAAATCCTATACAATGCGAGATCAGCTTATACTGGAAATGTATAGCTTGATCTGTAGCCGTGCGTACATACAGCAGAAGGTTTAGTTACTACAAACTGTTGGAGAAGTTTGACAGTTTGGTATAACCTGATGTGCTGTTGTCTGTACATCTTTTCAGCCTGGAATCTGCTCTGTTGGGTATAGGACTCCTTATTTTTCTGTCATACTTCCGGTTCTGTGCGCCCCTCATCCAGCTACTCTCAGTAGTTCCGAATCCTATCCATTTGGAACTACAGAGTGTTCCCAAATGTTAATTGAATGCCGTAGTAGCATTTTATGAGGCTAAGTAATAACAGCCACACGGTCGATCCATCAGGTTAAGCTACGCTTGCCGGGGTTGGTCCGTGGATGGGTGACCATCAATACATACCAGACTCCTTCGTGCCTTGGAAAGCCCGTTAAGCCGTTGGTCCCGGCTGTCATTCGTGGATCTGTGACAGTCGTTATGGGTTGTCAGAAGCCCGAAAGTCTGGCTACCAGTCTTACCAAGGGGTATCGTATTACCCAGTAATTGGGTTGTGGAGGTCAGATAGGCAGTCGCTCCATGTAAAAATACTGGTATTCAGCTGCATCCGGATAGACTGGAAGCCGACCCCAACATAGTTGGGAAAAGGCTAGGCAGACTGATTTCTGAGTAGAATATTATATAGGTAAACATTTAATATATAGCCAGCATCTGATTCTGAAGAAGCCAGTTGTTTTAACTGTTGTATCCAGTTGAACTGCAATAATTATACTTAAGTACTATGGGCCAAAGTTCCGCATGATCACCTCAAAAGCGATAATCGCATAGCACGGCTCACGACTCGATCGCACAATGTTCGTTTGTCACTAGCTGCGCTCTCACAGGAATATTTTCTTAAGTGACCATGCTTAAGTTTTGTCCATAGTACATCAGGGCATTATGTTCATGAACTTGTCGATCAATTCGTGCAAATTTTTATCCTGAAGGAAAATTAACAGAATTAAAACGTGAAGTAACCATGTAGCATGTTCTAAAAAATTTTGGTATTACCGCCGTGTTATTGTAATTCCGCATAAATATTGTGACCTAATTTGATCGGTTTTCGTTTACCTACCTGGACTTACACACATTTGATAAGAAATTACGAAATTGTGTTTTGGAGAAATGCCACAGGTGTTTGGATGGAACTTATTAACCAGAAACGTGATTTTATCATCCAAATATAATTTAATCTCGTGAGAATTGGGGAGTTGTATTTAAGATATTCACTTTCTCAGACTGGTTGTCAGGATTGCCATTTCATTTTATTTAAGTCGTAACGTAATCGTACGTCGTCTGTACGTAATTGTTCAAATTCAATCATCTGCCTAGCCTTTTCCCAACTATGTTGGGGCTGGCTTCCAGTCTAACCGGATGCAGCTGAATACCAGTATTTTACATTGAACGACTGCCTATCTGAAAAACACAACCCAGTAACTGGGTAATACGATACCCCTTGGTAAGACTGGTTCTCAGACTTTCGAGCTTTTGACGACCCCTAACGACTGTCAAATATCCACAAATGACAGCCGGAACCAACAGCTTAACGTGCTTTCCGAGGCACGGAGGAGTCTCGGTATGTAAAGATGGTTACCCATCCACGAACCAACCCCGGCAAGCGTAGCTTAACCTGATGGATCGACCCGTACGGCTGTTATTACTTAGCCACAAGCTCCTCCTAATTGTTAAAATTATGGTTACTAAGTTAATCAACCCCCGGAAACACCAAACCTTACTCATAAAATGTCACAATCGCAATACATGAAATAATAAATTACATTACACTGTATACTGTAATGCAACCACAACTGCACGAGCTTAAGTAAGTGACATGACGTAATTACGTGAACTTTCAACGTCATTCTGTCACACATTTAGGTGACTGCTTGGCGGATGTGCGATGTAGGTCGCGGGTGCGGCTGGGTGCGCCACCGTGAACTGCCGACTCTTCCTCTAGGTTCCTATTGTGTGTACCTGTCGAACATAATAGTAAGCTTTTGTTGGTGGAGAACCTATTATGTAGTTTTGTGTGCGGCTGTGATGAAGATTTATTTACACACATGTTTATATCAACAAGCCAGTACTTTTATGGCTCTTAAATACAATCAGCGTTGCTTGGTGTGCATTTTACCTCCTAATTTTTTCCTGCACCCTAATTGCGTAACACATTATCAATCGGAGTTGGTTTCATTTTGAAACAAATTGCTAATCCATTGCTTCATTATGTTCGTCTAAAGTCGGAAGTCTAAAAGTGGCACCGGTGACTGAAAAGCTGTGCGGAAATCGGCTGTCATGGTATGGGCATGTGATGCGGAAGAGTGAGGAAAATGTCGTAAGGAAAGTTTTGGGTATGAATGTCGATGGCTATAAGGGTAGGGGAAGACCAAAGAAACGATGGATGGATTGTGTGAAAGATGACATGGCTAGAAAGGGGGTGACTACCGAGATGACGAATAATAGAGAAGTATGGAAAAAAAGGACATGTTGCGCCGACCCCAAATAGATTGGGATAAGGGCAGGAGAATGATGATGATGCTTCATTATGTTCGAAAAATTTGTCTGCTCCACAACGTAAATAACGCAATGAATGTTGTTGAACTGTCAAAATGAAACCAACTCCGATTGATAATGTGTTACGCAATTAGGGTTCAGGTTATTATCAAGGTTGGTAGGTATATAATTATTATTTTTCATAGCCCGTTAATTAAGGTGATTGCGCTGTGGTAACCCACCAATTTTAAAATTTTCTTGCGTTTTTTGCAATTTGGAGGTATTTCATTTCCGTATTTTGGTTGGTTGTATTCTTGATCAAAATTCGGAAATCGGACCAATCCGGAAGAAATCTAACTTAGATGATGATTTTTATGGTCAAAATTATTTAAAAACATATTTCTTATTGTCGCGAATCATATTTTGATCAAGAAACAACCTAACACTGAGCTGAAAATTGTAAAAAACCCAAAAAAAAAAACCAATTTCGCGGGCTACCTTTGCGCATCCTCCATATTATCGTCCTTTGCTACAAGGTTAAATATTTTCAAAACCTTTGATGTCATTTGCTGTATTGCAGCATGTAAAGTAAGGGAAATTATTTGTTAAGCAAGTTGACTGCCTACCTTCCAACTTAAATTTTCCGTTTATTTAAATCACAATTGTCATTCTTTGACAGTTGTATCATCATCTGCCTAGCCTTTTCCCAACTACGTCGGAGCCGGCGGCTTCCAGTAGTTCCAGTCTAACCGGATGCAGCTGAATATCAGTATTCTACATGGAACTACCTATCTAACCTCCACAACCCAGTTACTGGGTAACACGATACCCCTTGGTAAGACTGGTTGTCAGACTTGCGGGCTTCCGACGACCCGTAACGACTGTCAAAGATCCAGGAATGCGTGCTTTCCGAAGCACGGAGATGTCTTGGATGTAAAGATGGTCACCCATTCACGGACCAACCGCGACAAGCGTAGCTTAACCTGATCGATCGACCCGTGCGAATATTTGGCCCGAATTAATTTCCCTGATTATAATTGTCTACTTTTCTCATTCATTTATTTTCCGTACACTCTTTATGAAAACTTCATAATTTCTTTAGCTTGCCTGATATTTTTCCTCCAAATCTGATGTTGTGTTAACGAATGTATTTACACTGCAATCACATACATTACCTATTGAAAACACTACAGTTAAAATCAACCAAAATACCGTACCACCATCGAACACACCTATTGAAAACAACAATAACTTTCAAGTCCCAATAAATTTCTCGCTATAACAAACGCTACCGACGCTACCGTGTCCAATGGATGTCATATCGCCTTTATATCACCCACGGGGACCGACATAAAAATGGAGGCACGAGGCGCGGCTGCTTTGTAACTGTGCTTATTAGCTTCCGAGTTATTGTATACACATCCTACCTACGTGTGTGTATGTATGTCGGTAAAAGAATGGGAACTGTTCTTTCGTTATTGTTTTTAAAATTTTTTGTGTTGTACATATGTGTAGCTTAAGCCTCCTGCGCGTCTTTTTGCGAAACAGTCCTCCTGGGGTTTGGCTGATGTTTATAGTACACCCTCATTCCACCAGTTATGATATCACAACTACAACAACCAACAACCATCGTCACCATCAACCTCGGAAAAAGCCCTTTACTTCGAAACCACGTCAATTCCTTGAGCTAATCACGACATTTGCTAATAACGTATTCTAGAGGAAACAAATTAACAAAACCGCCATATAAACAGGGTTACTGGTAATTCGTCGTATTACTTGCCGGAGACGTCCTAATAGAGTTCTTAAAATGCAACAAAAAAAACCTCCAAAATGTTCTACCGAAAATCAACAGTTTTTGAGTTAGATAGATTTTTTGTTTTTTTTTTTATGAAAAACTAGCTGCGCCACGCGGTTTCACCCGCGTAGACCGGGATAAAAAGTAGCCTATTCTATGTGTTAATCCAGGGTAAGCTAATACCAAATTTCATCCAAATCGGTCCAGCTGTTTGAGTGTGAAGAAGTAACAAACGCTCACAAACTTTCAACATTATAATATTAGTGTGATACAAGCCAAAAATGATTTACGTTAATTTGAATTTAAGTTATTATCATAGCTGATGCCGTAAGTAGCAGATCTTTGTTACAAATGAAAAGAAAAATGCCTAAAACTTTGGCAAAGATCACTAACATTTTATTTTTCGTAATTTATATTTTTCTTAGACAAAAATTACACAAAAAATCCTGAATTTCGGTAGAACATTTGGTGGCTTAATTTGTTACATTTTAACCCCTACAAGGAATAGGTACGTCTAATTACAAGTAACTCAAAAAAGTACTATGTGATGAGTTTCTACAAGACACGATATTGACGTGGTAAGATATAATGGTAAGATAAGTATATTATTTTAAAACTTATATTTTGAATTGTTTTTAAGCTTATTTTTAATTTTTTTTTTTTTTTTCATTGTTCTCATATGCAAAGGCAACAAGAATAATGTACCCGGGATGTTGTTGATTTAAAAGAGTGTCCGTGGAGTTTCTTGCCCGTTCTTCTCCATTGAGACCTACGTTTTGGAATGGGCATCTAGCTTCAACTTTCTGACTAACTAACCGACTATTTGATAATTCAAATAATTGGTTTAATTAAAATAAACGCTTTGAGTTTGAGTTTGAGAGGGGAATCATACAGAATTGAGGTTCATGAGAGTTGTCGGTAGCTTTAGAACAGTATTGCAGCTATGAATTTACGAGCAATATTATACGCACAAGATCTCAAAGGAACAATAATAATATGAGAAGATTTGTTGTGCCCATTTCTAATAATAATTACTATGGTCGAAGTTGTAGAAGTTTTTTAGTCCCAACTATTTTTAATAACCTTCCAGTCGATATAAACAGTTGTATCACAAAAACTGCCTGTAAAAATAAAATTCATAATTACCTCCTTAATATTTTTTGTCAAAGTCTCACTGAATAGTAGTTTATGTGAAAAAGTGTCACTATTATAAAAAATATTAAATGTACAAAGAAAAAGGGGGCTACGTCTGCCAACAAACTGCTTTGCAGTTTGGCAGAAAAATATGTATTTGAAAAAATATTTCTGTGAATAAACACTTTTTCATTTTCATTTCATTTCATTTGAGCCTTGAAAGACACTATCAGATTCACATGCCGCTCTCCATTGCTAAAGAAACACCAACGTGAAAGTTTTGTGAAAACAAAAACCTTTTATAGTGTATTTAAACATCAGATAAGCGTTTGTAATAACATGAAAGGCACCTCAGAAAAGGAACTGAAATGTGAAAGTGAACATCATGAGCTTGAGACCTGAGAAAGTGCGGAGTAAGGTCGTAAATATTACTTACTTGAAATAATACGGAGGAAGACATTATCTGAAGCTATTGAGATGTTTAGGCAATACCTACACTGTAGGTATTGTCTAAGGGCCTAGTTCACGATGTCCGAATAGCCACTACTCACCGAATAAATTCAAAAATGGAACAGAATTTGTATGAAATTATCTGCCAAGTAAGTTAATAGGAACTCAATCGTAGGTGGTGAAACAGGCCTTAAACATCACACCTACCTTAACCTGAATTATCAAATACTAGTATCTATGTATTTACTTGTCTTTTTAAGCACCTAGCTTAAGACATATTCCGCTGCTTTACCTGCGTGGATGTCGAAAATAATCCCACGGGAACGTACTGCCGGGATAAAAAGTATTCTATTTCCCCCCAGGCAGTGGGGCAATTGCGTAACACACTATCAATCGGAATCGGTTTCATTTTGACAGTTCAACAAAATTTATTGCGTTATTTACGTTGTCGAGCAGACTTTTTCGAACATATGCATTAGCAACAATGGATTAGCTGCTTCAAAATTATTCATAATTGGGGTGCAGGTCATATGGTCTACCTGTGCCTAATTTCATCGAAATATGTTCAGCCGTTTTAGCGTGAAAGCGTAACAAACAAACAAACTCACTTTCGCATTTTTAGTATTAGTGTGATGATTAAGTATTATTAGTATGGAAGTATGGATAGTAGGTTCTTGGGAGTTGCAAGAAAAAGAAAATACTACAAAGTAAAAAATTACTTTAATTTCGGAAGTCGGTGTCTTTGGTTTTGTATTTTTGTTTTTTGCCACCGACTTCCGAAGTTAAAGTTATGTTCTACTTTGTAGTGTTTTTTGGAAGTCCGTTGTTTTTTTTTTTTTTTTGTAAAAAAGTTTTTCTTTTTCTCTTTTTAGTTGTGGTACTACTACCCCACACAAATTCGAATACCCCTAACTGCAAAAGAAATTAGAACATCATCCACATAAAAAGTGGGATAAAAATAATTATTACTGAAGCTGACTCAAAAACTACCCGCGCAAAGTTAATCAATTTTACATGGGACCCAATGCGAGGTTATCCTCCCGAATAAAACTAAAGAATCTTTCAAATCTGACAATTCTGTAAAAAGTTATGCGTTAAGGCCATAGAAATATAAAAAACGAGAACCTCCTCTTTTTTTCGTCGGTTAAAAAAATACATAACTCCTGAAATGTACCTCAGAATTATTATTTTGTGAATTATTCTTTTTCACCCAAGGTTCTAAGACTATGTTCTAATATCCATCCAAGCATCCAGCTAGATACCTACATTCCTTTTTTCATTGAAAGAGTGCATTTCCTTTCTGCTGTGGTCATTTCAATTATTCATAATGATGAGCAAGCTTGTACAATGTATACATAACTTTTTATGCCGTAGCAGGTTTGGGCTTGGCTGTGTACCTACCTCAGCACATCGACTTATGCTTGACCTTATAAGGGGAGTTGCCAAAAACCATCAATTATACAGACACTTAGTCATCCGCCCGCAAATGTCACTGACATTTGCTTTTTTCGGCATTAACTCACCTTTACAGACAAGTCGGCTGAGTGAAAATGTAAGAACGAGTTTTTACTCCAACCAAAATTGGATTTTTACACACACTGAAAGCATGTTGCTTCAAAAGGCTTGAAGCACAGCGCCGCCGCCAGAGTCTAGAGACGGAAAATAAAATTGGTGGCGCTGAAAGTACGTTGAGCGCACAACTTCTGTCACCGCCTTCAAAGCTGTCAGTTTCTACAATGTGTAACTGAATTAATGGATATTATTATGAAAGTAGTTTGATCAGAATCGATTTCTGTCATTTTTATTTTATCCCAAAAAATAATTAAAATTACGCAAATTACAGTAACATACATATCCACTGTACAGACAAAACAAACCAAAATGGACGAAGTGTGTACCCTCTAGCTAGATCCATATTACCTAAACGTGTGCAACTATGTGCGTCCGGATTTCTTATAACACAATTTTCTCCTACAATCAGTATAATATTTTATACATAGTAATAAAAAGTACCTACCTGGGCGAGCTCTGTTCGGCTGAAAATAGAGAAAACGAATTTTCCCAGAAATGAGACCTAGCTAGCCGCTTGCGTGTCCCGAACTCCCAAATACTGTAGTAGACACGGTGAATTTATAAAAACAAAGTTTAAACTTTACTAACGCCAAAGTACTAACATATTTATGGACCTAGACTGAATTAAAGTTTTATTTAATTTAATTTTAATTTAATTTAATTAAAAAAAAATAACTATTATGAATATGATTGATTAACTCTTAAAATGTCGATTGCACACCATGTAACAATATGTAATATGTGATGTGTAATATGTGTGTGTATATGTGTGTGTGTGTGTAATATGTGTATATGTTGTTGTCCAGATAACAATAGAATTTCAATTGTGTCTGCTAATTAGCGCGCGACGGGTTAATGAATTAACGAAAAAAATATAAAAGCGTTCTGACAGAAGACACGCAAAATCCTTATATTGCAACTTTCATCGAAATCGTTAGAGCCGTTTTCGAGAACATGATTACAAATATTGCTCATTTAATAGTATAGGGGGATTCTATGTGTGTATTATGTATGATTATAACATAGGTAATTTTCTAATTGGTGATGTTTTAATTCAGGAACATTTTGTACACACAGTTACATATCAAGCTATGCATTTCCAGTATAAGCTGATCTCGCATTGTATATGATTTCGGTACAATGAGAGGTCACCCTAAACTGGAAATGTATAGCTTGAATTGTAGCCGTGTGTGCGACATGCTTGCTTTGTATACGGAAACTGTTGACAACGCCCCGCCTCTAGCCAACGACTGCCATGGCGCATGGCGTCTCCGTGCTCCGTGGCTTAACACAGTAAAGTTTGTAACAAACTACACCGAAAAAAAATGTTGCCAATTAGGTATTAACTGCCTTAAACCTAATTAGGTTAATTACGCACTTCTCAGGATTCATTGACTTAATACTTAGGTACTTATTTCGTGTCTATTTTTAGGAGTCGTTTTCGTGTCTAAGTCTATGTACAAGGCCAAGAGATGCTATTATAATTATATTACACTAACTCCTGCCCGCGACTTCGTCCGCGTGAAATTTCGGCCCCCGATCCACCGCGTCGTATCGCATCGCTGCCCGCGATGTTACTTCTTTTTCCTTAGCGTTACTTCTAACTTTTTGCTTTTTACTCGGCTCTTATGGGTCGTAGCGTGATGTCAGATACCTTTCTCAAGAATAGAGCTATCAAATGCAAAAATATTTTTTCAAATCCGACTGGTACCCAAGTAGTTCCAGAGATTAGCGCGTTCAAACAAAAATATAAACTAACTCTTCAATTTTATTATATTAGTACTAGCTGCGGCCCGCGGTTTCACCCGCAAAAGTCTCGATCCCGTGGGAATATCGGGATAAAAAGTTTCCTAATCCAAATCCGTTTAGCCGTTTTAGCGTGAAAGCGATACAAACAAACTCGCTTTTAGGATAGGATAGGATGTCTATGGTATCTTTTCCTACTCGGATGCAGCTGAATACCAGTATTTACCAGTATTTTACATGGAACGACTGCCTATATCTGACCTCCACAACCGTAACTGGGTTATACGATACCCCTTGGTAAGACTGGTTGTCAGACTTTCGGGCTTCTGACGACCCGTAGGTAACGACTATCAAAGATCTAAGAATGACAGTGTGTTCCGAGGCACAGAGGAGTCTCGGTACGTAAAGATGGTCACCCATCCACGGACAACTCCGGCAAGTGTAGCTTAACCTGATGGATCGACCCGTGCGGCTGTTATTACTTAGCCACGAGCTCTTTTCCTATTAGTAGACCGATTTGTAGGTAAGTATGCTAACGAAAGAATGCTCTGTGAAAATCTTAATTTATTGTAATCTTGCAAAATAAATTAAACATACGGCCTTGATAGCTCGTTTAAACATCGGAATGAATTTAAATAATTAATTGCGAATGCCTCCAATCTTTCTTTAACTGAGCTATTTTATACAATTATGAAATACAAATAATTAATTCAAACACTAAATCTAATTTATGTGCAAAAATAAACTAAGATTACTTAACTTAAATTTATTTCCAAACATATCATTAAGTCTGCTCTAATTACCCATTCAGGTTAATTCATGTAATTAAAAACAATACTACCACAGATTTTTATCTCGCTCGCACAATACTGCTCGCGGACTGAGTGAGAGCGAGACTTAGTGCGGTGCTGGACGCCGACAGTTTACGTAATTGCTTTTTACGGCGAAAATAATGCTAATTTGAAAAAAAAAAAAAAAAGTAAGACCTGCTTTATAGTTAGTTCAGTTAGTATGCAAAGTTTCATGACCTAATTTGAAGTAATTTTTGAATACCAGCGGTTTATTGTTCGGTTTGGAGGTAACTTTACCATACTACTACTTACTTTACTTTACTTATTACTTTACCATATATTTATTTCAAAATTAATGCTGCAGTATTTTCGAGGAGGATCATACTAAGCCATTTGAACGTACGTTCATATGTAAAAAGTGAATATGCTCTGCAATTAAGTAGGTACTAAATTAGTAGCTCTTCGCTTACATATTTATCAAATGGTCGGCCAATTCTAAGTAAAAATACATACATAGCATACATACATAGCATACATACATACATACATACATAAAATACATACGTAGCCTGGTATTCCACGAAGGGTTATCAAGGGTTAGGCAGAGGTGTACCTAATAAGTACGTACAGTACACCCACATTTCGCCAGACATGTTTCCCAGCTCCATGTACAGTCAGCAACAAAAGTCAATTAACACTTGCCGTTTTTTAATCTTAATTATTAAGCGAAATATTTAATTGAAATCGGAACAGATGTACTTAAAATTTAAAGAACTTTAACTCTTAATAGTTAAACGAAAAAAAGCAGTTTATCGAATCATTTTGTGTTAATTTAGTAGATGATTTCTAAAAGTAGCAGTGTTAACCGACTTCTGTTGCTGACCGTACCATGAGCCTGTCAACCGGGCACAAATCCAGACTCCGGGCTGCTACAGTGAAATTTCAGATGGAAAAACCCAATAACACTTTGCCTGATCTGGGAATCGTACCCAGGACCTCATGCTCAGCAGTATCGCTTGCGACCACTAGACCAACGAGGCAGTTTGAACTATATGAAAATTATAATTAAGAAATTAATCAATCTGCCTAGCCTTTTTCCAACTATTTTGGGGTGTCGGCGTTCAGTCTAACCGGATGCAGCAGAATACCAGTATTTTACAAGGAGCGACTGCTTATCTGACCTCCACAACCCATTTACTGGGTAATACGATACCCCTTAGTAATACTGGTTGTCAGACTTTCGGGCTTCTGACGACCTGTAACGACTGTCAAAGATCCACGAATGACAGCCGGGACCAACGGCTTAGCGTGCTTTTCGAGGCACAGAGGAGTCTCGGTATGTACCCATCCACGGACCAACCCCGGCAAGCGCAGCTTAACGGGCAGAAGCTAGTCTTATTTATAATGTTAATAAAAAGTAGAATGCAGTTAAAATAAAATCCAGCTTGATGATCCTATATTACGAAACAAAACAACACTTATCTGTATCCTAATCACTCTGATACCGAGCTTATATCTTTACTGCAAATCGTAAAAGTACGGTTCTTGCACGAATTATTTTTTAAATACGTGAGCAGCCTTGGTTTTGGAGATAAGTGGCAGTTATTTAAAATCAGTTTATAGATTGGTGCAATTGGTACAAATAATTAAAATAATTCGATTGAAATACCGGATGGAAACGATTTTCATATTTTAATCTTCGAAAAGTTTCATTATTGTATTTCAAACTTCAAGAGTTTGTAATAATTTCCTATTAATTTTCAAAGCTTCCTATATTCCACCTTGGTGTTAACGATTATAATACGCACGCAAACACATATACATACATCATACTCACACAAACACACATACGTTCATACACATGCACACTCACGCATGTTAGTAATTAATGATTTCATTTCATAATTATTGTAATACTCGGATGTATACTTATAGCACCGCACCACATTTGTAATGGCAGCTCGAAGACAGTGGTGGCGGAAGTAACTGGTGCTTATAGCACAGGAATCCTCCTAGTTTAAGCCCAGTTGCACAAGTTTTATATTAGGTCTTTACCTATGAAATTGCCGTTCTGCAGTACTGGCCATTTCAAATCAAAATAATTTTTGTTTGGCTAAGAATTCTAATTTCAAATTAATTTTATTTTAAAAACATGCATTTTTTTTCCAAAAGTAGTGATTTGTTTATTGATTACGTGTTACATTTTCATCGCATTTCAATCTTTTTCGTCATCATGGACACGTTAAAAAATCGAGTAATTAAGGAATACGAGTACCGTCGTGGCAGCAACGCGGCACAAGCGGCACGCAACATCAACGACGTTTACGGAGCTAACACTACAAACCAACGCACCACTTGTTATTGGTTTGCTCGCTTCCGTTCTGGAAATTTCGACCTGAAAAATGAACCACGCGGTCGTCCGAAGACTTTGGTCGACAATGACGAATTAAAGGTGATTGTGGAAACTGATGATACACAATATACGGCTGAATTAGCAGCAGCTTTCGACGTTAGCGTCAAAACAATATTGGTCCATTTGCGTCAAATTGGCAAGGTAAAAAAGCTTGACAAATGGGTGCCCCACGAACTCAATGATCGCCAGCGCGAAGTACGCGTCGAGACGTGCCTTGCACTGCCAGTAACTCATTTCAATTTTATAGGCACAATAAAAGTCTTGAAATAATCAATAATAAACTAAAAAATAAAAAAAAAAATATTAAATAATATTTACCTACTCAAAGGAAGAATCCGCTGCAACAGCAATCTTGTCATAACAATGAAAAAAAACCGGCCAAGTGCGTGTCGGACCACGCACAATGAAGGGTTCCGTAGTTGAGATGAATTTATCTTAAAGAACAAACTTAACATTGTAGTTGAAAAACATGTTCTCCCATACATTCCAACTGTAAATGTAAGTTTGTACTCACAATATTGATAGATTTACCATGTTATTGTAAGACCACAGACTTCTTATAGGTTTTCCTGTAATCTACAGGTAAAGATCTATTTTCTGTATTTTTTTCAAAATTTTAGGCTCAGTAGTTTCGGAGACAACGGGGGGGGGGGGGGATGGTCAATTTTCGTCCATTTTCTTAAATAAATTTAAAACAATTTATTTTAAAATTATAAAAAATATATATTTGAGACCCTCATAGTTAGCCCTTTCATTTGACATGCCACATGGTACACCAAATTAAAAAAAAAAGTTTTGCAAACTACAGTTTGCAAAACTTTTTTTTTAATTTTCTTATTTGCCCCCCAAAAGTGACCTCTATATTCAAAATTCATTTATTTACTTTACCCGTCCGTGTTTGGGTCACAGAAATTCATATGTGTACCAAATTTCAACTTAATCGGTCCATTAGTTTCGGAGCAAATTGGCTGTGACAGACAGACATACAGACAGACAGACAGACAGACAGGCAGACGGACAGACAGACACACGAGTGATCCTATAAGGGTTCCGTTTTTTCCTTTTGAAGTACGGAACCCTAAAAAATCAAGAAATGCTTAGGTACCTACTTATTTAAAAATGCAAGTGTTCATGATACTTACAGAAAACATCTCGGTATTTTGAATTTTTGAGTAGCAGTAAAAATGGAAGCTAATTTTATTTAAGTATATTGAAATATATAGGATTACCGGTAAATAGTGACTGATACTAAAACGTGGTTGTATAAAAAACAACTTTTACTATGGTACCAAATCTGTAATCGTTAAAAAAAATCAGCTGCCCCACACATTCATGTTCGCTTATCTCGTCAAAATGTAGGAAGCAGCTGATTTTTTTTTCGCGATTTCAGGTTTGGTCCCATAGTAAAAGTTATTGTTATCTTTAGCACAATCATGTGTTTAGGTATCAGTCACTAATTACCAGTAACCTTATATATTATGTAGTACATACATTATACAAGCTTAAAATACATAATCATATTACCTATGTACAAGTAGGTCATGGCGGTAGTTTATAAAATTATGTAAATTTAATTATTATTAAAATTATAAAATTGTGGAACCAATATATTTAATAAGGTTTATTTATACACAATAATGCAATGTTAATTAATTAATAAAATATATCCTTAGGGAAATACTTCCATTAACCACAAACATATGTTCAAGTCATTCTGTCAAATTTTCTCATTCGATTTTGAACTTAACTGTTAACTTTTTAAGGTTAAAATCACTTTGAGAAATTTGACAGTTTGGTTTATCCTGATGTGCTGTTGTCTGTATACAATAATACATATTCAATAACTGAATAGGTGTAAAATTAGATATGACTAAACGATGATGTAACGCAAATTGTGACACAGCGGTCTTGATCCGTAATAGGGAACCACATTAATAGGACCAAGTATTAGGTATTCATGACCATAAATTGCAATAATGTTTAAAAATAAAATTACTCTAAGTACCTACATATGCTATATATATTACAAGAGGAGCTCGAGGCTAAGTAATAACAGCCGCACGGGTCGATCCATCAGGTTAAGCTACGCTTGCCGGGGGTGGTCAGTGGATGGGTGACCATCTTTACATACCGAGACTCCTCCGTGCCTCGGAAAGCACGTTAAGCCTGTTACGTATGTGTATCAGTCTTTATAAAATATATATTATCTGTGGTATTTCCGGATCCTGTTGTCTTGTCACCGACTCCGATCGCTCGTCATGCAATGGCTGAATACACGATACATAAAATAGTCTGGTCGTCTTATTTATTTATAATATCTGGCCACCCGTCGTAACATGGTGTCAGAAGATACAGAAGAAAAAGAAGTCACAAAAAACCACAAAAGTAAGTGCCGCAAACAGTCAAAAAAAAAAAAAAAAAAATTTCGAGTAAAACGTCGCCGCGTGGTCCAGCCCTAAAATGCCGGAAAATAAAAACGCAAATAATACAAGTTATCCCCTGCCGCCGAGTAATTTCAGCTTAGATATCAACAACTCGAACATGCCATTGGCTTGGAGAAATTTCAACACAAGTCTAGAGATTTACATGATAGCCAACAATTTAGAAGAACAACCAGACAAACGAAAGGTAGCCATTTTACTACAAATCATAGGCCCAGACGCTCTTCAGATATTTTACTCGTTTAACATACAAATTGACAAGATCACCTATAAGGATTTACTCGCCAAATTTGAAGACTACTTCACACCACGTGTCAATATTTCCGTCGAAAGACATAAGCTGTTCAACAGAAAACAAGGTCCAGATGAAGAAATTGAGACATATGCCACGGATCTCAAGAATCTAAGTATCCAATGCAATTTTGAAGGTCTTGCCGATGATATAGTAAAGGACATATTCTCATGGAACTTAAATTCATCTTGCTCGTACATCAGAGAACGTATCCTGATCGAGAAACCATCAACATTTGATGCCGCCGTCAGTCTCGCTAAAACACTAAGAAATACTAGGTTACAGGCTAAAGCTTTATCAAGCCAAGAAGTAAGTGTCGTTGCCAGTCGTCAATCGCATCACAGTCGCCAAACACATCGTAGTCAAGAGAGTCGCAATCAAAAAAGTCACAGTCAAAGAAGTCACAGTCGTCAAAGAAGTCATAGCCGTCAAGAAAGTCAAAGTCATCAGTCTCAAACAAGTCAAAGTCGTCAATCAAGTAAAGCATCGTCCAGTCAAGAACCTCAATCCAAACAGTCAACCAAGAATTGTTCCAGATGTGGTCAAGTTCACCGAACAAAATGTCCAGCCATAGGAGTCATCTGTAACAACTGCCACAAGCCCAATCACTTTGCCAAGTGTTGCCGCAGCAAACATGTGAGATCCATAGAAGAAGAAGAAGAAAGTACGGGTACTGATACTTATTTTCTAAATAGTCTTTTCACTAATGAGATTTCTGTCAGCAAAAAAAAACCCTTATCATACAACTTTGTCCATAAATAGTAAGAATGTAGACTTTTTACTTGATACAGGTGCTGACACTAACATTTTATCATTTAACTCTTATAAAAAACTTAATTTGCCATTGAGTAGTTTAAAGAAAAGTAGTCACAAACTATCAACCTTTAGCGGTGAAGTATTACCGACTGTAGGTCAATGCATTCTGTCTGTCACACATAACAACAAACTATACAATGTTAATTTCCACATTATAGATATACCCTGTAGGAATATTATTGGTCGCAACAGTTGTGAGAATTTAAAATTAGTTAAAAGAGTCCATAATGTCCAATTTCATGAGTCACTCAATGTATCACAGCTTGACAAATATAAAGATCTCTTCTCAGGAATAGGTTGTCTTAAAGATTATGAATGTCATTTGTCAATGAAGCCTGATGCTGTACCGTCTATAGATGCCTGTCGTAGAATTCCATTCAGTCTCTTAGAACAATTAAAAGAAGAATTAGCCATGTTAAAAAAAAATCAAATTATAGTCAAAGTCGAGGAACCTACTGAATGGGTAAGCTCAATTGTAATTGCATCAAAGAAAAATGGTAAACTACGCCTGTGCATTGATCCAAGAAAACTTAATAAAGCCATTATGCGTCCTCATTATCAATTTCCAATTATTGATGAAATTAAATCCAGCCTCTCTGGTTCACAATATTTCACTACCCTAGATGCAAACAAAGGTTTTTATATGCTAAAGTTAGATGAAGCTTCCTCAAAACTATGTACATTCATCACACCTCAAGGTAGATATAGATTCCTAAGACTTCCCTTCGGGATAAATGCAGCCCCAGAACTGTTTCATTCCATCATGACAAATAGATTCAGTGATATTCCAGGAGTCAAAATCATGATGGATGATTTCCTAATTTACGGTCAAACTAAACAAGAACATGATTTTAGGTTAAAACAAGTCTTAGATAGAGCTAGAGAAATAGGAATAAAATTTAATAAAGACAAGTCTAATATATGTAAAAGTGAAGTCAAGTACCTAGGACACATCTTTTCTAAAGATGGTGTGAGAGTTGATGAAAACAAAGTGAAAGCCATTTGCAGTATGCCACCACCAACAAATGTCACAGAATTACAAAGGTTTTTAGGTATGGTTACATACTTAGGCTCATACATAGAGAATTTGTCAGATAAAACTTCTAATTTAAGAACACTTCTGTCTAAAGATAATGAATGGTCTTGGCAAGAGAGACATAATGTAGAATTTAATGAATTAAAGGAATGTATAACAAAAGCCCCTGTCTTGACATATTATGATCAAAATAAACCAATTACACTGTCAGTTGATTCGTCTAAAGATGCCATGGGTGCAGTGATTTGCCATGATAAACACCCCATAGCATATGCTTCAGCTTCATTAAGCTCATGTCAACAGTCATACTCTCAGATTGAGAAAGAGCTGTTAGCAATCCTATTTGGTTGTACAAAGTTTCACCAATATGTCTATGGTCGCCACACTTTAGTTGAAACAGATCACAAACCAATAGTATCGCTGTATAAAAAACCAATTTATAACATTCCACCCCGTCTTCAAAGAATAATGCTAAGATTACAACCATATGACCTGAACGTAACTTACAAACCAGGTAAATATCTTTATGTAGCTGATACTCTGTCTAGAGCAGCTTTACCAGAACAGTCATTACATGATCTAGATTCTGATCTAGATTTACATGTCAATTTAGTCATTAGATCACTGTCAGTTAGTCCAAATAAACTTAAATCTATTCAAGAACAGACTTCCCAAGACAATGAATTGTCACTCTTAAGTAAATATTGCATAACAGGTTGGCCTGAACATAAAAAATTGCTTCCAGACATACTTAGGCCTTATTTTCCTTTAAAAACCGATATACATATAATTAATGGTATTGTCTTCAAAAACAACAGTGTCATTATACCAGTAGCCATGAGAAAAGACATTTTGAAACAGATACATGAAGGTCACCAAGGTATTCATAGTTGCCAAAGATTGGCAAGAAATCTAGTATACTGGCCCAATATGTACTCTGATATAGAAAAATATGTTAATAATTGTCATAACTGTCTCACTAACAGACGCAGCAATTCCAAAGAGTCACTACAGCCCCATGAGGTAAAACCAATCCCTTGGAATAAAGTCGGAGTTGATCTATTTGATTTCAATTCAAACAAGTATGTCATAGTCGTAGATTATTTTTCCCAATATGTCGAGCTTGTAAAGCTAGCAGGTGGTTCTACTAGTAAAATTGTCATTAGTCACCTAAAGTCTATATTTTCCAGACATGGAATACCCAACATTCTAATTTCAGACAATGGTCCCCCATTTAACTCAAAAGAGTTTAATCATTTTGCTTTAGATTGGCAAATACAACATATTACATCAAGTCCCTATTATCCACGGTCTAATGGTCTTGTAGAAAGAACCATAGCCACGGTTAAAAACATATTAAAGAAATGTCTTACTGATAATACAGACCCTCATCTAGGATTATTACAGTATAGGAATACACCTAAAGAAAATATGTATTCGCCTGCCCAATTACTAATGTCCAGGACACTCAGAACTAAACTTCCAGTCTTAGAACAAACTCTGAAACCTAAAATACCTAACTACAGGTCTCTAACAAATAAAACTCAAATAAAAGTGAACAAATCACAGATTTATTATAATAAACATACTAAACCGTTGTCTTCCCTAAACATTGGTGATAAAATTTACTTCCAGAAACAGCCAGACAGTATTTGGACACCTGGTACTGTGTCAGACATAGGTCCACAGCCTAGATCATATACTATTGTCTCCCCGGAAGGTACTTTTCGCCGTAATCGCCAACATATCCTACAGCCAAAACATTCACCAACTGAGTCCGCTCCTAGTAGAAGAAGTTCACTTCAATCCCCATCAGTTCCACTTGACACTGATCCACCGTCGCCTTCCAATATACTGCCGTCGTCATCTCCATCTAATTATCAATCTCCTTGTACAAGTAATCCTGTCCAAGAATCTGAAACAAAAACAAACACATCACATACACCAAATAAACAAACTCAACACACAACTTATTCTTCATTCGGTAGAGCAATAATAAAGCCCCGAAGATTTTGAAAATTGGTCTAGATTAAGTTCTTAATTTGTACTTAGTTTTAATTTAATATACTAAATGTATTGTTTGTTGTACAAGCATTGTCAAACCTAATTTTGTTTTGTTAGTAGCTGTCAAAACTTAGTTAAGTCAATTTGATAGACGTCACTGTCAGAACTGTCGCAATGTAAATGTCAGTCAAGTCAACTTGTCACTTCTTAGAGATGTTCCGTTCCACTTAGTCTACTAGTATATAAGAATTTTGTTAATGTTAAAAAAAAAAAAAAAAAAAGAGTATACTTACGTACCATGTTCCACGTAATGATTCCATTTTCTTTTCTTAATAAGGGAGATGTTACGTATGTGTATCAGTCTTTATAAAATATATATTATCTGTGGTATTTCCGGATCCTGTTGTCTTGTCACCGACTCCGATCGCTCGTCATGCAATGGCTGAATACACGATACATAAAATAGTCTGGTCGTCTTATTTATTTATAATATCTGGCCACCCGTCGTAACAAAGCCGTTGGTCCCGGCTGTCATTCGTGGATCTTTGACAGTCGTTACGGGTCGTCAGAAACCCGAAAGTCTGACAACCAGTCTTACCACCAGTCTTACCCAGTAATTGGGTTATGGAGGTCAGATAGGCAGTCGCTCCATATAAAACACTGGTATTCAGCTGCATCCGGTTATACTGGAAGTCGACCCCAACATAGTTGGGAAAAGGTTAGGCACATGATGATGAGTGAGTTTTTTCAAATAGCATCATCGCCTTTTATGACGTCATCGTGATGATGTGAGCCTTTTCCCAACTATTTTGGGGTCGACTGAATTCCAGTATTTTACAATCCAGTTACTGGGTAATACGATAGCACTTGGTAAGACTGGTTGGTTGGTTGGTGGTTCCCCTTTCATAACGTGGGATAGAATATTGACATACGAAAACATAGGAGCCTTCTTCTCTTTTTCGATGCCGCCAATAGCGATATGTGGCCTTAGTCAAAGAATAGGGATGATGACTTAATTTTTTTTTAGTCCGGTTTGTAGATTATTAAAAAATATTGGGCACGTATTTTTTCTTTGTTTTCGTAATCAAAAGATTACGGCGATACATTGAGTTAAAACGCCTAGATTTTATACGTAAAAGTGATGTAGCTCCCACTCCCCAACTTTAATGCGTGTTATCTAAGTATTTTTTTATTCATATGATAAAGCAAAAAATACGTGTCTAATATTTTTTTATTGTCTAACAGACGGAGTAAATAGATTTTTTTTTTTACCCAGGCATCATCCCCTATTAGCCAGACAACAAAGTTAGTAACGGCCCAGGGTGTGCCGGTGTAGCTGTAGATAGGTACACAGAAACCTCGCTTCGAAGAAACGTGTATTATGTAAATAAAGTAGCTGAAACTCTTGAAGAACTTGCGTCACCCTAGTTCAAGGTCGGACGTGCCGCACAGCTAGGTCACAGACGATAGATACACCACTTTCAGGTCTTGTAACAGACGTTCCCATACATCGGAATCCGTTCAGGTAAAAGATAGCCATAAAATATACACACACACGGCGATCGGCGCCGTTTACATTGTATCACACCCTCACTTTTACATACACATACGAGTACATATACACGCTAAAAGTTTCCCTTAATATTCCTTCGTCGTTAATTTTAATTTTAATATACCTGCATTGTAACCTACAATGTCAAGGACTGTTTTTGTAATGATAGAACACAACATATAAGGTTTTTCGTATCACAGTGACAGCAGAACACTGACTCCTGAGTCACAGGATCACCTAGTTTAGGAGTCAAGGTTTACCTTATCTGTTTGACCTTTGTTAACCAAGTTATGTATCCTAGTCTTAAGTAATGTCAAAGGTTTTTGTATCATTAACGATTTTTTTAATTTTTTTTATAAAGAGTTTCTTTCGAATTTCTCATAATAATCAGTACCTATGGAAGTATGGATGCCTATCTTCAGTTGTCGCCTCAAAGAGTCAAAGCGGAAAGAGTTGAATGTTTAGAGATTACACTCACTCACACAAGTTACCAACTCTCACACATCTTGATACATGGTCGACAACTAAAGCATACACACGTCACGGTCTAGCACTCTAGAATCTAGATCTGCACACAAGAGTCGGTAAGGTCAACGTGTGCCGCATCTAGACTCGCGTAGGCTGCCTGTCGCCATACCTGGGACTATAAACTATTGATGTCTATCTTATTGAAATTAAATTGGAATGGATTTATAGCTATAAACAGATATACAATGATATCTTGAGTTAGCGTGGGACAATAGTACATTTGTTATTGCAGTTCTCAGCTCAAAAACAACCTCGCCTACGGCTCGGGTGTTAATTCCACCTCGAATGCAATAACAAATATTCTCCACTTGTATCAAACGACGTTTTTCAATACACCTTTGAAGAAATAAAATAAAATAACGAAAAATATTTTTGTCATGAATTATTAGGAAAGTATGACTTAAATTTTCTTTTTTTTTCCGCGCTTTGCTTTCGCCAGGTTCAAGGAGAAGCAAAGGTATAAAGCCGATAAACAGCCTAATATGAAAAATAGAAAATTCAAATATTTTTGAGTTTAGAACACAAATAAATGTTAATTTGTTCATAAACGTTTTTTTTTTTTTATTGTAATAATCATGGTTTTTAATGATATTCTATTTATAAACATTATTTAAATATTCATAAAATATTAACGCCGCCGCCGTAAAGACACATACTCGTATGTCTTTGCCGAGATTAAAAAAAAACATTCACCTCCGAATAGAGGGGATCTTCTCGCGCCAGTTTCATTTTGGCACTTTTTGGCACCGGAATAGGGGCATTGAACCAATTTGGACTAAGTATAGGTATAAGTTATCTGTGGCAATTTTTATTCCCGCACGCGTGTTGGAAAATGAAAAATCGCACGCTTGTGAAATACATTGCATTGTGAACCTAATCGTAGTGCGATATGAATCAGTTTTCGAAGAAGTGAATTGAAAATAATTATATCCATCCTATTTAACAATCCCAAGATAGACTTTGTTTATTGAATAGTACACAGGACATCACTCTTTAGACGCTCATGATGGTCCATAACATAACAACCAAACGCAGGAGAATGTTTGTTAAAACTTTTCTGGTAAAACATATTATAAGAATTATTTTTGTGGTGAATGTGTCTTTATTAGTCTAATTACTTAAATACATACATAAACTCACGCCTTCTTCCCATGGGAGTAAGCAGAAACTACAGAACGCCACCTGCTACAATCCTTACATATACTCCTTTTGCCTCGTTTACGTTCATACATCTGGTCATACATGCACGCTGCGCCGGTTGCGAGACCACGCACGCACTACTACTACGCACCTGACTTTTCTGAAGATCATCACCAGTACGGTCACTATATGTCTTTCTAGGGCATCCCCTCCCGGCTGTTCCACTAACATCCGCCTTGTAAATACCTTTTGTTAGTCGTCTTTCATTCATCCTCTCAACATGACCAAACCATCTAAGCATACCCGTATTTCTTTTAAACCACACCATTCGTTGCCTTATCACATCATGTAAATTATAAGACACTAAATAAAAATTTAAAAAAAATAGGTATTAGGTCAAACTGTTTTGCCATTGTCATTCTGTCGCTATTACATGTCCCCTTCACCGTACAGTCCATATTTTCTAGATCACATTTATCTTCAACCAATAATATAAAAAACCTTGCATAACTAGTACCTATATTTATGATATAATATATTTCCAATCTCTTAATACTATCGTAATACAGATTGACTAAGACTAGTCTAATTCGCCAGGTCACCTTCATAAGCTGCACATTTTGTAATCATCGATGAAAGATGGGCAGCTTTAGGTAATGTCAACGCTCTATGTTTTGAGGTCGTCTTGTATCCAATTCTTGTAAGTAGTGTACTTGTTTTTTGACTAAAAAAAAAAAACGATCGATTTATATAAGTAATAATGTCTTTGAAGCCATGCGTCATGTGGGTGTTGAAGCAACATACGTCACCATCTACTGAATCAGAATCTCTCTCCGGTATCTACTGAAGCCAGCCACCTTGTGGTTTTGGTCCGACTCCGAAGTGTACTCTTCTTTCTCCAGACGGGATCTCAAAGTCGCTGCTAGTAGAATTGCTGCAACAAATTCTTCTCCTAGACTTAAGAGGATATATTGAAGCGAGGTTTAGCTCGGTGTGCAAGTGAAATAGCATTATGGCTGTCTAGTTTGACGCGAGAAAGATTAAACTCTCACGCGCACCGGAACTAAACGCACATCGTTTAAATGTAGATTTAGGACAAAATGATATACTTAAATCAATTTTCAGCTTAGTAGGTAAGTTAAATATACCTTCGGTTTAAAGCAAATTTTACTGCACAATAAGGAACTGTTTATGTATAATCGTACAAAACAGAAAATACTACTTTGGATTTTTTTTCTATCGATAAATTTAAAGTACTTAATCATGTTTCGGTTTTAGTACAGCAGTAGACAATATAGTCAAATAACACATATGGAAAATCCAAATGATTTAACCTTAAACAGTTGGTTTTATAGGAATGTTAAAAACTCAAAATTATCGATGTATCCCCCTTTAGAGGATTGCTGCACCAAAGACTCTTCTACTTCATAACAGCTACATTCCAGCCAGCTCTGTCTATAAAACTCAGATCCAATTTCTTGATTTCCTCATACGACATTTATGGTCATTTATTTTAGTTTATTATACGATGGATTATTAGCCGGTTTGTTATTAATTTGGGTTTGAATAACATCCGTAATCATTAAGAACTTCCGTATATAATCACCATCCATATTAGGGGTTAGTCCCGCTATGGTATGGTCCCGGTATGGCACCCTCTTAAAATACCTATCAAAAAGTCCCGCTATGGTACCCATCTTTTAGATCTACGTTAGACAATAGAAGGTACAACTGAAAAGAAAAGTGTATAGATCTATAAATAAATACTTTTAGGAGTGTATCAATAAAACGTCTGTTTGCGATATTAAATCAGTCTTTTATTAATTCAAAATATTTATAAAAAAATATCAAACAGTAAAACGAAATATTAATTGCAATGTAATTTTTAAAATAATCAACAATATTAATTACCAATAATCAACAATAAAAAAAATATAAAAAATCCACATCTCAGAAAAGTATTACTGTAAATATTATAAACTACAAATAAAAACAACATCCAGACATAAATATTAGTTACAAATAATCAACATTGAGAAAAGGCAGTAATTGTAAATTTATATAAACTACAAAAATAATCAACAACCAACTAGACAAATATATTAATTACAAATAATCAACATGGAGAAAAAGGCGCAAATTGTAAACATAAACTACAAAAAATAATCAACATCGAGAAAAAGTATTAAACATTTTAATAGGCTAAAAACAAAATTAAAATAAACTATTTTTTTAAATGTTCTGATCGAAATGTTGACTTTGATATGTTAATCAGAAAATCACCAATGGAGATAGCTTTATTTTCGTAACTTTTTGTTAGCTTTTGAATCTGGCGGTCGATTTCTATACTTGTTCTTTTTCTTGAATTTATAGGTGATCTTTTTAGTCGAAAGCTATAACAAAAATCATCAGTTATTTAAGTTAAGCTATATTTTTTTCAGTAACCGTCTGTAATAGAAGGCGACAACCAATAATATCTACCAAAATAAATAAAATCAAATCCATTTTCAAATTCTTCTATGTACTCGTATTATGTAAAAAAATATATATCTGCTTTTAAAAATATTATATCTGCTTAAAAATATTGTCTAAAAAATACAACTTACTTGGCTTGTTTTATATCAAAGTGACATGTGTCGTTGCCAATTGTTTGCAGAAACAATAATAAACTGGGATTTTTTCCAATAACTTTGTTGAATCTGCCATTCCATGATTCCGCCAAGTTAGTTGTTCTATGGCGTTCATTATGGCAACACCAAATGAGGTCTGGATATTCAAGCCACTGAGTGACAAAATAGTCATTGAATTTGGTCATAGCTTCATCGTCGAAACTGAAAAAAATACTTATTAAACGTTCGTACTTGTAAAGCAATGAAATTAACAGGTCCTTACTGATATTGTTGTTCTTTACTTTTTTGCCATATAATTAGAGTTAAGTACTCAAACATCATTTTGGAAAGTAACCAAGATATTATACCTATTTTCCATTATATGCAGCCAGCCGTCTTCAATATCTTGTTTTGGCAAAAACGCCAAGCCTATGCATTGCTTAACATGGTTCGAGGACTCTTCGTGTTCCATGAGATTTAAAGATTTCGCTTTTTTGATAACGTTCTTTTGAAAATGTACGTTACATCCATTTATTTTGATATCAGGAAAAATCTTCGCTGCTGCATTTATTACTCCTATTTCATAATCGAAGGTAAATTTCGATGGACGCCATTCAGGCAAAGTTTGTTTAATCAATTCGAAAACTTTTTCATAAGTTTTCCCTTCTTTGTTTTTTAACAGAATATAAAATAATGGTGCTACATTCGTGGATAACTCAGTGCTTCCCATGTCTCCATGAATGACATAAACTTGTTCGAATGGGTTTGGGCAGCCGTCGAAAGTGCCATCACCAAAGTAATGCGTTACACATTTTATATATTCCTTTACTTCTGTCGAGGAAAATATAATTATTCGATTACAGTCTTCATTACAATAATCAGCCAATACATACTTATTAAATTCTTCTGGTATTATAATTTCTTCCACATTCTTAAATTGTGTTTTTGGTACGTTCAACGACTTATTTCGGTGTCTGTATAATACTGTTTTTAATTTTTTATAGTCAGGAACATTTCCTGTAAGGTGTAACCCTTTGTCTTTTAAGTTACCCATGTGTTTTTCGAAAATTTTCTGTACTGATCCGTAATTTGAATTTACTTCTTTTTTGCACTCACTTATAGCCATTTGAACTTCATTGTCTTCAAAATGTGGCACGCACTGATCACTGTGTTTATAATCTTTAATTATTGTATTATTGGTATTCTCAATAGTTATATATCCACTACATTTAATACTATTTCTCCTATTTACACAATGCCAAGTACTTGAATTTTTATTTTCTCTGCGTTTAATATATTTATGTCCGGCACGTAATAAAGTTTTTCCACCGCGTCGACTGTCAATAATTATTAAATTTACACCACGTGAACTACTTGACCCAGACATTGCAATAGATAAACTAACAAGCTATCCTAATTACTCATATCGCAAAAGTACAGCTGCAAATAGCAAACTAAACCCGGAATAATACTGTCTCTCTCTATTTTCATAAAAACAAAAGGGAAGAGCTAGATACGAATTCGAGGAAGGGCTCGTCTCTATTGTTTTACGAAAAAACCGGTTGGTCAGGTAACTACCTGAAGTGAAACGACAATTACCGAGCGTGATTTGTTTAAAAAATAGTATTAATAAATATT
This sequence comes from Cosmia pyralina, assembly GCA_946251885.1. NCBI lineage: Eukaryota > Metazoa > Arthropoda > Insecta > Lepidoptera > Noctuidae > Cosmia > Cosmia pyralina. Next base: position 3,471,421 of record OX276354.1, read on the forward strand.
ATCTTGCTTAACTATAATAGTTAAGAAAAGATATTTTTTATTAATACTATTTTTTTCTTAACGCATTGTATAACTTTTCTTTACAACAGTACCAAAAACTGAAGGGTACCATAGCGGGACTTTTTGATAGGTATTTTAAGAGGGTGCCATACCGGGACCATACCATAGCGGGACTAACCCCATATTAGTACGGTATTATACGTACGTTTCCGGCATTTCCTGTACCTATAATTATGTGCCCTATCGATTTGTGATAACATGGTATTTTCGCCGAAACCCGATAAGTGTGATCCCAGCTTTAAGGACAGTAATTAGTGGGTTTAACGTGTACTTACGTAAATTGTGGGGAAAATATGGTAATGTCGTCATGACGAGTTTTCCAAAACCGTAGATACTTTTAATTATTACCACATAATAATTAGGTAGATAATATATCGTTCTAAAATACTGTAATGATAATTAATTGAAAAAAAACGATGCTTTTTTCTCGTACAAACATCATAGCATTGTTTGTTTTGAAACACTCGTTGAAAAACTTTCTTGCGATACCGTAACGCACCTTGCGCTAATACTGCCTGCCTGCGAGCAACTTGGAAGTAGCGCTCGCTGGCCGCTCCCGCGACACCGTTCACTGCGCTCGCTCGGCTCGCGCGCGGTTGGTCACAGTTCTAACCTTACCTTACCCATTTCTCGACAGTTTATAATCTAACGGAAATAATACCGATGGACTAAAAACTAACGGTTCTCACAACCTTAAGGTCACATAAACAACATATTATTATGTAATAATGAATTGTATTTAACTATTTGAAATTTACAGCTAGTTTTATAAATTAATTTTTCTCAACTTTATTTTGTTTTTTTTGTCAAAGGTTAAGCTACGCTTGCCGCGGGATGGGTGACCATCCATTAGATATTGAGACCCCTTCGTGCCTCGGAAAGCACGTTAAGCCGTTGGTCCCGGCTGTCATTCGTAGATCTTTGACAGTCGCTACGGGCCGTCATAAGCTTAATAGTCTGACAAATCAATCTTACCAAGGAGTATCGTATTACCCAGAAACTGGATTGTGGAGGTCAGATAGGCAGTCGCTCCATGAAAAATACTGGTATTCAGCTATATCTAGGTAGACTGGAAGCTGACCCCAACATGTTTGGGAAAAGGCTAGGCAGCTTGATTGTCGAGTAGGACATTAACTTAGAAAGGTAATAAATATTTCTTGGATTGACTCATGGGATCGTGTCTTTCTTATCGCCAAAGGTTGACTTGACATTGTTAAATATCTACTATTTATCACCGTTGATATTAATGTATATGTATGTATATATATCTGAAATTGGTTTTGCATTCTAACTTGTTAACTGCAAAACCATTCGGAAAAGATAAATCTTGAAAATATATTAGTAAGAGCATGATACCAGAAGGCCGTAATTAAAAACGTTTAATATTTAGGTAGTCAAAATCTCATTTCAGCGACATAAGAGTACATTGTCAAAAACTCAGGAAAATTACTCAAAAATAAAGGATAATTGAATGTGAACGTTCTTAACATGGGAAAAGCCTACTCTCAGGTAGGTGTATTCTTTGGGGCATATAAACTTTTTTTTTGTGGGGCTGGAAATTGTTATGGATGTCCTCCGCCCTGGTGTGGGCAGAGGTGTCTGTCAGACTCTTACTGGCTATAACCACTCCGGTGTTCCCTCGTACACCTGCGTCGAGGGCTGCGGGTACGAGTGTGACTTCCGCTGCCACGGACTGGTGATGACCCGCGCCATGCGGGCCACATCCCGGGGAGTGGGTTATTGAACTCCCCCGTTACGTCTCAGAGAGGCGCGTGTGGAACACTACGCGCCACCATCTCGGGTCCTGTGGAATGGGGGGCGATGGATGTCCCCGAGTCCGTCGCCCCTGGACCCATTTAGTGGGGAAGAGGGCAGATAGCCCTCCGCCGACGCCCAGTGCGCCTACTGCGGGACGGGAGATCACTCGTGATCTTCCTTTCCCTTTCTGCAGCTTCCTTCTGCGAGATGACTGTTTCGCAGAAGGATACCACCGCGTCCCACGACTCGGCGCTCCCGACCATCTAGAAAAGGAGATTATGTGCAATAAATTATGAATGTAAAGGACCCAAAGACGTGGTCCAGTACACATGACAGTTGGAAAACAGACCGGTTCTATATAGAATTCTTTGTGAACACAGGGTAAAGTCACCACGACACCCAATCCTTTTGTTACGTCCGCATATCTCGTTACTTATGCGTTTTAGATTTTGTAAAAGTAAAATTAACTTGTTAGTTATTTAATACAATACATAGTATGCATATCTTAGTAAAGAAGCAACAGAGCTTTTCAAAAATGGCCTTGTACTACTTAATATCCTCATTGTTCGGCACAAATTACGCCAGCTTTTATCATTCCAAGATGGCAACTAAATACAAGAACACAGTGGCCCAGCTATGTGTCTACTAATTAGAACATCTGCAGGTTTTCTTTTATTTTCACGTGCTTTGCTACCGCTCCACACTACACCTCACCTACCAACATACACAGTTTGCATGTCTTTAATTTTTATTTTTTTGCATGTTTACGATTTTTATTTTTAATACCAAAGTTAGCTAAACTGTACATGTCATAGACATTGCGTTTCTTATGTTTACACGGGCGTTGTATTTAACTTTTGTAGCTATCATTGTTTCCATTGTATCATGAGTAACTAGAACCCGGGGCAGTAGCAACAGCATTCTGAAAACAGTGACAGAGAGTTTCTATTCTCCCATTTTGAGGCATCTTGTGGAGAGGATGGCCAGGTGAGAAACTTGTACCTTACTTGGTTGTGTGGTGTGCAAAATGCTTCAAACACAATTCAAAATTACCTCTAAATAATAATATTACAATACTTACTCTAGCTATAAGATATTACTAACAATATGGATCGTTTGTTGTCCGATTTAATAAAATTTTGATTTGATTTTGATTGTAATTCTGTCAATTTGTTTTTGTTCCAAAATAAAACCTTTAATTATTTTTTTTTTGCCAACAAAAGTAATTTTGCGTAGTTTGAAATCATAAGCGTAATAATATTTACGGTAATATTCTTCACATTAGCCCAATATTTATGATTGCAACGTTCAAAAAGACGTAATGATACTTACACCAAAAGTTCGTATGCAAACTGGAGTGTGACACGTGCCAGACGATTTCCTCCAAAAATACAATGGGTTGGCTTAGATAGAGCCATTTTCTTGTTAAGTACATACATTTCTAACGGTTCACTCAGGGTTGCCAGTTTTCTAATGCCTCATAATCATAATCATCATTTATTTGCATTCATGTAGGTGTTGTTACAAGTATTTATAGGTTTCATACATGAACCCTGCTAGGGCACAGCAAGCATAGCATAGTTTGAAGAGCTACAGTGTCACAATAATAACAAACCTCTATACATAAACAAAAATACTAATTTTAACATGTTATCTGTCATACTCATGATGATATAATACAGGATAGGGTGAGAACCATAGATATAAGAAATAAGTTTTTTTATATTTCTATGGTGAGAACAATTAATTGGTCATCATTTCCATTCATAAATTAAAATAAGATAAAAATTAAATTAAAAACAAATCAATCAATCTGCTTAGCCTTTTCCCAACTATGTTGGGGTCGGCTTCCAGTCTAACCGGATGCAGCTGAATATAATATAAATTAAAAACAAATAGCGATAAAAATAAAATAAATAAATATGTTTGGACATCATCATAAAATAAATCTCTTTTATGGATAGGTACCTATTGTTAAGTATTTGTTAGAAAGGGGATGAGTACTGAGATCACGACTAATAGAAATGCATGGACGAAGAAGACAATATGCTGCGCCGACCACAAATAAATTGGGATAAGGGTTGTCAGACAGTCTTTACGGATCGTCAGAAGCCCGAAAGTCGGAAAACCAGTCTTACCAAGGGGTATCGTATTATTACCCAGTAAATGGGTTGTGGTGGTGAGAAAGGTAGTCGCTCCATGTAAAATACTGGTACTCAGCTGCTTCCGGTTAGACTGGAAGCCGACCCCAACATAGTTGGAAAAGGCAGGCAGAATGATTGATGTTTATTAAGGTTTAGGTTCCAAACTTAGCTAAGAATATTTGTCTTACACTTACAAAGCAAGATCCTACTAAGTAGTAAGTTTCCAAAAAAAACAAAACAACCGACTTCCAAAAAAAACACTAGGTACAAATTGAAAAATAACTTTAACTTCGGAAGTCTGTGTCGTTGGTTTTGTTTTTTCGTTTTTTGCCACCGACTTCCGAAATTAAAGTTATTTTTTACTTTGTAGTTTCTTTTGGAAGTCGGTTGTTTTTTTTTTCATTGAACACACGGGTAGACCATGACCTGGAAAAGGACATCTTAAGCTACTTTTTATCGACATACCACACAGGCGAAGCCTCGGGCAGAAGCTGGTATTGAATAAAATCTTGAAGGCGAATAAATTCTCGGCCATTTGTTTGTTAAAATATGTATCTTGAAAACTTGTAAACCACTCCATTATCATTCACTTTGCATAAACGATTGATATCTACAAATTATGTTTATTGAATTTATTATGACATTATTAATCGTGTCAACATTTTAAGGTAAAATCTGATAAAAAATGTCTTATGAAATGATTGATTAGGAAATATTTTATTGCTATTTATTAAATATCGGACACGACAGACGTTGTCCTGTCAATCATCATCACCATCATCATTTCAGCCGAAAACCGTCTACTGCTGGACAATCAATCAATCTGCCTAGCCTAATCCCAACTATGTTGGGGTCGGCTTCCAGTCTAACCGGATGCAGCCGAATACCAGTATTTTATATGGAGCGACTGCCTATCTGACCTCCACAACCCAATTACTGGGTAATATGATACCCCTCGGTTACTGGTTGTCAGACTTTCGGGCTTCTGACGATCCGTAACGACTGTCAAAGATCCACGAATGACAGCCGGGACCAACGGCTTAACGTGCTTTCCGAGGCACGGAGGAGTCTCGGTATGTAAAGATGGTCACCCATTCACGGACCAACCCCGGCAAGCGTAGCTTAACCTGATGGATTGGCCCATACGGCTGTTATTACTTAGCCACGAGCTCCTGAGCTGGACATAGGACTGTAAAAAAGGTTTCATTAAATTCTAATCTTATTGCAAATGGAGTATAGACACAAGGAGAAATGGACATTAGGGTATTAGTCTTCTCACAAATTGCCTTATTATGGCAGAGGAAGTGTCTGCCGCCGCAGCCTTCGGGATAATAATCTGTGTAATAAACTATATAAGAACCGAGTCGCGGTAAAAAGATGCTAGAAAGAAAGTCAGCAAGGTTGTTACCAGGACCTCTCTGCTAGTTTCTAAATTTGGTCGTTATCATCACTGGTGGCTTACACTTGTAAAACATAATAAGTGGTACCACTTCCCGCTACTTTTAAATGATTATTATTATCAAAAATGTGAGTCTGAAGCACGGGTCTGAAGGGCCTACGTAGGTATCTACCTCCCTAAGTACACTTCTGCATAATCAGCCTATAATGTTCCCACTGCTGGGGGATAGGCCTCCTCTCTGTGAGAGGGAGTAGGCCGAAATCCACCACGCGGGCCCAGTGCGGGTTATTAGATGTCACATGTCTTCGAATTTTTGGTTCTAGGGCATGCTGGTTTCCTCACGATGTTTTTCTTCACCATTATGAGAGCAGTGGTGATAAAATAATTTTACTCAAAGTAAAGCGCCTGTCAGGGTTCGAACCCACGACCCATAACACGTCTGAACGGTCTAGTATTATTTTATTAAGAAGGCTGTCGCAGTTTGTCTCTCGCTCACACGGGCCCAAATTAAATAAGAAGATGCTTTTTTGAAAAATAAAATTTTATCAATTAAGTAGCGAACTAATAAATAATATTAAATTAATAATAGATTTTAAAAACACATTTCTATTATGTTATCTAATAAACTCAGCTCAAAAAGTATTATCTGTTTTTGAGATGAGTTAAATAAATTCCACAATAAAAATGTGTTTTTAGTAATTAAATATTAAATAAATATTATTTACTAGTTCGCAATACAATAACAACTAATGTACTAATGTGGTGTGTGTGTAGAGGTGACAACTGCGACAGCCCTTTTGATTACCAGCCCTAGTCTTTCCAGCCAGCCAGTGTGTTAAACAATCATTTTCTAAGTAAGTAATATACTTTCACTCAGTCTACTTAGACAGACTGCAATCCAGCGCGTGTAATGTTCTAGGAAGGTATCGTCTTGGGTTGCATTGTTAGAAGGTACAGCCAGCAAAAATGTAAAAGACGAAAAATCGCACTGAAAACACTAACTTCCAAAAAAAAAATATTAATAATTCAATCAATCAGTCTACCTAGCGTTTTCCTAACTATATTGAGGTCGGCTTCCAGTCTAAACGGATGCAGCTGAATACCAGTATTTAATATGGAGCGACTGCCTATCTGACCTTCACAACCCAGTAACTGGGTAATAAGAAACCCCTTGGTAAGACTGGTTGTCAGACTTTCGGGCTTGTGATGACCCTTAACGGCTGTCAAAAATCCACGAATGACAGCCGAGACCAACGGCTTAACGTGCTTTCCGAGGCACGGAGGAGTATCGGTATGTAAAGATGGTCACCCATCCACGGACCAACCCCGGCAAGCGTAGCTTAACCTGATGGATCGACCCGTGCGGCTGTTATTACTTAGCCACGAGCTCCTCTAACTTTATAATAATGATTGCCACCAAATGGTCAAGTTATCTTGAGGAAAACGACATGTCCTACATATTAGAAACTAAAATTCGAAGACATGTGACGTACAACAACCCACACTAGGCTCGCTTCTGTACTATAGTAGCCTATAGGCAGGGCTCATTCCTGCCCACAATGAGGAGGATTTCGTATTACCCAGTAACCGGTTTGTGGAGGTCAGACAGGCAGACGCTGCATACTGGTATACTGGTATTTAAATGCATCCGGTTATACTGGAAGCCGACCCCAACATAGTTCGGAAAAGGGCTAGGCAGATTAATAAGGAGGATTGAGTCCCACCCCAGTGAGAAAATTATAGTCTGATCATGGTATTTGCAAACGTTTACTTGTGGCGGCATCACATTGCCACCTGCGAACCACCCAAAACATTGACGTCACACAAAATCCTGCATTGCGCAAGCAGAGTTTACCGCGCGACAAACGTTATACAGGCTGTATCAGAAAAATGTGGTCGAAAAGGGCGTGGTACAGACTATCAAACTGAATCTTTCTCCATGGGACCAACATCCGATGTTGAACATCGTAATAGAGAAAAAATTATCAGCGGTCTCGACTGTAATCGACCCAAATGTATGGGACGACTGATAATTTTTTCTCGATTACGACAGAGATAGAAGACTCTCACGCGCACCGAAACTATACGCGCATCGTATTATATGACAAAATGCTACACATAAATCAATTCTTAGCTTAGTAAGTTCTTAATGTACCTTCGAATTAAAGCAAATTTTACTGCACAATAAGGAACTGTTTACGTATAATCGTATTAAAACAGAAAATAGACGTGCTCTACTTTGGAATTTTTTCCTATCGAAAAAATTTCAAATAATCATGTTTCGGTTTTAGTACAACAGTAGACAATAAGTCAAATAACACATGGAAAATCCATAACCATATAGGTGACAGGTAATTAGTGACCGATACCTAAACACATGATTGCACTCATGATAACAAACAACTTTTACTATGGGACCAAACCTGAAATCGCGAAAAAATAATCAGCTGCTCCATATATTCATGTTCGCATAACTCGTCAAAATGTAGGGAGCAGCTGATTTTTTTTCTCGATTTCAGGTTTGGTCCCATAGTAAAAGTTGTTTGTTATCATGAGCACAATCATGTGTTTAGGTATCGGTCACTAATTACCAGTCACCCTATATACATTTGGTTTTATAGGAATTTTTAAAACACAAAATTATCGTTATATCCCCTTAAAAGCTTATGCGTAAAGGTAAGAATGGATGAACGTAATATTTTGATGCTGTCTGTAGCTCTCATTAGCATCGTATTATCACAATATATCAATTGTTTGTTGAAGGTAAAGTGGGAGGTACTCAAGCTCCTGGAAACGTTAACTATTTAACAATAGGTACATAATAAATCCATTGTCAATGTCACTGAGATTGGTAATTGAAGATTATTATCTTTCCAATCAAGGCTGTTAAAATAATTAACTTGTTAGTCATTGATTACGGAAAACTACTAATATTCGTCGAGAAATTAATAAAAATTGAGACAACTTTCTAAACAAACTAACCATCTAACTATGTATATACAGACAAACTGTTTGCTTGTATCTCCTATTACCGGAATTATTAATGAAAGGCATATTTGTCAGTGATATATTGTGATAATTGTTTCTATCAATCATTCTACTTATTTTACGACGCGTGCTGTCAGCTCTGTAGTATTACTAACTCTTTCCCCCTTAATCATAAAAAAACTAAAACGCTTTATATACCTATTTTACATATAGAAGTGTTTTGTCAATTTTTTCGAATTATGATTTGTGTTTGAACAAAGAAGACAAAACACTTCTATAACTAAAATAGGTTTAGTTTGATTAAGGGCTGATTGTTCAATAGGTTGATAAGTTTTACCTGAAGAATAAATGTGACAGTTTGACATATGTTCCATACAATTGCTGTCAAACCGCCATATTTATTCCTCTGTTATAAATTATCTGACTATTGAACAATCACCCTTAGTTTTTTTTATGAATAAGGGGGTTAGTCTCCAAGCTGATCCTCGCTTCTTTTATCTATCCTTCTAAATATAAAATAGTGTTTAGCTCATTAATTCATTATAAATACCATCAACTTATAAAATATTCGAGAAGGTTGAATGGTAAAGCCCTTTGATTATAATAATCAAAGGGTAAAGCCATGCAGGCTAAAATCTCTACAGTAGTACCTACGATAAGTAAGTTTTTTTTAAATAAATTATTGGATATGGGTTTCACGGAAAAAATTCAGCAAGACGAGAAAAAATTACCCTGACTATAAGAACAGCCTTTATAACTTACGACTATCATCAATGTATCTTACATAATTCATAATTTTATCATCAAAACTCAAAACTTTACTTTTCAATCAGCATGAAACATTTCAAACTAAGATACACTATTACCGACTTTCCATCGGCGCCAAGTAACGCTGATCCTAATTAATATTACACGTACGAGTAAGATGTCACTGAAATCTCGTGTTACTGCTAAGTTAGCAGTGCACACGAGGATGCAGTGACATCATAATGTCTTGCAATGTTTTTATACGAGTTTGTTGCTCAAACCTTGAAGAAAGGATCGAAATTAATTGAAATAAAAAGTATTTTTCAACAAAAAACAAATTTTAAAATTTTTGTCTGTCTGTTAGTTCCAACTAATCTTCAAAACGGCTGAACCGATTTTGATGGGACCTTTACTGGTAGATAGCTGATATTATAAGAAATAACATAAGATACTTTTATTTTAGAAAAAGAATTAGGGTTCCGCACAAAAAAATTAAAACCCATGAAGGTGTGAACAAAATTCGATTCAAATAGGGAAGTAATAAGTACCTAACTAAGTATTGACATCTGGGTGAAGCTGCGGGCGAAAGCTAGTCTTAAATACTCGTAATGATAGCCCTAATAGAATGCTGAAGCATACAATTGATAGAGCGATTAATATTCTTCGCTCGGTTATTTACGATGCTGGATTCCAATGAGCTCTTAATTTGGCATGAATAACGGATTGACCTATCAATGTTGCTGCTCACGGAACGGGCCTTCCTTCTTATACGGAGACAACATTATATTTGTGTATTTATTACATTACATTGACTAAGTAATAACTACTACTAAGTAATAAACTAAAGGAGCTCGTGGCTAAGTAATAACAGCCGCACGGGTCGATCCATCAGGTTAAGCTACGCTTGCCGGGGTTGGTCCGTGGATGGGTGACCATCTTTACATACCGAGACTCCTCCGTGCCTCGGAAAGCACGTTAAGCCGTTGGTCCCGGCTGTCATTCGTAAAGTCAGTACAGTCGTTCCGGGTCGTCAGAAGCCCGAAAGTCTGACAACCAGTCTTACCAAGGAGTATCGTATTACCCAGTTACTGGATTGTGGAGGTCAGATAGACAGTCGCTCCATGTAAAGTACTGGTATTCAGCTGCATCGGTTAGACTGGAAGCCGACCCCAACATAGTTGGGAAAAGGCTAGGCAGATTGATTGATCGAGTAATTAATTATAATTTACACAAAGTAAAACTTCTGTAGATATAGACAACAGAACATCAGGTTATACTAACCAAACTTTCAAACTCCAAATTATTTTAAACCATACAATGTTGATGGTTAAGTTCAAAATCGAATGAGAAAATTTAATTGACAGTTTGTAGTAACTTGACCTGCTGCTGTGACAACATTAGACAACTAGTTAGCTTCTGCACATTGAATTGTGTGCATACAAATTATTAGCTACTGTGACATACTTGTATCAGCAGTAGAACAAGCAGCTTCGAAAAAAGTAAGTAAGTAGTAGTAGGTTGTGTAGTATTTCCAAAATAGAAGTTTTGTTAAAAATCTTCCTAAAAAGTCAAATTGAAAACTTGCACCTTAAGACCTTGCGCGTCTCGCATTGTCCCGCCCCGCTACCGCGCCGCTGTTTTGGAGGTCCGGTCCATTTGTTTTTACGCATAAAATCCTGCCGCTCCCGCTCCGCCGCCGCTGCCGCCCCGCTGCCCGCAAAATTCGAGGCAGAGGCCTAAGGCGCTATGACCCGACAGAGAGCGCGCTTACTAGTTTTTTGAATCCATGGGAAATATAAAAAAACAGTGTTAAAAAATTCTGAAAAAGATATATCTTATTTAAGGATCTAGCGTCGTGTTAGTAGTAAAAGCGATTGGCGGACTTGCTGAATAGAAAAAATCCCAAAGTTCCTTTTCGTAATGTTTAATAAATCTCATAGCTACAAAACAGACGTTTTTTTTTTTCTTATTTTTTATATAAATAAAAAGGTAGTACTTGCTTAGCGCAAAACGCTGAGTTTGCCTTGATAAAATGTTTTAATACCTACCAAATGCGCGAGGCAACCACTCGCGAGCCTACTTCAGTTCAGTAAACGGCTCTAGCCGATCACAGCGCCTTAATTCTGAATTTCATAAGCGCTTGGTCATGGTTTTGGAACGAAGTTCTTCGGTAGGAGTTGACTGGTCGAAATCGTCACTACAGTGTAATAAAGCCACAGTGGTTTACCTGAAGCCGCTCGAGACTGACTGAAATTTCGAAGTGCATCGTTTTGGCCGTTTTCTATGAAGATAAACTACCGTATTATTACTATACTGTGTCGTCACGTAACGAAAAAGCTATAAACCCGAAAAAGTCAGTTTCAAGGTCTCAAGTTTCAACTGTCAAAAGTTTTTGTTATACACGTTTTTTTACACTACCTATATCATCATCAACTTGTTATACTTAGGTTTTATTTTATGCTAATCCTGCCAAGTCTACGATACACACACGACGCATACATATCCATCATAGTTAAGTACCTAAATGATAAAAATTATCACATAATAATAGGTATTTCTCTCTCAAAACGGTGAAGAAAAACATCGTGAGGAATCCAGCATGTGCGTGTGACATCTACCAACCCGTACGCATGGTGGATTACAGCCCACTCCCTCTCACCGAGAGGAGGCCTGTGTCCCAGCAGTGGGAACATTATAGGCTGATTATGCTAATATTATATGTATTTCAACAGACAGAAAGTACTTGTAGACTAGGCCCATGATATCCAGCAAATTGAAAATATGCGTTCATTGATTAGATGGAGTTTCCGTTCCGACATTTTTACAGATAATTTTATAAATAAGTAGGTATCAGTTATAATCTATCGATGAATCAATACTTACAGGAAACTGAATAAATATTTATGCCTAAATCAGAGAAGGAGTTTACAAAAGTACTTACAACACAACAAATCACAACATCAGATCAGGCAGAAGGTAAACTGGACACCATTCTATGTTCTGGACGGGCGAAATCAATCTGCCTAGCCTTTTCCTAATTATGTTGGGGTCGACTTCCGTCTAACATACCAGTATTTTACATGAAGCGACTGCCTATCTGACCTCCACTATCCAATTACGAATAATACGATACCTACCCCTTGGTAAGATTGGTTGTCAGATTTATACCACCTGCACATACCTTGTTAATAAATAAATCTGTTTATTTCAGGTTATTATAGTACCTAAAGGTTATTAGAAATATTCATGTAGGTAAAGATAAACTGAAACTTGCACTTAAACTCTGAATTTCATTGGTCTCATGCACAAGACACAACCTGCCATATCAAGGCAAAATATCTTTACATACAAGTAAAGAGTAAGTACCTAAGTAAGTAGTAGTAGTAGTAGTAAGTAAGTAGTAAGTACCTATATAAAAACTTTTTTACAAAAAAATACAACCGACTTCCAAAAACAACAGTACAAAGTGAAAAATAATTTTAATTTCGGAAGTCGGTGTCTAGTTAAATGTATTTTCGTTTTTTGCCACCGACTTCCGAAATTAAAGTTATTTTTCACTTTGTACCATATATTTCTATGCTTTGTACTGTTGTTTTTGGAAGTCGGTTGTATTTTTTTGTAAATTTTTTTTTATTTTTAACCGACTTCAAAAAGGAGGAGGTTCTCAATTTGTCACCGACTTCCGAAATTAAAGTTATTTTTCACTTTGTAGTGTTGTTTTTGGAAGTCGGTTGTATTTTTTTGTAAAAAAGTTTTTATTTTTCACTTTATAGTTGTGTACCTACCCTACACAAATTCTAATACCACTATCTGCAAAACAAACTAGAACATCATCCATATAAAAGTGGGGAAAAAATACGTATTATTGAAGCTAACTCAAAAACTACCGAAGCAAAGTTAATCAATTTTATATGGGACCAACTGTGATGTTCGGTTAAAAATTAAGAACACACGACCACTAGGTCGTGTGTTCTTAATTTTTAACCGACTTAAAAAACTATCTAACTATCTCTTCACAATACTCCATCTCGTAAGTGCATCAAACGCGCACCTCCCAGCCAGACATCCGTGCATTTAACAAACAAACAAACAAACTTCCATCTGAACCTGTATTTATAACTTTAAGCTTTATTTAGCGTGATTGTAACCGCAGGGTGATTGACTTCTATGGACGATTTTGGGACTTGCTTTACCAAAATAGTCTTCAGTAACGACGCTTGAGCTAAACATACAAACAGAATCAGTACACGGGAATTTAAAACTTAGCTTGTGAGAAGTATGGTGGAAAATGGTGTACAGTACCTTCGCATTGTAAGGATACATGCGGAACACAAAAATGCGAAGAGAATTCGTAATGAAGGTAATTGGACACGTTTCCGAATTTGATGTGAATTTGTTATTGAAATATAATCTGGACGATTGAGTCTAGTCACGATTTCTTGAGGTTTAAAGTGATTTTTATTTACGGTTTCCGACTGCGGTTACCGACTGACAAATATTAATCCTACATTTTTTTGTAAACCCTTTGTAGATTTTTCTCAATTAATCTTTGTAATGTGTCATAATTTGTGTTCTATGCTCTCTTTTGTAATATAAATGACTAATTGACATGTAATTTTGATAATTATTAAATAAATTAAACTAGAGGAAAACCTTTTGTAGAGGAGGTCGTGGCTAAGTAATAACAGCCGCACGGGTCGATCCATCAGGTTAAGCTACGTTTGCCGAGGTTGTCCGTGGATGGGTGACCATCTTTACATACCAAGACACCTCCGTGCCTCGGAAAGCACGTTAAGCCGTAGGTCCCGGCTGTCATTCGTGGATCTTTGACAGATCGTTACGGGACGTCAGAAGCCCGAAAGTCTGACAACCAGTCTTACCAAGGGGTTTCGTATTACCCAGTTACTGGGTTGTGGAGGTCAGATAGGCAGTCGCTCCATGCAAAATACTGGTATTCAGCTGCATCCGGTTAGACTGGAAGCCAACCTTAACATAGTTGGGAAAAAAGGCTAGGCAGATTGATTGATTTTTTGTAAAACCCTTCCGCTGATATTTTTGTCATTAAAAATCGAAGTTACCTTTACTTATCTACTCGTACAATGCAAAACGATTATTGAGAAACTAAGAGGAATCTATTTAGGCCGCCTTATTGGAACTGTTTTTCGCTCTCTCATTCAGTCCGAGATCTATAAAAGTTACTTACCTATGTACATACTTTGGCTAAATTCCTGCACAACTGTGAAACTACAAGTGCAAGATAGAGACGGGATCATGTCTAAAGGCACACTCGGAAATGGATCGTCACCGTATCGCCTTTTGCCTCCACCGTGTCCCGAGGCGAGGCGATTACGTTATGATTCCTTTTTAACCGACTTCAAAAAGGAGGAGGTTATCAATTCGTCGGAACCTTTTTTTTTTTTTTTTTTTTTTTTTTTTATTTTTTTTTTTTTATGTATGCACCCCGATTACTCGAAGATGGCTGGACCGATTTGGATTATTTTTTTTTTGTTTGAAAGGGTATACTTCCCAGGTGGTCCCATGATCATCAAGTCAGGATCTGATGATGGGATCCTGGAGAAATAGAGAGAACTCTTCCAATTTTATAGGCACACTTGAAGCGATTTGGATAGTTTTTGGAGTACTTTCTTGGAGTTGGTCCCATTTCAATTTGGTGAAGATCTGATGAAGAACTTCTGAGATAGGCAACGGAACTCCTCAATAAATGATAGCAAATGGACTGGGATTGCTGAAATCTCATGTCTGTTTGTTGTTCACACCAGTTCATAACATAACATCACGCCAGTACGCTGTGAAGGGGTAAGCACATGTGAACCACTAAAAAGTGAAAAATAAAAACTTTTTTACAAAAAAATACAACCGACTTCCAAAAACAACACTACAAAGTGAAAAATAACTTTAATTTCGGAAGTCGGTGGCAAAAACGAAAATACATTTAATCAGACACCGACTTCCGAAATTAAAGTTATTTTTTACTTTGTAGTGTTGTTTTTGGAAGTCGGTTGTATTTTTTTGTAAAAAAGTTTTTTATTATTATTTATTAGTGTGCGTTGCAGTAGAGCGTTTCATACAAAGAATACTGCACGGCTCGAGTTGATACGGTGACGATCCTTTTCTCAGTTGATATGTAAGTAAAGTTTATAGATCTCGCCCTTTCCCTTTGCGAAATCTATATACCTATATATATAAAAATGAATCCCTATTTCCCTTGGTCATCGCATCACGCGTGAACGGATGGAACAATTTCGCTAATTCTTTTTTTGTTGTGTTTATTATTGTCAGGAGAAGGTTCTTATGAAAGAAAAAATTAAGAAAATTTCGCAGAAAATTGGAAAATTTCAGAAAACTTAACGACTATTTTAACTTCACGCGTTTACATTAGAATATTCATAGTTAAGACAGGACAACATCTGTCGGGTCAGCTAGTTATTGAATAAAAATTCTACCAACCTATTGATTTGACCCACTATTTATTATAACAGTCTGCGTTCAGCGACCGTTAATGAAATGGGGCAGTCAGGCAGGCGGCCCGCACGCGATGTCGCTTTATAAATAATAATTAAACGCGGATTTGCGGAAACCACACTATGTATTTGAAGAAAGCTTGAGTAGGTGATGTGCTTTGTACAATGTTATGGGTTTCAGAATCCATTCTAGTACTAACCCATGCTAATATTATACTATCTTAGCTATTGTAATGATTAACGCCTATAAAATTATGAATAAAAATTTATTTCGGGACGTGAACGGTGAGAATCATGCAACTGCAAACGGACGGGCCTATCTACCAGGGATGACTGCATGCGTTCATGCAACAGTGTGGATGACGTCAAACATACAATGTAATCAGCCTATCATTGGTTTACGTCCGTTATTGGATTCTCGATATCGATAAATTGTGATATCTTCCTTTTTATCCGGCTTTTTGCAATTACCGTGCAAAGCTAAGCCTTGCACGTGGGCAGGGTGATACTAGTTTACAATGTATTTGTACAGAAGTCGATGTCATCTAAGGTGACTTATGCAACCAAACCAATACTAGGTAGGTACTTACCTAGGTACTTATATCATCATTGATAGCCTTGTTTAACCCATCGCTGAGTAATTGAGTAAAGCAGTCCTTCTTTCTTCCTTAACAATAATGCTTCCCTGGTCTTTTCATGTGAAGGTCACAGGAAAACAAGGACCTCATCAACAAAAATGATATTCAGTGATATTGGCTAAGTTCAACATGTAATTGACAGATGACAGGTTATCTAAGATGGCCGCGTAATGGACGGGTTCTTAAAAGATTAAGACGATGAGAACCTTCTTTACCGGTTTGCATGCAATGGACACCTTATTGTCAAGTTTGAGCTGCACTGCAATGGGATAATTTTAGTCGTTTGTGGATTATCTTTACTATGGGCTCTTTTTAAACTGTTCTAAATAAACCAAATAAAAGGCCCTTTTATAACGAATCGAATGGCATAGTTAGTAAGACTTTACGAAATATGTAGATGAGCCCCTTCTTTTCCTGTACTTTCTCTTCATGTGATGAGGTCATCCATCTATCTAGCTGAGAGCGTGCCAACACTTCTTCTACCGTCTTTCGGAAACTATTTAGTTAGGAATCTGATCGTTTTTAACTTCTCTTTACCCAAAAACAATAACAAATTTAAATAATCTCACTTTACATACAACGAAACACCAAAGCATTTTCTACGAATTAGCACCGTCACCCTTAAATTCCACGAAAGCCACGTTATTAACCCACACACTCATTTGATGTGTAATCGTTCAGTCTTGCCGGAATCGTCCCGTGTCCTAATGTCATGATATTTTAGCAAAATGTCAAGAAAGTTGACATTCCCGCAAATATCACGATTTGAGCAAATTGAGCCGCAGATATACTGCAATACGACACTTTGGTGCTTCAGTCTGAGTAGGTACCTACGTAAAATTTTAATGCTACAGTAAATACGGTTTTGTGGCTAAAAAGCCACCGTACCGAAAAACGGTATAACGTAGGTAACGTACATTACCTACGTATTTACCTACTTACATGACTATCTCTAAAGTAGGTACTCAGGGTTTTTAAGCAGAGCATGTATTGTCATTTCAATTACGGGTAGGAAACGTGAATGCTATCACGAAGTAAGTAACCATATTTTCGACCAATTTAAATAGCTTGGTTTTCTGTGATAAATATTGCAGAAGACTCAGCTCAGCTCAGGAATTTATTTAATCGGTTCGCGGACGGTAAACGAGACACAATAGAAGTTTTATTGTTATGACGTCTATAGACGTCAAGCCCGCGAAAGTGTTAATAGGTAGTAGTAGGACTCCTCCTTACGTAACTACCCTATTAGTACTACCCTTAGTTGTATTGTACAGGGTGTATCAGAACGATGTGGTATAGACTACCATAAAACTGAACAACTTTCTCCATGGGACCAACATCGTAATCGAGAAAAAATGATCAGCTGTCCAGTACAAAGCTTCAATACCTACTCGATTCAAATGTATGGGACGGCTGATCATTTTTTGGTCCCATGGAGAAAGTTGTTCAGTTTGATGGTCTGGTCCGTTAAATTTGACCACACCTTTCTGACATACCCTGCATAAAAGTTACTGTCAGGTCCATCCACTAATTTCGCCACTTACCACGTGAAATAATAATATAAATTAACAAATTAAAGTTATTTATTTATTTAAAATAGGTACGCCAACAGCTTAAACATTATACATTAAATACTAAAAATTAACAGGTATGGGTTCTTATGTATATACCAATTACAGGACACACCGACATTCACTTATAACAAACCAACCTTCGTAAATTATATTAAATTAAAATGATTCAATTAATATTATTATTCATTAAAATGAAAAAAAAAATTATAAACAAAACAGCTTTGACTTACTTAAGTCTAAAAAATAACTAAAACTGACTTACACAAATATCAATAAAGATATATACTTAAACTAACTAACTAAAATAAGCTTAACTAAGTATGACATTGGTCATGTAAATAATTTAGAAAAAACATATATCTTACCGCTCACCTAATTATCGATAGCAGTCATTACTGTTCAGTTCCTACACAAAACAGCCAAACTCTGTTTATGTTATCTCATTAAGCCAACAACTCTTCATTTGTATCCGACAAACAATGCAACAGTATTATATTTACCGTTCCCACGGCGTTAATTATCTTCTAACTAATTACTTAATACTTACCCTTTTGATCTCCAGTCTCATGCTGCCTATTCGGGAGAGTCAGTCTTATGTGTGGTCAAAGATGGGATACACTCATTTTTATCATGCTTGTGTCAGCTCCTCGAAAATGGACTATCAGTGTGATTTTAGTGACTTTTGTTATATTGTGGTTGTAAGTGCTAAACTCTCGAAAGCATGGTGAGTTTTTAACTTCGGTGCTGAAGATTTAATAGGGAAAGATCAGAGGGGCAAAATCAGTTTCAATCTGTCAAAAATTGTATAGCGTTTACGAAGTGTTTACCTACATTTTTGACATTTGATTGTCGCTGGCATGAGATTCAAATCGCAATCTCGAATTTGAAAGTTTTTAGGTACGAGAATTGGCCTTCAAGAATGCAAGCAGAAAGAATAAATGCCTGTTGGGACTTTGGGACATGTTAAAAACAATTTCGTACCTTATCTATAATACAATAATAATAGGATAGTGAATTGCGTAGTCACCCATACAGAGTTTTCGTCTCCTTTAATTTGTCTCCACCTTAATCCCATGTGGATTATCAGTTGTTGTATTAACTGCATTGAAACTAAACCATTCCCTCCCTTGGTTGCAGGCTCCTGCGGCCGGTGTCAGTGACGGGCATGATGGAGCACGCTCTGGTCCACCGGGAGAGGGTCGGAGTGCAGGACTTCGTTCTTCTCGAAGACTTCCGCTCCGAAGCCGCCTTCATCGACAACCTAAGGAAGCGGTTCAATGAGAATATTATCTATGTAAGTATGTTTTATCTAACAATTAAGCAGTTCCTGTTATTATGGTTATCCGCAAATTGAGAGACGTGCATACTGAATGTTTTTGAATTCTGTTGACTCTTGCTCCAAGGCCATCTTGCATTCATCTGAGGAGACTGCCATAAGAATAATTGATCTTACTGATGATTAGTGGTGCAAAGCAATAAATCTGCATAGCCTTTTCCCAACTATGTTGGGGTCGGCTTCCAGTCTAACCGGATGCAGCTGAATACCATTATTTTACATGGAGCGACTGCCTATCTGATCTCCACAACCCAGTAACTGGGTAATACGATACCCCTTAGTGGTGCAAAGCAATGGTGGAACAATGGTAACGGCCCCGACTTACGAGTCGTGGATCGAACCCAGACAGGCGCTTTACTTTGTGTAAGTAATTTCACCACCACTGCTCTCAAAACAGTGAAGGAGCACATCGTGAGGAAACCAGCATGTCCTACAACTAAAAGACATTGTGACATTTACCAACCCGCATTGGACCTGGTTGATTACAGTACAGCCCATTCAAGTGTGGAGGCCTGTGCGCGAGCAGTGAGAGCATTATAGGCTGGTTATCCTGGTAATTAAACTATAGTTCTGGTTGGACCTCCTTGAAACGATGCCTTTGTGGAAGGAAAAGAGGTACCTGATAGTGACGACACTATCCTAATTCTTGTCAACTCTGAAGATGTCAACAAGTTATAAATACCATGTCCTTTGTCCCTTTTGCAATGACAGCATTTTAAGGTCTAAATAAAATAAAGACTATTTGAACATAATAAGCCTTCTTTACCTTTAGCGAAGACATTGTGTCTGTATTCAGAAACAATATTTAAATGTCCCTTATTATAACAACGCAATTCTCTCCCCTGCAGACGTACATCGGAAACGTGCTCATATCAGTCAACCCGTACAAACCGCTGCCTATCTACACGGAGGAGAAGACCAAGCTCTATTACAAGAAGGCTTTCTTCGAGGCACCACCACACGTGTGAGTCTTATTCATTTATATTTTGCACTGAATAGGAACGTCCTCCTCCTCTTTAGTCTTTAGTAGAAACTTCGTTGTTCATTACTTCATGAGGTTGTTCCATGACAGTCAGACCTGCAAGAATAAGTTTTCGCGAATGGTGAACTAATGTCAACAACCAATCCTATAGGCAATGCAGATGGTTTGACAACACTGATAAAGCTTATCACATCTTATACAAAATCAATCTGCCTAGCCTTTTCCCAACTATGTTGGGGTCGGCTTCCAGCCTAACCGGAGGCAGCCGAATACCAGTATTTTACGTGGAGCGACTGCCTATCTGACCTCCACAACCCAATTACTGAGTAATCGACAGCCCTTGGTAAGACTGGTTGTCAGACATTCGGGCTACTGACGACCCGTAGCGACTGTCAAAGATCCACGAATGACAGCCGGGACCAACGGCTTAACGTGCTTTCCGAGGCACGGAAGAGTCTCGGTATGTAAAGATGGTCACCCATCCCCGTGGATCCATCAGGTTGGTCGCTTGCCGGGGTTGGTCCGTACCAACCCCGGCAAGCGTCCAACCTGATGGATCGACTACATAGATATAATAAAGAAATGAGCAATATTTGTATATTATATAGGTACCTACCTACTTATATATATTTGTAATCACGTTCTCGAAAACGGCTCTAACGGGGAGGAAAAATCGATCTAGCTAGGTCTCATATCTGGGAAATAAAAAAAATGATAATAATAAAAATTCCCTTTTTCTATTTTCACCCGAGCAGAGCAACATGAGAACCAATGTGAAAATTAATAGACACTTCCTGAAATGATAAATTATTACCTACTGGTTAATTGCCCGTCCAGAACTCGTGCTTAAGTAATAATAGCCGCACGGATCGATCCATCCGGTTAAGCTACGCTTGCCGCGGTTGGTCCGTAGATGGATGACCATCTTTACATACCGAGACTCCTCCGTGCCACGGAAAGCACGTTAAGCCGTTGGTCCCGGCTGTCATTCGAGAATCATTGACAGTCGTTACGGGTCGTCAGAAGCTCGAAAGTCTGGCAACCAGTCTTACCTAGTAACGGGGTTGTGGAGGTCTGATAGGCAGTCGCTCCATGTAAAATACTGGTATTCAGCTGAACCCACTTAGACTGGAAGCCGACCCCAACATAGTTGGGAAAAGGCTAGGCAGATTGATTTTTTTTATTTTATTTATTTTTATTTATACTTTTATTTCAGAACATAGTTCCATAAAAAACAGTTAGTAAAGCTTAAAACTATGTTAGTAACTGATACCTACTTAATACAATTTAAACAATTACCTTGCATTAAAAAGAACACCACCAGAGCTGTGTACGTTATTCCAGTGCCCCACAATAGGACCCTTTCTGTTATGGTGTTTAGAAGGCCGTTGGAGCTGCCCCGCACACGACGCATCAAAGAGGCCACTCTCTTGCGCACTATTGCTCTAAAGCAATCGGTGTTGGCCTCCACAAACATCCCCGATGCACTCAGTATCGCGACAACCCAATCAGCATTCTAAACCCATTATTGTAGAGAATCCGCAGGGCATTGAAAGCCCTCTGCGTATAGCGGACCCACTGGCTGCAGGTGTACAATGTCGGGCAGTACGCCTTAAACACAGTAATTTTAACATTTCTTGTGCACATTGCAAACCTGCGCGCCAACATATTGCACCTCACTACCAATGCCCTACGTTCCCTCTCAATATCTAAATCATCGGAGAGGTCCTCAGTGACCCAGTGCCCCAGGTACTTGAATTTGGTGACCCTACTTACCGAATCCGGTAAGTAGGGTCTCCAAATTCAAGTCCAAGGAGGAAATCTCTTTCAAGCTGACAGGTGGAATGGTAGTGGGAGTTTTATTGCCCGACTTAAACACAAGTAGTTCACATTTTTTGGAGTTGTACCTGAGGCCATGTGACACTGCGTACCCCTCACATATGCCTAGGAGCATGTTGAGGGCTTTACAGATGGGCTCAGCAGTACCATATCGTCGGCGTAGCTAATGTTATTCATACAAGTGCCATCTATTGAACAACCGACTCCGGCCCTGCTGAGCCCATCTATCAGTCCATTCACGTACAGGTTGAAGAGCCGTGGTGACGTCAAGCCACCCTGATTTTGCCCGCCCAGAATATATAATGGTGTCCAGTTTACCTCCTAAGCCTCCTACCTGATCCATTGTTGTGATCTGTTCTGTTGACATACTTAATAACTTTTGTAAACTCTGATTTAAGCATAAATATTTATTCATTTTCCTGTATTGTTTCATCGATAGTTTAACTACCTATAAAAGCCTGTAAAAATGTCGGATCGGAAATTCTATCTAATCAAGTATGAACTTGTATATTTGTAATTTGCTAGATATCATGTGCCTAGTCTAGACGTCTGTTGAAAGATAAAAAAATATTAGCGATAAAACATTGAGGTTGAGGTACGATGGATTTGAGTTAATAGTCGTAGACTTGGCTAGAGAAAGATCATACCGAGATGACGACTAATAGAGAAGTATGGAAGAAAAAGACGTGTTGCGCCGACCCCAAATAAATTGGGATAAGGGCAGGAGAATGATGATGATGATGACTCGGCAAGCTTAGCATCCAATAATAAATAATACCTATAACAAGTTGGATAAAATCTAAATTATTGTATGTAAATAGTAGGTAATTCTGTCTGTCTGATTGATAGGGCCTGTTTTTAACCGACTTCAAAAAGGAGGAGGTTATCAATTCGTCGGAACCTTGTTTTTTTTTTTATGTATGTTCCCCGATTACTCGAAGATGGCTGGACCGATTTGGATTATTTTTTTTTTTGGTTGAAAGGGTATACTTCCCAGGTGGTCCCATGATCATCAAGTCAGGATCTGATGATGGGATCCTGGAGAAATAGAGAGAACTCTTCCAATTTTATAGGCACACTTGAAGCGATTTGGATAGTCTTTGGAAGAGTACTTTCTTGGAGTGGTCCCATTTCAATTTGGTGAAGATCTGATGAAGAACTTCTGAGATAGGCAACGGAACTCCTCAATAAATGATAGCAAATGGACTGGGATTGCTGAAATCTCATGTCTGTTTGTTGTTCACACCAGTTCATAACATAACATCACGCCAGTACGCTGTGAAGGGATAAGCACATGTGAACCACTAAAAAGTGAAAAATAAAAACTTTTTTACAAAAAAATACAACCGACTTCCAAAAACAACACTACAAAGTGAAAAATAACTTTTTCGGAAGTCGGTGGCAAAAACGAAAATACATTTAATCAGACACCGACTTCCGAAATTAAAGTTATTTTTCACTTTGTAGTGTTGTTTTTGGAAGTCGGTTGTATTTTTTTGTAAAAAAGTTTTTATATCACCTCTGTATAGGCCACATAATACCTCATAATAATCTTTACCTGTTCTCTGAGTGAGTTCACAAAAACCACAATGTACAGAATATGTTATGGTAAATACCAATAATAAAACCGTAATTATGGCCACACTATTGAATTAGGAATATCCTGTAATTAGTATTTGTTGTTGTTTGTTGTAGTGATGATGAGTTAATAAATAAATAAATAAATTGCCAGATAAATATAACTTTGAGCCGCAATATTTTAAAATCGAGAGCAAAGTTCTAAGGAAAATATTTGTCACATTTTCTCTTATACAAAATCATCTGGATTGCCTAGTCGGAATGCCTGAGAGGCTTCAATCCAGAGATATGAATCATCGAGGATCATTGAGGTTATCTCTGACATTTGACGTGTGGGAAAGTATAATGAGAAAGTATAGTTGTGTTATTTTTTATCTGCTCTTATCTACCTACCTATAACCAGAAATAGCCGAGTCGTTGAGTTTACCAAGTGTCCTAAGTGCTCCAATAAAGGTGCGTAGGTTGCAGATAAAATTGCAATGGACCAACCTACGCACATTGATGTTTTACTGGCAAAGGAGATCATTCACCGTCCCATACATTTTTGAAACAAAAAAAAAATATTTTCTGAAAGAATATGTTTTTCTCTATTTATTTCTTTTATTTTTTACTATTATTCTTTTAACTAAGGGCTGATTTTTCAATAGGTAGATAACTTTTATCTGAAGAATAAATGTGAGTTTCACATATTTTCTATACAAAAGCTGTAAAACCGCCATATTTATTCCTCAGATAAAAATGATCTGACTATTGGACAATCAGTCCTGATACACATAATTTTTCAAACGCGTATAACAGCGCAGGGAATGGCACTACAGATTAGGTCCCTTAGTGAAAAGTGAAGAGATGTTCTAACGGAATATATCTTTTTTTTTTGTTTTGCTCATAATTATATTTAGCCCAAAGTTAATGATCTCCTTTTTTCAGAATGAATGAATAATTTTTTACAAAATTCATGTAAAAAAGGTCTTAAATGTGATATCCGATCGATTATTTGAAATATGAACACACAAGGGGCAGTCAGCAATATCCAATCGCTAAAGGTGCTGATAGACTTGAGCATTCACTTGAATATCGAGCATTCGCCGTTTTTAAATTTGTCGAACTGAGGGGCAATTCAACAGAACTTGAACTTTTTTGTTCAGAAATCCAATTCTCATACCTACCTAAAAACGTTCATATTCAAGTCGCAATCTCATCTCGGTCTCAATCTGTCAAAAATACCGTTTACCTACATTTTTGACATTTGATTGTCGCTGATATGAGATTGCGACGTGAATTTGAACGTTTTTAGGTACGAAAACGAACAGAGCCAAACATAGAGCCAAACATCACTGCTAACACTTTCACGAGCAAACATTTTAAAAGCAAATTTACTGTCGTTTCGCTACAATGCTCGCTAAAACGCTCCTGTTTATTTTAAGATTCGTTGGAATGCTCATTACAAACGAATGCTCAAGTCTATCAGCGGCTTAAGACGACCCACTGACCGCTTTTTCTTCTTCTCACTCTGGCACAGACTTATCTGAAAAATAATAGCCAGCCAGTCAGTCGGTTGCAAGGCAGATTGTAGTAAGTCTCGTAAGAATATTATTTGAGTAATGTCACACGTAGAGGCTGTTTATGATTATTGTCTAAACATAAATCATATAATTTAAATTAATCATAGTGAAACCAGCAATCCAGCCAGTCCTGTATTATTCCATCCGATAAATGTACGTGCAGTGTAACTAGGTACATTAAAAGAGTATAATATTTTATAGGTATACTTTGTGACAAAATATAAGCACTTCGATACTATTTATTATTGAGAAGATAATGGCCACTTATCTACTCGATAACAATACCTAATGGTTATTGGATGTTGGAACATACTTACTTACTTTATAAGTATAGGGTTACGTCATACAAAAATATCCTCTGAACATAGATTATTATAGGCAAATATTTTTTTTATAGAGATGCAGTCGAAACCTAAATAATATCTTTTGTAGCTATAACCTCATTTTCTGAAAGTCTTTGTTAGAAGTACAGTAGGACGGCAAAGTATATGTAAATAACGACATTAAATCAGGTGCCATAGAATCAATTCAATTGTTCCCGTTCCAGCACTATTATAAAACAGTACCTATTTTTATTATAACTGTTCTTGTCTGTTACAGATTCGCGATCGCAGACAACGCATATCGGTCCTTGGTATATGAACACAGAGAACAATGCATTTTGATCTCAGGTACGATGTACTTGTATTTCTGTTCTACCCTTAAGTAATGGTTGTCAATAAATGCTTAATCTGTAAAAGTTAGTCACAACGTTTGAGCGACTTACAATTTTTAACCAAAATATTGTTCTGTACAGGCGAATCCGGTTCCGGCAAGACTGAAGCCTCCAAAAAGGTCCTAGAGTACATAGCAGCAAGAACAAACCATCTCCGCAATGTAGAAACAGTCAAAGACAAACTTCTCCAAACAAACCCACTGCTAGAAGCATTCGGTAACGCAAAAACACACAGAAATGACAACTCCAGCCGATTTGGAAAGTACATGGACGTTCAGTTCAACTATGAAGGAGCTCCGGAGGGAGGGCATATTCTTAACTATCTGCTGGAGAAGTCTAGGGTTGTCAGTCAGATGTCAGGAGAGAGGAACTTCCATATCTTCTACCAACTGCTAGCGGGCGCCGACCAGGAATTGATGAAACAGTTGAACTTGCAGGGAAGGCCTGATGCTTACAAATACACGACTGATGTGGTTAGTACTACAGCTGACTAACATTAAGTATTCTTACTATCCCAGTTACTATTAAGTACCTACAGCAAACGCAAATCAAATGGGAAGGATAGTTTAGCACTTGTATAAGTAAATCCGACAAAACTGTGGGCTCAATAAACTACCTTGTGGTCCCCTTATAGTTTCTGTTGACCATTTATTTGTAAAACATGATAATTACTCCATTATGCATTTAGTGTTAAATAATATTATGATTTTGTTAGACTTACTTAAACTTAATGCTACTACCTCAAATAATAACAAGATTTTAGTAGCATGATAAACATGACCGAAAGCTTTCGCCAAATCTGTTATGAAATCCTCACCAAATCCGTTCTTTTCTAGGCCACCGCAGCAAACCAACGCAACAACGACGCCGACCAGTTCCGAACAGTACAGGAAGCCATGAAAGTCATAGAAATAAGCCAATCGGAACAAAGGGAGATATTCGAAATTGTCGCTAGTATCCTCCACCTCGGTAATGCGAAGTTCATTCAGAATGACAAAGGCAACGCTGAGATACTAGCTCATGATGCTAACACAACCAACGTGGCTGAGGTAAGGAGATACTTTATTGATTAGTATATTAAACATGTATAGTAGCTCCTTGTAAAGGAACTCGTATGAGGAAGTACTATACTACCACCATATCCGTACTTATAAATTTATGAACAGTGTTGCTGCAGACATCTATTTTTTAGAAGGTCTTGCCAAGTTGGCATAAATATTTAAATTATTTTCCTGATACAAGAAGCCCCCATCATCGTCACTAAGCCTACAGGATGCTAAAAACTACTGAGAAAAAAAATGAGATGCGCTTTGTTCTGGCTGGTGATCTATTCTTTCCGCATAAGACGAAAACACTCAGGAAGCCATTGACTTACATTGCCAACTAATGCAGGAAGTACTTAATTTTTAAATAGGTGTTCGTACTAATTGTTAGTCCAATTATAATATGCGATAAAAAAAACCTACACGAGCATGCGGTATGACCGTTTTGTTTTAAAAACTTTACTTATCTTTCTGCCGTTGAGACTTGTAGTTTTCCTGTCTAACTCTTATTTCGATCGAAACTTAACAATAAGCTCAAACTTCTGCTGACAGTCACACAAGCAAAACTCAGGCACTACGAATGTGAAATCGATATTCCTTTAGAATCTTTTAAAAATGAATATTACCAAAATATAAGAAATTTTTTATTTTATTTCCGAATCTAAGTTTGCTGTTCACAACTAGTAAAGTCAATAATGTAATGTAATGAATGTGAATAATTTATTAAAGGAAATAGGAACATCCATCATCCATGTTCTTTGCTCCCGAAGTTCCACCATTCTTTATCATGTTGTAGAAATTCATTGTTGTTATATCTAACCTGTCTAACCGGTCATGTTTTGTAGTGAATATTTAGTATTCCTCTTACGAGATGACTTACGTTGCCATCGTAACCTTGCTATTCTCTTGACATCCAACTTAACGTGTTATATTATCCAAGGACTTGACCCAATAAATAACCTTTTCAAAACTACAATTCCATCCGATATGTCTGAACTGTGTAGGACAATAGTGTTTATGTTTGCTCCGTTAATTTAGCGCCATTGTTCCAATAGCTGTTTGTATAAATACTACAATTTGGCGCTGCTATTGTCTTCCCCAAACCGGATGACGTCATTCAATTTTTGTTGTAAGAAATTCTACCTCGAAATTTTGAAGTTTACTTCGTGGTCGTTGTTGAGGTTGAAGTTCCAATTTCAGAGTCGGTTTTATGAGATAAAACCGACTCCGACCTCTGGAGTGTGAGGTGGAGTGGAACTTCAATTTCAACTGTTGATGCAATGTCGTCTACCTCAAATCTATCACTAGTCATGATTGTACTCAGCGGAAATCTGATTCCTGAAGCTGAATATCAATCACAATTTACAAAGACCTGTCTGAACCACAACTATCATTAATTTTGTTTTGATATTTTAAACGGATACCCCAAAGAAATTATTACTTCGAACAACAATCTCCATATGTAGCATTTATAGCTTACTTAATATATAAAAAGAAAAGTCCTGACTGACTGACTCACCAACGCCCAACCAAACCATTGGACCTAAAAAGCTGAAATTTTGCACAGAGGTTCCCTTTATAATGTAGACAAGGAATATGGAAGGGTTTTTGTTCCCGTGGGATATTTTCCGACATCGACGCGGGCGAAGCAGCGGGCAAAAGCGAGTATAAAACTACAAATATAAAGTTCATTAGTTCCAAAAAACCCCCAAAATATACGTCTTCCATAATATTGAAGCCACTCTTAACTATACATTAAACCCTTAGTGCCTTGACACAATTCTCTTACAAAATCATTCATTGAACTCTTGCTCAATGATATACATAATATTTAAACACAATAGATCACACCCAGTAAGAAACACATCGCCAGACGGTGATTTATTCGAAGTAACAACGGTTTTTGACCTAACCCGTTTGTGATAACGATCTTCAACGGAAAGAAGACGTAGCGTTATATAGTTCTTATGAAAACGTCTCTATTTATTACGATAATGTTAGTGATAACCCTGGGTTTTGAGGAATTTCTTTTGTACGTCGTATTTAGATGTCATGCTGCTCACTGGTTAGATCATGAGTGTACAAGAAGTAATATTTCGAAGAATTATTCGCTTGCAGTAACTATTTGACAGTTGAAATAGGAACATACATAAACTCACGTCTTCTTCCGATGTGGGTAGGCAGAATCTACAGAACGCCACCTGCTACGATCCTTACATACTCCTTTTGTTTCGTTGCGAGTACTACGCACCTGAAGAGAAACACTAGAAAGAGGAACTAGTCCTCCGTAATCACGAACGTTCATTATTATCAGCATCCCTAAAGGTTCCCATGTTTCTATATTTCAATTCTCAGTTCATAAGCTATATTAATTTCAACTAAACAAAAATTTATTAGTACCAAAGTACCTACTTCTACAGGAAAGCTATTACTCATTATTATCGGATATAAGACATCGTATCTAAAAGTGTGTTTTCCTTTTACTGATATAGCTTTTTCCTTATTCACTAATGTACAGCCTCTACAGGCTACAAATAGGTCGACTGCCGATATAGTAACAATATATTGTTACTATGTCGGCAGTCGACCTATTGTAATGTTTGTATTTGTTTCTAAGTTATTACTGTTTGTTTTAAAACAGTTTTATATTCAATAACTATTGCTTTGTTTTTCTTATCTCCACCTTTTTATATAGCTATTTCAGAAACAATTTGACTATTAAAGAGTTCACGAAGCACGATTTGTTATCAAACACGTCTGTTTTGTGGAGCATTTCGTAATATTTCCTCCATATTTGTGTAATATAATTTCTTTAATGCAGTATTACAAAACATTATCATTCTGTAGGTATTGTAGCAACATTGTGTGAACCTACTTATTGCACAAAATTCGTTTGAAATTAGCTTGTAACATTTATGTCATTTGCTGTGTGTGCGATCAATCGTAATTGTCAATTTTTACGTGATTGATTCATTATTGATGCGCAAATTGATCGTCTACCAATGGCAATAGAAATTTTATTGTTGGTTAATCAGTTGCAATTGTTCGTTTCTGAGACCCCTTACAGCCAGACAACGATTGTTATTAGAATATAGATACCAGATATAGGTAGGTACCTATGTGGTTTCCAGACGAGGACCTACAACTCTAAAATAAAAACAAAATTGGTCAATTGCCAGAAAGGTATGGAAACAAGCATACTAAAAATAAGGAAAATACACAAAATAAGAAGTGAATTTATACGAACGAAGACAAAACTAATTGATGTCCTACACTACAGTCTAAGATTAAAATAGCAATAAGCTGGCCATGTAGCACGACTGCACGATGCAGCGACAAGCGATGGACAGTAGAAGCGACGAGATGGAAATGGTATAAGACGAAAAGGATGACTTATGAAATGATGGAGTGACGACATCATAACTCCGCCGTGTTCTCACGGAGGCGATCGGCGGCGGCGAACTCTCGCGTCCAAACTTGGTCCAGGCCATGGTCCGGAGCGAGAGTGCATGGGAGGCCGTCACCTCCTTCTGCGAAGCAGTAATGCTCGCGAAGGAGGAAGCGGAACGCGTGAGGGAGAGGCAACAGCCGCGCCCTCGCGTCCCTAGCCGCCGTAGGAGACGCCCTGGGCGGCGGAAATCGATCGCCGATTCCCGGCCACCGTAGGCGCGGGCTTGCGGACGACGAGTAATGGGCAGCTCGCCGTTCGGTAAGGACCAGGCCCGGGTCGACGGCGCGTTGTGTTCCACGCGCGCCTCAAAGAGATGTCAGCAGTGACGGGGTCAATTGGGCCTATGCCGCCGGGGTCGCGGGTAGTTCGAAAGAGATACCGTGGCCCTGGCACGGGCAACTGAAGGAACATGGGTGGGTTTTAGTCAGTAAACGTCTGACACGCCCTCCCGCTCTGCCCAGAGCGGGAGAAGTCATTTGATGATTTCCCATCCACAAAAAAAAAAAAAAAAAAACGACATCATAACTATAGCAAAATATGATGAAAATAATGGTTTGAACGAGCTAAAGACAGGGAAAACTGGATATACCCAAATAGGGGTTCCTATCCAATATATCATGTGAATTGATGTGAATAAGGCTAAAGAAAAACATTATGTAATTGTTTAAAAGTATAGTGCAAAATTATATTCATATATAATATAATATATTAATTAATACATACATGTTACCTAAATAACTACTCTCTCTTAGGAGAAAATATTCTTTAATAATCTTTATTTTATCAAAAAGCCAAATACAAATCGTCCATCTCAATCAAAACATAAAAATTAAAAGAACAAAAAAATAACAAACGCCATCATATAATTATTTGAGACAGAGTGAACGTCTGTGTCTGTGCTAGTATAAACTGTGTTACAGACACAGGCGCCTTCCTCTTACAGTTCATTGACAAATGGGTATGCGCGGTATGCGTGGTTTGTGTGGATATTACCTATACTACGTAGTATTATATTATCTGTGCCTATTTCACGAAGTCCGAATAGCCACTACTAACCGAATAAATTCAAAAATGGAAATAAAATTTGTATGAAACTATCTGCCAAGTAAGTTACTAGGAACTTAATCGTAGATGGTGAAGCAGGTCTTAAGTAGTAAGAAATAAGACCACTTATTAGTGTCATGGTACCAACATGAAATCCAAGTTGCATGTTAAGGCTCTGTTTCACCACCTACGACTAAGTTCCTATTAACTTACTTGGCAGATAATTTCATACAAATTCTGTTCCATTTTTGAATTTATTTGGCGGCTATTCGGAAATCGTGAAATAGGCCCTACGTCTAAAGACTCGATTTGAATTTCTACATCCCGATGTCAGGATATCACGTTCAACAGTGTTGAAGAACAGTTTAACTTATCTTTAACTTTAACTTCATGAGAACGATATGCAGATTTAATTTATTTAACTATTATTAGAGTAATCGTTTTTGTTTGATAGCCACGATTCAGGCTCTGCCTAGTGTGGTTTCACTGTTATTTTTGTAAATTGTAAGTTGAATTGCTAATAAAGTTATTATTAAAGTTATTATTATTATATTGTCTTTGACATATCTCGGGACCCTGGGGTCCCGGACTTTTGGAAGGCGTACGAGAAGCCGAAGCCAACTCGCAGAGGCCCCTTAGACAATTTTAAGTGAAAGGAAGGCACCAGCCGACGATTATCCCTGTATGCACTATGCAAGTGCACCCAAGGACAACCTCCGGTTGGTGCAGGACTATTGCAGAATATGGAAACAAAACACATTAGGCCTATGGGTTTGGGTGGCTACATGGATTGGGTACCTTGAATTATGGAAGAACTATGTCCCCTGCCTGACCAATGTTATATAATATACACAGATAAATTGGCAGGGGGTGACTTGCACACTCAATAATGGGCCCCCGGAAAAGGTCGCTAGCACATAGTGACGTAGCGACAAGGGGCAACATGTCCTGAGGTGCTTGAGGAGTGGAGAGGTATTCCACGGCTCTCAGAACAATCCCAGAGCCCGGAAGATGGTCAAGATCCCTACAAGCACTTACTGGAATACTTCCTTCCTCCGAGCACGTTTGCTCTTGCGAATCTCCACTCAAGCCGGCCAATAAAGGCAAGAATGAGGTGGGAGCTCTGTTCCCGTCATTGTTCACTCCAGCCGGCCAATAAAGGCAAGCCAGAGGTGAAGAACAAGACTTCTCCCGGGAAATAGGATCCGTGGGGTCGCTACAGCCCAACAGGTCGCCACATGCTGCCCTGCGGGTTCACGTATCTCTCTTGGTCTGGCTCCTCACCCTAGACCTGTTTCGGGAAAGTAAACTCCACCGGCACAGACCCAGAGTTCGGAGCGCGCAAGCCCCACCACGACGTCAACGTAGAGATACGGCGGTGGGGAAGTTATTATTATTATTAAAGTTATTATTATTTAAGTTATTATTATTAAAGTTTAAGGCGGTGTACATTAGAATCTTTTAAATCTTAAAATAATTATTATTCCAATTCTACCTTCTTCCACAGCTCCTCAAAGTAAACGGCACGAAACTGCGCGAGGTACTAACAAGCCGTACGATCAGCGCCCGCGGCGATGTCGTCACCACCCCACTGGACTTGGAACAAGCACAATATGCCCGAGATGCCCTGGCTAAGGCCATATATGACAAGCACTTCAGCTGGCTGGTGGCCAGGCTGAACGCGTCACTCGCGCCTAAGGATAAGGAGAGCCAGTCCTCTGTTATCGGTATCTTGGATATTTATGGATTTGAAATCTTCCCAAAGAATAGGTGAGTATTGAATTTATGTCCTATATCTACATATAATCATTGTCCTAAGTATAAATAATTTAAACCCAAACATTAACATCCTCTTGCATTTATCCCGATTCTTTGGGGTGGACTGCATCTTCTCAAAATTCGCCGACATCTCAATGATCTGTTTCTAAGTCAAATTATATTTCTCGAAATCCATGCATCGTGGCTTTGATCTTTCCATATTCTTATAGCCGCTCTTACTAAAATGTATGCAACTTATCGTTTCGTTAGCATTCTTATAATATGCTTTATATTAATACGGAATATTATGAGCAAATGGACCACCTGCCCCCCCCCCCCCCCCCCCCCCCATATTATAAAACTTATGAATACTAAAGATTCCATGCCTAATACAGGGTGTAAGGGATAGCCCTCCGCAAACTAACAGGGTGCATTCAGCTACTTACTTTGAATCATATTCAATTATCTACCTCCCTACTTAAATAAAAACTTTTTACAAAAAAAACAACCGACTTCCAAAAAAATACTACAAAGTGAAAAATAACTTTAATTTCGGAACTCGGTCTTTGGATCTGTATTTTAGTTTTTGCCACCGATTCCCGAAATTAAAGTTATTTTTCACTTTGTAGTATTTTTTTGGAAGTCGGTCGTTTTTTTTTTTTTGTAAAAAAGTTTTTTATTTTTCACTAACTGCTCATCACCTTTTACAAAATATTGCTTTTCCCGATACAAGGACGTTAATTGTTGAGGAGTTCTCCCAGTAAGGAACCAGCAGAACTAGAACTGATGGTGAAGTCACCATCAGCTCCTCTTCAACATATGTATTGTGACGAGCATAAATTGCTTAGCAATAATCAAATCGCAACCCGTGAAATACGTAGGTATTATTGAGTAGTTCCGATGGCCATCTGTGGTCTTCCTAATCAGTTCCACTTCATCAAATGGTGCTTTCCGGGAGGAAATGCATGAGTTACTATTAAAAGTACCCAAATCGCTATAGGTGTGCCTATAAAATTTGAAGGTTCTCCTCGATTTCTCTGGGATGCTATCATCAGATCGTGGTTTCCTTGTCTTGGTACCACTCTTGGGATATCTCCTTTCCAAAAAAAAGAATCATCAAAATCGGTTCATAAACGACGAAGTTATCCGCATACACACATAAAAGTCGAATTGAGAAACCTCCTTTTTTTGTTAAAAACAGCTAAAATCAAAAAACTGCCATGGATGTTGAAATACTCTAACAAACGACGCGTGAAATCAGCTGTTCATTTTCTGCCTAGCTGCAGAGTTTATCGAACTCACCGCATACCTATTACCTACCCCTCCCAACCAGTAACAGACCACTACGACATATGCACAAAAACACAAACAAATCAGGTTTATTGGATTCCCATAACGTTCCTGAAACAATTGAATCTACCGTTTATCTCATATACTGAATTCACTCCATCAGTCTGCGGAGAGCTGTCCCTTACACCCTGTATGTATTTGCCAGTACCAAAACCTGCTTATCTTCACGATTCGTTATACTAACTTCACCCTTCTCTACCCAGCTTCGAACAGTTCTGCATCAACTTCTGCAATGAGAAGCTGCAGCAGCTGTTCATCCAGCTGACCCTTAAACAGGAGCAAGAAGAGTACCTGCGCGAGGGCATCGAGTGGGAGCCCGTCGAGTACTTCAACAACATCATCATCTGCGACCTCATTGAGGCCAGGCATACAGGTAAACAGCTAAATGACCACTTAATCCGTGGGACCAATATATCTATCTGACATGTAGGAATGGTATTATGGCGCGGTGTTAGCTCAATATTCTCAAAAATTGCTTTCTTGGATTGTCGAGTATGATGTAACGCAATTAAACTACTCGACGCAAAAAATACAGTGGACAGAGAAGGGTTTAAAGAAAAATTTGAACCGAATAGAATAGTAAAAAATAGTTTGATATTCCCAATAAAAAATTTGGAAGTTGCTCCACAAAAATAAACTTTGGCGTCGAACATCTCTGTATTTTCAGCGATAACGACATTATTTTTTTTAAGAATTTAGTAGAATTAGCATTTTTTTTTAACTTTAACCGGACAATTATTTAATTTATTGTGTACATATACGGAATAATATAAAGAAAATCCGGAAAATAAATGCACATTCGCAGCTTAGTCACATCTCGGCAACACAAATATTATTTTCAATTTTCAACCTTATTTCAAGCCAGCTAATAATGGTGACAACATATTACGCGGTTTTGTGCCGTTTAAAATCGTAGTCAGAGTACCTACTGCAAGTGCCAGTATTCCAGGTATTGTCAGTCAGCTACTAAACATAAACTCAAAATCAAAAAAAATATTTCAAATAAACCAATTACAGGCACTTTTGAATTTTCAAAGGGTCGGTCTGTCAGAAAGACAAAGCTACTTGCCCATTCTAAAGCGTAGTAGATACCTATGGAGAAGAACGGGCAAGAAACTTCACGGACACTCTTTTATATCAAAATGTTGGTTCATTCATGTTGAAATAACATGTGAGAACGATGCAGAACGTTGAAAGTGTCCGTAAAAATATAAAAAAAAACAATTCAAACATTAAATTATAATAAGCCGTGGCAGCTAAGATATGACCAGCCTCCACTGACAGCGCCCGTTCACGAAGTAGAGACTGGTTAATTGTTTAGCACGCCATGTTTGATTGGTTCTCACGGAGAAAGTATGGTATGAAAACAATTAATAAGAATTAAATCAAACGATTATCCTGCTCCTGAGATTGTTCGCATAACTTATACTTAGTTCAGTAAACAAACGTTGAGTTTACTCGAAGTTTGTTTAATGTTATTTATTTATTTATTTTAAATAGAACGGCCGAAACCAATTACACTATTTAAATATAATTACTTACACTACATAATATATAGTTTGTTTAACACAGTCATGCATTCTTCTCACAAAAATTCAAGCACTCTGACAGAATCATCTTCCATTCAGTCACAAACACATCAAAATCTGTGTTTGAGTTCAGGAGAGCGTTAACAGCGGCTAATGACCGAGGAATAGGTGACTTGGAGCGTGCAACAGTACGACAAGTTGGAACAGCCAGTAGGTGTTTTCTGCTACGACAATAATTGTTTGGAATTGTTATCACTGACTTCCCCACAAAACATATCCTTATTTGTTGTAAGCAACGATAGTATATTTGCTTCCATAGACACAACGAGTAGACCAAACAAGAAAATGAAAGCTAACATCATGTCCTTGATTTTATATGATGTTCATCTCTGGTCCTAATAGGTATCATCTCCATCCTGGACGACGAGTGCCTCAGGCCGGGCGATGCCAGCGACCTGAGCTTCCTAGAGAAGCTGACTCAGAAGCTGGAGCCGCATCCTCACTACAAGTCACATCGCCGTTCCGACATCAAGACCCAGAAGATTATGGGACGTGACGTGAGTATATACCCACCTTAAAAATATTCCCGTACTTTTGGGATTAGCCGCAGTCGGGTAAAAAGAAAGGAGTTAATCTAGAATGTAATTTATTCTTGACGAAAAAAAACACAGCTAATAGTCTAAACACACTATGCCGATACGCAACCGAAGTTCGGCATGATTACGCCTGCAATGCAATGCTATTTGAATTTCTGTACTGACGACACATTACGACCGAAATTACGTTGCCAAATTACGTTGTTGTGGTATCAGACGCGGAACTTCGGTCGCGTACCTTCGGCATAGTGTGTTTGGACACTTAGTATTGATTCTCAGCAAATAAAATTACATATTTTACATAAATTTCACTCTTAGATTCACAATAACATTTAAACTACCTATTTCCTTCTAAGAATATAATAACATCTTTAATAGATGACGTCATTCCATTTTTGGCCAAAGTTTGTTTTGAAGCAATACTTATCTGTTCCAACTTTTAGACATGTGTATGTGGTTCTACTTCTGCACAACCCAATAAAAAAACTATCCTTGACACAGATCCTCACGGTTGTTTTAAAAC
The DNA here is from genome assembly GCA_946251885.1 of Cosmia pyralina. Lineage (NCBI taxonomy): Eukaryota > Metazoa > Arthropoda > Insecta > Lepidoptera > Noctuidae > Cosmia > Cosmia pyralina. The sequence goes on from OX276354.1 coordinate 3,508,517, forward strand.
CATTTTCAAAGAAGGAAAATTAAATACATTCCGTATTCGTGCTCATTTTGTATTCAAGGTTCTGACCCACTGGCTGAGTACATTCAAATTCTAAATAGTATCTAAGTATTGTATGTGCTGAGAATTTGTTGACAAATTGCTACAGTGCCAATGTTTACGGATTTCATGGAGCAACGCTGGTTAAGAGGTAAAACTCACTAAGTGACATTTTTGGTAAAAATCCCTTTTTTACATTTTCGTCACTAATTCGGCATAATCTTTCACAGGAAAAACTTATTATCTGTACCTACTGATTACTAAAGTTTTTGAGACATGCATTTAGAAAAATACAGTAAAGTTTTCAAAAAGATTAGGGGAGGGTTATCAAAAATGTAAAATATTAGTCATGACTATCAAAAAAACAGCACCAAAATACTATAAAAGATGCCCCTCCGAGGTTTTATAGTCATTGGGTTCTATGGTCCTATCCTATTCACTCCTAGGGTCTATCTATATTTTTTTCTTCTTTTTCCTTTTATAGATAAAAATCGTGTCCACAAACTGTTAAAAACTTTTTTTGTTTTTAATTCAATAATAAATATAATATTATTGAATGAATGATCATCATAAATAATTATCATTTCTTTAGTAATCAGTTTTTGCTCTTTTTTAATTTTTTTGTAAACAGGAGTCAAGGGTTTGAGCTGAAAACCAGCGCTTAGCAACCCGCTACGACCTAAGCATAATGCTGACGCACGCAAAGCATAATGCTGACCTTTTGCTTCCGGTATTATAGTACTGTGTATGTACCACTACTACTAGCTGTAATACTGAAGATAATAAACGTTTATTCTATTCTATTCTATTCAAGAGGAAAAAATAATTTATCTTAATTATTCAAAAACACTTAGGTTGGTTTGCACCATCTTACTTTAACTACAAAATGCATCGCACCTTCAGTTGTTTGTAATAAGTAGTTAAGATGGTGCAACCCATCCTTGTTAAAGTTCCTGTTAGACAAAAAATGGGTTGTTCCATATTTTGACAATTTGTTAGCTGACGTCATAACTTTAACTGTAACCTTAACGGCCCACGCTTCGCTGGTTAAAGTTATTGTTAAATAGCTGTCACTTCTGTCAGACGCGTCGAATGTCATGTCCCTGCTCCGAACTTTATCTTTTACATTTGTTATGACGGTGCAAAAGCAGGTAGTCATTCTATGGTCATTTTAACTTTGACGGAAATTATAACCTAGCCCTTGGTGCAACCCACGCTTAGTGAATTTTACCTTTTAACCGTTTTAACCAACGCGTATAATATAATAATTAATGTATGGTGTATGAAGACACCTCTTTTTTTAGGATTAGTCACATTGCTATGACCACTTGGCTAAATGAATATTGTTTAAGCTCCAGTTTAACTCTTTGAGTCACACTTTTTTTTTTATTTATCATTTCAGTAGCAAAGAAAAATAGGAATAAAAATCTTAGATTTTAGGCTTAAATTCAAATAAAATTAAATATCATTCATTCAAAATATCGCCAATTGGTTGTAATTGTAATGTAACAAGAAAATTGCGTTTGTTTATGATACTTCAACCATTCATCACTAGATGGCGCAGATTTTAATTTAAAAAAACTGAAAGAGGTGGATAAAATTAAAATTATATGAACTGATAGTACCTACACTAATGACTGGTTCCTAAAGTGGACAGACCAGGTTTCAATATACAACTTGTTTTGTAACTTTAAATGAGTTTGTTTTTTTTTTATTTGTTTATATTAATAATAAATAATAAAAAACAATAAAAATAATTATTTCAAAATCTAAAGCGATAACCCTATTTTTTTTTACCGAAAATATAGCCCAAGTCAGTTTGCATCAAATGACATCATAACAGTTACCATTGTTCTTCCAAAGTTTTGAAATACAAACAATAACCCCCGCGCCGCGGTGTGATTTTTAAAAACCTATACAATATTTCATTATGCCTCTGCAACCAACGTCACCTAATGAAAATATCAGAAATTTCATTGACTTTCTGTCAATACAAGAACGGCGGCTGTAGCTGCATTCAAAAAATTCAGTTTTGGGTATTTCACCGTTTTCGTTCCGTACCACTTTGTAGTTATTGGGCACTGTGGCTAATGAAAACAAATGATCAATAACCTGTTCCGATTTAAAATTCAATTCGATCAACCACGATTTCGAGAGTCACAAGACATCCTTGATAAAAATGCTCATGAAAAACCACTTGAAACATTTGTATGGCATCTGTTGCCATGAAAGACTTGTTGAACGACTTGCATCCTAAAACATACATTGACGACATATTTTTAAGGTCATCAATATTTTAAGGTCAATCAATTAATTAATCATAGCCGGTGGCTAAATAATAACAGCCGCACAGGTCGATTGATCAGGTTAAGCTACGCTTGCCTCGATTGGTCCGTGGATGGGTGATCTTTACATACCGAGAACCCTCCGTGCCTCGGAAAGCACGTTAATCCGTTTGCCCCGACTGTCATTCGTGGATCTGTGACAGTCGTTGCGGGTCGTCAGAAACCCAAAAGTCTTACCAAGGGTTATCGTATTACAGAGAAACTGTGAAGGTCAAATAGGCAGTCGCTCCATGTAAAATACTGGTATGCATCTGGTTAGACTGGAAGTGGACCTCAACATAGTTAAGAAAAGGCTAGGCAGATGATGACATCACAAGATCATGATGTAATCGAATTTGAATGAATGCGATTGACATTAGGGGAGAGTGCATGCCAAGAAGGCAGACAATGGTAGCATTGTGTTAAATACTTTCATATATTATTATCATCGAATCGATTATATTATTCGCCGGCTAGTTCCTGAGCAGAAGTGTTCGAGTTCAAACGTGACAGTTTTCAGTTCGTTCTATGTTCAGTGTTTTCACCAGCATATGGATAGCTAACTATTCGGTATGTGTTCATTATCGTTTAGAAGAATTGAAGAACTTATCGATATATTATTTTTGTAACACTCACTAGCACTCACTGGACTAATAACTGATTGAAAAATACGAATATTACTTATAACTTTGAAAAACTATCTTGGTGAGAAAGAGAGAGGTGCCAGCAGACCCTTAAGAACTTACGTGCTGTCGTCATATTATTCAAAAAAGAGTGTGATAAGCGGTGTAATCTAGTTAATCCACTTTTTCCCGACAAGAAATCTAGTCTACAAACAACGCACAACCTTTTCATCATGTGTGTGGTCATTGTACTCATCATTATAAACAACTTTTTCTTTATGACCAAACCTGAAGTCGAATCTGAAAAATATCTGCTGTTCCCCACATTTATGTTCGCATAACTAGTCAAAATATAGGGACGGGATTGACGGGAATAGCAGATTTTTTTTTAACCTTGTAGAGCATATTTCACAATGAGCCCCTAAAGGCCTCAGAGAAGTTAACCAGAACTAATCAAGCAAGAGGTGGTAAAACCGGCCATTTCTTTAAAGTTTTCAAAGGGGTATAGTATCGGGTGTTACGCAGTAACTGGGTTGTGCGGTTCAGATAAGCAGTCGCTCCATGGAAAATATTTAAATTCAGTTGCATTCTGAGACTGGACGCCGGCACAAACATGTGAAAAGGTTAAGCAGATGATGATCTTCAACTTGTTTCAACTTTTCAATATGTTTCCTTTCTTACCCAGGAATTCTGTCTGGTCCACTACGCCGGCGAGGTGACGTACAATGTGCACACCTTCCTGGAGAAGAACAACGACCTGCTGTTCCGAGACATCCAAAGTCTCATGGCTAGCAGTAACAACACCATCGTTGCCAGCTGTTTCAAGGTAAATATTGTGAATAGTTTTCTTTAGTGACTGACTACCGTCAGTGCCCAATTGCCTTTATTGTCCACTTCTGTTACTCTTATGATCTACCCAATATGTGTACATAATCAGCCTATAATGTTCCCTCTGCTGGGACACAGGCCTCCTCTCAGTGAGAGGGAGTGGGCTGTAATCCACCACACGGGCCCAGTGCGGGTTGGTAGATGTCACATGTTTTCGAATTTTTGGTTCTAGGACATGCCGGTTTCCTAACGATGTTTTCCTTCACCGTTTTGAGAGCAGTGGTGATGAATTTATTTATACAATGTAAAGCGCCTGTCTGGGTTCTTAACTTCGAACCCACGAGCTACAACTTGTAAGTCGGGGCCGTTACCACTGGGTCACCAGGCCCTCTTTATTAAAAAAAATAACTGCTAACAATCGTCGTGAAATTGAATGGTTCTATCCGTCCTTACATTTACTTTTCATATTTACATATTGGGTTGGCTCTACCAAGTTATAATACAACCTTTGATGACGCATGACGCGATGCGAAAACTGCATACCTACATATCTTACAATATAAGGAGCGATGAATCTTAAAAGCCATAAGAAAAAAGAGTCTGCGAGAAACTCTGGCGTTCAGGACGCAATAATTTATACCACCAAACAACAGATTTAGTGAACCATACCTTGCTCCTTTCAGGACATTAACCTAACGAGCAAGAAACGTCCGGAGACAGCGATCACTCAATTCAAGAACTCCTTGAACGAGCTGATCAAGATCCTGAGTAGCAAGGAGCCTTCCTACATCCGCTGTATCAAACCCAATGACTTCAAGGGGCCTAGTAAGTACCTACTATTTAAAATTAAAGTCTCCAAAAATTAAACCAAATGAACTTGGTCATATACTAAATATTATAAAATAATTTCGTCTGCCGGAAATATTCACCTTCTCAAATTAATCTTAGTTCGCGTTTTACCTTGGACACAGTATCGGGCAAGTAGGTGCTCGCGCCCAGTGTCCTTCGTGGCTCGTGGGCGCTGGGCGTGAGGACTTATTGCACTCACGAACACACAACACTCTCCAAAGACACACATAGCACATCTCCTTTTTGTTATGAATTAAATTAATAGTCTTCCTCTCAGTACCTGACGCTTTTATAATGTTGTAGTAATTTTGAGGATGTGAGCCTGGAGATCTGTCATACAGGTCCTGAACCCAGGATAGACTCCAGCTCTCACAAAGGTTTGATTCAATCTGACTGTAACTTAGATATTCCGAACCAAAATTGTACTTTTTTGAGAGAAATACTAGTGTAGTGTATTGTACTGTGGTATTGTATTGCTGAAAGCGTAATCGAATCGCTATTCTGAAGACTGGTTGTAATTAACAATCAAATAATCCTGAACTAGTTTCAAGTTAAAATGAAAAGCAGCAGCGTCATCAATTTACTTGATCATTAGCAAAGAATAGCTAAAAATTGGGGTTCGAATCCTAAATAATATTATAAATGCGAAAGTAAGTTTGTTTGTTACCTTTTCACGCCCAAACCACTGAAGCGATCATCATGAAATTTTGCATATACGTTGTCAGGTGTACAAAAACGGACATATACCTTTCATCCCCAAAAAAAGTACTGTTCCCGAGGAAAACAACAATGACGTTCTTATGATAATAGATGGCGCCACGTGTCTTTCGAATCATGATTGAATTATATTATTACAGACAGAGTACAACCCGAACTGACTGTCAAATTCTTAATTAACGCGAGCCAAGCCGCGGGCAAAAGCTAGTCTCATATATATCACATAACATTACGCTTCTAATCCCCGAAGGGTTGGGCAGGGGTGTACCTATAGTACATCCAAATTTCGCCAGTTATGTTTAAGTCCATGTAATTAGGGGGCGAGCCTATTGCTATCAACCCGGCACAAATCCAGACTCCGGGCTGCTACTCAGATATTCCAAAAAGGAAAATCCATTAACACTTTGCCCGACCCGGGAATCGAACCCAGGACCTCATGCTCAGCAGTAGAGGTTGCGACCACTAGACCAACGAGGCAGTCGAATCGAATCTCATATCAGTTCTATTTAGTCCAATTTTGGGAACACGAGTTTTTTTCTAAAAAGTAGACTTTTCAAGCAAATTGGTGATATCGTACTTAGCCTGTTTCAATTCAAGACTCCCTTATTTGAAAGTATTTTGGATGGTGACGTAATAATATGTGTTTGTTCCAGTGCAATTTGATGACAAGCTAGTGTCCCATCAAGTTAAGTACCTCGGTCTGATGGAGAACTTGCGCGTGCGCCGTGCCGGCTTCGCGTACAGGAGAACCTATGAGGCGTTCCTTGAGAGGTACAGTTATTAGAATATTGTTTTACCATAAATCATTTTATTACAACTCTATGCTGTGGTAACTTCTTGATTAGTAAACTTACCCAGAATCCCATAGGCCATAAATAATGGAATGGAATAAAAATAAATCTTAATTAATATTATAAATGCGAAAGTAAATTTGTTTGTTTGTTTGTTACCTTTTGACGCCTAAAACACTGAACCGATTATCCTGAAATTTTGCATATTACGTTGTCAGGTGTACCTTTCATCCCGAAAAAAAGTACTGTTCCCGAGGAAAACAACAATAACGTTCTTATGATAATAGATGGCGCCACGTGTCTTTCGAATCATGATTGAATTATATTAAGTATTACAAGCAGAGTACAACATTGATTGTCAAATTCTAAATTAACGCGAGCGAAGCCGCTGGCAAAAGCCAGTTAATAATAATAATAAATTCTTGATTGGCATAAAAATGTGTACAAAGTAAAGCCCTAGTGACTCCTGCGCTAGGTAGAAACACCTGTGTTACAGGAGCCAGAATGCATCAAAGACTTAGACCACATGGTCCTAATGGCAGTTCCTACCAACATTCAAGCTTAAAATACCAACTTGTTTTGTAAAGAACTACCGACTGAAAACTAGCGAGCTTATTCATAGTAGTTAAATCTAATACCAAACTAATTTTGTGACAAATATTAAGTTTTTTTTTTTTTTTTTGAAAACTATCAGTAAAGATACAAAAATGACGCTTCCTATTCAACTATTTTGTTGCATTCTTGTTAAAAATTACCTGTGAACGACTAAAAACCACGTAAACAAAAAAAAAAAACACGTGTCTGGTTAACCGACTAAACGTAATACCTCTCACTTCAGTCGCCGCTGCCGTAGCATGACGTCTGAAGTGACGGACGACACAGTTGTACTCTTCAATTTAGCAACTTTATAATTCATTGTACAATTTTGCTAAATCGAAGAGTACAACTGTATCGTAGCATGATGAGACGACTGAAGTGACAGTTATTACGTTTAGTCGATTAACCAGACACGTGTTTTTTTTTTGTTTACCTTTATTTAATTACCTAAACCGATGGAGTATAGTTATAATAATAGGAACTGTGAACATTCTGTTGTCCCTCAGATACAAGTGCCTGTCCCGCGACACGTGGCCGCACCACCGCGGCACGGCGCGGGACGGCGTGCAGAAGCTGGTCAACGTGCTTAACTTCGAGAAGGAGGAATACAGGATGGGCAAGTGAGTACCTACTCTTGCTGTTGTACTGTCTCCCCTGTACCTACACAAATAACAACTTACGCATACATTCAGGGCAGTGGCGTATTATCCCTAAGGCAAACTAGGCACGTGCCTAGGGGCGCGAGGTTACAAGGGGGCACGCGCACTTAAGTTTTTAGACCAAGAAAAGAATTAACATAAAATTAAAATATGAAAGATTTGTTAATTGTAAGATGTACAAACGGCTACACATCAAGATATACATTTCCAGTTTACACTGACCTCTCATTGTAAGGAAATCCTATACAATACGAGATCAGCTTATACTGGAATTTTATAGCTTGATCTGTAGCCATGCGTACCTACTCTCTTAAAATAAATCAGTGGAACTTCACTGATTTTCCAGTGAATCTCACTGGTTGTCCAGTGAACCTTCACTGAGTCAACGAGTGAAATTCACTGATTGAATCTCTAAATATTCAACTACTGTTTAGCAGTGAGTTTCAACTATTTATGTATGTAACCCATAGATAAACAAGAAAGAAGTTTTTTTTTTTTCTATGATGTTTCTTTTTCAATTTCGCTGAAATTTTTCACCTCACTGCAAAGATAGTTCTAAACATTTTTTTAATTTTTTTTGTCAACCGAAGAATTTTAAAAATTTTCCAAAAATAAACTTTTTGTTTTAAATATCATAACTTTTTAAAAATTAACTTATCACAATGTTTCTTTGTTTTTTTTTTAAATCTTTGTTTTTGAATGAAGCGTTTATCAAGCATGATGTCTGCGTCGAATTTTATACGTAAAGTCAATACTGATACAGTTAGGTACATATTCAGTGAAATTTAAAAAGTGCTCGAGCAGCCGCGAGGCTTTTTCCGTCTGGTGGCGTCTGATCCTGAATGTATGCGTCAGTAAAAGCGCGCAGTTGGATTTTCAACTTTAAACGCCGAGCCGAGCGTAGTATATCCAACAACTAGAGTTAGTGAAAACGAGCAATAGTATTCAGAACCCCATAATCGAGAAACCAAATCCCCCACTAACTCCTCTATAATTCCAGCACAAAGATCTTCATCCGCTTCCCGAAGACGCTCTTCGAGACGGAAGACGCGTACCAGCAAAAGAAGAACGACATCGCGACCATCATCCAGAGCAGATGGCGAGGGTACTGGCAGAGGAAGCAGTACCTCAAGATGAAGCACGCAGCTGTCATCATTCAGAAGTGGGTGAGGAGGTTCCTCGCGCAACGGCTGAAGGAGAGGAGGAAGAAGGCCGCGACCGTCATCAGGGCTTTTATTAAAGGTGAGGTTTAGAAGGTGGTGTGGGCAGTAGACGCAGGATTTTTTGTGATGCCTGTTTTTAAGCTCTGGGGAATGGAACTGATTGGTCGTAATTATAGATCAATGAGGCGAGTGATACCAGTGTGCTTTACTCTAAGCATCAGATCTATCTTAGGTAAGTATATGATGTAGACAGTAGATGTCCAGAGTAGATAATACTACAAAACTTGAGTTGGTCCGGGATAGAAAATAATTCCAAGTTTATTTATTAATAACTAATCAGATTGTACAGACGATCTCGTGGCTAAGTAATAACAGCCGCACGGGTCGATCCATCAGGTTAAGTTACGCTTGCCGGGGTCGGTCCGTGGATGGGTGACCATCTATAAATACCGAGATTCCTCCGTGCCTCGGAAAGCACGTTAAGCCGTTGGTCCCGGCTGTCATTCGTGTATCTTTGACAGTCGTTACGGGTCGTCAGAAGCCCGAATGTTTGACAACCAGTCTTATCAAGGGGTATCGTATTATCCAGTTAATGGGTTGTGGAGTCCAGATAGGCACTCGCTCCATGTAAAATACTGGTATTCAGCTGCATCCGGTTAGACTGGAAGCCGACCCCAACATAGTTGGGAAAGGGCTAAGCAGATTGAATCAGATTGTACAAGAACAGATGGGACGGTGATCCCTAAACTAGGCGTTTGATCTTGGAGGTCAGATTAAATTAATCTAAAATTAGGTTTATTATATCCTATATCAACCTAACAGTATGGTAGATAAGCTAACAATTGTATGCTAATCTATCTTGTTATATTCTTCTATTCGTGCTAATCTTGCTAGACATTAGACAAACAAAGTCATCATCTGCCTAACCTTTTCCCAGCTATGTTGGGGTCGGCTTCCAGTCTAACCGAATGCAGCTGATACCAGTTTTTCATATAGAGCGACTGCCTATCTGACCTCCACAACCCAATGACTGGGTAATACGATACCCCTTGGTAAGACTGGTTGTCAGACTTTCGGGGTTCTGACGACCCGTAACGACTGTCAAAGATCCACGGATGACAGCCGGGACCAATGGCTTAACGTGCTTTCCGACGCACGGAGGAGTCTCGGTATATAAAGATACCCATACACAGACCAACCGTGGCAAGCGTAGCTTAACCTGACTTACCTGATCAATCGACCGTGCGGCTGTTATTACAGCCACGCAAACAAAGTAAAGCTTGCATTTAAAACTGAACATCGACTTAGTAGAAGCTACTTTCTCCAGGATTTTGTGAATTTTACATCACCAGCATTCTGCACTCACATAAAACCAAACACTCGGCATAAAACCAAATCACCTCACCAGGTTTCATCACCCGCAATGGCCCCGAAACCGTGGAAAACCGTCGATTCCTCGGCATCGCTAAGGTCCACTGGCTGAAGCGTCTCACCACCCAGCTCCCCTCCAAGGTCCTGGACCTGTCCTGGCCTTCATGCCCGGCCACTTGTAAGGAGGCCTCCAATGAGTTGCATCGGTTGCACAGAGCGCACCTCGCGAGGAAGTACCGCCTGGCGTTGTCGCCGCAGGAAAAGAAGCAGTTTGAGCTGAAGGTGCTCGCTGAAAGGATGTTTAAGGGTGAGTGGACCAATCTTCTTCTACACTTAAAGCAGTCAGATGTTGAATTCCAGTCCTAAAATAGGTACCCCATATATAGATATCCACAAAATAAGCCTTAGTTTTTTTCTGGGATTCCTATTAATGTTCCTATTTAATAGTCTTCTAAAATAAACGTAAAAGGATATCGTCCATCTTGGTATCTAATATGCGAGCGACTCGTGGGCAAAATTATGTGATCCATAAAAATAATTTCTTACAAAGTCGGAAAGAGCTATCCATGAGGTAGAAAAGACCTCGATATACCCTCCTACTTGATTGTTCCTTTACCACATTTTTTGTTTTATAGGCAAGAAGAACAGCTACCCTGCCAGCGTGAGCGAGCGCTTCCAGGAGGACAGACTCACCATAGAGCATCAGACGCTCAGGAACACCTTCATGGCGTCGCCGTCCTGGCCTACTGGCGAACAGCTTATTGTAAGTGTAGCAAATACTTATTGATTGTTAATCACACTAATACAAAGGCGAAAGTTTGTGAGTGTGTGTGTGGGGGTGTGTTTGTATGTTTGTTACTTCTTCACGCCCAAACGGCGGGACTGATTTGGATAAAATTTGGTATGTTATACCTACCCTGGAAACAACAACAAATAAACTACTTTTTATCCCCGTCTACGCGGATGAAACCGCGGGGCGCAGCTAGTTACTCATATTTTAGACATCAGCATCCCCAGAAATTATGGAAACTACACCCGAGGCGGTTAGTTAGTATTTTTGGTGAGCGCAGCCTTGGATTTGAATTTGGATTGATTTTCGACATCATCGCCCTCTAAAATCAAAGCGCATCTTCACATGGCATATTGAAGTAGGATTTAATCTAACCCAATAATTATAAAAAAAAATTAATGTGTGGCATCCCTGTTCATTTAGATTCATTTAATATTCCTTAACAACTATCTAGCTTACCTACTCGTATTTTTATCGCGACTTGGGTTACGGGTGTGGGGCAGCTCATGTCTCAGTAATGCGTACCTAGTACCTGATTCTAGCGGCCCTTCTACATATAATAGTGGATAGAGCCTCGCGTAACCTTCTGTAAAAAATACATGCATGAATTCCATAATACCCCGCCGCGCCGGATGTTTTGGTATGACACAAGTATTTTCACCATATAAAAAAAAGCCGAATGCTAACTACTTCTTCCCTTGTGTAGTATTCATGCCTGGCTGTGAAGTACGACCGGCGCGGCTACAAGCCCCGCGAGCGCGCGCTGCTGGCGTCCGACAAGGCGCTCTACGTGCTCGATGCGACCAAGAGCAAGACCTACAAGCTGAAGCATCGCCTGCCGCTCGACAAGCTGAGGGTCGTGGTCACTAACGAGACCGATACTCTCGTGCTGATCAAGATTCCGCAGGAGTTGAAGAAGGATAAGGTGCGTAGAAATCTACCTAAGTTTTTGTTATTGGGTGGCAAACACTAGCAGTGAGACTAGTGGTGGTCCAGTGGTAACGGCCCCGACTTACGAGTTGTAGATCGTAGGTTCGAACCCAGACAGGCGCCTTACTTTTTATAAAATATTTCATCACCACTGCACTCAAAACGGTGAAAGAAAACATCGTGAGGAAACTGGCATGTCCTAGAACCAAAAATTCAAAGACATGTCACATCTACCAACCCGCACATGGCCCGTGTGGTAGATTATGGCCCACTCCTTCGCACAGAGAGGAGGCCTGTGTCCCAGCAGTGGGAACATTATAGGCTGCACGTATCAAAATGTGAGGCCGGCGAGAATTTTAATGGAGACATCATTCTAAATAACTAACTATATTAATGTTCCAGGGTGACCTGATCATCTCTGTGACGCACCTGATCGAGTCGCTGACCATCATGACCGACTACACCAAGAAGCCCGAGCTCATTGAGATCGTCGACACGAGGACGTAAGTTACCAGCAAAATATGAAATCCAAGAATTTTTGGTCATCTTCAAGTCTTGAGCTTTTGCCTACCCACAATTTTTTTTTTTGGATCCAAGAAATAACGAATTAGAAATTATTTTTTAAATATGACCGACAGAGTATTTATGCATCTAAGCTTAGATACTACACTGAAGTGTTTACAGGTAGGCCAATTTGACCAATACACAGGGGTCGTACTATGACGTGTTACGAGTAATGCCATCATGATTCCGTTGTGAAAAAGGATAGTGATATCGGTCGCATATAGCTCCGTCTCTCTCTTACCCTAGAACAATGATGGCTTTAACACGTCATAGTAATAGGTTATAGTTTATGACCACGCGCCAGCAGTCACTAAGATGCAAGAACTGGGACCATTGTTTACAAAAATCTCATTTTTTTGTTTTTTTTTTTTTGCAGCAGTTTTTAAAACCCATATTTTTCCTTGGTTCATTTATTTCAGGCGCGGATCTAGGTTTTCGCTCACAGGGGTCAAATGTTTCTCTCTGGCAGGAAGGGGGAATATCTCGTTAAAGCACTTTAAAAAAAATACTTTCCGTACCTATTTGTAAACTCAACAATGTGCCCCCCTTGTCGAGGATATGACTACGACTTATCAATATCGTAGTAATATAATGTAGGTACCTATACAAGGTAAAAATACAGTTTGTGGTAGCCCAGGGGGGGCAACTGCACCCCTTGCCCTCTCTCTTCTCCCCTATCGGAGCGTTTATTTAATGCTAAAACGTTTATATCCACTTACAGCATCGCGCATAACCTGGTGAATGGCAAGCAGGGCGGCACCATCGAGGTGCAGAACGGTCCGCAGCCCAACATACACCGCGCCAAGAGCGGCAACCTGCTCGTCGTACGTATACCTTTATTACTTCCTGTTCGTGGATTTCTGATGTGTTATAAATAAAATAGCGGACTGTAGCAGTAACTGGTTCGTATATTGTTGAACATAAGAACGCGCGCCTCTGGGTCCGTGTTTTTCTCAAAGTGAATGGCGATGCAGGTCCGCGGCTACCGGCCGGCGCCTCGTCCCCCGTTCCCCGCTCGCCGCTGTCCCGCGCCCGTTGTCCAGTGGCGGGCGGTGTAACGTTATGTCTCCGACACTTCCTATATTAGGAACTAGATTCAGTAAGGAAAATAAGCTCAAGTAAGAGTGATGAGCTCTGTGTGCTTAGACTAAGTAAGAGGAATTCGTAGTCAGCGCCAAAAATATCGGCACGAACAGACTGTTCAAAATGATCTCCACAACAAAAAAAAGTTAAACTTTATTTATTTATTATTTATTTATTAAAACTTTATGCACAAGTAAAAAAAATACTGTACAAAGGCGGACTTAATGCCTGAGGCATTTTCTACCAGTCAACCTTAGGGTGATGCAGAGAGAAAACATGGCAGGTGCAGCATAAGGGTTAGATAACTCGAAAAAGAATAAATACTAATAAATAAATACATATATACATACATATAAACAGAATAAACTTTGTCAAGAGAAATAACGATAGGTAGAGGAGAAAAAGAATCCAGCAAGAATCAGCGCTGAAGTGATTCTGCCAACTTTATACGAATATGTTCACGAGCCTTCATTTTGAACGATAGCTGACTGGTTGCCATCCTGATGTTCAGAGGGTATCTCAATTGGATAAAGTCCTTGTCAGAATGACAGTACTGTCTTCATTCTGAAACATTTCTTGTGTCATTGAGATAATATTTCTTTTTATAGAACAGTTGTTTGAATCATTTTGAACAGTCTGTTCGTCCCGATATTATTGACGCTGACTGTACCGACAAATGCACAATAGTTTGCTCTTCACAAGGACTAGTGAGTCACTAGCAGTGACCTGGTGAAGGTCGCGGGAAACACGGAACCGGAGTTCATGGTGATGGCTGTGGTAAGCCTGTGTATAACAGTGGATGGGCTGAATTAAGTATCATGATTAAGAAGTTGTCCATGAATTACTAAAGGGTCGCATACGTCAACCAATAAATCACGCACAATTGATTGTGTAATGGCTTTATACCTTCTGTTCGACACAAGTTTGGGCTTTAAACTTGTAAGTCGTTAGCTTTAAGGTAGGTAATAAAATAATAAGAAATGCATTTACCAGATAATCATAGACCTAATTCAATCTTCGCACCAATAATGCAGAAACCTTTGGTAACAAATAGTCTTAATTTCCAAATTCGAGGATTATATTGAAACATGGTTTAGCTCGGTGTGTAAGTGAAATGGCGTTATGGCTGTCTAGTTTGACGCCTTCGTTTAAATGTAGATTTATGACAAAATGCTATACTTAAATCAATTTTTAACTTAGTAAGTCCATAACATATTTAAATACCTTCGATTCAAAGCAAATTTTACTACACAATAAGGAGCTGTTTACTATAATCGTATAAAACAGAAAATAAACGGAGCTACTTGAGAATTTTTTTCTATCGAAAAAATTTCAAGTAAGTAGGTAATCTTGTTTCAGTTTTAGTACAGAAGTAGACAATAGTCAATTAACACGGAAAATCCAAATGATTTAACCATATAGGTACCTCCATTTGGTTTTATAGGAATTATAAAATCACAAAATTATCGATGTAGCTAGCCCCTTAACATTTTTCTATTTTTCAGATCGCAACCCCCTGAGCGGACCAGTATTGAAAAACACTAGTAAACTACACAAAACAACGATGTAATTGTACGTAGAATTAACTTCAACTATTCCATTTCGTATTGCATAGTATTTATTTTTAGTACCAATTGTAATGTGCCTGCCGCATTGTAAATAGCAACACAAACGTTCCATAAAAATGTTGTACTACCCTCCAACTTTCGTCTGGTATTTCGAACTTAGTGTTTTCCGTTAAAGTCTTGTTTTAGTTGTAATCTTGAAAATAACTAGATATATAATATAATTCACTATGATTGGCAGGCACATTGTACCTAAGTAATGTTTGGTAATTTTAACTTGGCAATAAGCTAAGCGAACAACGAGTGAACGCTAAGTTTTTTTTAATTATTATTATGATTATTAAATTGTGTTTATGTACTTATTTTTTTATTCATTATAATTCTAGGTTTTTTATAGTTAAGTGCTCTATGTACAGTGTAAAAAAAAAAACATTTTTTTTTACAAGAAAATCTTGTTGTTTGATACCTAGAGTACATTAACTATAACAGGCAATCAAATTACAATTTTTATACTATGTTGGTAATAAATTGATGATATAAATGATTTTGTATTTATGAATATGTTATACCTAATCTAAAACAGTTTTTGTGTATTTGATGTGATATAATCTTCATGAGATTTACGTACAAAGTAGGTACTTAGTATTTTTTGTATGCCATAAAACTAGGTATCGTGGGAAATGTGTCAATTATTGCATATTTATTAGAAATTATAAAATCCTTTAAAAACTATTTTTGTAAATTATTGCTAGGTATCTCAAATATTTACAGTACTAGCTGAATACGAGAAGTACAGTCAGCGTCAATAATATCGGGACGAACAAACTGTTCAAAATGATTTAAACAACTATGAAAATGAAATATTAACTCAATGACACAAGGAATGTTTCAGAATTATGACAGTACACAACAACTGTCATTCTGACAAGAACATTATGAATTCTATTCTATTATATTGAGATAGTTTAATTTTCTTAGTTGTCGAGATCATTTTGAAGTCTGTTCGTCCTGATATTTTTGATGCTGACTGTACTAAGCATAGTCGTATGTAGGTACCAAAGGTATTTTCAAAGTTATTGAGAATTTTTACTTAAAATTTTATAGTAATATATAAATATCACTTCTAGGCTTATTCTCATATAATTATCATATTTATAATTGACACATTTCGTTTTGTTTGTATAAGCTGATAATGGATAAGCTGAATCAAAGGTGCCTACTATAAGGAAACAATTTGAATTAATGTTACAATGAATGTATTTTATAAAAATAAAATCATTGTGGATGGATGGCATGGTCTAAAGTTCGCGTGGGCCATTGCTTTTCATTGCGGAATTTATGTAGGCCTATTGTGTGCTATCTTTATTATTACATTCAAGAGAGCTGTTTAGAGCAATTCGTTATACAAACTTATTTATCCTTTTGGTCAAACGATCATTCTTGGTGGGTACACAATAGGCCTCCGCGGCAGTAATAATGGCCATATTTTTAAGGTACAGGCTAAATAAGTGCCTTGTTTATATAAGCCAGTTCCTTTGCAGTCATTTTAAATAAACGTATTTTAAAAAAAACATGGTGATTTTATTTTCGATTATTACTGTTATGAATTATTGATTAACGGGGGGTTATCCGAATTTTCCTGTTTTCAGAATCAATTTTAAATGGTCAAATTAGTATATAAAGGTCCTGAAAAAAATATATGACATAGATACATCCTTGCTTTAGGGAAATTAACGGTTCAAAACACGATCAGTTGTACTTTCCTCGATGAAAAAAAAATCCGAAACATGGTCGATTTCAAAACCATTTTCCGTTTCATTTCCTAATTACAGCATAAAATTATATGAAAATTGCATGTATCATGAGGTAATCGTATTTCGGAGGGAATTTAACGGTTGGATTTTTGAGTTTAATAGATTTTTTTTAAATAAACTCAAAATTAGTAAATTTGGCTAAATCCGCTCGCGATCAGAGTCCTGCGGGACGTCATGGAGGTTGGACCTGTGTCAAAATTTTTAAAAATTCGCTCTCCCTGCAGTTGTTCAAAAAAATTCAAATAAAAGAAGAACACATTAGATATGAAATTGCGACAGCTCAGAAAAAAATATCTCGTAATTATATTATAGTTTTAATTCATAATATCGTTTTGGAAAATATGATTATTTATATGTGGTATGATGACGTTTAATTGACGTTTAAGATACATTGCAAATTATTATCGATACAATTATAGTCAAGCGCGGGTAGTTTATAATTTTTTATCGTGGTCCTTTATGAAGAAGTTTTAAAACACATTTTTCTAAGATTTTTTCATCAGATTCATCCATATTACTATTTCACTCTCCATCGAACTGTCTTCGCTACTACCATATCCTAAATTAATTACACATAATATGTACAATGTATCCGGTTGTCGGTTGGATACTAATATAAACAATTTTCACTCTGGCAACAACAACGAAAATTAGAAAAAAAATAAAAATGTGCGGTCGTGGACCACCGTCAGGACTGAAGTTCCTTCTAACGTATGATTTAAAACACAAACACAAAATTTTCACAGCCGCCATCTTGAATTTTCAATTTAACTTCACTACAGGCTTTGGCTCCCTCGAAAACCATGAAAACGACACCCATGATGTAAAATTCGAAAATTTTCCCCCTCTCCGTCCTCATCTGTGGTCGTTTTGTCCTCTCTCTCTTTGTCTCTTTCAAGATACAATAGAAAGAGACAAAGAGACAAAGTCGGATGTGGGGGGCATTTAAACGTTTTTTGGTTACGTGACGATTTTCTGCCAGAGAATTTCGTCGGCGATCTCTCGCGTCCAAACCTGGTCCAGGCCATGGTGCGGAGCGAGAGTGCATGGGAGGGCGTCACCTCCTTCTGCGAAGCAGTAATGCTCGCGAAGGAGGAGGTGGAACGCGTGAGGGAGAGGCAACAGCCGCGCCCTCGCGCCCCTAGCCGCCGCAGGAGACGCCCTGGGCGGCGGGAATCTATCGCCGATTCCCGGCCACCGTAGGCGCGGGCTTGCGGACGACGAGTAATGGGCAGCTCGCCGTCCGGTAAGGACCAGGCCCGGGTCGACGGCGCGTTGTGTTCCATCAAAGAGATGTCAGCAGTGACGGGGTCCAATAGGGCCGATGCCGCCGGGGTCGCGGGTAGTTCGAAAGAGATACCGTGGCCCTGGCACGGGCAACTGAACGTACCGTGTGAACGTACCCTGGTTAGGCGGTAACCGTATCACTCGGTGCCCATGTTCCAAAGCAAGTTCGTCGATGACGTACCTATCGTATCTTTGTTGGTTTGTAACTTTTAACATATTGATACTTGTACTTTTTTTAGGTAAATAGTCCTAAGGGATGGCAATCCGACATGAGCGGGGCCGGATAAAAAATATACTAAATTAATTTTGATATCTTGGGGCTAATTTTTCAACAGTCAAATAACTTTTATCTGAAGAATAAATATGACAGTTTGACATTATTGTCTATACAAAAGCTGTCAAACCGCCATATTTATTCCATAAATAAAACTTATCTGGCGATTGAAAAATTTGCCCTTAGAATAGTAGATTCGATAAATTATAGGTGTAGCAGTAGGTACGTCCCTTGACAATAAAGTACGGCATTTCTTCCTTCCTATGTAGTTGTCGATATTTACTGATCTTCATGAGCAGTGTTCAACATCAAAAAAGAATATGGTTACAGCATAAGCAAAAAAGTACGACCATTTTTAGCCTATCTATACATATAAAAAAATGTCAGAGTACGTACACGCCTCGCGCCGGCGCGGCGCGGCGCGTCCGTGGCTATATAAAGTGCGCTGAGAGCCGCGCCGCTGCCCCTCCCCGACCCTTGACAACGCGAAGTAGCTATAAAAATATTGGCCCTAATAATATTAACAAACCGACACTTTCAAGTCCCCACTTGCTCGGTAGTCAGTAGCGCCCTAATAAACTTCATGTATTCTGTGTACAGAGGCCAGCACATCAAGCTACCCCAATCTGTCAAATTTTCCCAATTCAATATGAACCTTGTCTCTTTGTAATAAAGTTGAAAAACTAGCAAAGAAATTTGACAGATTGGAGTAGCTTGATGTGCTGGCCTCTGTACGTTCTACGAACTATCAAATAACAGTATATCAAAATGTAAAAAAAGAATCGAAAAAAATATCAACAGTTGAGAATCGAACTTTTAACTACAGGTTTGCAAAGCAGTCGTCGAACCACTAAGCTATTTGCTTCGATGAAAGTTGACTAAAATAGCCGTTCTTATGTTATTATTGTCATGATTGACATCCTTCCATCCGCTAAGCCTTAACTCAAAGATTTATCGCGATGATAATCATTCTGTAACTATCTGCTATATGCGTTTCTTACTCAGCCCAATGAAGTAATGGAATAATTCACACACTGACACCGATATCGGTACGATATCTACCAGCGAAGACAGTGCGGGGTGAGAGTAGCGGGCATTCTTTCACTTGAGCAAACTTTTTCACACTGCCGACTTCGAGACGTCGATACTTATTAGTGTGCTTGTTTGTCGCGTCGCGATGGTCATCGATATTCACCAAAATCATGAGGCCGGTAATAATTGTACCTATCGCCATCGAACCGTGTTTGTATCGTTATCTGATAATGTGAAAACAAATTTACGACATTTTATGTAATAATCTTAGTTTACTCCACCGTAGACACCATAAAAAGTAAACCTAAGAAAAAAAATCGACCTAAGAAAAACTAATTAAGTTGATCAACTGCAAATATTTTACACTGGCATGGATTTTCTATGAAATCGTCGGCGGCGCGTCGTAAATAAACACGTCGCGCTGCATTTGGGGGAGGCGGAGGTAGCATTTCAAAGGCCTACAGGCCCGAATAACCTCGCCTTAAATCATACGTAAACTCTTGCCTTCTTCCCATAAGTAAGTGTCATGGGTGTAGGTAGGGACTACAGAAGTCCACCTGCTGCTATCCTTACAAACTCAGGGGGGGTGGTCACCTATCCATGATCAGGATGGAGGTAAAACTAGGTTCTGTAATATTTCTCAGTAGCAGCCCTGCGTCCAGAATGATGTTGACGGATTGTTGGAAAGGTATGTGTATTTGTTAGGTTAAAATGGCAACTGCATCAAATAAAATCCAAAATCACATTTCATCGTAGTAGGTATAATTATATTAAAAAACATTAGGTACATTTTTACAATTATTATTATCATAAATGTGATAACAACAATCCAGAGTTACAGTGACAGACAATCGTCCGTTTGCCTACTTTCAGTCTTACTATAAAACGAAACTTCTTTTGAGTTAAAACTGTGAACTAATAACTGCATACATTATTCGGCCCTAGAAAGGCTGATTTACACAGGGGTCAGCAGCCGACTCCAAATGAAGTCAGAGCTGGCACCGAGAATTGACTCACTGTTTACATGCAGTCAGTAGCACGTGAGTACCGACTTTAAATCAATTTTCATGAAGACTAACGGGTCAGTGCTGACTTGGTTCGAGTTTGGAGTCAGTTACTGACTGGTGTAAATCAGCCTTTATGGATTATTTGATAATGATAATATTAAGCCTTTTCTAGAAATACACGTCATGATATATCGTAAATATGATCCATGACATTCCTTAATTCCTTCCTTAAAAATTGCATGGACGGCGCCGGCGGTCCTAGCGTTCACTGATGTTAGAATATCCAATCAAACATCTTATAAAACATTTCAGAATAAAATTCATTTTCACATACTACCCACACAATTTACAAAATAAAATCGAAGTACCCGCGATAAGCACACCATACAAAATATAAAAACGACGATTATCTCCGAAACTCCGGATTATTCATGCGATATCAATCGCGACTTAGAACTAATATAATACAAGGGAACGTAGTCTTTCAGCCGGCGGCTAACCAAAACGATCGATATTATGATAGTTCGTCAAGGAAAGCGAAAATTCACAAAGAATTTTTTAGATGGTTGACTCCATAATTGTTTGAAGGAATATCTGGGGTAATATCACAATAATACAATTCAATTTTTAATGTTCATTTTGCACCCTCAGGCCTCGACCCTTGTAGGGCTGGCTGAGGTATTAAATATATTTCAATTTTATTGTTGGCATACATTCAATTCTAAATTTTTCTTTGCAAATCCGCAAATGAATAAGATGCTCCCTATAAGTCTTATTTCGAGTGTAAATATTCGCTTTCTCGATCAAAACAATATCGCTCATAGAAATGCAGGGAAGTATATTCTATTCTATTTACATTTTCGACTAATTCATGGAAGATACGTTCATAGAAAACGTACTAAAACTTCGCACATATTTACAGACAAATGTTTAAACAATACCCAGCCGCTAACGTTATAAGTTAATCTTTACATCCAATCTTATAGTTTGTGAACAGTCAACATGATATATATTAGTTTTTTTTTTTCTAGATGATCACCTACAGGTGCTTGAAACTCATGAATATACATACACGCTTACATAATATAAATGCCAACTAAGTCGGGCCCGTTATTATTGCTAGTTAAGACCTACTATTCGATCTAAGAGATATGCATGAATAGAGAATTAAATAAAAACGTTGATGATGCAACCATTTCTAAGTCAGATTTAGTATAAAAACATTAACGATTATTTCTGGCACTTTTGCAAAATTATATTTATGACATAAAGGCCATGTTATTAAATAAAATAAAACAACTATACATATCGCCCTAAATCAGCTAAATAATCGGGACCCAACAAGAACCTAACATTAAATACACAACAAGTACACAAAATAACTGAGACACGAAAATAACTCAATTCCGATTTATACATAATCACAGAACTCCCAGACTTACACGTCTAAAGTATTACAAACATGAACATTGTGATAATGATAACATTAACAGACCGACGCACACCAACTTATTATGTAGGCTATGACAAGAATTATTGTAATTATTGCTGATATTGCATCCGAAACTACATTTTCATAGATACTTTTTGATATCCACCTCGTTAGGTTCGGAGACGCAAACACTGCAAGGCCTTGTGCATTGCATTCAGACCTAGTTCTCGTCATTGGCAATCCCCATCATTTATACAGGACAGACTTCCATTTTCATGTATTTCATTTACTGAAAAGCGCCAAAATATTTATTATTGCAATAGCAGTAAAATATCTACACTTCAAGGATGACTGTTAGGATTCAAATACCTTTTAAATTGTTGTCAACTGTATGCATACATTCTAATAAATTCAACTTTCGATTATTATTACTGCAGTGTTGTAAGAGAAGTCATTACTTTTCTAGAACACACAAAACGGCAGTTTTTATTGGACAAACTTTCTTCTGATTTCTTTAATTAAGGCGCATGAGGTCTTACTTCATAATGGAATAGGATGTAAAACTATTATGCTCTATTTTGCATTTTATTTTGACAACACAAAGATTGGTATTGTTTATTACTGGCAACTTTACCACCTTTCACAAATTCAACAACAAATAATTTATTGGAGGAGGCGCGTTGAGGATAGAAGTGGTAATGGAAAAGATTGCTTACATGCATAACTATAAGCAGAGGCAAGAGAAGTATTGTAGATTATCATAGCCTCAAGTACTTTGTACTCTGCCCAAAATGAAATGGGAACAATGAGAGTTGCCAGCTTTCATAAGAGGAACAGTGTTGCCAACCGTCAAACATTATAGCTACAACCACAAGGACTCTTTAACACAAATAAAACAAGTTGTTTCGCTAAATCGAAATGAAATAAAACTATTCTTATTTAAAATTATTCTAGTTTACATTATTTACAAACATGCACAATTGCACAGGACGCCTGACATCCGTCCGCGGGTAACTAGCGCTATGCGATACTTTGGTTACTAATATTTTATCATACATTTTGGTACGCGTTACGTTCAACGCAATAAGTTAAATTGCTTCACAGGGTTCCTCCGCACCTTTACAAAATTTACTAAAACCAATTTTCATAATAAGATTAGATTTTTATTAAAAACATAGAAATTTAAGTCTATTCAGACTATTCACTCCAATATCCATTGTTAGGATATCAGATTTAGTTGTTATAATTTTGTACTGAATATTCGTAAATTGTGCAAGAAGCGTAGCAAGTGCTACAGTTTCTTGAAGAACACAGCCTTCACCTTAGGAGCTAACCGTACATGAGATTGAAGCTAACATTAGACTAGGCACATAACCGCACTTGCACGGAACCCACACTTCGTCACGAGCACACCCTAGGCAACAATTTATACTACATCACATCGTCAAAATTGGTCAAAAGTAAGCACCGTTTCTTTCTTTTATGAAAGTATCTTTTGCACTGTATTCTGTACTATTTCACTTGTCCCACAGCCTCTTGGGATGGCTCGGTAGGTTTGAAACCACTTTCAGATTTGTAAGGCTCACTTTTATAGTCTTGGCTGTCGTTTTTAGATTGGTCCTTGTCGTCGGGATATCCGTAGGGTTTCTTGCCCTGCGTGTGGTCCTGCTCGCGTTGCTGCCGACGTCGCTGCTTGGACCAGAGCTCGTGGCAGTCCTGCCACGTTGGCAGCTCGGGCGCAGGCATCCTGGAAATAGGTGGACAGGTTAATAGTGTACCTAACTACAGAGATGCAATGACGCAAAGCAGTCTCATTAAAGATTACAGCAGATTTAACCATCTTAGTGTCACTGTAGTTTCTTCTGGCCATTACCAGGTTTTTCCCAGTATTTCTTTTATCAGATTACCTAGAACCAAAAGCAAATAATCCTTGCGCAGTTGAGATGATGGGTGTCTCTGGTTTACACCGAGACTGCCTTTTGGCCTTCTCATTTATGTAAATAAAACCTTTGATAACAATGTGTATGACAGGACCGTATGGTTCACGGACATCCAAACATATGTTTTGGACCCTGAAATGATTCAGTAGGATGACAACAACACCAATTTGTTATGATTGCACTCATTCACTCCACACTTGTCTTAATCTGTCAGTTTACGAGTCCGTTGATGGTGGCTTCTACCATATTATACTAGTAACAAAACCTGGATGATTGAACAATATACATAATCAATACTCACGGGGTTTGATAATCCCATCTGGTATAACTATAGGGATAAGTTTTTTATTAGGTCTTTACCCTAACATATTCCCAGCCTATTACCAGGTATTTCTACTAGATTTGCTCAAAGGAACTACTACGTTTGTAAACAGGACTAGCCGTCAATTCGGGCCGTGCATCAATGTTTATTAGGTTAGTTTACCTGCAGTCCCTTTGAGCAAACCTTTAATTCAGTTCTAAATTCAATCATTCATGTTGACGTGTGATTTCACCATTGTCATACATCATCCCATGTTATTTTAATTTGCAGCCATGCAATCGATCTACGAAGTTTTTGGTCACTAGGCGAATGATGTTATTGGTTTACAAATAAGTATTGCTGCACGTTCTAAATCGGTGAAACATGGATGGATGAAAATTTATGGATGATGATCTGTCTTGGTTCGATTGGAGAATCGCCTTTTACGATTGTATTCCACGGAAAATGATCGAATGGTCACACGTAAAGCGAAGCTGCATGCATTATGCTATCAATAATAGCATTAATTAATATAATATAGACATGCAATGAGTTAAAAGGTGAAAAAGAATAATTCTACAATAAATTTTTTGGACTTCTCGATCGATTTTTCCAACTTCAAGCACTGGCTAGTTTACTTAACCAGTATCAGCCGATCCAGTACTTTCCTCAGAACGCCAACTCAATGATAATACATTCGCCATCGCATTTAGAACTCTTCCCTCGGCGGAGGCTTTCAAGACCCATTCATCGCCTCATTGTGACCCTACATGCAATCGCGCGAAACATACATCATCTATAGCTGCCCATGCTGGATACTAGGACTTCTCCTAAAACATTCTATCGACAATAGGACTAGGAACCTGTAGGCCTCGAGCCGAGTTCCAAGTCCCGAGCATGTTCTGCTGTTCCAATCTAATTCAATACCAATAAACCATTTTTAGTGCAGGGATTGAACCTGCAACTGATAACGCAAAGACAAACAGCTCAAGATGCACCAATCGTGTCATCAAAACTTGGCAACCAGGCTCTCCTCAGTCCTAAATAGACACAACACTCCTGCCCCACTATGCAGAAGGCGTGTTCCCTACAGTGCCAAGCCAAACAAACAAAGTCAAACACAACTCACTGCTCTGGCACCACATTCTTCAACCAGGGGCTTTTCAGAGCATCCTCGGCGGTGATCCTCCTGTCAGGGTCCAGTTCGAGCATCCTGTCCAGCAGTGTGAGGGCCTGGGGGGGCATGAAGGCGAAGTGTTCGCGAACGCAGCGCTTGTGGAACTTCTTCGGGCGGAGAGTGTGCCAGAGAGGCAGGTTGATCACGTTGGGCCACACGCCGGGGACTGGGGTCCCGCAAACTCGGGATATCATCTCCAGCTGCATCATTTCGACGTTAGCCTGTGGAAGGGTGAGTGTTATTAAAGACATTTAAGTTATTGGTCTCTAAATTGGGATGGGTAAATGTTAAATAGCCCTTACATTTTTTTTTTTTGTTGGAGGACTTAAAAACCCAGATGATATTATAGCTTGATAATGACTATAGGTTTTCCTGACCCAATCATTTAAATAAGCCTCCATGCAAGCCGGAAAACCAAATGTTATAACTTCTACATACATTATGGGTCAGTCCCAATATCATCAGCCTGGGAAAATGGACTGATGTCCCTTTAAGTTTCACTTGGGTTGGTAATCCCAACTGTCTGAGTAATTTTCAGCATAAGTCGCATCACTGATGCGTAGAACGCGGGTCAGTGACAATAGCATCCTAAAAACCAGAGTACACCCCTTTTCGAGGCACTATGTGGGGAGAATGGTCCAGTAGTTTGTTCCCTGCTTTATCATTCTCTGCACATCTTGCCTCGGTCACTTACTGTTCTTCTCCTTGTCTGTGTACTACTAACACTAGTTATAAGATATTTTACTAACAAAATGGACTATATTGTTGTCCGAAGTAAATAAATAAATACATTTATTTACTTCTAAGTAAATAAATAAAGAAATTTATTTACTTCTATTTATTTACTAAATAAAAACTTTTTTACAAATAAATACAACCAACTTCCAAAAACAACACTACAAAGTGAAAAATAACTTTAATTTCGGAAGTTGGTGTCTAGTTAAATGTATTTTCGTTTTTTGCCACCAACTTCCGAAATTAAAGATATTTTTCACTTTGCAGTGTTGTTTTTGGAAGTCGGTTGTATTTTTTTGTAAAAAAGTTTTTATTTTTCACTTTTTAGTTGTGTACCTACCCCACACAAATTCAAATACCACTACCTGCAAAACAAACTAGAACATCATCCATATAAAAGTGGGGAAAAAATACGTATTATTGAAGCTCAAAAACTACCAAAGCAAAGTTATCAATTTTATATGGGACCAACTGTGATGTAAACCTCTCGAACAAAACAAAAAAAAAAAAACCAAATCGGTCCAGCCATCTTCGGGTAATCGGGGTACACACATAAAAAAAAAAAAAATAAAAAAAAAGAGGTTCCGACGAATTGAGAACCTCCTCCTTTTTGAAGTCGGTTAATAAATAAATATATTTATTTATTATAAGTGATATTAAGAAATGTCGTCCAAAGACCTAAAATAAAAGTATTTCCACGTAAATCCCATTACCTGGAACAGCGGATGCTTCAAGAACAGTTCGCCCAGTATGCAGCCCATGGACCAAACATCCACGGCAGGTCCGTAGCGCTCCTCTCCCAAAAGTAGCTCGGGCGGTCTGTACCATAACGTGATGACCTTGTTGGTGTAGGGACGCTGTCGGTCTTCGGCAGACCAGAGCCGCGCCAGACCGAAGTCGCCGAGTTTTACTTCACCTCTGTGGATGTTAGGAATGGTCATTTAGAAAGAAACAAGATATGTTTTCTCCAACCGTAGTTTTGATTTTTATATTAGATTTAATATTATAAATGCGACAGTTTGTGAGGAAAGACGGATGGATGGATAGGAAAGACGGATGGATGGATGGATGTTACTCTTTCACGCAAAAACTACTGAACGGAATTTAATGAAATTTGGCTCACAGTTAGTTTATAACCTGGATTAACACTGATACTTTGTATCCCGATATTCCTACCAGTTCGAGACTTATGACGCTGAAACCGCGGGGCACTGCTAGTTTACAAAATAATTTACGTAAGAACCAAAACAAATACAAACTCACTTATTGTTCATCAGTATATTGCTGCATTTGATGTCTCGATGCAGGAAGTTCTTCCGGTGACAGTACGCCAGTCCGTCTAGAAGTTGGCGCATTATCGACGCGTTGTGGGACTCTGTGAAGTCAACCATCTTGGATTCTAGGAGACCCATCAAGTCGTGGTCCATGTATTCGAACACCAGGTAGAATGAGCCTTTGTCCTGGAGGAAATAGTAAAAAAAGTTGTATGGAATTGTCAAGTTTGTGTTGATTTGGAAACATGGATTTTTATTGGCACTGATGAAGTATCAATGTCAAATTATATAATGCACATATTACTAATACATGCATGTATAACCATGCATGTACTTGCAAAAACAATCCTGGAAATGTGTAAGAGGATAGACACTGGTGCCGATTCTGTTGTGCACAAACTAAACTTAATTTAGGCTACTGCTAACTTTTTCTCTCTATTATGACAAGAAAGGGACAAAAGTAAATTAGAGCTGTCAAATTAGTTACAACTAATTTTTCCATAGACATTTAGACGACACGTAAAAACATGTCGACTAAAAAACACGGTGAAGCGCAAGGCGTGATCTAGTTTGACATCTCCAACTTAGTTCATAGCTATAGCCGTCCTTTTCTCGCGCTGCCTGTTAGTAAAAGATAGCGATTCTCTAATTTTAGTTTAGTGCGTTCACAAGAGAATCGGCACCACTGTTATTTTTGCATGAGAATCGGTAGCCATCATCTGTCCATAAGGAGATTGGTCTGCTAAATTGATGAGTTCTATTATAAACTAATAGAATTGTTTACAGCAAGATACACTGTCTAGTAATTCCCTAATTCTTACAGGCTTCAGATACCAAAACAGAATAAAATATTAGTTGACCAATTCATAAACAACCACGAAACAAACTTAAAAATAAGTGCACATGCATAATTATATCTGTAATTCTTATGGAGTATATAATAAGCGAGTATTCTAATCTATTCTATATTTTACATACCTCATAATTATATCTGTAATTCTTATGGAGTATATAATAAGCGAGTATTCTAATCTATTCTATATTTTACATACCTCATAATTATATCTGTAATTCTTATGGAGTATATAATAAGCGAGTATTCTATTCTATTCTATATTTTACATACCTTTCTAAAGTCCATAGCATCCTGCTTATCCGTGACAATTTCCCGTAGGTTAACAATATTCTTATGGTTGAGCTGTCGTAGTATCTTGATCTCTCGTACAGCGGTGATGGGGAAGCCTTCCTTTTCGTTTTCAAGACGGACCTTCTTCAGGGCGACCAGCTGGCCTGTGTTCTTGTCTCGAGCCTTGTATACTTGTCCATATGTGCCCTCACCAATTTGGGTTATGACCTAGGAAAATTACGATTATAACAGTACACAAGATAAGCCAGAATATGCAGAAATAATGTGCAGAACTTAGACCAAATAAAAAAAAACCGGCCAAATGCGTGTCGGACCACGCACAATGGAGGGTTCCGTAGTCGGGATGAATTTATCCCAAGAATAAACTTAACATTGTAGTTGAAAAACATGTTCTCCCATTCATTCCAACTGTAAATGTAAGTTTGTGCTCACAATATTGGGATATTTACCATGTTATTTTAAGGCCACAGACTTCTTATAGGTTTTCCTGTAATCTACAGGTAAAGAACTATATTCTGTTTTTTTTTTCAAATTTTTAGGCCCCGTAGTTTCGGAGATAAGGGGGGGGGGGTCAATTTTCGTCTATTTTCTTAAATAACTTTCAAAGAATTTATTTTAAAATTATAAATAAAAATATTTGAGACCCTCATAGTAAGGCCTTTTATTTGATATGTCACACGGTATAATTTGCAAGTTTTTTTTAAATTTTCTTATTTGTCCCCCAAAACTGACCCCCATATTCAAAATTAATTTATTTACTTTACCCGTCCGTGTTTGGGTTACAGAAATTGATGTGTACCAAATTTCCACATAATCGGTCCATTACATTAGGAGCAAATTGGCTGTGACAGATGGACAGACAGACACAGTGATCCTATAAGGATTCCATTTTTTCCTTTTGAGGTACGGAACCCTAAAAACCAAAACAATAACTACAAATAAACTAAGATTTTCAAATTATTGGCTTCTGTGGCCAACAGAAACATATGATTGAAAACCATACGCACTTTTTATGGATATTCTACCACTGAATAAGTTTCGATTTACTTATCTGGCAGATATTTTTTTACAAATTCTGTAAGAATAAATTGTCTCTAGATATTGCCTTTACAGACTCTGTGGCACAGCCCACAGGCCCTTAATATTCAAGTATCATACGCATTAACCCGTCGCGCGCCAATTAGCAGACACAATTGAAATTCTATTGTTATCTGTACACATGGTGTACAATCGACATTTTAAGAGTTAATTGAGCACATTTTTTTTTAATAATTGCTGAATGGGCCTGCTCTTGACCTCGATCACGCCTGATACAAAGCGATGGATGAGGTCTCTTTCTTTGACTGCAGACGGGTTATATGTGGAAGGGAACACAGACGCTGGCAGAGTTCCACACTTTGGCTGTGCGTATAATAAATGTGGAGGAAAAACGCAGAGGTTGGGATGTCAAACAATGCAATACTTGCAATAAAAAGTATAATTACCTGGAATCCATCGACGCACTTCTCCCCCCAGTCTTTGGCGTGATGCGTGGGCGTGGCCACGGGCACCACCTTGGAGCCGCGACGCTTCAGGATGCGCGGCCGCTTTAGCTTCGAACCAGACTGCAATACACTTGGTTTTAACCCTCGAGTATATGCACTAACAAACAACAGTTTCAAAACGTTGAAAACGAGTTTTCTATGACGTGACACTGTACGTTTGCAGTATCCCTCCATTGCTTTGGTTTAGTTGACGAAAAGTATCCAACTTCGGAAGCTAGCACCAACTGCATTAGTTAGTCCCTTCAAAATGATTTGAGCTAAATGATGCTGATGCGTCATGTGCGTGAACGGGCGCCGTCAGTTGGGACTGGTCATCTCTTAGCTGCCACGACTTATTTTAATTATTTGATTTTTGTCTAGTTTTTTTTTTCTGTTTGCTACTCTGGATGCTTTTAACGTGTACGTCTTTTTTACATTGTTCTTACATATTAATAATAATTATTATTAATTCAACATAATGATGCAACAAATATTTTTGTAACAATATATTTAAGTGTCCATGGAGTTTCTTGCCCATTCCTCTTAATGTGTACCTACTATGCTTTGGAATGGGTAACTAGCTTCAAAGAAGGACGGCCAAATCGTACCTGACGACGAGGCGGTGGTGTACAGATATGCCATATACAGGGTTACAGGAAAAGTCGACCTAGATCCGTTAAGGGCGTGTAGTACACATCATTTCTGAATGATTTTACTATGGAACCCCCCATCCTAAACTTAACCGTTTTCGAGATATTCGAGTTTTAATTTTTTTTATGAAAATGCCCAATTTTTCGGCTATTGAATTGAATATTTTGTATTTATTTGACTCTTATGATTATTTTTTTGGTTTTTTACATGAAGAATGAGATGCTTAATGACCTCAATGACTAAAATTGCACGTAAGTTAACTAAATAGGTCATTGTAGACGATCGAAACTTAAGAAAAAAAGTAAAAATTATAAAAACATATTTTTCTTTTCTGGATATCTCAAAAAATAATTATCGCACTTGCTCTGCAGGTGTGCTTAAAAACATCTACATTTTATCAGCTATCCAACGAGGTATAACAACCTAGGGTTGTATTTAAACTCATATAAAAAAACATAGTTGAAAAGGTTCAGGTAGTAGGTCTAACGGGTCCCTCGGCTATTGTCCTTCAAGTTAATCCGGTGCGTGTGAGCGAGACAACTTACGATTTATGCAGGTGAGAGTGAGAAAAATAATGTGCAAAAACAAGTTTGGGGATACAACATGCCCATTGTTTTGTATTTGGTCGTTGGTTTGCTTGCCATCCATTTTAGTCTGCTCATGCGATTCGTCCATGGTAGATGCGAATTATTGTGCTTTCGGATTCCCACACGGCTTGGCTTTGTTTCTGGACTGATTTTTCTAACTGTGACTACTGTGCTTGTTTACTGGACTCTGATTTGTGCTTGTGATACTGGACTATTGAAAATGGCAACATACTCGAACGAAGAATATGCGGATATGCTTATCTGCTACGGATACTGCAATTGCGTGTCCGCACAAGCTCGGACTGAGTACATACGACGCTATCCCGACCGTCGAGTACCTGATGTGAGCGTTTTCGACGGAGTTTACCGACGACTTCGTGAAACTGGCTCTGTTTCGCGACGACGTTCGGACTTAGGAAGACCACGTGTCATTGATGACGACGAGGAACAAGACAACGAAATCGTAGAACGGTTCAGAAGAGACCCAACCACTTCGACCAATATTGTTGCCCGTGAACTGGGTCTAACTCAGTGGAAAGTGTGGTTTACGGTTCATACGGCAGGCCTGTATCCATACCACTACACGCCGGTACATGTAATTGAAGAAGGAGATCCCGCGAGACGCATGGACTTCTGCAGATTCATGCTCAATGCAGATATCGAGGACCCGAATTTCCTAAAATTAATATTGTGGACAGATGAATCCAAATTCGATAAGGACGGGATTACTAATTACCATAACGCACACTATTGGGCTCCTAAAGAACTAGGCAATCCAAATAAGAAAAGAGTAAAGGGGTCACAACGACGATTTAGTGTAAATGTGTGGATGGGCATCATTTCCAACCATTTGATTGGGCCTTACTTTCTTCCAGACAACCTCAATGGTGAAACTTATGAAAATTTCTTAAGAGGTGACTTAGGTGACCTACTAGATGATCTCCCATTAGAATTACTGCGGGACATGTGGTTTCAACATGATGGCTGCCCTGCTCATTTCAGAAGAAGCGTTAGGGAATGGTTGGACATTAACTATCCTAACAAATGGATTGGACGAGGTGGGCCTTTACCCTGGCCAGCCAGATGTCCTGACCTGACCCCCATGGATTTTTATGTATGGGGGCACATGAAGAGCCTCGTTTACAGTGAGCCCAACCCCATATCGTCAGTGGAAGTTCTCAAAGAAAGGATAATTAATGCTGCTAACGACATAAGAAGAACATTAACCACTGGTGTAGTGAAAAGTGGACTACGTGAAAGAATGAGAAAATGTGTGCGAAAAAGAGGTGGACACGTAGAACATGAACTATAAAATGTTATTCAAAAACATTAGGTGAATAAATGTTATTTTGAACTGATTTATTGTTTCATTTAGCTTACTACAATCACCGACGATCTGTACGCCAACTATGAGATTTGAACTATGAGATGATTTATTCTGACTGCCATGTAGCCTTAGAAACTAAGTTTCACCTTTGAGGTTAATAAATACCCTAGAGTGTTATACCTCGTTGGATAGCTGATAAAATGTAGATGTTTTTAAGCACATCTGCAGAGCAAGTGCGATAATTATTTTTTGAGATATCCAGAAAAGAAAAATATGTTTTTATAATTTTTACTTTTTTTCTTAAGTTTCGATCGTCTACAATGACCTATTTAGTTAACTTACGTGCAATTTTAGTCATTGAGGTCATTAAGCATCTCATTCTTCATGTAAAAAACCAAAAAAATAATCATAAGAGTCAAATAAATACAAAATATTCAATTCAATAGCCGAAAAATTGGGCATTTTCATAAAAAAAATTAAAACTCGAATATCTCGAAAACGGTTAAGTTTAGGATGGGGGGTTCCATAGTAAAATCATTCAGAAATGATGTGTACTACACGCCCTTAACGGATCTAGGTCGACTTTTCCTGTAACCCTGTATATGAAAAAATCCATTATTTTTTAAGGTCTTAAAAAACATAAGAAATAGATATTTAAGTCGCCAGAAAAAAAAGATATGCACATTTTTTGTTTATAGCATAATTTGGAAATTATTTAGAATAACATGTTCAGAACGCACCTATTGACGATTCATTTTGCTTAAGAAATGATTTAGTACTCAAACATTATAACTATTTACGTTTTTTTGAATAGTTATTATATGTAATTCAATTCTATATACTTTTGTAAAAAATCAACTAGTGCTGTTTTTATTATGTATTGGATTCTTGTAATAAAAATAAATATGTAGGTTCATAGTAAGTATCAGCATTTTATTTAATTGCATACAACGGAACGTCATAATATGTCATCGACGCGCGCCATTGATTGACAGTGTCAATCACACGGCTGTCACTTTGACACCCGGCGGCGATCATTCGCAATTTCGCATTGTTGTTGTTGTTAATATGACTACTGTGATACGTACTGTACTGTTTTGGATTTCCTTCTGTTGTTTGACCTTGCATTGACTGTTTTACGGACTGATAACTACCGCTTAGCTTCGCCGCTGTCGGATAAAAACTGTGTGTCGTCTGCCTAGCATTAAATCGACTTATTTATTTATTCTAACCTCAAAAGTATTTTTTTTTTTCATTATTAAAATATCTTGGCTATTTAGATATTATTTTCAAACAGGATGGTGTTTACTACATAAAAAAATCAAATCTCACTATAATTTGTTTCTGTACACTGAAAATAAAACTCAGGTCCAGCTTCTATAGAAATTTGGCCGATGTTCTTTCAGACTGACAGACTCCTTGGCATTTCAAAAGTGCATGTAAATGGTTTAATTGAAATAAATGCTTTGAGTTTGAATTTTAGTTATAAACATTGCCAACTCAACGAAGATATTCTCCTTGATTCAGGAAAAAAAATGTTCTATTTGCTTTAGTCGCAATCTCGCTAGCTATTTTGTAATAAAACAGCACATACATTATCCCTCGCATGTTTCCTGTTGCTGAACACGTGAGAGTATTGCTCACGGCGCGACGCGGGCGGCGGGGTTCCGCCGTCCAGCTCGTCGCCAGACAGCTCCTCTGAGCCCGGGATCACTGTAATACCAATTTATGGAAATTTAACATTAATTTATTGTTGACAACACTTTTTTACTTAATAGGAATAGCTAGCTACGTGGCTTAGGTCCCGCTTGCACCACAAATCATTAAATAGGAACGATGTCAAAAAAAATGCTTTGTCCATCATTTACAATTGTAGATAATTACAAAATATTGGACACAGTATTTTTTTCTTTTTTTACATAATCAAATATTGAGCGATACATTGGAAGAAAATGTGGCATGACGTCACGCCTTGCTAGATTTATCCGACTCCTTTTTAATTTTTTATTATCTGACTGACGGACTAAAGAGAATTTCTCTTTTTTACCCAGGCATCATCCCTATTCGTTTAGCGTTAAACGCATTTAAAACATCATTCTGTCTCTGTCATCTTCAAACAATTGACAGAAACACAAGAATGTTTTAAATTCATGAAATGGAGGGGCTTGTGGCTAAGTAATAATAATAAGTAATACTAGTATTCAGCTGCATCCGGTTGTACTGGAAGCCGATCCCAACATATTTGGGAAAAGGCTAGGCAGATGATGAAGTCATTTGTGTTGCAAGCGGGCCTTAGTCTTGGTTAAAGTACGCGTCAAACTTTATGGCGGCTCGGAATGGGACGCGCTACTCGCTGCGCAGTGCCTACCCCACCCCTCACCCCCGCTGACACACGAAATTGATACCATAAAGTTTGCATCAGGCTGTAATAAATGTTTGAATATTTTCAGGTAATACTGAAATATTATGTAGTGGCTATTCGGACATCGTGAAATAGGCCCTTAGCAACACAAGTAAGCATAACTTGCCTTTAAATTTTCTTATGGAATAACTTAGATAATGAAATTTTTGTTTCTTCGGACGACTGCATCAAGGCAGGTATTGCATTATTTTGCAGTTTTTAACCCAAAACACTGCACTATTTAGCAAATATGCTATAATGGTATTTACCAGGTGGCATAGGTAGGTTCATGATGCCAGTTCGTTTGGGTTTCTCTGGCTTCTTGACCGGTGAGGGTGACGGTGTGCTTAGAGGACTCTCGTTGGCTAACGTCTTTAGATCCTCTACCTGGAAACATTATGTAAAAATAATTATGAAGAAATATTTGTAAAAGCTGCAATAAGGTGTTATGTTTCGCGACTATACATAATTAGCCTATAATGTACCCACTGCTGGGACACAGGCTTCCTCTCGGTGAGAGGGAGCGGGCTGCAATCCACCGCGCGGACCCAGTGTGGGTTGGTCGATATCACATATCTTTGAATTTTTTTTTTTGTTCTAGTTCATGTTGGTTTCCTCACAATGTTTTCCTTCACCATTTTGAGAGCAGTGGTGATGAAATAATTTACACAAAGTAAAGCACCTGCGATCTGCAACTCGTAAGTCGCGGTCCTTACCACTGGGCCAACACTGCTTTGTTTCGCGACTATAAGTAGTTTTATTTATTTTTTGATTCAACATGTAGTTTTATTACGTTGAGAATTTAACATAACATCATACCTTGTTTACCGGAAAGGTTTCATTTCGCCAATATGTTTTAAGTCTCATGTAATAGGGGCGCGCCTATTACCATCAACTGGGCACAAATCCAGACTCCGGGCTGTTACTGACAAATTCCAGATAGAAAAACTCAATAACACCTTGCACAACCTGGGAATCGACCCTCATGATCAGCGTTGAAAATTTAATGGTTTATAATCTTAATAACTGATCAGTCTAAAAATGTTTGAACTACGATGTATTATGGGTGATAAGTTCTAACAGCTTTCTTGGTTCCATGGGGACATGCTCTGCCATAATAAGGTTTGCGCACTAAGAGCTGTAAGCATAATCAGCCTATAATGTTCCCACTGCTGGGACACAGGCCTCCTCTCTTCAAGAGGGAGTGGGCTGTAAGCTATCACGCGGGCTCAGTGTGGGTTGGTACTTCAAAGCTTTATGATACTTCGGCAATTACTGTACCTGAGTATTAGGCGGCATAGGTAGCTTGGTGAGGCTCTTAGGCTTGTGCGGCGCAGGCTGACTGTTCTGCAAGTACACGCTGTCCACCACGCTGGGCTTGGGCAGCGGAGGCGCCGGTGGGGACGTGCCCAGCGCCGGGGGAGTTAGCTGCTTCTATAAGAATGCACACATTTGCTAACACTCTTCACACAGACTAATTTATTAGCTACTTTAATTATACTCCCCGTCATTGTGATTTATTTTTACTGGACAATACCTAGGGAACTTCTGATTACAGTGATATTGCAGGTAAGTTTTTACTTTTTTTATCACGAAAACTACTTTATTTTATTATTTAAGAAATACACAATCTGTGAAAATTTTAACTGTTTACCTATTACGGGATACAACCTGCTGACAGACAGGCAGCAGACGGACAGCGTAAACTTAGTAATAGGGTTCAATTTGGCACCCTTTGGGTATATGGAACTAAACTAAAAAGCGTTGTTTTACAAAATGATGGCAGTCACTTTATTTGAAGTTATAATATAGTGAACATAACATTACATCACACCTGAAATCCCCGAGGGAAAAAATGTGGGTAAAAAAAGTAGGTGAAAAAAATGTGAGTGTACTAGATAATGGTAGCAGAGGTCTAGTACACCCACTTTTTTTTTAGCCAATGTCTTTATATTTCTCAATCAGACACGGAACCAGTCTTTCTAAAGTTTTGAGCAATAAACAACGCGTTCTCTCAGACTAATTAAAAACCAAGACATAGTGCAGTCAACAGTTACGTGAGGCCGCACGTTTTGGGTTTCGTAAACATGTGTGCACGTAATGAGGTGTAATTTAATTGTAGTTTGGTGTCAATGTGTCGTGTGAGCGTGTGTGCACAGAGCGATGTGTAGTTTTGAGCATGCTTCACTGTATTGTTCGCAGCGCTCTGTCTGGGTTTTTTATTTAGTCTAAGCGCGTTCTCTGTAAAAAAAAGTCCAAACCTAATCCTAATGAGAAACAGGAGTACCTATATCGTGCTTATCATATTAGGTACTTACTTTGGTGTAAAGGTATCCAATTTTCTCTAAAATTTAATAGTCAACTAATTGTCGGTGCAGGCGGTGGTTGGATAATAAATACAATAAAAGCTTGTCTAAATGTCAGTTGTCACTTGAAAATTTGACGTAAACGGCAAAATGTTGCCATAATACAAAAATCTCCCAAACATTTTTATTGGGAAAAATATTGGTTTTTACTGGCAGCCCGAATAACTTTGACAATCTGTTTTTTATGCAGTGAAACAACGAGCGCAAGAGTAAGCCCGCGAAATTAAAATTTTCTTACGCTTTTTTTGCAATTTGCAAATCAGTATTAGGTTGTAGTTGATTAAAGTAGGTTTCGAGACCGTAACCGTAACCGTAAGTATTAGGTCTTTACCTATGAAATTGCCGTTCTGCAGTACTGGCCATTTCAAATCAAAATAATTTTTGTTTGGCTAAGAATTCTAATTTCAAATTAATTTTATTTTAAAAACATGGATTTTTTTTTCCAAAAGTAGTCATTTGTTTATTGATTAGTGTTACATTTTCATAGCATTTCAATCTTTTTCGTCATCATGGATACGTTAAAAATTCCAGTAAATATGGAATATGAGTACCGTCGTGGCAGCAACGCGGCACAAGCGGCACGCAACATCAACGACGTTTACGGAGCTAACACTACAAACCAACGCACCACTTGTTATTGGTTTGCTCGCTTCCGTTCTGGAAATTTCGACCTGAAAAATGAACCTCGCGGTCGTCCGAAGACTGGTCGACAATGACGAATTAAAGGAGATTGTGGAAGCTGATGATACACAATCTACGGCTGAATTAGCAGCAGCTTTCGACGTTAGCGTCAAAACAATATTGGTCCATTTGCGTCAAATTGGCAAGGTAAAAAAGCTTGACAAATGGGTGTCCTACGAACTCAATGATCGCCAGCGCGTAGTACGCGTCGAGACGTGCCTTGCACTGCTCAACAGACACACAAATGAAGGAATTTTGAACCGCATTGTTACCTGCGATGAAAAATGGATTCTGTTTGATAACCGCAAGCGCTCAGCAAGTTGGTTGGATCCTGGTTCAGCACCTAAACAATGCCCTAAACGACAACTTACCCCTAGAAAAGTGATGGTCACTGTTTGGTGGTCTAGCGCCGGTTCTTACCAAACGGGGTGAGCATTACTTCAGATGTGTACTGTGAAGAACTGAACACAATGATGGAGAAGCTGGCACATCTCCAACCAGCATTGGTCAATCGCTCGTCTCCGCTGCTCCTGCACGACAACGCGCGACCTCATACTGCACAGCAGACGGTCTCCAAGTTGCAAGAACTGGGGTTGGAAGCTCTCCGTCATCCGCCCTACTCACCAGACCTTGCGCCTACAGACTACTACTTTTTCCAGAATTTGGATAACTTCTTGGCGGGAAAAAAATTCAATACCCGAGAGGCAGTACAAAATGCCTTTGAAGAATTTGTTGCCTCCCGTCCAGCTGATTTCTTTAAGAAGGGCATCAATAAACTGCCACTGCATTGGCAGATGCATTGATTGCATGGGTGATTACTTCGATTAATATAAATGAAAAATGCATGAAAAAAATTCGTTTAAATTTTTTCATACAAAACGGCAATTTCATAGGTAAAGACCTATTATTTACAATTTTAGCTATCAATACGTCACGTTTGTGGAGTGTCACTAGCTAATTTAATTTGACCCTGTAGACATCCACTATCCACATTCATAATCATAATCATAATCTTTATTTGTGAAACATAGGTAAGTATAGGTCTTACATATAAAATAGTAAGCTATGTTTTGTCTTAAGACATACAAATATGGTAACATGCAAAGTAAATACAGTCAGTCAGTTTGTACTCAAAACTTTTTCACGGAACAGGATTCAATTGAAGTACAGTCCGCGAGGCAAAAGCTGAGCTTTGCATGTGTGTGAGTGATCACCAAAGAAGCGGAGTTAAGGCCGAGTATTACGTCGTTGACCTTGCTCAAATGGGCGTTACCGCTGAGAATGCCCCGCGCACCCCCTCACCATAATTACGCGCGAGCGGCGGCGGTGCGCGGCGGCGCGGCGCGTAGCGGTCACCAAGTTTCTATTTTGTAGGGCTGGCTGCCAACACAGTGCCACGACGCGCGACGCTCGCATGTACGCACGGCTACAGATCAAGCTATACATTTCCAGTATAGGCTGATCTCACATTGTATAGGATTTCCTTACAATGGCAGGTCAGTGTAAACTGGAAATGTATAGCTTGATGTGTAGTCGTATGTAACATCGCGGACATTTGCTGTGAACCACTTTTCAACGTTATTACTATGGTAATAATGTCGTAGTCACCCAAATGTCCGCGATGGTACATATGTTTGAAAGTTGTTTCAAACATATTATATGGTGTGATGTACAGAATGCGACGACGCGACGGCTTCGTGATTGGGTCTTTTTATATCCTGCATGCCTCAGAATAAAGAAAAAACCAAGACAGCACTGTCAACAGTGACGTGAGGCCTCACTTTTCGGGTTTCGTAAACATGTGTGCATGTAATGAGGTGTAGTTTAATTGTAGTATGGTGTAAATATGTAAGTGTGCGTGTGAGCGTGTATGCAGTGAGCGAGGTGTAGTTTTGCGCATGCTTCACTGTATTGTTTGCAGTGCAATATTTTTTATTTAGTCTAAGCCTGTATGCATACAAACCTCATTAGCAACAGGCTCAGCCGGAGGTGGAGGCGGTACCGCGTCACCGTTAGACTCTGCGTGTTCAGGCGCCGAGAACGACGCGAATTCCGGCGGCGGCTGCATGGGCGCAGCGGGAGGCGCTGGCGCAGGAGGCGCGGGCGCTGGCGCAGGCCCGGGCGGGGAGTCCTCTCCGCCCGGCATGGGGATGTCTACCACGTCGCCGCCTTCGAGAGTCACCTCGCCGTTCTCTTTAGACTGCTGAAAGGGATAGATAGATAGAATACTCTTCATTTGTAGGTACACCATAAATATGTGATACAAATACGAATGTACAACACGTGCGCAGTAAGTTGAGACTTTGATATTATAATGCTGCGCTGTTCCCGAGCAATGTAGCCTACGTTGCTCGGGAACAGCGCAATGTTAAAATGTCCACGTTTTTTTAAACATAGCCTATGTTACTTGCGGATAGAGCAGCATTATCATATCTACATCTTAATATTTGAACCGCGCTCAGGTAGTAAATTTAAGAGATGAACAAAAGCTGCAAAGCCCAAATCCCGTATTTAAAAACTCAATCTGTGGCCTTAGTGCGAGTTTTTATACTTACTCGATCTCGTTTACGTTAACGTAATCTTACGTCAATTTGTATGGAATAATTGTGTTTCCCATTATAGTCACCAGATGGCGCTTATTCAGTTTCAGTACAAATTGAAGTTTACTTTAACGTGATCGAGCAAGTATAA
The DNA here is from genome assembly GCA_946251885.1 of Cosmia pyralina. Classification (NCBI taxonomy): domain Eukaryota; kingdom Metazoa; phylum Arthropoda; class Insecta; order Lepidoptera; family Noctuidae; genus Cosmia; species Cosmia pyralina. Next base: position 3,549,054 of record OX276354.1, read on the forward strand.
AAACTCGCACTAAAGCCTCTGATCTCAGCGACATTCACTAGTCATAAACTTGTCAAAAATGTAGATTAATGTCAGTGATTTCTTACAACGGTACAAGATCTTTTGCCACGTAGCCAAAATCGTAACTAACCCCGCCATCTTGCTTTTCAATATAATAAATCTGTGACAATTTCTAGTCAATTTCTTTTTTCTTTATGACAATGGTGCCAATGTCGACAATTCTGCCAATGTCAGACTTAATCCAATAGTACAGTCCTATCAACTTATCTGTGAACCGAAAGAGGACGCCACCGTCGATGCGTCGTCACAATCGAATGACATGCGTCGGCACAATCGAAGACATTTCAACATGACGGCCGTAGTTCCAATTTTCGCCATTTCACAGATAAGTTGGTAGGAGTGTAGTTGTGTCAATCAGGCTCCAAAAGATCTTAGTAGCACTATATTTTTAACAGATTGACACAGAGATTAAAAAGCGTTGGAAAAAAAATACGGCAGTTGCCCCCTGCTTGCAGCCTCACTCACGGAGTCACGGCACTCAGGATCGTTAAATAAAACACGTAAATATTATGATATTATTTCCGCCTTTTTCACACCGACGCTGTGTTAAGCGAAAACCTGGCGATAATTTGTCAAATTGTTCTAAAAATAACGCGTTTCGCAGCGAAACCGGAACGGTAAGCGTCGGTGTGAAAAAGGCATAGAGAAGAGAATTTTTTACATCAAGCTGTCAGCCATCGAAGCTGACTCGAAATTCAAATTAAAAGTTTGTCTTATCAAATTAATTAAAACATACGTGGAGGTTGGTTGGCGAGCCAGCCAGTACCTTGTGGCCCTTTGAACAGAAGTTTTTCTTGCCGTGAAAAACAAGTTAAAACAACGGTTTATTCGCCGTGTGACGGTCGTCAGTGTTGTATGGATCAGTATGGAAACTTGTTGACAGACACGTTTTTTCTACGGCTCGGTTTGTACGCCGTGTCTAGGCACAGTCGTCAAGCTATACATTTCCAGTATCAGCTGACCTCTCATTATATGGAAATCTTATACAATGCGAAATCAGCTTATACTGGATTAGCAAATGCTGCTTGATATGTAGCTGTGTGTACAAAAGGCTCGGACTACAAGCATCCGAAATCTCCTCGGTCCGAGAAAAACCTGAGTTTGGCATGCTATCGACTACTCGCGGCCCGTTTGAATCCGGAGACGAATTTACTCAGTCGGCCGCTAGCACTTGCGCTGAATTTATAGTCGCTACATTGGTGTTTCAAATGGAAATTATAACTTTAGTTGAAGTTTTGTGTTTAGCTGTGGCCGTTAAATAAAAAAGGAACACCAAACAAAGGAAAGTCAAAAAATACTGAGTTCACCATTTTCATGTAGACCGCATAAAGGAAAGTGTATTCCACTGTCATATACAAAAATAAGGTTCTCTCCTGATAAATTCTATATTATTCTGATACGTATAATCAATCGTCGCACTGGCGCGTGATACATCCGGAAGCGCCCGTATATTGAAAGGTGCCTAAAAATAACAGACCGGGTGGCCGGAGAAAACCAGGGTATGACCTGGTTGTTTCCGGGTGAAATTCGAGATCGGATGGCCCCTGGTCATATGTAGTCAATGTAGGAATAATCCAAATGATTGCTTGAGAGATTGAATTCGGGCTTGTCCGGGGCCGTTTATTTTTCGGGCCCGGGAGATTCCAGATGCTTGTGGTCCAAGCCTTACAGTATTGATGATGATCATCAAAACCAAATGTGTTTTTAATAATTACATATTAAATTAATAACACTAGTTTACAAATTAAAATGAAAGTCATGTCCTTTCAATGAATTCCATATCGATGTATTTAGTAGTAATAACTAAACACAAACATATATTTGTTTTATTTCTATCACGTCTATAAATCAAATTTTTATAACATCTTATTTTCAAACTACCCATAAGTTGGTTTCGATTTTATTTTAAAATTTTGATGCTGTGCAGTGTTCAGTTAAATATATACTTGTTTTTAAAATGTCAAAAAGGTTATGTAAAGTGCATTCTGATCGTTTTTGCTATGTCTGTGGTGAATTTATAATATCTAAAAAAGGATATCCCATAACGGAATCACTTAAAGATGCATATTTTGGTTATTTCAAAATTTCGGTCTGTCACCAGGACAAAACATGGGCTCCTCACGTTTTTTGTGAAAGATGCAGAAAAACTCTAAGCTTTTGGGCTGCAGGTGAAAAAAGATTTTTTAATTTTAATATTCCAATGTTATGGAGGGAACCATCTAACCACGAAAATGACTGTTACTTTTGTCTCACTAAGACATTTGGTTTTAATAAAAAGAACAAAGAAAGAAAAAAGCTAAGGCAATTCACTTTTAATTTTTTGTTTGATATTTTTGTAAGCATTATTTTTTGTAAAAAATTATCAAAAATAATAAATATCTTGGAAACATGACGTGTTAGATTTTTTTTATAATTTTTCTGAACCTCAGTGCACCTCGATTGTTAAGAAAAAAAAACGTTTCATTCAAAGGACAAAAACTTTGTAAACTAGTGTAATTAGTTCGCCAATCATTTTTGAAATAGCATCTTTTCGTTTACTTAACATTCTTAAAAATTTGGTCCCATGTGACAGTGTGAGATGACGCCGTTTGTCTCGGCTGTCATTCGTGGATCTCTGACAGTCGTTACGGGTCGTCAAAAGCCCGAAAGTCTGACAACCAGTCTTACCAAGGGGTATTATATACCACAGTCTATACATCATAGTCGTCCGACAAAGCCCGAGCAAGTTCGCGAACTACGCAAGCAGCTCGGGCTCTCGTCGGACGACTGTATGATGTATAGACTGTGGTATTACCCAGTAACTGGGTTGTGGAGGTCAGCTAGACAGTCACTCCATGTAAAATACTGGTATTCAGCTGCATCCGTTAAGACTGGAAGCCGACCCCAAAATAGTTGGGAAAAGGCTATGCAGATGATGGCTTTAATTAAGTTCCTAATAAATAAATAAAGCACACTGACCTGTGTAGAACTATCGAAGGTCATGTTGGACAGCTCGTCAATGGTGAGTATCTCGGGGTTGTTGATGGACGTCGTGTTCGATAACGTGCCCTGAGACTCTTCCTCCTTCTGATTCAAAATTTCTTGCAGTTTCTGTAAGCGAAACTAAGCGTTAGTGTCACGAATAAACAGGCACTCGAAGTTCTATATCAAAGGTACAATACATTAGCATATTATTATCATTTTGACTAAAAATCAAACACATTTAGACATTTTGTACAATACAAAGTGTAACTTATATACTCCTAAGAGCGTTAATCGCGCGCGGGCTAGCAACGTCCCATTTCTAAAGGTTTTTCGTGATTATTTTAATAAATTTAAATCAAAGGACGATTTTCTCTCTCAAATTCTTAGATCGTTGATATTTATAAGTACGCTATTTTTTGAAAAATAGTCATTTTCTAGTGTAATTACAGAAACAATTAAAAAGTTTGTGGCGGCATCTACAACGCCACATGCGAACTACGCATCAAATATCTGACGTCACACAAATCCTGCATCGCACAAGCAGTTCACCGCGCGACTGGCATACCGATATCAATCGTCGGGCTGTACCCCACCAGACAGCATCCGTCTGGTCGGAGGATCCTCCCTTTTCTATGTAGGATGAGTGAATTTTACACCCTGTCCCCCATACCTCTATGTGTTTGAACCGGTGGGGTTCATACAACAAGCGAAGACTTAATCAAAGAATTTATTGTTAGTTAATATTACCTTAGCTCTCTTATGCTTGTCTTTGACTAGTTCAGCAAATAGACTGGTGTCACTGATCTTCTCCTTGAAGTCTATCTTGCGTTGCAGCATCGTTGGGGGACTAGGCGACTCATGCTTGGTCCTGCTAAGAGAAATAATAACCTTATAAGTATTTAGGGAACAATTTGGCATTGTATATTGGGAGGGGCTGTCATTCGCCAATTATTGAGGAAGGTTATAGGCTATTTAACATCACGCTACGACCCTTATGAGCCGAGCACAAATAAAAAAAGTCAGAAAGAACGCTAAGTGAAAACGAAGTAAGCGTGGGCAGGTGACAGGGTGCGTCAAGAAATTTCACGCGGACGAAGTCGCGGGCAGAAGCTAGTAGCTAATAATATTAATATAGGACAACACTCAAAAGCCTCTACTTCAATGCTGAACACGGCCACCAATGTGACACCAAGCACAGCTACAGCTGACAGGGGTCGTACGGTCAGCAACAGAAGTCGGTTATCACTGCTACTTTTTGACATCTAAATTAACACAAAATGATTCGATAAACTGCTTTGTTTTCGTTTAACTGTTAAGAGTTAATGTTCTTAAAACTCTAAGTACTTCTGTTCCGATTTGTATTAAATATTTGGCTTGATAATTAAGATTAAAAGGAGCTCGTGGCTAAGTAATAACAGCCGCACGGGTCGATCCATCAGGTTAAGCTACGCTTGCCGGGGTTGTCCGTGGATGGGTGAGACCATCTTTACATATCGAGACTCCTCCGTGCCTCGGAAATGCACGTTAAGCCGTTGGTCCCGGCTGTCATTCGTGTATCTTTGACAGTCGTTACGGGTCGTCAGAAGCCCGAAAGTCTGACAACCAGTGTTACCAAGAGGTATCGTATTACCCAGTTAATGGGTTGTGGAGGTCAGATAGGCAGTCGCTCCATGTAAAATACTGGTATTCAGCTGCATCCGGTTAGACTGGAAGCCGACCCCAACATAGTTGGGAAAAGGCTAGGCAGATTGATTGAATTAAGATTAAAAAACTGCATGTGTTAATCGAATTTTGTTGTACTACGTAGAGTAATGTTTTAAGACAAAGAGGCAACGCAAAAATAAGGACTTTGCCTGTCTTGAAAAATTCTTTCTCTTGTCTTCTTCAAATTGGGCACGCGCTCTATTGTATCCTCTCAATAAACAAATCTCAAAAACTTCAAGCAATCGTTATTTTGTTTCCAGTATAATGCTACGTAATGACTGTACTGAGACCACCAACTCATTTAGCTCACTCCTCTTTTCTCCCTATCCTGCTAAAAACCCTATAATATGCCTCGCTGGTATAGTGGCCGCAAGCGCTGCTGCTGCTGCTTGTCCTGCGTTCAATTCCCAGGTAAGGAAAGTGTTATTGTGTTTTTCCGTCTGGAATTTCTCAGTAGCTCGGAGTCTGGATTTGTGCCAGGGTGATGGCAATAGCCCCCTATTACATGGGACTTCATAATTAGCGAAATGTGGGTGTACTAGATGTACACCCCTTCCTAAACAAAAATCAATCAATCTGCCTAGCCTTTTCCCAACTATGTTTTGGTTGAATACCAGTATTTTACATGGAGCGATAGCCTATCTGACCTCCACAACCCAGTAACTGGGTAATAAGATACTCCTTGGTAAGACTGGTTGTCAGACTTTCAGACTTGATCTCTGCTTAACCCTTTGGGGAATAAAGATGTGATGTTAACCTATAGAAAAGAGAAAGTATCTGTAGGTACATAACATACCTATGCCTCTCCCTAGGCGATGGCTCCCGGTGTTTGGCGCGATGTCTCGGCGGAGATTGCGTGGAACCGCGCCGCCGGTTGCGCGAGCCCGAGCGACGCCGCTTGAGGGAGCTGCGACTATGCGACCTGAGTTCATATGACATTAGTTATAGTTAAACTAATTCACGAAGGCGGGTTAGTCATTGCAATTTAAACCTTATGATAAACGACATGAAGGCTTCAAGACACGACTTTGTGAGATAGTTTAACCATAGTCGAGAGTAAGTATGGCTGGTAAATAATTCATTAAAATATGCAGGATCAGTTTTTGAAAAAGGAAAGCAGGAAATAGAAAAATGCATACAATAACTTTCTCTCAAAAAAAAAAAAATAATCTGGTTAGCCGATTCCCAACTATTTTGGGGTCGGATTCCAGTCTAAACGGATGCAGCTGAATACCAGTATTTTATATGGAGCGAATGCTCATCAGGGGGCCTAGAGGAATGGCATTCGCTTTGGAGCGGTTCTATTTTGACATGATCACGTGACATTTCGATAGCTTATATCAACCCCATACATTTTTTAGCGTTTTTACTAGCGTCATCGCTAATCGAATGTCACTTTGTCTAGGCCCTCTGACCTCCACTATCCGGTTACTGTGTCAGACTTTTGGGCTTCTGACTACCCATAACGACTGTCACAAGATCTAAGAATGACTAAGCCAAATCAAAATTAATGAACTTAGTTGTCACAAATATCCATAATATTTTTTTTATATACACTTTTTTGTTTTCCTCTAAATTTGTCCATGAGTGTATGGACTCAGCTTGCAATACTGAGAAGATCATAAGCATATTGCATTTTTTCATCTTGTCATATTGCAAAGAATCAAAGTCATTGGTTGTTACCAAGATTTAGACTACTTCATCAACGTGTCTCGAATCTCTTTATATCTATGAACTTACCGGTGAGAAGGTTTGAAGTCCCTGTCGCGGTGTCGGTCCCGCGAGCGGGTGCGACGGCGGTGGTGCGGGCTGCGGCGCCGGTGCGGGCGTCGCGGGCTGTACTCGCGGGAACGTGACACTTCGTGCACCGGCGAGTCTGTCGAACACTTGCAGGTTAGATTGATACTCAATACAAGTACCGGTACTTTCATTATTCGGCAAAAGTTTAGGTTTCTGAAGGAGCATAAAATAAAACAAACCCGATAATAAAATTTAAACAAAAAAAAAATCTAAATAATAATAAGCTCCTTTATTGAATAGGTAAGGGTCTACGACATCGTCAATTATTAATCTCACTATTATATGACCTTCGATTCTATTCCAATTAACACTTTAACCAGAGTTAATGGGTCAACGATTTCCACCATTGAAACGAAATGTCAGATGATTAGCTATAATTTTTTATCAATAAAATTGTTTGTTTAACTGGATACTGGCAATAGAGTGAGTATTTTGTAGAGTCTGACTGAATTTCGTCTTCGGTTTCGGCAATCTTCGACCTAACAGGATAATTAGGCTGAAGATGGCCGTTAAACAGTCTTTGCCGAAAAAAAATAATATCCGGCAAACCAGATTACAACTACTAAAAGCTTATCTGAGTGAATGCAGAAAAAAAAATTTTCCTCACATAAAATATTAAGATTGTTTAATTAAATCAATAATTATATCTGAGAAACATTTGATATAAGTAAGTTAAATTCAATTTATTATTAAAAGTGACACTGTATTTTATTAATTGTACCAAACAAAAACCTATCAATATACAAAAAATATTTTTTTCCGGTTCTCGGCCGAAAATGCAAAGCGTTATTTTCGTTTTCGTTTTTGGCCGAAAACAAAAAAATAATTTTGGATCAGTCGCTAGTATTTTGTATACGAACCGTGTGCTAGGTCTGTGTATGTTGTACCGTGTGTAAAGAATGTAGAGCGCGTATTACCCGACACCATGATGGGCGACTGCACGCGGTGCTGGTCGTGCCAGTAGTCGCGCCGGCTGCGCTCATACTCCTCTGTGTCTGAGTCTATCGTCACCGTGTCGTGGTACGGTGGCGCTGACGGCGTGTGCGGCGTTGTGGATTTCTGTCTTCTCCTGTGGAATTACACATATCGTTAGATTTACATAATTTTTTTTTTTAAATACGAGTGTCTTTCCGATTTGCTAAATCAAAAGGAAATTCAATCAGCTAAACTACCATGCTTTGTTAAATCTGATGAGGTTAACATTTCATCCGACCCCCCAAGATACAGGCAAATGCCACCAGCCAATATGTTCTTGTACAACCTGATTATTAATAAATACATTTAGAATTATCGTAGAAAGAGTAGTATTGCAGATAAAGACAGCATACAAACCATGCCTATTTACTTTTCTCGAAATTGTATGCTGTCAAACTTCATTTTAACTGTGATTGGTCAGGCTTTCATAAATTGGTTACCAAACCATATTGTGGCCATCTTTTGACACTAATGCCCGTTTGCACCAACACACTGTTAAATTTGGAGAGTTGGAAAACCAATAGTGCTCTTTTATTAGGCGGGTTTAGGTGTTCACAGAACAGAACACAATTGAAGCCCTCTTTCCAGACACACAAACAAACAAAGAAAACACCACTGACCCTAAATGACCTTGACTTTATTTACAAGTGATCAGTTAGTTAGCTAAGAACACTGGAGCCAGCTAGCATAGTGACTTGTAATAAGTGTAGAAAAAAACCTTTAAAATACTAAGAGCCGCTAGCACCACAAATCACTAAACACGCTTAAAGCTAAACATATTTAAAACATCATGCTGTCAAAGTTAACATGTTGTCATGTTGTTGCTCTTGTTGTTTGTTGTCATGTTTGTTCTTGTTGTTTTTTGTTGTCATATTGTTTGTTGTTGTTGCTGTCCTGATTATTAATAAATAAATTTTAAATTGAATGTATCATGATGAGTCATGACTGACAGAAACGGAACAATGGTTTAAATTAGTTTGTATTTAGTGTTTTCATAAAAAAAAAAAACATAAACCGCCATACATTACAGCCGATTTATCTTGGCAGGTCCGAACATAGGCACTAAGAAGTTTCGCGCATGTTCTCTCACTCACACTGACCTCATGTCACCATTTGGTTCCTAAAAAGTCTTACTGCGCAGCTTTCTGCGCGAAGTTCGGATCTGCCAAGGTAAATCGACCGTACTGTACATGGGCACTTATGAAACGTCAGAAGCTAGGTGCACGGTTCCAATTTGTCGTTTCCTATGGAGAAGAGCCGCCAAGAAACTCCACGGTTACTCTTTTTTGAAAATATAATATAAAATAATTGGCTTTTACAATGTTAATAGGTATGGGAGGACAGTGTGGGCCTGTCAACAAGTATCAGGTACTTAACAAAACTCACTTTTGTGTTGTGTAACGATGTTTTCGTGTTTAGTGGTTTGTGGCCCAAATGAGCCTTAATATTTGACATTTTCACCAGTCAAGGATCAAAATTTGCTCCTTCACTTACTACAAATGTAAATGGTATCCTTATCACATTCTAATCGCTAGGTACTAGGCAGGTTATGAAATACCAGCACAGATAACACATAACAACAGCTTATCTCACGCAAATCTTAAACCAATTAACGGACATAGATTGTTGTGGTGTTTAACTACGAATATTGTCAGTACCAAATACATCGTATGCTACAATAATGGTTTAAAATACTACGACTTCACGCTCCCATTAAGGCCTATACCAAGTACATCAAATGGCTTAGCTGATCCTCCGCTATGTCGAAAATACTGCAGCATTAATTTTGAAATAAATATATAGTAAAGTTGAGGATTACTGTTAAGTACTATGTTTGACGAAAACACGATTCCATAAAATTTTCTCGATAGAAAAAAAAAATCCAAAGTTACCTCCAAACCGAACAATAAACCCCTGGTATTCAAAAAATACTTCAAATTAGATCATGAAACTTATATAATGTCAATAGAATCCAGTTAAGTGAGCAAAGCGGGGGGCACAGCTAGTTTTAAAATAAAATAAAACGAGGATACTTAGAAATAGGGTTTTTGATTGAATGGGTCAAGCACGAAACGAGACATAGACCTTTTAACAAATAAGGCGTTGTTGGCAAACTCATTATTAAAATTTACAGCGGTCATTCATTAACTCTATTAAGTACCCTTTTATTCCACTAACTAAACTTAAATTCGAAAACGAAAATTACACACATATAAACTTATGATTCTCAGTAAAAAAGCTCAAAATTACGACACAATCAAATCCTCTTTTTAAACTTCGAACAGGACACAACTTTTTGACTTCCAGTACGACTTCAAAATGTCTAGTGGAAACATTATTAATGGAAAAAAAATCACATATTCAAATTATCGATTGAAATAATACATACATACATATACTAACAATGATTAACATAGATTGGACCAGTCTATGGACTGGACATGAATAAATAGGACAGAATATTATTTAAAAGTATTTAATTAATTATGATAATAGAAGTTGAAAGTTAGCATGTGAGGTTTTAGAATAATTATACTCCAACGTACTTAACTGAATAAGTACTATACCCCTCAATTTAAATATCTAGATTCTAATACAAGGTGTTATTGAAACCTCCAAGCGGAAATATCCTCCCGGATACTCGAGCATTTTTTAAATTCCACTGAGAAACTGTATCAATATTAACTTTAAGCGAAAAATTCGACGCAGACATCACGCTTGATAAACGATGTTTGCGTCAAATTTTATACTTCGTCCATTTTGGTTTGTTTTGACTGGCACGCTGTTTTGATTCAAAACAAACCAAAATGGACGAAGTACCTACTACGCTAAAACCCCCTTACGTGTACGTGCGACAATGTGACCACAATTTTGTTGTACAGCGTGACTGTAATTTACGTACAGACACATCAGGTTATACCCGTCAAATTTCTCCAAATTATTTTAAACCTTAAAATGTTGACGGTTAGGTTCAAATCGAATGAGAAAATTTGACAGTTTGTGGTAACTTGACCTGCTGTTGTGTGTACATAGTTTTAATTATTTTTGGGTACTTATAAAAAAATACCTATAATAAAAATGACAGAAATCGATTCTGAACAAACTACTTTCATAATGTGCATTAATTATTCAGCTACATATTGCTTAAGCTTGCGCGATATAGGATTTGCGTGACGTCAGGTGCAATGCGCAGTTCGTATGTGGCGTTATAGGCGCCACAACAAGTCTAATTCAGCACGTAAAATATTTCTAACGTAACGTTTAATTTCACCCAGTTCTCTAATTGCCTTGACTTGTCCATATGATAATGCGTTGGCCGTTTCCAAGTTCATTGCAGCCCACTTGTCACAAATAAACGAGAACGTGCGTAAACAGGTAAACAGCTGATGCAAGAACATACCAGTAGCACGTACTTAATGCGAGAACTTCATGACTGTATTGTAAAATGCGTTGGCCTCGAATAAAATTAAAAGCATTAAAGTCTAAGGATCAGTTCGTACGGGTTATTCTTCCGATATTTGCGTTTATGGACGATAAAGTTATGCTACAGACGCTAGATTATCACTCCAATCTTCGAAGGGTGACAGCTGAATGAGTTACCGAAAACCCGAGTTGAATGGCGTGCAATAGGAGAGGCCTATGTCCAGCAGTGGGCTGATGTAGGCTGACGATAATGATGACAGAAGCAAAAATGGGGAAGAAAACTGTCAAATTAGTTCCGCGTAGATGGCGCTATAAGTGATTGTTACTTTCATTCAGTTGTCAATGGAGTTCCTTGCTGAAAACTTTGCCACGAGATGGTGCTAAGTGTTTTTTCTTATCTCCGATTGGTCGGATTGTCTTCAAGATGACTTTGACAAGTGACAAACACAAAGCGCTCTCTTGCGGCGAAGCTTCCGAGAAGCACCCACATTAGATACCTACCAATATAATTATTCGTGCTGATTTCTTTCAAGCTTAGAACGTGTACGAATACTGGGCATTTTGGGCATATAAGATATATTGGGGTAAGTTCGGCGCTGGGATAAGAACTTACAAATCATATCTTACCCCAACGGTCGGGGCAGAATAAAAAAATATCGCCAAAATAGCCCGGAATTTGATTCGTACGGTATTTATTATCCCACCCCAACAAGCCAAAAAAGCAATCAATCATGCCCAATCAATCTGTCTAGCCTCTTTCCAACTATGTTGAGGTCGGCTTCCAGTCTAACCGGATGCAGCTGAATACTAGTATTTTACATAGAGCTATCTGACCTCCACAACACAATAACTGGGTAATACGATACCCTTTGATAAGACGGGTAAGACTCGATGCCCAATTTTTCCAAAAAACTTGGGCATAAAACCGTTTCCATGGACGGATCAACCACTTCAATTTAGCTTGAGCTCCTCTGGTCTATTGTCATTGAAGCAAAGCCTAAGTCGGATTAATCTTCGAGTTCCCTAACTGTATTGTGCAAGAGACGCTGTATACCGGCTTATAGTTATTGACTTATGTCCAGGGCTTATGTTCAGCAGTTAACTCATAACACGCTACGTAAATTAAATGGGTAGAAAAGCGTGTCTCCTCAGTATACATAATACACTTCTGGACACATCTTTTGGCCCACCTTGTATTTTCAGTTTCGTTTGGTCCTAGCTAAAATTTTATATTAGGTCGAGCAAAAAGTTTTTATGCAGTTTTGAACCAGGCACATTCACAATTTCATTCAATAGTCTTTTTTTGAATTTCGAACACAGAATATAAAGAAACAAAAGACAATTTGGAGCCTGTTTGTTGATATCAAACAATCGAATACTAAGAAAACTTGGTTTTATTGGTTTACTTGGATTTAATTCTTGAAAAAGTGATTGATACCTTTGGTTTTGCAACAAACATTACTTATTCTTAACATTAAGGTGAGGTTCTATCAATAATCTATGGATACTTCACCTGAAGTCGCCGCCCAAGCTGTGGCACTTATTCAGGCCGGACACAGCCAAAGAAACGTGAGTTCTCAACTTAATTTAAGTCGATCTGCGGTCCGAAATGTTTATCGGAGGTACCTAGAGACTGGCGGCTTTGTTCGTCGCCAAGGAAGGCCACGATCTCGGGTCACAACTGAAAGGCAGGATCGATTCATCGTGACGACCAGCTTGAGAAATCGTCACCTTACCTCCATCGAGATACAAAACCAACTTCGCGACTTCCACGGAGTATATGTGAGCGCTCGAACTGTTCGGAGAAGGTTAAAAGAACGCGATATGGTACCACACAAGCCAGCTAATGGCCCCAAACTAACGCGAGCCCACCGAACAGCGCACCTTCATTTCGCACGCAGTCATTTAAATTGGACACAGCAAGATTGGAGCCGTGTACTCTTTTCTGATGAGTCTAAAATTGTGTTACATGGCAATGATGGAAGGAAGAAGGTCTACCGACGTAAGGGAGAGCATTTCGCACAATGCTGCTTTGAAGAGAGGGTTGCTTATGGCGGTGGCTCATGGACTGTCTGGGGCGGTATATCCGCGAGCGGCAAAACTCAACTTGAGGTTGTTACAGGACGACGGCTGCCAACATTAAATGCTGAAAGGTACATTCGTGAGTGCTTAGAACCTTACGTGATACCATACGCGGACTATGTGGGCCCAAATTTCCTTTTTATGCATGATAATGCAAGAGCCCATGCGGCCGGCATCGTCAGGGAATATCTTCGGGATGTGAACATCACAGTTATGGACTGGCCAGCCAGAAGCCCAGACATGAACCCCATTGAGCACATGTGGGACGAGCTAAAAAGATGTGTTAGGGCTCGTCAGCCAGTTGCCCAGACGATGCAGGAGTTGAAAACTGCCATAGAAGAGGAATGGGAGATGATCCCTCAAAATTTCATAGAGCGGTTGATAAACTCTATGCCTAATCGTATGAGAGCTGTGGTAGATGCCCATGGAGGCAACACGCGTTATTAAAATAAACCTTTATTTGATAAAACATGTTTTTTATTAAAAAATCAATTACCTTTAACAAGGCGCATATCCGACTTGTTAGGCGTAGCTCCATGTTGTATGGTATTCTGAATTCAAATTTAAAACAATACGATCGAAAAAGATGGTAAAATGTATCAGGTTTAAAACTGCATCAACAGTTTTTGTTCAATCTAGCAATCATATTTCGGTAGGGGCCATCGAAACCTAAACTCTATGGTGGGCCAATAGATGTGTCCAGAAGTGTATATTGTTTTCAAACAAGCCCGATTACTGCGATAAGATATAACTAAGTATTTGTGATTACAGATTATTCGTTTCGTCATAAAAAAATATGGACAATTTCCAAATAGAATGCATTTACTTATCACAATGTATTAAAAAAAAGTTAAAACACGGAACACATTTATTTGTAAAAAAAAAAACAGGCTTCAAACCCGAGTTTTATAAACTACTACAGCAGAGCGACAGTCGTCATATATCAACTAAATAAAACCATAATACTAGCTTAGTAGAAATATAACTTTGAAATTGTACATACACTGTAAGTCCGACGTACGTAATGAGCAATAAGTATATTTATTTTCTTTTAAAAGCATGTGTTATGATAATATCTTGTACAATAGGGTTGACGTATCCATGTGGATAAAAACCCTCTATTAAATTTTAAGAAATAAAAAAAAATAAAAAAAAATGATAAAATCTTCTATATTTAAAAGCTAATGTATATTACATGTTTCATCAATCACGTAGGCTGAATCATTATGAAAATGACAATGAATAAAGATGTCAGAGACTACATAGAAGATAAGAAATAGTCGAGACATAAATTAAATGGAAGTCGAAGGTGGACGGAACCCACTTATGTGAGGCCCTGACGATATTTCACTACGGGACCCTAAAACCAACGATGATTTTTACTGTATTGCCGCATGATTTCTTTAAAATCTATTTTAATAAATAATAATAATGTATTTTATGGCAAGGATATCATAAAAAAATATTTCTATGTATAAAATAAGGCAGACAGCACATTGGTCAATTAGGGTGTCTCAGGCAGCTATAGTTGTCGCATTTTAGCATGGCACTAACGGTCATTGACCCACCTACATTTCTAGCCTTTTTATTTCAAAAACTAAAATAAAGTCCGTTAACGTCCTGAATCAATATCTATCGTGACCTTCAAAGAAAGAAAGAAGAAAGAAAGAAAAACGTTTATTTGGACACACTTTGTGAAAGACAAAAACAAAAGAAAAAAAAAATGAATATAATGCCAGACAGATGCTGCCTGACGCTGGTTTTCTAATGAACCTGTAGGGACAAGTGACGAGGAGTACAAACAGTTTCAACATACCTAATTGATAATTTATATACTTATAAATAAATAAACTAGTAACTTCAACAGGTTCCAATGACAAAAAATCATGCATAGTTTATTGTTTGGGTTCCTATGGAGAGATATTAGGGAAAGGGCAGTGACCGCTATTGCCACGCTAAAACGCGACAACTATAGCTGTAATTTTGCTATAGAGCGAACTCATCGCGTACAACGGCCAACTGAATAATTCCATTTATAGGTCGTAATAACGCATCGGTATGTCACAATACGTCCATAACTCACTAGTAGTAGTAACATGTTAGTCCAATGTCTATGTGCCTCAACTACCCATATCCGGATGATTCATAGAACTTACGCAACTTGATAAGAAATTGATAAATACTGTTTACTTTTACACACATAAATTACTGTGACAGTTATATTGTATTATTTTTGCAATAGTGATGGTTTTTTGATTATGCATTTAGGATAAAACCGTTTACATAATTAATTAATTAGCTGAATGTGTAGAAAAACGCAAAGATAAAAAATACAAACTGGTTATTTATTTTACGCCATACAATAAGAAATTAATCAATCAAACTACCTAGCCTTTTCCATACTACGTTGGGGTCGGCTTCCAGTCTGACCGGATGCAGATGAGTACCAGTATTTTATAAATGTGTTAGTAAATTATTAGAAAATGTTTTAAAAAAAGTACGTATTAGTAAATCAATAAATGGTAGTGCCTAATTTTATTTCCACCTAAATAGTAAAAAATTCAACTATGAAAAGTAACACTCGGAAGGGTATAAAAAGTAGGATAGATAGGGTTCCCATGCACTGGATGCACTGTACAGGGTGTACCAAAACGGTGTGACAAAGTTAAGGGTGTGGTACAGACCATCAAACTGAACAACTTTCTCCATGGGACCAACATCGCAATCGTGATAAAATTATCAACTGTACCACAGAAACTTCCGATTATATTTTCGCGATAACGATGTTGGTCCCATGGAGAAAGTTGTTCAGTTTGATGGTCTGTACCACACCCTTAAGTTTGACCACACTTTTCTGGTACAGACAACAGCACATCAGGGGCTAAACTGACAAATTTCTCCAAATGAGTTTAAACCTTAAAATGTTATTGGTTAAGTTCAAAATCGAATGAGAAAAATTTACAGTTTGTAGTAACTTGACCAGTTTTGTATGAGATGCGTATGCGTAAAAAAAACTGGTAGTTTTCTATGGACAAATGCAGAATTGAGCTGAATAAGTGTAGTTAGTCCCTTAGACTATTCTTCAAAATCTTTGATGCCAGTGAGAACTATGAAAAGGCAGAGTGAAAAAATGCAAATTGTAAGCCATTACGTTAGTTAAAACTTCGCGTTCACACTGTTATTTTGCACAATGTCAGATTTCAAGATTTTAAAGTAACATAATTGAATTTTTCATTATAAAAAGCTATAAGTAGTATTATGTCTACCTATACACACATTTTATCTACCACAACACGTAAGTACATGCTCAATAAAAATATCACTCACAAATCACACTTAATATTCTGTATAGAATAGGTTGCCAAGTGATGGACCGGCATCCAGGAGGGGCTAGAAACCATAGCAACCAATATACCTTGGTTAATTTTAGGATATGTAAACACATGACTACAAACTAATACATTGTCAATTCTGACATTTTAGTAGTCCTACATTGTCGCAAACATGGATTAGTTAAAAAATGAAGTGCTAACACAATCATCTAGAATACAAAATATCACCTATTGTTAAATGAAACAAAGTCAATATGACATGAGACTACCTAATTTACCTATAAGAAAGTCTCAGATTTTGCTGATTACATAAGTGAGTTAGAGAAAGTTCCAGAAGGTTAACCCATGGCCAATTATGGCATTAAAAGTCAGAGGGAGAACAAAAGAAGGTGCCGCGTCGTACGTGTCTTTCTCAGTCGTCTAGATAACCAACAGTCGCGCCTGCAGTAATCACTCCATTCGCTTACTACTTACTCTGTGGCTACATAAAAATGACAAGAACAGTGAAGGGCAAAAGTATGTATAAGTGATGAAATTCAATGATTTTCTCAATAGAAATTTTGAGAGCTGTGCATTATGCCATCTTTGCACACAATATGAATGAATTGTATCACTGTATCACATTAAAAAATTTACACAGATACAAGAACCTCAGTTTCAAATTTTGCTAACTGTACATATTTCTTTGCCCTTGACTGTACACACTAGACTGACAGGCAGCTGTATTGATGTAATTCTTTAGAAATAATGTTTAAGAGTTAATTTCTGAGCCTGTGCAGTCCCAGCTGCCTTGATTATGAAATGTTAGTAAAAAAGATAGTAGTATTTTCTCACCTGACAGGTGGAGATCTTTCCCGGTGTGGTGAGTAAGGCATGGGCAGGGTGTGGTGCAACGAAGGCTCCCTGACGAAAGGCCGGTGGCGCGGAGACTCGTGGCGCATCAGCGGCGTCGTGGACGGCGACACCGGCGAACACGAGCCCCCATTCCTCAGCGGAGACGATCCCTTCTCCCACTCGCTCACAGGCACCTGCTGGTATCTCTGAGGACTCGCAGGCCTCATCGGAGGCTCCTCATGCATGTTATCATCTGGAGACACACTCTCCAAACTCGCTGATCTTGACCTATTCTTTGACTTCTTCTTCTTCTTTTTCTTATCTTTTTTCCGCTTGTCTTTCTTCTTCTTAAAACTACCATGGTCATCAAACTCTGGGTCCCGTTCATCATACTCTGTGCGTCTCTTCCTTGGCACAGATGAATCCCTCAAAGAAAACTCCTCAGCAGCTCGACGACTCGTTGTTGTCACTGATATTGTCTTGTTATCTACAAATGTACGGATGGAATGGGACTTCCTCGTCCTATCAAGGTCATCAGCGATATGCCTGCTGATTGAACTTGTTTCACTATCAATTTCACCAGCCTCTGGGGCTGATAACGCCTCCGAACTGACATCAGAATACTCCACAAGAGGTTTGAGAGAATTTACTGTAGCATAAGATTGTTCATGGGAACTACCTGAATATGACTTATGTTTCTTGTGAGTTCGCTTCTTATGCTTCTCCTTGTGGTGCTTGGTATGCCTCTTATCGTAGCCTCGGTCCATGGCCCACTGGGGCGGCGCCCCCCTGTGTCGACACTTCACATCACTTCAACTGGAACATAAAAATCATTTTATGACAAACATCTTATTTAGGATTGTACCAAATAAAAGCATAAGTAATTAGAAATTATAAGCAATAAGCTGTATAAAGTTCATCATAATATCGCACAAATAACACAAAAAATAAAATAAATTAATGGTTAGTACATACCTACAGAACTTCACAAAGTTGATGTAAATAAAAGTACCTACATGATCGGTGATTGTCAAGCAGTACTAATTATGGTTGACTGTACCCGCATATAAATCTAAGCACGTAGACAAAAATTATGAAGGTACACAAACAAAATTCAGGAGTTCTTAAATCAAAATAGAAAACACTTCACTACACAACAATTGGTTACTGAGAAAATTAATTACAAAATAGCAAAATCTAAAAATAAAATGTCGTAAGCACTCGCGATTTTTGGTAATTCCAAAAAATTATAAACAAATCACGGCAATGCACAAGCACATGCAATAAGAATGTAGAATAAGGACTTACCTGAGTAATAAACGGACGTGCGTCCGTCACACGCACGTTAAATACTTTTGCAATATAATACGAATTGTGTAAGCTAAGGTATTAGTTTCTCGTATATTTTATACAGTTTCAGCAGGCTTTCTGCCCGTAATATATAGTAATCTTAGTTCTTTACTCTTTATATAATCTTATTTCGCTAATCATAATCATGAAGAGCGCATAATTCATGTAATTACATCGGATTTATATTAGGACCAAGAACGTCGATTTTAGTCAGCCATTTGCTTTTTTTCATTCATTTTCTTTCATCATCGTTTAGTGTTGTCCTCATTTGAACAATGTGGTTAGGTTGGCAGCAACTCAAACTCGACGGAAGACGGAATTGACAACTCCAGTCGCTGACTAATAATATTTTAATCGATACTATTCGTTTTCAACCGCACTTATCACGTTTTGCAAATATGCTGTGTATTATTAAATTCATAAGATAAATTACAACTTAGTAATTTTCCAATCTAAAGCGACGCGACGTATTAGTAGCACAATTTGCACAGACCACTCAGGTTTGTGGTTGAAGACACTGTAAATTTAATTTTATCTAAAGGCACACCATAAGAAGTTTTACAAATTTTTATTTATTTATTCAACAAACTTATCAAACAATAGAAATATTTTTTAACGTAAATGACTAACTAACTAACTATACAAATAAATACAAAACGACACTTAGGCGTCGAAGTACTCGTCCGCATCGATGTCATCCGGAAACGTGCCCAGAAGACTGGCAGCATTGCCACGTTGAATGGCAATGCTAATTCTTTGGCCAAAGAACGAGCCAGCCCTCTGGTCACGTGAAGCCTCGACCAGTCGGCGAGAAATTTAAATTTTTTTACAATAATTTTTTTACACGGCGGGGCAGTGTAAAAATTTTAAAGAGTGTAATTTCAACATTACACACTTTATTGCCCAAGAAACAGAAGTGTAGGTACCTAAAGTTTTTTTTATATGTTAGCATAGCTATACATTTCTAGATCACAACATTATAGATAAAAAGAGTTATTCATTAATTTTATTGTAATTGTGATAGTTTTGTTACCGTCATAAGAAATCGATTTCTGTAGTGATAACAATTCGACCATATCTTTCACAACACTAATATTTTTTGATTGTGTTGGCGGAAAATTCAAAATCTAGCAATTCCACTAAAATGTTTTGAGTATCGCTTGGTTAAAGTCGTTTTTGTAAGACCAATAAATAATTTAAATTATTTATGTTAACCACATTTTATTTGAAATCGTAAATTGTAATTAAATCAAGTAAATCACATAATGAGTAAACATTTTTAAATCATGTGCATCCGCCGGAAATTTTGTATTCCTTTTCTCAGAGCATCGTTGTGTAAGTTAAAATTTTGAAAACATTTTGAATATTTTATGTGTGTGTCAATTTAAATTTCCACAAAATAACCAATAAGAATAAAAATATTAAAGAATCTGTTATTCTATGGATTAATATATTATCCTCGATTAATAAATGTTTTGAAGAAGTTGATGCTGCATTAAATGATACGAAGATGTGCCTCACTTACCATTAAAAAAAATATCCAATCATGGTAGAAATAATTTTGGGTGAGATTATATTATTTCATTAAAATGTGATTTATCATTCAATATCATTAATTAAATAAAATAAATACTATCCATTTCATATTATAGTATGTACAAAAAACGAAATACTTGAGCTTATTTAGATCAGCGTTCATTTATTTTTTTTGCGTTTTAATAGATTTTTACCTATTCATATGGTAACTCTGTATAGTTCGCGTGCGATTTGCGTCCTAGCGCTATAGCATTTATTTTGCTGATTATTTTATAGAATATTAAAGTTATATTTAAATACAACACTAATTTATGATCAACACAATGTGTAGTGATTTAATAAGATAGCATCTACGTTAGTATTGTCACGGAATTAGTCACAATGACCCCTGAGTTCACGGCTGCTATTGCTAGTACATTGTGATATTACCCAATATGGGAAAGAAATTACAAATAATTTAGCAATTAGTGTTGTTTATTTATTTTATTTAGTTTTTGTACAACGTCTGCGAACCTTTGGTGGTTGGATGTAGATCAGAATATTATATTATGATTACAAATGGTCATTTTAAAGTCATTGAACCTATGCGCGGCGTGGTGACACTGTGCAGTGACTTGTGAATCGGAAATATGTAAATAAACATGAACGATATAAGCTTGAAAATAGTGGAATCTCCGAAGAGCCACGGTGGTGTTGATGTGTCTCCGTCGGGGGATGCAGGTGCCGACAATGAGGTTGATCCGCTGGCTTTAGACGAACCCGAAGTTGACCGAGTCAAGGAGCCGGTATTGCTGGACGCGGTGCTCGAGAAAGTTGACGAAGAAAAGGCGGGAAACTGTGATGATAATGCCAAAGAAAAAGTGATAAGTGAGAGCCAGAATGGAAGTAGTGATAGTTTCGTAAATGTCCAGTCTGAGAACGCGAAAGGTAATGCAGTTTTGTGCCTAGATATTCACACATTATGCCTGCTACAATACTATACTTTATTTGATACATTGTACATTATTGATGGCTTTAATTTTATACAGAGGCATCTTACACCTTGTTTTATACCTCTAAAAGCATTTGAAGAATGTAAATGATTGCATGTTCAGTCAGTATATGTTGAGATAATTTAGTTCCATTTGAGCAATTTCACTTTTCTATTAGCTACTGCAATGCAATATACTTACTGCACTTGAATCATAAAAAGTTATACAATTCTACAACAGGGCAGAGGTCAAGTAGACTCAATTGAAAGCATTTGTATTATATTTAGAAGAATGTCTACTGTTTTTTTTTTTGTGTTTATTTTTTGCACTGTGATACTATTAAATGTATTGCTTACCTGCTTGGTCTCCCTATCTAAGGAATCAGTTTCAATAAACTAAGATATCCAGTAACCCAAAAGTCAGACAACTAATCTAACCAAAGGTGCACCCCTTAAGTGGGTTGTGGATGTCAGATAGGCAGTTTTTCAATGTAAAATTCTGGTATTCAGTTGAAGCTGGTTGGACTTGCAGTTGACCCCAACAATGTTGGGCTAAAATGACATTCATGTTGCAATAACCGATAAACATCCATGCTTGAGCATGGAAGTAAGACTATTTTAGTGAAAATCCTAGCAGATCCTCAATGTCAACACCAGCCTATTATAGTTCCACTGCAGAGCAAAAGCCTCTTCTCCTACAGTGAAGGCATGAGCATTGATCATTGCTCTTGCTCAAGGAGGTTTGGCAATTTCAGATTTATATTAAAAACTATCTAACCCAACAGACATTGTCCTATCCAAATTTCAATAATTCATACAAAATTCCCATGGAAAATGCATTTCAGTTTTCCCAAATTTTCCAATCTTAACTGCAACTTAACAAATGTTTCTCTTCATAAGAAACTTCCTCGGACTTTAATGAATATTTGAAAAAAAAAAAAAATTGCCAAATCGGCCCAGCTGTTCCCAAGTTTTGTGCTTAGCAACAAACATTTAGCCATTCATTTTTATTTATAAAGATGAAAGAAATTACTTTCATAATTATATCATAATGAATCTAAAGCTACATCATTTTAGCAATACCATATAAAAGAAGATGATGAAAGTTGAGAGACAGCATGTAGGCTTTAAGACACCTATTATTCTAAATTCAGAATGTTTGTATCTTTCATTATGACCATTTCTATTGTAGTTAGAAAGAATTTTAATTGCAGAGAAATCATAAAATCATTTCCAGAAAAAATATCCAAACTATTTATTTATTTATTTTTATAACTATAATCATGCACATTTAAGCAAAAGTAAGCAATGGTACAATAGACTACCTTTTGCACATGGTTTTGCCCGTGTGGAGGCCGGAAATAAAATACCATAATTATTGTAATTCTTCATGAAAAAATACTTCATATTTTTATGTGCCAACTTTCATGGTGATTGTTCAAACGGTGTTGGAGTTGAGCTTGCATATTACTATTGGATATACATAATATGGGACAATGCATGAAAAGCAATGAAATTACCAATATTGTATCACTAAAACCCTTAAAATCTTTCAGAGGAATTGATCAAAGAAGAGAATAGTCGCACAGTGGTTGCGGAAACCCTTTCCCCTGAACCAACAAACCAAACAAACAATGAACCTGCAACAGTTACTACAGTCCCGGTACCAGAATTAGTTGAAAAACCAGTTTCATCAGAAAATGTGGTTGTAGAAGCTGTGGTCCCAAAAAAGGAACCAAGTCCTGTGAAAGAGGAACTTATGGTTGTTGAGGAACCAAAGAAGTTGGAACCGGAAGCTGATGCGGATATGACCGAAGTGGTTACGGTTGAAGAAAAGGTGGAACTAAAAGTGGAGAAACCTAAACCAAAGCCAATGAATGGGGATGTTGCTAAGGTGAGTGATGTGGTAATTATTATAGTTCAAGAATTGAAAGAATTTTACAATAAGTGTAGTGTTGTCTCTGTGTATTTCATGTGGTCACAGAGTATTTAGTAGTGAAATGGAATGACATCCTATGAAATTGAAACAGCCTAGTGGTCAGTGGAGACTGTGGAGAGAACTTACATATCTGAACTACTTAGCAAAATAACTATATTATTCATCCCTTTTTTTCTTCTTATATGATAAAAATTTCTGTATAAAAATGCTGCTTTTAACAGCGAAAATTGTCATGGTCATGTTGAGATGATGAATGAAAGGCTACTATATAAACCAAAGGTATTTAGAAGGCAGATGTGAGTGGAAACGCCGGGAGGGGACACCCTAGGCTAGGAGAACATATTATACTGACCTTATTGGTGATGTTCTTCAGAAAGGTCAGGTGCGTAGTACTCGCAACCGGCGTGCGTGTCATGATCTGAAGGCAGTTCCCGTTTTTTTAACAACGTTCGCAATCTCATTTCAGTCTCAATCTGTCAAAAATTGTATAGCGTTTACCTACATTTTTGACGTTTGATTGTCGCTGGCATGAGATTGCGATTACGAGTTGAATTTGAACGTAGACGAGGCAAAAGGAGTATGTAAGGATCGTAGCATGTGGCGTTCTGTAGTTTCTGCCTACCCCCATGGGAAGTAGGCGTGAGTTTATGTACCTAATTGTATAAAAGCTTTTTGGCGCTAAACTCGCCATCTTGCAGTAGCAGAGGTTCTTTGTCCCTGTACACCTTAAGTTTGCGTGATTTTATGTGTATAATTACATGTGTTTATCTTTTTCCTTACTTTCTCCATCTTCACAGGCCGTATTCATTTGGTGATTTTTACTAGATATCACTCCATTTATTTGCTACTCTGTGACTTTAGTAGAATTTGAAGCATTTTGTTAATGTAATACATTTATGCATACTCGAAATATTTATAGGTCATTCAGATGTAAGTGCTTGTGGCTAAGTAATAACAGCCGCACGGGTCGATCGATCAGGTTAAGCTGCGCTTGCCGTGGTTGGTCCGTGGATGGGTGACCATCTTTACATGCCTAGGCAGATGATGATGGGTCATTCAGATGTAAACACAGATACTTATACATATATAACTACTAGCTGTTGCCCGCGACTTCGCCCGCGTGTATGTCAGAAATTATCCCACGGGAACCTTCTACCGGGATGATAAGTATCCTATGTCTTAATCCAGGTTATAAACTATCTGTATACCAAATTTCATCCAAATCCGTTCAGCCGTTTTTGCGTGATTGAGTAACAAGCATCCAAACATACAAACTTTCACATTTATATTACTTATAAGTATGTAAGTTAAATATTAATGTATTATACATAATAGGTCTTTACCTATGAAATTGCCGTTTTGTACTTCGATCAATAATAGCACTAGATACAGGATCAGGAACAAAAATAAGTCGCTGTAGTGGCCACGTTTACACACACATAAACATTTACATTTGTTACTACGAAATATAGAAAAAAGTTTTATAATATTTACAACTTCAATTCATTATAAACCTTAACAATCAAACATAAAGTTTAATTACGATTGCAAAATATTTATATTTAAGTCCTTCTATCATCGGAGAAAGGTAAAAGCAATAAATTAAAAATGTCGCTTGAAAATAATAGGTCATTTTTATAATAAGTACAAAAATATTTATTCTAAAGTGTACTTAAAACTTAAGCAATAAGGTTAAAAACATTTTGTTGAAAATTTTGTGCTTACTCTATTTTGGAACTAGACATAATTCTTGGTATTTACATTTCAATGCTCAGAACACAGTAAGTATTGAAAGATGTAGAGTAGCAGAATAATAATATATTTTTTAGGCCAAGGTTCGTTTTATATGGTAGCAAATATTTTTGACCGATTTTTAAAAGTAGAAGGAGTAAATTAGTACAATAGTTATTTTAATTTTGATTATTAATTTGATAATTAATTATTTTAATAAAAATATTAAAACAAATTGTTGAATTTTTACAAGGTTTATATATTTCTTCTCCTCTTTCTTTCGTGACAATAGATACCCATTCTGCATTGCGAAATGGGTCACTAGGAAATCTACAAACAAAAACAACATATAAAGTAACAATACTACTCCATGCATTTCCCTGTTCCCGAACAGTCGATGTTTGAAATAAGACCACAAAAGTATTTGTGTTTTTATTTTTCGGGCCGTTTTTGAAGCGCTTATCGGGAATCTAGTACTATTATTGATCGAAGGTTTTGTATGAAAAAATTTAAACCAATTTTTTTCATGCATTTTTTATTTGTATTAATCGAAGTAATCACCCATGCAATCAATGCATCTTTGCCAACGCAGTGGCAGTTTATTGATGCCCTTCTTAAAGAAATCAGCTGGACGGGAGGCAACAAATTCTTCAAAGGCATTTTGTACTGCCTCTCGGGTATTGAATTTTTTTCCCGCCAAGAAGTTATCCAAATTCTGGAAAAAGTAGTAGTCTGTAGGCGCAAGGTCTGGTGAGTAGGGCGGATGACGGAGAGCTTCCAACCCCAGTTCTTGCAACTTGGAGACCGTCTGCTGTGCAGTATGAGGTCGCGCGTTGTCGTGCAGGAGCAGCGGAAACGAGCGATTGACCAATGCTGGTTGGAGATGTGCCAGCTTCTCCATCATTGTGTTCAGTTCTTCACAGTACACATCTGAAGTAATGCTCACCCCGTTTGGTAAGAAGCTGTGATGAATCACACCGGCGCTAGACCACCAAACAGTGACCATGACTTTTCTAGGAGTAAGTTTTCGTTTAGGGCATTGTTTAGGTGCTGAACCAGGATCCAACCAACTTGCTGAGCGATGCGGTTATCAAACAGAATCCATTTTTCATCGCAGGTAACAATGCGGTTCAAAATTCCTTCATTTGTGTGTCTGTTGAGCAGTGCAAGGCACGTCTCGACGCGTACTTCGCGCTGGCGATCATTGAGTTCGTTGGGCACCCATTTGTCAAGCTTTTTTACCTTGCCAATTTGACGCAAATGGACCAATATTTTTTTGTCGCTAACGTCGAAAGCTGCTGCTAATTCAGCCGTAGATTGTGTATCATCAGCTTCCACAATCGCCTTTAATTCGTCATTGTCGACCAAAGTCTTCGGACGACCGCGAGGTTCATTTTTCAGGTCGAAATTTCCAGAACGGAAGCGAGCAAACCAATAACAAGTGGTGCGTTGGTTTGTAGTGTTAGCTCCGTAAACGTCGTTGATGTTGCGTGCCGCTTGTGCCGCGTTGCTGCCACGACGGTACTCATATTCCATAATTACTCGAATTTTTAACGTATCCATGATGACGAAAAAGATTGAAATGCGATGAAAATGTAACACTAATCAATAAACAAATGACTACTTTTGGAAAAAAAAATCCATGTTTTTAAAATAAAATTAATTTGAAATTAGAATTCTTAGCCAAACAAAAATTATTTTGATTTGAAATGGCCAGTACTGAAGAACGGCAATTTCATAGGTAAAGACCTAATATAAACCTTCCGGAATAAATTCTCTAAATGATAGTGAAAACCGCATCAAAATACGTTGCGCAGTTTAGAAGAACAACGCGGCCACACAGACAGACACGAAAAGCGACTTTATTTTATAATAAGTATAGAAGTAAATATACACTTCAAACAGTCCACTTGTAAGTTAGTATGTACTATGTACCTTTGATATGTGTATGGAACAGTAGTAGAATGGAACCAAAATGATGCTCGTCTATACTCCATTTGAAATAAGATTAAAACTCAAACTCAAAACTCAAACTCAAAGCATTTATTTCAATTAAACCAATTTTAGGCACTTTTGAATTGTCAAGGGGTCGGTCAGTCAGAAAGATGAAGCTAGGCGCCCATTCCAAAGCATAGTAGGTACCTATGGAGAAGAACGGGCAAGAAACTCCACGGACACTCTTTTAAATCAAGATATGGTTACAAAATAATGGTTACATCATTCATGTTGAAATTTTACAATTTTACATCATTCATGTTTTTAGATGAATCTTTTCCTTTCATTCTCATTGTTTTTTAAATACCCGCGGTTGCTGATTATTGCTATGCCAGTGCAAAAACCTTCATTTTCCTTCACCTTATAATATATCGGTCTTTGGAAGGCGGTATTAATACGTTAAATCAAAGACAAATAATATAAAATTTCGTTTATTACATTAATCGATGAAAACTAAACTTAACTCTGCATTTGACCCAACCGCTTGCGCATAAAAACTTGTTGCAAAACGACCTTCCGTGACACTTGATCTCAACCAAGGTCACGTTACCCAAGCCGTTGGCGAAATTAAACAATATGGCGTTATTGTGCTCCGTCTACGGCAGCTTCGATAAATACAATGTTATAATTTATTCTGAAAAACCTCTTTCAATAATTCTGCTTCGGAACAGTCTGCAGATCATCGCTGATTACGATTTGGAGACTGTTCCGAAGCAGAATTATTGAAAGAGGTTTTAAAAAGGCGATTTTTAATGACAATAATAATTTGTACGAATATATGTAAAAAAATGTTGCTGTGCGGCAACCAAAGAGGTCCGAAGGAGGCGTGGTTAGCCCGCGAATGCTCTTGCGCTGAACGCGCCGCTCCCTCGTCGGCTCGTCCGATGCTCTTACGTCTAAGTACTTACACTTATTTATTTTTGCGCGTAGAAGTAGTGTGCTCATGACTTGAAATGAACAAGGTCAAGTAAGGTCAGAAATTGAGGTCATGACATGGCACTTCATCATCTGCCTAGCTAACTATGTTGGGGTCGGCTTCCAGTTTAACCGGATGCAGCTGAATATCAGTATTTTACATGGAGCGACTACCTTTCTAACCACCACAACCCAGTTACTGGGCAATAAGATACCCCTTGGTAAGACTGGTTGTTAGACTTTCGGGCTTCTGACGATCCGTAACGACTATCAAAGATCCACGAATGACAGAGTCCAACATGACATGGAACTTATATATAACTATTTGCAATTCTTAAAATAGAGGACATGTACAACTTTGTCAGTTCCCTAATTTAAGACCCTTTTAAGTAGTATGGCTAAAATTTTCAGGATCCCAAGGATTTAGTTTAGTTAATAATATTATGAACACACTATCAAAAAGAAAACTTTAAAATAAGACAGCCATCGTTAATATCTCTGCCAGACATCGGGAAAACTCGTCACTCGACTAGCAATCAAGTGTAGCATAAGCATAATCAGTCTATAACGGTTCCACTGCTGGGACACAGGCTACTCTGTGAGAGGGAGTGGGTCGTAATCCACCACGCGGGCCCGATGCGGGTTGGTAGCTGTCACAATGTCTTCGATTTTTTGGTTCTAGGACATGCCGGTTTCGTCACGATGTTTTCCTTCACAGTTTTGAGAGCAGTGGTGATAAAGTATAACAATTATTAAAACGTCTGGAGAATTTAAACATCTGCACAATGCAAAGGCCGTTTAAAATAAAAGTACTCAGTAACGCAAATTACAGCTGTGCAAAGAATTAATATTGTGAACTAGCTTCTGCCCGTGACTTCCCGTGAAATTTCTTATTTTAACATTAAATTTATCCTATGATACTCGGCAATACTGTAGCTCCATTAGTGAAATAATTTTTGGAATCGGATCAGTAGTTCCGATGATTACCCCCTACAGACAAACTCACAAGTTTTACCTCTATAATATTAGTACGTATAGACTTTACAGGGTGTACCAGGAGGGTGTGGTAAGACTATCAAATTGAACAACTTTCTCAATGGGACCAACATCGTAATCGCGAAAAAATAATCAGCCATCCCATACATTTGCGTCGAGTAGTTACTAGGTTTTGATGTTTTGTATGGGACAGTTGATAATTTTTTCGCGATAACGATGTTGGTCTCATGGAGAAAGTTGTTCTGTTTGATGGTCTGTACCACACCATTAAATTTGACCACACCTTTTTGGTATAACCTGTAGATGTACTAACTGTTGCCCGCAGTTGCGCAGTTGACCAAGTTTGGTCATAATAAAAATAATAAGTAGGTACCATCGGCATACTTTCCGGTGAACCACTTTTCAACCTTATTTCGTTAGTAATAAGGTCGAAAAGTGGTTCACCGGAAAGTTTGCCGATGGTACAGTCCGCGAGGCCTAAGCTGAGCTTTGCATTTGTGTGAGTGCACATAGATAGTGTAGGTGTGGCGTCCTAAAGCGCGACGCGTCCTTTGCTTAGTTTAAAACCGGTTTATACTACTTTTTGGCAATCGGCCTGAGGCTTGGTGCGTCCCTCGCGCGACGTAACTCCTCTTCTTTGGTGATCACTCACACAAATGCAAAGCTCAGCTTAGGCCTCGCGACAATCAATTAAATTCTGTTTCGTGAAAAAAGTTTTGAGTATGAATGTGGATAGAGAATGTCTACAGGGTCAAATTAAATTAGCTAGTTAAACTCCACAGACGTGACGTATTGATAGCTGAAGTTGATTAAACATTATTTTTAAATTATATTAGACTAGCTTTTTCCCGCGGCTTCGCCCGCGTGGATGTCGGAAAATATCCCACGGGAACGTCCTACTGGGAATTCCTTCCTTATTCCTTGTCTACATTATAAAGGGAACCTTTGCGTAACATTTCAGCTTTCTAGGTCCAAGGGTTTGGGCTGGGCATTGATGAGTCAGTCAATCAGGACTTCTCTTTTTATTTATATATATAAGGATATTTTAATTTGACTTTGTATAAAAGTAGAGAAAGACCTAAGAAACGATACATGGAATGTTTGAAGGATGATATGGCTAGAATGAGGATACATTTTGAAATTACTGCTGTTAGAAATGTGTGAAGTGGAGGAAAACGATAGCTTGCTGCTCTGACCTCAAATAAATTGAGCTATAAGGGCAGGGGGATGATTAACTAAAACCCTTTGTTAGATCCTCCTAGAGGATGAGTAGGTATCGCAAACCCCTTCTTTATTGCACCCCAACAGTCTCTACGCCCTCTTTAGAACATAACATAAAATTAAACTTTTAAACTTTCGCGATTTGTACACATTATAAACAAAATTGAGAACGGAGCTGAGCTATCATCAGTCCTCCCGTGACCACGATCGCTGCAAGGCGGTCGAAACGTCGGGAAACAAGTAGGTACCTGTATACCTCGTAAAAAGGAATGTCGCGAGAAGACCCGTTCTCAATTTTGTTTGTAATAACATATACCATACCATATACTTATTGTACCTTTCAATAAGTTCTACGGTTTACGCTGAACCACTGTTACAAATGGGATTCATCAAAGACAATGTGCTAAATTTTTTTCTCTTTCTAGGAGGAACAAGGAACAAAAAGACGGTCAAGCGAAGAAGTTGACACAGAGTCTCCTCTAAAGAAGCTCTGTATAGAAGTAGAGAAGACGTTTCCTCAACACGACACGATGATCAACGACTACATACAGACAGCCACGAAAAACAACGTAGATGAAATACAGAGGCATACAGAACAGCTACTGTCTGAGATACAGACGTTAAGAGAACTCGCGCAGAAGAAAGAACACGAGTGGAACAACATACTACACCTCAAAAAGGTCAAAGAGGAAATACTTCTCCGGCTTTTAAGACGAAAACAGGTGTTATCCTTCGAGAAATCTGCAGAAATCAATGGTGCTGAGCGAGATAGAGATCCGTTCGACTATCTAAACCAAGCTAAGAATTTAGCTATAGATAAAAGTGACGAGATCTCAGGGTTGGCGCTCAAACAACCAGGCTCAAACATCAGTCCGATGATGCAGACTCCAATCATGCCAGTTACGTCTCACTACAACCCCATGGCAGGGTTACCGCCGCCTTACGACAAAGCGCACATGTCGATGCCAAAACCAGTATTCCCACAGCAAATGATGATGCCTGGTCACTTAACTGGGTTCCCAAGAGACATGAATGGGCAGCTACCTTCGAGTTTCGGCCTTCCTATGGGCCGTCAAGGTCCTACCAAGGATGTAAAGTCGATAATAGCTGATTATAGGCAAAGGAATCCAGAAGTGACACCCAGAAGGGGTCGGAGAATGAAGTCTATACTCAATCCCAATATGATGAATGCGCCGCGACCAATAGCCCCGAAACTGGATGGTATGAACAATTTGAACAGCCTAAACATGCTGTTTAATAATCTAGATATGGTAAGTGTTTTTTATTGCTATTTTATTTTGTTTTAATGCAGTGTTTTACAGCAATTTAATGTAGTTATCACTACGAAATGAGTCATTCATTGTTAAAATAAGATAACAATTTATCAAAGTGAACTATTTCTGTGCTTAAATCCGTTATTGCACAAGGGCCTCAATCTTTGTTAACCTTTCAGTTCCAAATTATATTTGACTCGATATGTCAGCAAAATGAACAATCCCAAAGGCAAACCCAAAATCATAATTTCCAACCTTTTTTTTATCATAAAGTGGAGACTTATAATAACATACCAACAATTTTACCACCTTTTTATGTTCCCGAAAACGTGAAAATAAATCGTACAAAAATTCTTCCCCTCAAAAAAGTTTTGTTTCGTACCCACTAACGTTATATGTACTGCAAAACGCCACTACGAATCATCTCATGGACGCTATTCTGAAGTCTATTTTGATTGTGGTTTTGTTACATTATCATAAACTGGCTTTTGCCCGCGGCCTCATCCGCGTGGATGTTTGAATATATTCCACGGGAACGAAAATCTTTCCTTATTCCTTATCTACATTATAAAGGGAACCTCTGTGCAAAATTTCAGCTTTCTAGGTCCAAGGGTTTGCGCTGGGCGTTGATGAGTCAGTCATTCAGTCAGGACTTCTCTTTTTATTATCATAAATCAATGAAAAGCTTTACAAAATTATAATCATGATTTCATGAAATCATGAGATTTGAGATGAATAATTCTAACTTATGGAGTTGTATTGCTGATTGTAATGATTATAATTCTGCAAAGCCGTATTAGTTACGGGCGCGAATCATATTTTAATCAACATACAACCTGACACTAACCTGCAAATTGCAAAAAACTTAAGAAAATTTGGAATTTTGCAGGCTGCGGCGCTATAGCGCATCCCCTTAATGTAACAGAGCATATAAAGCCAAGTTACGATACCATTTCGCCTTAAAACATGCTTTAATTTTTTTCTAAAACCATATCTACCTAACTTCAACATCGTTCGAACCTAGCATAGTCTATAGTTAGAACTTCAGCCGAGTCAATAATCTAATTTGTAATTTTGTTCCTTGACCCCAATTGTCAATGACTGTCTGTGGCATGGAACAGTATTGGCCCACATGTTATGGCGAATAGACGTGTATTGTGGGTAGTTGAGGGATGATGACGTGGTATGTTCACACTTCACGGCTCTCTGATATGATCTATGTACTAATGTTATGTAAACATAGTTTAATGAATGAATGACGTCTTAGCTATGTTCAGTGTCAATCAATGCGATTTCCATAAATAAAGATTAACAATATTTTTTTTTGAAGTAGTAATAACACAATGACAACGACGAGAGGTGGTAAGTTCGTACCCCATTACTTTTTAAGCCGTGTATGCACGAACGAACAAAAATATGGTGAACACGAACATCGAACACTTTAAATGTTCAACAGGGTTCTGAGTGTCCTCAGATGATCCGTGTTCAATGTTCGTGTTCACCATGTTATGTTCGCTCGTGCGGACACGCCTTTAAACTTCGAAAAGGAATCGTCAGCCTATAGCAGACCACTGCTGGATCCTCTAACACACACTCGCACTCTTTTATTATCCGACTGACCCAAAAGGAGGGTAATGTTTTTCGCGCGTATGTATGTTTGTTTGTTTGTCCGTTCCATTGTGACCTGTAGCCTAAACGGCTTGACCGATTTTGAAATGTGTCGTTAGATTCGTTCATTGCGCAAGTGTCAATGGGTACATTAAAATTATAAAGAATCAAAGTGGCGGATTTTTGATGCAAAATGTAAGTCTTCAAATAAAAAATCTCCCAAACCTATCGAGTGGGGTATTAAAATGAAGGGTTTTAATTACAAATTATATTTAAATGTAATGGAATGGTAAATGACAAAGAAACAATCCCGAACTTTTGAAGTGAGTGAGGTAAGCATGACATTGTTTGGAGACAAAATAGGTCATCTTGTTTTTTTTTAAAGTTCACTTTTTACGCAGTCGGGTTTTTTGATTTTTTTGGGGATGTGCTGTGGTTTCCCGCGAAATTCATTTTTTTTTGGGTTTTTTGCAATTCGCAGGTCCGTGACAGGTTATATCTTGATCAAAATATGATACGCGGCAATAAAACATATGTAAGTATTTTTATAATTTTAACCATGAAAATCATCAATACATCTCTCTAAGTTAGATTTCGTGCAGATTCGTCGAACGAACGAAATCTAACGACTCTGCACGAAATCTAACTTAGAGACTGACACGGACCTGCAAATTGCATAAAACGCAAGAACATTTGAATTTCGCGGGCTACCACTGCGCATGCGCATCCTCCTTAAATTTATTTTTTTTAACTTTGTTAACTCTGTCATCAGCCAATCTGGTCCTGACCATACGCTGATACTCAATCGTAAATAAAACGTGTGCACCTTTCCAATAGACATTATAATTTAAAACTGTTAACTGCGAAAGCGGCGCATCGTACCTATCATAAGGTACTTATAGGGCTGGGTCGGGTCATTGCCCTGCATGGAGTCTTGGAGGCTACATAATAAATAAACTGTTGACGACCTATGCCTATCCAAGCGTTCAATTTGACATGAAAATGAGGTGGTTTTTCTTCGATCTAACATTAATTGGACAGGTATTATTGTTTACGTAATAAATAATCGATGAACATTTGATACTGGTTTTGGGGCCCGTAGTTCGTATTCTGATTACTAGCTTCTGCCCGCGACCTCGTCCGCGTGAAATTTCTTGTTCCCCTGACCCATCGCGTCGCATACCATCACCCGCCCGCGCTATTGTTTTCGCTTAGCATTCTTTTTCTTTTTGCTCGGCTCCTCTTCGGGTCGTAGCGTGATGCTAAATAACCTTTAACCTTCCTCAAGAGTATCAAATGCAAAAAGATTTCTTCAAATCCGACGTTCCAGAGATTAGCGCGTTCAAACAAACAAACAAACTTCAGCTTTATTATATTAGTATAGATATTTGTGGGGCAAACATGGCCAGAGAACCTACAAGACACGAGAGGTTTGGAAGGTTTGCCCAGCAGTGGGACAGAATGAAGGCTAGCAAAAAAGTTCTTATTTGGCTTTGGAACGGCCGCAAAATGACTACTGTCCATATCATCTTCCTCCTGCCCTCATCCCATGTTACTTGGGGTCGACGCAACACGTTTTCTTCTTCCATTCTCCCC
The DNA here is from genome assembly GCA_946251885.1 of Cosmia pyralina. Taxonomy (NCBI): domain Eukaryota; kingdom Metazoa; phylum Arthropoda; class Insecta; order Lepidoptera; family Noctuidae; genus Cosmia; species Cosmia pyralina. The sequence goes on from OX276354.1 coordinate 3,583,359, forward strand.
TGTCAACCGTCACGGTATCATTCACTCCCTTCTCCTTCATATTATTCCTCACACAATCCATCGTCCATCCATCTTTTCTTTGGCCTTCCTCTCCCTCTCCATCCATCAACATTTATATTCATCAATCTTTTAGTCACATGCGTTTCGTCTCTCCTCGACCTCCTCATTGACTACTGCCCATATACGGGTCAATATCTGCCACGGCTGCAATGGGAGACAGTATTGCGTATATAGACTACAATAGTGAAGATAAATTATTGATCTTATGTCATAAATTTATTCATACAAAAAAATGTGCGTTTAAATTTGAATGGATTTATTTGTATGAAACCGTCCCGTAATAATTATTGTTCATTCACAGAACAGTTGGAAAGAGGTGGCAATAATTGTTTTCATTGACGAAGCGATACATCGCGCGTAGTTTGGAATAAAGTAAATGTTTATCTAATTACTTTGTTTTCTTAAATTGATTTAACTATTCCGGGGTATGAAATTTCTTCACTGTTGTAATCTATATACTCAATACTATCTCCCATTGAAGCCGTGGCAGATATTTTTATAGCACCTTAAAAAAAAAAAAAAAAAAAAGATTTGTTGATTTTTTTTGAGGGTTCAATAACCGCTGGTACCTGGTAGTATTGTTACTTGAAGTGTGAGTTGATAAAATCTGTTTTATCGTGTTGAGATATCGATACCCAACACCTCTGCGGAGTTTCTCTAGCTAATTTAATTTGACCCTGTAGAAATAGTGTTTAGACACCGTACAAACACTCACCATCATTTTGCGGCCGTTATATTTATGACTAGCTTCTACCCGCTATTTCCGCCCGCTTAGAATTCAACTATACCATGAAACATACCATATGGAACTCGCCAATAGTGTAGCTTTCTATCAGAGAAAGATTTTATGAAATCGGATCAATACTTCCAGAGATTACCTCTTACAAACAAACAAAGAATTTAACCTCCAACTCATAGGAACGAAGAAGAAAAGACTTGAAAAAGCAGTTTAACCCCGCCAAAAGATTCGGTGAAACTGGACCCAAACTAACATGGCGATGACGTCATTAAAAGATGCCGCCTACCCATAGATAAATATCACTTGTCTCTCCACAATTCCATTGCCTAACTGCATTGCCTGGTGCATATCTGGTATGACTCTAATAATTCTTCTATATCCTTCAATAGTCTCTCTAGCCCCATGAAATCTTTGGGTGTAATCGAGTTGGTCAAACCACGCTGGGGTCGGTGCATTTCATTCATTCATTTGTAATATCACTTTAGACTAGCTTCTGCCTGCTTCGTAAAATTTCTTGTTTTAACATATGACATTCGGCAATTCAGTAGCTACCCATTAGTGAAAGAATTGCCGGAATCAGATTAGTAATTCCGAAGATTATCCCCCTACATACAAACTCACAAGTTTTACCTCTTTATAATATTAAGTATAGATTAAATATTATTATGTATATAATAAGATTTAGATAGCACCGCCTTCTGAAACCCTAGCTTAAGATTAAGAGATAAGTCATTTAAGGAAACATACAATTTAGTCCGTCAATACCAAGTACTTTTGCTACGACATAAAAAAGCTAAGATATCTATTAACCTTTACGACACGAATGTCTATAAGGTGAGTGACGGAGCATTACCTTGACCCAATATATGTTGCGCTAGGATTCTAGCGGCCTTCGATCAATCAACTAGTCGCTAAAGTCCGGTCGCTAAGCAGAAAGAATATCGTACAATGACCCCTCTTTACTTATCTCTGTCGCTCGCGCTCGTGTATTGCCGCATATATTTGTGGGCGAGCGATAGAGATAGGTAGAGCTTATCTACTCTGAAATGACGCGCCCCACTACCGTATTTACCGTAGGTGCGTAGTGTACTAACCTAACTTAACCTAACCCTTCGAGGAATACAGGTAGGTGTGATGTTATGTGTCATAATCTGAGCCTTTTCCCAACTATGATAAGGTTGGCTTCCAGTCTAACCGGAGGCAGCTGAATACCAGTATTTTACATGGAGCGACTGCATAGCTGACCTCCACAACCCAGCAGCTGGGTAAACACAATACCCAACAAATTTAAGTAGTGGAGTGGAGTAGTGGTCATTTCAGAGTGGACAAGCTCTAATGAGGGGTCATTGTACGATATTCTTACAGTTTTGCGACCGGACTTTAGCTATTAAAATTGTTTATTGGACATATTTTAATGGTAGTAATAATAATAATAAAGTAATGGTAGTGTAGAAAGTACTAAGGTGTGACTTGGAGAGTACTAGTTTTAACAAAACATCACGCCTGTATTCCACGAGGGGTTGGGCAGAGGTGATCCTATATTACACCCACATTTCGCCAGTTATGCTTTAGTCCCATGTAACAGAGGGCGAGTCTAGGGCAAACTAGTAGTACTAATTTTAGTAGAGGCTTGGGACTAACTACACTAAGTCGACGTACGCACGGACGTAAAAATATCGCGGCGATTTTTTTTCGCGCACTGGATTTTCAACGCTCTGCTTAGCGCCGAGAGTGCAAAATCCAACAGTGTTTTTTCGACGCGCTAGAATGCACTCTGTTATTGTTAAGTTGGATTCTCAACGCTCGGCTCAACAACGAGAGTTGAAAATCCAGTGCGCGATAAAATTCCACCGCGATTTTATTACGCCCGTGGGAACGGGGGCTTATTCAGCTCAATTTAGCTTTTGTCCACAGAAAAAGAAAAGTTTTGTGTGGAGATGCGTATGCATCCGTTGGTGTATTCCCGTTCGTCCCCACCAACAAAAACAATAACGAATTCCCTTTCGTCCTCCTAGGGGGGGATGAAGTCGAGGGGACGAACGCGAATACACCCATCCGTTCAGCTCGGAAAACTGAAATGTGTTCAGCTTTCCGCGTCGTTCCATTCAAAACGGTTTTTTTTTTTTCTATGAACAAAAGCTGAATTTAGTCTCTAGTTAAGGAACAATGGTCGCTATGTGGGAATGGGATCTACGGTTGGTGTTTGAAAGTAAACTAGAGTGGTTCCAAGCAGTGGCGGCTGCACCTTAAGTGCGCTCGTGCGCCGCACTACCATTCTCACGGAATAGAAAAATTTTCTATTCCGTGACCATTCTACGTATACCATACTACCTATAAATAAAATAAAAACTTTCAAAATATTGATCTACCTAGATCTAATAGGTACCTCACCTATAACATCCATACTAATTCTACCCTACACAGAAATTACACTGATTACATGGTTTTGTTATTCGAGTTAAACAAAATCAAGCTGACCTGTTTTGATTTCTACTGCAAAAGAATTAGATCTTATTTTTGCTTGAACAAAAACGGCACCGTGCGCTCGCTAAAGCGCACGCAGCGAGCTCTAACAACTTGTATGAAAGGCGATGGAAACCGCCGGGCGCGTGAGACGGAAGGTGCTTAGTACAAAATGTATGCACTTTTTAAGATAGATACGTGCGCCGCACGCACCCGGAAATTGCCGAAAGAATACGAAAGCCTTTCGGGCTCGGGGGGTGCGCGGGTGGCGCGGGTCGCATGCAATATGCATGACCCGAGACCTTGACCTACGCAGTACGCACTTATTATTGTTACTTTTCGCGCGCGCAGTTATTGTTTACCTTCGTAATTACTAATCTAAGGAAATAGTGACGATTTTGTGAGTAAAAATGAGTGTAAAATACAATATTGATTGACTACATTAAAAGCAACAGGACTTGTCAAAATAAACTGGGCATTAAATCAGCTGGACCGCCCCGACCTTTTCTCAATTTAAAATAGGAATGTAAAACCAAAAATAAATCGTTCACGAGAACTTTCAAAAGTGAAATGTATGCTAAAAAAAATGGTTATGTGGATGTGAGCGATTAAATGCTTTTTTTTTCAAAAATGGAACGCAGAATCGATTTAAAGTATAAATAAAATAGACATTTCCAAAATTAATATATATATTTTTTTAAATCGTGGGATTCATCTAGTGCATTTTCGGATACTGTGAGTGTTGTGTGGCTTGCGTCAAACAGTTAAAATTAATTTTAGACTAAAATGTGTTGTGCGAGTAGAAGAGAAACAATTTTCGTAGTTTTATTTGTGTCGTCAACTGCATCTCATCACTGCGCCTCGCTATACCTGCCAGTTTCCACTAGACCACGCGAGGCATGTAAATTGTCTCGAAACGGCGGGTGTCCTGTTCATAAGGTAAAAATTAGAAGTCGGTTGTATTTTTATGTAAAAAAGTTTTTTTCATTGTGCGTAGTCCGACACGCAATTGGCCGGTTTTTTTATTTGAAAATATTCACTAAACCCATGCAGTGCACCACCGGTTCTCTAAGGCACCAGCCGCCACTGGTTCCAAGTTTAATACTACAAACACAAACAGCACATAGTACTTGTTTTATGATTCCTAGTAATATACAGGGTCAAATTAAATTAGCCAGCGAAACTCTGCAGACGTGATGTGTATCTACATGATAAACTAAATTAATTTCATGATTATTTTTTTTTGGGGTAATCAACCGCCGGTAGTGTAGTCACTTAAAATATCAGTTTAAAAATCTGTTTTTTTTTTGTGTAAACTTCACAGACGTGACGAGTGTGGATATTTCAACACGATAAAACAGATTTTATCAACTCACACTTCAAGTAACAACACTACCAGCGGTTGACCCCAAAAAAAAATTAAATCATTTTTATTTTGTCGTGTTTAGATTTTATTTTATTTTATTTTTACAATATTAGGAAAGCTTACAGACTAATACACGTAAATAGTAACAATAAATAACAACTGACAATCGCTAATTACAAGCTTCCACATTTAAAATACAGTGTTATAAAAAGAAGATCAAAGAAGAAAAAAAAAGAAGAGTTATGGAAATTAGGTAGGTATGCCATGATAAACCCTGAAATCCTGAAATAATAAAAAGCGAAATCCCGAGTAAAGAACTCTTCAATGGGGGAATGACCCATTAAAGAATTCCTCACCCAAGACTTTCCTGATTCTTGACGGACTCGTGCAAAATAAATCGACTTCATACGATGGCAGGTTGTTAAATAATATTGCACTGCGTATACAAAAAGCGTTACGCCTATAATTAATTGTTTTAGTAAACGGTACCTGCAGTAATGGTCGTAATCTTAGATTATTTTGATTGGTGCGAAGATAAATTTTACTAAGTAAATCGGGACAATCTATATATCGATATCGATCTAGATATCGATACCCGTCACGTCTGCTGAGTTTTGCTAGCTAATTTAATTTGACCCTGTACAGTAGCTGGCGGATTTATACCTATAGAGTTCAAAAAGAACTCGACACCCGATCGCCAGACTTATTGCCAGCCATTGGACTAATGACGTTTCGTGGGTGAAATCACGAGTCTTACAAAAGCGGTTCGTTAAGTGTGTTAGGAATCGGTCATGTAAGTTGCAGCTGAATTGATTCTTAATCTATGTACTGTGTGATTATTAAGAGGTGGTTCACATCACGATGTTAACCTTACACATTTAGATACGTCTAAATGTGTCTTTGAGTATTTATTAGTCAAAGTTGCATTAAATTGTGAAACACATAAATGCAGTTCTGTGTTTTAAATTAAATATGACATTTTTTGACCTAGACATTTCAAAGTTATTGTTCTCAATTTGAACATTCTTTAAGTGATGAGTAATTTTCGACTTTTTAAAGAATTACCGCATTCTTGGACGCTTGCTCACATATTAAATCTTTGTAAATAACAATGAATGGCTAAATGTGTTGCTAAGCGCAAAAATCGAGAACGGCTGGACTAATTCGGCTAATTTTTTTCAAACATTCATTGAAGTCCGAAGGTTCTTATGAAGAGAAAAATTGGAAAAGTTGCCGGGAAAATTGGGAAATTCGGGAAAACTGAAAGTGCATTTTCTATGGGAATTTTGTATGAATTATTGATATTTGGACAGGACAACGTCCTCGGGTCTAAAATAAATATACTACACATAATTTAGTAACTTAATTTGATCGTTTCTTACGAAAAAACGACACTTATATTTGGAGCTGTGTATGTGCCGACTGTTATTACCCAAATTTGAAATGCTTTAAAAACTTGCCTCATGTTCATTTCAGAATCAAAAAGCGATGCTAGAACGTCTCCAACAAATCCAAGCTGGTGGTCTACCGAACGGGCTGTCATTCAAAGACGTACTCGTCCAATTTGCCAACATGCAGCAAGCTAACTCAGGCCTCATACCAAACAGACCACCAGAAACCATCACCAATAGACCTGAACACCATATAAGACCTGAAGGAAGAAGGAGACAGGAGAGGAACCATGAGGATGCCCATGTGTCTGTCAAGCAAGCAGAGAGACTGGCCTCCCCAAGCCCTAGGTTGCCACCTCCTCCGCCATATCCCGAAATATCCTTACTACCCGTCACCACAAGTCAAGAATCAACACAACAAAACTCCTTGCTCCATGGCATTCTCACAAAGGTATCTATTAAAAAAAAACATATCATTTTTATGGCTTGTAGAAATACTCATATCCCAGCTTTCATTAATATTTACTTTTTTTTATATGGCAATTATGCTTGCAAACTAGCTTCAAATGAGTGTTGCCAACCTTCCAGCAGGCGTTACCTGCGTCTCAGAGTTACTCCCCGACGTTGGCTAAACTCCTCATGTCGCCGGAACGGAAACAGAGTGCGCCAACGTTACCAACTTTCGGTCAGGCCAAGGTACCACTAATGTACGACATTATAACAATTGGTGTGCTGATTGGCCTTGATCATTCCAAATTCAAAATTTAGTTTTTAAGTTATGTTATGTTTTTTAAATAGTTGGAGCTATGGTTTTTAGGGTTGTGGCACATTAGTTTATCTATGATAACTTTTTCTTTGATGTAGGTCTTGGAAATAGTATTTGAGCGTGTGCCTTACGCACGTCATTACTGTCATAATGTGCCAAAATCTTAATTACTGCTACTTAAATTATTAAGGGCAAGGTGGATAATTTGAACAAATTAATGAACATTGAGTAATTGAAATGAAAGTAACTGTAAATACTTAATTGTTTTATTGTAAAAAGTTGCTCTTAATATTTTACAAATGAAGCTCCAACTGTTTAATATATTAAATTATTTGATTTGATTTTTGAGAGTCTGGCAATGCTCATTGAATAAATGCCACCTCATAATCACAAACCATAATATCAAAAAAAAAAACAATATAATGAGCAATAAGTATTTATCAAAAAATCCTATATTCCTGTAGGCAAATATATATTTTGGACCCATATCTATTTAGATACATAGACAATAATATAATCATGTACTCTATCATAAAATAAATTATATAATTACTTAAATACATAAAAACAATATTTATAGTATAAATTATAGGCTTTTCGGTCTAGCATTTTGGCATAAAAAAAAAACAGTAAAGATTTTAATGCAATCCTGGTATTCTACAAGAAAACGTACATACTCGTAATTTATTTTTAATTTTTAAACGGATTGGGTAACTGGCTGCGTTTGTGAAACCAATGTAAATTTAATTGGTTGTTGATTATTCTCATTTGAACAGAAAGGCATCAGAAGTATAGATTGGTACACAAGACAGCATGGCAAATACTATGTCAAACATTTTTACGAAGCAGTCGTCGAACCGCTAAGCTATTTTCTTTGTTTTATGTCAAACATGATCAAACGTATAAGTCGTCATTCTGCGTAAATGAGTTTAGTCCCTTAAGCTTCGGTTTCGTAAGAAAGCGGTGAAAGGTCACACAATAACGGCTGTGCAAACTGTGCTGGCTGTGTGGCTGTGTGTGTTTTTTGACACCTTATTGTCAAATACTGGTGAAAATGACAGATGTTTTATGACGGCCACCTCTCTTTTGAAACCGTAGCTTAACGCAACCGGGCAGCGGCCGTCTGATTGGCTAAAACGACTGGCTGCGCCCAAAACTGCCCAATGCGTGCTTTGTCTTATGTAATATGTACTATGAATAAATAATAATATGCATTGGCTTAGGGTGCACATTAATCATTGTATGGAATTCTATAGTTATATGGGGTTCATTATTCTACTAACAGGGTATAATATACAGGGTTATTTTAAATTGGCTAGCTAAACTCTGCAGACGCGATGGGTATCGATATCGATATCTAAACATGATGAAACAAAAAATAAATAAATTAGATTTTTTGAGGGGTCATCGACCGCAGTACTTGTAGCACTTGAAATATCAGTTTTTGAAGTTTACCTTCGCAGACGAGAAGGGTATCGATATCTAAGAGTTTAGCTAGCCAATTTAAAATAACTCTGTATAAGTCTTGCGATATGTCATTATAAGTATTTTATCGGGTTTATGTCTAGTTTAATATATGCTGTCGGTGCACCTTCAAAAAAAATTCTAACAAATAGGATGCAAAATTGCATGACGCTCTAATACATCTGGGTTCTTCCAAAAGGGCATGTGTTTCTCTTACTGTCGGCACGTACGCACGGCTACAGATCAAGCTATACATTTCCAGTATAAGCTGATCTCGCATTATATAGGATTTCCTTACAATGAGAGATCAGTGTAAACTGGAAATTTATAGCTTGATGTGTAGCCGTGTGTACGTAGTTTATATTCCAAAATAAATATTGCAGTAATATGAAAATATTTAGAGCTGTGTTATAGAATCGAAAAAACTATGTGCCCCTAAGCTTTTACATACAAAAAAATATTATTTCAGTTAACTTTACAAACTTCTACAATAAATAATCTTACAGGCCTCCTTTTAAGTATAATAAATACAAAACAAATATTCTTTTATACTTCAAAAATTAAACGCATAAAATATACTATTAATATATATTGTAAAACTGTGTAACTATGTAATGATGATTATTCCCTTACAAAACCAATAAACCATGTCCTGGATATCGTTATAGAACTGCGGAGAGATCACGATAACGCCTGTGCAGCCAACCCCACCCCCAGAGCCACAGCCTGAGAAAACTGAAGAGGTGGTACAACTGGTGAGTTACCTTTACCTTTAGAATATTTCTGAAGACGCACCCTCTCTGGAACATTCGCCTGTAATGTTAACAATCCAAGATTCGATTTGAGCATTTCATTACAATACTGTCTCACTGACTGAGGAGCATTCGCCTATGATGTAACAATTCAAGATTCGCATTCATGTTACACATTGTATAATGGGTGCTCGACGCCAGCAGGTCAAGCCACCCGAAACTGCCAAATTTTCCCAATCAACCTTGAACCTAGTACTTTAGCGATAAAGATGAAAATCTATTAAAGAAATTTGACAGATTGTAGAAGCTTGATGTGCTGGCGTCTGTACAACACACTTATATGTAACATAGATTTGAAAATTGGCATTTCAATTTAACAAATGTATTTGGTTATATGACTTTACAAGTTATTGCGTCTGCGTAAAGATCATTTTTGTATAAAGCAGTAATAAAGATTGGTGATTTTAAAGGCGCACTCAGTTCGGATTGTGATCGGTTTTACGAATTTTGCCGAATCTGAACTGTCACATTTCAGGCAAATGCTCCCGGTGAGGGAGCGCTTTAACCCTTAGACTATTCTCTAGACGTAGCCATGATTACAGCGTGAAGTGTGGAAGTGAGATGCATATATATATACAAGATTAGTAGGAAAATTGAGACAAAGCATCGTATCTTCTGTCTCTTACGGCGTGCCGTATTTTTGCTTGGCGAACTTTTGAATGTTAGCCAAACAAAGTGCTTTCACTGTTACAAAATTTATCTTGCGTCGATTAATTTAACTTTTTTGGACAGTTTTTGCATTGTGCGTATGTATTGACATGTGTTTCAATCCAAAATGTGAAAGATTTCTTACGTTAAACCTTATTTCTCATACCACATAACCTAGAAAAAGTATTATGTTGCTATCTCATGAGCAGCCTTGATCTATATGTATATTATCTAAAGCTTTAACCCCTTATTAATATAAACGCGGAGTAAAGTTATAGCTTGTTCACATTTATCTTATATTTTCGGCATAACTCTACTCCGCATTTTTAATAATAAGGCGTTAAGGGCCAGCACCTCCTGTGATCACAAACTTACATTTGCAGTTGGAGAATAATTGACCGTGACGTATATCGATGTATGGGAGAACATGTTTTTCAACTACAATGTTAAGTTTGTTCTTGAATAAATTCATCCCAACTACGGAACACTTCATTGTACGTGGTCCGACACGCACTTGACCGGTTTTTTTACATTTTCATTAAATAATTTTGGAACAGGACCGTACATAATTCACAGTTACTTGTTGGATCGATTTGAAAGAGAAAAAGTCCACACTATGTAATCTTATATACGGAAGTGTATCCAAAACCGCAGGCCGAGAATTCTGAAGTGGTGGTGCAGCTGGTCACTAACCTTGGGAATGACTGAATACTTAAGGCGCGGACTGACTACGATTTTAAACGGCACACAACCGCGTAATCTTTTGTCGTCATTAGCTGGCTTGAAATAGGTTGAAAATTTAAAATAATATTTGTGTTGCCGAGATGTGGCTAAGCTGCGAATGTGCATTTATTTTCCGGGTTTTCTTTAGATTATTCAGAATATACACAATAAATTAAATAATTGTCCCGGTTAAAGTTTTAAAAAAAATGCTAATTATATTAAATTCTAAAAAAAAAGAAAGTCGTTATTGCTGAAAATACAGATATGTTCGACGCCAAAGTTTATTTTTGTGGAGCAACTTCAAAAATTTTTATATTACTATAATTTTTAAACTATTTTTTACTATTCAATTCGGTTAAATTTTTTCTTGAAACCCTTCTCTGTCCACTGTATTTTTTGCGTCGGATAGTTTCGTTGCGTTACGTCATACTCGACAATCCAATTTTTGTGTATATTGAGCTAATACCGCGCCCTGGAGACATTCTCAAGGTTATTATTTGGTTATTGTTTGTTGACGTAAATCGATCGATTTGAAGAAATGATGAAGGAATGTACCCATACATCACCATCTGCCTAGCCTTTCTCCAGCTATGTTGGGGTCGGCTTCCAGTCTAACCGTATGCAGCTGAATGCTGCCTACCCTATAAATTGATCGCGTTACTTAAGGAGATGAGTTTGTACGGCAAATTCCGAAATCTACACAGTCGAACCTGCGGGTACGGTTACCATTTCAAAATTTATAAAAGTCCTGACAAAAAGTTCGACATTGCAAAAAAGTCCGGATATTTTTCTTTTTATCTTTCTATTTTTAGTATCCATCTAACTTTTTTGCTTTCTAAAAAAAAAACCCTTATGTTGAAAAGTTCGGACAAATTAATGACAATGCCTGACAAAGTCCGAACAAATCCTGACGGATTGACCCTTACCTGCGGGCAAAGCTTAAAATTTAAAATACAAACCATTTTCCATTGCCAAAAACCCATTCTAACCAATGCCCATTTTTTCCAGGACGACGAAGAAAGTCCTGCCTCCGAGGGCGAAGCATCGGCCTCACCTTCGGGCTCCGGCTCGGGCCGGCTCGTGATCGACGAGGGAGGCACCGAAGCGCCAGCAGAGGGCGCCACCGAGCAGGCGGACAACAACGACGACGCGCCGCTGTGTCAGGGCTGCAGGCGGAGAGACGCGCAGTTCGTGTGCGCGGGCTGCGCCAACCAGTGGTACTGCAGCCGCGACTGTCAGGTGAGACTGATAACTTCAATCTCTTAGGCACCTGTCCACGAGTAAGCGACAAGACCGTGTCAGACCAGACCATAGACCTACGTATTTGATATTAATTTCAACTTGTTATCTTCACGCGTTCCTGAGAAAAGGGTCTTGACAGATTGACAGACAGACGGACAACGAAGTGATCCTATAAGGGTTCCGTTTTCCTTTTGAGGTACGGAACCCTAAAAATGCCTTTCAGAATAACTAATTTATTTGTCGTTCTATTACAGGTGGCAGCATGGGACGAGCACTCAGAGATGTGTTCGGGCTAGGTGCGATAAGTAATAGTTGTAATTATATACAGTATAACGCGCGCCGACTGTACCGTATATAAATATTATGTCAGGGAATTTAATTGTTTAGCATATTGACTACCTACTTATATTGCCCATCTACACTGCAGACTGCTTCAAGGATCTTTTGGCGCTCGGATGACGTTGACAGGGGGGCGCTGTTAACAAATACATTTGAGCAATTGTTTTGTAAAATGTATTGAAAAAAAAACAAGATGGCGGTGTTAGTTCCGATTTTGGCCACACGCCAAAAGAACCTTGTAGCGCTATTCAAATCACAACTGCCATTCTTTGACAGTTGCACGAAATAAAGCACCACAAAGTGCAAAGTTCGACAGCTCACCTTGCTGCGTTGCTGTCACAACATGACGCTGGCAGAATTGTCGACATCGGCTGTTGCCAAAGAAAAAAAAAACGGCAAATTGTAGTAGTGTCAATTTGATAAAAAATTAATTTCACGGACTGTACGTTAGTATAGTTGTATTATACAGTGTAACGCGGCGCTTGCGAGTCTCAAACTTAAATAGACATTGCCTTAAATCGATTAGTGCATATATGTGAATCTCTGTTATCGTGTCGATAGTAAGGTGCGCTCGTTTTGGTGATGAAATTTTATAATAAATGAATATAATATGTTCTGTATGAATAATTATGCATTTGTATGAAGAACCGTCGTAGGATGTGTGACTGGTTTTATTGACCATTGTCTCCAGTTGGACGCGAGAAGGGATAAGAAACGATTTCGGCTTTTTAACTTTTCGTCTACTAAAAAAATGAGGGTTTTCTGAAATGACGTTTACTAGGTGGCAGCACTGAGACACGAGCACCTGTCAAAAGTGTCAAAGCGCTTATATTTTCCATGGACCTAATATATAAACTGGACTGAGCTCTCGTACCAAAACACGAGCAGAGAGAGATATGTCATACAGAGGCTGCTTATCCCTTTCTAATAGGGTGACCAAACATTTTTATAACAATCAGGAAAATTCGTTTTGAAAGAAAATTTGGGTCCGGTGGACATTAAGTGATTTCAAATTATTGTTTGTAATACAAAAATATTGTAATTAAGTAGCTTATATAGTGAAATAATGGAACCTTATACAACATGTTTCCGCCATCGCGACATGCCTTCAACACGCGGGTAGGGCTAGTGGCCAATAATTATAAAAATTAAAATAAGATAAAATAATTCGTAAATTGAAAAAAAAAAAATTAAAACAAACTAAATAATGAAATAATAACCACAATTAGTATGCAAAAGACTCATTCATGAAACTATTATTCTATGCCATCTGGTAATATTGTTCTGAACCAGCTATTATTAAGCTATTAAGTAGCTTCATGGAAAAAAAATCGAGTGGCGTGGCCTTTTCTTTCTCTTTCGTTTCAATTTTCATCTCGGCGCTACAGGTTGCTCCAAAATGCTATTTTAGAAAATCGTAAATAAATCAATAAATAATAACGTTTAATGAAATCAAAATATCTTTATAGAACGAAAATGCGGAACCGTATACGAGTGTTGAATTAATGTCGCCATTGCAGCAGCACGTTGGATAAAAACTATACATACCTATCGAAATACATTTTTCGAAAGCTTCTTATTTGAAACTGAACATTGATGTGTTCCATGTCGGTTTTGAACCTTGTACCTAGTATCTACCCATGTTTTTGAGAAAAAAAGTTATGATAGCTAGACTACAATATTGTTGAGACAAGTCTTGTGTCGATTCATCAAATATGATCACGTACATGATACGTGGCTTATGAAGTAGGCAAGGGTGCATGTAGAATCTCGTTCCGGGAACATGGCCCTTTCTTGCTCTTTTTTTCGTTTGCTCTATAGAGCTAGTGTTTAGGTATTTAAGGGAAGCAAAGGGAAATAAAACTTAAGTGTGTCAAAAATCAAAATCAAAAGTTATTTATTGAAACTAGGCTGAGAAACAGAATCTGATAATACAAATTATAAAACCAATATCCTTACTACTGGAAAAAATTATGGTACCTACATTATCAATCAACCCTCATCGAGATTTTGGTATATAATAATCTGCCGGCTTGAAATGAAGGCTACACACCACAGAATTTTTAGTAATTGTTTGTGATTCGGGAATTACATCCTGGTTGGATTTTTGCTTCATTTCTTCTTTCGATGGAAAGCTGTAACCAACATAAAAGTTATGTTATTTCAATCACGCGATACATAGGTACAAATTGTATTTTCGGCTAACATTAATAGTTTTAATGAGAAATACACAAAAGCTTTAGCGTCTTTCGTCTACAAAACGTCTAGAGCATGGTCACACCACTTAGACTCAAAATTGATATTAAATAAAATCTTTGTTATTCGGATCCTTACCTGTGAAATGAAATGCCATACAACCACCATATGATTCACTTTTACATCTCTTGATGCAACACTTTCTCATCATTATTTTCACTATTTAAATTGAAAAAGAACCGCCATGAAACCATTGCTGTCAGATTTCAGTGTTACCAGAGTAATTATATGATAGCTACCAAACAATCATATTATTTTGATTATTTTTACTTATGGATTTTACTTATATAAAATTATTTAAAACTAATCTAAATGCTAAAAAAAATATACGTAACTTATTTTACTTGTAGTTGGTGAAATATTTTCTACCATCTTTAACATTTTTTATCTTTTGGCAATTGAGCAAAAGGGACAAACAGCCTCCGTTCGAGCTATCTCTCTCGTCTCGTTTTGCCTCTGCTAAGATATCCTATCAAATGTAAACCTAAGGTGCAATCCCTGTGGTTAATATTTGTATGATACGATTTTTGGAGAGCTCAGTCCTGTTTATATTATATTATTAGGTCCATGATATTTTCATAGTCGTAATTGAATGATGAATGAATTAATGAAACGAATGATGAACGTCATCATACATTTTAATATTCATTGTCGAAATGGAAAACCTCTTATCAAAGTGCCGCCAAGTGTTGGCGTGAATTTTGATGAAAACCCTCATTCCATCGATTAAATATTTGATTTTATACATTTTATTACAATTTTTTTCAAATGTCTTGATTAGAATATAACTTGTAAAATATAAAAAAAATGGCAGCAAGACGATCGCACCGAAATTGTAAAGTTCCCAAGGTTTATTTCATTTATTGATGTTACACAAGTCCTCTATAGACGACCAGGCATCTCATGTAAAAATAAACTAATCCTTCTCGACTTTAAAATAATATTATAATGACGTTGTTGAGTAATGTTTAATTAAGTTAATTGAATAAAGCACAAAAACTAAAAAATAATTCGGAAAGTATGGGTTGGTTGGAAATTGCCCAGTGATTTGCGCAAAGAAAAAAGTAACCAAGTCTGACATTAAATTCGATTATTCATCAACCAGCTAGTATTGGATTTAGGTTCTTGTTTATTTTTTTATTTTGTTTTCGCAAGTTTTCTCATAACACATCTGACACTGAATTGTTGACATCGGCACCATTGCCATAGAGAAAAATAGAATAGAAGTAGTTAACAACCAGAAATGCTACTTTGTTTTAATTAGTTACTCCTACTTAACTGTATTAATCTTTACTAAAGAAAATATCGGACTACTTAATTGATAAATTATTGTTTTATTGTTATTTTCTGAGACATTGCTGACATCGGTGAAGCAAAAACATCGTCAGGACACCTTTTTTTTTGGACCTTGACTCTTTGATTATATACATGTCTAGATAGTGTCGCGCTGCAAATGAACTAAAACAAACAGGCCAACTTTGTTATGAAAGAAAGAAAGAAAAGAAAATACTTTTATTTGCGGTAAACATGACGCAAAGGACAAAAAATAAAATAAAATAAGCAATGTAAAAAGCAAGTTTTGGGGAAGATATGCGTCACATCTACGCAAAACGGCTACCACTCAGCATAATGCCGCGACCCCATGCGAAACGGAGCCCCAGCGCTGGTTTTCAGCGATAGCCGGCGTTGACGCGATGACGTCGACCGGTGCAGCATATAATAAATATTATGCAATTAAAAAATAAATAAAATATAAAGTTAATTCTATAGGTATAGATAAAATATACAGAAAATGACAATATTCCCGCATTCCGCTCCGCGACAGCACCGATTATGCTGGTGTGCGTGACAGCTGACGTCTCATTGTGCTTTTCTAGCGTGCCTGCAAATTGCGGCGAACAGTTAGACGCTATTATTTTCGACGAGTTCACAGCTTTGACTGTATCTAGACATACTTATATCTTTGCCATGACTTCAACCCGTCTTGAGAAGCGTGGTGATCCATGCTCGTGCCTTCTCTTTATGAGAAGAATGGGACACTGATAGGTTGGCATTTTTTGTTTACTTATTTTCATATGGGCAGCTACTAAAACAAAATGAAACTAAATTAAACATTACAGAACAACATGTATAGTGTCCTATAAAGATATTCCTAGTAGAAAGGCCGTATTAGTTGTGTCATAAGCCTAATATTCGTTTGATATCTAGAATTAGTGTAGGATATACATATTTATGATTTCAATCACTACCTATAAATTATTCCTTTTCGGAGTACTGAATGGCTGCGTTAGGAAAAAATAGCAATGGCTGACAGTTCTGACGTCATTTGACAGGGCTGCCATTTTGTGTTTATTTAATAATTATTAGTTAATGGTCTAAATATTTTTTCGTTTACTTCATTGAAATGTTTTTTTTTTGCAGCTTCTATCAGATGACTTCACATGTCATGCCGCTATTTGTGTTTCTAAATATAAGTGCTAAAATAACCACTATTATTTCGAGCATAAGGGTGAGAATACACATGCCTGTAGCTTGTACAAAACTGCAAGTAGCTGGCATGCCATTGTGACATTCACCAATCAGAAGTTGATGTTGTGTTGATGCCAGCTACTTGCATAGTTTTGTGCAAGTTACAGGCATGTGTATACTCGCCTTAAGGTGCATCTTTGTGTATTTGTTTTGTTCCTAAGGTTATATTATGGAAAAAATGTTTGACTTTATTTAGTATCCAATCTTTTTGACCAATATTTATGTGCAAGGAAGCATAATAAATTGACTGATTTTTCAAATCTATAGAAAACTAAAAAAGTTACGTTTCTTAACTAAACTTATTTATTTATTATTTTGTATAGGGTGGTCTGAACATAGGATATTGCTGTTTTTTTTTTTCGGTACTATCTGGAGCTTTTTTTTTTTTTTGAAAATAGTATGGAAGGTGTGCATACCTAAATGAAAAAAATCAACACATTAATTTTGACACTGCAATTTCTTTGCCAAGTTTATGACTACAATTACGCGAATTGTTTCGCATCGCATTGCAGTTGTTATCAAAAACACTTAGATTTAAGTGTTCAATGTTTTTGGCTTTTTTTGTCTCAAATGATTTAATTGTAATGCCAACAATTTAAGTTTTATTAAAATGCGAAGCAATTTGAGTAGATGATGTCTATAAATATTATTAAAAAAAATTGTGTATCTCGTCTCGTTTTACTCGTAAAAATTAGAAAACACCGCCTTTAACAAATAAATTATTGTAAAAAAAAATCAGCCAGTCACGTACACCCACTCCCCTAAAAATTAGGCCATTCCTTATAACGCTATGTATAGAAACACAGTGTTAGATATATTCATTATTTATGAGTAAATTACGGATAATGTATGTGCGTTCTGAATTATGCCAAAACTTGTTGCAGTTGAATATAAGATGGTCGCATAGTTTTCAAATCACCCTGCAATTTATTAGAATTAATTGACGTTTATAAGCAAAATCAATGTGATTTCTTTGAAAACTTTAACTTAATAACTTCTTTGTACATACATCCAATTCGCTTGTTTTACGGACGTTTCTGCTTATTGCGAACTGTTGACTAATCAGCGTTGTGAATTTAATTTTTTTTTGCTCATTTTTTTTTCTCTTTATTTTCGGAAGGCTTACAGACTAATAACATTATAATAACAATACTATAATAATAATATATGATTTTCCGTATATTTTATGGTATAATTCAGAATACGGCGTGCCTGAAGTGTGTATTATATAAAATATAAAGCGAAATATAATAAGTTAGCGAATAGATCGTAAGGTTAATGTAATTATGTGAAAAAATGGTTCTTTTCGTGTTATTTAAATCAGAAATAGAAATCAAATAAAATTATTTTGTGATAAGGATGTATTAGACTGTGTGAAATCGTGTGTCCTTTCTTATTATTCGAGATGACGAGTGACCTTTAAATACTTTTTGGTTGATTGTGACAAACGTGACTAGGCAGCTTATTCTGTACAGTTCAGGTAAACTAATTGTTTAGCAAATTGACTTTCAACTTGAATTGTCCGTATATTCAAATCACAAATATCATTATTTGTTAGTTTTATGAAATGGCTTTAAGACGCAGATAAATGCCAACGGCCTTGAGTGGTTAGCTTGCGTGTTCTGTGCTGAGCTCACGAAGGAGTGCTGTCCCAAATTAGATGCATTGTTAATTTATTATACACAAAACAAAAGGTAGTATATTAAAACACGTATACTAAAAGATAAATAATTACATCATCTTTAAAATGGTGAAGATTTAATAAAAATACGCTTGATAGTTTTTGTGTGATCTCAGTTTTTTATCCGTTTTAGACATAACTTTACAAATTAATTACACTATGAAATATAAACATAATCTGAAATATTCACATATTAAGAAAATCTCCCTAATTTAAATATATTTTTTCCAAATCATTAACACTACTCGTTTAGACGTGATCTTCAGTTTAAAATCATTAAAAGTCGGTTATCGTCGCTTTAACATGCCAAATTAACGTAGTGTATGAATCTGCTGAACAACTAGTGCCTCTGACTGGACATGTGCACAATTCCTTGGTATCTTGTATATTTTTGTTTACTGACATCGACCAAACTTTGTCATTGGCAGAATTGTCAACATCGGCGCCATTGCCATAGAAAAAAATAGAATATAATAAACTAGCACTTCCCGCGCGGCTTCGCCCGCGTGAATGTCGGTAAATATACCACGGGAACAAAAATCCTTCCATATTCCTTGTCTACATTATAAAGAGAACCTCTGTGCAAAATTTCAGCTTTCTAGGTCCAAGGGTTTGGGCTGGGCGTTGGTGAGTCAGTCAGTCAGTCAGGACTTTTCTTTTTATATATTAAGACTAGCTGCGCCCCGCGGTTTCACCCGCGTAGACCGGGATAAAAAGTAGCGGTATGAAAAATAGACGTTAGCCGATTCTCAGACCTACTCAATATGCTCACAAAATTTCATGAGAATCGGTCAAGCCGTATCGGAGGAGTACGGGAACGAACATTGTGACACGAGAATTTTATATATAAGATTAGGTACACTTTCACACAGTCGAGTACATGATAACGATCGAAACATAAATAATAAGGTTTATTTTCTACAATAATGAACATTAATCGAGTATTATATTGTAATATAAAGAAGCGTTCTAATTTTCTACACTATGTGCAGTGCCAAAATATATCCTTTGGGTGAAGTTGGCAATGTTCTTTGTTGATAATGACCGGGAAATCTTAGCATTGTGTAGGTGTCTCGTCAATGTAGCCGTGACGGACACATAGGCTTGCTTTTTGTGCCTTTTCTGAAAAGTTGGTAGTGCTCAAATGCCTTAATTTTAATACTTATCCAATTATGTTTGCACATAAAATATTAAGTCGGAAGAAAAAAAGTCTTTCGTTATGCCCGGGCAATGTTGACATCACATTATCAACTTTACACATTTATAACTAGTTTATTTTTCAATCAAACCTGAGTTTTTCATTTATTTACAGTTTATTTTTAACTTTAGGTCTCAAAATGAAGTAGTTAAAAATATACGTCCTGGATGGAATTATTTGTTGTTTATTAATTTAGTTTACCGAATCATCAGTAAATATGGGGCATCTAGTGTTCAAATACTTTCTTCAACTGTGGCGTTAAGATATATCTTCATTTAACTCGACTCAAATCCTCGCATTAACTTTCGTATAATGGGTGCTAGCCACCTTGTACATATTTCCAGTATAAGCTATTTCCAGTATAAGCTGACCTCTCATTGTATGGAAATCCTATACAATGCGAGATCAGCTTGATATGTAGCCGTTTGAACACAACCCACCCTTGAACAGTAATGAAAAAGAATAAAAGTTGTTTTTCGTATAGTATCGCAAAATGTGTTAATACTAGCAAAAGTAAGTTCATTTTCGGTTATCGCAAAACGTTAAAAAATACCTGTATTGCGATTGCGATATAAGTAGCCCGATAAATGGGCTAGCTTTGAATCATGAACGTTTTATGATTTACGGATATAATGCCCGTTTTCTCTTGTACTAAATGAAAGCGCGCTATTAGATTTTAAACACTCTGCTCAACGCTGAGAGTTGAAAATCCAACAGTGCAGTAATATTTAGGTGTCACCCGTGTTAGTGATAACGAGCATTAGGAACTTATTTAGGGCATAATAGTAAGCTTCATTCACTTGCACTAAATGCTTCATAGTTTGAGCATTGGACCACTTATACACAGGGGTCGTACTATGACGTAAAAAAAGATCATGGCTCCATCATGATTCTGCTGAGAAAAAAGGATGGTGCTATAGGTAGTATATAGCTCCGTCTCTCTCTCACTGGAACCATGATAGATCCATGATATTTTTTCACGTCTTAGTACGGCCCCTGGTTTTAAATGTCGCCTCATCTGTGTGGTTTTGTTTTTTTTGGCTCCAATAAAATCATTATTTCTCATCATCATCTAAAACCTTTTTCCAACTCTGTTGGGGTAGGCTTCCAGTCTAACTGGATGTAGCTTTTACATGGAGCGACAGCCCTATCTAACCTCCACAACCCAGTTATTAGGTAAACTCATAATTTCTATCAGTTGTAACGGCTACCATATACGATCCTTATTATTTCTTAAAAAAACCTTATTGTGTGTATGCAGCCTCAAGATGGCTGCACATACGGCGAAGGAAATCGTTAAAACTAAATAGTTTCGTGTATGTATCCGGTCAGTCCTAAGGGGTGTAATACACATGTTCGATTCGGCAACACAAAGCTTACCCGGAGCACGCTACTACTTACACATATTCGGCTGCTGCCGATCGGCATACTCCGTTCGGCATACAGAGTTATTCCGTTTATCCATATTCACCCCGAAAATTCTAGCTTAAGCACAGAATAGTATAAGTACAGAAGATTCACTCCGCAAAAACATTTAAATAATTTAATTTCCTACAGTTATATTCACCTCGAAGTTGCCTCTCCTTCTATCGCGTAGCTCTTATACCTTCTGACTCGTTAGGGTTGTCTTCTTTTACAACGCGGCGCGTGAGTGAGTATCGAACTAACTTAGCGCAAGCCGGCCGGTGGGTGGCAGCCCGACAAGTCGAGGCCGCCGCGTACTTGTAGCTTCATACCTAAAATGCGGAGTGCGCCTGGTCTGCCTTCAGGTGAATTCGCGGGAGCGCATGTCCGAAAATCCACCCAAAGACTTTGACTACCGCACCAGGAATGGGACGTCAACGAGAAATGAGATTATTCGGCCATAGTAAATGTACTGCCACTACTTTGGCGCTGTCATCTGTTTTATCGTTGACGTTTCGTTCCCTGTGCTGTGGGCAACTAGTTGGATAAACCGAATTCGAGTGGATTTCGTATCTCCGAGAATTCACTTTATGCCTACCTAGGGTGAATTCTCGGACATACGTTTCAGCGTATCCACCTTAGGGTGGATAAACGGAATAACCGACACCCACTTCACATCCGGCTTTGCCGAATCATGCCACACGAACAAGTGACCTCTAACTGAAGTAAGGTTCACCTGTTCAATTTGGCCTCTCCATGTACCATCGACAAATGCTAAGCCTTTCCAATTTTGAAACAGTTGTGCTAGCAAATGTTTTGTGTCATTCCGAATTTCTATTGTTTTATGAGAACAAAGGACCATAGGGGCAGGGTTTCTTCAATGAATCAGTGTATAGGAAAAGCAAATGTAAGTTGTATAAAAGCGTTTTGTCGATAGTACCTACTGTGCTTTAGTAAAGTTTAGTTGAAACGCCACAGTGTCACATAATGTCCTTCACATCGACTCGTATGCTCGTGTCTGTAACGCTAGTCACGTTTTTTTGTTACCTTATATAACTGTTTATGTATTTTATAACTTATGTGTTATATAAGAATAAATCACTACTGTATTTGATGTTGGTGTTTTTCATTTGAACTTTTCTTGCAACCGTCAATCATCATCTGCCTAGCCTTTTCCCGAATATGTTGGGGTCGGCTTCCAATGTAACCAGATGAGCTGAACATCAGTATTTTATATGGCATAATCGGCCTTTAATGTTCCCACTGCTGAGGCCTACTCTCGGTGAGAGGGAGTGGGCTGTAATCCACCACGCGAGCCCAGTGCAGGTTGGTAAATGTCACATGTTTTCGAATTTTTGGTTCTAGGACATGCCGGTTGCCTCGTTGTTTCCTCCTCATGTTTTCCTTCACCGTTTTGAGAGCAGTGGTGATGATAATATTTACACCAAGTTCATGTATTTATGTTCTAGAACCAAAAATTGGAAGACATGTGACATATAGCAACCCGCGCTGGGCCCGCGTGGTGGATTACGGCCCACTCCATCTCGAAGAGAGGCCTGTGTCCCAGCAGTGGGAATATTATAGGTTATTTGCTTGTTACTAAGCAAACTGTAATTAATAGTGGCGATGCTAAGGGGAGGCCTTTGTCCATCAGTGGACGTCTTTTGGCTCGTTGGTAACTGCTAACTGCCCCGTTGATGTAGTGTAGTTGGTCGCTAGCGCGAATTTTGGGCGTGCCGTCCTGGGTTTGATTGCCAGGTCGGGAAATAATTAACAGCCCGGAGTAAGGTCTTGTTCACACGTGTGGGGATAAAGCCCGAGGAAGGCGGTGGCGGTGTGACTCGCGCGAACGTGGTGCGGTGTCCTGCGCCTGATCTGTGCCCCGCAAGTGTCGGATTAAGGATGTTTTTCCACCAGAGATGTGCTATGCTACGTTGCTATGGATGCGTTTGATATCCATCGATCATATTGATTGGTCCACAACTCCACATAGCCTAACACTGGTGGAAACGGGTGCAACTAAGCTATGTTTCTTATATGGAAGGATGCGTAGGTACTCAATAGTAGCATCCATATGCGTGCTATGAATGCGCGAGTGGTGTAGCCGCCGCTCCCCGTGCCTTCCCTACTGTCGATGCATCTCATAGCTCGTGCTGCGCATCATCCTCGCACAGCTACCTCGCGGCGGCGCAGTTTCATAGCACATCTTAATCGCTCCGCTACACAGCTTAGCATTAGTGGAAACGGTCACATAGTTTCGTAACTTAGCTTCCACATCCTCGCAGCATAACTACATAGCACATCTCTGGTGGAAAAGAACCTTACTGTCCCATCTGATTATGATTATGATGTGTTCTCCTATAACTGAAGGAGCACAAATCTTCAAAGTACTTTGTATAATAATGCATGTAATATCCTTTGTTGGAGTTCCTTTATGAATAAAATAAAATAAAAAATAAAATGAGGGTAAGCACCCTTGTCAATAGACACAGTTGTGCTCCATAATATCTCCTGCGTAGGTACTTTGCTAGCCACACTTGAGATTGGCCGCCATGACCGATATTCGGTTTGGAAATTATTAATTTAAAAAATGTAGAATATTTTAAAGTTTGAGCTTCCCAATAGAAATAAAAATCTGATTTATAAAAATAATCAATTTTAATGAGTCGTATTACATTTAGATAACATATAGGTAACATTAAAATTAACATTTATGTAGGTACTTACACATGTATCCAAAACGCTAATTATAAAATAATCATCAATCAATAAATGGAAGTTTAAAATCAATATAAAGTAAAACATAGATGTTGAATGTCAAACAAACTAATTACAAATATAGATATATTTTCACCACATAAATGAAACATTGAACTTATTTTAAATATGACGAAAACAGTACCTACTATAATATTCTTAAAAATAACTATTATTACTATCCAATAATAACTAATATTATGCATTGATTTTAAGTATAACGTAATTTAAAATATACAAGAAATAAGGCACAAAAGAATCCTGACTAGTTTTGGCGTGTTCATGTAAATTTTCATACGAATGTGAACTTTATTCATATGACGCTAATGTTCATATTCGAATAAGCGAATGTGAGCAAGCTTAGTTTACTTTCCAAAGTAAGCGTTTCATTCGAATATGAATCTTATAAAATTTTACAAATAAGGTTCAAGGCAAGACAAAGTGCGGTCTGTGAATACACCCTAAGATATAAACGCATTACCCTCCTTTGCTTCGCGCAGTCGGATAAAAAATTATATGCGTGCCCGTTCCAAAAGTGGCATTTTGACGAAACAGAAGGTTCTCAATTCAACGCGTATTTTTGCAATAACAAAGTGCATACAAACGTTATGGAGTTGCCATCACATTATATTGTGTTGCCACTTACCAAAGTACACTTACAATCTTACAACATAATAGCATTAATATTACACAAGCGTATGAATTGAAAGTCTGAACACGCCTTAATAATTAACAAAAAAAAAAAGTAAGCTGACGAGATAATATTTGGGTACTTATAATAAAAATAACCCGGAAAATGCTGACTATAGCCGGCCGAAATCGATACAATAAAAGTAAAACATACATTCAACAAATATACAGATTATTTTACAAAACGCGACTAGATACCCTGATGTATAATTCTTGAATTTTTTCTTTTGAATATCCTTTATTAAGTGCTCAGTACTTTGATGTCATAGCGTTTAAGTAAGTAAATCAAACACGATTCGGTGGGTTTTTAATTTTAAATTACATGATGTTAATTAAATTCTTTTGTGAAATGGCTATGAGGCAAATATTGAACCTTTTTCTATTAGAAACTTCTTTTTATGATAACATTTTAAAATTGTCCTTCAGGGTTAAAATACAATTTAAGATTTAAGCTTGTTCTAAGTTCTTAATTGCTTTAAAATGACTACTATTAAACGGATTTTCAAATAGGTTTGCTTTTACGAATTAACTAAAACAACAAACACAATCAAAATCTGCGTCCAACTATGATGTCGGGGCCACACCAACGTCAAGGTCAGTGTCCATCATCACCATAATCATCGCGCTAATTATTCCGTTAACTCTCGCGACAAATTGAGTGGAAACTTGAACGCCGCGCTCGCCGCCATCGAGTTATCGCCACGTCAATCGGCAATGTGAATACCGTTGTAAAATTATCGCGATAAGTTGTGGCTACACCTACGGCTTATGTCCATCATCGTGATAATCAACGGCATATCCCGTTGATGTGGCCCCGACATTAGAAATTGAGCTGTAACATTATTTATTTTTTTTCAGCTGTAACGCACAAAGTAGTTATTCTTTGGTTTTTTTTTTTATTACAACAGAATTACACTTGCATACTGTTATACATTAGAATAATAATATTTAGCACCTTTACGGATTAACCGGTCAATATGTACATTTAGTAAAATATTAAAAAAAAAATATATAAAAATATGTTAAAACTAAGAAGATTGAGCAGTTTTTGAACTTGTAAAACTAAGGTATGGCGCGCACAGTAGGCATAACGTAACATCACGTCTGTGTTATGTTAAAGTCCCATGTAATAAGGAGCGCGCCTATTGCCATCAACCGGGCACAAATCCAGACTCCGGGCTGCTACAGAGAAATTCCAGATGGTAAAACCCAATAACACTGCCCGATCTGAGTATCGTACCCAGGACCTCATGCTCAGCAGTATCGCTTGCGACCACTAGAACAACGAGGCAGACACTACACAATAGGTATTTATGTCGAAAATGCGCGCTTAACTTTAGGGTAGGTATATAGTAAAATGGTGTTATTTAATATTCAGTACAAACCGTACGGTACTAACTAACCCGACAGACATGGTCTTGTCCAAATTTAACTGTCAAAGTCAAACTGTATAAATATGTATGAAAGAGAAAGGAAATGTAAGATCAGTCCTAGTCGTAGTTTTAGTGTTTTATTTTTTTTACTTATAGTTTAATTTTAGTGTCGTATATTTTCATCGGTAGTGTTTTACAAACTAAGCGTGGCATTGGTTAAATGCACAAACCGTGTGAAGCCAAAAGGAAAAAAAAAAGTGTCAAATGTACGGATGCATTCAAGTTGCCATCCTTAGAATTTGATAATTAGGAACAGTTTGTATGGGAAAAAGAAAAATGTGGTTTTTACGTTTTTCCGTGCAATTTTCCCAAATTTCCTCATCATAAGAACCTTCCTCGGACTGCAACGAACATTTGATAAAAAAAAAATAAGCCGAATTGGTCCAGCCGTTCTCGAGTTTTGCGCTTAGCAACACATTTAGCTATTCATTTCTATATTTATATAGAAGATAGACTTATCTTTATACTGAATATTAAATACTTAACACCATTTGAAACACCAGTCTAAAAATAGAAAATCTAGCTCTCTAAATAGTAGGTAGGATAGTATTTTATAAGTGTATTTAAACTATTCAAAGAATATAAGTCCCTAAGCAATTATAAACATTAAAAATTGCATATTTTTATAGAAATATAAATTTTTCTTTCATGTTCCTAGGATCGACTCGAATCTGTGCATTCGACCTACAGCTCTAGTAAAAAGAGAATGGATTTTATACATAATTATACAACATTTTTTTTAGCCTACGGTATCCCACTCCTGGGCAAAGGCCTCCCTCCACTCCTTCCACTTTCGCGAGCCCGCACGTCCTCCTTCCAGTTTTGAAGGAACGTATCCATCTCGTCCCGCCATCTCCTACGTGGTTTGCCGCGACCCGCCTCACTGTCTAAGGGCACTAGTTTTGTGCTACTTGGGCCCACAGTTCTTCAAGAGCTTGCGTTTCAGTGCCATAGGCAACTCACCCTTGAATAGTTAGTTCATGAACCTACCAGTAGATATACAAGTATACAATTATACATTTACAAAAATACTACAAACTATTATACGTATACGTAATCCATATAGCAATGCACTCAATTCTTTGTAATTTTATTAAAGTGTACAAGATTAAAAATTGAAGTTGATTTACACATGAATACAAAATTTACAACAGGTACTTCAGTAATTCATCCTTATCACATATAAACTATGTAGTTAATAGATAGTATATTATAATAAAAACATACCCTTATATACCTACACAATTTCGTTGTTCTCCTAGTCTATTTACAGTATAAATAATGTTCCTCTTTTAAATCAAAGTATTTTTATGGTCTGCATAATAAAGAGTATTCTATCTATCTTTTGTAGGTATGTACGTACTTCAATTCTCTCATTTTCCTTTTACCCCTTACCCCCTTACTGAACATATTTTGGTCTTGTTAGAAAAAGTATTTCTCGAGTTTTGGGGGCCCCCGGTCATGGGCTCCCCCTTACACTTGGACTTTTAATCGAAGTCCGCCAGTGCCCTTGGTAAGATCGGTTGTCAGACTTTTGAGCTTCTGACTACTCGGAACGACTGTCAAAGATCTTCTAACAGCCGGGACCAACGGCAACGCGCTTTCCGAAGCGACAAAATTGAATATATAGGTAGGTATTATGTAGTAATTGCTTCGGTCGGCTTTGTTATTCACCAAGTACTGCCGAATCTAATGTGCCGACCCGAACAAGTATGTATGCAGCAAGAATTTAAACTCAGGCCAACGATACGAGATATAAATACATAAAATCAACTTTAAACTCAAGTACCTACTCTAAACTGTTGATTTTTGAATGTAAAAAAAGACCATAAAATAATTTCAGTTGCAATGAAAACTGAACCTCAAGCAGTCAACTGCTTGAGGTTCAGTTTTCATTGATCCCAAATCATGAAATTTATCTCGTCTCGTTGGCTTTAGTTTAGGTACGTGATTGCTTACGTGTAAGCCAACCAATTAAAACTAAAATGAGATTTTATAAGCAGACAACCATGGACCTAATTTAAAGGCAGACAACAGATGAACAGAGTCAAGCTTTCAGAAACCTGCACCCTAATTGCGTAAAACGCTATCAATCGAAATCTGAATAATTTTGAAGCAAATTGCTAATCCATTGCTTCATCAATCTGCCTAGCCTTTTCCCAACTATGTTGGAGTCGGCTTCCAGTCTAACCGGATGCAGCTGAAAACCAGTATTTTACATGGAGCGACTGCCTATCTGACCTCCACAACCCAGTGACTGGGTAATACGATACCCTTTGGTAAGACTGGTTGTCAGACTTTTGGGCTTCTGACGATCCGTAACGACTCTCAAAGATCCACGAATGACAGCCGGGACCAACGGCTTAACGTGCTTTCCGAGGCACGGAAGAGTCTCGATATGTAAAGATGGTCACCCATCCACGGACCAACCCCGGCAAGCGTAGCTTAACCTGGTGGATCGACCCGTGCGGCTGTTATTATTTAGCCACGAGCTCCTCAATCCATTGCTTCATAATGTTCGAAAAATTTGTCTGCTCAACAATGTAAATAAAACAATGAATGTTGTTGACCTGTCAAATTGAAACCGATTCCGATTGTAGTGTTACGCAGTTGTCCCGTGGATATAAACAAAATACACAAATCATATTTTACCTATGCTTTGCAAGAGATATACTTAAACGAATATGAACATTAATGTTTTACAAATAATGTTCAAATTCAAATGAAGGGAAAAGGCGTTTGCCCAGCTGTGGCAAAGTGGCAGCAAAAATCTTAAACAGAGAGGCAGGGAAGGGACATCGACGCACAACCTGATACCATGGATTCAGTACATGATCTGGACCCCCTGCGTTGAAATTATTCGCCGGTTATTAAAAAAAAATTGCTGCTCCGTGCATTTTGACCGCGTCGCGTAGGTATTGTGGGTACTTTTGTAGGAAACGGCAGATATTTTTTTTAATACTTAACTGATGAAAAATTTCAACGCAGGGTGGTCCAGAATCATGTACAGAGGCCAGCACATCAAGCTACCCCAATCTGTCAAATTTTCCCAATTGAATATGAACCTTATTTCTTTGAAGTAAAGTTGAAAATCTATCAAAGAAATTTGACAGATTTTGGTAGCTTGATGTGCTGACCTCTGTACTTACAGGTGGTGCGTCGACGTCCCTGCCACCCTGATTATTATATACCTTTTTCCTGTCTATAATAGGTATCCATGTGGCCCAATATTTATAAAAACTAATTACCAAAAAGTCGAACTTTTGGACAAAAATTGTATAACTGTCTCGAAATAATATTATAAGCTCTTCTTGAATAGGAGCAAATGTGACATGTCATGACAATCATTAATTTTTGGCACCCCTAACAGTCAGGATATATTAGATGCACTAAAACCGAAGACTACAACAGTAACTGTCTCCACTTCGTACTATTTGTGCAATGTATTTTGGATGCCAAATCCTCTGTCACATACTCACACGATATAGGTACCTACGAATACTTTATTCAAACTTTCAAAAATAACCTGGCCACGTATAACAATAATAACATTACTATGAGAGTACCTGTCTTTTGATCT
This sequence comes from Cosmia pyralina, assembly GCA_946251885.1. Classification (NCBI taxonomy): domain Eukaryota; kingdom Metazoa; phylum Arthropoda; class Insecta; order Lepidoptera; family Noctuidae; genus Cosmia; species Cosmia pyralina. The sequence goes on from OX276354.1 coordinate 3,612,900, forward strand.
GTTTTTATAGTTTTAAGGTGTATTTATTTTTTGCTGTAATGCCAATTAAACGCATTTTTCTTTCTTTACCTACATACTTACATCTACATAAGAACACAGTTCCTTTTGAAAATGAAAGTCCGTTACGATATAGACCGCCCATTTAGAGCTTTTGAAAACTGTAGCCAAGTACCTAACCATAAACCCGCTTTTCCGTGTCTTCTTTCACAATAATAATAAAGGGATCAATGTTTCACAAAAAGAACTTGCGAACAGATGCTCCATCTCCCTCATTTGACGATGAACACCACGTTGCTGTCTCTTTCCAGCTGCTCTTCAATCTGCAAGGCTGACAGGCCGCTCTGACAGCACAGCTCGTCGAGGCAGACCAGGCCGTTGTAGGTGCGCACGAGGGGCTGGCTGTGGTCGCTGAGGATCGAGGTTGTGTCGTCGTTGTGTAGCGTTATTGGGAACTGGAAATAACAGATAATTTGTTAGTGTTAAATAAGAGAGCCTGGTTCCTGACTTCTGAAATCTTGATTGATCATAAATCTAGTGAGTAAATATCATGTGAGCTGTTGTTTGGTTCATCAGTTCATGTCACCTAATTAAAGTGGATCCGCAGTGGAAGCAGCCCGCAAAATTCAAATTGTCTTGCAATTTGCAAATAAATGTATTTATATAATTATAAAATCTTAGGAATCATCAATACATCTCTCTAAGTTAGATTTGCTGTCTTTTGATCTGATTTCAGACCTGCAAATTACAAAAAACGCAAAAAAAATTGAATTTCGCGGGTTCCAATCAAACGGCTTGCTTGACACATAGAGCCACACGGTCCCCGGCGAACCGTGTTGCTTCATTGACATAGAAACCGGTTTTTATGTCAATGTGTTGCTATATGTATGACTTGACATATTGAGACTTGACGTTGACAGCAAAAACCGTAAAGTGCGGATTGCGGAAGCGCGAACCTCGGTTGCGTCGGCTCGTTAGTGGGTTCCATTGGACCCCTGAATGACAACATACGATGAAAATATTTATGTTGTAAAGGGCATACAGTCCGCCGGCAGTCCGTCCTCTCATGAAAACTGGCAGTCCATTTTATTATGAGTGGACTGCCTGTTGGCGGTAAATGTGTCCCTATATTTACCAAAACAAATTTCCGATAGTATATGAAATTAGAGATTTGTATCGATGATTTTAATTCTATAAATACAAAGTTACGGTCGCAAATCATATTCAGATCAACAAAACCACCAAAACGCAAGATTTGAATTTCGCGGGCTACCCTGGCGCTTTCATCTAAAGTTTTGTTTTTGTTTGTAAGCACAGCACCTACGAATGACACTTATGAATGACAGCACCACAATGTCCACAATCCACAACATAGTTATTTTGACTATTTTTGACAGCGACGCGCGTAATTTTATTGAAAAAGGTGTATTTTGGATTATTATTCTATAAAAATGGTGAGTAATATGTGTTATCTAATAATTATTTTATTGAAATCAATCACAGAATAATATAGAAATATGGTAATAACAATGTTTTCGATCTAAGTTAAAATGTTCCATTTTCAAAGTTCATTCTAAAAGTTTACTGCCTTTGAAATTCTAAAACGAAACACTTTATTATATCTAACACACACGTCACAGTCACACAACTTTTGAGATTTTTTTTCATATATAATCGTGCTCAAAGATTAAAACGTTGGCAATTCATTGTTTTTCTTAATAAAATTCGATTAAAGAATTCGCCACCCATACAAATTAATATTCTAATTTGCGGGGCATGTTCAATAAATAAATGCTGTCGTCATTATTCGATGGGTTTTTCCCGATATTTACCTATGTGGTTCCAGGTAAGTACCTATTTGAAATCAATCAAAACTGGTTGACTATTTCTTTTACCAGTAGGTACACATACCAACCAATTTAGTTTCAGTCAGTATATTATAATGTACTCTGTGGTTTCAGTAATCACTACCTTTAATGATGATTGTACCTACTTAATTAATTTTTATTATAATTTTCGCGCCGAAGCCAACCCCAACAAATACAACCATTAATGATAATTACTAACACAATACCATTATAAATGCAAGTAAGTAATTATTATATTGTCTGCAAAAGTGTAATAATTTTGATAAATTTTATCAATAATCATTAAAAATATGTACCTACATTGTCTAGGTAATTATAATTGTACTTGTTACATATTAATGCCCAGTGGGCAGTTCTAGAATATCCTCATAAATTTTTGGAACAGTAACATAAGTATACAGGGTGTGGCGTAAATAGTGGTCCAACGTTAAGGGGGCGATACACCGTATATTCAGCTATCACATACCACAATTTGGACTATTTTTTTCCAGTCTCAGAATAAAATATTTTCATATTATTATTTGAAAAATTGACACCTTGCTTTACTAATTTGGCTATAATTTCTATAAATGACATTATTTTTTTAATTTTGTTTTTGTTTATAACTGTGAAATACATGTGCTATCACATGCTTATGTAAAAATGCAATAAATAAATAAAATAAAATAAAAAAAAATGTATTAAAGCAAGTTATCAATTTAAAAAAAAATTGTATTCCGAGACCTAGGAAAAAAATGGTCCAAATTGTGGTATGTGATAGCTGTATATACAGAGTATCGACTCCTTAACGTTGGACCACTATTTACGCCACACCCTGTATATCAATAATTTTAATTTTCTTTCAACACCAGTGTAGGATCTATACAGTTGTAGAAAGGAACTGTACATTTATTATTGTATATAATACCTATGTCATTTATATTTCAGGCATCTGGAGGCTCTGAATCCGACAACCCATTGCCCAACTACTATAAAGACTTGTTTGGGCATATAGACATTATTGATTCGGACGAGGAGCTGTATGATATCGAGGACCCTGACTTACCACCAGATATCTATGAAGAGTCTGACGACGACTGGTATGATCCGATCCTCGACACATACATAGAGAATGAAGAAAGGCAAAAAAAGGCATTCAATTTCATTGTTAGCGTTGATGTCAAAGAAGTCTCGGACCCCAAAAATGCAACGGTGAGTATTTATTATGTCATATAATATATTAAATGTTTTTTTCATTACCATACTAGGGCTTAGGAATTATGTAGACCATTTCATAAGGTTAAGCATCTGTAAGGGTTATTGTCCAATATTTTGAAGCTAGATAAATAATTATTTACAGGGGGTGAGTAGTTGTGTTGTCAAGTAGACAATTCTATCAGTACCATCTACCAAATTGAAAAACATTTGATGGTGCATTCTTAAAAAATCAACTGACGTTTTCTTAGATTATGTTTGAGTACCAATAATAAGAATACATTAGTTCAGCTTGTAAAACCAAAGATGTTTATGTTTGAAATAAGAATAATAAATTTCTTTCCAAGTACAGCCAGCATATCAAGCTACTACAATCTGTCAAATTTCTTTAATAGATTTTCATCTTTATCGCTAAAGCATTAGGTTCAAGGTTGATTGGGAAAATTTACAGTTTCGGGTGGCTTGACCTGCTGGTGTCTGTACATGCAACTAAGTATTATTCAGTTGATTCTTTCTTCAAAATAATATAAAACAGTTTATGATAGTACAGTCTTAACTCAATGAATTATTATTTTATGCTGTAGGAAGATTCCAGCCCTCCCTCGCTAAAGCAGGAAGAAATCTTCAATCTTGGAGAAGAATGGTGAGTAGAAAATATATAATAGGTCTTTACCTATGAAATTGCCGTTTTGTATGAAAAAATTTAAACGAATTTTTTTCATGCATTTTTTATTTGTATTAATTGAAGTAATCACCCATGCAATCAATGCATCTTTGCCAACGCAGTGGCAGTTTATTGATGCCCTTCTTAAAGAAATCAGCTGGACGGGAGGCAACAAATTCTTCAAAGGCATTTTGTACTGCCTCTCGGGTATTGAATTTTTTTCCCGCCAAGAAGTTATCCAAATTCTGGAAAAAGTAGTAGTCTGTAGGCGCAAGGTCTGGTGAGTAGGGCGGATGACGGAGAGCTTCCAACCCCAGTTCTTGCAACTTGGAGACCGTCTGCTGTGCAGTATGAGGTCGCGCGTTGTCGTGCAGGAGCAGCGGAGACGAGCGATTGACCAATGCTGGTTGGAGATGTGCCAGCTTCTCCATCATTGTGTTCAGTTCTTCACAGTACACATCTGAAGTAATGCTCACCCCGTTTGGTAAGAAGCTGTGATGAATCACACCAGCGCTAGACCACCAAACAGTGACCATCACTTTTCTAGGGGTAAGTTTTCGTTTAGGGCATTGTTTAGGTGCTGAACCAGGATCCAACCAACTTACTGAGCGCTTGCGGTTATCAAACAGAATCCATTTTTCATCGCAGGTAACAATGCGGTTCAAAATTCCTTCATTTGTGTGTCTGTTGAGCAGTGCATGGCACGTCTCGACGCGTACTTCGCGCTGGCGATCATTCAGTTCGTGGGGCACCCATTTGTCAAGCTTTTTTACCTTGCCAATTTGACGCAAATGGACCAATATTGTTTTGACGCTAACGTCGAAAGCTGCTGCTAATTCAGCCGTAGATTGTGTATCATCAGCTTCCACAATCGCCTATAATTCGTCATTGTCGACCAAAGTCTTCGGACGACCGCGAGGTTCATTTTTCAGGTCGAAATTTCCAGAACGGAAGCGAGCAAACCAATAACAAGTGGTGCGTTGGATTGTAATGTTAGCTCCGTAAACGTCGTTGATGTTGCGTGCCGCTTGTGCCGCGTTGCTGCCACGACGGTACTCATATTCCATAATTACTCGAATTTTTAACGTATCCATGATGACGAAAAAGATTGAAATGCGATGAAAATGTAACACTAATCAATAAACAAATGACTACATTTGGAAAAAAAAAATCCATGTTTTTAAAATAAAATTAATTTGAAATTAGAATTCTTAGCCAAACAAATATTATTTTGATTTGAAATGGCCAGTACTGCAGAACGGCAATTTCATAGGTAAAGACCTAATATTATCAGTGTGTAGGTATATTACGGATTGTGAATTCTTGAGATGGTATAGTAGTGCCTGATGGAAATCTCAGATAGTGATAGGCTGTATTTTGAAGTTGTATTATATGACTTAGGTACAGTGGGCTGCATCATTTACTACTACTGTACTACTTGTGTGTGTTACTTACTGTACTTGGCATGTTATTGTACCTATGTTTCTGATAAAAAGTTGGTATGAAATCCATTTCCTAAGGATCTATATCCTTAGGAAATGGATTTTTAACACAGGGACGAAAGTACCCTGAGTTATTATAAAACAATTAGAACTCTTTATTTTTTGTCTGTCCATTAATCGGTTTATTTGATTTTATATGTATAAAGTGTTCTCTGAATAAGAATAATTTATTTGCTGATAATACAGGTTTTACCAGTTAATTATGTACAGCCCATATTTTGCCTGTAATTATGTCATTGTATAGTCAACGCAAGCAAAGCCTGAGGAAAGGTCTTAATGTACAATAATCCCCAATCTTTTTGGCCGAGCTGAAGTTAGCGCGATCGCCATCTTGCGCCATCTGCGCTTAGTATTTTCCCAACTAATACTTTAATTTTGCATTCTGCGCATCGGCTCGCGCTTATGTTCAACCCGGCCAAAAAGATTTAGGACTACTGTATCTATGTGTGGGGTTTATGTGCTATATTATTTTTTAGGATGGAAGTGGACGAACCAGCCGCTCTTGTCTCGTTTCACGCAGAAAGCCCACCGGCAAGTGCAAGCAGACAAGTGGCATCTTCCAGCAGCCGCGACGAGCACTCTGCGAGGGGCCGAGAGAGGAATAGTGGAAGATGGAATCGGGGGGATAAATTAGTCGAGAAGTATCGTTCCGACAAAGACTTTCCCCCCAGTTTAACTGAGCAAATTGGCCGTATTCAGGCCAGGCATGTAAGGAATGCGAGGTCCGCAAATGAGAGGAGAGTAAGTGAAGGTGTGAGTGAGGAGGAAGCGCTTTTTTATGAAATAGATGAGGAAGAGTTTAAGTGGGAGGCGATGGATGGCTGGCATAGTGAGAAAGAGCGCTTTCTTCGCGATACCGTTGGGCCTTCTAGAAAATTTGTTGACCCATATGATGCCTTTAGATCCTTTTGGGATGATGGCATCCTGGGCCAAATTGTTGAAGAAACCAACAGGTATGCTGATGAAATAAAAAGGACGAGTGTTAGATTTGCTAGGTTATGGTATGATACGAATATGCATGAGATATTGGTGCTGTTCACATTTTGGATGATGATTGGCATCATCAAAATGCCTTCAATCAAATCTTGCTTCACCAAGTTACCATTGCTGAAAACGGATGCGTTTAGGTATCTTTTCAAAGAAGAAAGGTATTGGATTTTGAACAGAGCCCTACATTTTGCCAGGGGTTCTCAGGATTCTTCTGATCCTCAGAATATTCTTTACTCTATGGGCCCCATTTTAGAACACTTACGTTCAAAATTTCAGGAACACTATACTCCGAGCCAGAACATCTGTATTGATGAATCCCTCATTCTTTGGAAAGGACCTCTGACAATAAAACAGTATATCAAAACGAAATCCGCACGTTATGGTATTAAGACTTATAATTTATGTGAATCCAGTACAGGTTATCTTTGTAATTTTTTTATTGGGAAAAGAACCAATTCTACCTTGCCCTCGAGTATCAGCACAGTTTTGAAACTGATCAGCCCGCTTTTAGACCTTGGACATGTCTTGTACATGGATGACTGGTTCAATTCACCTTCATTAGCAAGATTTTTGAAAAGGAGGAAAACGGATTGCGTTGGCACACTCCGTGCATGTCGCAAAAACGTTCCAGCCTCGCTTCAAAAAGTCAAGCTAGAGGAGGGCGAATACATGGGTCGTCAATCTGGCGATGTCATGGTGATGGCTTACCAAGACCGTAAGCGATTGACCTATATATCTACGTACCATGACATGGACCAAACTAAAACGGCTCCAAAGCCTGGTAGAACATCAGTCTATAAGCCGACACTTATAGCTGATTACAACCGAGGGATGGGTGGTGTTGTTCGTTTAGACCAAATGCTTGAGCCCTACTTGATAGGGGAAAAGCGGTGCATAAACTGGAACAGGAAATTATTTAAACGATTTCTGAACATTAGTATTCAGAACAGTCATATACTACTGGAGAAGTCAATGGGACGGACTTGCCAGTCTTTAGTTTTTCGTCTTAAGTTAGTGGAAGATTTGGCAAACCGCCATCTGCCACATGTCCCAGTGCCTCCTTCAGCAGCAACTGCCTACAGTAGACGATCGCATTTTCCACTCAGTCGCTTAACAGAGCGCCATTTCATTCAGCGCATTGTTAAAAAGGACGACCAGCATAGGGCATCCCGTCGAAGATGCGTGTGGTGTGCAGATCGAAGGGGTAACCCAAATGTTAAGACGACCTATGAATGTGCGGAATGCGAATTGCCGCTCTGTTTTGACTTCTGCTTCAGAGAGTTTCACACTCAGCCGTAAAATTATATTTAAGTATTTATTGTACTCCTGTCCTTTTTATGTCTTGTGTTTTTATAGTTTTTTTTTTGCATGTAAGTTTGTTTTTATATTTATATATACATACATTATGTAGTATAATAACATGCTGTTCCATTGGAGAGTAATTTTTATGTATTGTTTTCTGGCATTGTATGGAGATGGATGCATGGATATTACAAGATGACGAAGGATGAGCAGAAAGGATATGGCTGGTCCTCCTCGGTATGTGAGTATTTTCTTTTAAAATTTATGTTAAGTATTTTATGTTTTTTGTTTGTGATCTGTTTCCAGGTCAAGGCTTTAAATCTGCCATGAAGTGTTCTTAGAACTTACTAGTCGTCATTTAGTAACTTTTACAGACAGTGTTTTACAGACTTTTATTGTGTTAAAGTTGGTTTGCTTTTTGCTTTTAATCCTTGGTATGCCTGGTATGCCACGTGACAGAAAATATATCATATCTTTTTAAATACAAAGTTAAGTGAACAGTGGCCTTAGTTTGAGTTTTTGTACTTACTCGATCGCGTTTACGTTAACGAAATAATTGTGTTTCCCATTATAGTCACCAGACGGCGGTAATTCAGTTTCAGTACAAATTGAAGTTTACGTCGTAATCGAGTAAGTATAAAAACTCGAACTAAGGCCTCTGTCGCTCTTGGTAGCTTCAGTTTATGAATTAGCCATGCAAACAATCTCCTCCCCGCAGTCTGGAGCTAGCTTCCTTGTGAACAAGACGTGCATAAAGTGGTTTGCGGTCTGATAGACCCCACTAGGCTAGGACGTGATGACTTTTTTTACATCTATATTTTTGTTAATTTTATCTTTTTGTATGTCAAAGTCAATAAATTATAGCCTTATTATTGTCTTAAAAATAATGAGGGATAAATGTTTTTTTTTTTTTTTTTTGTTTTGGTCTAAAATCCTGTAGATATTAATTTTGTTTCAAATTTTAAAGATTTTGGAAAATTTAATAAAAATACTAATTTACTAAAATAGTTTTTTATATTCTTCTTAAAGAGGGTTTTCATGTAAATTCCCGCCACCAGTTAGTCACTCTGTCAAGAGGTCTTCCATTTCGACAGTGAATATAAAATATTAGGTTGGGGAAAAAGTCTTTTCGCATTATAGTATGTATGAACTTAATATAAAATCTCTTTGGCTATACTATTTGTATCTGGCTGGTTTTGGTATCATTGAAAGTTAAAATTTTAAAAAACATAATTCCAAATTCAAATTAGGAAAATGTGTGATTTTCAATTGTTTTTCGTACTGTCAAGATGAGTGAATCTAATGAAGAAATTCGATACATTTTAAAATTTTACTACAAAAAAGGTAAAAATGCAACGCAAGCCGCGAAAAAAATTTGCGATGTTTATGGACCCAGTGCAGTGTCTGTGAGAGTAGCACAAATTTGGTTTAAGCGTTTTCAATCCGGAAATTTTGATGTCAAAGATGCACGTCGCTCTGGTCGCCCTATTACGGATAAAATGGATGTCATTTTTGAAAAAGTGGAGCAAGATCGGTATATCAGTAGTTACGACGTAGCTGAAGAACTGGGAATTGACCACAAAACAGTTTTGGCGCATTTGAAAAAAACTGGGTACACAAAAAAGCTCGATATTTGGGTACACTGAAAGAAACCTAATGAACCGTGTACTCATTTGTGATTCTTTATTACGACGTAATGAAACCGAATCATTTTTGAAGAAGCTGAAAACTGGTGATGAAAAGTGGATCACGTACGATAAGAACGTGCGAAAAAGGTCGTGGTCAAAGGCCAGTCAGGCTTCACAGACTGTGGCGAAACCCGGGTTAACTCGCAACGAGGTGATGCTGTGTGTGTGGTGGGATTGGAAGGGCATTATTTATTATGAGCTGTTACCACCAGGCAGGACCATCGATTCTGAACTCTACTGGGAACAACTGATGAGATTAAAGCAAGAAGTTGAGAGAAAGCGGCCGGAATTAATCAACAGAAGGGTGGTTGGTTGGTGGTTTTTCATCATGAGAACGCTAGACTTCATACATCTTTAGCCACTCAGCAAAAATTAAGAGAGTTTGGCTGGGAGGTGTTAATGCATCCGCCGTATAGTCCTGACCTTGCACCTTTCCACCTGTTTCGATCTCTTCAGAATTCTTTAGGCAGTGTCAGGTTAACATCACGAGAGGACTGCCAAAACCACTTGTCGCGGTATTTTGATCAGAAGTCCCAAAATTTCCATAGCAATGGGATCATGTCCCTACCTACAAGATAGCAAAAAGTTATCGAACAAAATGGTACCTACATACTTTAGATAAATGTAAATAATGTATATTAAAAAATGTTTTGAATTTTCTTAAAAAATGCGAAGAAACTTTTTCCCCAACCTATTATAATGATGATTTTATTGACGTTCGTCATTCGTTTCATTCATTCAGTCACGACTAAAAAAAATATAGGCGCTTCGCTTTGACACTTTTGACAGGTGCCCGGACCTGACGTCTCAGTGCTGCCACATAAAGAACGTCATTTCAGAAAACCCTCATTCGCAACATCCCGTCGAGTCAGCCTATGTGTCACGAGTGAAAATCTTGTCAAGCAGTGGTTATTTGGACTTTTAGCGAATCTGGTGTAACTTTGATCCAATCATCCAACTCAGTAATGGTTTATTCAAGATGATTTGATGGAAAAGGTCACGAAACTGCTGAATTTATAAATAGGAACGGTTTTTCTGATTGACTGATCTGAGGCTAAAAAGCGTTTTTTAGGTCGGATGCTCTTGCTGAGCAATTTCTCGGTCATCACTTTTTTTCAATGGCTACACAACCCTAGGTCAGTCACCATACACAAAAAACCTGCCCCAAAATATTACACTGTACTGATTTTTTGGGATCTTCTGATAGATACCAATATCTGCGTGGCGCTCGAAAAACCTCGTTTTCCGACTTCTTTTCGAACATCTAAAAGGGCGTTCTTTTGAACTTTACGAAAAATGGCGAATGTTTGAAGTGATGTATCTTGGATTCTATTGGACCAACAGAGCTACGGCTGCGCTCAAATCGTATCAAATTTTGTATACTTTAAAAATGTAGGGTACTTATACTTTTTACGTAGGATGCACCTTTTAGAAGTTATAAGCAAAAAAAACTGAAACAAGTTCGAAAATTTTGACACAGGGCTTTCGAAGCAGCAAACTTGGTTTTACACTATATTGGTATCTATCCAAAGAACACCCCAAAAAATCAGTAGGTACAGTGCAATTTTTGCGACATGATGTTTTAAATGACTGGAACGCTTTACATACAAAAATAGGAGGAGCTCGTGGCTAAGTAATTACAGCAGCCCGGGTCGATCCATCAGTTAAAAGCTACGCTTGCCGGGGTTGGTCCGTGGATGGGTGACCATCTATACATACCGAGACTCCTTCGTGCTTCGGAAAGCACGTTAAGCCGTTGGCCTGGCTGTCGTTCGTGGATCTTTGACAGTCGTTACGGGTTGTCAGATACCCGAAAGTCTGACAACCAGTCTTACCAAGAGGAGAGTATTACCCATTTACTGGGTTGTGGAGGTCAGATAGGCAGTCGCACCATGTAAAATACTGGTACTCAGCTGCATCCGGTAAGACTGGAAGCCGACCTCAACATAGCTGGAAAAAGGCTAGGCAGATTGATTGATTTACATACAAAAATAAATATAAAAATCTGCTCACCTTATAAACCCTTCTAATAAGCCCTTCCAGTACTCCGAACAGCACCAGTTTCCTCTCGTTGATGGCCAGCTCCTGAGGCTTCATTCTTCTGCAGAGATCACGGATAGTGCTGCCGTAAGACATGCCCGCGTACATGCGGAATATGTCGCTGACTTTGGGCAATTGACGAGCTGGAAGAAGAAGATAGGAAAAATTAGGGATCAAGTCTTGAAGGACGATAGTTTAATTATGGCGTTTCTGACTCTGTTATTGGTGGTGGTTGGTGGATCCAGCCTTTAGGGGGTGGTAAAGCCTAACCATTTATGTATCTGTGAAGAATTGAGAGACGGATCATGTCGTGGTATCGTGGTCCTGGCACCAGCTGTAGATTCAGTGATTATCTCGTGCTGACTAAAGTTATGAATAGTTATAATAATACGTTTCCGTAGTTTAAGTTGTCCACAGGATAATAACTTAGTACCTATTAGCAGAACCTAGGCAAAGGTTAGGTACGTGCCTAGTACTTAATAAAATAGAATAGTCTTGAATGGAGGCGCCTGGGAAAACCTAATAAAACTATGCTTGGAAATCCCACTAAGTAGAATCATTTTAATTATGTATTTGAAGCCGCTACAGAAAATAAACGTTTATGAAGGAACATAAGGTATGCACCTAATTGCATTACTTACGTGATCTTGCGCAGAAGTCCACACACTGTCGCTGCAGCCCCGCACAGCGCGTCAGCTGTCTTAATTTAGGGGTAGCACTGTACACCTGAAAGTTAACAATACAATAAAGGGTAAGCACAAATAATTCATGATAAAAAAATATTAATTTTAATATTATAAATGCGGAAGTAACTATCCATTTCCTTTTCCCGATGTGAATGGGCTCACAGATGGGTTAGTATTTTTTATCCCGGTAGGACTTTCCCGAGGGATACCTAATTTCCGCCCTCCACACGAGCGCTGACATAAGTCCAAGCTTCTGATCGTCCCGAAAATAATCGTTTCAGGTGTTAGACCCTGCCTGCCTGATCTGATTCTCGGATAGCCCCAACGGACTTTCATTAGCCGGAGTTATATTTTTAGGATAATGTGTAGATAAGACGAATACTTGGATCATGGGTGGAGAATTCGATTCGGCAATCGTGGAACCAGATATTGGAGCGCAACATAAGAGAAGCGTAGGTATTGTAGAGGTTTGATGCTTTGGTCAAATCTCGTCAATGTTATACTGGTTGACATTCAACCATTCAAATATTGAATGTGTTCTTTGTAGGATGACTGACAGATAGATTCTGGTAGGGCTCCGCTTAGGCAGTGTGAATTACTTTTATCTTGGAATAGAGTTATTATTATAAATATATACGGCATAAGTCTTTCGTCTCCCGGCCTTGCTCTTTAATTTGGTACCCCCCAGTAAAGAACCTGCGAGTACCGGGCCTTTACAGTAGGTACCAATGTCCAGCAGTGAATGGACTGTGAATGCGATACCTAAACTGAATGATTGATCTAGCCGAGCCAGGTTCAATTTAGTGACAGATATCGTACCTCTAGGTATTATTTGATACTTACAGCACAATACTGGAAGATGGGCACGAGCGTGACCACTCCGTAGTAGACTAGATTCTGAACACACGCGCGAACCAAACTGATTTCCACGTCTGTTAGGGATGCTATCTTCGACACGTGGTTGAAACCGTCTATGTAGGGCAGGATCTGAAACAATAGAAGGAAACTTTGTTAATCAGTGCTATACCTAATCTTCGGAAAATTCTTCGCAAGTTCATCATCAGTTCCAAGTTTCCAACTGTATTATTGACTTGGGGTCGGCTTCCAACCTAACAGGATACAGCAAAATACCAGTATTTTCCATGGAGCGAATATCTGACCTCCACAAACAACCCAGTTGGTAAGACTGGTTGTAGTGGTTGTCGCAAGTTATTACCAACTACCTATTCAAAGGTAAATTAATATACAAATATATAAAAAAAAAACAGCTTCTTTTGAAGTACCTCAGTCAATATGCCTCTTTAAGACTTCATAGCGATTTTTAAATGTAACTTCAAATAACCATCGGCAAAATTATTTTACCATCAGTCGAAATACTAACAAATTGGATTTCTAGTAAACACGATCACTAAACACTTACAGAGGTATCCTACCAATTTTGCTAATGAAATGAGCATGAAAATTATTACAGGATAATCAGCACCATCGGTTTTTATATTTCTATGGTCATTCCTATTTTTTCTGGGAACTTAAAGACGTATTTAGTCTGTGTCGTGGGTGTAGACAGGTATAATAAAACCGTACAACAATATTGATTCTCTTAAAAAAATTTTTTTAAGAGAATCAATATTGTTTCTGATGCTTGATTGCCTAATCAAGATGATTGGGGCTCACAACGAAGTCAGAAATCTAAGCAAAGTTCAGCACCTATTTGTTCCACCTTCTTTAGTTGTAGGGCAGTGTTTTAGCAGTTCGAATCCCTATGTTCACCAGTGAAAACGATGTGAAGAGAACATCGCTGTGGACCAATTTAGCTGCACGCTTAGCATGACCGCCATAGAAACAGGTTTTGTCGACGGAAGAATAGACAAAATGGCAGATTGTAGAAATATTTCTACGCATTCTACGCGTCTAAGCATGGCAATGTGTAATGTTGTCTATTCTTCTGTCGACAAAATGTCGTCATGCTACACGTGCTGGTTGTCAAATAAATCATGGAATATTACGCCACTATTTTTGTGTACAAACTTTGAACTTGGCCTTCAGTGTCTATTCCGTCTGATTAAATGAGACAAACATTTATTTGTACAATCGAATGATAAATGAATCAAACCCCACCAAATAACAAAATGGAAAAGTTCCAGTAAAACTAATCTTGGAATGAGTAACAAAAAAACAACAATTTTTCTTTCAAACTTGATGTCATGTGTGTATTCCAAATTGTATGTTTTATTATAAGTCGGGAATGTCGGAATCCAGTGTATCGCGACATTCCCGACTGTGCATTGCAAAAAACGGACCGATCTTATGTTTAGAAATTCTGAACTCAGAGCCTAGGGGCCCTCCCTAGGCACTGAGTTCAGAATTTCTAAACATTTTTTAACGTAGGTATTTTCTTTCTTTCTTGAGGAACTAAACTAGATCTAATGGCTATTATCAAACGTTGGCGACTTTTAGCATATACCAGAACATCATTAAAAATGCAAACAGAAACTCCTTATAAAGACACAAGTAGGTAATGTTCAGATGTCTTTTGTCTATAACTAGTGCTTATAAAGGTATGGTTCTTCTGACTTCTGATTCATCTCTATAATGATCATACAATGTACCTAATCTTCATAAGAGGTATTCCTTACAACAATACAGTTGGCGAGGGTCCAGCCAAGGAGCTTTTATAACAAATACTTGTATGTTTGTATAACCCGCTTAAGGCGAGTAGAGATGCCAACTAGCACCAGCATTGAGAAACGAATAATAAGTCGGAGCTATGGAACATTTTGAAATTTCCCATGCTCACATTTTTAGTCAGATGAGGTAAAAGGTCAGGAGGTCAGGTAGTTTGAATCTTTTGTATCAAAAGAATCAACACTAACCTTCAAGGAGAAGATTATCCAGACTTATTATTTTTTAATGGTGGCGCTAGTTGGCAGCTCTAGGTAGGTCAATGAGTGGTAGGGAATTGGGACATGCTGTGATGAAATGTGTGCTGATGAAATGTGTAAGAGATGAAGTAAGAAAAGGAGATAATTTTAGGGCTTTGAACAGACACAACCGCAGAGGCGGGACTCCTATCTATCCAGCAATGTGTTCAGTTTGGCAGTCGACCATTAGCGCGCTAACATTCGAGCACAATGCTGATAGTTATTCATATGATACGTCATTATAACGATTGCGCGTGTTGTTGTTGTCCATTATGATAAAAATTTCTTCAAATCTTTTTTTTTTTCTTCTTTTAAATCGAATGGTGCACTAAGCTAGTTCTTTTTTATGCACATAAAACACCTTTAAAATCCATCGTTTGCCGCAGATCTACAGGAGGAGGGGCTTGTGGCTAAGTAATAACAGCCGCACGGGTCGATCCATCGGGTTAAGCTACGCTTGCCGGGGTTGTCCGTGAATGGGCTTTACATACTGAGACTCCTCCGTGCCTCGGAAAGCAAGATCCCGGCTGTCATTCGTGGATCTTTGACAGTCGTTACGGGTCGTCAGAAGCCCGAAAATCTGACAACCATTCTTACCACGGGGTATCGTATTACCCAGTTACTGGGTTGTGGAGGTTAGATAGGCAGTCGCTCCATGTAAAATACTGGTATTCAGCTGCATCCGGTTAGACTGGAAACCGACCCTAACATAGTTGGGAAAAAGCTTCTGACGTTTCTTCTGACGAAATTGATTGTTTGCCACAGATCTACGCGATACACATGGCTTGTAATTACGGCATTTTTCATTAGTACTTGAATTATTGTAACCACCACAAAGTCACGTATTTACGTGACTTTGTGGAACACAGAACAGATAAAAAAGAGGTTAAATAGGAAATAGTTCCTAATTTGTATTAGAACGCGTGTCGCCGCTTGTAACTCCACTACAAGCAAGAGACCAATTTTATATGTTCTATGGTCACGTACGGCAGTCGGCAATATACTCCGTAAAACACGTCTCTCCTTCACTCGCGCACTTAGCAACAGCATAATAACAGACTGATTAGCAGCCGTCCCAGTTCAAGCATAGCAACAGAGCGCATAATGTGCAGTCGACCGGCCGGCCGGCGGCACCCGCGCAGTAAAGGTGAAAACTTATATCTATGGTGAAAGCAGATTGAAATCCCGTAAGTATTAAGTTTGTTTTATACATCTGGAAAACTCACACATTCTAACGACTAATATTGGTTAGAATCTTAAGTCCCTTTACACTATGCAGGTTTCCTGTCTGTCATCATCATCATCTGACTTATAGCCTTTTCCCAATCATGTAGGGGTCGGCTTCCAGTGTAACCGGATGCAGCTGAATATCACGACTCAGTTACTGGGTTATACGACACCCCTTGGTAAGACTGGTTGTCAGACTTTCGGTCTTCAGACGACCCGTAATGACTGTCAAAGATCCACGAATGACATCCGAGACTAACGGCTTAACGTGCTTCCCGAGCATGGAGGTCTCGGTATGTAAAGATCCACGAACCAACCCCGGCAAGCGTAGCTCTAGCAGCTCTAGCTTAACCTGATGGATCGACTCGCGCTGGTTAGCCACCAGCTCCTTGCTTCCACTCCTGGCTGTTAATTTTACACAACTCGAAGCATCTATAAAAACCGGTCAAGAGCGAGTCGACTCACGAACTGAGGGTTCCGTTCCGATTTCTGAAAAAGTGTGCTATTTAGAGACATCGTTTTATTTTTCTTGTAATCTATAGGTATATAAACTTCTATCACATACAATTATTTCTGATTTTTCTATATGCAAACTTCAGAGATAAGGGGGGGGGGGGGGGGGAGCGTATTTTCTTTTACATATGATACCCCACATGCCCTATTAGCTTCCTCCTCGTTGCAAAAAAAAAAAAAAAATTATTACTTAGTACTTTCTTATTTGTACTTTTAGTACTTTCTTATTTGCAAAACAGTTAGGCAAACGTCATCTAAAACTGTTCCAAATTTCAAGTTTATAGCATTAGTAGTTCTTGAGATATCCAGCTGTGACAGACGGACAGACTGACACCATAAGGGTTCCGTTTTACCATTTTGGTACGGAACCCTAAAAATGCAACCAAACGTTGCGTTTATCAGTCAATCTTGGCCTTAATAGAGATGTTTACATATCAAGTTTGATGTTTTGACGTTTCTTGATAACGATGCCGCCGTACCTGATGATGATGCACAGACTCACAGCTGCGCCCGATTAGCGATGTCTAGTTGGTGCATAGCAACAGCGCACGCATTCGTGCAGTCGGCCGGCGCTAGCGCAACGTGACTTTACGACTGTTTGCTTTTTAAGATTGATATGGTTATGACTGTTTGATAAGTTGATTGAGACATTATATAAAATACAGATTTTATTACATATTATAAATAAAATTGTTCTTGTTTGTGTCTTTCAGCGCTCGCTTATTTTTTGGACGCGTTCACTTTTGCTCCGTATGTATCCATCCAAGCGAGGAAGCTTAGATGCTCTCTTCACAATTTCCCAAGATGAAGAGATTATTTTTCGACTCCTATTTAGAGTAGGTACTTAGGTAGGTAGGACTATAGATAGCGAAATGTCTCCTTTTCCGTCATGTTCTTGTAATAGGCGATTATTATGGATAATCATTCACCCTTCAGTGTTTTAAAAAGGTATTGTTTTATAGTGGAAAAGTGATACCTGTTTAGGGCGGATTTCAGCAAATCTAATCGCGTTCAAGAGCTGTCAGCTGTCAGTATCATGTTATTTCGTGTAACTTTGACACTGACAGCTCTTGATTGAACGCGGTTTAGATGTACTGATCACGTTCAGTTTCATTGGTGAAATTGGCACTGTCTGAGAGGCTCATTAGATGGTGTTCCATCGCAAAATATGGTTCGAGATTCCGAATATCAACTGTAGCAAAACATGTTTATTAACAATACCAAGCAGTTTCCTCCGGTATCAATCAAGTTTATGGCTAGTTGATCACAATTATGTGAAACATGCACCCAACGTGGATGGCGCGTTGCTGGCTTCACCGACGCATACAGTTGCTAACGATACACGTGCCTTTCGGTTTAGGTTACAAATATTAGTAAATACTCACATTTTGAGGATAAACATGCAGCTAAGTAGTATGTTGAAATCAATAAAAGTCACGTACGATATTTAGTCTAGGAACACTAGGACATTAATTTAGGATAAGTATTTAAATAGGAGTTGAAAAAATACCATGGTTAAGATTGACCAATCAACGAAATTATTCAATACTAGCTTCCGCCCGCGGATTCGCCCGCGTGGTATGTCGATAAAAAATAGCCTATGTCCTTTCCCGGCACCCTAATTGCGTAACACATTATCAATCGGAGTTGGTTTCATTTTGACAGTTCAACAACATTCATTGCGTTATTTACGTTGTCGAGCAGACAAATTTTTCGAACATATGAAGCAATGGATTAGCAATTTGTTTCAAAATGGTTCAAACTCCGATTGATAATGTGTTACGCAATTAGGGTGCAGGTCATGGATTTGATGAAATTTGGCACACGGGTGCTAAATTTCGTCCAAATCCGTTTAGCCGTTTGAGCGTGAAGAAGTAACAAACATACAAACACCACACACACAAACTTTCGCCTTTATAATATTAGTGTGATATACACGGTTATTTGTAAAACACCAACAACCTCTTAAGGGGTCATTGTACTCATCATTATGAACAACTTTTACTATGCGACCAAACCTGAAATCGCGAAAAAAAATCAGCTGTTCAGTACATCTACATCAAACTCGTCAAAATGTAGGGAGCAGCTGATTTTTTTTTCGTGATTTCAGGTTTGGTCACGTTGGTCAAAAGTTGTTTACAATGATGAGTACAATGACCCCTTAAGAAGTTGTTGGTGTTTTACCAATAACCCTTTATATAGTGTGATTAGTGTGAAGTGTGACTGACAGCTTTGTTCAAGTCGTAATCAGCACCCTGGCTGTCTACGGCCACTCCTGGAACTGGGACCTTGGGACTTTGCTTAAACCGTCTTCTGGTCATCTCCACTCCTCCGGCTGACGAGAAAAGGTTTCAAAAGGCACAAAAGAAAAGTTCAGCCAAACCTCGCAAAATTCTTAAAAAAAAGTATTTTGGACAACTTCGCAAAAATTGGAAATTATAACCATGCATGCAGTGCTGCAGGAGCAAGCATTAGGAGTCAAGCTTTGAGAACACCCTTTTGCAATACTGCCAAAGATTATTTTTGCAAAATGTCTCAATTAGTAACTACTTCCTCGTATTTCCAACTTATTTCTCTTTATTACTAGTCCCAAAGTCCCAAGACGCACAGTCTCGAAGGCCAAATGTTAAGTGAAACTAAGTGATTGAAAGGAATCAATCACTTAAGAGCTCTCGAATCAATCTCAGTACCTACCGACCCTCAATCACATACACTTTAGCATAAACAATATTATCTGTTTGCTTCTAGTCTCTGGTTTTATGAGGTTTGCGTTTGTTTAGGTACTCCCTTTGCGTATACTTCTATACCCAAACAGCAACAGCATATAATAAAGTAGTTTTTCGTCTGACTGTAATTCTGTATGGCCGCTTAGTTCTTCTAAACTAGGTAAGTACTAAGTATATTAGATTTTGATGCAGTTTTCACCATCATTTAGAGATTTTATTCCTGAAATATAAGTCAATCAATCTGCCTAGCCTTTTCCCAACTATGTCCGGGTAGGCTGCCAGTCTAACCGGATGCAGCTGAATACCAGTATTTTCCACAACCCAGTGACTGGGTAATACGACACGAGTATCCCTTGGTAAGACTGGTTGTCAGACTTGCGGGCTTCTGACGACCCGTAACGACTGTCAAAGATCCATGAATGACAGCCGAGACCACCGGCTTAACGTGCTTTCCGAGGCACGGAGGAGTCTCGGTATGTAAAGATGGTCACCCATCCACGGACCAACCCCGGCAAGCGTAGCTTAACCTGATGGATGGACCCGTGCGGCTGTTATTACTTAGCCACGAGCTCCTCTCCGCTCCTGAAGTATAAGTAAGGAGGTATAATATACAGGGTCAAATTAAATTAGCTAGCGAAACTCCGCAGACGTGGAATGGGTTTCGATATCTCGTCCCATCACGAGGAGCTCGTAGCTAAGTAATAACAGCCGTACGGGTCGATCCATCAGGTTAAGCTACGCTTGCCGGGGTTGGTCCGTGGATGGGTGACCATCTTTACATACCGAGACTCCTCCGTGCCTCGGAAAGCACGTTAAGCCGTTGGTCCCGGCTGTCATTCGTGGATCTTTGACAGTCGTTACGGGTCGTCAGAAGCCCGAAAGTCTGACAACCAGTCTTACCAAGGGGAATCGTATTACTCAGTTAATGGGTTGTGGAGGTCAGATAGGCAGTCGCTCCATGTAAAATAATGGTATTCAGCTGCATCCGGTTAGACTGGACGCTAACCCCAACATAGTTGGGAAAAGGCTAGGCAGATTGATTGTCCCATCACGTTTGCGGAATTTCGCTAGCTAATTTAATTTGACTCCTTGTGTTTTGACATGTCGCCACATCAGTATATTGCACCCTTGCGAAAAAGGGGCGGGTCGCTCGTACCCTATCTCGCTAATATTATAAAGGCGAAAGTTTGTGAGAGTGTGTTGTGTGGGGGTGTTTCTATATTTGTTACTTCTTCACGCTCAAACGGCTGGACCGGTATGGATGAAATTTGGTATATAGATAGCTTATACCCTGGATAGACTATATCTACTAGAGATTAACACATATGCTACTTTTTATCCCGATCTACGCGGGTGAAACCGCGGGGCGTAGCTAGTAAAATATAAAGTCGAGGGAGGATTGGTAAAGATTACTTTCGTTTACCGATTCAGTAAGTAAGTATTGACTGAAGGACTGGTTTGTTTGATGTAGCGACGATCTAGTAACTTTTATGTACGGAAAGGCGTTTGGAAGTTGGGCCACTGTGTGGCCTTTGGGTTGGATTATAAGTAAGTATTTGATACTAAAACAAGAAGACGATATAAGATTCATTACATATCTAACTGATGAGTACCTCGTTCAGGTTTACATAGAATTTCCGGTCAAGGATTCACCGGTGAAGCTGGACTTGAAAGAACCTGGCGGCGACGCGAAGTCTTTAAAAGAGCCCATTCATTGTTTACTATTATAGGATGCATATCCGGTAGGTTCTATAATCTTTCCATATCCTAAGGGCACGTCTGCCCTACCATTACCGCGCGCCCGGTCTACTCCTTGATATGCAATGGTCTCTGTTGTACCATGTAGCATGAGGCAACAGGGGCTGGTGTGAATCTTTCGGTTCATTCGAGTAATCGAGTCTGGTCAAACCACGCTGGGGTCGGTGCGTTTCATTCCTTTGTGAAAAAAGAATGGTGCTATAGGTCGTATATAGCTCCGTCTCTCTCTCACACTGGACCCATGATGGATCTATGATCTTTTTTCACGTCATAGTACAGCTCGTGGCTAAGTGAGTAGCTCGTGGTTAAGTAATAACAGCCGCACGGGTCGATCCATCAGGTTAAGCTACGCTTGCCGGGGTTGGTCAGTGGATGGGTGACCATCTTTACATACCGAGACTTCTCCGTGGCTCGGAAAGCACGCTAAGCCGTTGGTCCCGGCTGTCATTCGTGGATCTTTGACAGTCGTTACGGGTCGTCAGAAGCCCGAAAGTCTGACAACCAGTCTTACCAAGGGGTATCGTATTACCCAGTTACTGGGTTGTGGAGGTCAGACAGGCAGTCGCTCCATGTAAAATAATGGTATTCAGCTGCATCCGGTTAGGCTGGAAGCCGACCCCAACATTGTTGCGAAAAGCCTAGGCAGATTGAGTACAGCCCCAGGAGTCTGGATTTGCGTCCGGGATGGCAATATGCTCGTCACCTATTATTACGCATACTTATCTGCATGGCGAAGTGTGGGAGTACTATAGGTGCGGAAACAGGCATGGTTATGTGTTGTTAGTTTGAGGTAGCCAATAATTAATCAAATCTATGGTTTAGCCGTCGAGGCAGGCCACGGCGAAGGTGGTGTGACGATCTGATAAGGTTTGCAGACCAGAGATCGCACAAGACAGGGAGGTTTGGAAGGAAAAAGGGGAGGCCTTTGCCCAGCAGTAAGACACAATGTAGGCTAATAAAAAAATAAAAAAAATAGTTTTGCCGAAGCATAATAATATTATATACTCGAGCACTAATGATTCATAGTTACTTAAGTTAGGTACAGCTAAGTATAAATTTTCCCGACGTATACGACGTGAATCAGCATTTAAACCGCATCGACTTACGTAGGTACTTCAGTAATGTGCAAAAATCATAACCCTTCCTTTTGGCTTTGTCGTAGTCGGGTAAAAATGATAAAGCTACGTGTTCGTAAGCATGTAGCAATACCAGCACAAAGGACTCGTAGTTTCGGGAAGATGGGCAAAAGTTATCTGTATAGAATAGATTCCCTAAGTCGCGGTGATCAATAACTATGCAGGGTCAAATTAAATTATCTAGCGAAACTCTGCAAATGTGATGAGTACCTATCGATAACTAAACATGATAAAACAAAAACTAAATAAATTTGTGTTGATTTTTTTGGGATCAATAGACCGCAGTAGGTGTGTTCGGTAGTCCGTGTAGTCACTTGAAACTTGAAATATTATCATATCAGTTTAAAAAAATATATATTTTTTGTGTAAACTTCACAGACGGGATGGGTTTCGATATCTAAACACGATAAAACAAAAGAAAACAGATTTTATCAACCTGTGGCGGCATCTACATCGCCACATACGAACAACGCATCACAATGACATGACGTCACGCAATCCTGCATCGCGCAATTAGAGTTTACCGCGCGATTAGCATTTATACAACGTCCCGACATCAACCGTTGGGCAGTTGCCCACCAGACACGACACCCGTCGGGTCGGAGGATCCTCTCTTTTCAATGGAGGATGAGTGAACTTTACACCCTGTTCCTCATGCCTCTATAAACCCATACTTCAAGTTACAACACTACCAGCGGTCGTTAACCCCCCAAAAAAACCCAACTCAAAATCAAATCTTTTTATTTTATCACTAGCTTTTGCCCGCGGCTTCGCCCGCGTAGTTGTTGGAAAATATCCCACGGGAACGTACTACCGGGAAATCCTTCCTTATTCCTTGTCTATATTATAAAAGGTACCTCTGTGCAAAATTTCAGCTTTCTAGGTTCAAGGGTTTGGGCTGGGCGTTGATAAGTCAAGTCAATCAGTCGTCAGTCAGGACTTCTCTTCCATCACGTCTGCAGAGTTTCGCTAGCTAATTTAATTCGACCCTGTATAACTTTATATAACATTTTGTTTGTTCGTGGAAATAACCGATTAGACGCTATTTAATTTGGCTTACCGGAATGTTCCTTAACTTACTAAATACATGCTTGTTATTTTACTGTCAGGTCTAATAGTGATAATATATTCACCAATACATTTTCCTTAATTGCCAAAACAATACATGAATTAACGATGTTTACCTAAATTCAATAACTACCAAAGTCCTTGACGCCATGACCCACGTGTTTCCATTAATAGACGCTGGGTTATCATACAATAGGCCGACCTGCACGACCTATCCGAATGTGAACTGCCATTCATTGAAATTCAGTTCATTGGCTTGTCATTAGCCACAAGCTAAAT
Source organism: Cosmia pyralina (assembly GCA_946251885.1). NCBI lineage: Eukaryota > Metazoa > Arthropoda > Insecta > Lepidoptera > Noctuidae > Cosmia > Cosmia pyralina. The sequence goes on from OX276354.1 coordinate 3,636,459, forward strand.
GAACTGAATTTAAACCCAATTAATAAAATTAGTTTATTTAATTTAATATTGAATTTTTACCCGATCGATCGACCAGTATGGCTGTTATTACTTACCTATAGGTAATAACAGCTGGTTGATCGACTACGCTTGCGGCGGTTTGTCCGTGGATGCCATATTCTGAAACCATCTTTACGTACCTAGACCCCTCAGTGCCTCGGAAACCACGTTAAGTCGTTGGTCCCGGCTGTCATTCGTGGACTTTCTTAGATTCGTGGGCTTCTGATTGTCTTTGACAGTCATTACGGGTACAACCCCCCGGGTCCAGCCTGGTTGACTTTCGGGTTGGTTGCAAATAACAGCCGCACGATACGCTTGCCTGGGTTGGTCCGTGGTTGGGTGACTTTCTTTACATGCCGAGACTCCTCCGTGTCTCGGAAGTCCCGGCTGTCATTCGTGGATCTTTGACTGTCATTACGGGTTGTCAGAAGCCCTAAAGTCTGACAACCAGTCTTACTAAGGGGTATCGTATTAACCCAGTCGTTGGTTTGTGGAGGTCAGATAGGCAGTCGCTCTATGTAAAATTCTGGTATTCAGCTGCATCCGGTTAGACTGGAAGCCGACACCAACATAGTTGGGAAACAGCTAAGCCGTTTGAACTATAAGTAATATAGGTTTTACAGAAGTCTGAAGTAGATGTTTTGCGATATGAGACAGTAGATAACGAATTCCCATGCTAGTCGTATAAGTACCGATTAGGAGTGGTCCAATTAAAAGTCGCACCACAGCAATGTAGACAAACTTTATGATAATTAAATAAAAAAAATATGGGAGTGCACAGTGCGTCAGTTTAGTGCGAGTTTTTATACTCGATCGCGTTTACGTTATCGTCAAGTACCTTTTTTTTTTTGTGGATGGGATCTCATCAAATGACTTCTCCCGCTCTGCGCGGAGCGGGAGGGCGTGTCAGACTTTTACTGACTAAAATCCACCCATGTTCCTTCAGAAGCCCGTGCCAGGGCCACGGTATCTCTTTCGAACTACCCGCGACCCCGGCGGCACGTTATCGTTAACTTACGTCAATTTGTATGGAATAATTGTGTCTCAGTACAAATTGAACGTGATCGAGTAAGTATAAAAACTCGCACTAAGGCCTCTGAAACTGAATAAGCACCGTCTGGTGACTATAATGGGAAACACAAATTATTCCATACAAATTGACGTAAAACGCGATCGAGTAAGTATAAAAACTCGCACTAAAGCCACTGGTTACAAAATTTTCATACATGAATGAATGAAATGCACCGAGCCCAGCGTGGTATGACCAGACCCGATTACTCGAATGAACTCAAAGATTCACACCAGCCCCTGTAGCCTCATGGTCATTTTACAGAAAGAGATGATGATGATGATGATAGTTTGGGAGAATTTCCAAATTAAGGATTATCCGTGAGGATTTGGTGAAAATGATTGTGTTCGGAAATATTTGAAAAAAAAAACATTGGGTAAAAGCCGATCAATGATAGCAAAAGTAACTTAGGAAATTGCATTATGCAATTAGAAATAAATGCAAAAGTAGTCGATTCTATACCTACTTTATTGTAAGTAAAGAATCAAATATCCAATCACCGCATCTCAGGTAACTCAGGTTCCACATTATTCTTCGAATTTTCGCTACGCAATACAAACCGCTATCACTTCCACCTTGCACCGTACTCCCTACACGTGGAGCGATCAGCTTGCCACAACACTGCACTGCGCGTGCGCCGAATGCAATTAACGGCTTTATTTGTTTATCTATTAATTGTGTTGTTATCGTTAGTATTTATATCCTAGTCTATATTAGTCATTAGGAACTCGTGGCTAAGGGCTAGCAAATTTATTGTTTTATCATAATAATGAGGACACGAAGTGGTAAGTACTTAATTATTATGAGAACATAATTATTTTTGGTTGAATGACATTAATTTTCAATAATTTGAATTGCATTTAACTTCAGTATGTCTTTTTCTTTGTGAAATATAGAAATAGGACATGTTTAAAAAAAAAATGTTTAAGTACAGGACTACCTTTAATTTATACATATTTTAGAAACATCTCTTGGAAGAAGATAATATAATCGGTTAATTTAATCATAGCATTTTAAAATAGCTAGTACGCACGGTTACAGATCAAGCTATAGTTTCCAGTATAAGCTGATCTCACATTGTATAGGATTTCCTTAAAATGAGAGGTCAGTGTAAACTGGAAATGTATAGCTTAATGTGTAGCCGTGTGTACACTCAGCAGCAAGACTATACTACAAACTGTCAAATTTTCTCATTCAATTTTGAACTTAACCATCAAAATTTTAAGGTTTAAAATCATTTGGAGAAATTTCACAGTTTGGTATAACCTGATGTGCTGTTTGTACATACTTCAAGCTTCTAATAAAACATTATTAATACCTGTAATAAATTGGGACAAATGCACACAAACTTATCCTCCACTAACGTTTACAATAGGAACAAAACAGACCACCTGTGACCGTGGTGTGATCCAAAGATCAGCTGTTGATCACACCACACTCTGAAGCGAAATCGACACCAAATTCCTTTGTTGCACATAATGCAACCATCACATTGGTCGTGTTACAGCATCCATTAACGTTGCAATAAGGGCGAACACAAAACCTCTATAGTACCAACAAGATAATGGATACTTAAGTGTTGCCAACATAATCTTTGTTTGTGAAAAACAATAACCATATTATATTTCACCGACCTTGTGCAGGCACGTGTATGTTAGATCCAGTGCATCTATTTATGCAACAGTGCAGAGCTTATTTACCTAATGAATACCAATGATGTATATGTATACCTACTGAATGTTTTCTTGTTAATGTTATGATCAATTTATTAGATTTCCATTCAAATAGGGTAGGGCTGGCGAACCTGTATGGATTAACGTGCCATTTTTTCTAAAAAAATAAATTGGGGGATTTTTCGTAACCTTTATTTCACTATTGCAGCATGGTATGGTTTAAATTTTTGGAAATATGTTTCTTGAGTATTTGATTGACTGAAGGAAAACACAATTGGGTTTTCCTCGATAGAATTTAATTCCGAAAAGAACTCTACTTTTTGGAACGAAGTTCCTTATCGCGCGTTGTGAAAGGGGGCTAGACGGAAAAAATTCTCACGAAAAGTTGTAACGACACTTTTTGCTATAGTAAGCTATTGTAAGCTGTGCGACGTGCGCATGTTTCTCTGTCTGTCTCTCTCTCTTATAGAAAGATTAAGTTTATATTACATTATATTTGTTAATAATAAAAAAATATTATTATAACTTAAAAAAAAAAAAAATATTACAATTCCTTCACTAATTAATCGAAAGGAACTTCGTTCCATCCGGGTGTCCCTAGACACCTCTCAACTTTTTTAAGTATGTTTTTTTTCAGTAATTCTAAAATCCTAAGTAATTTCATTGTAAAATTGCATTCAAAATGTACGTATTATGTACTTAATTGAAAACTCTGGCTGAAAATATTTTTGATAGATACTTAGCTTAATTTATAAAAAAAAAAAAATGCCAGTTCGCTTTTTACATATTACGTTTAATGAGGCCATATACGTGCCGTCAAATAATTTTGAGTTAGTAATTATTGGGAAAATAATAAAACTAAATACTATTAACTCAAAACTCTTCATTAACCACCAAGAAATACAATTTGCACTGTATTCTTCTTCTGCCTAGCCTTTTCCCGACTACTTTCTGTCTGTGACCATCTTTAAGACTCCAAGACCCCTTCGTGCCTCGGGCAACCAGGCTTGCTAAGGGGTATCGTGTTACCCATAACTGGGTTGTGGAGGTCAGATAGGCAGTCGTTTTATGTAAAATACATGGTATTCAGCTGCATTCGGTTAGACTGGAAGCCGACCCCAACATAGTTGGGAAAAGGCTAGGCAGATGATGATGTCATTAGCGTTGATAGACAGTCTTATTTCATTTAGATACTTACTTATCAGTAGCAGTATTGCACCAAGCCTACTGAACTTCTTTTACTGACTCCAGCTACGAAGGTTCAAATAGAAAAAAAAAAAAAAAACAAAAAAAAAAAAAGGTTCAAATACTTTCTAACCATTTATTTTATCTTTTGACAGCTCGAGTTTTAATTACGTGAGCGTTTATTAATTACGTGAAGCGATTTTGACGATTTTTCGACCCCTTGCCCTTGGTGTGATGTCGTACTCGACCCTCTCAATCTCCTTCCCCCCCTAATCTCACGTAAGATGTTCCAAATTGTGTATTTTTAGTGTATCATTCTGTGTTTGATTGCGTTGGATTTATTTAAAGCAACATAATTTGCGTAATTATTTATTATTAATACTTACTTATTTTATTTTAATAATTACCCAGTTTTCTCTCGCAATTTTACAATGTTTCATGTGAAAAAAAAATTACCTACGTGATATTTACCGAGACTCCGGTCTCCTCCGCGTGAGATTGGGTGAGATTCAGCTAGACCCCTGCCCCCCTCCCCCCTAAACGCCTCACGTAATTAATGAACGCCCCCTAATCAATTAGTGATGTCCTAATTCGTTACCGATTCGATTTCTTAGAACAATCTACTTTATTTATGAAGAAGTTTTTAACCGACTTCAAAAAGGAGGAGGTTCTCAATTCGTCGGAACCTTTTTTTTTTATCTATGTTCCCCGATTACTCGCAGATGGCTGGACCGATTTGGATTTTTTTTTGTTTTATTCGAGAGGGTATAGTATACATCACAGTTGGTCCCATATAAAATTGATTAACTTTGCTTGGGTAGTTTTTGAGTTAGCTTCAATAATACGTATTTTTTCCCCACTTTTATATGGACGATGTTCTAGTTTGTTTTGCAGGTAGTGATATTAGAATTTGTGTGGGGTAGGTACACAACTAAAAAGTGAAAAATAAAAAATTTTTTACAAAAAAATACAACCGACTTCCAAAAACAACACTACAAAGTGAAAAATAACTTTAATTTCGGAAGTCGGTGGCAAAAAACGAAAATACATTTAACACCGACACCGACACCGACTTCCGAAATTAAAGTTATTTTTCACTTTGTAGTGTTGTTTTTGGAAGTCGGTTGTATTTTTTTGTAAAAAACTTTTTATTGATATTTTATTTGCAAAGAAAATAAAGCGTCCATGAAGTATTGCATTTTTCGTCTATGGTCAAAAGTAAAATAAATGATTATACCTGGTAAAAAATTCCGCACTTCTAATCGCCACTGCCGTCGTATAGTTCGTGGACCGTGGCAACACTGGCAACAGGAAGAAAAGCCTGATCCACAATATTGTCAGTAAAAGGAAAGTCTTGACATCCTAACTTAATAAATTATAAGTGTGATAGTGTGAGTTTGTTAGTTTGTTACGCTTTCACGCTAAAACGGATTTGGCACATGACCTGGAGAAGGACAGGCTACTTTTCATCCTGGATCGCAGACGAAGTCGCGGGCAACAGCTAGTCTTTTATAGTTTCTGTAGCAGTATCTACCTAGTTGAAGTGAGAATGAGAATACAAATACGATTTTGCTCATGAGTGTACAAACTTAGGAAATAAAGCATTGCGTGTGAGTGTACCTATACCAGTAGGTATCAGAATAATATCATGATTTGTTTGTATTCAATAAATCAATCATGTTGTGTACTTGTGAGCTCTTCAGACGAAGTGCTCTTCAGTATATTGACCATGTAAGCCAGTGAACCACTCTATTCTACTAAGAGCTGATTGTTCAATAGGTTGATAACTTTTAACTGCAGAATAAATATGACAGTTTGACATATTTTCCATACAAAAGCTGTCAAACCGCCATATTTATTCCTCCGATAAAAATTATCTGAGTATTGAACAATCAGCCCTAAGTCTACTTATCATAGATATTTATCATAGATAGACATATTATTTATATCGTCTGCTTAGGTAAGTACTGGTAAAAAGTCAAAGTGCAGTTAGTGTCAATTCGAGTAAATGACTTTTCAAAGTTTAAGTTTTAATTTGATCTATTTCAAACTCATTAACACACTCAACGCCTTTGAGGTAAAAGTAGTGGATTTTTTTTTTTTTTTGCAGAATATGCTTCTTCTCAAATCGTCCAAATTAAATGTTCGCCAGGGTGTTTATATCAATATACACTGGCCTGGGAAGTTGTATTCTAGACGTGTATCACCAGTTATACACTGGCCTGGGACAAAAACGTTAGGATGTAATTATCAGAATATACACCTCGCTGAGCGTGTTAAATAAAAAACTGTTACTTATAGCAAATATTAAATGCGTATATGACCTTTTCTCAGAATAATTCTTACCATTTTACTATTTAATCAGAAAAATATAAAAAGCTTTAACCGTATTTATTGTTTTTTATCTGTACAAACTAAAACGGATTTATAAGCCATAAGATTATTTAATAAGTTAGTACTGCTGGCTGCTGGTGCATTTTTTTTCAAAATGTGAGAAGAAATCACTTTTACAAGCTCATTATTTCTGCAGTCATTGGACATCGTGTAAAAAATTACATGTAACTGTATTTTTAACTCGATTTTGTAAAAAAATACATTTATCTTGTTTTACCAGTAAGCAGACGTTAACTGTTTTGTAAGAATAAATAGGTAAGTACATCAACAAATACACAAGGGAGTGAGTGAGAAGGAAAATACCCCTTAAATACCTAATTCCGGATGTAGGATTACGAATTTACGACTCGATAATTGGCGATCATTAGAGCACTGGTGGCCCAGTTGTAACGGCCGCGAATTACAAGTTGAAGAAGGGCGTAGGTTCGAATCCCGACAGGCGCTTTACTTTGTGTAAATAATTTCATCACCACTGCTCTCAAAACGCTAAAGATAAACATCGTGAGGAAACCTACATGTCCTAGAACCAAAAATTCGAAGACATGGATTACAGCCCACTCCATCTCACAGAGAGAAGGCCTGTGTCCCAGCAGTGGGAACATTATTAGGCTGATTATGATGAAGCGAGAGATATTTATGACAAACAAAGTCACTGGCGGATTCGGTTCCCCGGGATTTTGCAAAGGATTCGTCTCTGACGTTTCGCGTATCTCATGTGAAAAAATCGGCCGCAATATGACGGATTTCCATCTCCATACAGACCGAAGAAAGCACATAAAATCTTCATAACTTTTCGGGAGGTTACAGACAGCCGTAACTGTGTTCACCCTTTCCATCATCCCGAGCATCGCTTCCTGGTTCCTGGTCACGTAACCGCACGTTAATACCATCACGAGCAACGTCCTGCCGACAACGACTCGATCACCATGACCCTGAATTGTAACCGTCCGGCACGTGGGAGATAATAATAGGAACCGATATAACTGGTGGGCGTATTTGTATTGATTATGCTTTTTAATCTACTCCAAAAAGGAGCTTCTGTATTCGACCCGATATATACTATGGGCCAAAGTTCCGCATGATCACCTCAAAGGCGATAATCGCATGCACGGCTCACGACTCGATCGCACAATGTTCGTTTGTCACTAGCTGCGCTCTCACAGGAATCTTAAGTTTAGTCCATAGTACGTATGTATGTTTGTTTGTTTGTAAGTGCGCGATTTTCTCAAAAACTAATGAACCAATATTGCCGATTCTTTCATTTACGTGATCTACATAGTTTCAGGAAGGTTTTAGTAAAGGTAATTATTCTTATGTACGATGTTATATGCTTAAATGTACTGTAACTCAGGCATTTCTAAGCGAATTTTGATGATTTTTGTTTTCGTTCGTCTTGTAATTGTATAAGCAACAAAAACTGGAAAAATAAATTTACTTTAAAAAAAGTAAAAACCGACTTCAAAAACCTAATTTTATTTAGATACTTAATTTGAAATGAGATAAGTACTTACGTGGGAAATAGAGTGTGTATAATAATTTGTAGGCGTTGAATGATAATTGTCTCATTTGGGCTGCCATTTTCTGGAAAGCAGGCAAGTCAAAGGAAAGGAATCTCACTGACCAAGATATTGTGGAAATCCTACGAGGAGTGACGAGGACCATTGTGGATATCCAGCGCTGGATATTAGACTGTGAGACTGGAGAAATATCCCACGAGGACACATAAAAGCAGCAGTGAATCAAATGGATAAGCAGAAAATGACGGGAAGAATGCGAGTCATATCATAAATTATGATATGCCTCGCATTCTTCCCTTCATTTTGATAATACGAGAAGTTACCAAGGAAATCTCAGTAGGAAGGTTGTAAGTCACAGAAACATTGACTAAACTTGATTGTTACCAAAAGTAAGTTAAAATTAGCAAAATTAAAACGAGGTAGGTAGAACTTGTATACTTAAAAGTTACTTCGAAAATAACGGAGTTCTAAGTTAGGATTCCTATATTTTATTATGCGAAAGTAAGTTTGTTTGTTTGTTACCATTTCGCGCCTAAACCACTGAACCGATCATCCTGAAATTTTGCATATACGGTGTACAGAAACGGACATAGGGTACGCACGGCTACAGTAGTGCTATTCTGTACAAATCTCACCGTGAAAACTTAGGTGAAGTGAGCGTGGAGTGAGCTGTCAATAGTGTCAATCCCTAGCATTAGGTAGAATGACAACTCACTTCACCTAGGTTTTCACGGTGAGATTTGTACAGAATAGCACTGCAGATCAAGCTATAAATTTCCAGTATAAGCTGATCTCGCATTGTATAGGATTTCCTCACAATGAAAGGTCAGTGTAAACTGGATATGTATAGCTTCATGTGTAGCCGTGTGCACCTTTCATCGCGGCAAAAAGTACTGTTCCCGAGGAAAACAACAATAACATTAACTAAAGCGTAATCATGTCCTGCACCCTAATTGCATAACACACTATCAATCGGAATCAGAATCATTTTGAAGCAAATTGCTAATCCATTGCTTCATATGTTGGAAAAATTTGTCTGCTCGACAACGTCAATCTGCCTAGCCTTTTTCCAACTATGTTAGGGTCAGCTTTCAGTCTAACCGGATGCAGCTGAATACCAGTATTTTACATGGGACGACTGCCTATCTGACCTCCACAACCCAGTAACTGGGTAATACGATACCCCTTGGTAAAACTGGTTGTCAGACTTTCGGGCTTCTGACGACCCGTAACGACTGTCAAAGATCCACGAATGACAGCCGGGACCAACGGCTTAACGTGCTTTCCGAGGCACGGAGAAGTCTCGGTATGTAAAGATCACAGAAAAGATCTCTTTATCTGTTCTGTGGTAAAGATGGTCACCCATCCACGGACCAACCCCGGCAAGCGTAGCTTAACCTGATGGATCGACCCGTGCGGCTGTTATTACTTAGCCACGAGCACCTACAAACATTCTTCACTATACAAAGAAAAAAAAACAAGCACTCAAACCATAGAAATATAAAAAACATAATATCTATGACTCAAACACATACCTACATAATATCGAACATTCGTAAGTAATAATAATAAAAAAATAACAATACGAATGTGTAAACAAAATACTTTACAAAAACACATGTGAGTCATTTCTAATATCGAAGTCCAGTGTATTTTGATACGTGTTGAATTGTATGGGCAAAGCTACACGTGTCTTATATATTGTATATACACTTCTGGACACATCTTTTGGCCCACCTTGTATTTTCAGTTTCGTTTGGTCCTAGCTAAAATTTTATATTAGGTCGAGCAAAAAGTTTTTATGCAGTTTTGAACCTGGCACATTCACAATTTCATTCAATAGTCTTTTTTTGAATTTCGAACACAGAATTTAAAGAAACAAAAGACAATTTGGAGCCTTTTGTTGATATCAAACAATCGAATACTAAGAAAACTTGGTTTTATTGGTTTACTTGGATTTAATTCTTGAAAAAGTGATTGATATCTTTGGTTTTGCAACAAACATTACTTATTCTTAACATTAAGGTGAGGTTCTATCAATAATCTATGGATACTTCACCTGAAGTCGCCGCCCAAGCTGTGGCACTTATTCAGGCCGGACACAGCCAAAGAAACGTGAGTGCTCAACTTAATTTAAGTCGATCTGCGGTCCGAAATGTTTATCGGAGGTACCTAGAGACTGGCGGCTTTGTTCGTCGCCAAGGAAGGCCACGATCTCGGGTCACAACTGAAAGGCAGGATCGATTCATCGTGACGACCAGCTTGAGAAATCGTCACCTTACCTCCATTGAGATACAAAACCAACTTCGCGACTTCCACGGAGTATCTGTGAGCGCTCGAACTGTTCAGAGAAGGTTAAAAGAACGCGATATGATACCACACAAGCCAGCTAATGGCCCCAAACTAACGCGAGCCCACCGAACAGCGCGCCTTCATTTCGCACGCAGTCATTTAAATTGGACACAGCAAGATTGGAGCCGTGTACTCTTTTCTGATGAGTCTAAATTTGTGTTACATGGCAATAATGGAAGGAAGAAGGTCTACCGACGTAAGGGAGAGCGTTTCGCACAATGCTGCTTTGAAGAGAGGGTTGCTTATGGCGGTGGCTCATGGACTGTCTGGGGCGGTATATCTGCGAGCGGCAAAACTCAACTTGAGGTTGTTACAGGACCACGGCTGCCAACATTAAATTCTGAAAGGTACATTCGTGAGTGCTTAGAACCTCACGTGATACCATACGCGGACTATGTGGGCCCAAATTTCCTTTTTATGCATGATAATGCAAGAGCCCATGCGGCCGGCATCGTCAGGGAATATCTTCGGGATGTGAACATCACAGTTATGGACTGGCCAGCCAGAAGCCCAGACATGAACCCCATTGAGCACATGTGGGACGAGCTAAAAAGACGTGTTAGGGCTCGTCAGCCAGTTGCCCAGACGATGCAGGAGTTGAAAACTGCCATAGAAGAGGAATGGGAGACGATCCCTCAAAATTTCATAGAGCGGTTGATAAACTCTATGCCTAATCGTATGAGAGCTGTGGTAGATGCCCATGGAGGCAACACGCGTTATTAAATTAAACCTTTATTTGATAAAACATGTTTTTTATTCAAAAATCAATTGCCTTTAACAAGGCGCATATCCGACTTGTTAGGCGTAGCTCCATGTCGTATGGTATTCTGAATTCAAATTTAAAACAATACGATCGAAAAAGATGGTAAAATGTATCAGGTTTAAAACTGCATCAACAGTTTTTGTTCAATCTAGCAATCATATTTCGGTAGGGGCCATCGAAACCTAAACTCTAAGGTGGGCCAATAGATGTGTCCAGAAGTGTATTTGGTTATTGGCACTTTTATTGAAAACGTGTTCGTAGGTGCCGATGGTACTGAGTCGGTAGTACTGTGTGTACTGCTTTGTTATTGTATTACCTCCAGCAAATGTGAGGGCTCGAACCTCACAGTGAGAGGCTAGCTAATAAAATAACAAACCAGTACACGGGTGGCCCTGTTATATTAAAAGAATCAATTTAATTATAATTCACACTGCTTACCAAGCCCTAGCTAAAATCTAACTGTCACCCCACAAAGAAAAACGAGGCTCGTTTTTTTTTTCTACAGTAATTCGATGTTTGAATAATTGAATGTCAGCCAGTACAATATTGTCGAGGTTTGACCAAAGCATCAAACCTCTACAGTACATACTTTATCTGTTCTGTGGTACCTACTGTCAACAAGTATTATTGCTGGTTGTATTTTTCTAGTTTAGCCAGCCACAGAGGGGTAATTGCCTAACACACAGTAGGAATCGGTTTCATTTTGACAGTTCAACAACATTCATTGCGTTATTTGCCGCACAGGTCGATCCATGAGGTTAAGCTACGCTTGCCAGGGTTGGTCAGTGTATGGGTGGCCATCTTTACATACCGAGACTCCTCTGTGCCTCGGAAAGCACGTTAAGCCGTTGGTCCCGGCTGTCATTCGTGGATCTTTGACAGTCGTTACGGGTCGTCAGAAGCCCGAAAGTCTGACAATCAGTCTTACCAAGGGGTATCGTATTACCCAGTTACTGGGCTGTGGAGGTCAGATAGGCAGTCGCTCCATGTAAAATACTGGTATTCAGCTGCATCCGGTTAGACTGGAAGCCGACCCCAATATAGTTGGGAAAAGGCTAGGCAGATTGATTGAGTGAAGAATGTTTGAAATTCAGTGCTAGTTGAAAATTGTACCGCATAAGTGGTCTATGAAGGTGATGCTTTACAGTAACACGAATAAAAATCTGAGGCAGTTTTTTCTTTGCAAAAAAGTTGTTGTGGATTCCCGGAAAAACTATTTTTTTTTTCATGAAATCTTATGACTCCTTTGACCATTATATCTAGGTAGGTACAAGACTTACTCTATTTCTTATGGTTAGATTTTTCGCCCTGAAATCCCATCGTAAAACAGCCTCTATTATAATACAGGGTGTAATTTTAATCGTCTTTATCCTCTTAAGGGGTCATTTTACTCATCATAATGAACAACTTTTACTATGGGCCGAACCTGAAACTGCGAAAAAAAAAATCTGCAGCTCCTTACATTTTGACGAGTTTGATGTAGATAAATGTACTGAACAGCAAATTTTTTTTTCGCGATTTCAGGTTTGGTCCCATAGTAAAAGTTGTTCATAATGACGAGTAAAATGACCCCTTAAGAGGATAAAGACGATTAAACTTACACCCTGTATATACAGGGTGAAATAATATACAAATTTGAAAGTCACTTTTAGTTACCATCTAAGTAAACATATCTCTATCTATGGGTATGTGTATATAAAAATGAATCCCTATTTCCCTTGGTCATCGCATCACGCGTGAACGGATGGAACAATTTCGCTAATTCTTTTATTGTTGTGTTTATGATTGTCAGGAGGTTCTTATGAAAAAAAAACAAAATAAGAAAATTTCGTAGAAAATTGGAAAATTTCAGAAAAACATTTTAACTTCACGCGTTTACATTAGAATATTCATAGCCAAGACAGGACAACGTCTGTCGGGTCAGCTAGTTTTGTATAAAAATAATGTATCAAACCAAACCGAGTTTCAACTTTCATTAAGGAGGTTGCAGGATCGCATGTGGTGTTTTCATGTTCTTAGACTCATTTGTCAATATACAGCAGCCTCGCATAGCCCCGCAAGTATATAACAAAATACCAAAATCTATCAAAGAGTTAAATTTAAATGGATTTAAAAAGAAACTCAAAGACTTCTTATGTAATAAATGTTATTATAATTTAAATGACTGAGTGAGTTTAAATGAGTGAGGAAAATGTCGTGAGGAAAGTTTTGAGTATGAATGTCGATGGCTATAAGAGTAGGGGAAGACCAAAGAAACGATGGATGGATTGTGTGAAAGATGACATGGCTAGAAAGGGGGTGACTACCGAGATGACGAATAATAGAGAAGTATGGAAAAAAAGGACATGTTGCGCCGACCCCAAATAGATTGGGATAAGGGCAGGAGAATGATGATGATAATTTAAATGACTACCTAAATGATACTTTAACATCCTAATTGAATTCTAATCTTTGACATCTTACTCTTTCATACTTTGACATTATATAAATACTTTGACATCCTAAATAAAATGTGTGTGTTTATGATATTATTTCTATCTGACATACCTTAAATTTTAATTTGTATTAAATGTATGTACCTACTTAATATTTGCACGCCACACTTGGCAGAATGTGATGATACCTGTGACTAATCTTAAGACTATTTAATGTAAGTACCATATTCTGACAAATAAATAAATGATTTGATTTGATTGGATTTTGATAAAAACACGACGTCAAAACTGTGATTGAAAATGGTTGACGTCACAAAACCATTGTTGATTTTTGTAACATACCTATTGGGATATTTTTTAGATCAAAAACATGTTTTTCTGTATGTACCAAAATATAATAAATTATTCATGTGTGTCAAGTGATGACGCAGATACGTCCCTGAAAATATATTTTATTTCTAACAGCGATGTATTTTTGTTTTATTTGAAAATAGGGTGTTAAGGTTGTCCTGATTTAACTCTTCCCACTCGTATGACGCTTGTACGCATTCCATCGGCGAAGGGAAATATAAAAAACTTTTTTACAAAAAAATACAACCGACTTCCAAAAACAACACTACAAACTGAAAAATAACTTTAATTTCGGAAGTCGGTGTCTAGTTAAATGTATTTTCGTTTTTTGCCACCGACTTCCGAAATTAAAGTTATTTTTCACTTTGTAGTGTTGTTTTTGGAAGTCGGTTGTATTTTTTTGTAAAAAAGTTTTTATTTTTCACTTTTCAGTTGTGTACCTACCCCACACAAATTCTAATACCACTACCTGCAAAACAAACTAGAACATCATCCATATAAAAGTGGGGAAAAAATACGTATTATTGAAGCTAACTCAAAAACTACCCAAGCAAAGTTAATCAATTTTATATGGTACCAACTGTGATGTATACCCTCTCGAATAAAACAAAAAAAATCCAAATCGGTCCAGCCATCTTCGAGTAATCAGGGAACATACAAAAAAAAAAAAAAAATTAAAAAAAAATAAAGGTTCCGACGAATTGAGAACCTCCTCCTTTTTGGAGTCGGTTAAAAAGGTTCACAATGCGCATAGATTGCAAAGTTGAAATGCACGCTCGAAAGCCATTTGATAGCTTCTCCTTCCAGAAACGACCCAATCGGTCCAAATCCCAGTTTGTAGGCACGAGCTAAACTATTTTACACATAACATGACGACTGTCATACCTGAAGGGTTTGGCAGAGGTGTACCTAACTGTGGGTATACCCACATATCGCACTACATCGAAGCATGGTTTAGCGCGATGTTAAGTGAAATGGCGTTTTGGCTGTCTATTTTGACGCGAGAGTTATAAGGCTTTTACGCGCACCGGAATTTAAACGCGTTTCGTTTAAATGTAGATTTATTACAAAATGCTATACTTAAATCAATTTTTAGCTTAGTAAGTTCATATCATATTTAAATACCTTCGATTTAAAGTAAATTTTCCTGCACAATAAGGTACTGTTTACGTATAATCGTATAAAAAAGAAAATAGACGGTGCTACTTTAGAATTTTTTGCTATCGAAAAAATTTCAAGTAATCAAGTTTCGGATTTAGTACAACAGTAGACAATATAGTCAAATAACACATAAGGAAAATCCAAATGACATAACACATACATTTGGTTTTAAAGATATTTTAAAAACACAAAATTATCGACGTATCCCCTTAAAAACTATTGCCATCAACCGGGCACAAATCCAGACTCCGGGCTGCTAGAGGAATTTGAATCTTTTTTAGTTCTTAAAAATTCAAAATACAAATAATTGTCATAACTAGCTTCTCATGCCCGTATAAGCCCTTTGAAAGTTTTCCTTCCAAAGTCCCAGTCTTTAGGCGCGAGCTTGTAAAAACTTGATAGAGCTTGACGGAACTAAGATACCGTATTGAAGGTTATTTGAGCGTAAAACTGACCTGGTCAGGCTTATGATATTATCTGGTAGTAGTGCATCGTGCGTGACCAAACTCTTATCACGCTATGAAGGGCACTTTGGGCGTGAACTTATTTCGTTTTTAATGTATCTAGAGAGTTAGAGAGAGACACCTAAACATATTCAGATATATGGGCCTTTCTAAAAAAAAAACTATGGTTGGTTGTTGATTTTTTGGGTCAACCAAACTCTACAGCTAACAAAAGATAGGAATTTACTAATCAGAGATAATATTTTCAAGCAGAAACGAAGGGAAACCAATCAGCACCCTCATAATTGCGGCTTACTATCAATCGGAATCTGAATTACCTACTTATTTTAAAGCAAATTGCTAATCCATTGCTTCATATGTTCGAAAAATTTGTCTGCTCGACAACGTAAATAACGCAATCAATGTTGTTAAACTGTCAAAATGAAACCAACTCCGATTGATAGTGTGGTAGGCAACACCTCAAAGGCCAACTGCACCCCATCTGTGCATAAGGAAAAACCCTTTACATAATAGGTATATAAGCTTATATATTATATATATAAACGTAAAAAAACATCATCCGATGGAAAAAAAATCATCCTAAGTAGTTGTGAACATAATATGGGGTTCGCAACTCCCCCCCCCTCCCCCCTGGGTGTTTTGGGTTTAAAAATTAGTAAATATTTTGCGTTTGAGAGGTTAAGGTACCTACAGTTTATATAAGGAAGCTTTTTTTAAATTCCGAAAGCATTTCTAACCGCGTCAGTGTTGATTGCATCAGGAATTTTCGAATTATTCATAAACGATACATGTATCGTTTATGAATAATTCGAAAATTCCGAATATTATGTATATTCGAATGAATCGAATACCGCAGCGATAGCGATGCCGATATAATAGTGAGACGCGATGGCCTTCACGCGGCTAATCTAAGTAATTATAATGCATATTCATTGTTTAGAATTCATAGCAGAATAGCGCAGAACAGGGGCTCTCAACATTTTTGATAAATAGGTACTTACCTATACAACGTCTTAGCACGGCTGTCATTCTTGGATCTTTGACAGTCGTTACGGGTCGGCATAAGCCCGAAAGTCTGACAACCGATCTTACCAAGGGGTCTCGTGTTACCCAGTAACTGTGGGTTGTGGAGGTCAGATAGGTAGTCGCTCCATGTAAAATACTGGTATTCAGCTGCATCCGGCTAGACTGGAAGCCGACCTCAATATAGTTGGGAAAAGGCTAGGCGGATTGATTGACCTATACAACGTCTTAGCATATTTATTTGTGCACTACAATATTTCTTGTGTACTGCCTAGTTTCCGTTGAGATTGGGCGCCGAAGCCGAAATTCGGTCGGGTTATTTTTTTTTTTGAGGGAGGTAGTTTTACGGTGTAGCAAAAAAAAAACAAAAACAAAAAAAAGCACTTTAATCTGAATGTATCAACGTTTAATTTGGAATGTTTTGGTAAAAATCATTTTGACCGATTTCCACTACGGTACTTACAGTTACGTAATTTGTTAATGAACTGTTGTCAAGCGTAAAGACCCTCATCATGACGAACGGTGGGCAGTCCGCTTGATTATGAGTTACAATATTTAAAGTACTTACCTACACAGGATGTTAAAATGGGAACTGGACAATGTCAACTTTTATTATTTTACCCTTTGATATTAGCTTTTCATAATTTTTTAAATGATTAGGTATTTATGTACTTAATAAACAGGATACTGGGTAGTGTTTAATTTTGTGTTATTAATTTTGGAGACACGGTTAATAATAGGTAATAATAACTCTAGATATTTAATAAAAACTAGATTATTTTCATTAAACTATGTGTCTCAATCTAACAAATATTGATTTTGAAAACATCTTTTAGAAAAACAGGTAAGTAATACCTAATGCTTCATATTTAAGTCCAACCACGCATAACAACAAAAGAAAAATGAATGAAAAACAATTAACCCGTCGCGCGCCAATTAGCAGACACAATTGAAATTCTATTGTTATCTGTACACATGGTGTACAATCGACATTTTAAGAGTTAATAGCGTACGCTTCAAACGACTTTGAACAATACCATTCCATTTGGTAACATCAAACAGAATTTGAAATAACTAAACTAGAACAAAACTTGACACAATAGGTTACTCTTTTATTAACGTCCTACTGGGAATTCCTTCCTTATTCCTTGTCTACATTATAAAGGGAACCTCTGTGCAAAATTTCAGCTTTCTAGATCCACGGGTTTGGGCTGGGCGTTGACGAGTCAGACAGAACTTCTCTCTTTTTTTATAAAGATTAAGTAAGTAAGTCAGGCTTTTAAGACAAAACTGGATGGTGGATGCAGTAAACACATTACCCTCCTTTGCGTCGCGCAGTCGGATAATAAAAGAGCCTCTATCTATGACGATCAAGCGCATCTCGGGCAGTCTACCTGAATTTTACACTACGAGAGAAGAAAACACAAAATTATCCAAGATAAAGACTACCCTACACCCCACCCCACCCCACCCTAGATATAGCCTACTCTAGTGAAGCTTTTATATGACTTGTAAATAGGGTTATAAATGATTTAAATAGGCGGAAAAAGCAATATGTAGGTAGTTGTAGTGCAAGCTAGCTTATTTATTCGAGATCTGATAAATATTTCATTGTCTCATTGACTCTAGCTTCGCCTTGTACCTATTTCATTTCATTGTTTCTCTTCGTGGTACCGCATGCCGTTTCGAACTATTTTTTTTTCTGTTGATTTAAGTAAGTGTTTTTTTTAATAAGTGAATAAAATAAGCTTTAAAAAGGCATTGCAATACTGACATTACCTGCAAATTTTATGGATTACAAAGGTTTCATAGATTTTTATCAGATAAAAGAATCCTAATCTAATGAAATGTGATAATTTCAAAACACGTGTGCACATACACTCGTAACATAACACAATAATAACATCTACATCCGCAATATTATACTAACCCATATTATGTTGTTTTGAAGCTACTCAATGTAAATAATTGTCTAGGTCAGTATCAGTTGACGCAAGTGATTTTTTTCTGCATTCGCAAAAAATATTGCTTCAAATACTTACATGACTTGCTTTTTACAAGTGTATCAGGAAGTAGCAAAATTAAATGGTCTACGGAATAAAACTATTATTAGGTATTTACATATGTGATCGTTGATTAGGTACCTAGCTACCTAATTGATAGAAACTATTGTGTTTATTTAATTTAATTTATCGCCGATATTTTATTTCCTATACAGCATATCCAATTTACCTTCAACCGCCAGCGGTTTTGTTGGTCAGAATTTCTGGAAAACTGTCACTAAGTAGGTACCAACTACTCATAGGTTCTAACATGTAAAATGTAACGTACGTAATATCATATTCATTTACACGTCATGTTATTGTACGCATGGCAGATTGATTGTTATTGTACGCATGAGTGTCTCACTTTTCTTATAGGTATAGGTAATTTATTAAACTCTACTCAGCCTGCATTATAATTTCATTCTGATTTCTTTCCTAGCAAACGAAACTTTCCTTCGCTTTATTTTGAATGGATCCCACTTTCATAACGCAGAATTTTCCGCAACCTTGTATTTAATTGTGCCCAACACAACACCCACGACTATGTAAACACAAAACAATAGAACACGCACCAAATATTATTAACGACCGTGAAGATCTCGATAAAACAGGTGACGAGCCAAACAATGATATTACGAATATCACCTTTATGTTGAGTACCCCTGCTACGACTCGACTGTCGTCAAGCAAAGTTTAATACGATTCTATAAATACAGGGGCGATCGCACCACTGTGTTATATTTAGAGCTACTTCTTCATCTAGCAGGGTTATACGAAACGGTTAGTAACCGGTTGCTATGATAGGAGCTATCGGCTATCGTAGACTTTGGTCTGAATGTTCAAGTACTTTAGGTATATTTGTAAACAAGGTACAATAATGTGCTTTATTTAAAATATAGTTAGAGCGATTTTGTGAATCATAGAAGTGAGTTAAAAAACATAAAATCAAGCCTGTATTCAACGAAGAGTTAGGCAGAGGTGTAGGTACTGTACCTATAGTACCCCACATCTCGTCAGTTATGTTTTAAGTCCCATGTAATAGGGGGCGAGCCTATTGCCATCAGCCGGGCACTGATCCAGACTCCGGGCTGCTACTGAGAAATTCCAGATGGTAAAATCCAATAACACTTTGCCCGACCTGGAACAAGAACCCAGGACCTCATGCTCAGCAGTAGCGCTTGCGCTTCTGACAAATACTACCTAGGTACTTTAAAAAAAAAAACAATTTCGAACAAGAGCAGCGTAGCAACTATACTTTATCTTACACCTACTATCACAAAGCCGTTATATTATTATGTCAAAAGGTCACTAACCTCTTTCAAAAGTATGATATCTACCAGATAATGAATATTTATTTAGCACCAAATCTTTATCTTGGCAGCCTTCTACATAGATTAGATACAAGGTAAATAAATGTAAGTACCAAATTGCATATTTTGATAACCATGTCGGTGATCAAAACTCTTTGTTGTGTTATGTTATCGCCCACAGAAAAGATAAAGAGTCTGTGGTATCGCCAAACTGTCTAGCAGATGGAATTTTCCACATTTATGTGGATTTCTCATATTTAAAACCATTTCTATGGTACGGTTATCGTAACTATGAAGAGCTCGTGACTCAGTAATAACAGCCGCACGGGTCGATCCATCAGGTTAAGCTACGCTTGCCGGTGTCGGTCCGTGGATGGGTGACCATCTTTACATGTCGAGACTCCTCCGTGCCTCGGAGAGCACGTTAAGCCGTTAGTCCCGGCTGTCATTCGTGGACAGTCGTTACGGGTCGTCAGAAGCCCGAAAGTCTGACAACCAGTCTTACCAAGGGGTATCGTATTACCCAGTTACTGGGTTGTGGAGGTCAGATAGGCAGTCGCTCCATGTAAAATACTGGTATTCAGCTGCATCCGGTTAGACTGGAAGCCGACCCCAACATAGTTGGGGAAAGGCTAGGCAGATTGATTGGTTATCCTAACTATACAGAGTGAAATTGAATTCATCAATATTTTTAGGGGTCTTGTACTCATCATATGAACAACTTTTACTATAGGAACAAAATTTAAATCG
Source organism: Cosmia pyralina (assembly GCA_946251885.1). Lineage (NCBI taxonomy): Eukaryota > Metazoa > Arthropoda > Insecta > Lepidoptera > Noctuidae > Cosmia > Cosmia pyralina. The sequence goes on from OX276354.1 coordinate 3,656,990, forward strand.
CAAAAAAAAAAAAATCAGCTGTTCCCTACATTTTGACGAGTTATGCGAGCATAATGTATGGAACAGCTGATTTATTCTTCGCGATTTCAGGTTTGTTCCTTTGGTATAAGTTGTTCATAATGATGAGTACAATGACCCGTTAAAATATTGCCCATGAATTCAATTTCTCTATGTATAATAATAATAATAAATGCAACGCTTTCACACTAAAACGGCTGAACAGATTTGGATGAAATATGGCACACGGGTAGACCTGTAAAAGGACATAGGCTACTTTTTATGACATACCACGCGGGTGAAACTGCGTGCGAAAGCTAGTTGGAAATATTTTTTTAAGGGTGTGCCGAGCTGGTGGCTAAATAACAAGCCGGGTCGATCGAAGATGGATGGATGACCATCCACTACATATCGAGACCCCTCCGTGCCTCGGAGAGCACGTTAGAGGTGAACGTACCGAGAGAAGGCCTGTGTCCCAGCAGTGGGAACATTAGAGGCTGATTATGCTTATGGTATGGGCGACCATCTGCCATCAAGTGTCTTTGACAAACATTTGACAAAGTTCAACCATAGAAATATAAAAAACATATAAACGGTTTCATCGTACGCCCACTATTCGCCTATTTTGGTATATAATAATGGGCATGGCCTACTGAGATAAACTTGAGGGCCTTAGCACATCTCCGCCGCGAAACCGCGAAACAGCGAAACCGCATGATGTTCCACTACTCGAGTCAGTGGTGAGGTGTAAGAAATAAGCTGGTTTCAACTAACATACTCACCAAATAAAGTAAAAAATAATTTATTCACTCAAAAAATTAAAGTCTTTTCTTTACTGAATTAAACACCATCTATCGTCAAATAGCAGAAGCAAAAAGAAGCTATCACTACACAAACAAAACTTTCAATGTTTTATAGAAATAAACTCAACTAAAATAGATTAGTCATTCTAAAATTATTAAAGGAATACAAAGAATCAAATACATACAATACAGTAAGTTGAACAGGTGAAAACTAATTATAATGTGCAATATTCCTTCATCTCGTTCTCGCTGACGCATTTTTCCTATATCTGTCTCTATCGTAACCCGTTGTACATCGGCTTGCTCTCGTCCATTATCAAGCGGTGCCACGTGACCTAAAGTGACGTCATGACGGGATCGCTATTATATGAATTTTTAGTTCCCGATTATGACGTTTTGGCGCCGAGTAATTTTAGATTATTTTCTTTTTTGTTGTATTTCAAATCTATTATTAAATAGGCGTTTTTGTTGTTTAAATGTTATGGTGAATTAAATATCCACAGTGTAACTCTTGTTTTTGGCAATAGTAGACACTAGATTGGCTGTGCCATTTTTCAATAGCGCTAGAGTAGTGAACTTCCGAAGGGAAGCCGGTAGGAATCGTGTTATTAGGTGCTTTCGCCACTGACTCGAGTAGCTGAACATCATGCGAGTCAGTTGAAATAAACTACTGCGGTTTCGCTGCTATGGTTTCGCGGCGGAGGTGTGCTACGGGCTTAAAACTTGCTGGTATTTTCTACTAACCTTATAATTATTATATGCCTATCATGATGTGTCCCCATACTCCATAGACCGCAAAAAAATATGGTCTTGCCATTAGAACCATGGCTTACTAAGTAAAGGATGGACAACACGGATTGTTGATGGTGGCTTCTACAAACAGGCGCGACACGCGACGCGGATCGCACGCGACACAAAGGCACAACATGTCGCGCGACGAGCGGTGCTTTTGTGTCGCGTGCTTTTCGCGTCGCGTGTCGCCCCTGTTCTGATAGCCTTTATGAGTTCCTACTAGTGTCAATGTTACAAGTCCGCGATTTTCTCAAAAACTAATGAACCAATTTAGATGATTCTTTCACTTTACACAACAAATTTAAATACTTTCAGGAAGGTTTTAGTATATAACACATTAGGTAATTATTCTTAGTACGAAGTTATATGCATAAATGTACTGTATCTCCGGAATTACTAAGCGGATTTTGATGATTCTTCTTTTCGTTCATCTGGGGCTTATGTAATTGTATAGGTATTCAACTAAAAATGGCAAAATTTTACTTTTAAAAAGTAAAATCGATAGTAAAAACCGACTTCAAACCTAAAACGAATAAAATAACTTTCATTCTGAAGTCGGTGTCTTCAATTCTTCAATGCACCTTAGCTTGGCACCTACTTCAGAAACTGTTAAGTTTTATAGGAGAGTTATTTTATTCGTTTTAGATTTTGAAGTCGGTTTTTACATTTTTTTTAAAAGGATCGTAGCTTCCGCGTAGTGGCCTTCTGTATAGTTTCTGCCTACCCCCCTGGGAAGAAGGCGTGAGTTTATGTAGGTATGTATAAAAGATATCAGATAAGTAGATTATAATAATAAGAAAAATAAGATAATTCATCCTAGTTTACCTATCTGAGATCTGACTTACCTAACAGTATTTGTTATCGTCAGCAAAACAGGACCTTATGATGTCTGATTAAGACACAAATATTTGCACCACTCGCTGGATCGAGTGCTCTAGTCTATACAGGGGGTATCAGGTCCCATAGTAAAAGTTGTTCATAATGATGAGTACAATGACCCTATAAGAGAAAAACAACCATTAAAACTTCACCCTGTGAAGTTCGATTCGTCACAACAACCAAATATCAGCTTGCTTCCTACCTAACAAACAGTTGAATACCGGCCTTCAGCTAAATGGTGTAGGGCCTCAACTCAACCATCATTGGTTCATTGGTTCGATTGCCCTGCCGACCTTGGAAAAGGACCGGCATTCGAATCGCTCGAAGGGAACGCTGCGAGATATTTTGTTCGTACATTACAACATTAGTCGAGTTTGATTTTCATGATTTATTTAGGTAAATATAAGTATCTTGATCATCATCATCTGCCTAGCCTTTTCCTAACTATGTTGGGGTTGGCTTCCAGTCTAACCGGATGCAGCTGAATATAAGTATTTTACATGGAGCGACTGCTTATCTGACTACAACCCAGTTACTGAGTAATACGATACCCCTTGGTAAGATTGGTTGTCAGACTTTTGGGCTTCTGACGACCATAAACGACTGTCAAAGAACCACGAATGACATCCGGGACCAACGGCTTAAAACGTGCTATCCACTTTATCAAAACTGATTATGTCAAGTGAAAATTGTTTATTTTGTAAATAAGATATCGGAATCACTCTCTCTGAGAAGAAATGGCGAAACAAACGCAGGGGTCGAAATCTCTTTTAAAGTCTAGACATAATCTTGTTCGGATCATGTAACCTCTGAGTTATCATAAAAATAGAAACAAATCATAAGTCTCGAGCATATGGAGCATTTTGAAATTTCCCATGCTCACATTTTTAGTGAGACGTTGAACAATTTTTAACCGACTTCAAAAAGGAGGAGGTTCTCAATTCGTCGGAACCTTTTTTTTTTTTTTTTTATTTTTTTTTTTTATGTATGTTCCCCGATTACTCGAAGATGGCTGGACCGATTTGGATTGTTTTTGTTTTATTCGAGAGGGTTTATTTTTATTATTTATTATATTTATTATTTTTATTTTTATACATCACAGTTGGTTCCATATAAAATTGATTAATTTTGCTTGGGTAGTTTTTGAGTTAGCTTCAATAATACGTATTTTTTCCTCACTTTTATATGGATGCTGTTCTAGTTTGTTTTGCAGGTAGTGGTATTAGAATTTGTGTGGGGTAGGTACACAACTAAAAAGTGAAAAATAAAAACTTTTTTACAAAAAAATACAACCGACTTCCAAAAACAACACTACAAAGTGAAAAATAACTTTAATTTCGGAAGTCGGTGGCAAAAAACGAAAATACATTTAACTAGACACCGACTTCCGAAATTAAAGTTATTTTTCACTTTGTAGTGTTGTTTTTGGAAGTCGGTTGTATTTTTTTGTAAAAAAGTTTTTTTTATGTAAAAAAATTCTACCTCACCTGACTAAAAATGTGACTCAAAAACGGCCGTTTTTAGCGATAACATATGAGCTTTAGTGTTGATTTTTTTGTATCAAAAAAATATTAAAATGATGGTCTTATTAATACCCTAGAGTTATGGGATATCAAAAAAAACACGTTGTATAAACTTACTGGATCAACGGACGCTGATAGTGATGAAATTGAGTTGAGAAAACCATTATTTTTCTATTGGCACTATCAATAGGTATATGCTATGTGAGGTTTCGGCAGTTGAAACTTAATTTGTAGATATAATTTTGATTTCTAAATGTTTTTTTTTTACAATAATTATTGATCTCGCAATGAATAATTCGCCATGAGATCCATCCGTGATCTAATATTGATATTTTTACGATTGTAAACAAGTCTTTTTTTAGAGATTATCCTATCAAATTTATCTTGGAATTTTATGAGCCCATAAAATTTTCACGTCGAGATGAACTAATGACCACTGAATGGATTCATAAAAACATAATAAAATCAAAAATCGTGCTACAATACAGCTTTCGAACATAATCGTGTCAAACTTGTCAACTTATATTTCAGATTTAAATTTTGAATATTTATGTAAAGATAAGTCTACGTTTATATGGCTCTGTTGTCATGGGGTTCAACGTTATTTGAGCCACTTGTCCAACGACAATCGCTTTACAACAATTTTTTTAATGTTTTCCCGCATAGGCAGGCATACGATTTCATCACTTTAGAATGTACAGTTACAGTCTGCCTAGTGTGCAGTAATAGGTCTGGTAAAAAAGCTATAAAACTCAATTGGGGAATCTAGGTTATTTTGTAATTGTTATAATTAGCTGCCAAGTATAATATGATTTAAGACTTCCTTCATTCATGAAACAACATGTTATTATAATACTTTAATTTACATTTTTAGGGTTCCGTACCTCATAGGGAAAAAAACGGAACCCTTATAGGATCACTCGTGTGTCTGTCTGTCTGTCTGTCCGTCTGTCACAGCCAATTTGCTCCGAATCTAATGGACTGATTAATTTGAAATTTGGTACACATGTGAATTTCTGTGACCCAAACACGAGCAAGTAAAGTAAATAAATGAATTTTGAATATAGAGGTCACTTTTGGGGGACAAAAAAGAAAATTTAAAAAAAAAAGTTTTGGAAACTACACCATGTGGCATGTCAAATGAAAGGGCTTACTATGAGGGTCTCAAATCTATTTTTTTTATAATTTTAAAATAAATTGTTTTAAAGTTATTTAAGAAAATAGACGAAAATTGACCATTCCCCCCCCCCCCCTTATCTCCAAAACTACTGAGCCTAAAATTTTGAAAAAAAATTACAGAAAATAGATCTTTACCTGTAGATTACAGGAAAAGCTATAAGAAGTCTGTGGTCTTAAAGTAACATGGTAAATCTATCAATATTGTGAGTACAAACTTACATTTACAGTTGGAATGTATTGGGAGAACATGTTTTTCAACTACAATGTTAAGTTTGTTCTTAAGATAAATTCATCCCAACTAAGGAACCCTTCATTGTGCGTGGTCCGACACGCACTTGGCCGGTTTTTTAAAATAACCTCTAATGTTCGATATCATCAAGAAACATGATCCTAAAATTATCAGAAATTAAACTATCAAAAATATGATAGTAACTTTGTTTAAATAATTAATTAAAATTCATCCTAAAATAGGCGTATAGGTACCTACTATTCTAATTTAAATTAAATTTATGCTAACCTAAACTCGTCGAAAACCCGTTCAAAACAATCCTGTTATTTTTAATAATGCCAAGACGAGTGGCCAAATTTGGATCACAATATAAATATGGTTATTTATACTTATTGTTGTTGGATGGAGTCGATGGAGTGTACCGCACCCTAGCACACCGTAGAAGCTAATACCTAGGTCTATGCACCATAGGCAAACAAAATCAAAACAAAATTTAAATGTATTCGAATTTCGAATAGCGCCGGCACCATTTACATAATCGACTACATTACTGGCTACCGTTTATTAGGCGATTATCAAGCAGTTAATAATAATGAACCGTAATTACAGGTTGTATGATAATTACAATTAATTATTGTTTTTTATAGATTTCCTTTTGATTGAAAATACCGACACGAGTTTATTATTCGTTTAATTTGTTGAAGGTCTTCCAATTTGTCAGGGATGGACAGTAAAACTATTTTCTTAATGACCCTCGGCAAACTTAAGAAAATAGTTGTAGGTACTGTATGATATCACTTGTGGAATTTGGTATACCTTCTGTTATTAGAGAGCCCTAATAAGAACTAACAACCGGCGTCGGCGTCTCCTAAACACATTACGGTGATTACGCTAAGGAGTGCAATTTTGTAGGTAAGTACGAGGTACGACGTAGGAAGTGTTTTCACGAGTGAGTAGGCATAATAATAAGCTCTCGATTTCTAGAATAAAATAGAACAGAGACATTTCAAATGGCTTTTACGATTTGCGCGCCAATGCACAAGTATTAGTATTTATTTCACGATTACCAGACAGTCACCTCTATATCGTTAGATACGTGTCGTTTTGCATCCTCGTCAAATTTCAGAAGATCAAACCGAACAACTTTCTCCACGGGAACAACATCGTAATCGCGAAAAAATTTTCAACTGTCCCATAGAAAACTTCAATACCTACTCGACGCAAATGTATGGGACGGCTGATTATTTTTTCGCGATTACGATGTTGGTGCCATGGAAAAAGTTGTTCGGTTTGATGGTCTATACCACACCCTTAAATTTGACGAGGATGCAAAACGACACGTTGTATATCGGTTTTAACGTTATTATAATCCAGTTCGTACAATCAAACTATTTTTCGCGGACGATGATCTCATAAACATATTATTGTTTCGAGAGAAACGTTTATTTACAAGTGTAATCGTATCAGTACCTATTCAGTATGATGTATACCTATTTTTTATATACCTAGGGCAGCCTTGAAACTGTATGAATAAGTATTATTAGCTGAAACTGGCTTGTTTTAATTCATAAACACTCGATATTGCTGGTAAAATAAGTTTTAATTAAATTGTTATTCTTGTTTTATCTGCCAAGTTGATCTATAATAACAACGATCAAAACATGTATATTAAGAATACATACAACGCGTGACTGAGATTGAACGCATATAAAAAAAAACCGGCCAAGTGCGTGGCGGCACCTTCACAATGAATGGTTCCGTAGTTAAAAAAAAAATATCCCAAAAACAAAGTTTTACCTTGGCCAAAGGCTAAACATTGCCATACCACGTGGCAATGCCGCCAGTCTCTTGGGTAGGTATTACCAGTCAACAGCGATGCTGATGAATTTTTCGACGCCATATTTTTGCTTGTGAATAGTTTTAGTTAGGTTAGGATATAATTGTGTTACTTTTATTAATTAATTAGGTATAAGGTAATATTTACGTGAGTAAGTAAATATTATTTTAATTCTGAATAAAGCATTGCAAAAACAAACTTAACATTGTAGTTGAAAAAAATGTTCTCCCATAGGTACACTGATTTATGTATAGGTACGTCACGGTAATTTTTTTGTAATCGCAATAAACTTTTTTTATGTGGAAAAACTACAAATTAACAATTTTTGGACTTTTTCCGCAGAGTAAGTAACAGTACAAACATTTCCTTTAAGTACTTGTGCTGTGAGACCTTGCTTCTTGCCAAATTTCATGATTCTAGGTCAACTTTTGATTTACTTGCGAGTATCAAAATATGTCGCATAAATGGCCGTATTTTTTTATTGCGGGACCATCATATCTACGTATTTGATATTAATTTCAACTTGATACCTCTACGCGTTCATGAGAAAAAGTTTTGACAGACAGACAGACGGACAACGAAGTGATCCTATAAGGGTTCCGTTATTTTCCGTTTGAGGTACGGAACCCTAATAACAATTTAAAACGGTTAGAGTAACGCTCAGAGCGTTTAAAAACGAAGCATAGAATTTTTAATTACTTGTTTTTATTCATTTTAACAAGTAGATTTTGTAAATAAACATAGTCAAAGCTGAATAACTAAATTAATTAATTAAAACTGAATACTCAGCGTATTATGATTTATTATTTGGTTCATGTCTCTAGACGTGTTAGGCAGAATGTCTCAATCTTATCGCCTAGATAAATGCGTAGAATTTTAAATCATTGAAAGAATTCTGTGAGCACGCCAGTTGCCTACAGATTTCGTCGACTTCAACGATTCTGGATCGTTGCTAATCGGCAACAAACCGTGAATTAATTTTATCGGTTCTATTGTCCGAAATAGCTATCGAATCAACCTTAAATTGGGGTTCCTAAAGGACCAACGCCATTTATTTCTAATGTTGTTCCTACCTGTATTTAAATAATTGCATTGCAATTTTTTTTTCTTTTGTATTTTTTTTTTGTTATTTTTTTTTTTATTTGACTACCTAAATCGAACACTTTTTTAATGCAATTGAGTAACCCCAGTAAGTAAAACAATAGTAAGTATTTTTTATTTTATTACAAGCGTAGGTAGGTGGCAAATAAGACTAGACAACATTGGAAACGGTCTGGCTAAAGCCATTGCTTTACATACATATTCAAATCAAACTATCAACGCATGCAAACTAGCTCCTAATAAACTCGTATCATGATGTCACTTTACAGACGAGAATATAGCTTCCTAAATGGTTAAATTAAATATCTACATACGGGCAACTATAGGGCAACAGTTGCACTGCAAGCTGACGACACAAGTCGCTTCGACAGCTCAGCATCTCAATGGATGTGACAAGGCCCATCAAAACGCCAATTCAATACTGATGGCGGCATAATTCAACGCCAGGCAAATTCCTCATGGGTACTCCTACTCACCCATGAGGAACTGTATAAATAAAAATAATATGACCATGAATAACACAGATATATGCAATTATTTAAATCTTATTCCACATTATTGACATGTTTTCAGATAAAGGCATGTAAAATATTGATACAGCTTACATAGCTCTTGTTGATAAGATAACAGATAAAAATATACCCACTCAGTCTAGTCTAGACTGAACGAAGGTCGCGCTCTGTATTTTTAACCGACGAAAAAAAAAGGAGGAAGTTCTCAATTCGACACGTATATTTTTTTTTTTTTATGACCACGCATAACTTTTTACAGAGTCGTCCGATTTGAAAAAAAAAATGTTTCATTCGAGAGGGTATACATCAAAGTTGGTCCCATATAAAATTGATTAACTTTGCTTGGGTAGTTTTTGAGTTCGCTTTCAACAATACGTATTTTTTCCCCACTTTTATATGGATGATGTTCTAGTTTGTTTTGCAGGTAGTGGTATTAGAATTTATGTGGGGTAGGTACCACAACTAAAAAGTGAAAAATAAAAACTTTTTTACAAAAAAATACAACCGACTTCCAAAAACAACAAAGTGAAAAATAACTTTAATTTCGGAAGTCGGTGGCAAAAAACGAAAATACATTTAGCCAGACACCGAGTTCCGAAATTAAAGTTATTTTTCACTTTGTAGTGTTGTTTTTGGAAGTCAGTTGTATTTTTTTGTAAAAAAGTTTTTTATCAAAAACAAGCGAACCAATTTTTCAGATAGTTTATTGTCGCATTGTTGACCTCTATCAAATTAGGCGTTATTTTAGGGAAGCAAGGGAAAGCTTTTATTATTTAGTCTGTCTGAGGAGCGAATTAAGCTCAGACAAGATATTAAAAAGTTATATAAAAGAATAACAAACCAAGTCATATTTTCTGGTGGGACTTGAAAGCATTCCGAGTTGTTAGCCGACAACACATTGGTTCCAATCGAGTTTTATTGCAATCAAGGAATTCTATTGATAATAAACAATGAACTGCCATTGCAGTTGCAGCTTAAAAGTTGCTCGTCTGCGATCAAACAATTTCAAATTTAGGTTAAGCACGAGCAACGGCTCATTACGATACATAGCAACAGCCGTATTTATCTTGGGCGACACGCTCGACATACAAATTATCTTTTTAGATCTCGCATTATAAACCGGCTGTGTTTAGAACATTATTTTGTTTAGTTGCAAGGTTCTGGTATGAAGTATGAACCATGTGTTCAGTTTTTTGTTAACAGGTTGATTATTCTAGCTTTATAGCCATATAGGTTTTGTGCAGTTTTTGAGTCCTAAAACTCTGAATCTGATAAAGTTTTTGTAGAACAACGACAACCCATTCGCATGCAAATTTTTGCCAAAAACTAAAAGTGAAACTCACAGTAGGGGTATAATATAGTGTGTATTATATAAGTGCGTCTAGATTCCATTTATGAAACTGGAGTTCCAATCTTGAACTAAAATTGGCAATCAAATTCAAATTTGGCGGAATGACGGTGCAAAAACATAAAAAACAAAAATATTATGATAAAGATCAAATTGTTTTGTTTTTATCCATATTTATCGCTAAGCGGCGTGGGTGATAAAAATAAGCTTAGCCGTCATCGATAATCTCGTCTCAAATATTGGATCATCATCGCGACATGACCTGACATGATATGAGCGAGTACGAGATATTCACGCAGGGAAATCGAAAGGCTTATCATGTCAACACATAAATAAAATAATATTTTCAACCATTTAAAATTTAAAAAGAATAACAATAAAATAATTATGTTTTTTTTATTATTTTGTTGATAGATATCAAGAAATAAACTTGAAAGCCTCGCAGAATAGGTACCTACTTAAAGCTCAACATATAAGTGAATTTATGCAATAGAGCGTATTACATTTTGAAAATTATGTTATTTTAAGGGTACGCACCTACGTAGGCGCAAAATTCGTATATAAAATAGTTTTAGTGATGTGCAACATCCCAGATTTAGTCGATTTCTAGTTTCAGTAACGAATCATCGACTAAAAATAGCAGTCCGTTTCCATAACAAGAAGAACCAAACAGTAAACACGACAAAATTCAGTCGTGTTTATTATGCGCCGGCGCCTATTGACCTCGATATGGTACAAGCAGGGCCAAGATATGGCCCCAAGCTTGTACTGGTAACTACAGTTTATCGGATGCCCACATCATTTAGTATTCCAATTATAAATAAACAATGGGCCGTGATAAATTTGGTGTGCAAATATTAATAAAAAAGAAAAATCGTTTATTTTGCACAAATAATGGTTAAATTAATAATAAAGGTTTAATGGTTTCGTTAGCTTTATTAATTGAAGAGTTAAAAATGATTAATGATGGAGATAATTTTTGAAATAAATGTGTTGAGAAACGCACACAATCAATGAATGGAAACTGCGAAACTGGAGCCATTTCTCTTCTCAGTTATCGAGTTGATTGATAATGATTAGCCTTAGATTATAGTTTAACGGTTGGAAACGATTAAATTAATTTAAGGCGAGTAGTAATGCCAACTAGCGCCACCATCGAGCAAAAAATCACCGTTTTTGGCGTTAGCTAAGGCTTCGAAACTAGGAGATTTAGTGTTGATTTTGATACAAAACATCCTCTCTCTACCTCATCTGACTAAAAATGTTAACATAAGAAATTTCAAAATGTTCCTTAAATCTCTAGACTTATGATTTTTTTCTCAATGGTGGCGCTAGTTAGCAGAACGAGTCACCTTAATTTAGAGTTCTATGGTAATAGATTCTACTAGTTAAACAAATTAGGTTATCTTAAACCTGTTTCTCTACATCGAAAGAAAATCATATTTGGCAACCTGTTTTAACTCTCATCAATATTCGTAACTAAACCTGCAATGCAAACACAACAAAATATAATAATATGTTCATTAAATAGCAGTGTTGTTTTTTACATCGTTATAAGAATGTAGTTATTTATATTATAGAGGCACGAGGAACAGGGTGTAAAGTTCACTCATCCTCTATTGAAAAGGGAGGATGAGTGAACTTTACACCCTGTTCCTCATGCCTTTAAACTGGTGACCCCGACGTGATCAAGATGCCTCCATAATATCACCTGCTATTACGATCAGATGATAATGCTAAGATACTGCTTATAAATAATATTTAAAATGTGAATGTTTGTGAAGATGTTTGGATGTTTGTTACTCAATCACGCAAAAACGGCTGAACGGATTTGGATGAAATTTGGCACACAGATAGTTACCCTGTAGATAACCTGGATTAACACATAGGATACTTTTTATCACGGCATAATTTCCGTTCCAAGGTTCCCGTGGGATAATTTCCGACAACCACGCGGGCGAAGCCACGGGCAATGGCTAATGTGATGATGATGGCTGGTGATATGGTATTTCCGAAAAGGGAATTACGATTATATAATTTGGTCTTCCTGCATATACCGGATGACTTTTTTTACCGTCTTGAAAAAAATAGGGTATAGTAGGTGAAAGAATTAGAACCCTACCTAGTTTTTTTTTTTTTAATAGCTTAGACAGAAATTGAACTAAGTATCAATAAATACTACAAATTCGAAGTAAATTGTTCTAGAACAATAAAAACAGAAATTTTGAAAAAAATAAATAAATCGTTAAAAATATCGATATTCTTTTCTTTTTTTTTCAAAAAAAAAAAATTGGTTTGCCATAGGCTCCGTTCACCTTAGTATAGCCTATTTTTTCAAGACGGTAAAAAAACTCGTGCAGTATAGCTTAGACTTTCACAGATCTACCAAATTGAAGTTATCTGTCATTAGGTCTTATGAGGAGCTCGTGGCTAAGTAATAACAGCCGCACGGGTCGATCCATCAAGTAAAGCTACGCTTGCCGGGGTTGGTCCGTGGATGGGTGACCATCTTTACATACCGAGACTCCTCCGTGCCTCGGAAAGCACGTTATGCCGTTGATCCCGGCGTCATTCGTGGATCTTTGACAGTCGTTACGGGTCGTCAGAAGCCCGAAAGTCTGACAACCAGTCTTACCAAAGGGGTATCGTATTACCCCGTAACTGGGTTGTGGAGGTCAGATAGGCAGTCGCTCCATGTAAAATACTGGTATTCAGCTGCATCCGGTTAGACTGAAAGCCGACCCCAACATAGTTGGGAAAAGGCTAGGCAGATTGATTAGGTCTTATAAACCGGTAATAAGATAACGTAGTAAGTAGATGTACTGCTGCGTAACCAACTCAACTACTAGTCTAACCAGTTTTAAAGACGGTCACTGGGATGAAGCCATGCAGACCTACCTTCCTTCCTAGCCAACAAAACAAAAATAAAACCGATTTAATTGAACATGCCACTTTTCCCGTTTTATAGTAGCTGGCAACATTCACTAGCTATAAAAAACCAAGCAGAAATATCGATGTAATCATCACTAGAACTAGTGTTGTTTTAACAAATCGTCTATCCATCGGTATAAAACTGTACCTATCCTACTTCCTATCCTACTAATATTATAAAACGCGAAAGTTTGGGACGATGACTGGATGTTTGTTACCCTTTCACGCAAAAACTACTGAACGGATTTTGAAGAAATTTGGCGCACAGATAGTTTATAACCTGGATTAACATATAGGATACTTTTTATCCCGACATTCTTACAGATTCGAGACTTACGCGGGTGAATCCGCGGGGCGTTGCTATAATTCGACAGCTGTATCGTGGATTCTGTTAAAAATAGTAGTACCTATTTCGAAACGCACTGAAAACAAAACACATAGACGACAAGACAACCCGTTAGTTTTGTTCTCTAACATAGCACAGGACAGGACTGCCGGCAACACCGATGTCATGGCCTTTCTGTCTATAGCCTGACTTTTGTTCTTTTTATTTTATTTTTAAAGCAGCTTTTGGCATCGTAGCTCGCCAGTCTTGAGAATGAAAATGAAAGAAACATTTTGAAAAAAGAACTACCTACTCATCGATTGCCTGTAGACTATATCTGACTAAATGGTTGCCGATAGTGTAGGAAGAGGAGCTAGAAGTACTGACAAATCAATACCCAGATGGGTAGATGACCTATTACCACAGTAAATATATACTGTGCTATTACAAACTATTGCGGGCGGGTATGACCTGTCCCGTGGAAGAACAAAAAGGAGGAAGGCTTACGTTGAGTTGCACGAAACCAAAATTCATGCCATCCCTTACATTTTGTATCAAAAAGAAAGTGATTGAGCAATTTAAAGACTCCGTTAAACTAATGTTGGTTTCGTGCAACTCACCGTTATACCAGCAGTCAGCAGTGAATGGAACAATTCTGCAAATGATGTTGATATGATATTGTAATAGGAAGGCTAGTGTATCAGAAAGGCGTGGTCAAACTTAAGGGTGTGGTACAGGCCATCAAACTAAACAACTTTCTCCATGGGACCAACATCGTTATCGCGAAAAATTATCAATGTTCCCTTACAAAGCTTCAATACCTACTTGATTCAAATGTATGGGACGGCTGATTATTTTTTCGCGATTACGATGTTGGTCCCATGGAGAAAGTTGTTCAGTTTGATGGTGTGTAACACACCCTTAAATTTGACCACACCTGTCTGGCACACTCTGTATTGTTCGTCTGGGATAGTGATGAAATTATATAGCTTTCTGTAATGTTACAATACTATAACTTTTTAACGTCGCAGTCGACTGTACGGTCAGCAACAGAAGTCGGTTAACACTGCTACTTTTTGACATTATCTAAATTAATACAAAATGATTCGATAAACTGCTGTTTTTCCGAGCTAATGTTCTTAAAATTGTAAGTACTTCTTCAAATTAAAAAATTAAAAAACTGCAAGTGTTAATTGACTTTTGTTGCTGACTGTACGTCACATCATTGCCAACCGTACTAATCCAGTATTTTCATAAATAACGTTTTCCTGTAAACACAATCTTTGGCAGCCCTGCTCGGTCGGCGCCATAAACATATAGATATATGGACTGGAAATACCTACATAAAAAAGGTTCATACCTACACATTACGATTCATTCATAATGTCTCAAAAAATGGCTGCCATTGCTAGGGTAGTGTCAATCAAAGAACATAGTTGTTAAGTACCATAAATAAAGATAAATTTCTGTTTTCTAACATTTACATGCAGTTATAAAGGTAAACCCTAGTATTTTTTTCGCAAATCTCAATATTACAAAAAGTAAACAACCGTTTGACAGCAAAACTCGTCGCACAAGATGGCCGATATGGCACTTACCTACAACTGTCACTACACTACATCACGACAAAATGTTGCCATAATAACAACAACAACTTAAATATTGTTCTCTTTTTTATCAAATACGATTAATTTATAAGAAAGAACGAGACAAAACGATATTTCACAATCTGTATCGTATTTCATTCATATTTGTATATTATATTTATTAGATATTATTTAGAATAACGCGGCGTCTCCATGTTTTTCCTGTCTCAATGGTCGGCGCACGCGTCCGAAAATATTCTGTGTACAATATCAGCGGGTTCGACGCACTCTTTATCTGCACGCTACATTTATACCTAACACATTTACACAGAGTTCATAATACAGGGTGTTGAAAATGAAAAACACTATGGGATCAATTTGGGCATATAAAAACAAATTCTGCAGTTCCACCCGCAGCCTGCAGCCCATTCCACTTTGTAAGAAAGAGCCGATTTTTATTTCATAGCTCTCATGCGTTGCAATGCCTTTTTACCCGACTGCCAAGGAAGGGTTATGTTTCATTACTTTTTTTTTTTGTTGTTAGGAACCTTTTCACGCGCGCACAAAACAACTTACCAAAGTTTCATCACAATCAGTCAAGCAAATTTCGCGTTTTTTCGAGACTACCGCACGGCAATTGATTTTTGTAAGTATGTAGGTACTATTTGACCCGGCGGTGAACTTCGTACCAAGTGAGATCGATTCGATACAAAATTTAGATTTTTAGGCTGTTCCTTTGGGTTTTGCCTAATTTTCTTTTTTTCCTAAACCACCCCAGTAAAAAAAAAAAATATTGGTCAAGCCGTTTCTGAGTTTTTTTAAGACTAACGAAGAGCAATTGATTTTTATATTACATACACTACTATTTTTTAATTAGTACAAAAAAAAATGGGGCTCTATCCGTACCCGTTACTGATCATATTTGTGTAGTCAAAAGTCAGAAAAATTAAATCCCAAAATTGTCCACGAAAATTTGTCATGATTGCTAAATTCAT
Source organism: Cosmia pyralina (assembly GCA_946251885.1). NCBI lineage: Eukaryota > Metazoa > Arthropoda > Insecta > Lepidoptera > Noctuidae > Cosmia > Cosmia pyralina. The sequence goes on from OX276354.1 coordinate 3,673,027, forward strand.
AATTAAATCAATTATACATAACAATTGCTAGTAGCAAATACTTCGCGCAGTGCTTTTCCATGATTAATCAATACTACTATGTAGTCTGTGCAATATTTCCATAAACTGAGTGACATTTTGGCATATAAACAAACGCTAATAACGTTGCTGTTTATGAATATTATTTATTGAGACTTTACATAATATATAATTATAATAAAAAGACCTTCTCTAATAAGCCCTTTAAGTATTTGTACTAATTAAAAATTAGTGGTGTATAGTTAATATATAGTTAGGTATAGATTTCAGGATTGCTCCCATAGTAAAAGATGCTCATTTTTATGAGTAGGTTCCATATCCATGGTGTAGGTACATGGGTAACCCTTATCGTATTTCCCAGGTTAAACCTAACACCCTCTAGAGTGTATAGGTATTATTGCAGTATAGTTACCGTGTTGTAATAATAATTTTATATAGCGATTATGCTCTTTAAATCTGTGACTTTATTGCTTTTGTGTGTGAGACAGCAAGTGCGTTAGCACCAATGTTATTTAGGATGCAATTTTGGGAGAAATAGTGTTGACATCGTTACGTTACTATTATTTATTCTGTGACATCGTTCCATTTTCAAAATATATTTACTAGGGAAATTGTGGCAAGGAAATAATGTACAGCAAGTGCAGTGCAGTGCAGTGCAGTGCTATGGCTTCTTATAAACTCAAACTCAAAGCATTTATTTCAAATAAACCAATTACAGGCATTTTTGAATTGTCAAGGGGTCGGTCAGTCAGAAAGATAAAGCTAGTTGCCCATTCCAAAGCGTAGTAGGTCCCTATGGAGAAGAGCGGGCAAGAAACTCCACGGACACTCTTTTAAATCATAATATTTTTACAAAAATTGGTTACATCGTTCATGTTGAAATTAAACATGTGAGAACAATGTAGAAAAACGTGCACGTTAAAAGCGTCCGTAAAAAAAAGATAAAAACTAAAAATGACTAAGTTGAAAATAAGCCGTGGCAGCTAAGAGACGACCAACTAAGTAGCATAAATTAAATATTCTAAATTAAGAACAATTAATTAATTGTGCTCAATTTAGAATGTACGGAAAAAAGAACAACGTACTGCAAAATCACAAAATGAAAAGCACTGAATAAACAGGCGCGACACGCGACAAATCGCGCGCGACACAAAGGCACCGTTCGTCTCGCGACACGCGGTGCCTTTGTGTCGCACGCAATTATATCGCGTGTCGCGCCTGTTTGAAAGAGCCTTTAACCGTTTTGGCCTAACAATATTGTAACTACATGATTTGTATGCCACAACCATATTTGCAACTTATTACAATAATAATATGTCCCACAGATAACGGTTATTGAACCGAACACAGTGTGCGTTCAACTGATACCTACGGAACTATGAATTTACATACAAAATTATTAAAATCAAGGCAATATTATGGTAAACTAAGTAATTTTGAAGTGACAGAGAACATTAAATATTAAATTTATGAGACACTGCGTTTTATGATCGGCTTGGTTATGTTAAGAATATTTTCTATTTTTTCCCATTAATATACCAAAATACCTACACAAAAACTTTGAATAGAGAAAAAAAGCTAAATTATACACCATCATCCAACATTTTTTTATGGATCAAAAACCAAATTTTTACAATATTTAACACAAACACAACTTATCTATTAAATGACGAACTAACTATAACTAACTATACCTACAAATAAATACCCAAAGAAAAGGACACTAAACATTTATTCGATTCATAAATACTAAATACTTTAATTGGGAATCGACTAAAATATTCATCGGAATCTACTCGATTAAAATTATTGCCAGCACCAAAAAAGAAATTCAAACCGGCTTGTTCAAAATGTCACACGTAACGAATGAAAAAAGTTTATTACGCATCGAATTAATTTACGATCTTCGGTACTTTTTTCGATTCGCGGAAGATAATGTGCTTCCAAGCGTACTTATACGGACCGGTTTTTATTTTTATAAAAATACTAGCTTTCGTCACTGGCTTCGCCCGCATCCATCTCAGAAATTATTCCACGGGAACGCACTATGCACAAAACTTAAGCATGCTCACGTAAGAAAATATTCCTGTGAGAGCGCAACTAGTGACAAACGAACATTGTGCGATCGAGTCGTGAGCCGTGCATGCGATTATCGCCTTTGAGGTGATCATGCGGAACTTTGGCCCATAGTACCTACTACAGGGATAAATAGTATTCTATGTTCTAATCCAGGTTATGGTCTACCCGTGTGCCAAATTTCATCCAAATCCGTTCAGCCGTTTTAGCGTGAAAACGTAACAAACAAACTCACTGTCGCATCTATAAGTAGCTTTTGCCCGCGGCTTCGCCCGCGTGGATGTCGAAAATATCCCACGGGGACGTACTACCGGGAAATCCTATCTTATTCCTTGTCTACACAATAAAGGGAACCTCCGTGCAAAATTTCAGGTTTCTAGGTTCCAAGGGTTTGGGCTGGGCGTTGACGAGTCAGTCAGGACTTCTATTTTTATTTAATAGATATTAGTTAGGATGTAATATGACATGAAAATCCTTACCGCGGGTCAGTATCAAATGTCAGATCAGAATTATTTAAAAAATCTTATTTTATATTTTAGGCCGGTATCCGGTGATCAAGTAGGTAACCAAGACAGACTGTATTAAATCAATCGGATAACATGGAAAACGATAAAAAAAAAAGTTTTCTTGCCATTTTCAACCATGCATGTTACGGACAGCCCTTATATCAGCGGCATTTTAAAGTCTGCAACAATATTTTATTCTGTGATATTAGTACCTAAAACTATTTTCCTCATTAAATTAGTCGGGAATGTATAGGCAGCGAGTGCAATGACCTCTCGTGTAACATTATTGGCACAAGTGTCGACCACAGACTAAGATAACACTTTATTCACCTAACACATTGTTCCATGACACTAAAATTATACGCCGCGAATAACAGGCGCGAATGATAATTATTGTAACGTGAACAAAATAAATGGGACGCATCTGTTTTTGATCAGAACAATTTAAAATGATTGTGTTGAAATTAAAAACTGAGATACTTTGATTACATTGTTCCAATAAATTCTGTATATATCTATGGTTTACAATAGTGATTGTTTCATTTAATTATTCAAATAAGTAACAGAATTATATTTCTTTAATAATTTTCTGCTACGTAATATTTTGCTTGGTCTATTAGAATTATAAGGATGAGACGTTTAAAATCGACTAAAATTGAATACTTATCCCGGTTATTAACAAATTTTTCATCAAAACATCCTTTTCACTGAAATAAGACCTCGTCTGTTTGTTGGTAAGTTGAAATATTAGAAAGTTACCTACTTGGTTGAAGTTTAAACTTTTTCGACAAGTTTTAGTAATTTAAAAAAAATTACAATTGAGATTTCAAATTCGAAAATGCTGAGATGACTTTTCAAGTCATCTCAACATTTTAGAATTTAACTTTTTTATTTTTTATTTATTTTATTTTTTATTTTTCGAAATTAACGTCATTTCATGACGTTAATTTTGCATACGAAATCCGAAACTAAACTGGCAGTCCCACAGGGCAGTCCGCATAATAAATACTTAGTCACACTTTAGTATTTTTTCACAGAAAATAATTAAAACGTTGCCAATACAAAGTGCGTTTTTTTTTTTTTCTGGCTTCGCACGGTTTGTGCATTTAGCCAATGTCACGTTTAGTTCATAGGTCAAGGTAGGGAAACGAAAATGTTATAATGATTTTTAAACGGGATTTAGGATAGAATGGATATATAGGATCAGTATAATAGAGGTGATAAAATAATGATAATGATCAAATTACAATGACGATAATTTACAACTTAATATTATTTAAAATAATGAATGAGACTATAGGTACATTTATATACAGGGAAGCTATTTGTACAAAGAAAAGAAATTATTGAGGTAGGAAAAGGAGTACTGAGGGACAAGAGGTTACTAAGAAAAGAAGAACGGTCATATAAAGGACAGGAGAAAAAAATGTGGTTTAGGTCGCCTACGTCTGTGCCACACAAGCACATGGGGTCGTCGATGATACGAAGTTTGGCAAGATGGGCTGGAGAACAAACATGACCCAGTGCGTTAATAAGTGCCGAAGTTATTTACTGCTAAAGAATTCGAAATTCGAATAGTACGCAAATGTTGATAGATGTGGACAGACCTTCTACGATGACCAAAACAACTCGTTTGACCATAATCGACTAAAACTTGTGCTAAGTAGGTGCAAAGTAGGTATACCTAGTGAATGTTTGTTAGTCAACTGCACGTCATCGTCAGTGGTAACACTTGTTTTACAAAACTGCCCGTACTGGCTTACTGCTTCGACATAATGGCGTTGCCAATGTCAAATGATTACCACTAACATGGGGTTGACTGTACTATGATCGATTTTAAGTTTGTAGGAACAGTAATTCCCTTTGTGAGAGTCAATCAATCTGCCTAGTACGAGTATTTTCCCAACATGTTGAGGTCAGGATGCAGCTGAATACCATTATTTATTTTTTTTATTATTCCGACTCAATATATTGAGACCGTCCTCAAGGAAGAGTTTTGGCCGAAGGGTGTCGTGTATTGGCGATTCCGCGGAAGGTTACGCGACACCACGCAGCGCAATACGACGCCGTCACTTCGTATACAATAGTTTTAATATTTTGTGGTTTTAATAAACATGTATGATAGTCTGTAAGGTATTTATGTTATGGGTCATTGTTACCCGAAATAAATGATTTATTATTATTATTATTTTACATGCAGCGACTGCCTATCTGACCTCCACAACCCAGTTACTGGGTAACACGTTAACCCTTGTGACTGGTTGTCAGACTTTCGGCACAGATTAAATAATAGTAAGTACTAACTTTCGGGCTTCTCGACCTGTAACGACGTCAAAGATCTACGAATGACAGCTGGGACGAACTGCTTAACTTGCCGAAGCATGGAGGGGTTTCGGTATGTAATGGATGGTCACCAATTCACGGACCGACCTCAGCAAGCGTTGCTTAACCTTGAAGATCGGCCCTTGCGACTGTTATGAGTTAGCCACGAGTCAATTGTTTAGAAATTAATAGCTTTTCTGGAAAGTGAGCTAGCCGACATACGCACGGACGTAAAAATATCGCGGCGGGATTTTATCACGCACTGGATTTTGAACACTCGGTGTTGAGCCGAGCATTGAGAATCCAACAGAAAGCATCCCAGCGCGTCGCAACAAATTACACTGTTGGATTTTCAACTATCGGAGCTAAGCAAAGCGTTGAAAATCCAGTGTGCGATGAAAAATCGCCGCGATATGTTTTCGACCGTGCGAACGTCGGCTTTAAACCTCGTTTGGCTCAACCGCGAACAAATGAGGATTTAATAGGAATGAAGCGTGAATTTCGCAACAACAAACATCATTAATTTAATGAGCACCATTTTTTTTTTTAAGAAATATTTATTTTCTCTTTTTTGGTAAATGGACACTAATTGGGACAAGATAAACAATTTTGTTTAATGTTATGTTTGTAAATATCTTAACATTGCCAGCTTTTATTATTTCCACAACTAAATTAGAAAACAATCTATTACATGACATACTTATCATGACGCCTGTAATCCCCAGAAGGTTTGGCAGAGGTGTACCCGCAGCATCTACACCCACATGTCGTCAGTTATTTATTTATTTTATTTATTTATTTATTTATTAACTCATCATCACTATCATTACAGGATGTTCCTAATTCAATAGTGTGGCCATAATTACAGTTTTATTATTGGTATTTACCATAACATATTCTGTACATTGTGGATTTTGTGAACTCACTCAGAGAACAGGTAAAGAGATCTATGCTATCTGCTACGTCATTAAGTACACGCAAGATACGCGTTATAGGGGCTTTACGCAGTAGATTGGTTCTACTACTGGGCATCGTATGTTTTAAGTCCCATGTAAGGGGTAAGCCCATAGATATAATTTCTATGGGCGAGCCTATTGCCATCAACTGGGCACAAATCCAGACTCCGGGCTGCTATTGAAAAAATCCTGATGAAAAATCTCAATAACACTTTACCTGACCTGGGAATCGAAATCGAAAACCCAGGACTTCATGCTCAGCAGCACCAATCAATTACTATTCGACTTATTTATACTTTTCTGCGCGCATCATATTTACCTAATAACAATAAGATCGTCACATAACATTTCAAAAGAGAAAAGGAGCTCGTGGCTAAGTTATAACAGCCGCACGGGTCGATCCGTCAGGTTGAGCTACGCTTGGTCAGTGGATGGGTGACCATCTTTACGTATCGAGACTCCTCCGTGCCTCGGAAAGCACGTTAAGCCGTTGGTCCAAACTGTCATTCGTGGATCTTTGACAGTCGTTACGGGTCGTCAGAAGCCCGAAAGTCTGACAACCAGTCTTACCAAGAGGTATCGTATTACCCAGTTACTGGGTTGTGGAGGTCAGATAGGCAGTCGCTCCATGTAAAATACTGGTATTCAGCTGCATCCGGTTAGACTGGAAGCCGACTCCAACATAGTTGGGAAAAGGCTAGGCAGATGATAACTTTTTAAAAGATCCATTTAACGTACTCATACAAATAATTGCCTCGTTGATGTCATTGTCATTGTCACATTGTTGATGTCATAGTTGACGTCAATACTCGTAAGTACTACATTGAAATAAATAGTATAGCGAGGTGTATCAGGTAGGCAGTTGTGTACGTTTTATTAGCCAACACTAACCTACATCAATTACTGACCACAGTTTAATGACGTCATGCCGAGTTTATACCGTTGCGCATGATTGTTTATTTATTTGTTGAGGAACCGCGGCCGAGACCGCACGCTGATTTTGCGTAATGAGACGTTTCCTATAACTTTCCCTAGATAAATCGATAATGCCTATTTTCACGAAAACTAGACGACACCTAAGTGAATACCTAAATAAAACTGCGCAGGTGGATTTTCAAGTTTCAGTACCAAGCCGAGCAAGCAAACCAAAAGAAAATCAGCCAAAATGTAAAAAAAAAATCTTCCTACGAAAGTCCGTCACAACAACATAACAACCTTGGCTCTTTAAACAATATAACCTATTGCTCAGGACTCGCCCATCAAGGAGCGCTGTCCCAAATTAGACGCATTATTAATTTATTATTTATATAAACTAGAAGATATTAAAGCATGTATAAGAAAAGATAAATAACTAAATTATCTTTAAAACTTTTTTACAAAAAAATACAACCGACTTCCAAAAACAACACTACAAAGTGAAAAATAACTTTAATTTCGGAAGTCGGTGTCTAGTTAAATGTATTTTCGTTTTTTGCCACCGACTTCCGAAATTAAAGTTATTTTTCACTTTTTAGTATTGTTTTTGGAAGTCGGTTGTATTTTTTTGTAACAAAGTTTTTATTTTTCACTTTTTAGTTGTGTAACTACCCCACACAAATTCAAATACCACTCACTACCTGCAAAACAAACTAGAACATTATCCATATAAAAGTGAGGAAAAAATACGTATTATTGAAGCTAACTCAAAAACTACCGAAGCAAAGTTAATCAATTTTATATGGGACCAACTGTGATGTATACACTCTCGAACAAAACAAAAAAAATCCAAATCGGTCCAGCCATCTTCGAGTAATCGGGGAACATACGGCGAATTGAGAACCTCCTCCTTTTTGAAGTCGGTTAAAAATGGCGAATGTTTCACAAAAATACGCATGTTAGTTTTTGCGTGATTCTCCGTTTTTTTATCCGCGTTAGACATAACTTTACAAATTAATACAAATATTCACATATTAAGTTATTAAAAATATCCTCTAATTTAGCATATATTTTTTCCAAATCATTAATACTACTCATTTAGACGTGATCTTCAGTTTAAAATCATTAAAAGTCGGTTATCGTCGCCGTCGTAAGCATACACGTAAATTTTAACGGCCGCAGAAAAACAGCCATGAAAAAGTCAGCGTAGTTCTTCCGAAAAAGGCGATAGTCTTCAATATATCAAGTCTGTAGTAAATTCCTAATGTATCTTACCTGATTTGTAGTCAGGTCCCACTGGTCCGCGACGAAGGAGTGCCTGCTGTAGAGGAACACAGGCACCTGGTGGTCTTTGACAGGAGTAGGATCACTGTTCACCCTGACGACCGTCAGATGAGTGGTTGTGGTCCCAACTGTGGACAAGAGAGCAGTGGTTAGAAAAGAAATTGGTGGAGAGTGAGCACCTAGGAATTTCAGAGCTTTGCTACATCTTAGCGTTCTCAGAGCTTTCCTCCTAGAGGAACTTGGCACTTGTTTATCGGCGTTCTAATTCTAACATTGTTTCATCAATTTCTGGTTAAAAGCGAAGTGACTTCCATGTCATCCTAAAAACATTCCTTGAAAATCTACAAGTTCAAAGAATATTTAGGTAGGTGCTATATCCCAGCCGAATGGAGGGAAAGAGCCATTGTTTTTGTGCGAAGCGAGACTGACAAATCTACGTTTCGCCGACGACACCACTTTTCATCCTCAGCCACTGAACTTGAACGGATACTCCAAGAACTTAGTGAAGCAAGCCTTGAGGTTGGACTTAAGATGAATATATCGAAGACCAAAGTTATGTGCAATGAAACACCTGCATGGAAGCATAAAAGTAGACGTGGAGACACTACAACATGTCCAGGAGTACCTTTACTAGGGCCAAGTAGTCTCTTTCCAGGCGAGGCAAGATAAAGAAATCACAAGAGTACAAAACGAACGGAAACGCCTGGAAGAGCTACCTACTGGTCCATGAAGGAACTATTCAAGGGTGAGATTCCTATGGCACTGAATAAACAGGCTTATAGACATGTGTATTCTTCTCGTCTTAACCTATGGGGCACAGACTTGGTCTTTGACTAACATACAAAAGTCCAAACTCAAGGTCTGCCCTGCCAACGAGTAATGGAGCGTAGTTAAAAATTTACGGATCGTGTTCGAAGCACAATACTCCAAAACAAAGATAGCTGACATGGCTCAAAAGGCCGCCCAACTTAAATGGGACTGGGCAGGGCATGTCTACCGGACAAACTGTGAGCCCAAATAGCCCAGAACTGGTGCCCTTAGACAGTGAGGCGAGGTCGCGGCAGACCACGTAACAGATGGCGGGTGGAGCTGGATAGGTTCCGTCAAACTGGAAGGAGAACGCACGGACTCGCGAAAGATGGAAGGAATGGAGGAAGGCCTTTGCCCAGGAATGGGGGACAGAGCAGGCTAGTGAAAAAAAAAATTACTCCTGCTAATAGATATATGTTAATAGCGGCCTATTAACATATATATATACATAGTAGTAGGAGAAAAATATGGCTTCAAGACACGAATAATTGTTTGCTATCATTTTATTAGTAAAATCACACAAATTAAATCAATCTAAAAAGCATTTCTTTTCGCATTTTAACTGCAAGAGTGCGTGAAGTGCGGAACAATGAACAAGAATAACGTGAGAGGCAAGAAATGTTGCCATTATAAAACAGTCGTTGCTAAGTGCACTGTAGACTATAGGTAGTGATGCGAATGATTTATTAATCGAAATGGATCTTTATTCCATTGTGACGTTAGTCGATTTTGACAGCGATACAAATGGTTTTACACAAAATATAAATTAAAAATAGAACTTTATTTCCGAAAATATTACAAAGGGTTTTACATTGGTCCCAAATAGGCAAGCCAATCTTGGGCATAATAATATATTATTATACAAAGTACCTCAAACCTTTTTAACTATTGTGCAATTTTAATCCAATTATTTTATCCTTTATTTGAATTGAAAACCAACAATCGATCTTACTCGTAATTAATTAAAGTTTAAAATCTTTATTCAACAGCAATGTGAACTACTAATTTAGTACTTAGTAGTTATCAACTAATTGTTAAGTGCACTTAAAGAATGTGTAGCTAAAGTGCCAATTAATTATCCAATACAATAATAGCCGATTCAAGGCTCCCGCAGACAGGCGCGACGCGACGCCGCGCCGCCGGTAGAACAATTTGCATGAAGTTTCCATAGAAACTTTTGCACCAGAGTCCCATCGAGTCTGTCTCTGGGTGCCTTCACCTTGCCTGGTTTAAGGGGATACATCGATAAATTTTGTTTTTAAAATTCGTTTAAAACCAAAATAATGTTAAATCGTTTGAATTTTCCATGATGTGTTATTTGACTTCTATTTGTCTACTGCTGTACTAAAAACGAAACGTGATTAGGTACCTACATACTTGCCATTTTTTCGATAGAAAAAAAATCCAAAGTAGCACCGTCTATTTTCTGTTTTATACGATTATTCGTAAACAGTTGTTTATTTTGCAGTAAAATTTGCTTTAAATCGAAGGTATTTAAATATGTTAAGAACTTACTAAGCTAAAAATTGATTTAAGTATAGAATTTTGTTATTAACTACATTTAAACGAAGCGCGTCTAAATTACTAAACTAAACCACGCTTCGATGTACTGGGAAACCAAGACACATAAAAACACTTTTCTTTAATTTAAAATGATTGCGTGCGCCGAGCACATTGCGGGAGGAAAAAATATAAAACACGCGTTGCTAAGTGCACTCGCAGTAGTGAGGCGAATGCGCATGCAATCCATTAAAAACATCGATATAACACAATGAAAAATATTCCAAATATAATTGCAATGTTCAAAACATTTAGAAAAATTCAAAAATATAATTTTACTTCTCATGAGGCAACAGGGGCTAGTGAGAATCTTTGGGATCATTCGAGTGAACGAGTCTGGTTAAACCATGCTGGGATCGGTGCAATTCATTCATTCATTCATTCATTCATTCTTTGAGAAGGATAGCCTTGGATTATAGCATTTCCAGACGTTTTGTCATTTTTGTTATCACAGGTGCAGTCTAGTTGCCGAAAATGATGTATTTAGGTGGAAATTGTTCACCAATAATTGCATCTGTATAAATTATGCGTCATATCATACATAAATGACGCAATTACTTATTTAAATAGTACCCACTGCATGGCAACCTGCTTCTTCACACACTGTCGAAAGCATTGATTATAGAATTCACCATCATCTTCTTGCTCTTGTCCAACGTTACGTGGGGTCGGCACAACACGTTTTATCGTCGTATTTTGTTTAAATATGGGCGATTTTCTGCAACTGCAAAAAGTAACCTTGTAATTAAGGACGCTGTTACAAACGGTTAGTCAAATCATTACTTTTTTACACAAAAGTATGTTTATTAAATAAAATGCTTTGCATTCTTATAATGTTTTTGCCCGAATTGTTGATAGATGTGCATGGTACGATTCTGAACTATAAATATAATTTTAGATAAGTATAGTTTCTCAATAAATGTACCGAAGTGAATTTTTTTACTTCGGTACATTTATTGAGATACCTATCTAAAATTTTATTTATAGTTCAGAATCGTACCATGCCATCTATCAACAATTCGAGCAAAAACATTATAAGAATGCAAAGCATTTTATTTAATAAACATACTTTTATGTAAAAGAGTAAAGATTTGTAACAGCGTCCTTAACAGTATCATTATGAAATACAAAGTTATCTTTGCGATTATTAAACATATACGGTACGACGGAACTCTTCGTGAGCGAGTCCGACTCGCACTTGGCCGGTTTTTTATAATAGGTCTTTACCTATGAAATTGCCGTTTTGTATGAAAAAATTTAAACGAATTTTTTTCATGCACTTTTTATTTGTATTAATCGAAGTAATCACCCATGCAATCAATGCATCTTTGCCAACGCAGTGGCAGTTTATTGATGCCCTTCTTAAAGAAATCAGCTGGACGGGAGGCAACAAATTCTTCAAAGGCATTTTGTACTGCCTCTCGGGTATTGAATTTTTTTCCCGCCAAGAAGTTATCCAAATTCTGGAAAAAGTAGTAGTCTGTAGGCGCAAGGTCTGGTGAGTAGGGCGGATGACGGAGAGCTTCCAACCCCAGTTCTTGCAACTTGGAGACCGTCTGCTGTGCAGTATGAGGTCGCGCGTTGTCGTGTAGGAGCAGCGGAGACGAGCGATTGACCAATGCTGGTTGGAGATGTGCCAGCTTCTCCATCATTGTGTTCAGTTCTTCACAGTACACATCTGAAGTAATGCTCACCCCGTTTGGTAAGAAGCTGTGATGAATCACACCGGCGCTAGACCACCAAACAGTGACCATCACTTTTCTAGGGGTAAGTTTTCGTTTAGGGCATTGTTTAGGTGCTGAACCAGGATCCAACCAACTTGCTGAGCGCTTGCGGTTATCAAACAGAATCCATTTTTCATCGCAGGTAACAATGCGGTTCAAAATTCCTTCATTTGTGTGTCTGTTGAGCAGTGCAAGGCACGTCTCGACGCGTACTTCGCGCTGGCGATCATTGAGTTCGTGGGGCACCCATTTGTCAAGCTTTTTTACCTTGCCAATTTGACGCACATGGACCAATATTGTTTTGACGCTAACGTCGAAAGCTGCTGCTAATTCAGCCGTAGATTGTGTATCATCAGCTTCCACAATCGCCTTTAATTCGTCATTGTCGACCAAAGTCTTCGGACGACCGCGAGGTTCATTTTTCAGGTCGAAATTTCCAGAACGGAAGCGAGCAAACCAATAACAAGTGGTGCGTTGGTTTGTAGTGTTAGCTCCGTAAACGTCGTTGATGTTGCGTGCCGCTTGTGCCGCGTTGCTGCCACGACGGTACTCATATTCCATAATTACTCGAATTTTTAACGTATCCATGATGACGAAAAAGATTGAAATGCGATGAAAATGTAACACTAATCAATAAACAAATGACTACTTTTGGAAAAAAAAATCCATGTTTTTAAAATAAAATTAATTTGAAATTAGAATTCTTAGCCAAACAAAAATTATTTTGATTTGAAATGGCCAGTACTATAGAACGGCAATTTCATAGGTAAAGACCTAATATTTAAGATATGAGATAGACAGATTGATAATAAATTATTTGCAATTAAAACTAACAACTTGCAATTATGAAAGCCCCATCACTATCGCCCGCCTATCGATATAAAAACTCTTGGTAACAGTACAAGTGTTTGAGAAATTTATTTCTTGCGAACAATTACAATGATGCGTCTAGAGTTCCAGAAGATTTTGCTTTTCTCACAGAAAATAGATCAGCCATTGTCTGAACAGCATAGCATGCAGTTCTATTAATAGATGAAGACTTGTGACGCCCTGCGGCTTGCGGCATGATGCAGTTTTATATTTTTAATTTCTAACATAACATCACACGTATTCCAAGGGTTAGTGTGCAGGGCAGCCGATCCCTTAGTTTAAGGCGACAATAACCGACTTTTAATGACTTTAAACTGAAGATCACGTCTAAACGAGTAGTGTTAATTATGTGGACAAAATTTATGTTAAATTAGAGCATTTTATTGTGAAAATTTTTGATTATGTTTATATTACATACATATTGTAATTAATTTGTAAAGTTATGTTTAACGCGGCTAAAAACTGTGAATCACGCAAAAACTATCAAGCGTATTTTTATGAAACCTTCAACATTTTAAAGATAATTTAATTATTTATCTTTTAGTATACGTGTTTTAATATAATGCCTTTTTTGTACAATGTACAATAAATTAATAATATGTCTAATTTGGGACAGCGCTCCTTGATGGGCGAGTCCTATTACTGGGTGGGCGTACGACGCGTAGCGTGAGCTCAGCACAGAACACGCAAGATCAGGCAAGTGTTATTTTTATTTTTGGGTAACAAATACCATTTTGTTTTAGATAATAACCATTCATACCGTTTTAGAAAGTAGCCAGATGTTAGAGACCGGGGCGCTGTGCTGGCGCGGCACTCTGGAACATACCCACGTATTGTATATTTGCTTAGTGCTTGCCGAGAGCGTCGGTCGTAAAATTCAATGTTTCATTTTTCTTACCCGACTACGGCGAAGCGAAAAGGAGGGTTATGATTTTGACCGGTATGTATTACAAAATAATAAACTAATACATAGTAGAAACATTAACACACGCACACGGCGTGACGGCGTCTTGCGTCGTGTCGTGTTGTGTAGATATAATGAGTTCAATTTGTAAGGTATAGTCCAAGAGCTAGATCAAAATATAGTTTTCGTATGGTGTGGTCCCGGCTGTCATTCGTGGATCTTTGACAGTCGTTACAGGTAGTCAGAAGCCCGAAATCTGACAACGAGTCTTACTAAGGGGTATCGTATTACCCAGTAACTGGGTTGTGGAGGTAAGATAGGCAATCGCTCCATGTAAAATACTGGTATTCAGCTATATCCAGTTAGACTGGTAGCCAACCCCAACATCACTGGGAAAAGGCTAGGCAGATGATGGTTGTCAGACGAACTCCACTTAACTAAAAGAGTAGGAGTACGTTAAATCTACCTGCATTGACAAAGCCACACATACACACATTTCACACTGTTAGATTTTCAACTCTCGGCGCTAAGTTGAGTACTGAAAATCAAGTGCGCAAAAAAAAATCGCCGCGATATTTTTTTACGTCCGAGCGGCTTACTTTACATTTTTTAACTGTGAACATTAGCACAAATTCAATAGACTTCATAATAATTATCTGGTTTAACTCAGGAATCATGCGGGCAGATTAATTCTGGCATAGCACTTAGCAACATGCTACTGATAAATGATATTACTAGTTATAATTTAACTCGAGTACCTACTACTATCAATCTGGCCTGAATATTTAGATAAGAAAGTTGACTGATATGGGTCGTCGTTAGCCTGCTTTTGTAAAATGTAATTTTATTTTATGGCTTTTTTGTAAAATCCTGGTAAATGAACCGACCGCTGCCATAAACTGTGCAGGGCAGGTCAATGTGCACTGCACATGGTTCAAAATTGCTTGACAATTCACATGACCCCCGACTTTTTGACAATTTTTGTTAAAAATTGGCCTCATTATAAGAATGTCCCCCTGGTGTATCCCCCTGGTGCACCCTTACTAGTTTTTTAGTATGATAAAAACCGGTCAAGGGCGTGTCGGAGCACGCACAATGAAGGCTTCTGTAAGTAGTTGACAAGAATTTATCCCCAAAACAAACTTAATACTTATTCGTATTTTTTTTTTATGTGACAAAATTACAAATGAAAATTTTTCGGACTTTTTCCTATGTGTGCTGTGAGACCTCGCTTCTTGCCAAATTTCATTATTCTAGGACAACGGGGAGTACCTACCCTATATGTTTTGATTTACTTGCGAGTATCAAAATATGTCGCATAAATTACCATATTTTTTATTGCGTTGACCTAGAAGCTTGATTTTTTTTAACTCCAAGGGACATAGACCTACGTATTTTTCAACTTGATACCTCCACGCGTTTCTGAGAAAAAGGGTCTTGACTGACTGACTGACAGACAGACGGACAACGAAGTGATCCTATAAGGGTTCCGTTTTTTCCTTTTGAGGTACGGAACCCTAAAAATATGATATATTAGGATCCCACCTCAGATTCAGTTAGGTTAGGAATTAACTTAGTTTCTTAAAAATCAATTTTTTTTAGCCAACTGTTGAAAATCTTTAAACCACTGTGCAAAACAAATGGATAGAGCTAACCAAAGATATTTTAAATGATATCATTGGAGCTAACGGATTATTAAATCTTTACCTACTTTAGATTAATAATTATCGAAGAAATCTAGACACACTGATTTATAAAAATGTCCATTTTTATTATTTATTACCTTTAGCACCAGGAAAAGAAGACTTGCCTTCATCAAAGCATGCATAATCAATCAGCCTATGATGTTCCCACTGCTGGGCCACGGGCCTCCTATCGGTGAGAGGGTGGGCCGTAATCCACCACGCACGCGGACCCACTGTGGGTTGCTAGATCATCAATTCATTATCCTACTAATTTATTTGGGGTCTTGTCTATTCAGGAACCGATGTATTTGTTGTCTTTCATAACAAAATACAACTTCTATCTTCTGTATAATATCCTTCAATCATATTTTTCAAATCTATAATGTTCACGACTTCCGCCTATGTTGTGCCGTGTGTCCAAATAAACTTTTTTACAAAAAAAAAAAAAAAAACAAACCAACTTCAAAAAAAAAAACACTACAAAGTATAAAATAACTTTAATTTCGGAAGTCGGTGTCTTTGGGTTTGTATTTCCGTATTTTGCCACCGACTTCCGTAATTAAAGTTATTTTATACTTTGTAGTGTTTTTTTTGCAAGTCGGTTGTATTTTATTGTAAAAAAGTTTTTATTTTTCACTTTTAGTTGTGATACTATCCCACACAAATTCGAATACCTGCAAAAGAAATTAAAACATCATCCACATAAAAAGTGGGAGAAAAAAATACGTATTATTGAAGCTAACTCAAAAACTACCCAAGCAAAGTTAATCAATTTTACATGGGACCTACTTGGAGGTATACCCTCCCGAATAAAACAAGAATCTTTCAAATCGGACAATTCTGTAAAAAGTAATGCGTACTCATACATTAAAAAAAATACTAAATAAACATACGTGTCGACTTGAGAACCTCCTCCTTTTTTATTCGTCGGTTAATTAATACTTTCTCACCGTTGTAAATTAGATAGTACGCGTGGAAACTTAAGTGGTCTACTATCTAACGAGTACTGCTAGCCATTGCACCAGGAGGCGAATGTTTTACAATAATTACTTACAACCACTGATAATGATAACGTAGCTAATCACTATACTTTCCATGTGTATCAGTCTGGTAGGTACAGTCTGCAACAAAAGTCGATTAACACTTGCAGTTTTTTAATGTAAATTACTAATCGACATATTTAATTCAAATCGGAACAGAAGTAGGTACTTAAAATTTTAAGAACAACAGTTAAACGAAAAAAAAGCAGTTTATCGAAATATTTTGTGTTAATTTAGAATTTTAGATGATGTAAAAAAGTAGCAGTGTTAACCGACTTCTGTTGCTGACCGTACAGCGCTAGATGTAAGCCGGTCGGTGAATAGGAATTATACCTATTACTGTATCCAATCTGGAACAAATCTAAGTAGCAACACAGCGGTTACAGCTTAATTAAAAGAGAAAATCAGCGGGTTATTTACGTAACACACTGTCAATCGGAATCGGTTTCATTTTGACAGTTCAACAACATTCATTGCGTTATTTACGTTGTCGAGCAGACAAATTTTTTGAACATTTATGAAGCAATTGATTAGCAATTTGCTTCAAAATGATTCAGATTCCGATTGATAGTAGGTATGTTACACAATTAGGGTGCCGGTTTCAGAAGATTATACTTTTAGAATGGAATAAAAATGAATTAAAATTGGACCTTTTTTCATGAGCTTGCTTGATTAATCCGATTAATTGGGGCAGGAAATGGATTCGATAGATTAAGATCAAGTTACACTCTGCAGTAAAGATGTCTGCTATAAGTAATATTAGGGGTTAAAGTAAAGTATGAAATTGCCGATTTGTACTGAAAAATTGAAATTCGTTTTTTTTTTATTTAAGTAACATATTTATTTAATCAAAATAATTACCATTATTATCTATACATTGCTGCCATCTAATAGGAAGGTCATATAAGCCTTTGCGATAGAACTCTCGTGATCTAGATTCGACAATATGTGTGAAAGCATTTTGTACTGCCTCCTGAGAAGAAAACTTTTTATCACGTAGAAAATTGTCCAAATCACGAAAAAAATGGTAGTCCGTTGGAGCAAGGTCTGGCGAATACGGAGGGTGACGAATGGTTTCTAATTGCAGTTCCTGTAGAGTTAAAACGGTTTCTCGTGCTGTATGAGGTCTCGCGTTATCATGGAGCAATAATGGTGAAGATCGATTCATGAGTCGGGGCTGTTTCACTGCTAGTTTTGCTATCATTGTTTGGAGTTCGGCACAGTAGATATCTGCCGTTATTGCTTGACCAGATCGGAGAAAGCTATAGTGAATAACACCATGCTGAGACCACCAAACAGTTACCATTACCTTTTTATTGGTAAGCTTTACTTTAGGACACTGTTGCGGCGTTTGACCTGGGGTCAGCCAATGCATTTTTCGCTTACGGTTATTGTAAAGAATCCACTTTTCATCACATGTCACAATTTGATCCAATATTCCTTCATTTCTGTATCGATTCAACAAGGCAACACAAGTTTCAACACGCGTTTCTTTCTGCAGATCAGTCAAATCATGAGGCACCCATTTCTCATATTTTTTTATTTTTTTGATTTGACGCAAATAAGCTGAATAAAAAAAACAACTGAAAGTCGATAATCGATTGTTGTACATTTTTTAAAAGAAGAACTTCATAGGTACCATGTGAAAAAAGTTTCACTCAAAAATCTCAAACCATGAAGGTTCTATGTCAATTCGAAGTTCCGAATACAATACACGGCAATTTCACACTTTAACCCCTATTATGTAATGCGATCAGCACTAAGAATACAGAGTTGTTTACTTATTAAGTTACTAGCTTTTTCCCGCGGCTTCGCTCGCGTTTATTTAAAATTTGACAATCAATTCGGGTTATACCTACTCTGCTTGTAATAACATACATGTATTTTTGGTGGCGCCATCTATTATCATAAGAACGTTATTGTTGGAGGAAAACCTCGGAAACAGTACTTTTTTTCGGGATGATAGGTACCCTATGTCCGTTTCTGTACACCTGACAACATATAAGTAAAATTTCAGGATGATCAAAAAAATGAGTTAAGTAGGTACTTTCTTGAAATAATGGTTTTACAAAGCCTTGTTATAGAGGAGACTGGCAATATAGCGATATACGGTTTTGTTATTTGTGAAGAGACACCTCATCTTTACCTTGTGCCAAAGAGCATCAAAATCTGAACTCGAAAAAAAAAAAGTATTTGATAAAAAGAACAATTGTCAATGACCGCTGCCGCTGCTAGTGTTGTTACTTGTGATTACTAAGTGTGATTTGATAAAATCTGTTTAATCGTGTTGAGATATCAATACCCGTCATGTCTGTCAAGTTTACACAAAACAAACTGATTTTTAAACTGATCTTTTAAGTGACTAAACCACCGCGGGGCGGTTAACCCGTCGCGCGCTAATTAGCAGACACAATTGAAATTCTATTGTTATCTGTACACATGGTGTGCAATCGACATTTTAAGAGTTAATGACCCAAAAAAAAAACATCATCAAATTAATTTCTTTTTTGTTTTCAACGCTACTGGAGCCACCCTCTAGGACTAACCTGAACAAGTTTACCCCCTTGTCACGCGCCATAAAACTGTTAAATATTATTTCAAATGAGCTAGATATATTTCAATAATGAAGTTCGCAGGAGTAGCACTGAAGTGCATTGAAAATGTTGATAAGTGATTTTAATTGTTTTTTTTTTATTGTATTTTGAATTGAATTTAATTGTATTGTTTAATGTTTTATAATTATATTTTTTGTAGCAACATTGCATTGGCGTTATAGCTGTTAAGGTGTTAGTTACGTAATTTTGAATAAAACAATAAATAAAAAAAATCATGTTTATAAATCAAATACCCGTCACGTCTATGGAGTTTCACTAGCTAATTTTATTTGATCCTGTATGTCTCCATACCATGACCCTTTAAAAGGCCCTACCTACGAGACGCGTATCCCTATCTCCAGCAAAATGCTCTATTTACATGTCTCACGGAATATTTCTATCTCAAATGTCTCTCAGGGCATAATGATTAGTTATCACAGTAAATGTTTATACATAAGAGCTGTTAACAGTCAATTACATAACGACACAAGTATACACATAGCCCACGAGATACCTCGAGTACTCTTACTTTATTTTGAACTGCAATCTACAATCTTACAATTGGGCTATCAAATGCAAAAAGATTTTTTCAAATCCGACTGGTAGTTCCAGAGATTAGCGCGTTCAAACAAAACAAAAAAAAATAAACAAACTCTTCAGCTTCATTATATTAATATATACATATATACCTAAATAGATTAATATCTAAAACGTTTATAATATTACTTCATATAATAGGTGTCATATCAAAATGTATCAATCTGCCTAGCCTTTTCCCAACTATTAGGTTGGGGAAAAAGTCTTTTCGCATTATAGTATGTATGAACTTAAAATAAAATCTCTTTGGCTTATACTATTTGTATCTGGCTGGTTTTGGTATCATTGAAAGTTTAAATTTTAAAGAACATAATTCCAAATTCAAATTAGGAAAATGTGTTATTTTCATTTGTTTTTCGTACTGTCAAGATGAGTGAATCTAATGAAGAAATTCGATAAATTTTAAAATTTTACTACAAAAAAGGTAAAAATGCAACGCAAGCCGCGAAAAAAATTTGCGGTGCTTATGGACCCAGTGCAGTGTCTGTGAGAGTAGCACAAATTTGGTTTAAGCGTTTTCAATCCGGAAATTTTGATGTCAAACATGCACGTCGCTCTGGTCGCCCTATTACGGATAAAATGGATGGCATTTTTGAAAAAGTGGAGCAAGATCGGCATATCAGTAGTTACGACGCAGCTGAACAACTGAGAATTGACCACAAAACAGTTTTGGCGCATTTGGAAAAAACTGGGTACACAAAAAAGCTCGATATTTGGGTACCTCACGAGCTCACTGAAAGAAACTTAATGAACCGTGTACTCATTTATGATTCTTTATTACGACGTAATGAAACCGAACCATTTTTGAAGAAGCTGATAACTGGTGATGAAAAGTGGATCACGTACGACAAGAAAGTGCGAAAAAGGTCGTGATCAAAGGCCGGTCAGGCTTCACAGACTGTAGCGAAACCCGGGTTAACTCGCAACAAGGTGATGCTGTGTGTGTGTGGTGGGATTGGAAGGGCATTATTCATTATGAGCTGTTACCACCAGGCAGGATCATCGATTCTGAACTCTAATGCGAACAACTGATGAGATTAAAGCAAGAAGTTGAGAGAAAGCGGCCGGAATTAATAAACAGAAGGGGTGTGGTTTTTCATCATGATAACGCTAGACCACACACATCTTTAGCCACTCAGCAAAAATTAAGAGAGTTTGGCTGGGAGGTGTTAATGCATCCGCCGTATAGTCCTGACCTTGCACCTTCAGATTTCCACCTGTTTCGGTCTCTTCAGAATTCTTTAGGCAGTGTCAAGTTAACATCTCGAGAGGACTGCCAAAACCACTTGTTGCGGTATTTTGATCAGAAGTCCCAAAATTTCTATAGCAATGGGATCATGTCCCTAGCTACAAGATGGCAAAAAGTTATCGAACAAAATGGTACCTACATACTTTAGATAAATGTAAATAATGTATATTAAAAAATGTTTTGAATTTTCTTAAAAAATGCGAAGAAACTTTTTCCCCAACCTATTATGTTGGGGTCGGCTTCCAGTCTAACCGGATGCAGCTGAATACCATTATTTTACATGGAGCGACTGCCTATCTGACCTCCGCAACCCATTAACTAGGTAATACGATAACCCTTGGTAAGACTGATTGTGTGACTGATTGTTGGTAAGACTGATTGACTGACTTTGGGGCTTCTGACGACCCGTAACGACTGTCAAAGATCCACGAATGACAGCCGGGACCAACGGCTTAACGTGCTTTCCGAGACACGGAGGAGTCTCGGTATGTAAAGATGGTCACACATCCACGGACCAACCCCGGCAAGCGTAGCTTAACCTGATGGATCGACCCGTGCGGCTGTTATTACTTAGCCACGAGCTCCTCAGTCATATCAAAATGTATCTACAATCAATAATACTGGATCTGTCAATATACAAATCAAATAAACCAAAAGCAAAACTTATCGATAAGTACCTATTCCTAGTTGGAATTTGAAGGTCGCAGATCTTACAAACCCTAATAATATTTCGGTTAAATTTCGTGGAATTTAATAATAATAAGTACCTTTAGGTACTTCAGACAATAATATTAAAAGGTTTAATGATCATATATCTACCTATCTACCTAAATCAATCTGTCTAGCCTTTTCCCAACTATGTTGGGGTTGGCTTCCAGTCTAACCGGATACAGCTGAATACCAGTATTTAACATTAATAAAATATAATATATAAATAAATATAACATATGAATAAAATATTAGGTTGGGGAAAAAGTCTTTTCGCATTATAGTATGTATGAACTTAAAATAAAATCTCTTTGGCTATACTATTTGTATCTGGCTGGTTTTGGTATCATTGAAAGTTTAAATTTTAAAGAACATAATTCCAAATTCAAATTAGGAAAATGTGTGATTTTCATTTGTTTTTCGTACTGTCAATATGAGTGAATCTAATGAAGAAATTCGATACATTTTAAAATTTTACTACAAAAAAGGTAAAAATGCAACGCAAGCCGCGAAAAAATTTGCAATGTTTATGGACCCAGTGTAGTGTCTGTGAGAGTAGCACAAATTTGGTTTAAGCGTTTTCAATCCGGAAATTTTGATGTCAAAGATGCACGTCGCTCTGGTCGCCCTATTACGGATAAAATGGATGCCATTTTTGAAAAAGTGGAGCAAGATCGGCATATCAGTAGTTACGACGTAGCTGAAGAACTGGGAATTGACCACAAAACAGTTTTGGCGCGTTTGAAAAAAACCGGGTACACAAAAAAGCTCGATATTTGGGTACCTCACGAGCTCACTGAAAGAAACCCAATGAACTGTGTACTCATTTGTGGTTCTTTATTACGAAGTAATGAAACCGAACCAATTTTGAAGAAGCTGATAACTGGTGATGAAAAGTGGATCACCTACGACAAGAACGTGCGAAAAAGGTCGTGCTCAAAGGCCGGTCACGCTTCACAGACTGTGGCGAAACCCGGGTTAACTCGCAACAAGGTGATGCTGTGTGTGTGGTGGGGTTGGAAAGGCATTATTCATTATGAGCTGTTACCACCAGGCAGGACCATCGATTCTGAACTCTACTGCGAATAACTGATGAGATTAAAGCAAGAAGTCGAGAGAAAGCGGCTGGAATTAATCAACAGAAGGGGTGCGGTTTTTCATCATGATAACGCTAGACCTCACACATCTTTAGCCACTCAGCAAAAATTAAGTGAGTTTGGCTGGGAGGTGTTAATGCATCCGCCGTTTAGTCCTGACCTTGCACCTTCAGATTTCACCTGTTTCGGTCTCTTCAGAATTCTTTAGGCAGTGTCAGGTTAACATCACGAAAGGACTGCCAAAACCACTTGTCGCGGTATTTTCATCAGAAGTCCCAAAATTTCTATAGCAAACGGATCATAGCCCTACCTACAAAATGGCAAAAAGTTATTGAACAAAATGGTAGCTACATACTTTAGATAAATGTAAATAATGTATATTAAAAAATGTTTTGAATTTTCTTAAAAAATGCGAAGAAACTTTTTCCCCAACCTATTATATAAGTACGAGTAATAGATAATTTATATACCTGCCAATCAAATTATTTCTAAGCATCTGCACCTATTGGTAATTTGGTAACGCTTTGGTTTCCTAAGAAATTGGTGAACGGTCACACAATAAACCCCCGTCCGCACGGGCGTAATAAAATCGGGGCGGGATTTTATAGCGCACTGGATTTTCAACGCTCTGCTTAGCGCCGAGAGTGCAAAATCCACAGTGTGTTTTTTCGACGCGCTAGAATGTACTCTGTTATTGTTAAGTTGGATTCTCAACGCTCGGCTCAACAACGAGAGTTGAAAATCCAGTGCGCTATAAAATCACGCCGCGATTTTATTACGCCCGTGCGAACGGGGGTTAACAGCCAGTATAATAGCTGTCCAAATACAGAGGTCTTTTTGACACCTTAATGTCAAATACAGAGGTCTTTTTGACACCTTAATGTCAAATACTAGTGAAAATGACGAATTTTCATGACGGCCGTTATAATATGACGGAACCGCTCTTCTAGAAAACCGTGGCTTTAGCGTCTGTATGTCTGTACGTTACTTCCGCTATTTGACGATCACGTTCCGAACCGATATTTAACGTTTGTCAACTATAGCTAATGTATTGGCATTTAAAGTATTTACCTATTTAAATCGACAAGCTCGTGGCTAAGTAATAACAGCCGTATGGGTCGATCCATTAATTTAAGCTAAGCTTGCCGGGGTTGGTCAGTGGATGGGTGAACATCTTTACATACCGACACTCCTCCGTACCTCGGAAAGCACGTTAATCCGTTGGTCCCGGCTGTCATTCGTGGAATTTTGACAGTCATTACGGGTCGTCAGAAGTCCGAAAATCTGACAACCAGTCATACTAAGGGGTATCGTATTACCAAATTGCTGCTTTGTGGAGGTCAGATTGTAAAATACTGGTATTCAGCTGCATCCGGTTAGACTGGAAGCCGACCCCAATATAGTTGGGAAAAGGCTAGGCAGATTGATTGACATATTATCTACAATAAAGAAAATTTTACCTCGAATTTACATATAATTTGTTGAGCATCGAAAGCTTTTAATTAAAAATCTAAACTCGTAAGCTTTCGTAGTTTTATGTTTGCGATTGATCTTTAACCCGTAGCAAGCCAATTAGCAGACACAATAGATTTTTTATTGTTATCTGTACACATGGTGACATGTTGTACAATCGACATAGTTTTTCGAAACTCACCAAGAGAGAGAGAGTACCATTCCGAAATTCATTTAGAATAGGTACTCTCCGATTTGAGTATGAATATCGATGGCTATAAGAGTAGGGGAATACCAAAGAAACGATGGACGGACTGTGTGAAAGATGATATGGCTAGAAAGGGAGTGACTACCGAGTGACGACTAATAGAGAACGAAGAAGAAAAAGAAAGAAAGAAGAAAGGAAGGAGGAGAGAAGGAGGTGGAGGAGGTATAGAAAAACGGGACATGTTGCGTAGGAGAATGATGATGATGTACTCTTCAATTTAAGTAATAGAGTCAGTGAAAGAAGACCCCTAGTTACAGTCGGGGAAGTAAAAAAGAACAAATTTGACTGTGATAAATATGATGTAAAAGATATCATATCAGAACCGATGCAAGGTCATAACCAAATATTTGCCAACAGGCGCTTAAAATTTTCCAGTTCTATCCATGATGTTTGCAGACCCATCGAATAAGTCTATACTCGTACCTACAGCTGATAACAGATAACAAACAGGCAGTCGAGTGATTACAATGTGTAATCACAAAATAAAAAAGCTATAGAATATGTAAGTACTTCACGAAATGGCTGATAAGAAATTTATGAATGCTGCATTAGTCATAGAACAAGAAATAAAAATAAGGTTGCATCAGAAAAACACTCCATTCCATACTGAGCACAAATAAGATTCATACCTAACACGAAAGCCAAACGAAACACTTCCAGTCAGTCTTATAGCTACAGGAGGCATCCGGTTGTGTACCTTCCCAAGAGGCGCTTTAGGGAAACGTAATTTTTTTTTCAATTACCAGTTTCTACA
The DNA here is from genome assembly GCA_946251885.1 of Cosmia pyralina. NCBI lineage: Eukaryota > Metazoa > Arthropoda > Insecta > Lepidoptera > Noctuidae > Cosmia > Cosmia pyralina. The sequence goes on from OX276354.1 coordinate 3,698,416, forward strand.
TCTACTCTACTGTAGCGTTGGATGGGTCTTATGTATGGCCAAATTCTTTGGTTAAACCTGGTTAAATAACCTGGTAGAAGCCATAGAATCGTTGGATGAATACATCCCAGAACCAATCGCTGACTAAAACCTTTAAAATGGGTATTTTATCTAGCAGTAGACGTTTCAGGATCAATATATTATAATGATGATACTTCAAGAGTTCAAGCGTTAAAGCAGTTCTAGAATCACCATTGTAGGAAGATCAGCTGTACGGGAAATAATATATTCTTGATGATAAGACCAGCCTAGTAATATACAGGTTTATCTGTCAGTGACTTAGTTCATTGATTAAAATTATACTAACGATGATAATAATTGAATTTCGACCTTGCCTGTAGTCTACACGTGTTGGCCTGTCATTTTTATCAAGCACTGCATGAGATATAGGTACTTCATCTATATGTTTTGTGATTACAATATTATTATTATACAACATAATAAAAAACATGTTATCTCATGCCAGATTACGGGTTATCGCTACACTGATTACGATGTTTAATTAGTAATGATTGACTTTTCTTTTCAATTTCAGGTGACTATTATTCTAACGTTGTGATGCAGGATCATAGTGATCATTTCGTCTATAAGGCTGGCGCTAGAAATTCATTGGGATATCCGGATCTTATCAATTTACTTTTCTTAAATGTACGAATGAAAAGCTGCCCCGAATCTTAATTTGTGCCCGGTGTATGCCAAGACGCGCACGGTCGTCGCAAACAATGACGTGGGACTTTATTATAATACCCCCCCATCCCTTCCCATCCCTTGGGGAAAACTGGGATGATATTATGTTGTTAGATGTACTCATGTCTTCTTTCTTAGTAAATATGACAAGTATTCCTGCGTGACAAGACTTTGCATAACCGGCAAAGACGCTTGCATATACATAATATATCGTTTGTATTAATGTATGCAAATGTTGAAGCTTGAAGGTGTCTATAAATTATTTTACATGTGTGTTTCAATACATTGTTCAGACAAATGACTCGCTGTCTACCCAATTTGTATAAAATACAAAACTAAAGGCAACTAAAGGTGGTTTTTTAATTTACATTAACAATTTAGTGATGGACCAATAGCAGCTCCCTGGGGCATTCCAATTACAGCGAAGGCCGAAGGGTAATTAGCTTCCAAAAGGGTAGAAAATGATGATGCAGCTTTAATGAATGTCCGAATTATGATTAATGTAGACTTAAGGAACACAACAACATCAAACGCTATACAAATTTTATAGTCTTCTGGGCAACACAGTCAAATGCCTTGGATAAATAAAAAAAAAACCAGTGTTCCATCAGCCGTCCATACCTTTCGCTAGTGTGTCGATAGTGTCTATGATCTATTTAATAGATAGGTACAGTGTCTGTTATCTAAGACATTCTAGACTAATATTAATAATATGCGACGACCGCGTGATTGTCTACATTTTAAAATCATTATTAATAATAAGCGAATTAAAGGTAATAGATACCTGGGTAAAAAAAAGTGTGTGTGCACGCTCCGACGCACGACTGGAGTTTACTTTTGTTTTTTGTGACGTTCCGACTTTCTATTTTTCGGTAATTTCTGTCGGGCAGGGTTTCTTCAATGTATCAGTGCTATACAAAAATCATCTTTAAGCGCTCGTCCCCCCCTCTCTAGTCCACCTCTCATCGCTGCTTCTTCTTTTATCACTTCTCCCTCTCCCTCTCATCACCCACTCCCCGTTTTGTTAAACAGAAAATAAGTAAAGTCTGGCGGCTCTGGGATCTGGACTATAAGTACCGTGTGGCATGGCATAATATGGCGTTTTGAAGTTCCTGTCTATTCCAACAGGATACAGAAATATCACATGATACAAATACAATACATGAATGTAATTATTATGGCCATTTTATTAACAAGTCGAACCACAAATTTACATACCTACCTAGGACAAGCACAATAATAATTGGCGTAAGCGTCAATAAGGATAAAGATAAAATTAAATTGTAAAATAAACACGTGGTTGTAGCCACGACTACCGATACCCGGAACATTTAACAATAAACTTAGTTGCTGTATGCAAATTAAATTAATACAAGGATGAGCAATTGCGTGCCGGCTGTAATTTATTATCACTTATGTACACATGGAGAATGTGCCGGTAGCAACACGGAATATTATTATTTCGGTTTAAAGACATTTATTAACCGACTTCAAAAAGGAGGAGGTTCTCAATTAGTCGGAACCTTTTTTTTTTTTTTTTTTATGTAAGTAATTACCTACTCGAAGATGGCTAGACCGATTTGAATTTTTTTTGTTTGAGTGACGGCTGTAAATTTGGTACCTATGAAACTAGAAAGTACTTTTACCAAGGTGAGATGTCATATGTTACACATCACAATTATGCGACTAAGTCCTTTATGGCTCGCTCGGTTTTTTATTTTTTAAATATTACACTTGTCATTTGCTGACGCTATAGGTAAAATAGACGTTTGTACCCAATTACCTAAAACATATACTTAAGGCAATTAAATAATTAAAGTAGTATTATTTACGCAAAAAAACACATTTATAAATACTCCTAAACAGCAATAATTTCTACCTGGATTGATGATCCTTTAATAAAGCAGTAGGTTTTTTAATAACTTCAAGTTTTCCTTGAGAATCCTGTGCGAGTTGCTAGCATGCGCAAACAAGTAGATAGGTAGGTACTACATGCTAATAACGCTAATAAAACGCTAAACTCTATAAAACACCAGTTTCGCCACTTGTGTCAGCACTAACATTGAAATATTAGCACTTTTATGTGTTTACTTAAGTTTTAGGTACCTATTGTACTGTTTGAGTATCTTGGAAACCATGCAATCTTGCTGCGGTGCAGGTAGGCATATATTTAATCGAAAATTGATTTAAGTATTTTAAATAATTCTCATATTTTTTTTTTTGTTGAAAATATTATTGAACACTATAATATAATGAATGCCTCTTTTTGTGAACTTCAAATAATTCCAATGTTGGAGTCCTAAAAATATTAGAAAGAAAGACGAACGTTTATTTGGTCACAGTTAAACAACCAAGAACTGCGACTAGCGCCCGGTTGGTCACAATTTTAACCTAACCTAACCCATCGTCGGGGTGCCCTTGCTTAGGGCCGGTTTCTTGATCCGTAGTTAACTCAACCAATAGTTATAAATAGTACCTAACTAATGGTTGAATTTTGGCTAAATGTGAAAGCTGAATGTATTCATGTTAACTCACTTGTGTTAAAAAATAGTAAATAACTATGGCATTTTAGCAAACACATTTAGCCAAAATTCAACCATTAACTACTATGTTTAACCATTGGTTGAGTTAACTACGGATCAAGAAGCCGGCCCTTAGTTACTACGACCAATTCGGCTTGCACGTAAGTTGGTCACAGTACCTACCAACCTAATACGTTTTGGTCGGGGTCCCCCAGCTTGGTTTATACGAAGAGGCTCATTTATTTTAAAAAGTGTGCATCAATAGAAGTTCAAAAACTTTTTAGAGGTTCATTAATAGAAGGACAATAAGTTTTAGAGAATTCCTACTTCCTACTAGCTTTTGCCAGCGGCTTCGCCTGTGTGGATGTAAAAAAATATCCCACGGGAACGTACTAACGGGAAATACTTCCTTATTCCTTGTCTACATTATAAAGGGAACCTCTGTGCAAAATTTCAGCTTTCTAGGTTCAAGGGCTTGGGCTGGGCGTTGATGAGTCAATCAGTCAGTCAGGACTTCTCTTTTTATTTATATACTTAGATAAAAGTTTCCTGTTTCTTATATTTCTATGGTAGTTTCCTTCCGAAGAGTTAATTCTTTGATATTCGTTTGGACTTTCTTCTAGGTAATCCTAGTCTCATAATGAGAACCATCTGACTTGACGTAGGTATTAAACGGAATCGCACTTCTCATTATCCATCCATCCATCCAAAGAAGATGCCAGCCGACTTTAAATAGTGAAGTTTACTTTGAATCCTCTTGAGTGACTGCCACCCTAATTGCGTAGGTACCTAACACAGTATCGATTGGAATCTGAATCATTTTGCGATTTGATGGACAACACAATCATTTTGTTGAAATAGATACCTACTCTTACAACAAAACGTTATATAAATATCAAAGAGACACGAGTTCTAGAAAAGGTTAATTGATGTGATTACTCTAACGATCCGAGCCAACAACTGTTGCTGATAGGAACTTTGTTTTCCATGCTCCAATATTTAACTATTCTTCTATTTACCTTTACATTGGCTTTGATTGAATAAAAATGTATTTTTAATGGCTAATGAATCTAAATCTAATAATTTAATTGTAAAGTATGATGGAATAGGATGAACTATTATTGTTTTTCGCTTTCAAGAATTAAAAAAGTTTTGTTATAGTGACAGCTGCCAAGACAAAGTTGGCGGGAAATAAGTTTGGTAGTACTTTCATAGTCTGTGGGTGAGACTACTAAACATGGTAGCATTATTACATCAGAATTTTTCCAATCTGTACAAATACGTAATGTCAATATAACAGATTTTTAATAAATGCTTAAACAAAAAAACTATTTTAATTTTTTTTTTGTCTGTCCGTCTGTTTGTTCCGGTTAATCTCCGAAACGGCTGGACCAATTTTGACGGGACTTTCACTGGCATATAGCTGATTTTATAATGAGTACTTAACTTACTTTTATTTTAGAAAAAGAATTAGGGATCCGCGAAAAAAAATTAAAACCCATGAAATTGTGAACAAATTCCGATTCAAATAGGGAAGTATTGACATCCACGCGGGCGAAGCTGCGGGCAATAGCATGTGTATACAATTGTAAATAAGCAGTATCACACGTCTTTGCTTCGTTGATCAAAATAGGTATAGCAGGCTAGCAGCTGACATTATGACATCCTATTGTTATTTGTCCAGTTTATTTAAAGCTCTCGCATGATTTTTCTCGCGATATAAATACGGGCGAGTTTTCAACATCGCAGCAGATTTTAAACTGGGCACTCGCTATTCACATGGCAACAGCTATAATAACCATGGCTATTTCTTGTTTGAATATGTTAAGTGTTCAATTGTATGAACGGAAATTTCTATTTTGAGGTACCGGTTCGACGTTTGCAGTAATGAATTGCAAATATATTAAACAAATTTATGTCGCAGTCTGCTTGTAGACTTGTGGCGATTAACAATAAATTAAAATGAATCAATGGGAGAGCACGAATGAGCTCAAAACCATATGGAAATATGCTAAGAAGTTTGTAAATTAATATTTGCACTAATACGGGGTAAAAATTTAAAAAGGGCAACATCGGTGATGAAAGAAATAAAGTTCACTTGTCGAGTTATATGTATGCTAAGTAAGTGACTACTAAGCCCGTTAATTTTGAATAAAATATGAGCATTTATTATGTTTTTCTTTTTAATATTCTAATGAGATTTTATGTAGGTAGCAAAAGCAACATAAGTAGCTAAATTGTACTAGATTTTTAAAATATTAGGTATTCAAGAAGCTATACATATCTTATTTATGAGTGTTGTATATTCACGAATATGTAAATACTATAAACACGTATTGATTCCTTATAAAATACTGTTTGCGTATCAGAGGAAACTTTTGCAGGTAATACCTACTTAGCTGATCAAAATGATAACTGTTTTTTAATTAGAACAGGTTCCATAATGTATACCTGTTGTGATTCAACAGGTATACATTATGGAGTAAGTTTTATGAATACGAAATGACAAAAAAAAAATAACAAATTTCAATTATTCCAAAGGTCAAATAATTAATTTATCCGTTGTACTGTTGTCATATTGTAATTCTAATAAATAAATGTATCGAAACTTCGAAAGGTTTCACAAAAATAACAAAGCTGAATTCTGTTTGATCTCCTACTTATTTTAAGGAGTTTTAAGGGCTTTTCTTAGATTTGTGGTATAGTTTTCTTCAATAGAAGCTATTATGGGTACTGCTAAGTAGTAATCAACAAAAACAATATCTATTTTTTTAAATACTGATTTGATTATCGAGCAGGGTTTTGCCAAGTCTTCTAATAGTATAATATATCAAATTTATCTCCAGGAATTTGTACCTAATTCAACAAAGTTTGCAATACACATGACCAAATAGCATGGAAACAAAAGAGTGAAGTTTGTTTTAAATGCGAATGACGAGCACAGTACCGAATGATGATACCATTATTAAATTCAGGCGCAACGTTTGGTCGGTGTCCCTGTCTCTTCAAAGATGATCAGATGTGGGAATATGTGATTGCAAACATTCGACTGTCCTTTTAAGGACAACTCTTGAAAATCAAATCTATCAATCGTTTTATTCTAGGTGTGTGTAATAAGTATTAATATTTACCTGTGAGTGTGCACATCCTACGGCTATTGATGTCCTGCATCACTTGTCGCATCACACCGGTAAGTGCCTTAGCTTCGCCAGAAATGGACTGTTTCGACAGCCATTCTGTCTCCAGCTCCATTGATAACTGTGCAAAAAGGATGATGCCATTAATATCTTCAAGATTATGTCAATTTTTGTTTGTAATAGGTTACAGGAAAATGGGTTGGGAGATTGAAAGCGGAACTTCGTAACTTCTACGCGCAAACTTCGGGTGTTTAAATGAAAACTTTTAAATCTTATTTCAAACCTAGATCTTTGTTTGTGGCTTTTCAATTATTCACATGTCCCTATTTCTAACTTTTCTCCATTATTAGGGTTCCGTACCTCAAAAGCAAAAAACGGAACCCTTATAGGATCATTTCGTTGTCCGTCTGTCTTGAAAACATTCAGTTCTTATGGAATATGACGTTTATTACCCGTTGTACCTCCGAGACATACAATGCTGCCGAATTAAAATGGTAGTCTCAAAAAACTTTTTTACAAAAAAAATACAACCGACTTCCAAAAACAACTACAAAGTGAAAAATAACTTTAATTTTGGAAGTCGGTGTCTAGTTAAATGTATTTTCGTTTTTTGCCACCGACTTCCGAAATTAAAGTTATTTTTCACTTTGTAGTTGTTTTTGGAAGTCGGTTGTATTTTTTTTGTAAAAAAGTTTTTATTTTTCACTTTTTAGTTGTGGAACCTACCCCACACAAATTCTAATACCACTACCTGCAAAACAAAGTACTCGTAGAACATCATCCATATAAAAGTGGGGAAAAAATACGTATTATTGAAGCTAACTCAAAAACTACCAAAGCAAAGTTAATAAATTTTATATGGGACCAACTGTGATGTATACCCTCTCGAATAAAACAAAAACAATCCAAATCGGTCCAGCCATCTTCGAGTAATCGGGGAACATACATAAAAAAAAAAAAATAAAAAAAAATAAAAAAAAAAAAAAAAGGTTCCGACGAATTGATAACCTCCTCCTTTTTGAAGTCGGTTAAAAATATGATACGCGACAATAACAAAATTATGTAATTTGCCGTCGTTTGGTCTGATTTCCGAAATCAGACCTTGCCACGGCAAATCTAACTGAAGGCGAGCAGTAATGCCAACTAGCGCCACCATTGAGAAAAGAATGGAGATATAGAACATTTTGAAATTTCCTATGTTCACATTTTTAGTCAGACGAGGTAAAAAAAAATATTTATTTGCGTCAAACAGATCAAAAACGCCCGTTTTTCGCGTTAACTGCTAAGGCTTCGAACCTAGGAGATTCAGTTTTCATTTTTTTGACCTCACCTGACCTACCTCATCTGACTAAAAATGGAAATTTTCAAATGTTCCATATCTCCAGACTTATGATTTTTTTCTCAATAGTGGCGCTAGTTCGCATTACTACTCGCTTTATAGAGATGTACTGTACTGTACTGATGAGATGTACTGGTGACTGTGATGTATGTACTGTACTGTTCTTATATAATTATAATGATGTAAATTCATGAATAAGTTATTGTCGTGAATCATATTTTCGAGACTACCATTTTAATTCAGCAGCATTGTATTTCTCGGAGGGACCACGGGTAATAATTGGAATGATTACTCCCGTCCCGTATTGTTCTATTTGCAAACATTAAAACTTGTATGCAGAAATAACCAAACCGTTTACATCTGGCTTATAAGTGTTACGACGGGTGGCCAGATATTATAAATAAATAAGACGACCAGACTATTTTATGTATCGTGTATTCAGCCATTGCATGACGAGCGATCGGAGTCGGTGACAAGACAACAGGATCCGGAAATACCACAGATAATATATATTTTATAAAGACTGATACACATACGTAACATCTCCCTTCTTAAGAAAAGAAAATGGAATCATTACGTGGAACATGGTACGTAAGTATACTCTTTTTTTTTTTTTTTTTTTTTTAACATTAACAAAATTCTTATATACTAGTAGACTAAGTGGAACGGAACATCTCTAAGAAGTGACAAGTTGACTTGACTGACATTTACATTGCGACAGTTCTGACAGTGACGTCTATCAAATTGACTTAACTAAGTTTTGACAGCTACTAACAAAACAAAATTAGGTTTGACAATGCTTGTACAACAAACAATACATTTAGTATATTAAATTAAAACTAAGTACAAATTAAGAACTTAATCTAGACCAATTTTCAAAATCTTCGGGGCTTTATTATTGCTCTACCGAATGAAGAATAAGTTGTGTGTTGAGTTTGTTTATTTGGTGTATGTGATGTGTTTGTTTTTGTTTCAGATTCTTGGACAGGATTACTTGTACAAGGAGATTGATAATTAGATGGAGATGACGACGGCAGTATATTGGAAGGCGACGGTGGATCAGTGTCAAGTGGAACTGATGGGGATTGAAGTGAACTTCTTCTACTAGGAGCGGACTCAGTTGGTGAATGTTTTGGCTGTAGGATATGTTGGCGATTACGGCGAAAAGTACCTTCCGGGGAGACAATAGTATATGATCTAGGCTGTGGACCTATGTCTGACACAGTACCAGGTGTCCAAATACTGTCTGGCTGTTTCTGGAAGTAAATTTTATCACCAATGTTTAGGGAAGACAACGGTTTAGTATGTTTATTATAATAAATCTGTGATTTGTTCACTTTTATTTGAGTTTTATTTGTTAGAGACCTGTAGTTAGGTATTTTAGGTTTCAGAGTTTGTTCTAAGACTGGAAGTTTAGTTCTGAGTGTCCTGGACATTAGTAATTGGGCAGGCGAATACATATTTTCTTTAGGTGTATTCCTATACTGTAATAATCCTAGATGAGGGTCTGTATTATCAGTAAGACATTTCTTTAATATGTTTTTAACCGTGGCTATGGTTCTTTCTACAAGACCATTAGACCGTGGATAATAGGGACTTGATGTAATATGTTGTATTTGCCAATCTAAAGCAAAATGATTAAACTCTTTTGAGTTAAATGGGGGACCATTGTCTGAAATTAGAATGTTGGGTATTCCATGTCTGGAAAATATAGACTTTAGGTGACTAATGACAATTTTACTAGTAGAACCACCTGCTAGCTTTACAAGCTCGACATATTGGGAAAAATAATCTACGACTATGACATACTTGTTTGAATTGAAATCAAATAGATCAACTCCGACTTTATTCCAAGGGATTGGTTTTACCTCATGGGGCTGTAGTGACTCTTTGGAATTGCTGCGTCTGTTAGTGAGACAGTTATGACAATTATTAACATATTTTTCTATATCAGAGTACATATTGGGCCAGTATACTAGATTTCTTGCCAATCTTTGGCAACTATGAATACCTTGGTGACCTTCATGTATCTGTTTCAAAATGTCTTTTCTCATGGCTACTGGTATAATGACACTGTTGTTTTTGAAGACAATACCATTAATTATATGTATATCGGTTTTTAAAGGAAAATAAGGCCTAAGTATGTCTGGAAGCAATTTTTTATGTTCAGGCCAACCTGTTATGCAATATTTACTTAAGAGTGACAATTCATTGTCTTGGGAAGTCTGTTCTTGAATAGATTTAAGTTTATTTGGACTAACTGACAGTGATCTAATGACTAAATTGACATGTAAATCTAGATCAGAATCTAGATCATGTAATGACTGTTCTGGTAAAGCTGCTCTAGACAGAGTATCAGCTACATAAAGATATTTACCTGGTTTGTAAGTTACGTTCAGGTCATATGGTTGTAATCTTAGCATTATTCTTTGAAGACGGGGTGGAATGTTATAAATTGGTTTTTTATACAGCGATACTATTGGTTTGTGATCTGTTTCAACTAAAGTGTGGCGACCATAGACATATTGGTGAAACTTTGTACAACCAAATAGGATTGCTAACAGCTCTTTCTCAATCTGAGAGTATGACTGTTGACATGAGCTTAATGAAGCTGAAGCATATGCTATGGGGTGTTTATCATGGCAAATCACTGCACCCATGGCATCTTTAGACGAATCAACTGACAGTGTAATTGGTTTATTTTGATCATAATATGTCAAGACAGGGGCTTTTGTTATACATTCCTTTAATTCATTAAATTCTACATTATGTCTCTCTTGCCAAGACCATTCATTATCTTTAGACAGAAGTGTTCTTAAATTAGAAGTTTTATCTGACAAATTCTCTATGTATGAGCCTAAGTATGTAACCATACCTAAAAACCTTTGTAATTCTGTGACATTTGTTGGTGGTGGCATACTGCAAATGGCTTTCACTTTGTTTTCATCAACTCTCACACCATCTTTAGAAAAGATGTGTCCTAGGTACTTGACTTCACTTTTACATATATTAGACTTGTCTTTATTAAATTTTATTCCTATTTCTCTAGCTCTATCTAAGACTTGTTTTAACCTAAAATCATGTTCTTGTTTAGTTTGACCGTAAATTAGGAAATCATCCATCATGATTTTGACTCCTGGAATATCACTGAATCTATTTGTCATGATGGAATGAAACAGTTCTGGGGCTGCATTTATCCCGAAGGGAAGTCTTAGGAATCTATATCTACCTTGAGGTGTGATGAATGTACATAGTTTTGAGGAAGCTTCATCTAACTTTAGCATATAAAAACCTTTGTTTGCATCTAGGGTAGTGAAATATTGTGAACCAGAGAGGCTGGATTTAATTTCATCAATAATTGGAAATTGATAATGAGGACGCATAATGGCTTTATTAAGTTTTCTTGGATCAATGCACAGGCGTAGTTTACCATTTTTCTTTGATGCAATTACAATTGAGCTTACCCATTCAGTAGGTTCCTCGACTTTGACTATAATTTGATTTTTTTTTAACATGGCTAATTCTTCTTTTAATTGTTCTAAGAGACTGAATGGAATTCTACGACAGGCATCTATAGACGGTACAGCATCAGGCTTCATTGACAAATGACATTCATAATCTTTAAGACAACCTATTCCTGAGAAGAGATCTTTATATTTGTCAAGCTGTGATACATTGAGTGACTCATGAAATTGGACATTATGGACTCTTTTAACTAATTTTAAATTCTCACAACTGTTGCGACCAATAATATTCCTACAGGGTATATCTATAATGTGGAAATTAACATTGTATAGTTTGTTGTTATGTGTGACAGACAGAATGCATTGACCTACAGTCGGTAATACTTCACCGCTAAAGGTTGATAGTTTGTGACTACTTTTCTTTAAACTACTCAATGGCAAATTAAGTTTTTTATAAGAGTTAAATGATAAAATGTTAGTGTCAGCACCTGTATCAAGTAAAAAGTCTACATTCTTACTATTTATGGACAAAGTTGTATGATAAGGGTTTTTTTTGCTGACAGAAATCTCATTAGTGAAAAGACTATTTAGAAAATAAGTATCAGTACCCGTACTTTCTTCTTCTTCTTCTATGGATCTCACATGTTTGCTGCGGCAACACTTGGCAAAGTGATTGGGCTTGTGGCAGTTGTTACAGATGACTCCTATGGCTGGACATTTTGTTCGGTGAACTTGACCACATCTGGAACAATTCTTGGTTGACTGTTTGGATTGAGGTTCTTGACTGGACGATGCTTTACTTGATTGACGACTTTGACTTGTTTGAGACTGATGACTTTGACTTTCTTGACGGCTATGACTTCTTTGACGACTGTGACTTCTTTGACTGTGACTTTTTTGATTGCGACTCTCTTGACTACGATGTGTTTGGCGACTGTGATGCGATTGACGACTGGCAACGACACTTACTTCTTGGCTTGATAAAGCTTTAGCCTGTAACCTAGTATTTCTTAGTGTTTTAGCGAGACTGACGGCGGCATCAAATGTTGATGGTTTCTCGATCAGGATACGTTCTCTGATGTACGAGCAAGATGAATTTAAGTTCCATGAGAATATGTCCTTTACTATATCATCGGCAAGACCTTCAAAATTGCATTGGATACTTAGATTCTTGAGATCCGTGGCATATGTCTCAATTTCTTCATCTGGACCTTGTTTTCTGTTGAACAGCTTATGTCTTTCGACGGAAATATTGACACGTGGTGTGAAGTAGTCTTCAAATTTGGCGAGTAAATCCTTATAGGTGATCTTGTCAATTTGTATGTTAAACGAGTAAAATATCTGAAGAGCGTCTGGGCCTATGATTTGTAGTAAAATGGCTACCTTTCGTTTGTCTGGTTGTTCTTCTAAATTGTTGGCTATCATGTAAATCTCTAGACTTGTGTTGAAATTTCTCCAAGCCAATGGCATGTTCGAGTTGTTGATATCTAAGCTGAAATTACTCGGCGGCAGGGGATAACTTGTATTATTTGCGTTTTTATTTTCCGGCATTTTAGGGCTGGACCACGCGGCGACGTTTTACTCGAAATTTTTTTTTTTTTTTTTTTTTTTTTTTTTTTGACTGTTTGCGGCACTTACTTTTGTGGTTTTTTGTGACTTCTTTTTCTTCTGTATCTTCTGACACCATGTTACGACGGGTGGCCAGATATTATAAATAAATAAGACGACCAGACTATTTTATGTATCGTGTATTCAGCCATTGCATGACGAGCGATCGGAGTCGGTGACAAGACAACAGGATCCGGAAATACCACAGATAATATATATTTTATAAAGACTGATACACATACGTAACAATAAGTAAAATCAGAATACCAGCCATTTACGTGTAGTGTCATTGAGTAATAAGATTTTATCATGATTCTAGTTGGGTCAGTTGGTGAGAGAGGTCAATTGGATGTTGAGTGTGTAAGTTAGAACCGTGGCGCCATATCCATTGAGGGCCATTATGATACTATTATCATTTATATAACCGTTATTATGACTTCGCAGCCCTAAGTTGCTTACTAGGTAAGACGACCTTGGTCTGGGAAACCACCAAATCGAGGTGGTTTCTCAAACCAAGCCTACATTGGTTAATGGTTAGTAGTATGCTTATGCGTAGAGAGCAAAGGCAATTTAACCGCTACTCAAACACGTAGACAATTGCATGTATCAAAGACGTAACTTTTTAATATGGGCAGGGATTGGCTTGATTATAATTACAGCCAAATAATAAGATAAGCAGTTCCACTAACCAGGTATTCTGTAAGCTTCTTGACGAGTGGCTCGAGATGCACCGTCCTGGCCCAGGCATCGCATACGAAGCAAAGGTTGAAGTAGTAAGCGTTGCGAGCGTACTTCTTGTTGTCTATCCGCACTGGGAAGCCCAGGATCTTCGACCCGAGGAGGGTTCTGGAGAAAAAGTTACCGTTAAAAGTTTGTACTTATACTACGTAAATCTAGAAAAAGTTATAAAACCTAGGGTTGATATGAAAGTTTTATAGAATTACTACATCGTTCAGCGACGAGCTATAAAACTTTGCATGCAGAATATAAAGATGCTGATAACTTTGACATCATCTGCCTAGCTTTTTCCCAACTATGTTGGGGTCGGCTTCCAGTCTAACCGGATGCAGCTGAATAACAGTATTTTACCTGGAGCGACTGGGCATCTGACCTCCACATCCCAGTTACTGGATAATACGATACTCCTTGGTAAGACTGGTTGTCTGACGTGACCCGTAATGACTGTTAAAGATCCATGTTTGACAGCCGGGACCTCAGAACAGATAAAATCTGTTCTGTGGCCGGAACCAAAGGCTTACGGTACTTTCAGGTAGGTACGGAGGGGTCTTGGTATGTGAAGATGGTCCCCATTCACGGACCAAGCGCTGCAAGCGTAGCTTAACCTGATCGATCGACTCGAGCCGCTGTTATTCCTTAGCCACAAGCCCTTCTGCTGATGACTTTATACAAGGTAAAAAAGTTAATGCTCATAGAAGTAGGTATTTACTTCTTTCTTGGTACTTTTTATAATGTCGATGGATGTCGACTTCATTGACATTTTTAATTAAACCTTAGTCCACATGCAAATGGACACAATTAATTATTAAATCCACGCACATAAATACACAGGAAACTCCGCTCAAGATTATTAATAAATTTTGTATTGTGTTTTGAGTCCAAGAAATGAAACAGTCTTCCCAAGTAACACATCAAAGCAGTATAACGGCCGACTTACAGCATTTCTGTATCGTTTTCGCATTCTGAGTTAGTTCTATAGTAGCATTACAAACGTTTACACGGCTACTGTAATGCTTATTTGGGCACAAATTATACGGCTTTATGCTAAATAGGATCACACTAGTTGTTTAATTGCATTACAGGCGCATTATATTAGCATTAATTGTGGTCAATAAAGTTGCCGATCGTATTAAAGAAGCATTATTACGGTCAATGAAGTTGCCAATCAAATTACAGAAGCAATAATGTAAACTAGCAAAATTATTGATATTGAAGAGTTAATTGCATTACAAAAGCATTAGACTAGCATTAAAATGTAGTAAAAGAATGATTGGAGCTATTTAAGTATTCACAGTTAGAACTTAAATAAACCCTACATCATTGCAAAAACATCTTTAATACCAGGGCACAAATTTTATAATACAATTAACGTTATAATCTCGCACTATAATATATTATTATGGACGAAGACGGTCAAAACTGAGAAAATGACACCATATTTCTTTGCATAAAAACAAAATTTATAATACCTCCTGGGTATGTTTTTGACTCTTTTGTTATTTTATGCCTTCAAATATTACTGCGCAATGTAGTTTAATGTAAATGTCTATATATGTTTCATTGAAAATTTTCACGCGCCTTCGATATTTTGTGGTTTTGATATAAATTGTTATATAAAGATATGAGTGAAATAACCAAAACAATCGTGCATTCCTAGTATACAACGAATTTTGCATAATTTACATAAAAGTATAGGTTGGGCAGTATTCAATTAAGTTATATCATTATTCAATAGATCTATTGCTTTTATAAATAGGTCCAAAGGATAATATTTTTTGGTTATAAAACATTTACAAAATGGTGTCGGTCTATGCAGCCCGGTGAGTCTTTAAAAAGGCTAATTAATGCCACCAGCGGTATAAATACTCACACGTGAACAATTATTAGGCCAGAGGCCAGAGAGAAGACTTTTGATGAACTACTATAGCGCCATTGTCTATAAAGTAGTTCTATATTGGTTCACCGGTATACCAGTAGACTTGATGTAGACTGAAATAGTGCCATTACTTGATTATTGCCATTAATTTTGGGTATCTTTGAGCAAAACAATAAAACCCATTTCAGAATTTTTGTACAAATTGAATACGTTTGCCAAAAGGTGAAAAAAAGGCTTTCTGAAAGCATTATCTCCATGACTATTCCTGCGCGTGGCTTATTAAAATGATTATGGTGCTGTATAGTTTAATTCGAGTACTTGAATATCACTCAATTAACAAGGCCATTTATTCAATACTGTGAAATACTTCAGCTGTATCCGGTTAGAATGGAAGCCGACCCCAGCATAGATGGGAAAAGGCTAGGTAGATGATGATGATGATGATGAACAAGGCCATAATATTATTGTGATTCTGTAGATCTGATTTCAATGCCGCCGCACTGGACCGTGGACCTTACACTGATACAGTTGCGGGAACGTTTCCCAAGTGCGAGACAGACAGCACTATGCATGTTTATAGCAATACCCTGCGCGCGCTTTGCACACTGCAGTGATGCCAATATTCACCCCCTTCAATTTTTTTTTTATATTGACAAATCTAGAGAACGCAAGGGGTGGGTCCGCACACAAAATTACAAAAAATAAAAAAGTTAGAGCTAGAACGCGCGCGCTGTCATCATTCGTTCAGGCTCACTTTCGTGCACTCGGACAATCCTCCTTTTTCGTTCAGGCTCACTTTCGTGCAATTGTCGCGCGAGTGGATATCACGATCATTTACTCTTTCGTCCGAGTTCTCAGTTCTTATACTTTCAGCATCAAGCGGACAGAAATAAACACGATTTTGTTGATTATTCTCATTATTCGCAATAAAAGATTTTTTAAAACAAGAGGATTCCAAAACGTGTATGTTGACAGGTCCTACTTGATTTTGGTGAGCTACGGAATCTTCTTTAAAGAAGATTCCGATTGTAGTGATATTAATATCACTACAATTCACTTCGCACGAATCGTTTTGTTGTGCATTGATCGGATTCGTAGACATCATAATTTTTGCATGTTCCTTTGATATTTTTGCCTGATTCCTTCGGTTCTTATTCTTATTTTAAACGATTTATTTAATTACATGAACAATGAAATCACAACTTAATTTTGTTATTAGCATATTATGATCGTTATACACACACGGTTAGGCAACACACAGTTAAATTAATAATATATAATATCTAGGTATAAGTCCGCCATAAAAATTGTTGTTGTTTTGTTGATCATATAATATGTGCTTTTTCCCCAATACGGCCAATAAATGGTTTTACGAATACAGTAAAATGAATACACACACATAATGATACAGCTTTACGCATTACAATAACTCACGTGTATTTGATTAAAGAGCTGTTAGGTGTACAACAGAACTCGGTGAACTTTAAAAATGCAAGCATTACATTGATTCACGTTTATGCTATTCAGCAGTAGTAGGCTTTTACTTACCACTTAAAAGTGCTAATACACTACAAAGGGCACTAAAATAGCTCAAAGCTGTATAACGGATTTACGGTGCACAAATGTTTAATGGTACAAATTTATGCTATTAAGCAGCATTAGACATTGTCTTACTAGGTACTTAAAAATGCTTTTGTAAACGCTAAGGCACTAAAAATAGCTGAAAGCTGTACAGCTGCGCTGTGGTATGGTGCACTAAAACTAAAAGCTTTACAAAAGCATTTCAACAACCGCATCCAACCGTTATACAGTGTAAAGCATCATAATGGTTTTGAAATGCCAATATAGAGCGTCGAGATGCTCGGTGAACTTATATAAGAGTTTATACGGACCTTAAGTTCTACAAAAGTTTACTATTCGTTTGTTATATGCTTCCTGTGTTACTTGGGTTAATTTGTGATAGCTTGTTCATTTGTTTCTATGCAGGCAAGTGCACGGAAGCCAGCGGAACTAAGCGGAACGATATCCATTATTACCGCGTGCATTAATACCGTTCCTAAATTATCGGATGTTATCAAGGTTAAATACTTTATTATGCAGCAAGCACTTTATTGACTTGGAAATTAGACAGGTTCATTTTTTTTTTATTTATTATCTAGCAATAAAAAAGGGTCATTCGGATCAAAATCGAGATTTTAAATTTTACAGTAAATAATACATAATTTACCTAATTTACAAAAAAAAAACTTTTTACATTTAAAATTGTTCAAAATCATTTAATTTGCAGGTTAAATATTTAAAGGTTAATTACTTCATTGATGCATCGATATGTATGCAAGGTGTTTATTGAACAAAATGCAAATGAGCGACGACAAGTTAATAACCCCCTACCTATAATTAATATTATGGAAAATCAGTTGCCCTGCATGAAAACAATTGACTAAGCTCTTCTTTATTTAGCTACGATGAGTGGAATTCCGCTGTGTTAACGCTGGGTGCAAGATGCAATGCAAGAGAAAATAAGCAGCAAAATCTTAAGTGGTAATTTCAGTGAAATCGAAAGTCAACAAGATTCAACAATAAGCTAATAAAATATTGCAATTTCTATGTCATAATTTAACAAAGCAACCACCCGCAAAAATACTTACACTGTCAATGTGCATCTCTGAAGTTGTACTTTCGGTATGATATAATGACTGACTGTATCAAAAATATCTTTTGATATATAATTTTCTGGCACTTGGCATGTTATCTTCGGCCCAGCGGTAGGATGGAATTCACACAAAAATATACAACGAATCGGCCCTTCCTGTCCACAACCTTCGTAATACTTCACTTTGCCATCCATTGTAAACAAATAAATTTCAATCAACACATCACTCACATATTTCTATTTACACTTTGACGATTCGTAAATAAATACACTACGCTAACACATAGCAAGTAAGGTCACACACTAACATTATTTTCATTAACGTAAATAAAAACTGTTTCCACGCACTATTTAATACACCCACTCCTTCCGCGTATTATAATCGACTGACGTAATTTTATTGTGAATTTGTGAATGTGGTTTGTGGTTATTTTGTTGATAATAAAATGACGTTTCAGTTCAGTGCTGCCCGTAACAAGACTCACAATTACCTTCTAAATTATTGAAATATTGACTCAGCTGGTACATTATTGGAACTGTGTAAGAAAAATGTCGATAACTTATATAGAATTCTTATTACAATTCTTAAACAGTGATAACGGATGATAAAATGATAGGAAATGCTAAAATATACAGCAGCTTACTGTTTCTGAACGAGCAAAATATAATAACGTCAAATGTCATTCATGTCGCTACGACAGTTCTACTGTAAATATTTATAAATTAAGTTTAAAATGGATAAACGATCTTGCAAACTATTGATTGCAGCAACAGGCAGCGTAGCTGCCTTAAAAATACCGATTCTAATAAAATCCCTATTAGAAATACCCGAGGACGAATTGACTTATGTTTTTGAGGTTATGTTTACATAGTATATTTTTAGCGTTTTGAGAAAAACTACAAAAATTTTACTAACATACTAACATCACCATTATATATTTGTAGGTGCACCTTATAGTCACGGAACATGCGAAACATTTCTTCAAGATGTCGGAACTGCCGTCAGATGTGAAGGTATACGATGATAGCTTGGAGTGGCAGGCCTGGCAGCAGAGGGGCGACCCTGTCCTACACATAGAGCTTGGAAAGATGGCTGACATCATGGTGATAGCTCCTCTGGACGCCAACTCGCTGGCGAAAATGTCACAAGTGAGTAAAGAAAAAAGAAAAGAAAAAAAAAAATACGTTTATTTGCGGTAAACATGACGCAAAGGACAACAAAATAAAATAAAAAAAGTAAAAAGCAAGTTTTGGGGAAAATATGCGTCACATCTACGCAAATATTAGTAGAACATGAATTTGTACATAAAGGTAGTAAGTAAAAGCAAAGCTGTAAACTAATTGACTAACTAACAAAATCAATATATTCAACAAAGAATAAAACTTTTATTTAGCATCTAATGTAATTACGACTTAATCTATTTTGCCACCCTAAAACTGCCATGCACCCTAGGGTGGATATTGGAAACGCGAGTTCATCTGTCTACCCCAGACGGGGTGGATAATCGGAATTCGTATATTATTTATCTTCCGATTTTCTCCCTCGGTTGTGTACAGTAATTTAGAGAAACATGACAGAAACTGGCCCAAGATACCTATAAAAATACATAAAAAGTTAATGATATTCTTCTTCCTCTTCTTGGACCCGTTTCTATAATGTTTCTTTAAATGACTATACACAGCCGATGGGGAAAATTGGAAGAAAAAAGAAATACGAATTCCGATAATCCACCCCGTCTGACCAAACGGAATAAGCCGTAATTACAGTGAAGATATCTATTTGTTCATTAACAGAATTATGTAAAAGCAACTTAATTAATCAATACCTCTTATAAAAAGAGCCAAGATAAGCTATTTCATAGTTTCTAATGGTCACACAAATCCAATCCATTCAATAATCATTCCATTCAATTCCAGGGCATATGCGACAACCTGCTCACCTGCACAACTCGAGCTTGGGACATAGCAAAACCGCTAATCTTCTGCCCCGCAATGAACACAAGGATGTGGCAGCATCCCATCACATCACAGCAGGTAGCCTTGCTCAAAACCTGGGGCCACATAGAAATACCACCAATTAGTAAGAAGCTAATGTGTGGTGATACCGGTATTGGAGCAATGGCTGAAATTGAATCCATTGTGGAGAAAATTAAAAGTATTGCCAATGTGAAATTTAATGTAACTTTTGATTGAAACTTGTTCTGTTTTTAAAATGTAGCACTTGTGATTTTGTGGTGGTTTTTAAAGTACTTGTTGATTCTTTTCACTGTCACAGTTTTTATAATGCTTATAGGGCTTTCTAGGCCAGAGCGAGCTTTTGGGTAGATTGGGAACTACACTGGACAGCAAATAAACCGCGCCACCCGCTACCTTGGAACTCTCATTCGATTTTCTCAAAAAGTATAAAATTAACAACTATCAATTTATACCTACAGAAAGTGCGTTCCATGATTATTAAAATGACTATATATTTATTCTAAAGTACCGTCAACTCACATAATTACGTTCGGCGGCAATCGAGGATGCAAAGAAAACCGAGATATAATTTACTTATCAATTTAATTAATGTAAAATTACAATTAAATCGGTAAAATTAAGATGCGTGACAATTGATCGATATCAGAAACAAGAGTGATTCACAAATACACTAAATCAACATTCACTGCTATAGCACTGTGTTCGTTCCCGCGCCATCGGATTGCTGAGAAGGCGAATTCCACAGTACGAGCGCTGGGTGGTCTTAGTCATTGTCTTAGGAATTCAGGGTTTCGCAAGTGGCGACATAACATCTCCCTCCACAAGATCGGCAACTATTTGAAAACTCTAGTCGAAAATAGTGTCGATGGCGAAGCTGTTTCCATCTCGGTATTTCCGGCCTCCTTATCGTTGATATCGATTCCATCAGTGACTTTCTGTAATTGGTTCAATCTACGACGACGAAGTATAATGATGATAACGAGTACACATGCACCGGATAGTAGAATGTATACCGGTATAGTAGTGTGGTATATGGCTTCAGTGTTCGACGACTGTAGCGTTACAGGTTCTTGTAGAGCGATTTTAGAGTTACTTGAATGCAAACTGCTAAGGTCAATGGTATCTAGTTTTATAGTTTTCATTGGTACATTGTACGAATTTTCCTTCATAATTGGTAAGTCCATAATTTTCAATATCTTTCCCTTAGTTTGATCATGACGATTGATTGCAGTAAATGCTATAGTTCTTAGCATGCAGCCTTTAGGTATGACAGATAAGTAGCTCCCTTTCAGCATTCTATAGTTGTCTTCAGAACAGGTTAAACGAACTTTTGTAGGTTTAGGAAAGCTTATAATGAAGTGTTGGTCGTCTAGCTGCTCCATAGCTTCAGAA
The DNA here is from genome assembly GCA_946251885.1 of Cosmia pyralina. Taxonomy (NCBI): domain Eukaryota; kingdom Metazoa; phylum Arthropoda; class Insecta; order Lepidoptera; family Noctuidae; genus Cosmia; species Cosmia pyralina. The sequence goes on from OX276354.1 coordinate 3,719,848, forward strand.
GACAGGATGACTGATGTAAATTGACAGGACTCAATAATTTTCTGGTGTAGTATAAGCTGCTGGAAACAGTCCGATTGTTTGCCATGGTGGTGACTTAAGTTATCCTCGCAAAGGTGACCGTGACTATACTTCGGACATTCTGTCTCCATGTACAATAGATCTTTTTCGTGAACCGCTATGAAAGGATAAGTTGGAATCAGGACCTTATTGTCATGATTAGGAGCCAGGGATAATTTATATAGGATAAAGTTAGTAGGATAAAGTATCGGAAATTTTATAACTATTACTATTTTATTCCCATTGTAATAATATCCTAGTCTAATTATATCAAAATACTCTCTGAAACTAATATCTAGAAATTGATCCTTATTATATAATATACCTAATCTATTCATCATGTCCTTAAACATAGCATAGTTCAATATAGAACTATGAATACTTCTAGCCCTAATAAATGCTAATAAATTTTGCAATTTGTCTAGTTCTTTAGACAAATTATCTATATTGTCTCCTAATATCATTAGTAACTGTACCAAATGAGCATATTCAACGGTGTCTGTTTCATGTCTAACACTGCTGGCTAAAATAGAATTGATAATTTTCTCGATTTTACTTTGGTTTTCTACTATTTTATCTGTAACGTTTGAGCTACGCGAAACCCACTGCTTACTTAAACTTATTTGGTGATTCATTTCAGCAACTAAATTATTTTCATTCTGTTTTAGGGTTGCAATGGCATTATCATATTTTAATGCATCAGTATAATCTAGATTACCTGAAATGCTCTTTATTACTGAACCAAGACCATCTATGAGACCTCTTTTAACACGCTTTACCTCAAGTGTTTCTAACTGTTCCGATATTTCTTCTAATTTAGTACCTAGATATTTAACTTGGGGTTCATAGAGAGATCGTGACACATTACTCAATTGTGGCGTAAGATTTTTCAATTGCTCATTAATCATTTCTAAACTATTACGCATATCATCAAGGTTTACAATTTGGAGAAAGGAGTGGAAATGTGAGATGATTCTTGTGGATCCCAGGTTGAAGGGCAAAATACCTGGTCCATCGTTAAGACTGTCTAGCGTTATCTCGTCCGCTCGGGCCAGGGCCAGGGTCAGGACTAGTAGTATTTTCAGTGTCCTGTAACAAACGAGCACTATTAGGCACCCGTTTTAGGCGTGATTTAGGTACGGTGCCTCTTTTCTTTTTGGTATAGATATGAATAGGCAAATCCGCTAATACCGTATCATGAGTATATCGAGCTGCTAGCTTTTGCCTATGGCATAAAGGGTTCCTAATAAAAACTTGTTGTTCTGGTTCATAATCTTTTTCAGATTCGCGATTCTTATTAACATTTTCAGTAATTTCGGTGCGGCGATGAAGTGAAGTGTCGTTGAGAATATCGTATACTTTTGACATTCGTCTACGATGTTCCTGGATATATTGTTGTAAGAGATGTTCCGATAGATTCATATCTATAGGATCCCGGGGATCGAAATGACCGGTAATTATATCGATAGGCCTACATTTTGTAAAGCTATGTATTGAGCTATTATATGCCAGTATAGCATAAGTTATAAGATTAGTAATTGATTCTCCTCGTTGTTCTAATTTTAATATACGCAAATGTTCCAACAGTGTAGAATTTAGTCGTTCTACCATTCCATTTTCATTGGGTGTATTAGGACAGGTTTTATGATGTTGAATTTTGTGCAATCTAGTAAATTCAGAAAATATTTGATTGTTGAATTCCGGACCATTGTCTGTTACAACAGTTAAAGGCATTCCGTGATGAGTAGAAAACTTTATTAAAGCTTGTACGACACTAATAGCTGTAGCATCTCTCAAGAAGTATGCTTGACCATACTTAGAGAATGCATCTACTATTATAAGATACTTATTCATTTCAATACTAAGCAGATCTAAATGTACAACCTCAAAAGGCTTTGTAGGTGGGGGTACAATTTGTAACCTTGGTCTAACTGGATTGCGATCATACTTAGCTTGGCCGCATATTCGACATTCATTGATATACTTCGTTACATGCTCTTTCATATTTGGCCAATAGCATCTACGTGATAATGCTAGATAACATTCGTTGATGCCTCTATGATTGGTTTTACCTTCATGATATTTCTTTATAATTTCTTGTTGCTTGAAATAGTCTTTAACATTTTCTACCTCGGATTTGGTAAGTACTAATTTCATTGCAGAATTTTTAAAATATTTTTGGATTATAGGTATTATAGAATACATTTCCAATGTAGGATTTATTAGAATACCTGTCTTTACTTTTGGATTAACATATTCTTTAATTGCGCTAATAACGTCTTGTTCTAAACTAGATTTTGTAATTTGTATGACAGTTTTAGTATGTGTTTCAAATGGTTTAGAAACACTAGGCTTGCTTTTAATATCTCCTACAACATTAAGATATAATTGCTTATTAAACTTATTAAGGGGGTCATCGGAAATAGGAATTTCTAATATGGGACTTTCTAAATCACTATGGGCACTTAAAGTCCTAGAATCCGCGCTTTCAGTTCTAGAATCTGAGTCCGAGGGTGCACCATGTGACGTGTTAACTACTATCGAACTAGTTTCTTCATGATTAATTTCTATTCGTGACAAAGCATCTGCATTAGTGTTATATTTTCCTTGCTTATAGACAACTGTGAATTCAAATTCGCTTAGCCGTAATCTCCAACGGGTTAAACGGGAATTCGGTTCTTTAATATTCATCACCCATTGCAAAGGGCGATGGTCGGTAACTATTTTAAATTTTCGTCCAAATAAATATGGCCTAAAATACTTGGTTGCCCAGACTATAGCCAAAAGTTCTTTTTCGATAGTGCTATAGTTTATTTCACTAGAGTTAAGCGTACGCGACGCATAAGCTATTGGTTTATCAGATCCAATAGTACCTTGTGACAGTACTGCTCCAATTGCCAAATTGGAAGCGTCTGTAGTGAGTATAAAATCTTTTTTAAAGTCAGGGTACTGAAGAATTGGATCATTGACCAGAAGGGTCTTACATTTTTCAAAGCATTCGACATAATTTTGATTAAGTGTAATTTTAGAGCCTTTCTTTAAGCTTTGAGTCAAAGGTTTAGTTATTTTAGCAAAATCAGGAATGAATTTTCTATAATAACCAAGAAGTCCTAGAAACCTTTTAATTTCGGTAGGGGTTTTAGGTAAGGGGTAATTTTGTATTGCTGAGATTTTATCTGGGTTAGGCTTTATTCCATCTTTACCTATAATATGCCCTAGATAAGCTGTTTCTAATTTAAGGAACTCAGATTTATCCATTTGTATTTTAAAGTTGGATTCACGTAACCTTTTAAAAACTTTTTCTAGGTTGACTATGTGCTCTTGCAATGATGTACTAAAAACTATTATATCATCTAGGTACACTAGACAAATAGTATTCTGGAGTTCTCGCAACACGTTGTCCATTACTCTTTGAAAGGTAGATGGACTATTCTTAAGTCCCATGGGCATTCTTAGAAATTCGAAATGGCCATGTTCTACATTGAATGCTGTTTTTGTAATATCTTGGGGGTCCATTTCCACTTGGTAGAATCCACTAGCTAGGTCTAGCGTAGTAAAATACTGACAGTTACCTAATTTGTCTAAGACATCAGCAATATTGGGGATAGGGTACTTATCGTCTATGGTTTTCTCATTAAGTTTCCTAAAATCTACTACAATACGCCACTTAGCCTTTCCTGATGCGTCAGCTTTCTTAGCTACTACCCAAATAGGAGAACTCCAAGCAGAATTAGAAGGCCTAATTATACCTTGTTCTAACATTTTACCTATTTGTTCTTGTACTTCCTGTCTATGAATATATGGATATCTATAACTCTTTGTATAGACTGGAGCTTCATCTGTGGTTTTAATTGAATGTTTGATTTTATTAGTGAAAGTTAATTGTTCACCTTCAATATAAAAAACGTCTGCATATTGCGAGCACAATGATTCTAGATTAATGCGTTCCTCTTCATTTAAATGGTCAGTACGAAGGCGTGATAGCACGTCTTTTACGCGTTGCTGTTGCTGTTTAGTGCGTGTGCACTCGACATTATGAACTTCTGCAGGCATTGCACGATCCATTGAAAAGATTATATCATTCCTACTTGGATTCTGTACTTCTAATATACCCCTATTCTGTTTAACCGTAGTGAGGCATTCACGTATGATACAGTTTGAAATAGATTGTTCAGGAATATAAGCATCTCCATCGCGAACGTTAATCGGAATCTTTAGTAACTTAGATGAACCAGCTGGAATAATATTTTCATATAAATTAGTATTACGTGAATCATAGATTCTAATAGGGTTTGAAGCGAACTTAGTTGTAAATAATTTATTTTTATAATCTATTGTAGCTTCCCATTTTTCTAGCAGATCAGTACCAATAAGTCCATCAAAGTAATCGTGGAATTTATAGATATCAAATGAAACTGTACCTGAATCATTAAATTCATTAAAAATAGGTAAAGTAATTGAATAATCGTTTCTAGTTTTAGCATGAACACTATGCACTTCGAATGGAGAATAATTTAATGGAAAATCACTAAAGTATTTCTCAACAACATTAGGGCATAGAAATGACTGATTCGCACCTGTATCTATTAATAGCTTAAGAGGAGGTGACGCGATTTGAACGTATGGAAGGTACCGTTGAGTTTGGAGATTTATTTCTATTTTGATTTGTCGGATTTCGGAGTTTTCTGAAAATCCGGCTCCTTAGATTCTTTGGCGTCCTCTTTTATGCTTCCGGACTGCTGGGGATATTCTAAACATTCCTGAGGGGATGGTTGATATTCATAGTACAAATTTTCTGGGTACTCATAGTAATTATAATAAGTTCCGTCATAATCGATAAAGTAACCATTGAACGAAGGATCGTTAAAACAATCATTAATATGCATCTCCCGAGTTTTAAAATAATTATTAGGTGGAGGATTGCCTGATTTGCTCCAGTCATGCCTAGAAAAAGCGTTAGTGGATGGTAATTGTCTGCTCACGAAATGGCTAACACCACTCATTGGGGGTGGTTGCGCTGATCCACTAGGCTGGCTAGGAGAATTTTGCTGGGCTAATTGAAACGGGTTATTCTGACGGTTGTAAATCGGTATGGGTGCCCTGAATATTTGCTGAGTTCGAGTCGGACCAAACTGGCGAGGTTGGAAATAAATCGGTTTCCACTGCGGTGGTTGTTGAGGTGGAAATTGGAATCGTGCAGGTCCTGGCATTCCATAATTATTAGGCCTTGGATCAGGCATATTAGACGGCATTTTAAAATTATTACCGGGTTGGTTATTGCTATTAATTTTTTTATCAGGTAAACGGTCGTTACGATTTTGCAGATACATGGTATTAGTTTCCTCATGAACAAATTCTAGTGCTTGTTCAATGCTTTGAGGCCGCATACAGCGCACGCGTGATCCTACGGGATCTTTTAATCCGCGCACAAACGCTTGGAGCGTTAATTTCTTATATAAATCCCTTTTGGCGTCTATTGTAGTTTGTAAAGCGTCGTGTAAAGAAACATATGTCATAATTGTACTAAAAAGATTCTGACAACGCTCATAGTACTCTTGCGGAGTGTTAGAGCCCTGTGTTAAAAGAGATAAATCGCTGTAAAGAGCGGTCTCATCCCTTTGGTCAGCAAAATTATTTATTAATGCCTGACGAATGCCATTCCAATCACTTGCTATACCATTCGAGTTGATTAAGCGAGCAGCAGATCCCACAATTTTATTTAATATACCATTAATAAGTGCAGAGTTAATTAATGCGGAACCACCTTGAACATTATAATATTCTTTAACTAAATGATCACACAATTGAATAAATCTAGTCAGCACATTCGGGTTCCCGTCAAAGTCGGGTACCAGCCGTAATGCTTTAAAAACGGTATCTAAATCCAAAGACATTTTCCCAGAAAACGATTCTGTGTCCTCGTATAATGTATCTAAATTAATACACACATCAAAAGTGTCTAGGGATCAACATATATTTTTGCAATAACTTTTCTCCTGATTGATATTAATTAAAATTTTCTTTAAGGATTCATCAAATAAAGTGTTTTCGTTTGTCACAGTAAAAATATAATATAATATAAGATAATATAAGATAAACCAAGTCACCTTTGCATTAATAAAGAAATTTGCCATTTTCCTAATAAAGGGATTTTTGACATTTGAACCACTAACATTAAAGTTCGAAAAAAAGACTGAAATAACAGTTTTCTTTAAAATTTTATTGGGTAACTTAAACAATTAATAATCCGTGTTTCTACCGCGAACACTAACAACACAAGAACATCGGTTTGGCATACTCAAAATGAGTTGATCCAAATCACGCTGTGGAATGGCCGCCCATGTTCGTTGCAACAACAAAAAAAGGTCTTCTTGCGACTGGATACCCTCCATATTCGGCAGAGCTCTTCTCTGTAGCATATCCCATGCATGCTCAATCGGGTTCAAGTCTGGCGACTGAGCAGGCCAGGGCAGGACATTGATGTTAGCTGCGGCGAGAGTCTGTCTTACAACTCTTGCGGTGTGCGGTCGTGCATTATCATGCATTAACTGAAATAAGGGACCGATTTGCACTTGTAGAGGAACGATGACGTCTGATACAATCGTCTCAGCATAAATTTGAGCGTTGAGGTTGCCTCTGATCCAAATCAACTCAGTTCTTCCGCCGATCCAAATACCCGCCCATACCATGATGGTTCCACCACTATAAGGATGGACTTCCTGGCAGGATTTTAATCGCTGTTGGCGTCCAGGGGTTCTCCAGTGTCGTATACGTCTTGTATCCGGTCTCATACCAAAACGAGACTCATCAGAAAAGCACACGAAACGCCATTGTTCTTCTGCCCAATTTCTGTGTTCAAGAGCCCATTGATATCGAATCCTACGATTGTGCATTGCTATAGGTGGTACCCGTAGCGGTCTTCGGGAATGAAGGTTCACTTCATGCAAGCGGTTTCTGACTGTTTGGTCGCTAATTAAGTTCCCTGAAGAGTGATGAAGCCTCACGGCTAACATCATGGCGGTTATAGTTGGAGCTCTTCGAGTTAAGATTTGAATGTATCGGTCTTGTCTCCGTGTGGTGCAGCGATACCGTCCTCCATGGCGCTCAGCCACGGTACCAGTGCTTCGGTAACGTGTCCAAAGTCGACTGATAACACTCTGACTTGTATTCAGAGCTAAAGCCACAGTACGTTGCCGGGAACCAGCTTCTATCATTCCCACGGCTCTGAGCATTTCTTCCCTGCTTAAATGACGTCGCCGCTCCATAATAACGTTGGTTTTAATCAGTAGTAGGGAAACAGTAGCACTAATAATGTCTTCAATGCGTTGTATGTTTTTATAGGGAAAATATTGACAGCTGATTTTCATCTTTTACTCGAATTTGATTCACAGTTCCTGATTCAAATTATGAAATGCACCAAAAAGGATCCATATAAATTTATAAAATCATAAATTTATTATAAAGCCACATCTCAATCTCAAGAAATCCGCATAAAAATGCTTGATCCCTAGACACTTTTGATGTGTGTATCTCTACTAGAATCTATCACTAATTCTCTACTACTTCTAACTATCCTAATATTCCTGGATTTTCGTGGAAAGAAAATTTTGGAAAGTTATATTACACTTCTGGACACATCTATTGGCCCACCTTAGAGTTTAGGTTTCGATGGCCCCTACCGAAATATGATTGCTAGATTGAACAAAAACTGTTGATGCAGTTTTAAACCTGATACATTTTACCATCTTTTTCGATCGTATTGTTTTAAATTTGATTTCAGAATACCATACGACATGGAGCTACGCCTAACAAGTCGGATATGCGCCTTGTTAAAGGCAATTGATTTTTGAATAAAAAACATGTTTTATCAAATAAAGGTTTAATTTAATAACGCGTGTTGCCTCCATGGGCATCTACCACAGCTCTCATACGATTAGGCATAGAGTTTATCAACCGCTCTATGAAATTTTGAGGGATCATCTCCCATTCCTCTTCTATGGCAGTTTTCAACTCCTGCATCGTCTGGGCAACTGGCTGACGAGCCCTAACACGTCTTTTTAGCTCGTCCCACATGTGCTCAATGGGGTTCATGTCTGGGCTTCTGGCTGGCCAGTCCATAACTGTGATGTTCACATCCCGAAGATATTCCCTGACGATGCCGGCCGCATGGGCTCTTGCATTATCATGCATAAAAAGGAAATTTGGGCCCACATAGTCCGCGTATGGTATCACGTGAGGTTCTAAGCACTCACGAATGTACCTTTCAGCATTTAATGTTGGCAGCCGTGGTCCTGTAACAACCTCAAGTTGAGTTTTGCCGCTCGCGGATATACCGCCCCAGACAGTCCATGAGCCACCGCCATAAGCAACCCTCTCTTCAAAGCAGCATTGTGCGAAACGCTCTCCCTTACGTCGGTAGACCTTCTTCCTTCCATCATTGCCATGTAACACAATTTTAGACTCATCAGAAAAGAGTACACGGCTCCAATCTTGCTGTGTCCAATTTAAATGACTGCGTGCGAAATGAAGGCGCGCTGTTCGGTGGGCTCGCGTTAGTTTGGGGCCATTAGCTGGCTTGTGTGGTACCATATCGCGTTCTTTTAACCTTCTCCGAACAGTTCGAGCGCTCACAGATACTCCGTGGAAGTCGCGAAGTTGGTTTTGTATCTCAATGGAGGTAAGGTGACGATTTCTCAAGCTGGTCGTCACGATGAATCGATCCTGCCTTTCAGTTGTGACCCGAGATCGTGGCCTTCCTTGGCGACGAACAAAGCCGCCAGTCTCTAGGTACCTCCGATAAACATTTCGGACCGCAGATCGACTTAAATTAAGTTGAGCACTCACGTTTCTTTGGCTGTGTCCGGCCTGAATAAGTGCCACAGCTTGGGCGGCGACTTCAGGTGAAGTATCCATAGATTATTGATAGAACCTCACCTTAATGTTAAGAATAAGTAATGTTTGTTGCAAAACCAAAGATATCAATCACTTTTTCAAGAATTAAATCCAAGTAAACCAATAAAACCAAGTTTTCTTAGTATTCGATTGTTTGATATCAACAAACAGGCTCCAAATTGTCTTTTGTTTCTTTAAATTCTGTGTTCGAAATTCAAAAAAAGACTATTGAATGAAATTGTGAATGTGCCAGGTTCAAAACTGCATAAAAACTTTTTGCTCGACCTGATATAAAATTTTAGCTAGGACCAAACGAAACTGAAAATACAAGGTGGGCCAAAAGATGTGTCCAGAAGTGTAGTACAGGCTAGGAGAAAGCGGTCACTAGAAATAATCTAATGTACTTACATGAACATTATTTCGGCCCCTTTGCGTAATCAATGTCTGGATTCCTCGATACAGCACGACGTGTAGATTCTGGATACTCTGGAACGACTGGATAGCCGTACGGGCGGCTTTACGATTACGGAAATCTACCTTTTTACGCGAAACCGACCGCGAGTATCCTACCGACTGCGCCAATTACGTTCGGCGGCAATCGAGGATGCAAAGAAAACCGAGATATAATTTACTTATCAATTTAATTAATGTAAAATTACAATTAAATCGGTAAAATTAAGATGCGTGACAATTGATCGATATCAGAAACAAGAGTGATTCACAAATACACTAAATCAACATTCACTGCTATAGCACTGTGTTCGTTCCCGCGCCATCGGATTGCTGAGAAGGCGAATTCCACAGTACGACCGCTGGGTGGTCTTAGTCATTGTCTTAGGAATTCAGGGTTTCGCAAGTGGCGACATAACAACATTGTAATCAAGCAACAAACACAATGCTAACGATTTGCTCTGTTTTGACTAGAGTTCACGATTAGCGTTCATTTTTTCTACAGTGAGGGTAGTCGGATATTTCTTATCATTTCTTTAGTTTTTGTCCATCGTTTGCTCAGACGCGTGTATTTTTGCTACTTTTTTCGGTCAATAATGGATACGACACCTCAGGAAGCAGCTCAAGCTGTAGCACTACTTCAAGCAGGCGTTGCGCAACGTGAGGTCGCTCGGAGACTTCGAATCAGCAGATTTTCGGTGCAACGAGTTTACAGACGATACTTAGAGACTGGAGCATTCGATCGCCGTCCAGGTACGGGCAGACCTAGGGCTACATCAGCGGCAGATGATCGTTATATCCAACTTACTGTTCTCCGAAATCGCCGCCTCAACGCAGTTCAAGTCCAACAAAGTCTGCGTGACGTACGCCAAGTAGTCATAAGTTCAGATACCGTCAGAAGGAGACTTGCAGAACGGAACCTGACTCCAAAAAGAGCTGCAACAGGCCCAGCATTTACGGTAGCCCACCGTCGAGCACGACTTGAATTTGCTCGAGAGCATAGAGATTGGACGTTAGAGCAGTGGGGTAATGTACTCTTCACTGATGAGACCAGGGTGAGTCTACATGGAAGTGATCGATGTCAGAGACTGTATCGTCGTCCTGGAGAACGTTATTCTCAGTGTTGCATCGAGGAAACTGTTGCTTATGGAGGAGGATCTGTAATGGTCTGGGGTGGTTCTATGTTCTATGTTATAGGATTTGGTTTCCGCACTTAGTCCTTCATGTGGACCATTGTGCGTGGGCCATGGCGGCCGTCGGGGGTTTATTCCAACCAGCCCACCTCCCTCCAGAATTTAATCAAATCTCCGGGTTTGTTAAGAACATCTGTGAAAGATCGGGATATTCCGAGAGTTTCTGTTCTAATCTGGGTGACGCCTGTGCATTCAAAAAGCACATGCGCAACGGTTTCCTCAGCCTCCATGCAGGCCCTGCACAGAGGACTGTCCGTTATTCCTATTGTGTGGAAGTGTTTGTTTAGTGAGCAGTGTCCAGTGATGGTCCCCGTCACCAGGCGCAGCCCGTTCCTGTCCAGACGTAATAATCGCCTGGTAAGCGTGCCATCCAGGGACGGGATGGCCTCCCTGGACTGCCTGCAACCTGCTGTCGAGGACCACCAACTCTCCGCTTGTGTATGGGTGAACTCCTGTAGCCACCTGCGTAACTGGTTGAAGGGAATGGGTACGATCGGCTCAGATCCACAGACAGACATGCTGGATGCTCTCCTAGCAAGTTCATCCGCTGCGTCATTACCAAGTGATCCGCTATGTCCTTTAATCCATTGCAGTGTCACTGTGTTGCGGTTAGTTACCGCTACTCGTTCGAGTGCATCGTGACATTCTAGTATTAGTCTCGAGGTAAAGTACTTTTTCTGTAGGGATTGGAGCACTGAGGCACTGTCTGAGAGTATTCGTATATAGGTATCCGTAACTCTCCTGGCTTCTATGGCGTAACAGGCTTGTATGATGCCCACACACTCCGCCTGGTAGACAGTGTTGAATACTCCAAGCGGACTGGATATGTTAATGTTAAGGTCGTGTGAGAAGACTCCGACCCCGGTTCCGGAGTCGGTCTTTGATCCATCGGTGTATACTCTCAACTCTTGCGTGCCTGAGTAATCACACCGTTCTTCCGTGAGTATTATGTTATAATGCTTCTGAAAGCAGTGTTGTTTCGGGGCTTTATCGCATGGTGATGCCATCATTGGTTGTCGCCTGATCGCATCCTCCTTTATGCGTATGTGCTTAACTCTAGAGTCCTTGCTCAGTGTTCCCGCTAAACTGAGTCTAAAGGCGGCTAGGGCCGCCTCTTCACGCACGATGAGGTGTAGTGGCGGCAGTCCAAGCATTGCCTGTAGAGCAGCAGTGGGTGTAGTTCTCATGCAGCCAGTTATTGCTACACAAGCGAACCGTTGCAGTTTCTCAAGATCCTTTCGGGCTGTACTCAGGTCTGTCCTGGGCCACCAGACCAGTGAGCCATATGTGATAATTGGTCGGATTACTGTGGTGTATAGCCAGTAGGTGACCTTGGGGCTAATCCCCCAATTCCTGCCGAGCAGTCGCTTGCACTGCCACAGGGATATACTGGCTTTTGTGATGATGTAGTTGGTATGTTTCGCCCAATTCAGCTGTTTGTCCAAAAAGATGCCCAGGTATTTGGTTTCAGTTGATAGGCTTAGGGTAGTTCCAAAGAAACGCGGTAGTTGTAATGTAGTCAGCTTCCTCTTTTTTGTAAAGAGAATCAGCTCGGTTTTTGTAGGGTTCACCGATAGTTGGTGTTTGTTGCACCAGTCTTCTACTATTTTCAAAGCTTGGCGCATGAGATTACATAGGGTATTTTCATGGGTGCCATTTATTACTATGGTTATGTCGTCAGCATAGCCCACAGTAAAGTATCCTTTGTCATTGAGGGTTTTGATGAGGCTGTCTACTACCAGGTTCCATAGTAGCGGAGAGAGGACGCCACCTTGCGGGCAGCCCTTTGCCACGATGGCCCTTGTAGTGTCGTTCACCGTCACTTGCACAGCTCTCATTTTGAGCATGTTGGTGATCCAGCCTCTCAGTGTTGAATCTATGCCATGTCTGTCGAGTGCCATGTTGATACTGTTGAACATGGTTTTGTCAAAGGCGCCTTCTATATCAATGAAGGCGGCCAGTGATGAGCACTTGTAGTCCACCGCGCATTCAATTTTGGAAACTACACTGTGTAGTGCTGATTCCGTTGATCTGCCAGTGGAGTAGGCATGCTGTTGTTTATGTAGAGGTTTTACCCGAAGAGGTCCGTCACGGATGTGTCTATCACAGAGTCTCTCAAGGGTTTTCAGTAGAAATGATGTGAGGCTTATAGGCCTGTAAGCCTTGGGTTGTGTATAATCTGGTTTTCCAGGTTTGGGTATGAAAATGACTTTCACCTCCCGCCACGCAAGAGGTATGTATCTGAGTGCTAAGCAGGCTTGATAAATCTCCACCAGCCATGGTGTCAAAAGATCCGCCCCCCACTGCAGCAGGGCTGGAAATATGTCATCCAGCCCTGCGGACTTATATGGCTGAAAGGAGTCTATAGCCCACTTTATTCGGTCTTTTGTTACTATGTTGTGTGCTCTCGACCAGTCCTGCTCCGTTGGGGTCCATCCTGGTTCAGCCTCCCACGTCCTGTCCTCTAAGAGTCTACAGTCTGGAAAGTGAGTCTCAAGAAGGACCTTACTGGTTTCTTGGTCGGTCAGTGTATATGAGTTGTCTGGTTTTTTCAGTGCGCCAAGAGTTCGGTCCTGATCGGTTGACAGGATCTTCCTTACTCTTGCAGCTTCATTGTTTGTCTCGATGGATTCACAGAATTTCCGCCAAGCGGCTCTCCTGGCAGTTCTAATCTGCTTTTTATATGTGTACTGGGTCTCTTTGTATATCTCCCAGTCATCCTGGAGTCTAGTGTTTTTAGCTCTATTAAATTGCTTACGCAATGTAACTCTGAGTTTACCTAGTTCAGCATTCCACCAGGGGTTCCTCTCACTCTTAGTTTGTGGCGCCCTTAGTTTGCAGCATGCATGGTATGCTTCAATTAGGTATTCTGATAATTTAGTCACGGTGTATTCCAATTGTGCCTGATCTCTTATGGTTATCATTGAAAGGTGCCTATCTAGTAGTGAAGCTAGAAGACGTTTATACCCGGGGACGTTGGTGCGCCGCGGGTTTCGCCTCGGTGCGAATTTCCTTGTATTCGTTGATAGTGTGAAGCGGATTCTTCTATGATCAGAGCAAGAAGGCTCATCCGACACGTGCCAGTTTGTGATGAGATTAGTCGCGTTTTCAGTAGCAAGTGTTAAGTCTATAATTGTTTGACCCCGGACTGTTACCCAAGTGGGTTCTGTGCCACGGTTAACAATGTTAAGGTTAGTAGTGAATAAATAAGTGGATAGTACCTCTCCTCTAGGGTTCGGTGCCTCGCTACCCCAGAGCGGGTGGTGGGCGTTCGAGTCGGTGCAGATGATCAGGTCCAGTTTGGCGCGCTCACAGTGTTGCACCAGGTCCGCCATTTCCTTCGGTGGGCAGTCTGCACCCTCGCCTGGCATGTACACCGAGGCTAGCACAACATCTGGAACGCTACCTTCCGTATGGAGCCTGACGGCTGTCAGATCTCTGGAACAGAATTGAGTGAGTGGTGTGATGGGAATTTCTTTGGGTACGTAGGCGCAGGTTCTTGGTTTGTCCGCGCCGTGTGTGTTAAGAATTAGCTTACCTCCGATATTACCGAGGCCGCATATTCTGTTGTTCCTGATCCACGGCTCCTGGATCAGTGCGATTGTTCGGGGTTTTTCCTCCAGTGCCCTGCGTAGGCTAGCCGTTGCAGTCTGGCTATGTTGGAGGTTGGTCTGGATAATGCTTACAGGCGATGACGGTGGCGGAGTGGGGCTAGTCGGAGATGGATCCATCGAATGGCCTATCCCCCACGTCCACTCCGTGCTGATCCTCAAGGCCCACATCCGGCGACGAGACCAGCAGGTTCTCGTTCCACGCAGGTGATGAGGGCGGTAAGCTGTCAACGTCTTCATCGGCCATTGCCGCTCGGGCCATGTCCTCCTCGAGTTTGGCAATGTCCATGTCTATCGTCTGTGTCGGTGTCGGTTGGGTCGTCTTACCATCCGTGCTGTCAGTCTGAGTCACAGGGGGTTGGGTCGTGGGCCAGAAGCGAACATATATCGACCCAAGCAGGTAAGATATACGTCGCTCCCGTCCCCGGACCTTCTCAGCTTCCTCCGGTGGCATACCTATGGTCAAGTACGTCCCATAGTTATCTCCACCGACGGTAGTTGCCCTGTACAGTGACCACCTGGCGATGTTAAACCAAATGTTCTGACGAATCAGAAGATTGTGGAGCCTGGCCACGTCACCCCTGTATCGGGGGACGAAAAGCGAGGCTCGGACACGGGTGGGCACGTCGGACTGTTTCAGTACCGTTAAAGTCTGGTCAGTGTCTGGTAGTCTTATTCCGGGTACATGTTGGGTCAACCAAGTCAGGGCATTGTCGTCCTCGCACCACATCTGCACAGTGCCTTCCGCTACCCGTGGGTATCCGCGGAAGGCCGGGAGCTGTGACGACGAGTCCGTGTTTACGCTAAGTAATAGTTCTTCCAGGCTTGTCTTTATGAAGTCGGCCTCTCCTTTTGTCAGGTCTCTGGAAGGGGCAGGGAAGCAGATCGCTACAGCCAGCCGCGCAGGAATATCCTTCGTGGCTCGCGCATAGGTTCTCTTCTCCCCCTGAGCAGAGTGGACCCTCACCCGTTTGGCGTCCCCCTGAAGCGTACTTGGTGACGCCGTATCGTCAGGGCGCTCCCTCTTCGCCGGCCCTGTGCCGCTTGGTCCAGGCTGCGGTTCGGAGGTGCCTGGCAAGGTGTCTTTTGCCAGCGACTCCCGGCGTGAGGCTCCAGCTCGCTTACCCCGGTTCCTCCTAGGTCGAGGCCCGTCGTGAGCTCTGTCTGTGTCGTGGGGTCGTCTGGCGTCCCCAGCAGACTCTAAGGCAAGTGGAGGTTTTTCGCGCTGGGTTGCCCCTTCGCGTACTTGCCCCCGCTCGCATGGCTCCGCGTCCGGCCGCTTTTCGCGCTGGGTTTCCCCTTCGCGTACTTGCGGCTGGTCGCGTACCATCTCTTCGGCGTCCGATCGCACTTCGCGCTGGCTAATGCCTTCGCGGGTTTTGCGCTCTCGGTCGCCTACTTCCCTCTCCCGGGCCAAGATTTTTCCGCGCTTTCTGCTGCGTACTCTGTCAACGTCAACCGGGAGAGTGGTAGAGCTGCCAGGTCCGATATCCTTCCCCGTCTCGCTCCGTCTGTCTTGGTCATCATCAGGGTAGGTGATGCTCTTCCGCACAATACTCTGTTGCCAGATATTCATGGGAGGCATGCACTGGGTAGTGGGTGTTGGCGCGTGGGACACAGCCAGGGATGAATTATTAGGCGCGTTCGTCGCAGCCGGTGTTGGGTCTATGGGCGCGTGTGTCGCAGCCTGTGTAATGGGCGCTGAATCAGCAGCCTGCCGCGGAGAGCGCGGCCCCAAAGAGCAGTTAGGTGCCCCCCCCCAGATTACGTTGGGGGCTGACCGCCGGAGCGGTGTGGGATTCCCCGGCTTGGCCGGGACCCACCTGGGTAATTAACTTGCCTTGCTGCTTCATTTTTTTTTAATGAGGGGTGGGCTTTTTTTTGGGGATCGAGGTTGCCCCTCCTCTAGGACCGATGGGATATAAGGATAGGAGGGAAGGCATTGACTGGACAGAGGATGCAGGTTTGGGGGTCACCCTAGGCCTGGGATTTGGCCTAGGGATTTTGGAGTCGACGGGATGTGTGGATAAGGAGGGATAGGTGGCTAGGACATAGGAACATAGGAAAGGGGGTATATGGGTTACCCTAAGCCTGGGATTTAGCTTCGGGAACTTCTCTTGTCCGGGATCTTCTAAAAGATGCTCCGGGCACGGGACTCGACTTAACAGTCAGTCCCGCACCCGAAGTTGGGCTATCCGCAACCTGCCCACCCGCTCGGTTGCAGGAGAAGAAGTGCCTGGCAGTTCGGGATGCTCCACCACGGATGTACGTATACATTCGCGTTGGAGCGACTCAGACTCCCCCGAGGGTCTGGGGTGGTATCTCGTTAACTGCACATACAGCGTTAGTTTTCATCGAACCTACGGGCCGTACACGTGGATTGACTTCTCATCGCTACATTACTGAAATACTCGCAGACCATGTGGTTCCGTAACGCAGGATATATCGGGCAAGATATGCAGTTGATGTATGATAATGCACGGCCTCATGTTGCTCAAGTGGTGACCCTGTTGGCATTCGTTCAATGGACTGGCCAGCTCGAAGCCCGGACTTGAATCCGATAGAACACTTATGGGGTGAGCTGAAACGTCGGGTTCGAGCCCGGGTACCTGCTCCAACAGGGCTTCCAGATCTACGAATCGCAATTGAAGAGGAGTGGAATGTAATTCCTCAAGATTTCATCGTCAGGCTCGTGAGGTCGATGAATACGAGGATGCTGGCAGTTATCCGAGCAAGGGGAGGGAATACGACTCTTTTTTGTAAAATCCTTAATAAACACTTAAAAAATTGATTAATCCCAATGAGTTTCCTTTCATTTGAATAATCATGGAACGCACTTTTTGTAGGTATAACTTTGATAGTTGTAAGTTATATACTTTTTGAGAAAATCGAATCAGAGTTCCAAGGTAGCGGGTGGCCCGGTTTATTTGCTATCCAGAGTTCAAGAGCTGTCAGTGTCAAAATTGTGGTGGATATTGACACTGACAGCTCTTGAATGTGGTTTAATGTGTTGATCGCGTTCAGTTTCATTTGTGAAATTCGCTTTGAGTTATATATCACATTCATCAATTATAGAGTGGGGTTGTATGAAATGTAAGCATTGTTAATGAAGCAAAATTATTACAAGATTGTTTGTACTTCTGATGGATATTTTTAAATATTTTTTTATAACCTGTTTTACTTCTTATGTTGCATTGCAACATTGATGGGTGATCTGTAGTTGTAGCGCGCGAAATTCAAATTTTCCTACGTTTTTTGCGTTTTGCAGGTCAGTGTCAGTTCTCCGTTTGATTTCGGAAATCTTGACATTTTGGAACAAATCTAACTTAGAGAAATGTATTGACGATTATTATGGTTATAAATTATCTAAATACATATTTATTACAGTCGCGAATCATATTTTGATTAATATACAACTTGACACTGACCTGCAAATTGCAAAAAACGTAAGAAAATTTGAATTTCGCACGCTACCACTGTGCATTCACCTTAAGTTATAATAATCACTAACATTTCAGTAGCATGTGATTTCTATTGTTTTAAGAACTTTCCTTGTTTAATTATCAGGCTGTGGGCTATGACTTATTACAGCATTAATCACTGTGTGTGAGTGGTCAAAAGGCTAATATTCCATTTTAGCGTATTTTAGAAGCTTTTTTAGCTGTACAAAATTTAGGACCAAAGAGTTATGATCAAATTGTTTTACTTGTATTTTTTAATAAGGCCTTCATATACCAATACTGTTTATATTTCTATTTACTTTATGGTCTTACTAAGTCTAGGATTATTGTTATGATACAGGATAGAAAATTATACTTAATTTAAACCTATCTTTTTGAGAATGCTTCGAATAGAATAGTTATAATAGATTGTGTAATGTTTATTGAGTTTATAGTCACGACTTATCACATCTACAATAATGTACAACGAAGGGAAAGGTAGATCTTTGTGTTAATAATATGGGCTTTGAATGCCAATGATTTTATTATTATGGCATGTATGGTTTTACAACTAGAAGAATTGTCTAGACACCTCATGAAACTATGCAATAAACCACTTAGGGTGATTGCGCTGTGGGTAGCCCGCGAAATTCAAATTTTATTGTTTTTTTTTTTTCAATTTGCAGGTAAGGCTGTATCTTGATCAAAATAAAAAATTGCAAAAAAAACGCAAGAAAATTTGAATTTCGCGGGCTACCTTAGCGCATCCTCCTGAAATAAATTTATTGTTGCACTAAATGACCTTCCAAAATATTCGCATTTCTTTTTTTTAAGTGAAAAACTGTAAAAAATTGCTAATGTTCCTGTTTCATCAGTTTTATTGTTACAGCTTAGGTGCTTTATTTCATTTCGCTTTCAAACAGCACATCTATAAGTTAGGAGAAAAATATAAGTTTGAGCATCACTACAATCCAAGCTCTGTGCTAGTCAATCCGCTGACGTAATAATCATAAATCCGCGCAAAGATGTTTGTGTCACATGGTTGAATATTATACCTACCCAGTGTGACTGACACTGGCATGGCCAGATTTTAATTTTGATAACACAAAAAATTTGTCGCCAAATATTAGATTTGGTCACTGGTTAAAAAGTTATAAGGGTTCATAGGTGGGCGATCTGGACAGCATCTCCCCAACTTGGCCACATTTATACCTCAAAAACTAGGCCACCTAGCGAAGATCTGTTTTCTCCCGTCGGGTCTTAGTTTAGAAGATATAATGAGTTCAATTTTTAAGTATAGTCGCAAGAGCTAGATGAAAGATTTTATTGTAAACTCTTCGATCTAGCTCTTGGACTATACTTAAAAATTGAACTCATTTATTCATTATATCTTCTAAACTAAGACCCGACGGGAGAAAACAGATCTTCGCTAGGTGGCCTAGTTTTTGAGGTACAAATGTGGCCAAGCTAGGGAGATGCTCTCCAGATCTGCCACCTATGAACCCTTATAACTTTTGAACCAGTGACCGACAAATTCTGATATTTGGCGGCAAATTTCGACTAATTTCCTGTGTTATCAAAATGAAAATCCCTGAGGGTGACCATGCCAGTGTCAGTACACATCTACCCATTATTAAGATAGATTTAAGGTGCTACTAAATGACATATTTTATATTTTCAAAGTTAAATAAAATCACTGTTAATTAAATGTATGTTTTATTTATTGCATCCGAATACTGTTACTAATGCTAGCATACATGCAGTACTAACACAAAATCAGAAATCGAATACAAACATACGATAACTATACACAAAACGTTTCTATAAATTTTTACTAAACTTAAATAGTTCCCGAATACACATGAAAGTGTATAAATTAAATATTTAGAGACGTGATAAAATATTGAAGGAACTTATATTAGGCTATTTCGATACTTCGGTATTTATTAAAAAATTTACATGTTTCATAAAATTAAATGTGAAATAGAAATTGTATTTATTTTAACCTATTTCAGAAGTTTATAGGATTTGGAATATCTAAACCAAATTGTGATACTATATAATTAAAATATTATTACTTAGTAAAAAAAGTATTGAATGATGTATAGGACAGCATATAGTTATAAATCTTAAATAGGCACATACTGTTTATATTATACTAAATTAGAAATACTATTAAATAAATACAGCTAAATAGGTAAAGTGTAGAAAAATACAAATAGCTTAGAATACAAAGATTACACCTCGATCGGTAAATCATTGCCAAGAAATAATAATTAAAAACAAAACGCCCAGCTACAATAAATTAATATTAAACCCATATCCTAAAAAGGGATAAAAAAAAATCATCAAAAACTTTAATGCATCTTAAAACTAGTTTATTTCTTGGCAACACTGAAGCGATCTATGGGCTATTTTACCTCTATGGTGGGGTAAAATGGTGGGTAAAGTTACCTATTTTAAAACACTGTCATCTGTATTCGGGAAGTAATAATATTCAAAATGTATAACTTTAGAAACCGTATCGACAATAATACACAACATATTACTAATAAGATTCATTATAAAGGCTATAGTCCACTTTCTTGGTCATCTCATGTATCAGGAGTTGATTTTTACCCAATTTTCGAGTTGCGTTTGTTTGGGAGTAAATGAAAAAGTAGTAGTAGTAGGCGACGAATTAAGGTGGTCACCTTTAAAGCTATGTACAGACAAAGTCTGTAATATACTTTAGGATGTTGATATGCCTATTTCCATAGCAGCATCGTAACATGAGTGACGATGTTAAATTCTATGTCTTTCTATCCGACATATTATCTTAGTAATATGTGGGTTCAAGACAGTCACGGCTACAGATCAAGCTATACATGTCCAGTATAAGCTGACCTCGCATTGTGTAGGATTTCCTTACAATGAGAGGTCAGTATAAACTGGAAATGTATAGCTTGATGTGTAGCAGTGTTTACAATGCGTGCCACTAATGATGAGACTTGACACACCACGTGGTTTGACTTGCGCAGTAGACGATTTTAGGTTTCTTTAGCGGTATGAGGTCAGAGCGCGGGAAGGGACCGGGCGTCATCGGGGCGGCGGAAAGAGCGCGGGAGGCGCGGTCAAGTCTCATCTTTCGTGGCGCGTATTGTATATTTCTTCTTATTCTACTCCCAAATCAGATTTATTTACGAGATGACCGTAAGAACGAACGGCAGTCATATTTGTGCATGTATACTTGTTAATTAACATAACCCTGTATATTTTATACAACTCCCAAACGAACAAATTTCAATTATTTTGTCATGACAGCGAAACGTATATTAAAAAGCTAATGTGCGGATAAGCACCTCTATTTAATAACGTAAGCCCGAGTGAGTGAGTAGCTATTTAAATTATTTCAAATCATACAATAAAGGTAAATAAAGATAATTTTTTTAGATCATCAATTAAAAATCATTTTTTTTTTTGGGTATTGAATTTAACGTAACCTTTTCCTATCGTAGAAAAGTTAATAATTTTTTTTTTTCTTTGCATGAACCATATCAAATGAAATGATGTATCAGACATAAGTATGCGTTGTATAATTTTATTGTTACGCGCTAAGGTAAGTGCATAAGCATCAATATATTAAATATTCACTGAATCAATTAAATTATTAAACTTATTTATTCGAAATTACATCGTAAAAGTACCGATTTCAGGCATAATATTAAATATATAGATAGGTACCTTAAAAATTATATTGCCTGCTTACATTCTCAAGTAACTTGAGTAAATACATAATAATATAAAAAATACAATATTTACATTTTCTATTTTATGCGAATACAGTTCTGAAATTGGAACTTTCACATGCTGAACAAAAAAAAAACATATTTACAATAATTAAAATAACTTATTCGAAAAATTTATCAGATTGTTACCAGATCCAAAAAAAAATTAAATTATTTTATTGGGAAATGAATTTGTATACAAAACTAAATCTAGATGGAATAGAATCGTATATAAATAATTACAGCTAAAGTGTCATGTCAGGATCAATATCAGTATACTAAATAATAGAGACACAAATGTTTCTGACCGATGAGTGGCTATGAAATACAAATATTATACTATATAGCTGATACGACATCTAGCGGCTTTCATGCGAGTTCGTAAGAGTAAAACCAAACTGCCACATGGAATTTGAACTCCATAACAAAAAGATTAAGTTCAGTTTCCTTTGTACATATACATGCAATTTAATACAAATGGCAATGTACTACTAGGGATTTAATAGGATGTATAAAAATGTAATAATAAAACTAGGCAGCCATTAAAAGTCGTATCGTGCAGTAAAAAAAAATTTGAACTATCACAAGTAGGTAAAAAATGCTATATTATAAATGCGTATGTTCCATACTATAATATTAAATATTACTAAAAAACCTTTATTGGTTCGTAATCATGTATATGTGTACATATATAAGGACACTGTTATTAATACCTAGTCTATATTTAAATCGAAAAAATCGCGGTACAAAACCTGTGCGTTTAAAGGCCATTTTTGATCTAGCGGGACTAATTGCCCATAGCTTTTTGAACTATTTTTCTATGAAATTCTGATGTTTCTTCGATTATTTGTGCTCGAGATTCATGACTCACTTCTATTAAAAGGTTTTTTTTTCATAAGTTCTAAAGGTCCAGCTATGGGCATGTAAACGATACTAAAAGCTAAGCTTCCGTATAGAAAAGAATAAACTCGTGTAAATGGTATCGTAGCAAAATACTAGTCATCGCTGTCGCGTGTGGAATGGAATGAATCGTAGGCGTATCAAAGTTAGTATACTCTTACATATATTGCACCCAGTTATCGGGGTAATTATTTATTAATGGCAACACTTTTAACGGCTTCGAAATTCGAAGTCTGTCTTATTGGACGTTTATAACTCCGCACCTTTTAGGCCTATTTAACTACAAGCCAATAACATTGAATATATTTAAAAACTTTTAATGAGTGCAATATACGCGCAATACAAAATAGGCACATCGTTCATACGACGGTTTCGGTTTGTTTGTCAAACATGGCTCTCGTGTACTTCGAAATGACTTCGTAAGTAGACTTGATGAGTTCGCAGCGTTCCTCAATCTCACAGTCCGTCGGCGCGGGCGCCACTCTGTACGTAGACTTCTTTCTGTTGCTAGAGATATTAGCAGAAAAATCTGTCACATTATCCTCGATATTATAGATACCTATCGACTGTTTTGGGACCATCTCTAGGTCTTTGCGTCTTTTTTTTTTGTCTGTGTTGCACCTAGCGTTGATAGATTTGACGGCGTTTTGTACGGGGGAGTCCAGTGTGTCACTGGAGTGGAGTTCGTATCATACATCCAGTTCCTCTAACCCTTTGGAGAGTCGGTGTGAGTTGATGCGTCGTCGGTGCGAGCGTCGCACGGCATCAGCGCGGCGATAGGGTTCGCTCCGCAAGCCATGCAAGATGTCCTCCAGCGCACCGTTGTATACCTCGTCTTGGTGAAGCAGCTTCTTTTCGCCGACGGCCTGAGATTTCGTTTTTAATTCGTTGATTACAGCCTCCTGTTGACAGAGGGAGAATTAGTATTTTGATGATTTTGCTTGTGGATGATGTTTGGATATTAGGGTAATAGTGATTCTAAAATGAGTAAAAGTGGCGAGTATAAAAAAACATGCGCAGAACTACTTATATTAATTTCGAATAATAAAATTTGAATCTACGAAGAACCAAGATAGTTTTTAATTTTATGTGATTAAGGTTTGTTTTAGAGTGGCTGATGGGTTTTCTATCTACTTCAACTGCGGGTTTACCAGAACCTATTATCAAAGGAATTTAAATAAGAATTTAAATCTACTTAAATAGGTTATTTATAAGATAATACAGCTTTTACTTTTGTTCAAGGCGCGAATGATATTGTAGCACTAAGTAACAATTATAATTTTAATTATAAAAAGAGGCTCTCAAGACTACAGTATAGTAATTATAAATGATAATAATTAGCATAATAAGTAAACACATTCCCTGTTAATTCCATGCAAGTGCAGCGTTAAGACAAAACACATATTTACACTCAATTTCTTTTTGAAAGTTCGTCAAACTCACAAGAGTTGCCAGACGAAATAATATTTAAGTACCAATTTTCTGTAATTTTGAGAACGTGTCAAACCAAAGAATATCAACATTTCAAAGCATTATTGTATTTTTTAACATGCAAGACCGATCTTAAAATAGAAAACCGGTACCCATTTTGTTTACATAGCTTGAAAGACGACCTCCTTTTGTCTGACACGTATTTTATGTAAAATACGAAGTATGTTTATGAATGAAGACTCAATAAATTGAAATAAATAACAAAGTTAAAATCAACTGAATAAATAAATTCTTGTCTGTGCTCAAATTGCCGAGTCGAATATTTAGTAGTAAATGTACTTATTTTTTTACAAAAACGCAAGAGCTAGAAAAGTGCAGATGCAAAATAGACCTTAATATAATTTTGATTCTAAGGTCCATAACATAATGACGTCACGGAGGTTTCGTCGTACACAGGGCTACACATCAAGCTATACATTTCCAGTTTACATTGACCTCTCATTGTAAGGAAATCCTATACAGTGCGTGATCAGCTTATACTGGAAATGTATAGCTTGATCTGTAGCCGTGCGTACAACAACAAACATCAGAAAAGGCAGGTAATGTCCTAAATTGTTCGCCATTCGCTCACACAGCTTTTAACAAGGTCGCTTGTATTTCTTTACTTTTCTTTAATTTTTACTTAGGATAATAATATACCTAGTGGCTAATATCCTAAAATTAAAATTACGCCCATTCTATGCACCATAACACAAACGCAACCTAATTTACCTATTAAAACAAGGACCATAGTCGTTTGGCGTGTGTTCCATATAAAAAATAATATAATAACTTATAAATAATTATGGATGCATGCACTGAGATGACGTGTAAATGTTTAAGAGTGTTTTGTGCGATGTGTTAATATATATTTGCTACCCTCCAAACAACCGTGTTTTAAAATACAACAACTTCCAACTCCAATATCACACTTCTATTTTATGGTTTTACTCTTGTTCTTTTTGTTTTGGTGTCAAACGAAACCCCAGAGATTTCAGCAGAAAAATTCCACATTCCAGTTACGTTTCGGTCGTGAGAAACGACATAATAATATCGGTATTTCAATAAAGAAAAAAGTTTGTAATAAATAGTTTTTCTAACATCTCAGCCTCCTCTTCTTTATACAAGGTGGGGCAAAAGTAATGTCATCATGTGAATTAGCTGCCATTTGGTTGGAAACCCGCTTGTCGACCTTATGGCCACATAGTTCGCAGAGGCGATGAAAGCTTGGAAAACTGATTGTGGTTGGGAACATCAAAAGCAAACAATCGCGCGTTCGTTCACCAACACGATGGACTGATCTGGTGAAGGAATCATCGCGCTCTAAATTCTACACGGTGGTAAATGATGCGCTGGAGAGAAACCGGTGGAGGCGGATCATCCGCTCCAGGTGCAACTCCGAAGCTGACCACGATCCTCAGACAAGAGGGACCGACTACAGGGAGAGAGGTTGGAAATGAAAAAAATTTTGCTCTGTTTTCACGCAAAGTTTATTTAAAGGTGTAAAATTTATGACATCATGTCGAAAAAATGATATCGGTCAAATGACCATCTCCTGAGTGGATGCACATTTGTGCTCGTTTTACGGCATTTTGAATTGTTGCTAGCAAAACATCCTCCAAATTGGTGATTTCTTCTTCAATGGTGGCTGTTGTGGTAGATGCGAGATTTCAAAAAGACCAAAAGAAAAAATCTGGCGCCGTTAGATCTCGGCTGGCCAGTTCAAATCGCCAAAACGAGAAATTACACGGCCCAGAAATTGGTGTTTCAAAATCTCTATCGCTGCCTCAGCTGTGTGTGTGCGTGTGTCTGTATCGCTCCATTGCATTGTCAACTAATTCTCTATCTGTCTACTGCAACATAATAAATCAAATAGCAATAACATGACACCATTTGCAAAAATTATGGCACATTCACATTATGACATTACCTGTCATAGTTAGTGAAATTTTATAATCGAACAATAGTTTCATCTGCATTGAAACACACCGACTTTAAATGCCACCAAATCAGTAACCCAAAACGATAAATACGAGACGCAAGTTTCGTTTGAACCCAAAAAACAGTTCCTAAAACAAGAGCAATCCTTAACCCGTGCATAGGCACACCGCTACGCCTCCCAAAAATCTAAAACCCAACCCGTTCCTACCGTGGTGAGGGTTACTATGGTCGTGTGCATGCTAGGAGCGTGGGGGTTATCAACCAGTCCAGACTTGCCCCAAAACATGCTGAATCTTTCTCATGATCATTAGTCACACTTTGGCCCAGTATTGGTGTGTAATAGCAGTAGCGGCTCTGATTTAACTTTAATTTTATACATTTTTCACCACCTCTTAACAAATTCCGATTATCATAGTTATCTGCCAGAGTTTTAAATAAAAATTCTGAAAAAAAAAAAACTATTTGGTAGATTATGTTGTCTCATGAATTTATGATAGCCTGGCCACGCTAACTCTGCAGAAATAATAAAATGGTGGGATTTGAAAATCTATAGACGGCAACACCGTAATAGGCAACAGCATACTACGTAAAAAGAATTTGATACCTACTCGTTTTTTTTTTTTTTTTGGTTCTAATTCTTCATTTATTCTATAAGTACTTGTAATAAATTTACTGTCTATAGTAGTTTCACAGAGAGTGATTACCGCATAACCACAAAGTTTGTTGTTGTTTTGCTTCACTATGTTGTAATTTGCCACGATCTTCTCGTAAACAACATGAACAGGCGTATGAGTGATCGAAAAACTGTTCTTAAATAAATAATCTACTATGCAAAATCAAAAGGCAAAATCATCAATATCAAAATCATTAAATCTACATAAATGTCAACTTTTAGTGTAAAAACTTTTTGGGGGTTGCCCATTAATTCCATGGCAGAGTTAGCGTGGCCAGACTAGTCATCGTTGTGAAACAGGACCATAATGTTATTAAAATGTGAGCAAGACCTAGTTATGTGGTAGCTTGAGAATCAATTGCAAAAAACAGACTGGTGGAATTTGTTTTTTTTTTCGCGTTGCTAAGTCTGCAATGAGCAAAATTAGTTCCACCAAGTATTTTAGTATTGTGCGACTAATTTAATTAGATATGTCATAGGTACCCTAAGAACTTCTAATTACCATGTAGCATCTTTATTTAGTTTTTTTGATAAAACGAAGCATCAACATGTTTTATGCTTTTAGTACCTATGTCCCTTTTCGATGCCTTAAAAATTTAAAGATAAAACCAAAAAGAACCATTTTATTAGCCATCTACACCCATTACACACCAACCATCCCCACCCACTTTGGTTAGTACACACGCACACTCAAGTGTTCCCCCGTCAGTGTGAACTGGACTTACTCCTATAAGTTAGGCCTTTAGCCTGGGCCCCGGGAGGCCTATACGGGCCCTAGACTGTGCCTCAACTGTGACAAGTGTTGCTGCAATAGGCCTGCGTTGACGGCCGCGTAGTTAAACCTCTGTGAGAAAGTTTACGGTGTTACCATCACCTACTACGTTTTTTTGGTAGTTTTTTGATGTTGGTTTATGTGGCAACACTACCAGTGTAAAGGTATTTCATACAAGCCATAGATAAAATGAATTAATTTATAGTATGTTAATATTTTTTTGACTTATAATAACATTTAACAATTACTTCAAAATCCAAGAACATTGAAATCAAAAGGTAGATTTATCGTTTATCTAAGTGTTGCCACAATAACCTTTAAATGTAATTCACCACCACCACTTAATAGCATGTTATATCATGTGTTTCAATGTATAATGTTGTCTACCTGCCACCTCAAATAATAATATTAATGCACATTACTCACTCACATCTTTAAGTAATAGATTGTAAGTGAAATAAAATCAAACTGGCTTTCTTAATCACCTTTGAGAGTAAGTTAGTAATAAAATATATTTAAAAATTATTATTGTTAAACAAAATCGATACTAAAAAAAAACTTGTACACTGCCGCGGGCAAATGTTGAAGGATAAAACTCAAAAATGTAAACAAAGAAATGTAATTGTCAAAGTCACTATTCAGGGGTAGTCAACATTTCCCTAGTCATTCTAATTATTTGATTTTGATTTTGAAAATGTAAAATACAAGAAGGAAAAACTCAGAGGGACACATTCAATCACGACAAACGTTGAGAAACCGACAGACAGTTTATTACTTTCCTCTATGCCGAATGACCAAAACAAAATGGCGATCAGTAGGGACGCCCAAATTGAATCGATTATTATGTTAACGCAATATTATTTATAATTCTTTTAATCGATTCTCTTGAAGAAGAATAAACATTTTATAAATAGAAAATAATAAATGAACGTCCAAATGTTTAGAGCTCCTGCCTTATTGCCAGTGTCATAAAAATAATTTGCTCCATTGTATTTCAAACAGTTTCATTTTATTATTGGATAGCAGTTTACGTCACTTTAAAGCTAAAAACTGTGTGCAATATTATACTTTACCTGTTTATGATATGCCTACAATTTTAATATTTCGACAAACTACACAATTGAGGTTATTATTTTAAATTGGCAACACCTTTGTTTACATTTTTTATCTTGAATTTCATTTCCGAGTTTAACGTCTGACATATGTGCCTGACGTAGCAGCTAACGGGTTAAATAGGTTAAAATTATTTACAATAAAACCAGAAAAACGTAATCTAATTATAATAATTATTTGCATTTATTAACACAAAAAAGCAACTTAACTAAAGGTGATTAAGAAAACTCAAAAGTAAAAAATAAATAAAACAAAATTAGTGGAAAATTTGAGTACATTATGTAGAAACAGTGGGTCACGGCTACTGTAGACAGAATGCATCAATATAAGCCTCAACACTTTGATTATTGCAGCGATTATACAATGGGGAAGAAAACTGTCAAATTAGTTCCGCGTAGATGGCGCTAAGTGTTTGTTATTTTCATTCAGGTTTTGTTACGTTTATTCAGCTTGCAATGAAGTTCCTCGCTGAAAACTTTGCCGCGAGATGGCGCTAAGTGTATTTTCTTGTCGCCGATGGGTCGCTTTGTCTTCAAGATGACTTTGACAAGTGACAAACATACAGCGCTCTCTTGCAGCGAAGATTACGGGAAACAACCCCATTGTTTTGAAGACAGCGTAATATTACAATATAACTTTATAATATTGCAACAGGGTTGTTTCCCAGAAGCTTC
This sequence comes from Cosmia pyralina, assembly GCA_946251885.1. Taxonomy (NCBI): domain Eukaryota; kingdom Metazoa; phylum Arthropoda; class Insecta; order Lepidoptera; family Noctuidae; genus Cosmia; species Cosmia pyralina. The sequence goes on from OX276354.1 coordinate 3,748,801, forward strand.
GCCGCTAGAGAGCGCTGTGTGTTTGTCACTTGTCAAATTCATCTTGAAGAAAAACGAGTAATCGGTAAAAAGAAAAACCACTTAACGCCATCTCGCGGCAAATTTTTCAGCATGGAACTCCATTGGCACCTGGATGAAAGTAACAAACAGCGCCATCTACACGGAACTAATTTGACAGTTTTCTTATACGCACTTGTATTTAGACGTAGAAGAACTTGACGAATGCGCATGTAACTTACATGCATTTGTGGGGTGAGCATGTACCTCTCGCGCATTTAACGGTCACGCTTTAATTTAGGCCAATTTGCAATTCTTTATTATTGCCACCAAAACGCAGCTTACGCCCAGGGCCCTATACGACAAAACTTTACAATTTCAATTTTACAAGTTTCAATTTACTTTGTAAGTCTTATAAGTGCGTGTACGCACGGCTACAGATAAAGCTATACATTTCCAGTATAAGCTGATCTCGCTTTGTATAGGATTTCCTTACAATGAGAGGTCAGTGTAAACTGGAAATACATAGCTTGATGTGTAGCCGTGTGTACTACAAAACTCTAAGCCACACAATTGTAACGGAAAATCCTTAGAAGAAATATAAAATAAAAATGTAAATTGCAGTGACAAGTCTACAACATTGTAACTCATATATATTTGTAATTTCTCTGTTATGCAATTTTCTAGCCATTTTGTAGAATTGTAGACTTGTAAGTTTTGTTGTATAGGGCCGTGTTCTTTCTAAATCGGCCGTATTATTTTTTTGCTACCCCTATGAATTTTCTTGAAATACCCATACCCTCTCATAAATTCATGATCACAAGAATTATACAAAACGTTTTTTATATTATTGTATCTACTTCGCGGACAGTGACCCTGTTAACTTGCTGTAATCAAAGTGTATTTGGCTTTGAACTCTACGACAAAGTACTGTCCATTCACCTGGAAGCGTTATGTAGAGCCATCGAAGCGAATCTAACAATGAATGCAACATCGAGTTTCAAGGAGACGAGCGCTGTTTAGTGCACGTACTGTTAGGTATATGTTTATATACAAGAGACGAGACGGTATCTTGTACAGTAGCAAATATTCTGGAACATGTACACGTATTTAAATGGTGTAATACACCTTGCTTTTCTTTTAATAGTTTAACAATGATATTAGCATCGTATGTTACAAAAAACCGGCCATGTGCGAGTCGAACTCGAACACGAAGAGTTCCGAACACATATTTAACACTACTTACATATTTAAAAAAAAACACGTTTCTTGTATGATAAAGTTAAAATTTTTTTAACTTTATTTTATTCTTATTACCTGTAGTTATAGCGGCAATAGAAATATACAATCTGTGAAAATTTCAACTGTCTAGTTAAGGTTCATGAGATACAGCCTGCTGACAGACAGACAATAGAGGCTTAGTGGTGGATTGGGTTCCGTTTGGCACCTTTCGGGTACGAAACCCTAACAGTCGTTTTCTCTTTCGAATACTCTCAATTAACACTACAAACTTGGTTATTGTCAAAATGAATGCTGTCACGATTCCGAAAGCGTGATTCAATAAAGCCGATTACTGATTCGTTAATTATTTGCCAAAAGATTTATTCTGTCAAATTTTTGAGATTCATAATAGCATTTGGAAAAGTAGCATTTCGTTGTGATCAATTCTCCCAAAATGCCAATAAAAGTATATTACAAATACACTTTCCGAAGTACCAGCAAAAATATCTGCGACCGAATTCCATATTGATTTTAAAGATTTTAATGAATTTAAAGATTTTTTTTTTAAAGGCCTTACTGTCCCACTGCTGGGCAAACGTCTCCCTACTCTCTTTCCACCTCTCTGTCCAGAGCTGCCAAGGCCCAATCTTTATTGAAGGAGTCCAGCTCATTTAAAGATGACTTCGATTTAACTTTAAATTTATTTTACAATTTGATTTTATGAAGATCATCACACACATCATCAGCACATCAGGTTATACCAAACTGTCAAATTTCTCCAAATGATTTTAAACCTTAAAACGTTGATGGTTAAGTTCAAAATCGAATGAGAAAATTTGAGAGTTTGTAGTAACTTGACCTTCTGCTGTGTGCACTTCAGTTAATTATTTTAGTTATAATAGTATCATTGTGGCTTATATTTTAATCTTTGGTTACTAACATAATTTTTAAGTATACCTTCTATGAAATATGTATCACTGTGTCTGACTTAAATAAATACATTTAAAAAAATACACTCCTAAACAGCGCTCAACCCCCCACTACAAATCTCCCATCCACGCCACAATAGTCCATACACGTCCACACACAAGGTCGACAGTCGCGTACCTGTTGTTTCTTCTGCATAATCTTGGTTTTGTTAGGGTCGACGTGCTCTGCCTGCTGCGCTGCTAGCTCCAGTCTGCGACGTTGTTCGTTTTCACCGTCTGCTTGCTGCAACGGTAAGTAGATACGTTAGTTTTGAGAAGTTGGTAGATAGAATACTCAAGTTTATGTAGTGCCTATTACTTTCCATATTACTTGCATCTTGTACAGTTGTCTTTTATATCTTCGTCAGTTAGTTTTTGGATATACAACGTGTCGTTTTGCATCCTCGTCAAATTTCAGGGTGTGATACAGAACATAAAACCGAACAACTTTCTCCATTGGGCCAACATCGTAATCGCGAAAAAATTTTTAACTGACCCATAGAAAACTTCAATACTTACTCGACGGAAATGTATGGGACGGCTGATTATTTTTTCACGATTACGATGTTGGTGCCATAGAAAAAGTTGTTCCGTTTGATGGTCTTTACCACACCCATAAAATAATTTGACGAGGATGCAAAACGACACGTTGTATAAAGATTTTTTTTAGTTTTTAAATTCTTTCAAAATCTAAAGTCATTTATTTCACGTAGGCCATTTAAAGCCACTTTTGAATGTCAACATTTACAAGAAAATAGAATTGATCCTAAATCTAAAAGGATGTTTCGTATGGAGAACAATAGCCAAGAAACTCCACTCCTTTATCAAGTCAGGATACATAATACATTCTGACGCTACGGCACTCGGTGATTAGTTGACTATTGTATAGAAAACCTTTTGTAATTACATGATAACAAGGATCAAAATAGCATGCATCTTTGACCAATGTCGAGTTGACATCAACCTAAAATATTTTTTAATGGCTCGAAAATTTGTTCAAATGTTAATATTGACGCAACTTGACCTTATAAGCACTACTAGGTGACATTCCTAGGTGTAATTCTATACTAATCTATAGCTATCTATACTAATAATAAAATTGAAAAGTTTGTTTGTTTGAACGCGCTAATCTCTGAAACTACCAGTCGGAATTGAAAAATATTTCGCATCTGATAGCCCAATTCTTGAGGAAGATTATATGCTACAAACGAAGTAATAGTGCTGACGGGTGATGCGATGCGACGGGGTGGTCAGGGTAGCAAGAAATTTCACGCGGACGGCGACGTAGCAGACAGAAACTAGTTAAGTTATGAATATAATGTTGTGTTACCTTGAACGCCCTCGTGAACCTGACGAGTAGCGAGAAGAAAGCGTTGGCATCGCAGCCGCGCGGAGCCTCGCCGAAGTACTCCACGCACGACGCGAACGAGTCCTGGCCACGCAACAATATGTTATATTACACAAGACATCATAAATACTCAATACAAACCTACATAAACTAACGCCTCTTTCCCGTGAACCGTAGGCAGAAACGCAACGACGAAACTGTATCAATATAATACATTTTATTGTTCAACTAGGACTTCGACAAAAAAAAAAAACTCGGGAAAATTCGACGCAGACATCACGCTTGATAAATGCTTGATGTCTGCGTCGAATTTTATACTTTATGTCAATATTAATACAGTCTCAGTGTCTATAGGAGAGACTTCATAATTATATGAATCAGGCTTTTTAAGAAAAATCGGGAAGAAATCTTCGGAATATCCTGAGTATTCTGCACTTTCCACCTTTTGCAAGCCTAATGTCTGTTCCACGGCGGGAAAAAGAATGGCTTTTCATCCATCTTTTCACCAGATATCTAGAAGAAGATAAATCCTCCTTAAAATGACTTTTCAGTACCTGTGCATGTTTAGTCTCAGTCCGCAGCCGCCTCAGTTTATCGGCCGCGTTGGCTAGGAAGTCCCTCAGGACATGCGGGGAAGCTCTCAGCCCATCCCTGGCTTCTGCTTCTCGTCTCACAGCCTCCATACCTCTCTCTAACTCACACACGTCGCCTGCTACGTTCTCTAGGGATACTAGACGTAAGATAAAGAAAATGGTTTAGTTTTGAAGCTTTTGTAATGAACAATAAGGGTTAAATTCGAATGCAGTGCCCAGAAAATGGGCTTTCTAGTAATACCACAGAATAATAATGTACAATAATACATCTTCACAGAAAACGGCCGAAACAACGCGCTTCGAAATCCTGTGTATACCAGTATGCAACACTTCGAGTGCGCGGCAGTTACGCACGGACGGACGCGTTCTTATCTACCGAGCGGCCGTAGGTAATTAATTCAAGGTCACTGCCCAGATAAACTACTGTAGCTTTATTATACTGTGGTAATATATACTTCTACTTCGAGTCACACTATTAATAATTGCACTAGAGTGAAACAAGCAGTATTCACCGTTTGAAAAGTGTCCTATGGAAGCCAACAAAGAACAACTTTTATTCTTTTCTAAAAGGACTAAAGCGGAACATAAAAACTTTTTTACAAAAAAATACAACCAACTTCCAAAGACAACACTACAAAGTGAAAAATAACTTTAATTTCGGCAGTCGGTGTCTAGTTAAATGTATTTCAGTTTCTTGCCACCGACTTCCGAAATTAACGTTATTTTTCACTTTGTAGTGTTGTTTTTGGAAGTCGGTTGAATTTTTTTGTAAAAAAGTTTTTATTTTTCACTTTTTAGTTGTGTACCTACCCCACACAAATTCTAATACCACTATCTGCAAAACAAACTAGAACATCATCCATATAAAAAACTTTCTTACAAAAAAATACAACCGACTTCCAAAAACAACACTACAAAGTGAAAAATAACTTTAATTTCGGAAGTCGGTGTCTAGTTAAATGTATTTTCGTTTTTTGCCACCGACTTCCCAAATTAAAGTTATTTTTCACTTTGTAGTGTTGTTTTTGGAAGTCGGTTGTATTTTTTTGTAAGAAAGTTTTTATTTTTCCCTTTTTAGTTGTGTACCTACCTCACACAAATTGTAATACCACTACCTGCAAAACAAACTAGAACATCATCCATATAAAAGTGAGGAAAAAATACGTATTATTGAAGCTAACTCAAAAACTACCGAAGCAAAGTTAATCAATTGTATATGGGACCAACTGTGATGTATACCCTCTCGAATAAAACAAAAAAAAAATCCAAATCGGTTCAGCCATCTTCGAGTAATCGGGGAACATACATATAAAAAAAAAAAAAAAAAAAAAAAAAAGGTTCCGACGAATTGAGAACCTTCTCCTTTTTGAAGTCGGTTAAAAGTAAGTTTTTTTTTACACACATGAGCATTACTTATACAAAAAAAAAATCTTTTGAAATAGTGTATTAAAAATTAGCTCATTCCTTTAGTTTGCTGTATGTCATTACGTCCCAGAATTCAATCGTTATTACCGACACTATCGAATGGTGTATTGGTTCGATTCCTGCCCAGAAATATTGCTTTTCCAAAAATCTAATGATGTAGTTTTAGTTTTCATCAAAATCGAGCCCCAGACTCCTTTGAGTACTTTTCGCTATTACTTATAGTTTCGGATTTGGCCATCCACGCCCACTCGAAAAATTCACTGTATATGTTACCGGCCAAACCCGATTTCAGGCCAAACAGTTTGTGCCAAACCGGTTTATCAGACGCGTGATATGTCGCAGCCAACTAGCTTAGCCGTTTAGTTAACAGCCTACCCTTTGGAAGTAGTGCTCGCCGGCCGCTACCGTGGCACCGCTAGTTTGGCTCGCTCCGCTGGCGCGCGGTTGGTCACAGTTCTAACCTAACCCATTTAGTCGGGGTGCTCCAGCTTAGTTTAAAACCGGTTTGGCCTAGGACAAACTAGTTTGGCCGGTAACATATACACGCATATCATGATATTCACCAAATCAGATCAGATACATAAATACATCAAAATAAAACTCACCTTGTGCAGCCTTATCAATGTACATCAGCTCCGTATCGAAATTCATCAACTCGGGGAAGTTCTGTCTTATCGTGGCCACGATATAATGCAGCAGCGATATTCTCTTATCAGTTGACTTGGTATCCATAAGGGTGTCTAAAGACTGCAGTTTAAAACCGTACGCGGGCCCTCTCTTACTGCTGTTCAAGTAGTTACCGAACGCAAGAATAATTTCCAAAACATTGCGTAGTTTTGTTGAGGACTTGACTGAGGAAGACCCGGATATAATGGCATGGATTTGAGGAGTAATTAAGTGTATGTTGTCGAAGAAATTCCCCATGTAACTCATGATTGAAAGCTTCGCTGATATTCGTTCTACTTTGGCTAATTGCATTAGGAATTTGTCTTCTTCTGTGAGTTGGTTTATTGGCTTCTTCTCTGCGACGTATTCTTTGTAGGCCTTTTGTTCGGCCTCTGTCGGCACCATTCGTTGAAGGATCTCGACGCTTTCTAAAGGTAATTGTTTGAGATCTAAGCTGTTTATTGCTGTCATTACTTTTTCTACTGGTGTGTCGAGTTTTCTTCTTGATATTGCTGTAAGAGAATATTTTGTTTAAAGTTTAATCTTTTATGCAAATATTATGGGTAAAACTTGTTTGCAAAGGTATTATTATCTGGAAATAAGGAAGTGATTTTTTTGGAGCGAAGTTCTTTGCGGCTTGTGGTAGGAGTAAACTGGCAGAAATTGTGACGTAAACAAAAAGCGTCAAGCTGCCAGTTTCAAGTGTCAAAAGTTTTTTTTTTTAATACAGAGCCATCTAGTATAAGATTTTAGAAGCTAAAACTCTACTACTAGATGGCTCTGTTAATCAAGCTGCCTAGCCTTTTCCCAACTATGTTGAGGTCGGCTTCCAGTCTAACCGGATGCAGCTGAATACCAGTATTTTACATGGAGCTACTACCTACCTAACCTCCACAACCCAGTAATTCGGTAATACGATACCACTTGGTAAGACTGGTTGTCAGACTTTCGGGCTTGTAACGACTGTCAAAGATCCACGAATGACAACCGGGACCAACGGCTTAACGTGCTTTCCGAGAAACGCAGGAGTCTTGGTATGTAAAGATGGTCACCCATCCACGGTTCAACCCCGGCAAGCGTAGCTTAACCTGTTGAATTGACCCGTGCGGCTGTTATTACTTAGCCACGAGCTTCTAGATGGCTCTGTATTATACATAATACACAGCGAAAGGAACTTTGTTCCAATCAAGTGTCCCACGACACATCCCGACTTTTTTAAATGACTGGTAGAAAGCTACGCTATTCTCGAGTGTTATAGAACTTTTTATGCCAGAAAAATGTACGGTTTGTATTAGAACCGTTGGGCTCTGCTAGTGCGATGTAATTATAGTTGTTGGCAACACCAACAAAACAACATGCAATTAAAGCAGTAGATATTTAATTTTTAAGTTTGGTAACATTTAGCCTTATTATTTTTAATTAGATTAAGTTCATTTCGTTTCGCTCAATGTACCGGTTCTCTCTCGAAATGGGTTGTCTGTGATACAGACGTGCTTTTCTTGTCTTCAATAAACGTCTAAAAGTGAGAAAATTTGTTTAAATGCTGCCATTAAGCCTCTGCCCAATATCTCCAACACGGAAGAATTATCCTACAGTCCATGATTTCTATAATAGTATCGTCTTTAGGGGATTTGTCATGACTCCATGTTACATTTATAGGCTCTGCAAATTGTAATTGAAATAACTGAAACCTATTAAGGGGTATTTGTACTCATCATGGTGAACAACTTTTACTAAAGGATCAAACCTGAAATCGCGAAAAAAAAATCTGCTGTTCCCTACATTTTGTCAAGTTCTTCGAACATATAGTTTGTCAACATAAATGTGTCTAGCTGTGCGTAACTTACCTATGTTCCTGAGCCGTGTGTGTTCCAACAGCGACACGGTGTCGGGTTTGCGGAAGCGCTTGCTTGGGAAGGAGGATAGTGTGTCAGTGTCTGTGTCTAGCTGTGGACACGCGCCACCAATGCGGAATTTCTCTTCGAACTCTGTGAAGTTTATCCTCCGTCGAGGTCGCTCTTCATCGAGCTCGTTGAAGATTGTTCCTCGGACCTGAAAAAGGAGAATGTTTTAGTGACATTTTCGATTTTCTTTGAGTAATATTTAAAGTTGCTTGGAATGGGGTTTTCTCCCGGAAGCTTCGCAGCAAGAAAGTGTTGTGTTTATCACTTATCAAAGTAATTTGAAGACAAAGCGACCAATCGGCAATAAGAAAAACACTTAGCGCCATCTAGCGGCAAAGTTTTTAACAAGGTACTTGAATGGAAGCCATTGACTACTGAATTAGAGCAATAAACACTTAGCGCCATCTATAGTGCCACAAACTTATCTGACCTGGTAATGGCGGCGATGTCGGTGAACAAAATATAATTTTAAATAGGTACATTTATAGAGAAACTGAATCTATTTAAAATTATATTTATAGTTCAGAATCGTACCACGCACATCTATCAACAATTTGCCCAAAAAACATTTTAAGAATGTAAACCATTTTATTTAATAACATACTTTTGTCTAAAAAAGTAATGATTTGACTACCCATTTGTATCAGCGTCCTTAAGGCTCAATTTACATTGCCGCGGAACGGAATGGCAGCAATTTTTTTTGTACAAAGCATAATTAACTTTATGTCAATAGTTACATACAAACTAGATACGAACCAAATAACAGGTCGCGCATTGTCGGTAATTCCCGCGATTTCAAACTCGTATCTAGTTTGTACACACGGCTACATATCAAGCTATACAATTGCAGTATAAGCTGACCTCGCATTGTACGGAAATCCTATTGATACGACATTACCTTATACTGGAAATTTATAGCTTGATATGTAGCTGAGTGTACGTTACACAATCGACATAAGGTTCATTTTGCTATGTACCATTGGCAAACTTTCCGGTGAACCACTTTTCGACCTTATTACCCAACTAACAAATTAATGTTTTATAATAGTCAAGATAACGTTTTACATTTTCATTTACGTTTTTAAGATTGGTCGCAAAAACGTACATATAAACGTCTAAAAAACGCGAAAAGGGCCCAAATTATACATTAATATCGTTTAGTAGGTATATAGAAGTCAGCCAATGACCGTTGAACGTTACATAAAAGTTAAATAAAAGTACAAAGACCGACTTTTTGGTCCAATACTTGTTGTGATGAGACCCTTATGTGACCGCGTATGTCACATTGCAGTTGTAATGACGTTGTACAGTGTCAAACAATACGAATCAACGACAGCTGTTTTGATTCGCGTGTTTAATATTGTGCGTGTATGAAAGAATAAGAGAAAAAGTAAATGAAGTTAATTTCCATGATTTCAAAATACTATTATTGTATCTACATTATTTAAGTTAGTGTGATATAATACTAATTGTGATGGGTATTTCTTCAGGGAACTTTAGTTTTATGACAATGTATATATGTGTTGTTGTCAAGTTTTTAATGCCCTCCTCTATTTCTTTGTAATTTAAGGGTTTTAGTTAATTATTCAAGATATGTTTTCATAATAAAGCTCCAACCATCTTGTCTAAGTTATATGGCGACCTCTATAATACACTAATATAACAAAAAGGTCGCATATACTTTTCCTTGAGACCATGACGCCCCGGCCATTTTCAGCTGACTTTAGATTTCTCTCATCATTACTTACTTTTTAATTTAAATGACAAAATAAAATAGAAATGGTTTAATTAAAGTGTGGGTTTGACCTATAGATGATTTAAAAGTCTACTTAAAATTATGTACTACCGTTGAAATTCAACATTTTAGTCTCATGCAAGTCTTAATTAGTCTTCATATGACTAAAACAGTTTTGTAATATATAAAGGTCCTGCACAAACTTTTATGCGTTGTTTTAGTTATATAAAAGTTAAACGGCTGACACCATTATAAAATATGACGTCGTATAAGTTAGTCTTGAAAACGTTTACTCAACATGTGCACTGACACCATTGTACGACGTCGTATAAGTTAGTCCTGAAAACGTTTACTGAACATATACACTGCTTCCATTATACGACGTCGTATAAGTTAGTCCTGAAAACGTTTACTCAACTTTATAATAAGACATTAAAGTCAGGTGACTGAAACATCGTAAGATGAACGTCTATTTAACGTAATAGTAAACTAAATACCGATATATAACCGTTTTATAACATGAAGTCATATAAGACTGGAATTATACGACGTTTTTGCTAGTTGGGTACTAACGCAATAAGGTTGAAAAGTGGTTCACCGGAAAAATTGCTGATGGTACATCATCTCGCTTCCATACCGTTCCGCGGTAAAGTAAATTGAGCCTAATATTTAGATGTAGTAATTGACGTTGATATGAAGAACAGACTATTTAGTTGAGGAGACTCACCTGATTAGGCTTGAGCGCGATCCAATTGAGCGTTGGCAGCTTATACTTAGTATCCACCTTCCTCTTTATAGTCATAGCGTCCGTGTGCATCGGGGGCGCCATGAGACCTGGAGCTGGGGGCGCCGGGGGCGGGGGCGCGGTGGCGGAGAGAGGAGGGGGCGGCGGCGGCGGCGGGCACGGCGCGGGCGGGGGCGGCGCGGGCGCAGGCGGAGCGGGAGGTGGCGGCGGGGGCGGGGACTTGAATGTGGGCGTGTCGCCGTTCGGTAAGGGAGAGGGTGGAAGGTGACCGTTCGCTGTGCCGTTACACAGCGCGTGTGTTGATATAGCACCCACTAGAAAGTAAAATTGACAGTAAATAAATGAATTTAAAGGAAAATTGTGTGTATGGGCTATTAAAAATAATACAACATCTAACATTTTGAGGCCTAAACATATAGATGTAACCGTGAGAGCTGCGACACAGGCCTCCTCTCTATGAGAGGAAGTGGGCTGTAATCCACCACGCGGGCCTAGTGCGGGTTGGTAGATGTCACATGTCTTCGTATTTGTGGTTATAGGACATGCCGGTTTCCTCACGATGTTTTCCAGAGGTTGAGACTTAACCTCTTTTCCCATGGTGGTAGGCAAAAACTTCAGAACGCCACCTGCTACAATCCTTGTACTCCTTTTGCCTCGTTTACGTTCATACATCAGAAGCCTTAGTGCGAGTTTTTATACTTACTCGATTACGTTAATGTAAACTTCAATTTGTACTGAAACTGAATAAGCGCCGTCTGGTGAATATAATGGGAAACACAATTACTCCGTAGAAATTGAAGTAAACGTTAACGTAAACGCGATCGAGTAAGTATAAAAATTCGCACTAAGGGCACTGGTCATTTAATACGCCGGTTGCGAGTATCCACCTGACCTTTCTGAAGAACATCACCAATAATGTCGGGTCAGTTGTCCTTATGAACAAGACTTAATTTTCAACATTCAGATTAAAAAAAATAATTTTATTAAAACATGGATGATTTCTTTAATTTCATATGCTTGAGCTTGGTTTATTTTATCAATTTATTTATGCATCTTACATCTATTGGGGCTAGATGGCGTTGTGTGATATGTCCAAACATATTTATTTATTATTATTTATTTATTATTTATCTATTATTACCTAGAGAGTGTTGCCAGGTAAATCATTGAACAGTAAGAACTAATGATGAGGTACTTACTGGAGGCTCCTCGGGGCAGTGATTTGGTGAGGGACTCCAGTTCCTGCACCTTGGACTCTAACATCGACTGACGGTTGCGCGAGTCCTGTTGCGCGCGGCGTAGCGTCGACACCTGGGGACAAACCAACAAACATGTTAAAAAGCGTACTAATACGTACTCCGCCAAGTCGGTTCATCTATTAAGGATTTAATTATTTTGTTACTAAAAATTAGAGTTTTCAAAATCAAAACATGTTTTAAAACTAGCTTTTGCCCGCGTGGATGTCGGAAAATATCCCACGGGAAATCCTTTTGTATTCCTTGTTTACATTATAAAGCAAAAAAAAAAACACCAAAATCTGTGCAAAATTTCAGCTTTCTAGGTCCAAAGGCTGGGCGTTGATGAGTCAGTCAGTCAATCAGTCAGGACTTCTCTTTTTATTTATATAGATCTGCACACAAAAGATACTTTTGAACTTCAAAATTTACAAAAAAAAAAAAATTGAATTGGTTCAAGGCGCCCTTTCCAAAAGACAGTTTCGTATGGAGAAGAATGGGCAAGAAACTCCACCGCATATAAATAAGAGTATGTTGTCTTACCTCCTCAACAACTTGTCTTCTAGCTTCTGCTAACTGGTCTCGCTCTGCTCTCACCGCAGCCAATTCCGACTCCAACGTTGCTAGCTTCGCTATCGCTTCTCTTTCTAACGCCGCCATTCGTTCGTGTGCCTGTAATGGTGAGGTAAAGAAAACTATATTAAAAATAAAAAAGAAAAGAAATAAAATTTCGTATAGGAACGGAACTCTTATGAACGCGTTCAAAATTGCGCTTGCGCTTGTACAACATGTCCCAGAATTAAGGGCACAACCATTTAAGGGGTCATTACAATTAACAACTTTTACTATGGGACCAAACCTGAAACAGCAAAAAAATCTTCTGTTCCGTACATTTATCTACATCAAACTCGTCTAAATGTAGGGAGCAGCTGATATTTTTTTCACGATTTCAAGTTTGGTCCCAAAGTGAAAGTTGAAATAATGTTGAGTACAATGATCCAAGAGGGTTTGCCCTTAATTCTGGGACATGTTGTAGTCTCGCAAGCGCTACTGCTGAAGCATGAGGTCCTGGGTTCGATTCCCAGCTCGGGCAAAGTGTTAATGGGTTTTCTCCATTTAGAATTAGTCAGTAGCAGCTCGGAGTCTGGATTTGTGCCCGGTTGATGGCAATAGGTTGGCCTCTATTACATGGGACTTAAATGTGGGTGTACTGTAGCTACTCCTTTGCCTAACCCTTTGAGGATTACAGGCGTAATGTTATCTGTCTATAAGAAAGCCAATGTCAAGTGAGAAGTAAACTTACATGTCCCAACTCATCCTCGAGTTCATTGACCTTCTCCAGGGCGGCAGTCTTGGTCTCACTGTCCTCCATCAACGCGGCCACGTCGAACACGTTATCCAAGTACGCTGAGATTTGAACCTGAAACCATTTTAAAATGTTTTAGCGAATAAACAATTGGCTGTGGTTTCTTGAAGTTTCTTCTATGGAGAACATATGTACCTATAGCTTTATTACAGACATTGAAAAACAACGTTCGTGCCAGACGTGGTTATAAAACGTGAGAACTAGACCACATAAGACTTAGTAAAGAGTACTTCAAATGCCCATTCATTATATTCTCCATCATTCACTCAAGTTTCATCGCCATCATTCGTATAGGCTCGTGAAGGCGCTTATACAAGAAAGGTGAAGGGAGTGGGTACCGGCTGTCTTCAATACTTCAATACTCAATAATATATTATGTGATCATTGTGGACCCTGTCCGTGCACAGCAAAATAGTAGGAGAAAGGAAGCTTTGAAAAACCTCCACTACACCTCCTCCCCACTCCTCCTCACTGAGCTTCACTTCGATACATTAAGAAAGATAACCCAATTCAGTATGTTTATTTTGTTACTTTTATTTATGCTCCTTCTTAACTGTATTTCCTGTGCATGTCCCAAATAAAATATTTTTCTTTCTTTCTGTCAGTTCCTGATTTCCTCCCCTAAGTGACAGAAGAAAAGAAGTCTACTCAACTGTAAGTCATAACTTTCTTGTCTTTGGTAGACGATTACCTATAAGTCATCACTTTGGTAGACTGTTTACCTGTAAGTCATCATTTTGGCAGAATGTTTACCTGTAAGTCATCACTCTCACACAGCCGTAGCCTCTCCAGATAATCATCTAACTTAAGCGCTGTGAACTCGTACTGCAGGTGCACCCTGAAATTCATGTCCTCCACTGAATGAACTATAATGTTCACGAACTGCATGCACGCCACCTGTTGGACGAAAAGTAATATTCATGTGGGTGTGGCACTGTTATACATATTATTATAATGTATTATTAATCTGAAAGATAACAGTAAAACTATAATAAAAACCGTTTTTGCGCTGTCTCAGCGCAACTCTGCAACATCTTCATCTAATCTTACTTTTTTTTTTATCTATGACATTGTTTTTATGTATCAAAGCAAAATGAGACACTATTTTGCTAACTAATGAAGTACTTAATGATTTACTAATGTACAGTCAATCGAACTGCAGTGGTAGCATTTGAACTACGGAAACCACCCTTACGGCTACGACATAAAGGCATTATCGATGTCAAATTGCTACCATGGCCATATGGCCACTTCGAATATAGAATTTTATCATAATGATAATAAAAATTTAATCTTGACATGCTAATGAGAAGTCATTAAAAGTTTTTATGAACTCACCATAAACTCAATATGAAAATTATCATAATTCATAAAGTACTCCATGAGCGTGTGAAACCGCCTGGGTTCGCCGACCACCTCCTTGAAGTTGTCGAAGGCTGACAGGATGATCTGATGGCCGCCCTTCACCAGGCATATGGCCGCCAGGAGTTCGAGGACTAAAGCCTTGGTACGGAGGGAGTGATGGACTAGCGAGAGAGCTATGCTGTTGATCGCTTCACGATGCTGGATCACCATGTTGAAGCCATACTGGAAGAGAAGAAAATGTAAAAGATAAAAGACTGTTTGTTTTCTCAATTTGACCGTGTATATGTTTTTTTTAATGTGTGTTCGCGGATAACTTCGTCGTTTATGATTATTTTTTTGTTGGAAATGAGATATCCCAACGGTGGTATCATGATAAGGAAACCAGGATCTGATGATGGCATTCCAGAGAAATCACCAATCAGAGTTCCAGTTCTCCTGGTTCCTTACTGGGAGAACTCCTCAACAATTAACGTCCTTGTATCGGGAAAAGCAATATTTTGTAAAAGGTGATGAGTAGTTGACATTAGGCTATTGTAACTTAGATGAATTACAGACTGACCCACTAAAAAGTGAAAAATAAAAAACTTTTTTACAAAAAAAAACAACCGACTTCCAAAAAAATACTACAAAGTGAAAAATAACTTTAATTTTGGAAGTTGTGGCAAAAAGCTAAAATACAGATCCAAAGACACCGACTTCCGAAATTAAAGTTATTTTTCACTTTGTAGTATTTTTTTGGAAGTCGGTTGTTTTTCTTTGTAAAAAAAGTTTTTTATCATAATAGTTATTCTTCTAATGGAACCAGCACCCCAATTACGTCTCTCAGCTGCTTCATTTTGGCTTAAAACATTGCTTAGGAAGCAATGTTTAAAAAATCCTCAAATTTCGTTAATTTGATACTTTAGCACATTTTTAATGGCTAAAAAAATGTGCTGAAGAACTGGATAATATCTTGATAAATGATATTTATTTCTTTAAATTCCAAGAAAACACTTACACGTCAAAAATAAATTCATGTACTAGATGAGTTTGGTGTTGCCTATCAAAACCAAATCAAATCATTTATTTGCCTGAATGTGGATAGTAGATGAGGTGATACATAATTACAATCAAGGTCTTTAAACCATATCCTACCTTAAGGACGCTGTTACAAATGGGTAGTCAAATCATTACGTTTTTACACAAAAGTATGTTTAATAAATAAAATGCTTTACATTCTTATAATGTTTCTTGGCCAAATTGTTGAAACATGTGCATGGTACGATTCTGAACTGTAAATATAATTTTAATTATGTACATTTTCTCAATAAATGTACTGAAGTAAAAATTTTCACTCCGGTACATTTATTGAGAAACTGTACCTACCTAAAATAAAATTTATGGTTCAGAATCGTACCATGCACATCTCTATCAACAATTTGGGCAAAAAATATTTTAAGAATGTAAAGCTTTTTATTTAATAAACATACTTTTGTGTAAAAAAGTAATGATTTCACTACCCATTTATAACAGCGTCCTTAATAGGTGTGCAAATATCCGACTATCTACTCTGACAAGAAACAAACTCACGCTTGATTCAAGACTCAAAAGGCCAAACGAATCCTGGTCTCTATCCCATCTAACACTTCCATACCTTGTTATTCATGATAGCCCGCATGCACATGATGCACACGTGTATATCATCGGTGGAAGCTCCCATATTCAGCCTGGCCGCATGCCTGGTCCTTCTCCTGGCCACTGCTGGACTTGCGGCACCCTCACACTCGACTTCAGCACTGCGAGCTCGTCGCCTCCAAGATGCTGACATTGTGGACCCAGTTTCTGTTGGCCCGCTGCATTCTGATGTTGTGGTGTTTACTGGTGATAAGGAGATCAATGGATGAGTTAAAGTACTGCCTGTTGATGACGAGATAGGGAAGTGATTTGGGGTACAGTCAAATATGCATTATCTAAAAGTTTACTATTTAAAGGCGTCGCTCGTTTGCCTGTCTTAGAACTAAAATAGTCAATCGCACGTTCATTGTAACAATTTGATTATGACATCACCTTAATTTCGAACAGTAAGAACGGTTTTGGTAGTTCAAATTTCACTACTGAATGAGGTTAACCGTACCTTGAGCAAAAACGAAAGCTCTCAAATTAAAAGATATATCTACAGGCGGTCCCTGTAAAGTTTACACACTGTTCCAGTCTCCTTAAAAAGGCCTAAAAACACTTATTTATTTATTTTAAATTTATTTTGAATAGAACGGCCGAAATCATGCATTCTTCTCACAAAAATTCAAACATTCTGACAGAATCATCTTCCATTCAGTCACAAACACATCAAGATCTGTGTTTGAGTTCAGGAGAGTGTTAACAACTTATGTTTGAACTCTGAAATGAAGTATAGTGACATAGCAATATAAGGTTATTCTTTGGGACTTATGTTGCCATGTTACGTAATAGGGATGATGACTAAATAGATTGTTAATAAAACATATTGGACACGTACTTTTTCTTTTTTACGTAATCAAAACATTACGCCGATACATTGAGTAAAATTGTGGCATGAAGTCGCGACACTCCTTGCTAGATTTTATACGTATGTAGTTTTATAGTTGTGACGTAACGAGCCCCCATTCCCTAACTTTAATGATTATTATCTAAGTATTTTTTTATTAATATGATAAAGCAAAAAATACGAATTTAATATGTTTTTATTATCTGACTGACGGACTAAATATATATTTTTTTTGCCCAGGCTTCATCCTTATTGTGCGATTAAGTGACGAATCTCTATCGACCAGCTCTCGTTAGTATCCTGACAGACAAAATCTGTGGCTACATAGCTAACCTTGGTTGATGCCATCGCTGGACTGGCTCCTGGCGAGCGCGATCCTCTGCTCGTGCCGCATCATGCTGAGCCGGAAGCTGAGGTAGTCGATCAGCACGTCCAGGCCTTGGTTCTGCTCGTTCAGGAACTCACGGACCCACCTGGAAACATTATAATTGCTTCATTACACAATTGAAAATAATGACGTTTGTGCATTTGATTAACTACTCAGAGCCTGTCGCACATATATGAGTGTAAAACGGGCACATAATAAAGCCGAAGTTTTTCAAAAATTCGATTTCGAAGGCAAAGGTTATACTTTTTTTTGGAACGAAGTTCTTTAACGCAGCTTGGGGTAGGAGTAAAGTGGTACTTAGAAATCGTCACGTAATGAAAAATCGTTATGCCTCTGTCCCTCTCTTTTAGAAAGAAACTGTGAATTTGGTCAAAATGAAAATTCAAGATGGCGGCTACGAAAATTATCAAATTTTATCACGGGTGTTGCTTTCAAGGTTTTCGAGGGTGCCAAAGTCGATAGTGACGTTAAAATGTAAATCCAAGATGACGGCTGCGAAAATTATGTTTTTGTTTTAAATCATACGTGAGAAGGAACTTCGTTCCTAACGGGGGGTCCCCGATCGAACACGTTTTTTTTTTTTGTAAGATTTTAGTATGGAATCGAATACATTCATATTTTACCCGTGCAAAATTGGAGCGGGCCGCTTGTTCGTTCAATGTTGTTACGAATACTTATGAACGAATTTATTCAGCCCCAGTTCTCCCTGTCAGGACGATATATGCGAGCCTATCCTTAAACGGTGCATAATTTCCTGGCTCCCGTCCAGACAGATATGGGAATGCACT
The DNA here is from genome assembly GCA_946251885.1 of Cosmia pyralina. Classification (NCBI taxonomy): domain Eukaryota; kingdom Metazoa; phylum Arthropoda; class Insecta; order Lepidoptera; family Noctuidae; genus Cosmia; species Cosmia pyralina. Next base: position 3,767,048 of record OX276354.1, read on the forward strand.
ATATTCCGAGACAGGAGTCGATAGGCGGTAAGTTACAAGCATGCTTGCAGTGGTTACGATAAAATTTCTGCTTCCAACATAGTTATAGTAGTTATGTCATACAGCTATGCTGTGTATGGACACAGCATAGCTTCTAACATAAACACAAGTTTCAAATATCAACTATTTGTTTAAAGGCTCCCGCAGACAGACGCGGCGCGGCGCGATTCTGGTAGAACAAGTTCCATAAAGTTTCATTTTTTCCATTTCCAAGTCAGTCTGCTGGAGCCTTCAGTCAGTTTTGTAATAGTAGTCAATTAATTATTTATCTTTTAAAATAAAATCCAAAAAGAAATACTCACTCTATGTGATTAGTTCGTAAAGATATCTCCAAGTCCCTGAGGACTTGCGTCGAGGTTGAGTCGCCGACCATTTTCCGTTTCTGAAATGAAGAAATATTTACATAACGTTATTCGAATTGAACCACTCTCAGTATTATCCGACATATTTTTGCCTACAAATAGCGTATTTAGTTTTAGTTCAATAGGCTGATTCGGCAAAAATATTCAATCGATATACAATTGCCTCTATGAAAGCCGTAAAATAATTCCTGATCGAGAATTCGAAGCCCATACTCAGCCCTTTAAGTTAGGTACATTTAAGATGCAATTATATGCCGATGGCCTTGAGTGGTTAGCATGCGTGTTCTGTGCTGAGCTCACGCAACGCGTCGTACAACCAGCCAGTAATAGGACTCGCCCATCAAGCGGCGCTGTCCCAAATTAGGCGCATTATTCATGTTACGGACGCCGAGCATAGTGTAAACCAAAAAGACTAAAAGTGAATTGTGCATATTAATTAATTAAGATATTATTTAGCTATTAATATACGTATTCAGGCTATGATAGAATAAGTTTGAAATTTTCGCACTAGGTGGCGCTACTAGTATGTTGTAGATTACGTTAGCTTAAGTACTAGCAGAACTTTACCTTATTGAGAACCGTTGCAGAAAATTGTAAATTTTAGCGTCATAATTAAGTTATTCTGTTATAGTTTTTTTGTATTTAAGTAGATTAAGTAAATACCTAGGTTAGAAAAATAAGATAAGTCATTGTAACCAAAGTTTATATAGAAAGAACTTAGTGTTTTGAGTTCCCATACATTTAGCATGTTAAACAATAAAGCGCCATGATTGGTTGGCGCATTTTTGCCAATTCTTGGAAATTCCCGAATTACTTCCAGGAATCGACAAAAATCGGGTATAAAAATAGGACGATTTCGCTGGTTGGGCACATTGAACCCGATGACCCTATCACCCTCCTCCAGGAAAGTAGTAGGGACACTAGCACAGTCCAACACAAACACAGATCTACATTCCGGCCTCGCCGCCGAGGCCCATCGCGTTTAAGACCATCTAACGTAAATGTAAATTCATGTCCCTTGATCGGTTTAATCGAGCCAGCTGGTGGCGTAGCTGAGCCTGTAGCTTTAAACTCCCCTGATAATAATAATTCCCCTAACTTGATCCAGCCTATTGCTTTGCCTTGTCTATCATTGGTCAATGACAACGACTCCCTAAGCCGAGGTCCGTACCCCACAGGGGGTGCCCTTAGTGCGCAGTCGTTTAGTTTATAATTTAGTTAGTATTTTATGCCCCTGGCTGGAGGCTTTTGAGCTCGCTTAAAGGCACCCACAGGAAAGTCCGGTTAAGTAGTCGAGACCTCTCATGGTCACACTACGAGATGCCATTCCAAAAAAAAAAAAAAAAAAAAAAAGCTGGTTGGGCACAGTGGGCCTCCAGCTCTACTAGAAGAATAAACTAGAAGACAGCAAGAAGTCTTTCACTACACCTACTACAGTCCACCATAATTCATTTATTATATAAAACAAAAGGTATTTTAATAAAACACGGTACTAAAAGATAAATAATTATGTTTAAAATGGTGAAAGTTTCATAAAAATACGCTTGATAGTTTTTGCGTGATTCTCAGTTTTTTATCCGATTTACACATAACCTTACAAATTAAATAATTTAAGGGCCTGTTTCACCACCTACGATTAAGTTCCTATTAACTTGCTAGGCAGATAATTTCATATACATTATGTTTAATTTTTGAATGTATTCGGTAAGAAGTGGCTATTCGGACATCGTGAAATAGGTCCTACGTAATATAAATACAAAGAGTATATAACTAAATACATGTAAAAATAAAAACGTTTAATAGTCTTTGCATAAAAAAATAATCTAAAATATTCAAAGATTATGGCTATTAAGAAAATACTCTAATTTAACATATATTTTTTCCAAATCATTAACACTCGTACTCGTTCAGACGTGATCTTCAGTATAAAATCAATAAAAGTCGGTTATCGTCGCCTTAATAAACAAAGCTCAAACAAACTGCGCAGATAACAACGCCTCCAGCTAATCACGAAGTTAACAACGCTAAACATCCGGAGAAAGTCGCAGATCATGCTCCTCCCCGTGCACCCTGAGACCTGACTGGAGATATGTTTGTATGTGTAGATCACGACTGCACGAGCTGCGGCTAACATCATGTGGAGCGAGAAAGGTCAGGTATGCACCATGCTGGTAAGGCAAAGAGGAATTTTTATTTGGGAAGGCAAAAGCTTTAAAACTATGTACCATCGGCAAACTTTCCGGTGAACCACTTTTCAACCTTATTGCGTTAGTAATAAGGTCGAAAAGTGGTTCACCGGAAAGTTTGCCGATGGTACATTTTTTGTAATAACTTTGACAATCTTCAAATTTCCTTTCATGTAATTCTCAGTGGTGCGTTAAAAATTGCCTGCACAAATGGCGATACCTTCAGTACATCCCCGTCCTATGCAGTAGACGTTCTACCTTTGACATTGACGAGGCAATATTTTGTTTCGTAGCTGTCCTTATTATATTATTTAATGTCAACACGTGAAACGAAGAATTCTTAGAAGCACGGGACCAATGACAAGCAATCTTTGGTCCCATGCTCCTTAGGTCTCTGCCTCGAATTTCGCGGGCAGCGGGGCGGCGGCGGCGGCGGCGCGTCTCGCATTGTCCCGCCCCGCTTCCGCGCCGCTGTTTTCGAGGTCCGATCCATTTGTTTTTATGCATAAAATCCTGCCGCTCCCGCGCCGTCGCCGCTGCCGCCCCGCTGCCCGCGAAATTCGAAGCAGAGGCCTAAGATGCTTCGTTTGTCTGTTTGCAGATTTCTTAGTAGCTGACAAAGGTGATGAAAACTATTCCGTGGATGAATTATTCCGATTTCACTAGAAATCATCAAAGATAATAACAATTATAAATCTCCCAATACATGAAGACGTTATCCCACCTTACTATCTTCCCGATATTTAGTGCCCATACGAACTCTTAAAACAAGTGCTCCATATCTGGCGAAAGTTCAGGTATATCACGAACAGATAGGACAATCTACGTCCATATACGTTACGCTAGCATTCATCTCAACTGTATCTGCATTATGTACGCCCATACCAAACACGTTGTGGCACAAAAATAGAGAAACAGCGATTAGATTATTACACTATAACGGCTTGCAATGTGTTACGGATACTCCTAAAAATGAAGTTGAAAACCTATGACAAAATGTTCATACAGAAGCACAAAAACCATTTGTTTTATGTTGAAGATGATGATGGCCATCATTTATTTTCCGGTCAAAGAAATAAAGATAATAAAGAAGTTAAAGAATGAGTCATCCTTATCATCTTAGTCTATAGTGTCTACTGTTGGACCTATTTTCAGCTGTGGACTTCGTAGCGATGCTTGGGGAAACTGAAAGTTGCACCCGCAAGAATTGCAAAATTATCGGTCATGGGCTGTTCCACAACCGCCTCTAGGTCATCACTGTTTTTTTATATTTCTATGGTCATCGTTCATCAGTCCAATTTGTGGGCAGCTACCCATGGAGTTATACCCTGGATTGACCATGTAAAGCTTCTGCTCATCACTTCAACCACACGCCATCAGAAGCACGACACAACAATATGTGACTCAGACATGACTACAGTTTGAGACGCGACCTTTTCTGTAATGCGAGCCGATTGCCGTGCGACCTCAATAATTAAAATAAAGGAACAGGTCAGAGATTATCACCTCGCTCTAGTGAACTTAATGGTAGATACAGATAAATTCTCAAAAAAATATATAACGACCAAAGTTTCGTGTGGTCTTGGTGACGAAAGATCTTTCTGTTGGTTCTCAGGTGTCATAAGAATAGTTGCATCATCGAAAGGATGGGCAGCAACATCACATGTAGTAATTAGTGCTGTTATTCTGTAATCTACATGAAACTATTGAAATTATGCTGTTGATACAAATGCAATTTTCTGGTCTTACAATGTCACAAGCTCACAACACAACCACAAAATGTTGTACTGTGCACTTGTAAGATGCCTGTGACTATAACTACAGGTAGGTAAGAGAATTATGAAATAGCACTCATCCTCATCATCTTCCTGCCCTTATCCCATGTTTCGTGGGGTCCGCGCAACCTGTTTTCTTCTTCCATTCTCCCCTGTCAACCGTCACGCTATCATTCCTGCTTTCTTCATATCATTCCTCAAAAATCCTCACACAATTTTTTCTTTGACCTTCCTCTCCCTCTCCATCCATTAACATTTATATTCATCACTCTTTTAAATAGCACTACAGCAAATAAATATGCATTCAGCAATTTCTTCATGAAAGTAATTGAAAACATAACCTTCATCATGCGTCTCCAAAAGCAAACCTCTTCGTCTCCACACAATAACTTTACATGACTGTGGCTCGTGATCTTGGAGTCTGAGGTCAAGTGGCGCGCCGTTCTGTGGGGCCTCGCTTATCTTTTGTTGTATCTCATCGGGATTTACTGTTAGGCACACGCTGGCTTAATTGCCAGTTGGGTTCTTGTTGAGATTTAGTGCTAGCTAAGGGTCCCCGAAACGATCAATTCGCATTGTCAATTTTTACGTGATTGATGCGCAAATTGATCGTCTACCAAATGCAATTGAAGCGATTACTACAATAGAAATTTATGGCAAATAAATTTTGGGGACTTCTTACTGGAGGAAAATGTTTATTAGGCAGTGCCATAGAAAATGCTTTCAAAATCATTTAGGAATCTGGATTTGTTTTATATCTGAGAAAGACGTTTAATTCTGATTTACTGCATTTTGTCGTTGCAGTCCCTGTGCCTGTGATGTGTCATCATGTGTCTGACACCGTCAGTGATATTAAATCAGTGTAGTTACGGAATTTGTGTGGTAAATATCTACAAAAGCGATGGGAGGTCACATTTTCGATATATTTTTCAGTTCTTTTCCAGCCTTTCAGATTTAACCTCGTGACAACTATAAAGATCTACTCTTCCGATAACTTGATACATCTGACGTCACACTTCCTCAAGTTCGCTCTGCTTCACTTATTCAAGTATACCGAAGTACTTTACAATTGAACCGCTGATTCTTGCGAGTGTATTGAAACATCACACTGGGTATCTCGTTACAATACAGATATTTATATACTATGCAATGTCGTTTCTCACGTACTCATCAATAACTTGAACTGTGCGAGTCCAGTAGCGACAGTTCTATTTCATAATATTTCTATGTTACTTTAGATGAAACCCATCATTCTGATCCTTGGAGTTATGGGTGGGAACATAAGCATTTTTATTTAAATACGGTAACACCGGATGATAATGCAGTAAAAGTTGGCTCGTAGTAGCAGATACCGAAGCCCAAAACTATGAAAAAGGACCACCTAGGACCACAAAAGCTCAAAAATTACAAATAATAAATTAACACAAGACTTTTAGAAGTAATAGTGTAGAAAAGTAATATTGTAAAACATCAATCAATCAATCTGCTTAGCCTTTTCCCAACTATGTTGGAGTCGGTTTCCAATCTAACCGGATGCAGCTGAATACCAGTATTTTACATGGAGCGACTGCCTATCTGACCTCCACAACCCATCTGGGTAATACGATACCCCTTGGTAAGACTGATTGTCAGACTTTCGGGCTTCTGACGACCCGTAACGACTGTCAAAGATCCACAAATGACAGTAATTTTGTAAAACATATCGGGACTATTTATAAAAATTCCATCTTTTGTATGTGTCATACCTAAGTTATAAGGAAAAAAAAAATTTATATTTCTATACCATTTGCTCTTATTTACATAAAAATATAACACTAATCAGTGAATAGCTATCGCAAATACAATATAATTACTAATAATAGAATACTGTCTTTACTGAGACAGACAGTGGACAGAAACAAATGTTTGTTAACTACAAACTTAGAAGTGTCGAAATCACTTACGAAGTGTGAGAAATGTGGGCAAATAAAAACCGCCTGTTTGGCGCCTGTTGCTCATGTTTTTTTGTCACTATTTGCAAAAAGGAGTTATGGGTTGATTAGCAGAGAGGTTATACGCCTAGAGTATTCCTGTCCCGAGAATTGACTCAACGATATCTTCAGGGATTATGCGTCCCTAACACTTTTTCTGTGCATTTACTGGAATTAAGGTATTCTAGTTATGCTCTGAAAAGTGCATTTGGTGCTGGTCCTGGGGAGGACCGTGGGGAACTCAGGTCAGGTGGGGGTGCCATATCGCAAACGATGCCTCTCCTCTTGTGCTCTCTTTGCATTACACCTGACTATAGAAGAGCTTTGCGAGGCCAACGATAACGCTGTTGAAGTGGCCGAATTCTGGTCGAAGCTGTTTTTTTTATTTTTTATGTTAGCCTGCACTGTCCCACTGCTGTGCAAAGGCTTTCCCCAAATCCTTACAAGCATCCTTTTCCCAGGGCCACCTCCATCCAAGCCTTGAGATACGCGTGTAGGTCGTCTCGCCACCTCTTCCTGGGCCGGCCTCGGCCGCGCCGTCCATCCTCAGGCATCCATTGCGTGGAGACCGTTACCCAGCGGTCATTTTCCATGCGGCTGACATGACCCACCCAATCCCATTTTAGCTTGGCAGCCTTATTACCTACGTCTGTAAGTTGTGTTTCGTATTCTGTCAGTTCATTTGACACCCAAAAGCTTATTTAAAACAAATAAATGGGAACCATCGCTACAACGAAGAAGAATATCAGCGCAATTTGATTAGACCGGAAAGTTTTTAACAATATCGAAAATAATTAATCTAACAGTCCTCATTACATGATTGAGTTCTATTTCCAGACCAACGCGACAAGTGAAATCAAACTTAATCACGACTACACAAGGACCAAAATCGTTTAACTATGCAAAAAACACACGTTTTTAGGGTTCCGTACCAAAATGGTAAAAAGGAACCCTTATGGTGTGACTCGGTCTGTCTGTCTGTCACAGCTGGATATCTCAAGAACTACTAATGCTATCAACTTGAAATTTGGAGCAGTTTTAGATGACGTTTGCCCGACTATTTTGCAAATAAGAAAGAATTAAAAATATACATGTTTTTTTTTTGCAACAGGGACTGCATATTCTCAAACATTTTATTTTAGGCCGCATAGTTTTCTACTTTTGATGAAAAATGTTAAAAAAAAATACCGTTCCTCTCTTTTCTCTCCGAAGTTTGCATAGAAAAAAATCTGAAATTATTCTATGTGATAGAAGTTTATGTATATGTCGGATCCGGTCAATAGTACGGACGCGTAACGAATCGCAAGCGCGCCACAGGCGACATCACGTGAGGTACCCACGCCTACAGCGCGCTTCTACAGAGTCGTGATGTTTGAACCTCATGGCGAGGAGAACAGTCTAGTGTCGGTTCGCATCGGGGTAACTACGTCAAGGAACTGTATGATTGGTGATTTTAAACACCGTGTATCGCACCCAGTGTGTTTTCATTGCACGAAACCCATCTTCTGCCCACATGTCTGTTTAAATCTAACTGAGTAAATCCTGACGTTCCGACATATAGATTACAGGAAACATAAAACAGTGTCTCTAAATAGCACAGTTTTTCAGAAATCATCAACAAAAATTACACATATAAAATTATATAAATGATAGTACGGAACCCTCCACGGTGCGCGAGTCCGACTCGCTCTTGACCGGTTTTTTTATAGCTGTAATGTTCCTCTATGTACTTAATTCAAGTGCTTGTAAAACACGGATCAATCAGGTCTATATGTTTGAAGCACCGTTGCAACGGTACCTCTATGAAAATAGACTTGCTTTCATTTTGAGAGGTATCTTTTTTGTCAACCCTAGCGTTGTGGTTTAATTGGAAAGCATTATGAAAGGTGTCTGGCTCACAAGTTTATGTATAACGAGCATGAAAGAATAGTGTTTTATATAAAGAAGCTGCTCGCTTTTTAATTTAATTTGGTCTTAAGTTACAAAAATAGTCCTCACGGAAAGTAATTTTTTTGCTTGCGATTTTTGGCGGAGCTTATATCCGCATTTATGTCTGGGAAAGGGTTATAATTATGATATAATGTTCTGCTAATAGTTACTAGCAAGTAGTTGCATATTTATTAACGTTACACTATGTAATAAAAATAGAATTGTGACCTCCCATTAGGTGGACATTTCAGTACTTAGGTAATGAAATTAAAGTTCTAAGTTCACTAGCTGACGTCCGCGTGGATGTCGGAAATTATCCCACGGGAACGTACTACCGGGATAAAAAGTATCCTAAGTCCTAATCCAGGTCATGGTCTCCCCATGTGCCAAATTTCTTCCGAATCCGTTCAGCCGTTTTAGCGTGAAAGCGTAACAAACAAACAAACATACTTTCTCTTTATAAACAAAAAAAGTAGTAATTTTCTGTTGATTGCATTTTTATCTCTACATTGTTTCTTATTTTGTAAATTTTGCTCATTTTTCGTGTTCTATTTTTTATTTTATATTATGTTTTGTAAAATTTTGCTGTACAGTCAGCGTCAATAACATCGGGACGAACAGACTGTTCAAAATGATCTAAACAACTACTATAAAAATTAATTAATATCTCAAAGACACAAGGAATGTTTCAGAATGCAAACAGTACACGACAACTGTCATTCTGACAAGAACTTTATCCAACTGAGATAAAGTTTAATTTTCTTAGTTGTTGAGATCATTTTGAACAGTCGGTTCGTCCCGATATTTTTGACGCTGACTGGTACAACGCCTTCGATTTATTTAAATCTGTTATTAACCGACTTCAAAAAGGAGGAGGTTATCAATTCGTCGGAACCTTTTTTTTTTTTTTTTTTTTTTTTTTTTTTATGTATGTTCCCCGATTACTCGAAGATGGCTGGACCGATTTGGATTGTTTATGTTTTATTCGAGAGGGTATACATCACAGTTGGTCCCATATAAAATTTATTAACTTTGCTTTGGTAGTTTTTGAGTTAGCTTCAATAATACGTATTTTTTCCCCACTTTTATATGGATGATGTTATACGAGTACTTTGTTTTGCAGGTAGTGGTATTAGAATTTGTGTGGGGGTAGGTTCCACAACTAAAAAGTGAAAAATAAAAACTTTTTTACAAAAAAATACAACCGACTTCCAAAAACAACTACAAAGTGAAAAATAACTTTAATTTCGGAAGTCGGTGGCAAAAAACGAAAATACATTTAACTAGACACCGACTTCCAAAATTAAAGTTATTTTTCACTTTGTAGTTGTTTTTGGAAGTCGGTTGTATTTTTTTGTAAAAAAGTTTTTTATTGTATACACACATAATTAGCCTATATAATGTTGCCACTGCTGGGACATAGGCCTATATTGTATACATAATATTAGTTAGGATTATGACAGAAACTGACAAGTTTTGCGCATTTCACTAGGCACAATTCAAATAAGTACTTTTTTCCTTTTTAACCGACGAAAAAAAAGGAGGAGGTTCTCAATTCGACACGTGTTTTTTTTTTTTATGTATGACCACGCATAACTTTTTACAGAGTCGTCCGATTTGAAAAATTTTGTTTTATTCGAGAGGGTATACTCGTACATTAAAGTTGGTCCCATATAAAATTGATAAACTTTGCTTGGGTAGTTGAGTTAGCTTCAGTAATACGTATTTTTTCCACACTTTTATATGGATGATGTTCTAGTTTGTTTTGCAGGTAGTGGTATTAGAATTTGTGTGGGATAGGTAGCACAACTAAAAAGTGAAAAATAAAAACTTTTTTACAAAAAAATACAACCGACTTCCAAAAACAACACTACAATGTGAAAAATAACTTTAATTTCGGAAGTCGGTGGCAAAAAACGAAAATACATTTAACCAGACACCGACTTCCGAAATTAAAGCTATTTTTCACTTTGTAGTGTTGTTTTTGGAAGTCGGTTGTATTTTTTTGTAAAAAAGATTTTATACAATAACCACTCGTAGTTCGTATCGAACCCCTATTAGGTATCAGATGACGTATCTACATACGGCCGCACGAAGCACCTGCGTTTCCACATTTACGTAAAAGCTGCCAAACCACAGCACAGGTGCTTACAGCCTTTACATACTGCACGCGGATTTACTAAAAATATCGTTTATTTATTTATTTTATTATAGATACAGATACGTCATTATATAAGTATTGAGTACAAAGTTATACTTCTTATTTCTTAAGAAATTTCTTCCAGAAAATTTGCGAAAGGAGAAACGTGAAAGAAACGAAGCAATAGTATGCGAGAACAAGAAGAGAAATATGATTTGTGACGTCATAAACTAAACTAAAATAGAATGCAAGAATTAACATATAGATACTTAAATAAATAAATGTGCTAAAATATATATAAATCTAGATATATAATTGTCACAAGAAAGTTAGTGCTCTTTTACTGGATATTTGAATTGAGAAATAGATTTTAAATCTCGAAAGCTAGGCGGAAGCGAGTTCCACATCGTATCGTTGGTTATATGGAACGCAATCGGTAAATTGAAGTAAGGAAATTAAAACCAAGACAGGGATAGCAATGATTTTGAGCCTGTTGCATTCTGTTTTCTAAGACAAAAACTGCACAGCATAATCAGCTTATAATGTTCCCACTGCTGGGATGGGACACAGTCCTCCTCGACCTGTAAGGGAGTCGTTATCCACCCACCAAGCGAACTCATTGCGGGTTGGTGCATGTAACGTCTTTCAATTTTTGGTTCTAGGATTTTCCGGTTTCCTCATGATGTTTTCTTTCACCGTTTTGAGAGCAGTGGTAATGAATAATTTACACAAAGTAAAGCGCCTATCTGGGTTCGAACCTACGACCTACAACTCGGTAAGTCGCGGCGGAGTAGATATAAGTAAATGAGGAACAAAATAATAAGAAACATGAGATGCACATGTATATCTTCAAAATCCAATTACTTACATCAGAACAAGGCAAACAATATCTTCAGAGTTTTTCTCCCATAGCAAAACAAACAAAATAATCCGTTATTCACAAACAAAACACTAAACATGGTAATGAGACGTGTCCATAAAATCTACGGCACCATTACGCTTAGTTATATTATCCTAAGTATTATCATAAATGCGAAAGTAAGTTTGTTTGTCTGTTACATTTTCACGCCTAAACCACTGAACCGATCATCCTGAAATTTTGCATACGTTATCAGGTGTACAGAAACCATAGAGCAACACGAACCCCGGGGTCCGCCGGGGGCCGTGTTGCTCTATGACAGAAACGGACATAGGGTACCTTTCAACCCGAAAAAAAGTACTGTTCCCGAGGAAAGCAAGAATAACGTACTTTTAATAATAGATGGTGCCACGTCTTTCGAATCATGATTGAATTATATTATTACCACAGAACAGATAAACCTCTTTTCAATACACTTCCTTGAAAACTGGTTCATATCGCACTACGATTAGGTTCACAATGCAATATATTTCACACGCGTGCGATTTTTCATTTTCCAACACGTGTGCGGGAATAATAATTGACACAGATAACTTATACCTATACTTAATCCAAATTGGTTAAATGCCTCTATTCACACCGTCTCTATTCGGAGGTGAATGTTTTTTTTTTAATCTCGGTAAAGAGTTAAGCGTCTTTTCGGCGTTAATATTTTTTGAATATTTAAATAATGTTTATAAATAGAATATCACCAAAAACCATGATTATTACAATAAAAAAAAACGTTTATGAACAAATTAACATTTATTTGTGTTCTAAACCCAAAAATATTTGAATTTTCTATTTTTCATATTAGGCTGTTTATCGGCTTTAATAGCTTTGCTTCTCCTTCAACCTGGCGAAAGCAAAGCGCAGAAAAAAAAAGAAAATTTTAATCATGGTTTCCTAATAATTCATGACAAAAATAATTTTCGTTATTTTCTTTTATTTCTTCAAAAGTGTATTGAAAAACGTCGTTTGTTACACGTGGACATAAAATTCTCCACTTGTATCAAAATGTACTATTATCTGTTCTGTGATTATTACAAGCAGAGCACAACCCGAATTGATTGTCAAATTCTAAATTAACGCGAGCGAAGTCCCGGGCAAAAGCTAGTGTACCATATAAATAGCATCTACACTACAGCAACGGGAGTCTGTTTATTTGTTTGTCCCAAATCTCGAGGTCATATCAATAACTGGTAATAGTTCAAGTTTACTCTCTTCAAAAGTGGACCATATTATGACGTGGATCATTATTAAGGAGGAGCTCGTGGGCAAGTAATAACAGCCGCACGGGTCGATCCATCAGGTTAAGCTACGCTTGCCGGGGTTGGTCCGTGGATGGATGACCATCTTTACATACCGAGACTCCTCCGTGCCTCGGAAAGCATGGTCCCGGCTGTCATTCGAGGATCTTTGACAGTCGCTACGGGTCGTCAGAAGCCTGAAAGTCTGACAAGCAGTCTTACCAAGGGGTATCGTATTATTACCCAGTAACTGGGTTGTGGAGGTCAGATAGGCGGTCGCTCCATGTAAAATATTGGTATTGTATTAGCTGCATCCGGATAGACTGGAAGCCGTCGCTAGGCAGATTGATCATTATTACTACTAAATATGCGAAGGTTTTCAATCCTCCTTTTACTCGCAGATTTCCAACAGTGAGCATTGATGCGAACTTTAATGCTTGAGAAGATAACGTTTTTATAAATTGAGAAAAGGTCAGTCACACATTGGATGATTCGAACAAGATTGGGTCCTTTTCAACTGCCTTCAATTATATGCTAATGAGTAGACTGAAATTGATTTTAAACAGCCTTAACTTATAATACAAACCAGACAGAAAAAAATATAATTACTAATAGCACGACTGCACGAAAATATGAAAAACAACACATTAAACTTCCCCAACCATGTTTTCCAATTAAATTTTTCATCAGCCCAGACCAGCGTCTGGGCTTCGTATCGATAGTAAGCTACAGTCACTATTCTAAAAAGCTTTTGTTAACGACTAGCTTCTGTCCGCGACCTAGTCTGCGTGACATTTCATGTTCCCTCGACCCATCCCGTTTTCGCTTTGCGTTCTTTCTGACTTTTTTTTTTGCTCGGCTTCTTAGTGTCTTAGCGTGGTGTGTTAAATAGCATATAGCCTTCCTGAAGAATTGGACTATCAAATGTAAAAATAATTGTTTAAATCCGACTAGTTCCAGAGATTAGCGCGTCCAAACAAAAAAAAAACAAACTTCAACTTTATTTTTTAGTACAGATATCAGAATCTCGCAATTGAAAAGCCAATAAAGATGTGAACAGAATTCCTAATACAACCATTACTTGAGTTTTTCTTAGATTCACAGAGCATTCCATTAAAGAAACCTTAAAGGGCTTTAACCCATTATTTGTAACGACCACTTGAACAGTAGCTTGGGAAGGGATTGCCCACAAATTGAAGCTGGCCAGCGATCCCTATCGATAAAACGTGATGTATTGCTCATTGTTTGCGACATGTAACGGGACAGGGAGCTTGAGGGCTTTTCTATGTTTATTGTGTAAGAAACATGGTGTTTTGACAAAGTATACGAACTCACTTAACTGTAATACTGACGGAACAAAATTAAGATGGCGGAAGTGGAAGCCGCCCAGCGTAAAATAGGAAATGTCACAAAAGGTACTTGCTCAATGCTTCTAGGGAAAGACGTCCTTACGAAAGAAACCAGAATAGAACAAGATGGTCTACTCAAAACATACCAAAACATTCTCAGACAAGGAGAAACGACAAAAATGTTTTGAAAAGGAATAGGAATTTAATTAAATTTACTATAGGAAGGCTGGTGTTTGGAGTAGTGATTATCATCTGCCTAGCCTTTCCTAACTATTTTAGGGTCGGCTTCCTGTCTTACGGGATGCAGCTACGAGTATATACCAATATTTTATATGGATCGACTGCCTATCTGACCTCCACAACCCAGTTACTGGGTAATAAATGAACCCTTGGTAAGACTGATTGTCAGACTTTTCGGCTTCTGACGACCCGTAACGCTGTTAAAGATCCACGAATGACAGACCACAGAATGGAATGCTGTAGAACTAAAGAAGTCGCCTGCTGAACTCACTCTTGGAAGACATCTTATCAGAAAAACCCAGACCATTCCAAAGTCAGTTTCAGTGCACAATAGTGTCGTACCCACAAATTGGCGGCGGCCACAGATCTTTATCGCTCACTAATGCCGCTCATTGTTTACAATGTGTAACGGTATCGCCGAATACGGTGAGCTTGGCAACTTGGTTCCAACATTTCTATTTATAAGTATTATCCTTTGACTGTGAAGGGAACAATGAAGTGGTCTTGTCTTGTAACAATATCATCTAAATAGCGATATAAAACAGCCGCGCGGGTCGATCCATCAGAGCAAAGCTTGCCAGGGTTGGTCCGTGGATGGGTGATCATCTTTACATACCGAGACTCCTCCGTGCCTCGAAAAGCACATTAAGCTGATGGTCCCGGCTGTCATTCGTGACAGTCGTTACGGGTCGCCAGAAGCCCGGAAGTCTGACAATCAGTCTTACCAAGGGGTATCATATTACCTAGTTACTGGGTTGTGTAGGTCAGATAGGCAGTCACTCCACGTACAATACTGGTATTCAGCTGCATCCGGCCGGTTAGACTGGAAGCCGACCCCAATATAGTTGAGGAAAGGCTAGGCAGATTGATGGAGATTGGAACCTGAGTATGCTTAACGCAAAAATGGTAAAGCTGGACTTATAAAGTGAAGTACTTGACTACAGAGCAGTACTTGTACTTGCTTGACTCCAGTTGCAGCTCCAGGATGCAGCTCTAGCCTTCTACCATATTTTTAAAATTCAAATCATCGAACTAAACATAACTTGGGTAAAGCACAAGTTATGCAACAAGTGTGTTCCAGCTGAATAGCAGTTTGTAACCCCGAATCCAGTCCAATTGTTAGCTAGACATGGTTTTTATCGATTCCCTACTTCCAAGGCCTATTTTAAAGTAAATATTTGGTTTTGGTAACATACCCTGTGACTCCTGGACGCTTTAGGATCGAGGTACGTTCTGAGCTTGTTGAGGTAGTGCGCTGGCGAATCCTTGGCCTGCACCATGTCCTGGTCGCAGATGATCTCCCATTTCTTCTCCAGGTCATAGTTGCGCAAAAGTTTCGCTTTGTCCGGGGGGAGGTCCATAGATGCCTGTAACAAAAGATGACGGTACGTTATGGTTTTGTAATGCATAAGTAGCTTTATCAGTATGATAAATGTAAGATTGCTGATGTAGTATAGCTGGTAGAACTGGTGCGAAGAGCAAGAGATAAAGAATGAATCAATCAAGTCGTTTTGGGCGTTCAAAACTTTTAATTATTTCAGTATAAGAGCAAAATCGTCAACCTAAAGACAATACAAAGACTTTGTTATCTTTTTCTTCAGAATTATTTCCAGCAAAAAAATCCCATCCACGTATAAAAAACGTTACGCCTATCTTATAACAGCATATTGTATTCAATCGTGATGATTTAGTATCCCAACAAGGATCGGGTAGCATTGAACCAGTTTCAAGATATTGGCTTATTTATACGTCGGCAACGGTATACGCAGAGCAGGGCTGATACCTAGCTAGTTAATTATATTTTATGATACCGCATGTGATCTCAAAAAAAACTCTTTTACAAAAAAATACGACCGACTTACAAAAACAACACTACAAAGAGAAAAATAACTTTAATTTCGGAAATCGGTGTCTGGTTAAATGTATTTTCGTTTTTTGCCGCCGACTTCCGAAATTAAAGTTATTTTTCACTTTGTAGTGTTGTTTTTGGAAGTCGGTTGTATTTTTTTGTAAAAAAGTTTTTATTTTTCACTTTTTAGTTGTGGTACCTACCCCACACAAATTCTAATACCACTACCTGCAAAACAAACTAGAACATCATCCATATAAAAGTGGGCAAAAAATACGTATTATTGAGCTAATAATAATTTTATATGGGACCAACTTTGATGTATACCCTCTCGAATAAAACAAAAAAATCCAAATCGGTCCAGCCATCTTCGAGTAATCGGGGAACATACATAAAAAAAAAAAAAAAAAAGTTCCGACGAATTGAGAACCTCCTCCTCCTTTTTGAAGTCGGTTAAAAAGAGAGAGGTCACTGGTGAGAGCAGTTCTTCATCTGGGTGGAAAAATTAAGGTAGTTATTTGGTCTCCCTTCTTTCTAGAGACATGAAATACAACTTTAGGGTTATATCTAATAATTGAGTCATCATCTCACTGCTAACAGCAAACTTTGATCCACAATGTTTCTCAATAAAATTTCTAGAAGGTTTTTTAGACCAGTCAATGGGTGTTTCACGAGTTGATATGACCATGTGATACTCTCAACCAATGACGACATTAGGTCGTATATCATGGCCTCATGAGGTCCATTTATCGCAGTTCATTGAACACAAATTCAACTTACAGGTGAATGTTCCTCGCTATACACCTGACGTGCTACAATATCGCTCAGTCGCATCTTTTATCAGATAAAGACGTTCCGACGCTTCCAAGTGAATTCAAGACGCGTCGAGAACTACAAGAGATACTTCACTTAAGAGTTATAAATATACTTAGGTAGCTAGAGGACCTCTTGACTCCACAAGGGGCTGCTAATTTCGGAATCTCTGAATGGCAGTACTAATTCTAACTATAGGAAAGCCTTAGCAATTTTTTTTTTTACCCAAAATCATTATCTTCTACGCCTCTGCCTCTAGGCTGTTTTTTTTTTGTTTTGGAGTCCTACATGTATCAAAAAAACACCAGCAATGACATGCTCGAGAAGTGGTTAAACTTGTTTCATAGAACAATCTGATTTGCTTGACCCCTGTCTAAGACCAAAAGGTCCGTATTCTACATCCCAGCCCTGTTCATATATATTTCTATTCATATAAGCACGTTTCAATACTTGACATTTACTAGTTTAAAATTGATTGCCAATGTTTCTAACCGATCGGTTAGCGAACTTATGATCGGCGCTGCGTAGACATAAATCGATGGTTAATTGGTTATATGCACAGCGCTATCGTAAATATACCTCTTTACTATAGTATTGATAAAAAGGAGTATTTTAACTTAACTTTTATGGTGTCCGTTATGCTAGCGTACACCAGAACTGCAACGAGTTAGTTTCTATGCCAAAAAACTCTGTGTAAATACTGCCTAATTACTGTAAAAATAAAAAAAAATCTTCCTCTTTAGTTTAGGAAATAAACACCATTTTCACTATGTACGCTAGCGTCACGATCAAGCTAGCGTACACATGGCCGTACTCGAAAACGGCTAATTGTAAAGCAACAGATTTGGACACAAAAATACTGTTCTAATACTTCTCCCGCTATGCAAAATTTCATAACGATTGCTCTTGTAGGAACAGAGATATTGAACAAGACTTTTCAATGACATTCGGAGCTGGCGTCATGGCAGCGTACACATAGTAGTTCTTATAGAAAGGGAACTTTTCTTGTAATGAATGCTATATATATAAATAGTGCGTGAAATTCTGCCTCTATTAGTGTAAATACTTTATGCGAATTCGCAGGGGAATAAGTAAAAAACCCTGTTAATTTCTGTTCATAGTACAGGTACAGATATGCTCAAAGGTGCTTTGTCAAGTTTTTTTTAATAGAGAACTAAAACTGAAACGTGATGAAGTACTGAACTAGGAGTATGTACACTTCATTGTAGATATAGTTCTGAGTGAAAATTAAATAATTGGAAAAATTCAAATAACATTTATTATGCCAAAAACAATTATTTTTTAACACAGTATAATCATATTATTACTGATTTGGTACAATAATGACAATTTACTTCTTTTTAGTACTAGTTTTTGTTTGTGTTTATAATGTAATACAACATAACAGGTTACGATTTAACCATATTTATCAGTCTTAGAGAATATTTACAAATAATAAAAATTGTACAATCATTAATAAGTATCTATATTAAAAATCACAGTATAATCACATTAGGAACCGTTACAATAATCAGTCTTAGAGAATATTTACTAATAATAACTGCTGCATGAAATCATTCATTTGTACAAATAATTACTATATCATCATGCTAACGTGTATTAGAAAATAATGCTATATTTCTGTTTTTAATTTCACAAATAATTCATTTTGTTCGCGACAGTACGTCAGTATATTTGTTCCTAGAACTTAACATAGGTTTTTTTGCTTATTCCCCTGCGAATTCGCATAAAGTATTTACACTAATAGAGGCAGAATTTCACGCACTATTTATATATATAGCATTCATTACAAGAAAAGTTCCCTTTCTATAAGAACTACTATGTGTACGCTGCCATGACGCCAGCTCCGAATGTCATTGAAAAGTCTTGTTCAATATCTCTGTTCCTACAAGAGCAATCGTTATGAAATTTTGCATAGCGGGAGAAGTATTAGAACAGTATTTTTGTGTCCAAATCTGTTGCTTTACAATTAGCCGTTTTCGAGTACGGCCATGTGTACGCTAGCTTGATCGTGACGCTAGCGTACATAGTGAAAATGGTGTTTATTTCCTAAACTAAAGAGGAAGATTTTTTTTTATTTTTACAGTAATTAGGCAGTATTTACACAGAGTTTTTTGGCATAGAAACTAACTCGTTGCAGTTCTGGTGTACGCTAGCATAACGGACACCTTTTATGAATGCTTTATTTAAGATGGCAACCGAGAGTTTATGCAAAGACTTAGCTTAGAATTGCGGGTAATGTAACTCAGCCAGCAACCGCAGTCATTACAGGTTGACAACTCAATAACACACAGGTTTTATTGGAAAACCCTGGCAGTGACTAAAGGACAGGACTTATAAAGTCGGGGTTTAAAACAATGCTGATTCTAGTAATGGCTCAGGAAAAGCTAATGTTTTACCTACACCAACGGTAGTTTGTAAAAGTTTGTAGGAGAATAGTCCACAGCAATAAACGACGGAATATTGTTGTAGAGAGCTCGAGGTAACCCTATCAACCTCAGTGGCTACAGCAAAACTCGTCTACGCATAGTACATAAGCTAAGGACAAACTGTTTAAGTGCACTCTGTACACTAATTGGTAATGGCCAAACCAAACTGGACTAAATTGGACAGTTTGGGTTTCGCGATATTCGGCCTACTCTACATGATGTAGTGGCCAGATGTTTAGAAAGTTAGGTCTTTTAGAAGTTGAGATCTGCTAAAATTATGATTGTTTTTGGTTCTTAATTGTTTTATGTTTGTTTAAGCCAGTGTAAATGTACTTATTTAGTTTGAAATTATCATAATGTCAGAAACATAAAAAATTTGCTATGATTTGAAATCAAAAACTTCAGGTACACCAAAGTTGAGGCTTATCAATATCGAATCACTTTCGCAAGATCTGATATAAGTTACTTAGTCAATTCACAAAGCGTCCATCTCAATCGTAAACCACGGCACGTGCCAAGTGGACTTGACCTAAACCTGTTCGGAAAGCTTAAGCATCATCGTAATCTTAGTTAACATCTAACACTTGGGAAGGTCTTACGGAATACAGAAGCATCTGAGGTTTCTTAAACAGAATATGTTGGGGCTTGTTGATTTGGTCCTAAGTGTGTGGGTGGTCCTTCAGTCCAAATTCATTGTTCCGAGACCATTTTATGACCTGTGATTCTGAAACTGTTACCACTCACTTCCCGTGGGAGTGAAAAGATACGACCAGGGTAATGACCATAAATGAGCTTATAAGCGCAGCAATTTGCGTCGTCTGGATCGCACAGATTAAGCCATGTGTGGTCGTTCGACAAATCCACTTCGTTACTAAAATCATATTTCGTTAAACCCCAATAATTATCAACGACTATTAATTGGCTTGATAACATTTATGGAACATGCTCACGCCCATGCATATCGCAAACAGCCTCTATTACCCGTTTCATTACTGCAACATTGCCTATCGCGGCGAATGAGACTCATCTCCCATGATTCACTACCGCAACTCCTGCCATTTTATCAACGACTTCTATTTCAGACCGTCGCATCTTATTGTGAAGACGTAAAGGTTAGTTTCAAGTGGCTGGACTGATTGAACATGTTGGTGTTATGATGCTCGTATTAGCATAGACGGTGTGTTCTCAATTATGATGCTATGGGCGTGATCCCACGCATAGGTGTCTTAGGTGTGGTCCTAAACATAACTTTGTAGGTAGCAATACCGCTGACGAAATTGCGCATTCTCCAATTACGTATTAATTTAGAATTCGCTTGGCTCAGCAGTTTTGATGATAAATATATTGCTCATGGTTTGTTATAAGATTTTGAATTCAAAAATTTTAATCAGGTTTTAAAGTACTTGTCGATGCACCCGAAGATAAGAACCGAATTAATGAGGTATGACGTTTGAGGGTTTCGAACAGGAAAATTAAGCGTCAAAACTTCAAAATGAATGCAACAGAAGCTCGGGTACGGGCATAATTATACAGAAACCAGTTGATGACCTTTCGTCACCAATCGCACAAAAGAAAAGCATTTATACCTAATTACCTAACTATAATATGATATTGTCTTAAGATTGTCTTTTTTGCAAAACATGAGCCTACATAAACTATACAGTGTACGAGAAAGTCCACCTAAATCTCATGATTTAGACGAGAATACTGACAAATATACTTCCGATATCAAACACAACAAAGAATCTAATTTCTCAATCAATAACTACATTCACTAAATGTAATTACTATGCAACAAAAAAGTTGCTGATCATGCAGGTGAATGGCCTACGTATGTGTTTGTGCTGTGTAAATATTGGACATCTTCACATGACCAGTAAATGAGTAGCTATAAGTCATAGATGTTGAATAATTAAATACGGTAGGTTCTTACATTACACCTTTTACTGGTACCAAACCTGAAACCGCGGAAGAAATCATCTGTTCCCTACATTTAAGTTCGCATAACTAGAACTAGTCAAAATTTAGGGAGCAGCAGATTTTTTTTCGCGGTTTGAGGCTAATGACCCCCTTAAGGGGATGCCCATGAATTCAATTTCATCCTGTATATTCCCTAGTGAGATGTTAGAAGTCAGTTTTGATTTTAATGTGACGGGAAAAGACGACGCAGAAAGCAAAGATCGAAATGTTGACGGGTTAACTTCAGTGGTTCTGTTATGTAACATAATACGACAACACAACTGCAAATAGTTTATCTATTGCACGCCCCACAACGCTTAAGCGTGTGAGAGTGCCCTACTCTCGATATTTATGTCACCTTGTCAAAATTCTCCAACATAAAATCGTTTCTATACTCTCAATTATACATGGAATTCACATTAGCAGGGAAGTTTTAAAAACTAGAAACTTGAAATTATAAGATTAACATATAATAGGTCTTTACCTATGAAATTGCCGTTTTGTATGAAAAAATTTAAACGAATTTTTTTCATGCATTTTTTATTTGTATTAATCGAAGTAATCACCCATGCAATCAATGCATCTTTGCCAACGCAGTGGCAGTTTATTGATGCCCTTCTTAAAGAAATCAGCTGGACGGGAGGCAACAAATTCTTCAAAGGCATTTTGTACTGCCTCTCGGGTATTGAATTTTTTTCCCGCCAAGAAGTTATCCAAATTCTGGAAAAAGTAGTAGTCTGTAGGCGCAAGGTCTGGTGAGTAGGGCGGATGACGGAGAGCTTCCAACCCCAGTTCTTGCAACTTGGAGACCGTCTGCTGTGCAGTATGAGGTCGCGCGTTGTCGTGCAGGAGCAGCGGAGACGAGTGATTGACCAATGCTGGTTGGAGATGTGCCAGCTTCTCCATCATTGTGTTCAGTTGTTCACAGTACACATCTGAAGTAATGCTCACCCCGTTTGGTAAGAAGCTGTGATGAATCACACCGGCGCTAGACCACCAAACAGTGACCATCACTTTTCTAGGGGTAAGTTTTTGTTTACGACATTGTTTAGGTGCTGAACCAGGATCCAACCAACTTGCTGAGCCCTTGCGGTTATCAAACAGAATCCATTTTTCATCGCAGGTAACAATGCGGTTCAAAATTCCTTCATTTGTGTGTCTGTTGAGCAGTGCAAGGCACGTCTCGACACGTACTTCGCGCTGGCGATAATTGAGTTCGTGGGGCACCCATTTGTCAACCTTTTTTACCTTGCCAATTTGACGTAAATGGACCAATATTGTTTTGACGCTAACGTCGAAAGCTGCTGCTAATTCAGCCGTAGATTGTGTATCATCAGCTTGTACAATCGCCTTTAATTCGTCATTGTCGACCAAAGTCTTCGGACGACCGCGAAATTCATTTTTCAGGTCGAAATTTCCAGAACGGAAGCGAGCAAACCATTAACAAGTGGTGCGTTGGTTTGTAGTGTTAGCTCCGTAAACGTCGTTGATGTTGCGTGCCGCTTGTGCCGCGTTGCTGCCACGACGGTACTCATATTCCATAATTACTCGAATTTTTAACGTATCCATGATGACGAAAAAGATTGAAATGCGATGAAAATGTAACACTAGTCAATAAACAAATGACTACTTTTGGAAAAAAAAATCCATGTTTTTAAAATAAAATTAATTTGAAATTAGAAATCCTGGCCAAACAAAAATTATTTTGATTTGAAATGGCCAGTACTGCAGAACGGCAATTTCATAGGTAAAGACCTAATATATACCTTGATATAATAACAAGAAAAAAATATTAAAAAATTATGTGCAGTGCTTTCCGTTGTCGTCACGATTCACGTCGTCACAAACAATGAATTAATATAAATCTTCTTTTATGAGTTTTCTTTCATCCTTCGGATGAGCCCTATTGTTTTTCGTTATCAAACTCATATCATAACTGTTTAAAAGATATTAAATTTTTTTCCGTATTTATCGTCAATATGTTTCTATCTGTGAGACAGTGAGACGTGCATTTTCCAAATTTTTACTTTTGGTACTGCTAGCCCGTGGGAGTCAAAGAAGATTTTTAAAGCATCAAACAGTTTCAAGTGTAAAAATAAACTCCCATAACTTAAGGAAGTGAAGCTCTTTCTAGTTACCATAAACTAATCTAACAGCTATGCAAAGTCAAGCACACCATTCTACATTAGTGTCAAGATTTTTCCAGAACTTGTTAAGTCAACATTTGCCCTTGAGAAGCCAGAACTAGTCAGCAGAACTGAAGTACCATTAGTCACGGTAGTTTTAGTAGCTATCGAGTTCGAAGAACGAATTGATGTTCATCGTTTATTAATAACCGATTGTTTTAGAGTTTGATAACATGAGACTTGAGTGAGTTTGGGAGGAAGCAAAATATAAACGATACTTTTAAAAAGAAGCTTAAAGACACCTCAGAAAGATTCCAATATTATGTAATAGTCAGCGGCTTGTTGTATCGTGGTGGCTTTGATGGTAAATACTGACACCAACGAAATGTGTAGGGTATATATGGTGACTGGTAATGAGTGACCGATACTTAAACACATGATTGTACTCATGATAACAGACAACTTTTACTATGGGACCAAACCTGAAATCGCGAAAAATAAATCAGCTGCTCCCTCATTTTGACGAGTTATGCGAACATGACTGTAGGGAACAGCTGATTTTTTTTTTCGCGATTTCAGGTTTGGTCGCATAGTAAAAGTTGTTTGTTAACATGAGTGCAATCATGTGTTGAAGTATCGGTCACTAATTACCAGTCACCCTATATATTTTCTTTATAAACCACCGTATTTTATATCTCAAAATTCATATTTAGTAAATCAGTAGGAGAAGATGGATTATGTACCATCAGATCAACAAAACCCATTTCCACGCCTTCACAATAAATAAAGGCAGACAAATAATTAAATCCTGCATTATAACTGCTTTCTAGTTATTAATGGTTCTCCTTATAAACTGTACTCCTGGTACATTTGTCATTGTAGCTGTCACTGGGGCTATTGTAGCTGTTATAGCAAGTCCAGAAATAAAGCAGGCTTTATTGTGGTTTATTAGTAAAACAGTTTTTTTTGACATAATTTATTTTCTGTTAATTTTTTAAGTCTCGGTCTGTTTTGGTGTTATGACATTATAAAAGGTTGAGACCATTCGTTTTAGCCATGATAAATGTGCTGTTATTGGCTTGGCTATTAATTTTAATATTACTATTGAGAACAAAAACGTGCCTCTTTGCTCTCTTTGATTGGAGGAACAATATGAATGTTTCAGTCAAGAAATAGTTAGCGTTACGCCACTATTTCTTGTGCCTTCCCTTATCTTGAAGACAGTCTTCCTCTGCACAGGAGCAGCTGGACAAACATGGGCTAATACGATGACGATGCCCAATACACACAATACGCCGCAACGCCGTCATGCGTGTGTTTTCGAATCGATTCTTTAGAGCGAATCGAATTCGATGCAAATGCGTGAAGATCACGGCCGATGACTGAGTGATGGATAGAATCTAGATCGTGAATGTGAATGTATCGAGACTGGCATGTGTTTTATCGATAACATGGCCATCATTTGCTAATGGCAAGTACTAAAATATCAATGGGAAGGCAGTGACAGTGTCTGCTGATCTTCGCAGGGTGGCTGCGCTAGAAGCTGGATGAGAATATCCGAGGATTAAGTTAATGGTAAGCGTTTGGAGAAAGACCTATGTCCAGCAGTGGCCTGCTGTAAGTTTATGATGATGACACTGTCATATTGGCTATCAATTATGGCTCTCCTTCAAAAGTCGTCGTGAATGGATTTGACTAAGTAGTTACGCCAATAATATAATATTTAACTTTTAGGATAACGTAATTTTAAACAGTGTCTTTCCATCGTCTCTGAAATTCCTCACCGATTTCATCTGACCCCAGGCCAGGCCATATGTGCCAGGTTTGCAAGATATGCGCCGCCACAGACAGGCTCTAGCGAAATAATTAGATTTTCTACTTTCTAATTAGGCACTCGGAGTGGCGCCGGCGCTTCCCGCCTCATTAGACGCACATGCTTGTAATCAGACCATGAAAGTGCACGGACTTTAACGTCTTTATGGTTTGTTTTTCCATTTAAATCTTCGTTTATATTAGTTTTATCTGTTCTATGATTGTAGGTGCGCAGATTGTTAATTTAATTGTGGTTGTCGTAAACGGTGAGTGAAGGGATAGTGTGATGGAAGATGGGTAGTGTTTTCCTATTTGCTAATGACGACTAGGTAACTGTTATACTAGCTTATATACGGTCAGAAATATTCTTATTTATGTACTGTTTTAAGAATCTTTTGTTGATATTTTCGTGCAAAAGTAATTGGTTGGATAGATCATATTAAGAGCTTGTAATACCTCAGCTCAAATTCATATTTCGCCCCCACTTCCCCGCGCCGGGTATCACTCTATCTCACTCGCACCGTTAAACAGATTCAGTTAGGGTGAACTATGCTGTTTATGGACTAGGCTTGGTAATATTTGATTAAACCTATAATATGTATTATTTTACGAAATATTGCAAATAGATTTCAAAGTACTATTAGAATCGACGTCTTCTGGAAAGGTAAATGAAAATATTTTGAAAGTTTAGCTAATCCTACTAATATTATAAATGTGAAAGTTTGGATGTTTGTTACTCAATCACGCAAAAACGGCTGAACGGATTTGGATGAAATTTGGTATACAGATAGTTTATGACCTGGATTAAGACATAGGATACTTTTCATCCCGGTGAACAACAGAATGCCGATGGGCAGTACTAACTTGCGAGGAAGCGGGTCACAACCAAATTTAGTTAAAAAAATTACTCCTATTTTTTCAATCAGATTTACCGTTTTGTAATGAAAAAGATTCCCGGATTTCGGACATCAAAAATAAAAGTATTTTTGTATTTTGTACGTATTTTCCACGTATATGTCACTGCCATTGCACTTTATTTCCCAATGTTGCTACTACGTAAAAAAATATAGCAATATAAATATACCTGCCAGTAAACATTTAAATGAAGAAGATAATTTATGTACTCCCTTCTCTTTCATATCATTCCTCACACAATCCATTCATCTTTTCTTTAGCCTTCCTCTGCCTCTCCATCCATCAACATGTATATTCATCACTCTTTTCGTCACATGTTATGTTGTGTGTTAAATTATAAATTAACTAGCTTTTGCCAGCGGCTTCGCCCGCGTGTATGTCGGAAATTATCTCACGGGAATGTGCTACCGATAAATCCTTCCTTATTCCTTGTTTACATTATAAAGGGAAGCTCTGTGCAAAATTTCAGCTTTCTAGGTCCAAGGATTGGCGGCTGGGCGTTGATGAGTCAGTTATTTAGTCAATCAGTCAGGAGTCAGGACTCCTCTTTTTATTAATATAGATAGATGACACTCGGCAATACTGTAGCTTCCTACTTGTGAAAGAATTTTCGGAATCGGATCAGTAGTTCCGAAGATTACCCCTACATACAAACTTACAAATGTTAGAGTTTTTGAATCTTATAAGAAACAGGATCGATTGATATCAAAAAAAGTTTTTGTGAAAATTGCCCATTTTCTTGCCGACTGTAAGTTTTCTTAAATGAAATTATGAATGTAAAAGGTTTTGCTAAATATTATATTGGAGACTGTCTAAAATAGGTACGATTACCTTCCTAAATGTTTGACAATATTTTAACATTGACATGAGATTACGATTTTGAACCATTTCAAAGATGTTTTTATGAATAAAAATGACAAAATTCAGAAAAAGTTAAAATACGGTTGCCTTATTTTTACCTCTAAATTTAATTTTACGTAAATATAATACACGCTGGGACCAAACTTTAAATCGCGAAAAAAAAAATCTGCTGTTCCCTACATTTTGACGAGTTATCCGAACATAAATTTGGGGAACTGCTGATTTTTTTTCACGATCTCAGGTTTGGTCCCATAGTAAAAGATGTTCATAATGATGAGTACAACACTATCGTGGCAGCTCCCTAGCCAATAAAAAAACAGCGTGTTTATATTACAGGTATAGCTATATTATTTACTAGCTTTTGCCCGCGGCTTCACCCGCGTGGATGTCAGAAAATATCCCACGGGAACGTACTACCGGGAAATGCAAAGGCCTCCCTTTCTCCTTTCCACTCCTCTCTGTCTTGAGCTAGATGTGGACCATCACTAATATCATGTAAAGCAGCATATGCAGCAATATACATCGTGTAGAAAGCTACAAATTGCAAATTGCCTTTCCCAAATTATTTCTAAGACAGACTATTTTATTCGTTTTAATAGGTTTACTGTCCAGTTTAGCGTTCTGCCTCTGCCTCGTCTCATTGCTCGATGGGGTCGTAAGCGCTACTACTGAGCATGAGGTCTTGAGTTCGATTCCCAGGTCGGGCAGTGTTTTCCATCTGCCATTTCTCAGTAGCAGCCCGGACTCTGGATTTGTGCCCGGTTGATAGGAATAGGCTCGCCCCCTATTACATGGAACATACATAACTGGCGAAATGTGGGTGTACTATAGGACCACCTCTTCCAAACCCTTCCGGGAAATAAGGCCTCATGCACGGACTAGAAAAAAAAAGAAGGACTCCGCGCCACGCATATCGAAAATGAAGCACAGTAAGTACCATTACCGGTACAGTACCGGTACCATTTGTACAAACGTGCGCCTCACGCACACATTTACATCATAGTATGCCGACCGGTCTGACGGCCGCCATTGCGTGACATGACGGCGTCTTTGTCAAATCACGCACACATAGATCGGTAAGGTGCTTCACTTTAGATACGCGTGGCGCGGAGTCCTTCTTTTTTTACTAGTCCGTGGCCTCATGTTATGTTGTGTTGTGTTCTTTCCACAATCCGCATCAAATCCGGAAGCAATTTCGCTAATACCTTTAGTCTTTTAGTATGTTTCTTCATAACAAAATTGTCATAAAAGTTTGCTTTTATTGTTTATCTCATTTTAATACTCCATCTTCCGTCTGTGTTCCAATCATCTGGAATGACTCGTAAAGTCTTGAGAGGATCGTAAAGTAGTTGCGAGAAGTCTGTATTGTGTGGTGTATGTGGCCAGGTACCAATGTACCAATAATTTGTTTTTCTTGGTAGACCGTTTGGCCTACCTTCTTAAAGGTTAGACCCAGAAATGTCATAGATTAACCATGAGTCGCGACAAAAATTAAAGCTCAGGTTTGTTAAATTCAACAAGTGACCTTTTTTACGAAGAATATTACTATAGTTACTATCCTACCCTCATATTATTTAGCATTGCGAAATTAAGGCCCAAAACACCATAAGTGCACATTAACCAATCATTCAAATTGAAGATAATAATAAGCACGGGCGTACCAAAACGCACTGCACAGTCTAAACAAAGCAACAAACTACTAAATGGTCGAACAATACCAATTTAAAGTAATGTTTCCTATTTCCATTCGGTCACGTCAACTCTTTATTTTGGGCCACATAATATAGGTATACTGAATGAAACGATTGCGTAAACTTAAAAAATACTATATTTAGCAAGCTAGTGGCGTGAAAGAGGTATTAAACCTATTATTTATCGATAGTTTGTTTAATATTAGGTATCGATAAATTACTTAATCGAGATTTATTGACGTCGATGCAGCTAGGTTTATTAGGGAAATAAATCGTCAATTTATAGTTATTATCGGATTGTAAAGCGATAATTCAATTTTATCCGACCGTTGTTTATGGAGTATTGAGACAGTATATAAAATAACATTATTCTTTAGAAACGTAATATATTTACTCAATATAAATAACCAATGTAATTTTAATTTTAATAGATTTACTCAACAATAGTTCTCGGTAGTAATAACTGTGCAGTCAACAGCAGCAGCAGGCACTGTGCAGTGTGTGTGTGAGTGTGCTGTGCACATCAAAGGAAATATCTTCATTTGCGAAATAATAGGAAACTATTGCCATTAAAACGATGTCTGTAAACATTTACAGACATCGCAAGCAGATTCATCGAAACCAATGATTCAATATTCTATAAATACGTTGATAAACACAGCGTATATTTATAAATTTTTCAAGAGTGACATTATAATAGTGAATCACAGTGTATGGACAATGAGGAAACTCGTGGCTTGAATTATAACCACGACCACGACAACTTGACGTAACTGTTAGAAATCAAATGTAGATAATATGGTCATTTAATGGCCATTTAAATAGGATAAATAAGACCACCGTGCTTCTGAAATAGCTGTCATAAAAGGCGATTACGAGATAAGAATATCGCATTTTATAGCCACGAAATCCATCCAATGGTATAATAATTGTGACTTATCGATACTACGACCGTTAATCTTCGTATCATTCACGGGGATTGCAGCAATTTTCTTTCCAATAGTGGATGAACTTTGGACTTGTAGTTGACCTAATGATGACCATTTAAGTACTTAGGTATAGAGAGTTATTTGGAAAGATATATTCACATATTGTAACACGAAATTGTCGTATACATCGTAAAAGTACTTACTAAGCCAATCGATATTAACAATTGAATTTCAAAACAGCTGTTCGTTAATTAAAAGTCATGCACTGAGAAAAGTTTTCTATTCTTTACATACCGAGACACCTCCGTGCCTCGGAAAGCACGTTAAGCCGTTGATCCCGGCTGTCATTCGTGGATCTTTGACAGTCGTTACGGGTCGTCAGAAGCCCGAAAGTCTGACAACCAGTCTTACTAAGGGGTATCGTATTACCCAGTAACTGGGTTGTGGAGGTCAGATAGGCAGTCGCTCCATGTAAAATACTGGTATTCAGCTGCATCCGGTTAGACTGGAAGCCGACCCCAACATAGTTGGGAAAAGGCTAAGCAGATGATGATGCTCTAAGAAAAGTTAATAGGTCTTTGATTCATTAATTCCTCGTTATCTAAACTAGGATGCATAAAACATCCAACTAATGACTAGAGGCTATAACAACAAAAGGAAACAACATAATTATATTAGAAAGGAAGTAATGAAACGTTACAAGGAATCGCATCGATACATTCGCGGCTTCCCGATAATTTATCGATAACGATGGCGCAGCACTGGCCGATGAATCAGACGAGAAAAAAATAAACTTGGTACGAATATAGTCCGCGACCTTCGAGTGAGTCAATCACTAAATACTTGACGAAAGGGAGACCGAAACGACTCCAAAATACCCCTGACATAAAAACTTGGAACTTGTTTTTAATAAAGTGGACCAAAACTTGTGGTATGGAACGATACCTGACGCATACAGGTATGTATGCCAAGTTTTGGTGCAAATTAAGAAGTATTCTTGACTTCAAACAAGTTCAGGCTTGTCTGTGTATCTGTGATTGAGTTTGGATACTTCATACTCATAATCATTCTATTAGTAAATAAAACATAACATCAGCTATAGTAATCTATTGTGTATGAATCATTAATCGAATTAATTTTAGGACAACCATTAATGCGTAATTGATGAACAAACGAATGACGCACACAAAAATAAGTAACAAATTACTTAACATAATTAAAATTAGTAACAAATAAAAATATGATTATCATTGTTTGAATAAATGAACACATAGACACACACACAGGGTGACTGGACGGGACGGGAGAAGTCATTTGATGATTTCCCATAAACAAAAAAAAAAAAACAAAAAAAAGGGTGACTGGATCTGGACCCGCCATAGCAAATTCGCATTACAGGAGGTCATTTACTAATTATTGAACCTTACTTTCTCTAGCTAAAGTTTTATAGTTTGGGAGATATGTCAATTTTTATACTTTATTGAGATTTTTACACACACCCAAAACATTCCGAGCACAATTCGTATATATCACACCCACAAAACCACTACACCCACATATACACTCACGAACGAAATCACATACCTACTTATCAAAACACTACTTCTTATTTTTTCTTTTATTGTATTAGTTTTTAAATTTTTACTTTTTTATTGTTCAATAGATGTAAGAGCTCCCTGCTGCTGCATTCCTGCTGCATTTCCTGCTGTATTTATGTCCTTAGTTTGGCTCTCAATTATGTATTCGAGATAAGGAGACCAGGAGACCCGTAGCACAGGTTTTACTTAGTATGGGCTCCTGTCTCCCATCTTCAATCTTTTTGGAGTCTTACTCGTATGTTGAAAAATAAATTGCCACTTTTCCAAAATTTTCGTTTACTTTTTGTAGGCTAAGTATTTATTGAATGACCCTCGTATACTGCGTACATGTTAATATTTGTAGGAGAAAATAAGTAAATTTTAGTATTATTTTTCTAAAATTTGACCTTCAAGCATTCATAACTTTTTTTTGCATTATTTTTGTAGTTTTTTTATTATTTGTTGGTAGTCATAAACATTGGTGATTAAAATACTTCGGAACTTCCCTCAAACTAGGGTTAAAAAATAAGAGAGTACGCTTTTAAAAAAAAAAATACTAAATAAAATATTTGCGATCAAATTCAACCTGAAATAATAAAAAACCTGCGGTGTTTCAATAATTAATTTTAATCTAAGTTAGCTCTCTAGTTCGTCACCTTTCCAAAGGTACTAAGTTTGTATTAAACAAAATTTACATATCTCCTAAACTATAAAACTTTAGCTAGGGAAAGTAAGGTCTAATAATTAGCAAATGACCTCATCTATATGCGGATTTGCTAAGGCAGGTCCAGATCTAGTCACCCTGTATAATCATATTAAAAATATTAGGAAGAAAGATTTAAATTTTAATACAGAAAAAGAAAACCATGCAATGAAACAAACAGATATACAAATCTGCCGAGTCGTTACGGTGATAATCGCAAGACAAACGGACTTTCCAACAATATTGCACCCAAATGGTCCATTTGGACGACATAATAATACACTACAGTAAGCACTCGTGAATCGAGAGTTGTTTATTGACACTTCCTGATAATAATGACGCACTTCTGGTAGTAAAGTTTATATTGCTATGCAAATATTTTGGTTATTTGTCTATAGAGAAATTCGGGGTCACTGAAGTATGAATTTGAGAGGTCCAAGATGAAGAAGACATCAATTTGGAAATCAAAACCCATAACATAGACAATAGAAAACTACATGACAATTTCATCAGAAGTAATTTCCGTATGATATCAGCAAGGTTTCTGGAAAGCAATTCCGCAACCGATTCATCTGATATAACTGACGTTAGTGTAAATATATTAATATTACCCAATAACAGTTGCACAAAATAAAGCTAAATAACGTTCTCACATAATTCATAGAAAAATTATAATCACGCGAATCTAAACAATAAGAAAAGTGGCGTCTTTTAAATTTTTTGCAACCACTTGCTTTAACTGTTACTTATTTTCCAGTATACAACAAATATATACAGGGTGTTTGGTGCATCGTTTGCCAAATTGAATTGGCCGAAAGAAGAGGTCATTTGCTATCGCTTCAGGCTCAAGTACTCATTTTTGGCCACACCGGTTTTTTTATTACAACTTTCTAATTTTTATTTTGAAAAAATCCAAAACTCAGCATTAAAGCTTAAATTAAAAAAAAGTTTTAAGTGTAGTCGTCAAATTTCATTTTTATTTACATATGTACTGTTGTATGGCTCTATCAAATTTAAAATTACTTGCCAGTTACATCTAGTTTTTTTTTAATAAATCACAAAGTTTTTGGAAAAATAAAAAATGAACTTAAAACTCAACTTTAAATAGCTATAAAAAAAAAACTAAAAGCGATCGGGATCTTCGAATTATTTTAAAAAGTTCTCTAGTCTATCCCCTTTCCAACGGTATGCAATGTGTTAAAAAACTCTTTTAATATCTTTAATAATTAGCTAAATGTGTAGTCGAGACACATCAGGCTGATATTGGATATTACGTTTAAAACACTAGTTTTCGCATAAATTACATGCTATTAGTAGATAGATACTGTTATCTCACGTCTTACGTAGTCTCTTATCTCGTTCTTACATAGGGAACTTTCCTCGAAATTGAAAAAAAAATCCATTATTACAAAAATAATCATTTATTAATAAGTAATTTAATTACATACTAATCTTACAAGTCTTGTTCAAACTGTCTACCACTATTGCGTATGCACGCGCGACATCTTCGTCTTATCTCAACTGTAGTGGTGCGTAAACGCATTTCTGCTTTGATCGTCATGAAAGCCGCCTCAATGCGTTGGACTAAATCATCTCTTGTCTCAACTTCCGTGGCGTAGACGAGTTCTTTGGCCCGTCCCCAGACGTAAAAATCCAACGGAGTTAAGTCTGGAGAACGTGGAGGCCAAGGAATAGGGCCATCCCTCCCAATCCATGAGTCCGGGAATGCATCATTCAAGTACTCCCTGACGGTTATTCTCCAATGAGCGGGACAACCGTCATGTTGGAAAACAAAAGACCTGTCTTCACTGAAAATTGGCAAATCAGCTAATAATAAGGGCAACTCTGTTTGCAGAAATTCTAATTCTTGTAAGATTAGTATGTAATTAAATTACTTATTAATAAATGATTATTTTTGTAATAATGTATTTTTTTTTCAATTTCGAGGAAAGTTCCCTATGTAAGAACGAGATAAGAGACTACGTAAGACGTGAGATAACAGTATCTATCTACTAATAGCATGTAATTTATGCGAAAACTAGTGTTTTAAACGTAATATCCAATATCAGCCTGATGTGTCTCGACTACACATTTAGCTAATTATTAAAGATATTAAAAGAGTTTTTTAACACATTACATACCGTTGGAAAGGGGATAGACTAGAGAACTTTTTAAAATAATTCGAAGATCCCGATCGCTTTTAGTTTTTTTTTTATAGCTATTTAAAGTTGAGTTTTAAGTTCATTTTTTATTTTTCCAAAAACTTTGTGATTTATTAAAAAAAAACTAGATGTAACTGGCAAGTAATTTTAAATTTGATAGAGCCATACAACAGTACATATGTAAATAAAAATGAAATTTGACGACTACACTTAAAACTTTTTTTTAATTTAAGCTTTAATGCTGAGTTTTGGATTTTTTCAAAATAAAAATTAGAAAGTTGTAATAAAAAAACCGGTGTGGCCAAAAATGAGTACTTGAGCCTGAAGCGATAGCAAATGACCTCTTCTTTCGGCCAATTCAATTTGGCAAACGATGCACCAAACACCCTGTATATGCTTTTAACTGTATCGAAACTTCTTCAACTCATTTTGGGCGTCACAATACGCTCATCTGGCCCGTTTCTAATACAAAATCGAGAAAAAGTTGATTTGCCTGTAGTCAGCCCTCAAATCCAGTGACAATTAATATTTCTTTTCCTTTCTACATTATCAATTTTCAAACCAAATTAAATTCATGCCGACAACTCCACAAATCGATATTTCGCGTGCAACTATGCGAGTCATGTCGACGCCCCGAACAGTTGCGTGACGGTCTTACTACTGAGAGATCATCCGATTCTTGGTCGCTACCGTCTCGGGAGCTGTAATTTTGATCGATGTGCTAGATTTTCGCTTTCTATAATTTAGTGTGGATGAGTAGTGAAATTTGTTTGTTTTTGGAAGTGTGGTGGTTATTGCTAACCATGATTGTAATGACATAACAATTAATAACATAATAATCCTGGGCTTAGTTTCATTCAGCAGTTTATGAGTGAAACAAATATGATTTATTGCAGTAACTTATACCAGCTAATATCCTGTGAACACATCCATCTGCGAACTGAATGATACTTAGCCTATCATGCCTCATGCTATAATGCGGATGCCACTGCAAACTGCTCTTCAGTGAAAAAGCATCATTTTAAAGGACAAATTACCCGAGACAATAACATTTGCATAATGTTTTAATTTTAACACAAGCATTTCAATTCAAACTTTTAATTACGAAGAATTACCAAAAACAATTAGTTCAAGCAGGCAGTTTACAGCTCAAATGAAACAATAGCAGTATACATACTCCTGTATTCTTCCAAAACGAAAATAAAACGCGAAGAGTCCCTTCATTAAAATCCAAAGAATGTAAGGAAAAGAAACGAGTGGAATTTCACACGACGTTGGAACGAATGAGGAATACACATGACTCACCGCTGATCCGAAAATAGCCACCAAAACGGTTTTAGCCCTAACCCTAATCATTTAATTGTAAGCTTCAACCGACAAAATATAGTTTTCAAGTAACTATAAATCTATATTCGGATTGCTGCTTGTTTCTTGTTATTTAGACGAAAGAAGATGTAAAAATAGCTTTTTGATTCATCCATGCATGATGGATACGGAAAATTATTATGGAAGCGGTTGTTATTCATTTATTTTGAAACTCACTAGTCACAAAATCTGAATGACTAAGACTTGCTATCAATTCCAGTATGCATTTACAGCGAAATAACTATGAACTTGAAAATAAGGAAAAGTAAACAGTTTTGTCAATGACAGCCACAAGCAACAATATAGTATTGTTAATATACAAACTATAAACAATAACTTTCTGTTTAACCGCGAAAACGATTGTTTTAAACCTTAATGATTAATCCATAAAAATAAAAAAAATGAACCATTAATTCCCCAAAAAAAAGAATTTAGGTTCAAATTAAACCCGAAGCAATAGTATCAACATCGTGAATCGTGCGACTGAACAGACAGATCGACGTCCCAATCCTTTCTAATATATACGGGGCATTAGCGACAGGGTCAGAGTATGGTTTAGCATGCCTGCATACCATTGTTGCATGGCACTACGGGCGGGCATTGTGAAGCCCTAGGTAATGTTTCATGCTGGAATCATTGACATCTTCTGACGAGGAATTTTTCCTCGAACTTCTTTGGAAAGGACAAGTTCGCAGTTGAATTCTGAAACGTCAAGTTGTTCTAAGGTTACTAGCATCTGAGCGATCCAAAGATTTTCCATATATATCTTGGTTTATTAATGGCATCTGGTACACTGAATATTCCAGTATGATAATGTTCAATGATAATGGCAAGTGTAAATGATTGTTAAGTTTCTTGTTTACAGACATGATACTTAGCAGTAATGGATATTTAGTTGTCTATAATCTGTGTTCAGAAACAGCTTTAACCCTTACAAGGCAAAGACCACAAGCAGATACTTATCAACGTCGTGTAATATTCAAAATGGAAATGTTAACGTTAACTAATAAAATGATGTTCCATACAAGGATAAAAAAGATTGATGATGAAAAAAGATTGCATGCAGCGGAGATGGGAATGTTGAGAATAGTTGAGATGGATGTGTGGAGTGACGAAAATGGATAAAGTAAGAAATGAGTATATTAAGGGGAAGTTTGAGAAAGGAAATCGTTTGGCTTGGTATGGGCATGTGATAAGGAGGGAAGGTAACGCATGTGACTAAAAGAGTGAAGAATATAAATTTTGATGGATGGAGAGGGAGAGGAAGGCCAAAGAAAAGATGGATGGATTGTGTGAGGAATGATATGAAAGAGAAGGGAGTGAATGATAGCGTGACGGTTGACGAGAATGGAATAAAAAAAAAACGTGTTGCGCCAACCCCAAGTAACATGGGATAAGGGCAGGAAGATGATGATAGAAATAATACGAGGATAAAAAGACCAAACTGACTTCATAGAAATCCAAAAAATTATGTTCATTTGTACCAGGTTCAGTGATCTACACTGTAAACCAAACCTTACAATCTCGTAACATCGGTCAGTTCAGTTCAGAGGTCAAATTCCTCTTGCAAGAACTTCTTTACACCTATGCACACAATGGCCGAACAGAATAAAAACGGCTCCAACCTAAATAGCTAAGAACTGTAATCACGATTCCTACAAATAGACCAATAGCAACAACACAACTGCCTATCAGTGACAGTCCAAATTGAACAACATAGAATTCTCCCGAATATAGCGAAATTTCCCATTTTCTACGAGAAAGCAAGCTTGTGCATTCAGTTCAGTAAACCCATAAACGTATTTTAGGTGTCTAGGCTAGTCCAACTTTATGTGTGTCCAATTCTCCCTACCTTTGTAAACGATACCTTACCAACCATTTCAGGTTCAGAAGTAGCATTCTTGTTACTATACTGTCCTTAAACTTATTTGTGTATTTCCTTAATGGTCTTGGAGTCAAGCAATGTCAATAGTACGACATCGTATTGGACAGAGCATAACAAAATAAATAAATAGCAGTAATCCGAGCATAGACTGTCTATTTGTTTCCTTAGTATGGCCCTATGGCCCTTACTGGTTTATGGGCCAACATTGTAAACGATACTTTGATAATAACAGATAACATTCCTGTCTGAAAAATAAGATGTTGTTAAAAACTTGAAGGCGGTATTATCAAATCAACTGCTTACACTCGGGAGTTTAGTTTAGTAATTAGACATTTTAGGAAAGGTGTTAGCAGCTTGGATTCCACCTACCAAAACACTTTATTTCAAGTGACCGATCGCACATTTTTGTGTCCTGTCCATTGTAAGCCATACCTTAGCATCCCGTGTCTACGGCCGGTTCAGAGGTGACATTCATGTCTTTATTCTGTCTGTTTGTGTATATGAATAATGGCATTGACATGAAATATTTGAGGGATCCTTCGATCGTTATTAATTATACGGGAGGAAGGAATGACTGATTGATGAGCTGAGCAACAGAATGATTCCAAAGTATATGGATTAACTTGCGGTTTTATATCAACAGCAGAGCTAATATTTCAAACACTAAATATATTGACAGCTTGCTAGATAGTATGATGATGTGATGTGATGACCTATTAGTTTCAGTATAATATGGAATAACAACTAGGTATTCATACTGACGTTAGCCTTTATTACGATATGAATGACAAGCAAGTCCTTTGATAGTAATAACGATATGTTCTTTTTAAGATTTTTGATGAACTTATTGTCATCAAAACAAAAACAACTCCCAATTAGAATGATCTCAAACAATCTGGTTCTCATTGCCCTAGAAGACAATAGTGATAAAGGCACAGTTCTCGATAAAATGTAAGCTTGGTTCAGATACATTAGTCAAGTCAGACGTGAACCATGGCGCCCAGTGACTCTGAGCGCTGATTGGCGACCCTTCACTTGCATTGCTCACTATCGATTTGGTTTATTTGCTAAATTCAAAGGACTGTGATTTTAGTATTTGTGAACACAAATGTAAGAAACTAATCGGGCAAACCCGAAACGAACACGCGAGTAAAGCCGCAAAACATAAACACGAAAGTAGGATATTATTGGGCATTCTAACCCACGCTTTCGTTCCTACGGCTCACTCCGTTCGCCTTCGTCACTCTCGGTGTGTTAGATTGCCCAAAAACATCCTACTATAACTAGCTCTACATATCAACCACTTATCCGTTCGCCTCGTCACTCTCGATGGATTAGAATACTCAATAATATCAATTAAATGTTACATAGTGCAGTAAAATACAGGTTCTTGAAGGACAGCCATGGTGTGGTTGTTCGTACAGTTGTTCGAGTTAGCGACAATGAGCTATAAATGTCAGTGTAATACATTAATTGACTCATTATTAATATAACCGTTTCAAACAGTCGTCATGAAATTTGTAAAACAACCACAATCGTTACATGTAAACAAACTTTGTATTAATTCTCAGGAGACTGGTTTTCGCCATGGAGAATTATTACCTAAATCGATACGATGCATCATTTGCGGACCGTCAAATTGTGGAAAGACGAATTTGTTAATTGGTCTTCTTATACACGAGAATGGTTTACGATTTCAAAATGTTTATGTTTATTCGAAAACCTTGCAACAACCCAAGTACGTTTTTTTAGAAAAAGTCTTGCAACGAGTACCAGGCATTTCATTTCAGAAATATCATGAAAACGAGCAAGTACTGAGTGTTCAGACCGCAAAACCGAATTCTGTAATTGTATTTGATGATGTTGCTTGTGAAAATCAAAGTAGTATGCGCGATTATTTTGCTATGGGGAGACACAAGTTCATCGATTGTTTTTATCTAAATCAGACGTATAGTAAAATCCCAAAGCAGTTAGTAAGAGACAACGCAAACCTAATCGTACTTTTTAAACAAGATGAAAGAAATATGAGACATGTTTATGAAGAACACGTTAACACTGACATGACATGGATTGAATTTCGTGAAATGTGTTCAAAAATATGGAGTACACCTTTCAATTATATTGTAATTAATAAAGATTGTTCCAAAAACAAAGGATGCTATAGAAATAAATTTGACACGTTTGTAGTCTTTGACTAAGAACACGAATACATATATAAGGCCATTACCTGCCTGACATTATTATTCGCCTTACGACGCTAAATCAATTCCGACCTATTTTACCAACAATATGGAAAAATTATTGAAACGACAAATTGTTGATGCGGCAGAAGCTGTAAAGATAAAAGTACGAAAAATGAGAGATGCTGAGATTAACAATAAACAAGCACTGGAATCTGTTTTCAAACCTGTAACAGAACCTCTCAACCTAATTGCTAATGCAAGTAAGCAAACTCCTCTCCTGCGTGCTAATGATGATTTTGCTGATGTTCCGTTTACTAAAGAAACTTATCAGAAAGAAGAAACTGGTAGCGCAGAAAGTAATGATAATAATGACGATGAAGACAAATATGAATCCGATATCAACAGTGATTCTTCATATGCATCAGTAGTTGAAACTGATGAAAGGAATCAAGATTGTGATACGTCATCCTGGTCAGTATCTTCAGAGGCGTTGGTAGATGTTCCATTTGGGGTTAGAGTAGAACGCGGGAAATTGATGTTAGGTTCGGCCTGCATAACGATCAATGATCAAAACATCATCGTGGCTGGACGTACATACCGATATACACCTGGATTAAAACAGTTGTTGTTTAAGAAAGATGTAGACTTAAGCTTTGTTACAGAAAGTGATCTGCAAAATTATAAGTCGATGCTACTTGTTACAAATGCACATCGTCGAGACTATGAGCCAAGTAAGCCAATAAAAAGTAATAAAGGACAAAAATATTTGCAAGTTATTAAACCTCTTTTTAAACTGAAGAATGCAGTTCAGGGAAAGGGTCTACCTTTAATGAAAAAGTGGAAAAAAAACGTAGATTTAGTGTATTGGGATAATCCTAATGAGTTAGTGGAAAGGTTAAAATTATTAATTGCGTCTAGAGATGCTGGCAACACAGGGTTAGATAATGAAATTATATCTATCATTGAAGAATTGCGTGAAAGTAAAGTTATAAATAAATAAATATTTGAGATTGTGTTTATTTTATTATCAGCCTCTCGATACAATACACCTTAAACATGAACGTAGACAAATTCGGACACTACATTCACAAAAGAATGCGTTTATCAGAGTTATTTGAGTTTAATGAGAATGCATTGTTAAAATCAGAAAACGGCGATTTTGATTTAAAAACATCAAGACTGAGAGGAATCAGATCTCCAGTAGAAGCAGATGATGCTGTAAACAAGGACTATGTAGATCGATTGAATGCTAATATGTTTAAAGAATTTAATAATCTGATTGGTGCATTGCGTTCTCAAATCATGAAAGATGCAAAGAGTACAGTTCAAGCTACTTTAAAAGCAAGAATACCTGAGGTTTCAACTCATTTGTACGATAAGTTTTATACTAAAGCAGAGGTCGATAAATTACTTCAAAAAACTCCGTAATGGTGAAACAGCAAATTGTAAATGAAATACATAAAGCGGCACGAAGAAATTTCCTTCGACGTTCTGTTATTCTAAAAGGAATCCACGACTTATGGCAAGCAGACTTGATGGACATGCAAAACCTGAAAAAGTATAACAAAGGTTACAATTTCATCTTAGTGGTGATTGACTGCTTTTCAAAGTATGCCTGGGCAGAACCGTTAAAATCAAAAAATAAATCGGAAGTCACTCGAGCATTTGAACGTATACTAACAAGCAGCAATAAAAATCCTGTTAACTTACAAACTGACATGGGTACAGAGTTTTATAACAACACATTCCAAACGCTCATGAAGAAGTACAACATTAACCATTACTCATCTTTCTCAATTAAAAAAGCTTCAATTGTAGAGCGACTAATTAAAACTGTTAAAAATAATTTATATAAATATTTTAGTCTCATTGGAAACTATAAGTGGTTAGGATCACCATTAGAAGATTTATTTAAGACTTATAACAACACAAAACATCGTACTATTAAAATTAACCCGATTGATGTGAATAAATATAATGAAGCAGTCATAAAAGAAAATATTAAAAAAATATGTAAACATGTATCCATCCAGCGGAAGCCTAAGTTTAAAAATGGTGACTGTGTTCGTATCAGTAAATACAAACACAATTTCGAGAAAGGTTATACTCCTAACTGGTCAACTGAACTCTTCACTATAAAAAAGATTAATAAAACTGTGCCAGTAACATATCACATAGAAGATCAAAGAAAGCAAGATATATTAGGAACTTTTTACGAGCAAGAACTTCAAAAATCTGACTATCCTGATGTTTATTTAGTAGAAAAAATACTTAAAAAGAAAGGAAAGAAACTATTCGTCAAATGGTTAGGTCTCAGTAATGAAGAAAACAGTTGGATTGATAAATCTGCATTAATAAATTGAGATATAAAAGAAGTATTTTGTAATATTTGTATCATTATACTTTAAGTAATGCAAGGTGGTGGACTAGTTAACAGTATAATTAATAACCTACCGTTCGAAGCTCATTTGCCTGGATACAATTATTGCGGACCAGGAACTAAACTTCATAAACGTTTGTTGCGAGGTGATCGAGGTGTGAATAAACTAGACGAAGCTTGTATGCACCACGATATAGCATATGCAAAACATACAGATTTACCTAATCGTCACGAAGCCGACTTACAGCTATTAAACATGGCTAAACGCAGACTTAAATCAAAAGATGCAGGAAAAGGTGAAAAATTAAGCTCATGGTTAGTAAGCAAAGTTATGAAAGCCAAATTGAAATCTGGTTCTGGTGCCAAAACATTTAAAAGTTTAGTATCAAAAATAAAATCGAAAATAAAAAAACTAAAACCCAATGATAGTAAGTCTTTAATAAACTTTGCTTATTTAGCTGCAAAAAAGTTATGTCCCAAATTACATCAAATTCGAGTGCCGAGAGTGATACCCATACCGAAAACTGGTGGGGTTCTACCTTTAATTCCAATTTTTGCTGGCTTATCAGCTTTAGGAGCTTTAGCTGGTGGTGCGGCTGGAATTGCAAAAACGGTGAATGATTACAAATCAGCTCAGCAAAACTTGCGAGAGACTGAACGACATAATAGAACTATGGAGGGTTTAGCAGTGGGCAAAGGTTTATACCTAAAGCCTTATAAAAACGGCAAAGGATTGTTCATAAAATCATCAAAAAACTGAACAAGAAGCTACCCAATCGCCC
The DNA here is from genome assembly GCA_946251885.1 of Cosmia pyralina. Taxonomy (NCBI): domain Eukaryota; kingdom Metazoa; phylum Arthropoda; class Insecta; order Lepidoptera; family Noctuidae; genus Cosmia; species Cosmia pyralina. The sequence goes on from OX276354.1 coordinate 3,809,628, forward strand.
ACTAACTAATGTAGACATCCAAAACTATGCAAGAGATATTCCATATTTCCGAGGAGTATATATGAAAGATCAACTACCAAGGACGCCGAAACGTATGGAATGTGGTATCGTTAACTTAGACGATTCTAAAAACGAAGGAACGCATTGGGTAGCTTATGTAAAAGTATATGACTATTGTGAATATTTTGATAGCTATGGAAATTTAAAACCTCCATTAGAACTGCTACGATATTTTAAGAATTGTAAAGTTTTATATAACTACACAAGATATCAAAAATTTAACACTGTAAACTGTGGTCATTTATGTTTAAAATATCTGAGGACTTTTTGGAATAAAAATGTATAAAATAAATGCTTTTACTTTATTTCAATCATTTGCAAGATGTCACTCACTTTGTCGATAACTGGAAACTCTTCAATTTTATCTACGTACTATCCTAATACGCTGCAACTAAATGGAGAATATGAGTGTGCTTTGTTACATTTTTCAACATTTAATTCTATACCAAATATTGATATAAGTAATAACAAGTTCTACTATGGTTCAAATGAAATTATTGAAATACCGGAAGGCACCTATGAATTGCAAGATATTTATGATTATTTAAAATCTGAAATAAAAGACGCCTCAATCAAATTACAGTGCAATAACAATACTTTAAAAACTAGCATATACTGCTCAAAAGACGTTAATTTTAAGAAAGAATACTCTTTCAATAAACTGTTAGGCTTTGATAAGCAGGTCTTGAAAGCAAATAAATGGCATGTGTCACAGTATCCAGTCAACATTTTACCGACGACAGTGGTAAGGATCGAATGTGACATTGTGAGCGGCTCGTATATAAACGGTGAACCAAGTCACATAATTCACGAATTCGCACTCAACGTACCACCAGGTTACAGAATCATAGAAATCCCGAAGAACGCAATATATTTTCCAATCAATCAAAATAACATAAGCTGCATACATATTCGACTACTAGATATAAACAATCGCTTAATTAATTTGCGTGGTGAAGAAGTGCAGCTGTATTTACATCTTAGAAGAAAAAATGATTGACTACAATAAATATGTGCCTCAACAAATTAAAAATACCAGTTCCACTCAAGCTACCTACCAAATAAGACGTCGTTCTAAGAGCAAAATAAAATTAACTAAAGACAATAAGATATTTCTCAAAGCGATCGGATTGTTAAAATGAATATCTTAGACGTTTTATCCACTCCGACTTACGACAACAGTATAGAAGGAATTGAATTTCATTCGTACAAACCTTATGTAACGAGTTTCAACAGGAACGATGAAATTCGCATACCTATCAACCAACAGGATCTATACATATTACCTTCAGCCAGCACTCTGTATTTGGAAGGAACCGTTATCGTTAGCAAAAAAGATTCAAAAGAGAGAGCTACTAGTGTCAATTTTACGAACAATGGACTACTCTTCTTGTTCCAAGATATTAGGTACGAACTAAATGGAGTGGAGATTGATAAAATAAAAAACGCAGGTATAACTACAACCATGAAATCATTAATATCAATGAATGAGAATGAATCAAAAATTGCTAGAGCTTGGGGTTGGAGTATCGATGGTGTAAAAAATATTAATGGAGGAAGTTTTTCTGCGTCTATACCACTTCGGAATATCCTTGGTTTCGCAGAAGATTTTAAAAAAGTTGTGATAAATAGTAGACATGAACTAATATTGTTACGAAGCAACACTAATTTGAATGCTGTAAAATTGAACACCGGTGAAATAGTGGAAGACATTCAAATCAATAAAATTATATGGCGCGTACCCCATGTTAAAGTATCAGACAAAGAAAAAATAAGTTTATTAAAACTGTTGGAAAAAGATCGACCACTTCAGATGATATTTAGAAACTGGGATCTATATGAATACCCTACTTTACCTAAAACTACAAAGCATACCTGGTCCATCAAAACTTCATCTCAAATAGAAAAACCAAGATATGTTATAATTGGACTACAAACAAGTAGAAAAAATAATGCAAGTTCTGACATGTCGCAGTTTGATCACTGCTATGTTCGTGATGTTCGAGTGTACCTTAATTCAACATATTTCCCGTATGAAAGCCTCAATGTGAACTTCGCTAATAACAGAATTGCTTTATTATATGAGCAATACATCAGATTTCAGCAGTCGTATTATGGACGTTGTCCGGAGTCTTTATTAAGCGAGAAACAATTTAAAGACTTAGCACCGTTGTTTGTTGTTGATTGCTCTAGACAGACCGATAATCTGAAGACTGGTCCTGTTGTAGATGTAAGGGTAGAAATCGAGAGTGATTCAGAAATACCAGATCAAACTTCAGCGTACTGCCTCATTCTTAACGATTGCATTGTTGAATACAAACCATTAAGCAACACAGTGAAGAAGTTATCATGAACGCAGATATTATCATTGTCGAACTCCAAGGATTTAAATATTTAGACAATAATTTTATTGTCAAAGAAGTGGCTATCGTAAGTAATGAGCACACACAGACGTTCTTAGTTAAACCACCACATTCGTTTTACTATTTAACTCAAGAAGAAAAGAAGCAGGTGCGATGGTTGGAAAGAAATCGTGGAATTTTCTGGAGTGAGGGCTTTATAGACTACAGAGAGTTTCAACACGTCATCATGCCGTATTTAGAAAATAGAAAAATTATGACAAAGGGTTTAGAAAAGATTAAGTGGATAAAAGAGTTATGTGCAAACTGTGAAGTGATTGACATAGGTGAGAAGGGATGCCCTAATTTTGCGACCTTAAAAAAAAAGTTTTGTAAAAATAAAACTGATTATAACTGTGTGGATCACAAATTGAACTGTGCATTAAATAATGCTGTGTGTATTAGAAAATGGTACATTGATAATAATATGTCTGTATTTAATTTATTTTAATTATTATTGTGTTGATCAGTTAATAAAAAATGTATATCTACTTATGAGTGTTTTATTTAATATAATCAGGGTAACCTACTTACGAAACTTTAAATTAGCTGCAGCAAAATGATATTTCTTATAAAATTTCATCCATGATTTTCAACGAATTATTCTAATAAAAAATACTGTTAGCAAATAAACACTATAATTATATCTTTAAACTAGAGCTAATTTAGAGTTCGAGTATAACTAAGTAATAGAAAATAAAACATAATTTAAATCATTAAAGAATACAGTTTTATTTACTTTTTTACATTATTTACAATTATTACAAACTAATTATAACTACCTACCCAATAATAGATGTCATCACATAGTTTATTTAATGTTTTCTATACGGACCTACATACTTGTGATGTATGTACATTGTTCCAACTAGATTAGACAAAGAAAATCTACATACCTACTTAATAGTATATGTATTTTTTTTTTTTGTTTTTGTTTTTTAGGACTATGTAGGTACAGGATAAATTACAAAAGTTATAGTTTATTTAATGTTTTCTATACATACCTACATACTTAACTTACAAACGTGTGATGTATGTACATTTTCCCAACTAGATTAGACAAAGAAAATCTACATACCTACTTAATAATATATATTTCTTTTTTGTTTTTTTTAAACTATGTACAGGATAAAATACAAAAGTTATATATAGTTTATTTAATGTTTTCTATACGTACCTACACACTTAACTTACAAACTTGTGATGTATGAACATTACCCTAACTACATTAAACAAAGAAATTAATATTATCTACATTATAATATTTTAAAGTTTTAGTTTCTAGACTATGTACAGGATAAAACACAAAAGTTAATGACAATAAAACTTACATAGTTGATATTTTAATAATTTATACATTCAAAACTTACACTACATAAAAACCTAAGATGTATAGAGAGTAAAGAATAAGAAAGCAAATAAATGTTATACATACCTAATGATATTACTACAAATCTTACACAATAACTTATGAAGTAGGTACTTACAAAATAATTATATCTGTTAATAGTAACAATTGTCCCCACAAAGTTTTTTTGATATTTTATTAATTAACGATTGTGTCTCCTCCATAATATGGTCCACCGATTCAGTCACTACATACTGTGCACTTAATATTACCACGTCTTGATTGTCACTTGCAGGTTCTTGTTGTTCACTGATATCCAGCACTTGCACCATGACCAGTCGTAAACCTTTTTTCTTCTCATTGTTTATAACGAATGATTGACATGTAGGTGGAGATGACTTCTGTTTTAGACACTCCCGTCTTGTTCTAGGCTTCTTGCTGGCAGGTCCGCAGTTTTGTCTTGCTCTAAACTCCTTGTTGTCAGGTCTTTGTTGTTCTGAGAATTCCGGGATATGCCAGCTTAAACTCGGTGTCGGAAAACCTTGAGCGTATTGTGAGAAGTCGATAATATCTGGAGAATCATCCATTATCAATAATCTGAAACAAACGGAATAATATTTAATTATAATTACATAAACAACATGATGAAATAATGTTATAAGTAGATAGGTACTTGTACAATACTTACAATTCGTTTTGTTTTATTTGAAGTGATATGGTCGCACCGGCTGACTGTCTAATAATGAATGTTCTACTCAATAATATTACTGTGGAACGTATGTAATTAGACTCTATAAGCATTGCGCCGTGATTAATTTTCATGTTTTAACGTGTTCGAGCTCTTGCACGAACACCTGCTCGGTGTCAAATTCTACACCGCGCGTGCGAACTTCGAGCTATGAGTGCTTTGTAATCAAAAATTGACAACATGTTTTATCAAGTTGGAGTCTGTATCGTCGTGTGCTTTGTCATAAATCAGGAATGAAAATGAAACAGATACAATTATGATTATAAAATAGTATTTATTATTTATTTATTTATTTCATACAAATAGGTACTTACTTAAAAGAAAACTTAGGAATCAGGTTTATGCGGCACAGCATTTCATTTTAAAGTCCGAAGTTTTGGAAATGAATAATATGACATAAAAAGTTAGTAGAGAATATTTTAGTATTTTTTATGAAATGCCGTGTCGCGTAAACGGTCTTAAAACTAATTAAGACTAAATAAGATTTTACGTTATTTGCTACAAGTAATAAGATAATAAGGTTACACTTTGATTCAGTAAACTTATTGTATTTGTTTCTTTATATAAAACAATTTCAAAAACTGTGTTAAAACACTTATAGCGGTTACAGTTTCAGTCCCTGCTTAGGTAATCTTTAACTAGGTACCTATTTATTTATTTTCAATTATAAACTAATATTACATAAATGTGGAGCACCCGATTACATAAAAATAGTTGCATTTCCCCAGGCCAAAGTAGATACCTTGTCAGGTAACAGCAACCGTTTATCATCATTGCTTGATAATGCTATTTTATTTACACTTTGTGTAAAAATGTTGTGTTTTATGGACCTAAACAGTACATTTTTTTTGCGAATGATATTGCAATTATTATACAAAATATTTTTATAATCTAACATTTTTAAATCTTTCATTACACATTTTTTTGTGCCTTTTGCTTTCTTTATGGTTTTATTTAATGTTTTAATACAATAAAGTTTTGAGCGCAATCCTACAAATTCTTTGATAATTTTACCACCCATTTCGTCCTTAAAGAGTCCTGGAACCTTCTTATTAATAATTGGCAAGTTAAATTCATTTGTACAATCGTAGTTGCTTGTATCAAAATATTTTAGAAAGTGGAGTTTAAAATCTTTATATACGTCACTAGTCTGTACATTATAAACTAGGCTGTCTGTGTCAGTATAACACAATTCAATTCGGTTACCGTAAAAAGGTTTTATGATGGAATAATGGAAATCGTACATGTGACCCTTAGATAATTCTAATACAGCAAAACCTATGTATATTGGTTTATTAAGAAGTACGCGCGAAGGTTTCATTTGAATTGCTACTAGATTTTCAGAAAATATAGAAGCACTATGAAAATATGGGCTGGCTATCAATTTTTCAGCACAATTGGTTTTTTTTGTTTCATTTTTCAAGTCACACCAGTTGTTTATTAGCTTAACATCTACCCGATGTTCATTATTTTCCAAGGTCTTACCAAAAATACTATTGTTCAGTAATTTAAAAAAATCTTGTTCAAACGTCGACTCTGCCTTTTGACGTAACTGTGTGTTAATATCGATATATTGTTTTAAAAAAGCACTTTGCTTGAATATAACACCGCGATGGATCCTATGCAATACTAAACCATGCTGTAAGCATTTTTTTAAATGAACGTAATGAATAACATAGTGATATTTATCATACAAATTTGGTATTAGTTTTTTATTTTTACCACCGGGTGGCAAGCATTTTTCGGGACAAAATGGAAAGTCATTGTGATCCATGTGTAAATTCTCAGGATATAATAAATCAACTTCAAGAATGTAACCGTTTTCCGCGGAATCACTGATATCTGTCAAGTTATTTCGCAAAAAATCAATTTCTTGTCTATCCATAAATCTAAAATCGGAATAAGGTAAGGACTGACACATGCTAAAACCGTATAAGTTGTTACAGTCTAAATAAATGATGAATGAACTGGGATGGGATGGGTCGTATGTATCTAAATATTTATGATTGGCTTTGACATGTCTTTTAGAACACATACAAACACCTCCTCGAATACCATTTTGTATCATCCTATAAATTTCAACATCGCTTATCAATTCTAACCGAACTCTGGTTTTTAAAAGCATAGCATCAAACGAAAGACTTGGAGCCGTGAGATAAAAGGCAGGGTCGAGATTATAATGTCGTTTGCAAGTTTTTCGAAAACTTTCAAATACATCTGTTAACAACAGAACATCTGTCTTGAGATATAAATCCGTGTACATACCCATATTTCTAATATTAAACGCTGACCAAACGGATTGCGCGTGTTCATAGTCTTCATCGGTAATTGACTCGTTAGTCAATGAGTTATAAAAGTTATTTTTAGTAGGCAAACACGTATGTTCATAATGTTCCCATGTAGACATATAGTCATAAGGATACACTCCCTTACGGGTGAGGAGCTCAAATTCTGTTTTGTTAGGAAAATAAGCTTTCAACTGTTTAAATTCTTGTTTTTTCATTGTACTAACCAATTTTTCTAAACTAGTTCCTAAAAACTTGAAAGAATCTACAAATCTAACCTGCATACTTTCCTCAGAGGAAATCGGAATAAATTTTGTAAATGAAATGTAATTTTCTTTTGTTTTAGGTATAAGTTTAATAGATCCAGGGGCTTCGCCCAATTCCTTAATAAAAAGATGACAATCATAACCAGATAAATTATGAAAAAATACAGGCAAAAATGTTGGTACTTTGTATTGTAGGTTACAATAACTATGAGCTGCACCCCGATATCTACCAGTTAAGTGGCAATGATCGCGGACTCTATCTCCGAATAAGAAGTTTTCACAAATATGACAGGTCATAGCGTTCTCAAAATCTCGAGCATTATCCTCTGTGTAAATCATGGGAACATTATTTTTTAAAATTTTGTAAATTTTTCGTGCATCTTTAAAGAGAGTCTTCACAAATTTGGAAACACAATCAGGACCACGATACGAAACGTAACGATTATAGCTATCATCCAGCGCACACGTAATATGATAGGCAAATGCTACAGGTACATGGCGCTGACGTGTAACAGTGCTGGCCTTAGTTGGGTCAGGGTCACAAAAGTCGTACCGTTCTAGCATTGTTTCAAAGTCTGCGTATATAACAAATGGTAGTATTTGTTTTCTATTATAATTCTCAAACTGTATGAACGAACCTTTTGGAGGTAGTTCAGTTGCAACTCCCCCACAACTATGTGAACTAAGATCATCGCGTGAATTGAAAAACATTAAGCAAACGTTACAAAAGTACAATTTACTGTGGTGTTTCGTTATTTGATTCTTAACAAGTCGTGGTAAATCTTTAATAAGACAATAATGTGACAAGTCATCCTTCTCCAAATAAAGTAAATGAATCACTTTCCCAGTCACAGTTTTTGGTTTGTAAAGCGGACCAATTATAGTATTCTTTTTTATGCCATAAATATAAATACAAACTCCTGGGTTATTTACTTCAAACCGTGCAATATCCGAGAAACTTAATGGAAATGTTAAGTCTTCTAAGTTCAACACAGTCCGAAAATCTGGGTAAGACGAAACCCTATCAGGATGACTTTTAGCGGGATATAAAGCAGCAACAACGGACCATAAGAAACAATACTCATCATTGTTACGAATATTGACACATGCTTTTTTCGCTTTAATTGCAGCCGGTAATTCGATAAAGCCTGAACCGCGCAATGGTTGGTATTTGTTAATATTGACTTCTAAATGCGAGCTACTCAAGAAAGTCCAACCACTGTCACGGTCTTGAAACTCCTCTAATTTTTTTACTAACGCATTTTTAACCTGAGTAATTAATGAATCATATTCATAATTCTGGTGAAGTGTATAATTTTTAGTACCAAATGATTTTATCTCCTGAGAATCATTTTTAACCATTAAAAACAGTGCAAAATATTCAAAATTAATTTTTAAACTTATATGTTCTTTAAGAGACTTATCTATTAATGTTTTGATTTTGTCTCGGATACTATTTAAAAACAATTCTAGAGAATAGTTCTCATATAGATCAACAATTCTATAAGAAGCTATACGATTGCGAAAGGCAGAATGAATTACTTCAACACCTTCGCAAAAATGTGAAATATTCCTGTTTTTATGGGTGGTACTGCGTAGGTGACCAGTCCAATGACTGCGCTCAATAGTCGCGTTACAAACAGTACAAAAAGGCATTTTAGATTACGATTACGTTAATTATTATCTTGCACACAAGGTTTATAGTGAAATGCAACTGAAATAATTAAGATTACAAGACATAAAATTAAAATATTCTGTGGGTGCTCCAAGTTAAAATCTTAAAAATACATTAATTATTACTTAAAACTAAATTGGTCACTGTAGAAGACAGGCTCTGAATCGTCGAACAATTCGTGAGCCCGCCTCATGAATGACTGCAAAGTGTCCCACTGAGGACTTTCTTTACTTAATTGCACTTTTAGTGCAACGGCCGCCTTCTTCCACCGATCCTCCCTTACAGTGGAGATAATGTCGGGCTTATGGTAAACCTTTACCTCCACATAAAAGTCACCGTTCAAGTGTGCTGTTCGCCGCACCTTGCCGTTTGCGACGCGGCTCAGAAGGGAAGATACCAGGTCCCCGCTGGATGTCGTTGGACGATCTGCGACTGCGGCGTCCTCTAACCCGAAGAGGTCTGTGTTCGGGCGTGTCTTACTGTAAAACAATAATAACATATTATTTATAGTAATTATTAACGATACTAGGGTAAAATAGATATTCGGAACTGCAATTCGGTAATATACGTAAATATTATCTCACTGACCACACTGTACGAAAAAAGGTAATGTATGTAAAATGAATTTCATTGCTCTCTACGTTACAGGTCTAAGTTTGAGACCGATATGCATTAGAAACTTCACTTCACTTCAACGACCGATGTGCACAAAAACATACTTAAAGAAAAATCAGTAATAGTAAATTACCTTGATTTTGGTTTCGAAGGCGTGGTGCACCTTTCAGATTTGCGCTTCGTCGTCGCCTTCTTCTTAGCAGACTGAGCCGCCTTCTTAATCTCGACAGCGTGATCGAGCCTTTGGGACTCGTATTCAACTTCGGAGTCAGACCTAAAATCGAACACATTAAAATTATTGAACTTTATGCTAAAACCATAATTTTCTAAAGAAGGTTACAACAATGAACAATAGAAACAAGGTCACTAAAATTAACTTAATATAATACTTACTTACATTTTTAGAAGTCGGTATAATATTATATTATTAGGAATATAATAATAATATAATGTCAACAGCGGCACTGGCACTGGGAAGCACTGGAGCGAATTTAATTTTTTCACCTAAATTATTGGTTTATATTCATAAAAAATACCATTTCAGCAATATTTACCTCATAACAAAATTAAACCTTAACTACATATCCTCACAGGTGTATGACTAATTTATGTTACTTACGTCTAATTAAACCCTAGTGATTGAAAACCCTTTCTGTCAAATTGCAATTTTGTCGTGAGAAATGAAATACAAAACCAGCTTCTTACCCTCGCCGACAAAGGTAAAGCCGCAGACAGTTACTTAGAATTAACACAATAGATATTATAATAAAGTATGTAAGCATGTTTGTTTAATACGTCTTGATATAAAACGTTCAATGACATCACACTCGTGAAATAAATAAAATTGCATTTTTGGAGCTCGTGGCTATGTAATAATAGTCGCACGGGTCGATCCATCAGGTTAAGCTACGGAAAGCACGTTAAGCCGTTGGTCCCGGCTGTCATTCATTTTCGTGTTTTGACAGTCGTTACGGGTCGTCAGAAGCCCGAAAGTGTGACAACCAGTCTTACCAAGGGGTATCGTATTACCTAGTTACTGGGTTGTGGAGGTCAGATAGGCCACAGAACAGTAGAGTAGGCAGTCGCTCCATGTAAAATACTGGTATTCAGCTGCATCCGGTTAGACTGGAAGCCGACCTCAACATAGTTGGGAAAGGCTAGGCAGATGATGATTTTTGAGAGTCAGAAATCAGAATGTATCTAAAGATGCAAAATCCTTACAAAACTTTTTGTGTGCAGAACAAACCACGTGAACAAATTCACGATAAAAACTTAGTTAATTTTATGTTGCAGTTAAACTCAAAGTGTAAAATCATGAAACTACTAAATCTAACAAACTTTATAAAACATTTCATGCAAAGAAAGTCGATTTCTAAATTCAGCAATGACATTAAAGGATCGCCTTTCAAACAATTCCTAGACTTACAAAAAAGTTATTACAAAAAATTAGTAGTTATTATGTTCAGGAAAGAATCATTCTTTTATAATCAGTTAACGGAATTGATATACACATAGTTCTTATTTATGGATCACCCCCCAGTTTGATGAAGATGATTAGGTATAGGAAGATCGCTTAAACTCGAATTTTAATTACGGACTACAACATGTACAGCGATCGTCTTACAATACAATAAAGTTCGAATAAGCAAATTGATGCATGATACAATGTTGCTGACTTTGACATTTGTAAATGACTATGTACACACACGACGGCTGCCTGATACGTTTATTGTCAGGCGTTTCACGTATGAGTACGGCGCAGCGACTAACCGTTGAACGGCGCATGCTCCGTTTTGACGTTGATTATACGGGGCACACTAGACGGAAGGATGGTAAGTGTATAAGCATGCGAAACCAGAAGAAAACTCAATACATAACTTGTACGTTAACGTGTAAGGCAGTGTCGTCTGTTTGAATTAATTAAATTAAAATATGGATGTCCTTGGTGCTCAATCTGAGCCATAGAAATAGAATGTGTGTGTCTGTAGATGCATACTATTTCTTGCTCTGTGAAGTGACATGAGTCAATCTGTCCCAAATTTTAGTTTAATGTTATGAAAACCTAAGTTCAGATGTCCTTGGTGTCCCAATCTGGGGTCATAGAAATAGAATGTGTGTGTGTCTGTAGACGCATGCTATTTCTTGCTTTGTGGAGCGACATGAGACAATCTGTCCTGAATTTAGGCTAGTGGTTCAAGCAGCGAGCGCCCTTATTTGTTAACATGTAAGCTAGTGTCGGCTGTATGAGTTAATTACATTAAAATTTGGATGTCCTTGGTGCTCAATCTGAGCCATAGAAATAGAATGTGTGTGTGTCTGCATTTCATGCATGGTGCATGCTATTTCTTGCTCTGTGAAGGTGACATGAGACAAGCTGTCCCAAATTTTAGTTTAATGTTATAGTATGGTAAAGTTCAGATGTCCTTGGTGCTCAATCTGAGCCATAGAAATAGAATGTGTGTGTCTGTAGATGCATACTATTTCTTGCTCTGTGAAGTGATATGAGACAATCTGTCCTGAATTTTAGCTTACTATGATCGTATAGTTCGATTATTAAACGAAGTATGTGTGAAAGTGGTTGATACAAAAATTGTGAACTAAAGTAGTGATTTAGTGCTCAATCCAAGAATCTGCGGTACCTAGTTGATCGAGGTAAGCCATCGGTAATAATACTAATGCTCAGCCCTTTAACTTATATATTCATTAGTCACTACAAACAAATAGTTCCCTTTATTAAACTTTCAGACTTACACGTATTAACAGCTATTTAAAATGAATCCAAAAAATTACAGTCCTCGATATGAAATTTATAACAAACATCAAATTCGTTGTGAAAGGAAAAGAATATGTTGATAAGTTCCGTCCAATCCATCGGGTGGAATAGGCACCGAACCAGTATTTTACTGCACTATGTAACATTTAATTGATATTATTGAGTATTCTAATCCATCGAGAGTGACGAGGCGAACGGATAAGTGGTTGATATGTAGAGCTAGTTATAGTAGGATGTTTTTGGGCAATCTAACACACCGAGAGTGACGAAGGCGAACGGAGTGAGCCGTAGGAACGAAAGCGTGGGTTAGAATGCCCAATAATATCCTACTAACGTCCTTGTATCG